>CM027661.1:5000000-7500000 GCA_015731905.1 Salix dunnii
GAAATTTATTCTCAATCTTCTCCGAATATAAAAATAAAAATAAAAACTCTGCTATGTTAAAAACATTAATAACTTGAAACATGTTGTTTTCAAACTTATTTTGTTAATATACAAATTATTTGATATGTTCAAATCCAAGAAAATTATTTCCAACTCTTTGTTTTTTATATCCTATTCTTTTATTGTAAATGGTCAAATAGTTACATTTAATATTCTATATATATTAGATAAACTTAAGGAATATATTAATAAAACATGGGATAGCAAAACAATAAAATATATTTCTCAATTTATTTTTCATGATGATAATATCAAACATCATAAAATAACTTACTTTTAAAATAAATACTTTTTATAAAAAATATTTTTTTCAGCAAGCAAACAAACAAGCTTATCAATTTCAACATGAATTTATAAATATTAAAAAAAAATTAATTATAAGAATCGATTGCACTAACAAGTTTAATTGAATAAGAATTTACAGTCAATTTGCGTTATTTTATATCTATAATGAAAGTCAAAACCACAACTCTTTTGTATTTTAAGGTTTTAAGGGTTTGAGTTTTAGTTATGATACTAGATAGCTGGCCGGCATAAAAGTTTTCTCAACTTCAAAAAAAATCTAGGTTAACATTAAAAGTTTTCTCAACTTCAAAAAAAATCTAGGTTAACATGAGAAAATATTTAGATTAACATGATTATCACATGACTTGGAACATGAGATAAAAAATAACCCACAGTAAGAAAGGAAAAAAAATTGCAATGCTCAAGCCCTATAACCTAATATCAATTGATGAGAAAAAAAATCATTTTTTTTTTAAATTAAAGTCAAAGAAAAAAACTTAAGTTAACGCAAATTAACTTGACTAACACGCCAATAACCTGCAATCTAAGATTGGAATAAAAAAATAAATTATCTCATATTTTGGATAACCTCACACATAAAAAAAAAATCACAAAGGAAAATAATTTAATGTTGAATATTGTAGTTGAAAGAAATTATAAGAAAAAACATTGAAAAAAAATCAAGTTAATCGGAGTTAACTCAACTAACTTGCTACTAGGGATAAACCATAAAACTAAAAGTGAAATAAATGACAAATCTCAATGCCTAATAATTAAATGTTGAATCTAAAAGAATATTTTTAATAAAAAAACAGAAAAAATATCAAACTTAAATAGTGTATGGGTCATGAGACCAAGATTACGCTGTAGAAAAGCAAACATGAAAAGAAGAAAAATCTCCAATCATATAAAAATTCAAAACAAAATAAATAGCAATCAGAACAATGTGGATCAAATTAGATATAACAATTCAATGAAAGAAAATAAATGGGAATTAAGTAAAAATGATAAATTAAGAAAATGATAAAAAAGAAAACCAATCTAAAGAATAAAGAACAAAATTGGATAAAAAAATTATAATAAAATAAAATATCAAGAGAAAGAATTGAAAACAAATAAATCAGGAAAATGAAAATAACAACTAAAAGTATAAGGACTGAAATTGGATAAATAAATTAATTGGCATGAAATTATTAGGGATGAAATTAGAAAGGAAATCAAGAAAATTATAAAGCATGAAAACATAAGGACCCAATTGAATATAAAAATTAAAGTAAATGTCGAATGATAGAGTTGAGAAAAATATTCAAGTTTCGAAAAGCATTACAAGAAAAAAAAAAAAAAAGTACTAAATTTGATAGAAATAGAAATTAGAGGACATAAAAGTTTTTGAAAGGTGTAACATGAATTTCTAAGTTAAGAAAGAAGAGAGAGGAAAAGAAAAGGAATTCTTTAGAGCTCAACCATAACTCTTTCGGGAGCACACACCCCATCAACACACAGAATAATGTATTACTTCCATCACTGTCGTTAGATTTTGGTAACCAAACAACCCCCACGTGTTGCCTAGAGGGCGTGGGGTCGTAATGCACTACCAAGTGCATTGGCTGCGCATGTTAGCATCTCTTTTTGATTAATATTTATTTAAAAATTACCAAAAGTCCCTCAATGAACATTAAAAAAATATAAACTTCTCTATGCAACTATAATTCTTTTTTTCTTTTTTTTAAGGGAGGAAGTGTAAGCATGATTTTACTTCGCAAAAAATATTGAATAGACTAATAATAAAAAAGACTTGGATGAAAGGTGAACATTTTTTTATTTGATTTTGCTTTTAAGGACAACAAAATCATTTAATGCGTTAAGATAAATGGGCAGGACCAATTTATCCACAATTAATTTGATATTGACCAATAAATTTCAAGGAAAGGATGATTTAACCCTCAAATGCAAAGTTTCAATAGTTTTACTGTGAAAGATAAAATACTTTGATGGCTTTTAGATTGTTTTTTTTTAATACTCACAAACCTGAAAAGTAAAAAATATATATATAAAGAGCACTGTCTCACTTATTTATAAAAATGAAAAAACAAAGATCAGGTGAAACTATTCTTTAACAATGTATGCAGTCTAATCAAATTTATAATGCAAAGAAATATAATGGAATGGCATAGGATAATTCATTAATTACTTGGTTTAATTTTTTTTTTAATAATGTAGTGAAAGTCGTGCCAATGTACAAATGCTCCCTTTTAATTATTTTAATCCCCACATTTTATTTACAAACGCTCCCTTTCTGAAAATGTTTTGTTCAATGTATTTTATGAAAACTAGAATTTAGGTCTTATAATGAAAAAACAATCACAATAAAGCCCCTACATGATTATTCTTAATCATGCAATGATCCATCGCGCGCACAGTGCTTGTAATGTAAATATGTTATGAATCGATATTTAAAAAAAATACACATAACCAGATATAAAAATATAATGGGCCATTATATGCATGCATACATACCTACGAAGAGAGAGAGAAATAAAGCACTAAAACCTACAAGTGAATTCCCCCTTTTAAGATTTTTTTTTTTTTTTTCTGATTACACACACACGACTTTGCATGAAGCGGAAAGTCAAATCGTACAATGCGGCATAAACAATGCATGAAATTTTGTCCCAAAAAAAAAAACTACTTCATCAAAAGAAAATACGTACAAGGGAGAAACAATAATCCAGTCAGTGTGAATGAGGCACACAAGTCACTTAAGGTTATATCCCACAAGTAGTCCACTTCCTCCGCCCCGGCCGGGGTTGTTCAGAATACAGGATCTTAAAACTCTCGTCCTTTATACGGCATTTCCTGTATGGAGACGAAATAATATACATGAGCTGACTCACACTGATCTAATAAGAGCACGGACTGGTAAGTTTTACACCATTTTCAAGAAAAGAGTACAATGCCTAATTCGTTGCATCCCTTCATCTTTATCCTCTTCCTTCCCAGTAAATTTATGCTTCACAATATTGCTTATGTTTCGCTCTTTTGTTAAATGGAAATTGCTGTTTTAGGCTTTTTTTCTCAAAAACACAAAAAAAAAAATATGAACACTTTTCTCCGTTTCACTACATAAAGAAACCAGCTTCGTTGTCTTTTCTCAATAGAACACTAATTACAATGCAATATGGGGGGGAGAAAAACAAGGCACTTCTATATCAAAATTAAAGATCAGAATTTTGCTTACAGTCTGGTAGGTTGGCATGTACATGACTTGCCTCGGGTGGCCAAGAAGCATCTGCTGCCCAAACTGCAGTTAGATGCATACAGCTAGTCATATATAGTATATATGTTGTTCAGATGAATATCTGAACAATTTTACATTGAGATGACATGCGCTGCAGAATGTCAGAATCGCCCCAAATACAGGTTAGTAAATATTGTACCTGAGGTCCACCTGGATGAAAATATGCTTGTGGAGTTTGTAATTGTGCAACCTGTGGATTAAATATAACAGGCTGCTGCCCATTGAATGAAGGTCCAACCTGCAAAATCTTGGTAGTTAGTCACATTTGATAAATGAAACTGGATAAGAAGTTCAGAAAGAACCACCCATAACATCTGTTGAATGCACATTCTTACATTTAAAAGACAATCACCATTCCCAGGGTACTGAAAACATGCAGAGATTTAATCACAACATTAAATCAAGATATCCAAGAATGGTATTGGAAATCAATTTTTCATTATTTTAGAGTCCATTCATCAGTTTTCCAACCACAGTGCGGAAGGCTAAAACTATATAATCACGCATCACGAAAACCTAACACTTCTTATATTTAAACTAAATTCAAAAAGGACAACGGTTAAGCAATTGATTTATATCTTAGTAGAAGCAATAAAGTTATTTCAGTACTTACAAATCCCATAGGAATGCCATGCATATGTGGTAGAGTAGGTTGAAAATATAAGGAACCATCTGACATTGGGGAAGGGGGCCTAGGAGGCATTTGAGAAGGGGTGAAGCTCTTGGCATTGGGATTAAGTTTAAATTCCTGATAACCAAAATAAAAAAAACAGAAACAAAGAACATCCAAATGCATTAGCCAGGGCATGTCAAGGAAATAATCAAGGTTATTATTTCCAAACAAACCTTGGCATAGGGATTTAATGTTGACTTCTCAGAAGATAATGAACCCATTGATGAGCTTGGTGATAAACCAGCACCACTAGAAGCTGGCAAGGCACCCGCATAATCTGAATTAGATGATGCAGAACTACCAGGTCGTCCACGAGAGTTCAGGGGTTGTGTTCCTCCAGCTCCCTTGCCAGATGCCGCATCCTCTAACAGTTGGCCATGGGGGCTGGCCTTTTCTTGATATTTTGGATAGACATGGGATGAAGGGGCATATGCAGTAGTATTAGGGGATGGCCTCCCTTTATCAGATTCATTTTTCTTGCCATCCAGTAACTTTGAATCTACAGAGATATAAGAGATATTTTTTGAAAGAAGATGAGGTTTAGAATGCATATAAAGTACCCTACTTTTCTACGCAAAATGTGTGGCGCAATATAGGCCAGGTGCAGCTGGAAAAATGTAAGAAAGTAAACCCAACATATTTAATTAATGATTATTTCATTATGATATTTTCATAACTCGTATCTTTTGTTAAGTTCATGCAACAGCTTTACAATAAAAGTTCATGCTACATCTTAAATGAAGGGTGATGTTAAAGAATAGCAGAATAATTGACTCACCCTCAACTTTTGGCAATTGAGCATCCTGAGTTAGCTGGAGATTACATGATCAGAAATGAAGAACACACCGATATTAGAGGCATCACAACCAAAGGTAATTAATAATGCTCTCTTTTAAGTTTTGAACAGAAAAATTGTATGTAATTAAAGTTTTCCTCACTCTCTGCTCTTCTACAAGCAACTTGATGCTGTCAAATTCTCCATGTTCATGGTGCCGATCCTCTTGGACCCTATTACAAACAAAGAATTCAATAATTTCAAAAAACAACAAATTCATTAGTCCTCCCAAAAACATTTTTTTGAGAAATGAGATGCAACTTATGTGTTATCATTGAGGAAATAATGAAATAACCACAAAAGTAAGAACCTGCTGTCACTATCTGAAGTGGAGGAACTTTTAAGAGGTTCTGATGACAGCTGTGCAGCAAAATCATGATATCCTGAATGATGCAGATCTGCACAAGTACTTGATTGGGAGCATTGTGCCTCATCCTTGCAAAACAAAAAAGCAGAAATTCAATAAAAGTATGGCAACAGGTGCTTTGTAATTCCATAAAGAAGAATTAACATAAATCACGACTAACTGCTAGGTAGGAGATGCATGAAAATAAGTGACTACTTAATGCTCCAAGTAGAAAATATGCTGAAAACTTTTCTTTAGAATTATAAAGCAAGTAAGAAAATGCTTCATTTTGAAATGTCAAACAACAATTTCTATATAAACTTAAGCGTGATTATTTGAGGAAATACCATGGAAGAGCTTGATAACATTCGAGTCCCATTACTGCTTTTTGCATGGCTTGAATCAGCAAACTTCTTAATAGAAGAGGCAGATGGCCCTCCAAAAGTTTCACTGTTTTGAGAATTCATCACTATATCATCTAGTTCTCCAGACCCACCATCATCAATGGCATTACCTCTATAGACTGATGAGTATCGGGTCTCCTCATCGATATTAAGACTTTCATTAAGATTGACGCCTCTTTCCTGTTGGATGAAGTAGCAAAAGCAGTAGAAAATATGTAAAGAAAACAATAAACCAAAATAGAAGCAGGAAATGACATTAGGGATAACCTCACCTCTGCTAAATGAAGGTCATGTGTTTCCTCCCCCTCGATCTCTCTTGCTATCCTCACAGCTTCCCTTTCCAAGTCTTTCATCCGAGGACCCCTCTCCAGCTTTGTTGTATAAAGTTCCTCGTCAAAGGTGCTTTTCACTCCAAACAGCATTTCATTTGTTTCAAATTGATTCCAACCCCTAATATGCAAATAAACAAAATAAGTTTCAAATCATTAATAAAAATTACATAGGATACCACAAGATTACAACCACAGGGGAAAAAAAAGATACTGCTTTTAAGTCTATTAATGAAGCAATACGAGGAGACATTTAACAAGGGTAGCATAAGCTGAGAACACTAAGATATAGGTTTAACCTTAGCCTTACACTAACCAAACTTCAATATCTCTGTTTTTGTAAGGTTTACTGGATCCTTAAAAACCCAATCACATGTAAGGAGCAGGAACAGCAGAAAATATGTCCACATGCTTCCCAAAAACATCTATCGGGGGATGTAATCTTAGAAAGCAAGCTTCCCGAAAGAGCAATCCAAATTAACACTACGATTGTGATGGGTTTAAATAGGAAGAGAATGAGAAAACATGAATACAAAGCTGGAGAAAACAAATTCATTCACAAAAATACAAGCTGCTGACAGCAAAGAAAAGATCTGGCAGTTGAGATTCTACTGAACCAGAGAAAATATTCAAGACAGTAGAGCAATTACCAAGAAATTTGGGGAAAGAAATAATTATTATAACAACCTATTCCGATGGTCATCAAATATGTTCTCTGATTCAAGGCATTGTGGATCATCTTTGTCAGGGATCCAAGGTTCCAGCTCTCTCTCAACTTCAACTTGTCGTGATTGTGATATATTAGAGTCAATCATAATTTCTTGCTGCTTTGCATGTTGAAGCTCATTGGACATTCCATCTACGGTAACAGAGACATCCTGGCACCATATATCAGACAACATGCATAAACATCTACTTGATCTGTGACATAACCTAATCTTGTTCTCTACAACAGTAACTAACAGATCACATGCAATTTTTTCCTCTATTTTTCTTTGCTAACTTATCCATTAAATATCAGGCTCCATTCAGAACCACATGTCAACAACTTGAAAATCAACTTCACTCAAGAGACCAGATTCAAGCAAGCAGAATATAAAAGAAAGGAAATGTAGCAGAACCTTCGCTATAACTTGTACAACTTCTTTTCCAGGTAAAATTAAAGTCTTTGATGGAGCCTTGCTGACATACTCTGCCTTTTGGCCTCGGAAAGAAATGTCCTTTATCAAGCGAGCCATTTTCAAAATTATAGCTGAAAGAGAAAGGCAAGAGAATGCTGAGAAGGAAATAGACCAAACACAAGATTCCATGTGCTAGCTGGTAAAATTAGGATCAATCTACAGCCTTCAACTAAACTAAATCAACAGGACTTACCAAATTCCTTTTCAACATTTGTTGTATAACATGTTCCAGAGTATACAGATCCATTTTTCAGTTGGACTTCCACAAGATGCCCAACAAGACAAGTTGTTAAATATATGAACCGATCACGCAAAGGACTCTCATAAACTCCAACTTTGCCCATTGCACCTATATCAATATTGTTAGAAAAGAGCATATAATCTATAGTGACAGGTGCTTCAGGCCACGGAAGATTACCAGCATTGCTCGATCTATTGGTAAGTGATTTTCCAGATTGCACCTTATTTTCAAACCTCATCCCCCTATCCCTTTCAGCTCTCTGATGACCAAAACCATTAGCAGAAGATCTGGGCTGCATAGCCTGTTGCGAATTCATCTCAACAGCAGCACCCTCTTCTGACAAACAAAAACATGTTTGAAATCAGTTCAAATCATTGCCCTAAAATATGGGACCAGAGAGTAGTGTAGATCCCTTGAAAGCACTTGTAGATGTAGTGGCAAACAGATTTTAAGGGGGGAAAGGTACGCTGGAATTATACAAGCATATGGACGCAATATAAACTTACATAAAGATACATTCAAAATATAATTTTACCCATCCCTGACATGTTCCAAACAAGTAACTTGTTTAGTTACACAGTTGCCATGCATTTAATGATTTTACACTTGCATAATTGACAAGATATTGCCGGGCTCCTATTAGATGTGACAATTTTCAATGGGCTAATTACATTTGTTATTCTATTCATTTATTAATCCTAGAAATATGGGCTATTATCCACATTATTCTTTTATAGCACCTTTAAATTAGTATAACATATAGAAAAGTGCCAATACACAACTTAGGAAAACTAGGATTACCCAATAACAGCGACTATTTAGCTCATTTCCTCAAATCTTGAATAACCTCGAGTCAACAAAAATCCCATTGGTTCAGTTCCTTTCTGTCGTTCTCATTTTCAGAATTCTTACCCCCCTACTTCCACTACTATTTCTGCAGCCTTGCTCCTAATTTTATGAGAATGCATTCTCTAACCAGTCTCAAAAGACCTTTGAATTTATAATAAATTTCTTAACCCTGAAGCCAAAAGATTTCCCGCCACTAAGAAAGACAGCATTAGTTGTCTTAAGAATTCCCAACTCCCTCCTTCCTAAGCGATCAGAGCTCCGAAGCTCTTTGACATCAAGCAAATCACTCTGACAACCCTCAAGCATTTCATTTAACAAAATCAACAGATAGACAATATAACAGTATAAAACCCTAAGATTGGTAACATAAGAAAGGCTGTATTAAAGCAACCCTAATGGACAATTTGCTTAGAGAACTATCATGTATGATTCAAAACTTAAAGCACTTAAATAATTCGAGTACCCCTAAGGATATTGAAAGTGTGAAATCAATGGAGAGAGAGAAGAAAATAAGAAAAGGATCGAGATTTACCTGAAATAAGCTTTAATTAATTAATTTGTAATTTACTTCTGACGCAGCGTCGACGACTCGAGTGGTTGAGATCAGAGAGAGTAAGAGGATTGAACGCAGAGAGTTAGGGTTTTCTTTTATCACAGAGATAAAAATAGGAGGCGAGGGTGTATATGCATGTATTAACGATGGGAAGTGAGCGGACTCGGTGTGATCGAGAGAGAGAGAGTTACGGGCGTGTGTTTTTTACAGAGAATGTGAAATATATAGAGGGTGATGATAAATTAAAAATTGAGGAGGCGGAAGAATGGTTAGGTGTAACGGAGAGCAACTATATTCCTTTATCCATAGCTATAAAAACCGGACCGGACCGGACCGGTTTGTATATCGACTTGAGAGTTGAGGCCTGTCAATTCAGGTTCTAGAACAGTTGAGTGAAATAAAAAAAATTACAGCTAAACCAATAAAAAAAATTTAACTCGGTTTACCTGGCCTAATTTTAAACGGTGTAGTTTTAGCCTTTTTAAAACAATAAGTTTTTAAAGTTGAATTGGATTGACCATTCAAACCTATGGTTTTAACCTTGCTCCGGGTCAGTTCTTACAACCATGCTTCTAATATGGACCGTGTTTTAGCTAGGTTTTCAAGTTAATTTCAAGCATGAGAGATATGTTTTTAGGTATTACGATTTTTTTAATAAATAAAAATACTGTTGATTTTTAAATAAAATAAATTAAAAAATATATGAATCAATAAACGAAATTAATAACATTAAGTGATCTTTTTAATAAAAAAGAAAAAGATAAATGCATATACAAATGTTTAAATTTGATTGTCCATTTTATTTTATATGTTTGTTTTTCTTTTATCTTAAGAGTTAATTTTGTCTGTTAAGAACAAATCATTTGTATTTTTATAAATATATCATATAAATAAGGTTTCTTTATATAAAATATAAAACAATAAAAATAAATTATAATAGTCATTTTGAAACATTATGAAATTAAAAATCAATTTAAAATATTGTTACTTTTTCTAGGTGAACTAAATTGTTTTAAAAATAAAAGAGATGATATTAATTAAAATTTAAGCGAAAAAACTAAAGCAAAGTAAAATAAATAAAAGAGAGGGTATTCATTAAAATTTAAATAAAAAAAATAATCAAAAGTGTTTAGTTATATATATATATATATATATATATATAAACGGCGTCGTGATTTTACTGTGCTTCTTTTACTGTTCATACAGACGTAATTTACTATTCATTGTGACAGTGAAACGAAGCAAATAGCCCCCCGAAAACGACAACATAGTGCACAGGGGGCAGGGGCTGTACCGGTTTTTCCATTTTATTTGCACAATGAATCGACGAAAACAACCCCCTAAAAAGATAAAATAGTGCACAGTAAACGGGGGCAGCTACGTACTTTCCCTTAAGGTTTTTTCATAAATATCAGTATGGTCATGGGCCTCTTGGTAATTTTTTTATATATTTTTTTTTTGGAATAACTGTTGGCGCGTCATACGAACGCGCCAGCAGCATTCCACGCTAACGTGCTATCTAGGTAGCGCGTGCGGCTTAGTCCCGCCGTCAAAAATTAACTTTCATCGTGCCAGAAGATACGTCGGAAGGTCCTCTCTCTTCCTTCAAGGTCTGTTCCGGTCATAGATGTCAGGGTAAGCGGCGACGAACGGTTTTTTGTCAGCTGTTTCTTTTCTCTCTCCTGCCGCCGCAAAGTCAGTTCTGGTCCTTAATGTTTGTAGTAAATTCATTTTAGTCCTTGAGGTTTTGATTTCGTTTTTATTACTGATTTATTTAAGTGAAAGTTTTATTGTTTTCAATTGTGCCCCTAATTAAAATTGATTATATAAGAAGTTTTTATTTCAGTTCTTATACTTTTGATTTTTGATATATTTTTTATTCCTTCAATTTTTCCGGTATAGATGTTTTGATTTCTTTAATTTGGTCCTCCAATTGAAATTGGTAATATATACAAAGTTTGATTTCAGTTCCTCTTCTTCTAATTTTTTATAAAATGACAGCAATTATCATTATTTATTTTTGGTCCTCCAATTATTTTTTGTTTCAATTTTATCCTTCAATTGGAATTAATTTTATATATGTTATTTTCATTTCGTTCCTTATTCTTTTAACTTTTTATTTGATATTAATTCTTTTTTTTATAATGTTTATTTTTTATTGATATTTATGCATCTATACTTTTAGTTTTTTTCCTCTTTTTTAGGTTTTATTTTTAATCAATTCAATCCTGAAATTTTAATTTGTGTTGATAATTATTTTTAAATTAATATTGCATATTTTTTCTCTTTATTCTTTTTTTTCTGTTATTTTTATTTGTTCTTTTGATTAAATGATTTTTATGATTTTTCTATTCACGCAACAATAATGACAATTTTAGTTGTTATTTTTTAATTATTTTTTATACAAATCTTTTGTTTTTTTTGTAATGATTTTCCAGGGCAATTTAATTATTTGAATTGTTCTGACAGTAATATTGATAATAATTTTAACTATTATAATAATAATTTTACTATTAATATTGCTCTTTTTTTTTTTCTCTTTGTTCATATTTTTTGTTTTTTGCATTTTTTTTTTGTTCTTTGGATTAGATAATTTTTATGATTTGATTATTTATGCAATGATCATGATAATTTTAGTGGTTTTTTTTATATATAAAAATCTTTTTCTTTTTTTTAATGATTTTTCAGGGCAATTTAAGTATTGAAATTATTTTGACAGTAATGTTGATAATAATTTTAAATGTTATAGTAATAATAATGACAATAACATAAGGATAGATTTTCAATTTATGTATTCATCTTTTTGTGGATAGAAAATTAACTATTTATTTTTGTTATTTGATTATTGGAGGTTTTTTTTATATTAATTCATTTAGTTTTTTTTTTAGTTCTTAGACAAAGTTTATTTTTTATTTGTATTTATACATCTATACTTTTAGTTTTTTATAATTTTTTTGTTGGGATTTTTTTTAATCGGTTCAATCCTGATATTTGAATTTAAATTGGTAGTCATTTTAAAATTAATATTTCTTTCTTTTTCCCTTTATTTTTTTTTTGGTTTTCTATTATTTTTATTTGTTCTTTGGATTAAATGATTTTTATGATTTTACTATTAATGCAATAATAATGATAATTTTAGTGATTGGTTTTTTATTGCTTTTTTTATATATATAAATCTTTTGCTTTTTTTAATAATTTTTCAGGGCAATTTAATTATTTTGACAGTAATGTTGATAATAATTTTAACTGTTGTAGTAATGATAATGACAATAACATAAGGATATATTTTCAATTTATATTTTCGTCTTTTTGTAGATAGAAAATTACTACTTATTTTATACTGGTTATTTCATTGAAACCTACAAACAAATAAATTTATATCCATTTAAAATTTATATATTTTATAGAAAACTTGCACTTCATAAAAATTATATGTAGATTTATTATTTTATTAAAATTTATATTATAATAAAAAAATTATATATAATAAATATTTTTTTACGTTAAAAAAAATATAATTCCACCAGTAACAAGACATGAATGTCGTAGCTAGTATATATAAAACAATAAGAATAAGCGTCGGAATCCTTGTCAGCATCCGTTTAGTGCTACAAATGGCTCCATATATGTAGCCACCACAAACTCCATCAGGAACCAAAAGAGGATTTCCAAATAACGGAAAGTGCCAAGTTTGTTTTTCTTATGAAAAATCAGTCACGATTCAAAGAGATTCAAGTAGGTTTTCAAATCCAAGAGAGACATTCCAAAATCAGAGATATAGGGTGACTTAATTCTCACAAACAAGCAGAATTTTCTACAAACAAGCAGAATTTTCTACATCTTCAATCATACAAGTGGGGTAAATATTAAATTCACTCAACTTTGAAAAGCTGTGGTGATATTTCGAGGAAAGATTTGAAATCTGTTGACGAGTGGAAGCAACGAATACACAAAAAAGTACAGTTTAATGATCTTGATTCTTGACAACTATTCGTGATAGCCCTTGTGGAGAATAGAATGTTATAAAGAGATTTCATGATTTTCATCAAAACTACAAACAATCAAAAACCTCCAGAATCAGGACAAGTTACCTAAGTTTCCATTACTTCCATTGAATGCATCGCTTTCATTTGTAAGAACACCAATGGAAGAATTATACAAATGCAATGAATGAATGTTAACTGCTAATAATCAAGAGCGAGAAACAACAGAAGTAGTAGCTGAATTCAGTATAATTCCATTGATCCATCAATAACCAGCTCTGCTGCTTCCTTCACAATTACTTTGAAAGGAGAAATCAACAGGCTTCGATTCCATTGCCTGCCTTGTCTTAAAGTACCAATGTTCAGGACAAGCACCGGCACACAGAAGGTCTGTCAAGAATGAATCATCTCCGCTGTCTTCAAGCCTCATACCTCTGCACAGACAAAAAGATAACTGAGTTTCATCCAAACTTTCTTCAAATAAGAAATAGGGACAGCCAAATTAAGTGGGGGTCTTACAATGAAATGAAAAGAGTACGAGGGCAGATGAATAAAATATTGGGGTCACATTCCAAAACATTGCAGATTTGTTTTTCTTCTTAAAAAAACAAAAACAACGAAAGATTGAATGATTATTAAGAGAAAAGTGACAGCTAAAAGGAATGCCAAACCAACGGTCATAGGGTAGCAGCATCTTGGAAATATAGACCACAAATCTAACAGTAAATGAAACGAGAATGCCATCAAAATGAAAGGTCCAATACTGTTAAGAATCCATCCCATGAAGATTGACATCATCCAAAGCATGAATATGGAGCCACGAGGGCATGGATGGGGCCTAGTATTGTTGTAGCTATTGTCTAGAGTGGATATTGCCTCATATGTCAAAATCAAATACAAGAACTGGACGAACAGCAAGGGCAAAAGGAAAATGCGACCTTAAAGAGAAAACTTTGGAAGCCCACATACCACTTGCAATCACAGTTGTAGATGAATCTTCACAGACCACTTAAATATATCTGAATAAACTTGATCACCCCCCAACTCTTCTCCTGTAGCACCAGCTGCCACTCTCATTATATCCTCAATCAAAGCAAAGTTTCCCATTATATCAACATGAGCACCACTTTGGGTACCCCGACCTTCTAACAAGTTTGTTGGAGGAGAATGATCATACTCTCTAATAAACATTTGACTTCCTGAAGGATTGAATCTTGTTTTCCCACGCCAACCTTTAGCACACATGAAGCCTGAACTTAAAACAGGAACAGTCTCGTCCCCATCAACAGTATAGACTCCACCTTTCAGACAGCTGTCTTCATATTGTTCATCAGCTGATGAATCGATCTGAAATGGAATAGCACACTCAGCCGAAGGAGATAACTTGTAAACATAAGATCTTTCAGTTGGTATGCCCACTCCATACAGGGAAAAAATCTCCATTTCTGGGGCGTTGGGCAATCTGTAAAACCAGAGTGAGAAGTTATCAGCAATGGATATGAAGACCTTGTGTAGAGAGCCATGACTAGACCACTCAATCAAGTAATTGTGCGTCATTCAAAAGAAATGAAAAGGATAATGATCCAAAAGGCTTGCTAGCAGAAAACATTTGAAATGGAATTCAAAAGAGGTTGAATGACAACAAGGAAAGAAAAAAATCTTAGATATCAAGAGAATAATGCTGTACAGGGCATCTGTGACAATTGCATACAGGCATGTTATTAAAAGAACTGCATGTGTATAAAAAATCTACAACAGATAATTTCCCATGTTCGAACTTAATAGTGTCAATTTAGCTTTTTGGTGGCGCAAAGTTATTCAAAATTGCCAAATTAATTCATAGGATTCACATCTCTCCGCACCATACACACTGTAAATCAGTATAAAGTTGAACCATCAAAGATTTGACTTTCTTAAGAGATCTAGCTATTTATGCTCACCACATTTATATATAAGCATATAACTGATGAAATGGGAGGATGAAGCTTTATGACTAAATACTATCATTGAATATATCACAAAACTATTGCCGAGACTAAATATATCACAAAACTATTGCCAGGAAGACTAACAACATATACAGTTTCCATAATTGATTGGGCAGAAAGTTCCTCACTTTGTCTCCAAAGGGTTTGACCAATATTTGTAGTGCTGGTATTTTGGATTGTCCAAATCATCAGCAATTCCATAAGAGAAGTGCGCACTGCCACGCTCCATCATCTTTGGGGCAACAAAGTGCAGCAGATCTAGAATAGATCCAGCAGTATAAACCTTATATTCTGCAACAGCTTTAATACCTCCAAATCCCATGTCATGGTACTCTGTCCACACGTCACGACAGGAGGTGTTTGCAACACTTTGACCTTTAACAGCATCCTGCATGTTAAGGTAACAAATGATGTGCTTTATGAAGGAATTGGCGCGTTCATTAATTTTCTTAGAGCTAATTCTGATGCATAAAGGCACTAGAACTCAGAATGAGACAGATTAGTATATCTTTAAAGATACAGCAATCTTTTCACCAATTTAAGAAACAGACAAACTTACCCTGAAGTCAATCCTCTCAATGTCAGATGAAAGTGCCTCAGCTACATCCTTCCCAAAGGATATGATCCTTCCATAATTGGTTCTCTTTATTTGAGAGATATTGCTTTTGAGGCCATCTTGGCTTGCTTCCTGTGTGTCAGTGTTTTTTTGCTTTCTCTTACTAGGAACATATCCTTCCTCAGGTGACCAGTCAAGATCACCCCAAATAGTGGCACCGCCTTTTGGAATCATTGACATGGTTGAATCCCATGTGCGAGACATCCTCATTATATGTTGCATTGTCTGAAAGCCAAATAAATCTTTGTCCAAGACACCAGGTGCAATGGCCCTGCAGAATGAGGCGTGTTACAGAAAAATCACTGTATTACAAGATCAAAGCTTGTATACAGATAAATTGATATCAGAAGTCAAGTGCAGATAGTCGAATAAACTGTGTCAAGTATGTCCATAAGAGCAAGAGCCTCTTGAGAAGCAATAGCATGACCTACTGTCCTTCAATAAAAAAAGAACCATTTCTCATCTCAAAAATACAAAAAGATAAAGCAGATTTTAAGTATAAAAGTTGAAAAGCTGAGTACAAAGCAGCAAAGATGTTTAAAATTTGACCAAGGAAAGAAACCCAAATCTCATATTTTGAAAGCATAGTGGTTCCCATTAAAGCTGCAGTAGTGACCAAAAAACTTATCGTATCACAATGTGAAAGTTCATGCTCTTAATAAATAAAAGACCAAGCATTCAAATTCAGTTATGGTTTGTACTTGAGAAAATAACAGAGACAAACAATGTACAGAAATTAGAATGAGAAAATATGCCACTCAAAAAACCAAGAATTCAAATGTCAGTGCAAGGAAAAAATAGCTTCCTCAGAATACTACTAGTAGCAGAATGCTATATTTGCACATAAAAAAGTTTCTCCCAGTTAACATGCATTGCCAGTGTTTCAGGTTATGGATTAGGAGAATTTTTGTCCAAGCTGCGTTATAAAGTAGGCTATTGAGTAAAACCTTTAGGACATTGTGGAATGTCATCAAGGAACAGACCTTGAAAGTGAAATAAATGGAGTTAAATAGGTAGTATTGTGGTGGTGCTCTATGGGAAAAATGTACGATATGTAATTATCAGCAAGTTAAAATTCCCTGTTTGAAGATTGTTTACTGTTTTCCCAGTTTAAATATTGTTTATTGGGCCTAGCTAGTCATACTCAACTTCAAACAAGCCAAAAGAAGCTCACTACACATTAACTACAGTAGAGTTAAACTAGATAACCTGGCAACTGCAATATCCTTCGCTTCAGCAGAGAAAAGTCCAGAGACAGCTTTTGGAACGCCTAAAAATGGCCCACCAATATTCATCACTGCCTTGATATGCTTAGCACACCAATCTGGACCACCCCCACCACCCATTGGAGCAGGTGCCTCCACCCACTTCATAAAATGCAGAAAGTACAAAGCACCCATGGAATGTGGTATAATAACCGCCTTGTTCCCACCATTTGTTGAAACCATGAGTTCAATATTACTTTTGATGCGGCTTAATGTTTGGTCACGGACCTGATTTTGAGTTCAATAAAGTAGCAAGTTAAGAAGAAGAAGAAAAAAAGAAACCACCAGCATAAACAACACAAATGATAAAATTAAGTTCCTAAAAAAGAACAGAAGATAACCTCAGTATTCTGAAATGAAAGTCTCCAATCATATGATGCCATGTACATTGTCTTCTCCTCATATCCAATGCGTGCCAAATTAGCAATCAAAACTGCCCAAACAAAATATCCTGGAGCAAAGTAATCAGCGGCCACAAGTCCACAGACAGGCCTGACCCGTATACCTGGAGGATCTAATCCAGTTTCATTGTCCAGTGACATATGTTCCACCCAGCAGAGAGGCCTATACAGCATCCACGAATAAAATGAAGAATCAGCTGACAAAGCACGAAAGGCATGTGTGAAACTCCACAAGTTCACTGACAACTAGCAATGAGAAAGCTGGCAATGATATCTAGGCTGAACCAGAAATGTTTTGCACTGGGAATTTTTTTAAGATTAATGATCCAGAAAGCTGTTGTCTTTCTCTTTCTCCATGGTGTAGCATGTATCAGTTAAAATGAAGAAAAATGACTATTTATCGTTGGAACAAGACCACGGAGAAGTAATTTTAACTGACAGCAATTCACTGTCTTCTTCCATTCCACATCTCAAAAACCAGCCTTGCAAAAAGGATAGTCATTTAAAAATCTAAAAAAGATATTAAGATTTCCATAAATGGAAACAATTTGAAAGAACCAAGAACCAGTTTTCTTTCTCACCATTAAACTAACAAATTAATTTGTCCACTCAACAACTGACCACATTTCTTCACATGATAGTTACATCAAACAAAATCAATCAGCAATATACTCACATCAACTCTACTAAAAGCTTAAAAAAAGAGACACAGAAAACTAAACCAGTGACAGCCAAAGCCTAATCATAACACTTACGAACAAAACTCACGAAACATGTAACAACTAAATGCCTCCAAATTCAAAAACCATGGGTTTTATATTTGGCAAAGAAATGTATACACTCATTGAAACAACAAACCAATTCAATTTCCATGTCAACAGACAAGCACGCCCACCAAACACAGTGAGTATTCTATCAACAGTAAGTCAAAACAGGGGAACAGCCACCAATCATCCATACCTTCTATAAACTTCACCAAAAGCTCCACCCCATAGCCTTTTCCTAAACAACCCATCAGCACACTGATGCCCTTCCCACAGCTCAAGCCCTCCAGTAACAATCCCAGGAACAAAAACCACAGGATGCTTTGCCTTCAGCCCTTCTTTCCTCAACTTGACACCAGGTGGATCAGGCAAAGGACCAGTGATTGCCTCAGTCACATATTGAGGGAAAGAAGCAGGCATAACGTTGTAAAGAAACAATAAAACCCACCAGGTTACGCATATGCACCCAACAAACCAGCAACAATTGTCTAAACATGACCATTTTGGTGTGGAATTTTTGTAACTCTTCTTTGGGTGTTTGTTTTTACTATTGTCCTCCTCCTCCTCCTCCTCCTCTCTTTGTACTGAGGTTTTACTTGGTTCGATAGGTTTTCGGCGACGAATCAAAGCCATTGTTTTCTGGGTTTAATTTGCTTAGGAAAAAAACAGAAAGAGAGAGCATAGAAATTGAAGGGAGGAAAATTAATACCAGAAATATACAGGCAGTTGAGGCAGCCAAAATTGATATGGACTTTTGTGTCGTGTCTTTGTCTTCTATTACCATGAAAAGAAAAAAAAAAAAAAAAGGAGCTGAAAAGTCTAAAACAGAAAAGAAAAAAAAAATGTAAACTTTTTTATGAGCGCATAAAAAGGATCGCCGAGGCTCCTAGAACAAAAATAATTTAGCCTCGTTTTAAAATTGCGGTATGAGTAGAAATTAGCCAATATTTGAGATTTTTTATTTTAAATTATTTTTTTAATATATTCATATTAAAAATAAATATTTAAAAAAAAACACACGCCGTAAAAAAACATTATTATTAGACTGATTTTGCCTTTTCTATTTAAATGTGATTTGATTTGATTAATAGATATCAATTATTTCATTTCTTTTTTATTTAAATGAGATTTTACATTTTTTTTTCTTGAAACTAATCAAATTTGAATATGTCACCTCTTAGAATATATTTAAAAAAAAATAATTCTTCTTCCTGTGGCAGCCCATTTAATTTAATATATATATATATATATATATATATATATATATATATATATATATATATATTAAATTAAATGGGCTGCCATATATATATAAATCACAATTTATATCAGAATCAGTTTTTTTACTTGCTTTATGAGATAAAACGTTCTCATAAAAAAAAAAAAAACGGAATATTTATGTATTTGTGTAACATATAGATGATTTTAAATAGAACTATGCTCAGTTACTATGGTTCATATAATTACAGTGTTTTTAAATTTACCAATTGATGAGATAAAATCTAAAATATAAGTGATAATAATTCATAATAATTTAAAAATGGTTTATTCATCAAATATTTAGTTATTTTTCTAAATAATTAAATAGATACTTTATGTTGATTTCTTTATTTAATTATTGTGAAATTAATTAAAAATAAATAATGAATAGTGCTTATTGGATTACAATGTAACTATATCATTCACAAATGGTGTAATTATTAAGTTATTAGATAATTATCATAATGGTATAATAAAGTAAGTATGTTCTTGGTAATGAGATATAAGATAATTTTTTTAATTGACAATTTTAAAATAATATTTTTATAATTTTTTGACATCACTGTGTCAAAATCATAAAAACAATCTTTTAAAAAATAAATTTAGTATTTTGTTAGAATAAACAATTTAAAAAGTAAGTTAAACCGACACCGTAAATATACATAATGACATGAAATCTCAAGAATTTGCCAAGGAATGGTGGGATTGAAAGATGCAGGACCAAGGTAAAAAGATAGTGGAAATGGATAGCTTTTAAAAACTTTTAGATGAAATATTTATTTTACCCTTGAAAACAAAAAAAAAATCTATTATTGACGACAATTTAGTACCTTTATAATGGTCAATTTGCCATTTCTAGATTTAAAGAGAGCAATTACATCTTAATGTTTTTACTATGGATAGTAAAAAACAATCTTATACCTTTAAATTCAAAAGTTTTTAAAGCTTTATTATCAAAGGTGTTTTTGTTTTTTTTTTATTTTCAATGAATATATAAATACCTCATATGTTCTTGGAAGTGGATTTTATTTGACTTACATTCAAAGGCATTAATGTATTTGTACTCGAGTATTTTTTTTACATCTTAAGTTAGTTTATGAACAATTGTGTAATTTAATATATAAATAATTATTAAAAACAAATTATAGCCCCCACCTTTTTTGGATAGCGTGTGTAATGATATCTAGTTATCAAATACCAAATACTAATTTCCTTGAAAATATTTTAATTGTTTTTGCATCATTTTCTAATGGAGGTGATGCATGTGGCCAAAAGCTATAAAGTTTGGTTGCAACAATTTTTTTTTCCTCCCTTTCTTCTCCTTTAAAATATGAATTTGACATTTAAATTTCTAATGTAGTCCTTATATTTGAGTATATCTTAGTGTGAGACCTCACTCTTTTGACTTGTAAAATTTTTTCTTAGTTTTTTTATAAGTTATTGATTTGTTTTCAATCTAAAATTTTTATTTCCTCAAATCTAAACCCAATTCTTTTTTTCCTTGCTTTTTTGTTAACTTTCAAATGTATTTAATCTGAGCCTTTAATGAAAAAACACATTTTGTTATTTTTTTAACATTTGGTATTGATTCTTTTAATGGATTTTTTTGTATTTGTTCTTTCATGGAATTGGTTTTTCTTTTCAATTTTCCCTTTAATCTAAAACTATTCATCCTCATTTTTTTATAAAAAAAATAGGCCATCATTATTTTAATTGCTATTTTTTCTTTTTTTCATGATTTTTTTTCAACATTTAATTTATTGAAACTTGGGTTTCATAGTGTTTTAGATTAGATGTTTTGGGTCACAAGATTTATAAGTCAGCACTAGTTCACATCATTTTTTTTACTTTTTAAATCATTTTTCTCGATGTTGATTTTGTAAAAAATAATATAATTTTTTATTTTTTTTGTTTTTTATAGAGTTATTGTAATCTCATGACCTAGTCCGAGTGGAATTGTGTTTTTTTATTCTGGATTTTTTCTATTATCTTACATTTTTAAAAAATAAAAAGAAATCCATCATTCATCACTTAATTTGTTGACAACTAGCCTTCACATTTGTTTTTCATATTTTGGCACTTTTGATCAAATAACCTCAAACACAAGTTGATCTCAGGTTTTTTTAGACTTATTTTTTTATTTTATGATTCAATATTGGGTTTAATTTTTTTTTATTTTCCTTTTAGTTGAGTTATTATGATCTTATAAGCCGGCCTATTAATTGGTTAAAGTTTGAGTGAAAAAGCATGGAAAATAATGATGCAATTACTTGTTTCAAATAAAGCTGTCAACTTTTACATAATCTTGTATTGAGAAGATGGGGATAACAAATGAATTAATTGAACAATATTTAAGTCTTAAAACTATGAGTGTACCAATAGTCCATAAGAAGATATGGTTAATTAAGAAGAGATCAAAGGCACTTAGCAAAAGAAACTATCAGACTACTAAATATCAATTTTATTCACAAAGTTTAATATCCATAATGGCTATAAATATGGTGTTGGGCACAAAAAGGAATGTAAAAGGACAAATATGTGAATTTTATTAATGTGCATAAAATATTTTCAAAGTATAGTTATCCAGTTATAAGGATATATATCAAGCATTGAAATATTTGAATGTATTTTTAAACTATTATAAGATAAGAATAGAATAAAAATATGAATAAAAAACTTCTTTTATCATTAATTAAGGAACTACTTGATACAATATAATGTCATTTGACATGAAAAACATGAAAACAATAAATTAGAGGCTAGTATATCAAATCTTTGAGAATTTTGTTGGAGTGGAAGGTCAAGGCATATATTGATGATATAGTAGTGAAAGTTTTAAGCTTGGAGGATCATCATAGAAACCTTAAGAAAATATTTATAACTTAAAATAAGGATAAATGAAACTTAACTTGAAAAAAAAAATGCTTTTGAACTAGAGTTTTGGTTATATGATTAATTTTTAAGGGATCAAGACGAACTTAAAGAAAATTTGAGATATAATAGAAATAAGGCTTTCCAAAATTATTAGAAATAAGCGAGGTTATTTAGAAGAATTGTAGCTTTGAGTAAGTTCATAGGCGAGTTAATGAACAAGTGTTTGCCATTCTTCAAGTTTTAAGGAGAAAAAAATAGAGGTAGTTGGTGATGAAGTCATGAAAAAACTTAACACAAAAATAGGATTTCTCTTGATCGGATTGATGGATGATGCAAGTAAGGTTGCCCATTAGTTAATAGGTTTGACGACCTATTGTATGATTTGCTTGGAAAAAAAAAAAGTCCTTTGAGAAACATGGTTAGAAGTATGAAAAATGAAAAAAAACATAGAAAAATAAAATCAAATCAAAATTAGTGAATATACGAATATTTAAAATTGTACGGTCTAAATTGGTTTTACATTACTTTCATTATTGTGGGTACTGATAACTTTTTATGATATTTGATTGCATTTTTCCAATGATTTTAGCTAATTTTTTTTTATTATACATGACTTTTATAGAGTTTGGATAGCTTATGATTTCCTATTATAGCCTAAAATGACATGATTGTTATATTGCTAAGAATCTCTCTAATTATCTAGTTAGGCTATTATGGGTTTTAGACTTGGTTATACTCTTATTTTTCTAGTGACTATATGTATTTATACATTGAGGTTTTGAATTTGTTTTACGGAGATGAGATTGTATCATTGGTGAATAAAATGGTGTTCAGGTTGTTGTCCATTAAAAAAAAAATGTATATCAATGTTGTCCATGTTACAAGAAAAACCCTTGGTTAGCCATGGTTATTGGTTGAAGGACACGTTATGGGTTTGGTATGCCATGAGTGTTGTTGATGAAAAGTACTTGTGATGGTTTGCCATTAATATAGAGAATAGTACATGCATTGCATAAAAAAAAAAATTGTTTGCTCATGGAAAAATGATGTAAAAAATCTTGCTTGGATACATACATACATACATAAGAACAAATTAAGTCATGAACTCTAAAAAAGAAATACATCATATTGCTAGATTTGACTTTTAAAACTTAAGCAAATAGTAAATTTATTTACATTTTTCATTGTTGCTAATATAAACCAAATGCAACAGAATAAATTTATTTTCAACAAAAAAAAAAAAAAAAACATTTACATCCCAAGCGATCATATTCGTGAGGAACCAATATGAATATTAGTTTGTTTTGTCTCAATCTTTTTTTTTCAAATAACTTGTAAGCATATAAAAGCTTGGTTCATAAACATGAAAAATAAATTGTGATGTGGGATTAGACACACCAAACTATTATGTGATAAATTGTTGTACTATATAAACCACTCAAATTAAAGTTATCATTACAAATATAACTTAATGTAATTATTATTTTTTTCTCTAGAAAACACACAAATATAGTTAAAAATACAAATAAAAAATAAATATATAATATAATTTTTTAATAGATATAACTAATAAACAACTTAATCAAAATCCATACAAAGTGATTTACAATACACTTAAAATAAAATCAGCTAATATTAAAAATTAAATACATTGATTATGTAATAAATATCAAGAAGATATTGTGTATAAAAAGTAACCGAGGATATTTGATTTAAAAATACTTAAAGCTATTTTTATTTTTAAAATAAAATAAAATAGGTATTATTCTAAAAAGTCATTTGTCATATATTTTTTCAAAGTAAGAAAGTAATATATTCTAAAAATATCATATGGTTTATTTTTAAAATTATAATCAAATACCTTTTAAAATATTTATTTCAAAGCATAACAATTGACGGCGAAACATCATTCCACAGCTACATAAAATGGCTACTCATGCACATCACTTCTCCTTAATGAAAGATGTCACCTCACGGACGTTGACAAACACGACCATCGTTCTTGCGAGCTAATAATAATCATTGATTCGCGTATGTCACCATCGAGCGGTCATTATCTCATCACTATTAATCTCATAAATAAACGGTTCAAGTCGTTTCTTTTGCAAAAAATAAAAATGAAGTATTTTTCATTTTAGCTTTAGATTGATTTTTTTGTATTTTTATATGGTTTTAACTTACTGTTATCAAGTTTTTTTAAAATAATAATAATATTTTTATATATTTTCAAACAAAAAAATATTTTGAAAATTAATATCTACCAACCTTCTGAACGTATTTGTAATTAGAAAAGATATAAGAAGGCTTTTCTAGAGCTGTTTTTTCTACAAGCATTTTTTTAAAATAAAAATTCTTTGTTTTACATTAAAATTTTTAGTATTTTTAGATAATTTCAATTCATTGATTTCAAAATTAATTTTTAAAATTAAAAAAATAATATTTTAATATTTTTTTAAATGAAATATATTTTAAAAAATAACGACTATTATATTATCAAATAACCATGTAATTAATTTGTATGCATTCTCGTAGCTAGGAGTGATTATTTGTGGTTTAGTTTGGTTTATTTTTATAAAAATAACCAAATTAAGATTATAAAATATAATTAGTTTTTTTAATTTTAAAATAGTATTACTTTCTAGGAAGAAATTTCTTGGAGGTAATTAATTAATTGGACATGACAGTGTCAGATTACTAGATGCTTGTACTGAAAGAATTTTTCCTCACCAGACTTTTTCTGCTAGTACATCTCTTTGAGAATGTGTTTACAATTATTTTTAAAATATTTTTTTATTTATTTAAAATTATTTTGATATCATGAAATTAATTTAAAAATATCAAAATTAAATAAAAATTAAAAAGAATTTTTTAAATTTTTTTAAAGAATATATTTAAAATATAATATGAAACACCGCTTTAGTAGTCAATACTCACCGTTAACCAACTGATAAAAAATTTTATCCTGATTTTTATAGTAACAAAATCAAAGATGTGTTAGGGTAAACAATAAAATGTACTGATTTTTGTAATATATACTTTTAATTTGAATTGGTTTAGTTTTGGTTTATCAATTTTAGTATTTAAAAAATTAAAAATAAATTAGAATATAATTTTTAAAAATATTTTAATTGGTTTAATGATTTTTTAAACGATTTGCTTTTTTTCAAGTTGCTCAGTTTTTTTGTTTACCCCTAATTGTAGCCTGTACTTATGTGTTTTGCTGGCTTGCATTTAGATTTGGGCCTACTCTGCACCAAGTCTTCAATCCCCGCAACTACAACCTCCAGATGCTTTGTCCAGATTTGGGCCTAATTATTAATCTACTGGATTATAATGGGGTAATGATTACAAGAAAAATGCATATTGCCCGTTTGGGATTTTGGCATTTATTTATATTTCGAAGCTTTTCTCTCTCTCTCTCTCTCCCGTAACTCTCTGTCAAAAGTGTTCAGTTAAATTCAGAATTTTTCCGTGTGTTACGTTGAAGTTTTTATTTATATAAAAAATTGATTGATTTTATATATTATATTAAATTTATTGATGATTGAGATTATTTTAATGATAACAAATAATTTAACTGACAAATAATAAAAGTGCAATCACTAAAATCTATTAAAGATAAATTATTTATGGATGATTGTTATTGTGTGTCAATTTATTTAATTCATATGTTGTAAAACTGCAATTGATTGATTGTTTGGTCTGCCTTAATTGTTTTGACAATTATATAATCGGTTGATAAAAAATATAATCAATGAAATCAATTAGAGATGAATTATTTTTTTTTATAGTCAATTGGATATTTGTTGGCGGTTGGGTGTGTCATAATTATTCGGCTTATTATTATTTTTTTTTTTTTTTATTTTCAAGTCAAATAATTTTTTAAAATCTAATAATATTTATTTTTATTTTTTCATTTATTTTATTTTTTAATTGCTTTTTTTAAAAAAAATATTAGTAGGTGTTGAAATTTCTAATTATTATAGATAAGACATTCAAAATAATGCTAATAATTAATTGTCAATTTATTTTCTATAAATATGTTAGACTAATTATATATTTTGCTATTATTTCATATTAGCACCTTAAAAATAATGATAATAATTTTTTGTAATTTTTTCTCTGATAAATATGTTAGATTAATTATAAATTTTACTATTTATTTCATATTAGCACATTAAAATATATATATATATATATATATATATATATATATATATATATATATATATATATATATATATATATATATATTACTTTTTGGAATTGCGATCTCCTTTAGGTATTCTATAAAATAATAATTGTCGTGGTGTGTGTAATCTGATCCGGATACCCTGATTATATATAAAAAATGTATAAGTGGGAAAAAAATAGAAAAAAAATATTAAAAAAAATGAGTCCAGGGATTATTCGTGGCGCACTAAGCTGGCCCGGAATAAAAAAAATATATACTTAGGAAGAAAAAATCATGGTGCGCGTAAGTTGACCCGGACACCTCGGTTATAAAAAAACAAAAAAAAAATTGTATAAGTGGCAAAACAAAACAGGAAAAAAAATGTAAAAAAAAAAAACATGGATCCAGAGATTAGTCACGTAAGCTAACTCGGATACCTCAGTTATTGAAAAAAAAAATCAAGCTCATGTAGGCACGAAGTAGAAGAGAAAATGTCCAGTGAACAGTAATCTACAGTAACGGAAAAAAAAACCCGAGCTCACATAGACACGAAACAGTAAAGCAAATGTCCAATGAACAGTAATCTACAGTGAATGGCCAATCTCCTTTTCTTAATAATTTTAATAGCATGTTGGTTGAGTTCAATTAAAATTTTTTGATGAAATTTCATGTTTAGAAGGTTAATAATTGAAGTTTAAATGAAATTTAATCTCTACAATATTATAAAAATAAATTTGAGTTCAGCCCTATTTACAATATCAAAGAAAATAATTTTAATAGTAAAAGTACTTTTTCTAAAATACTCATTTAAATTACACATAGAAGCTTTGAGCTCTTAAGAAGAAATAATTATATCAAATAGATTTTATTTTCTTGTCATGGTTTTAAAAAATATACTTTATATGAAATTACATTAACATCATGAAATTTATACATGTGCCAACTTTTTACATTATCTTAAATTAATAATTATAATAATATTATCAGTTGCGACGATCATTTTTTTGTGCTTTGTGCTTCACCATCCCCGTGATTGGAGAGATAATTGCACACGATGAAAATAAAGGTGTGTTATAGTCGTAAAATTATGACTATAGTTATCAGGAATCGCCACCTAGTATTAAGGCCACTAGGAACCTATTGCTTTGCGTGAATTTGGATAAGCAGACTTGTTATGCAAGGGAAAGACGCATCACCTCTAGTGCACCTTACCTACAATAAATTGCATTGTTGTTTGATTGTATTTCCTAAGTCATTTTTATTGGTCTTTTTCTAAGGTTTGACGTAGATTGCTCTTCATAAGAGAATCTCTACCTCATTACAAGTTGAAAGACTAACACAAAATAATTTTACACTATATTTTTAAAACTATTTTTTTGTCTACATATGTACTTTATAATTTTACACCGCAGTTAAAGACCTTTTTTTTACGGGTGTACTTTACAATGTAATTTTATATCGCAGTAAAAGAAAACTATTTTTAGTATCTACAGGTGTACTTTACAATGTAATTTTACATTGAGATATCTAAAACAAAATAACTGTTAAATATTTTAATATTTTGGCCAAATTCTAACAGATAATTATAAACCAGTTACGATATCCAATTTTCATTTTAAAATATGAGAAAGATGCACCATATTTTTTTACGAAAATATGATGGGAAAACCTTGGAATTCGGTTGTATGCATGAAAACAATATTTTTTTTGTTTTTTTAAATGCATTTTTTTTCATTTTTCTTTTAAAACAAAAATTAAAAAAATTTAGGTCAGGACTGGCTTAATATTTGGGTCGGCCCAGCCAAGATGGGCCAATGGCCCAACATTGCTAGACCGGGTTGGGCCCAGCCTAGCTCAAGAATAAAAAAAAAGAAATCAGGTTGTTGAAGACACGTGCGCAGTAAGTGAATTAATAATGTTTACGTGTTAGGTGAACAGTAAAATGGAGGGTGGTCGATGGTGACCAGAGGCTCACCTGCCATTGCCGTTGGGTAGAGAAGATCGAGGTGGTTCTCCCTGTGGTGGCGGCGTCAAAAATGGTGGCCGAAAGAGACATTGAGAGCTGTCGGGTTTATGCTGCCGTCAATGTTACAATCTCTGATGCTTCGTCGGAGACTGGCTGGATTGTTGGTGTTGAGGGAGAAGCTTCTAGTGGTGATGAGGGTGGTGTTAGGTAGTCGGCCAACCATTACTGGTGTAGAGAGAGAGCTGCCGAGCAACTAGTTTTAGAGAGAGAGGGGCTGTCAAACCGGGAGAGAGAGAGAGAGAGAGATAGAGAGAGAGAACTGGTGCAGAGGAAGATGAAGGATGATGGTGTGATTTTTGTGTGATATCTTTTGTTTTGCTTGCCTTTTTTTTTTTTTGCTAAAATTCTCCTGTAAAATCCCTATAAATTTCCTTCTTTTTGTGTATTTTCCCCTTCTCTGTAATGTAAAAATTTTGCTCGTTGCCCCTCTTATCATTGTGCATGGTGGCTTCTATTTATATATGGTGGCTTGCTTTCGGCGATGGCATGCCTTTAGTGTGGCTAGCGATGGTGGTGCAGGTAGGCTGTCAACAACAGTGTGCCTTCAATGGTGGCATGTCGAGCGTCCACTGCAGCGAGACTGCAGTTTTGGGAAGGTGGAATTGTAGTTTGGTTCCTCAATTTATAAATGTTCTAATAGCACTCCCAATTCGATTTAAACTTGTAATTTTGTGCGATTGTATCCCCGTCAGAATTTCAACAGCAACCTTGGCTATTTTGCATGTCTTTTTTATTTTGGTTCTTGGTTTCTGAATTATGCGATTTGACCCATAAATGACCATTAAACTCTTAATTATTTGCAATTTGACCCCTGACTTTGCACAATTGGCTTGGAAAAATTCAATTGGGTCTCTGAAAATTCCAATATTCTTAATTGAGCCCAAATTAAGCTCAAGAACTTGATTTTTCATCAATTAAACCCTTAATTAATTTGACCAATTTAAAGTATAATTAAGTCCTTACACTTAATTAAATCCTTCAATTGGACTCTAAATTAATTTTCAATAGTAATTATATTTTAAATTGATCTACGATTATATCAAATCAACCTATAAAAATATAATGATATCGTTCTATTTAATTTTTTCACAGTTTTATCCAATGATAAATTATTTTTGCCTTAAATCTGTATTTTCCTCTATTTTTGAAACAAAAGAGATACGATCGGATTCTCGAAAAATAATCAAAATTTCTACATTGATTTTTCTACCAACGCTGACCTTTTTATTTTATTTTTATTATTTTTGAGTAAATTTTAGAAAGTAACCCATAAATTAGATTATGACATCATCTATAGAATTGTATAAACACATGCAAATCCCTTTAAAGCATTTCTTCGAACAAAGATTTTTTTCCAGGGCATTTCTTTTCCTTTTTTATTTTTTTTTAAATTTATTTTAACACTGTATTAAAAATAATTTAAAAAAACAAAAAAAAAACTATTTTTTCAACACTATTTTTAAAACACAACTCTTAATTAGCTGAAAACTCGATCCATTGATAATCCGAAAGGCGGTTGGCGAGGAAATCATGGCAAAAGTATTTGATTCTGATGAGCCCAGAAAGATTAACAGAGAAAACATTAGTCAACAAAACCATTCTTTGCGTGTGAGCCAATAACACCAGCCATGTATTTCTGCTGTTGATAGTTGTTTGAGCAATGAGCAATGACTTGGTAAGAATCGAAGCATCTGATCTAGAAAAGGGTTAGAAAATATGCGATAAGGTGGTTAAGGACTCCTCACATATCCTTCGAGACGCCGCTTCTCATGCTGCTGTTAAACCCTAGAGCTATAGTTTTCATTGCACGGCCAGACATGTCTTCAGAGTTAGCAGAACGGAGTTGATGATTTTAGGTGGAAGACCAAGGAGCTCGCCGTGTGCATCTTTCTCATGGTCTGGGACTGAAGTGGAGGGAACCGGAGTGGCAGCATGAAAGATTCCTCGGCATCCCTCGATTTATGGGTATAAGAAAAAGGCCAACACTTGCTAAATCTGTTGGACATTTTTAGGTCCATTAAGTATAGCATCATCTTTTAAAGGGAGTGTAAAGCGGCAGAGCGATTTATGGAACCAGTGTTTAGCGAGCCGCAAGATGGTGGAATTAGCGGTTCCATTGGTTTTTATTCGCTATACAACTCTCTCTAATTGAGTAAAAAAAGAGAAGAGATTGAAAAAATAATAATCGATATTTAATTATGTTATATATATAAGTGAAAAAACAACCATCTATATTTAAAAATAACAATTTCAAACTGAATAATTCATCTTTTGATATTTTTTAAAAATATTTATTTGATAACCAGTTTTTATATCAAACAAACAAGAGGGTCTATCAGTAATTTATCTTCCAAATCAATAGCAATTTGAAGGGTGCTTATAAGGATCTACCCTTTTTTATATCTATATAATAGTTTTGAAAGATTTCATAGTTTATTGCTCCTTCAACAAGTCTTCTCAGGACAAGAAGGCTAACGAGAAGCTTTTTGAAGAGTGCCATCCTAGAATGTATTTTTAGTGCATATTTGACACAATATTTTAATAAAAAAAATGAAAAAAAATTATGATTTAAATTAATTTTTTCATATGTTTTGATATTTCTTTGATATGCTAATGTCAAATATAAAAATATTATTTTGATATATTTTTAAATAAAAAATATTTTAAAACACACCGTATCAATTTCCCAAGCAAATCCTCAATGACTAAACATGCTAACTTATGATCAAGTCAAAGTTAAATTGCCCCAAACTAAAGAACAAAACAAACATGCATGCATTGAATATTTTAACACATCTCTCAAACAAGTGCCGCTTAAAAATTGGTTCCACAGACCAATATAACCTCATGTATACACCAATGTGGGCTCAAGACAGCTTTTGCAAGCACTCGTTGTCACTGTACCCGGTCTTTGTCTCCAAGTAGTTCACAACTGTAGATCACAAGAACATTGTTCACTTTGACTTTACATAGACAACGGGTCCTTACAAGGTTGTCATTTTCAACCTTAAAGAAATTGGATATCGAAGAATCCCCAGATCTACGAGGCATGTCTTGCAGCTTTCCAAGCATATTTACACCAGCTTTTTAGCCTCAAGCAACGGTGGAAGACCATTTATAACAGAAGTTTTGAGCAACCTCATCACCTGTCAAAATCAAGTGCTAATATGGCGAGCGTGCTTCTCCACCGCTAGATCAGTGGGCCATCTCCCCTGTAACTTTTGTGTAAGTAAACCATTTATGTACAATCGAAGAACCCAAGGGAGAGAATAAAAAACGAGCCCCATAAGCTCTAATGGTTTTTACTGTGCTGTGCAGAGGAACAAAGAAACTTGATATAATCATATAATTAGAACCTTACAACCAGACTTTGTTTTCCTTCACAAGCTCACATCCACAGGCTGCAAGCAAAGCATATCTTATCCTAAAGCCTCTGACTTGAGTAGCTCAAGTTGCATACCAAGATGAACGCTACAAACTTTGATTCCACAATGCTAAGCTCTTACATCAGATTTATATACCTTCACAATCGCACGTGGTTTGCGAGGGGAAAGAGAGGTTCCAAAAGTACACATTGCAGGGCTAGTTGGAAGACAACGTGTGTTATTGATGATCCAACCTTTGAAGGGAGTATTTAAGCAGGATGCGAGATATTGTTACTTTAAAATTTAAAGAAAAGCGAGCTCATGATGGAGATTTGCCTTAACTCGAGAGTCAGTCATTGTTGGTATATGTTTAGCTAATCTTCGCTGGCCATGCTTCATTTTTCAAGGCAGCCAGTGTCTACCTAGAGAAGTATTCCTTGGATCCAAGTTATGACAAAGAATATCTAACACAACCGAATCAAAGATTAGGATTTGGCTGCTTCTCTGAAAAGGTGAAACAAACGAAGTTATCAATTTTGTTCCATTCTGTATAGAATGAAATTTTATACTGCTCAAAATTTCAGTCTATTTGTAAGTTGTGCCTAAATTTCACCTAAAATGTTCTAGTTTTGATTTATCTATTTCGTTTTAGTTAAATAGTTTTTTTTTTAAATAATAAATAGTTTTACAATTGAGATAAAATTATACGAGGAGTCTCTTAATATATTTATATATAGTATTTTAAAATTTTAGAGCACTCAAATAATGTAATACCCTTGCAAGATTGATAATGGTATTTTCATAATATTATACATGTTTATAATTTTGTCCAGAAAAATTATTTTATTGTGTCTTTTAGATTAAATTTTTCTCAATTTTATTTTTCAACAAAGAATTTATTACGAATTGAACTTTATAAATTGATTTGCTTTACTTTATTTAAGGTTATCATAGTCTTATAATAGAGACATATATTTGAAAGGTTAAGCTAAGTAGATTTAAGTTGATTCAATATATCGTTATTTCAATATATTTTTAAGATTTCAACTTGATTATTTTTTAGTTAAACTATATTTTTTTTATCAATTTTTTATGTTATCTTTGAACTCATTAAGTCGGTCAAATTATATCGGTTCAACTCTTATTTTGTTACTTATGTTTGAAATTTAAATTGCATAATTCTAAATAATTTTATTTTTGGATTTAAACTATTTTTTAATTAATATATTTAATTATATATTAACATAAACATAAACATAAACAGAAGAATCCTAAAAGAGTCGAAACACTTTAAAACTAAAATGTTTTATTTTAATTAAAAAATAAAACACCAGCAAAACAGAATTGAGAACATTTTTGATGTGTGCAGAATTAACAAGGCAATTGCTCGCTAATGAATCTTATTATTATTATCATTATTATTTGATAGAGATGTCATTAATTAATTTAGCATGATAACGAATTTTAAAGAAAAAGATGGAAACACATGTGCACATCGCTTATGTGACCGTGCTTTTTTCAACGATAAAGGATGCATTTAGATAGCTTTAAATATTAATTGGGATAAAAAAAATGACACTATTTTAAATACATTTATTCTCATTAATTAAGTAATTTAAGAGAATAATATTTTTATTGAGGAGTAGTTTCAAAACTCAAATTAAAAAAAAAAAGAAATAGAATGAATCTCGAAAAATCTTATTATACTCGGTGAGTAACCAGGGATGTTCTATTTGTTAGTTACTAGATTCAATTAAAAAAAATCAAATAAAAGATGAAACTTATGAGTAGAGTTATTTTTATCAATTTTGATGAGTGATGTATTTATTTTTTCTTTCTTTTTCTTTTTTCTACATGGTAAAAAAAATGCTACAAATATGAAATCAATGTTTACTCTCTATGTTTTATAATTATTATGAATTTTATTGAATGGTGATCTTAAAAATTAAATTTAAGAAGAAAAAAATCTCTTTAATTATTAGATAATTGATGTGAATATTTTTTATTATTGAAATTACATGTGTTGATAGAAAATTTTATAGTATAACATATATTCTAGATGCAAACATTCTTATTAAACAACGCTTACATGTATCTAAATGTTTCTTGTTTTGTAGCTATTAGAGCATCTAAGAGGGGGGGAATTATTTAGAGAAACCAAACTAGTAATTTGGTTTTTTGAATAATATAAATATAATATTTTTTTTATATATATGCACTCTAATAGAAAAAACACTATTTATAAAAGTCAATTGTATTTTAATATATATAATATAAATATAACTATTTATTAATAATAATTAATTAATACAAGTCCAATCAAAACTATTTTTTTGCATAAAAAAATATTAAATAATTTTTTGGTTATTTTGATTAATATGTAAGAATAACTTTTTAATTTAAAAATAGTATTTAGGCTCTTCAATATATGAAAATAGATGATAAAAGCTAAAAGTTTTTTTTTTTTTTTCCTTTCAAGTTTCTTTTAGCACTCCCTTTAGAGATGCTCTTACATGTATAGACAACAATGTTGTTCAAGAATTGCAAAAAAAGGTATAATCAATTCAGATTCTTGCTACAAAGTAGCTGGCTGCCCATTAAAACTAAGAATCACCATTTTTACTTGTTAGCATTTTTCTTAAAAACAATTAGAGTTTCAAAATAAACTGTGAAAATAATGTATTTTGTTTATATTGTGATTAAAAAACTATAATTTTTAAGCTTATTCCAATTAATAACATGAAATTTCAAATAATTTATGAAATAGAATGCATAATGTACGACGAGGTAAGAACAAAGAGAAGATAAAAAGTAAAATAAAGAAAGAGATCTTAAATGGACTTGTCGCATTAAAATCTTCTTATTGATATATAAGTTTTTGTAATTGAGACTTTGATATGTCTTCATGATTTTTATTTATTATTATTATTATTATTTTTATCGTTTTTTTTTTGCAGCTTAAACCGTGAAAAAACTTAAAAATCATATTTTTTTAACGGTGACAGATTAATGGTGTTATTTCACCCTTTTTTTGGTTTTCAAACAGTGTTATACTGTTTTTCTTCTCTGTTAAGAATGCTAATTTAAAAAAAAATCCAAAAAATGACAATAATTAATTATTATATATGGAGGTGAAGGAGGAGGATTCTTGCGGGAAATTCGGAGACGTGGCGAAGATTCCTTTTTGAGCCCCACTTCCTTATCTCTGGCATATATATGGGGTCGTGCACGTGACATTACCCGATAGTCATCATGCTCAGAACAATTCTCTGTCGTTGTTGACCTTAAAACGAGAATAAAGTGAAACAAAATAACTCTCGGTCACAATCAAACGAGAATAGAGTGAAACAAAATAACTCTCACAATCAATGAAATCACAGCATCAGCAAACTAACCGTTAAAAATCAAAATAAAATTTCATTTTACTTAAAAAAAAAGAGCAAACAAAATGGAATGCCACCAGAACTCATTTCCTTTGAGAAATTTGTTTTCTCAGCAACCAAACACATCCAAAAATGAAAACAGAACACACTTAAACAATACTTCTCAAATTGAATTTTAGACTCTAAATTTGTTACTTCTCGGCAACTAAAAATCCTGAAACATCAAACAAAAAATAATTAAGAGAGAGAATAATGGGGTCATGGCTGCTTTTGATTTTGATTTAGGGTTAGAATGAGATGGGTAGAACATGAGATTGAGAGAAAGCTTGGGGGTCAGCTGCTTTTGGACTTGATTTTAAGGCTGGGAAGAAAGTTTAATATTTATATCTGTTTTTTTTTTAAAAAAAATAAATAAAAATGTTGATAGAACTAGGGGGTTGATTCAGTTTCAGACTTTTAAAATCAAAATTAAACTGAATTAAATTTCCTTAAACATAAAAAATCAAAATAAATAAAATATTAAAATTTAAATCTTCAAACGATTAGGATTTTCCTTTCTAAAAAGACAGATCTATCCTTTAATGTAACCATGACATTGTCATATAATACAGCAAAATAAAAGATCACTAGGCGGAAGATCTCTTCTCCAAGGGGATTTTCCTTTCTTAGGTCCGATTTCCACCGGTTCAGAATACTTTTGAAGTGCAATCCTCAAAGTCTAATATACGATGCCCATGATAGAGCTTTAGATAAAAAGTTAATGTCGGAAATAAAATATGCTTTATGGCCTCAGCCCTTTTTTTTTTTTTTAATTTTTAATTAACGTGATATTTATATCAAATTACATGGATTATAACTAATCTTATAATTCTTAAAATTAATAAACATGCAAAATTCTAGCAGTCCAGTAATATTATTAAAACTCAAACTGTAACTTCTAAAAACAATTAGAGACCGCCATACCCTTCAGGGTTGGCCTCTGGCTTTTCTTGCGCGAATGGGAGAGAGAGAGGGAGTAGTTTTTTCTTTCTTTCTTTGTCTTGGTTTTTTCCTAGCTGTTACTCAGTAGGGCAGTGTAGTGTGGTGAAGAGGGTGTTTTTAAAGAAAGGAGCCCCTTTTCTCTTATATTTATAATCATTTTTAACGAATAGCTTCGAAGCCACCTTCCCAACCCTCCATTAACGGTCACTTCTCCTCTCTCTTTCCTGACATTTACATTGCCAATTAAATATACCCATCACGACAAATCGTGGGATCTTAAATAGACCGAACCCCCTCTGCAATTCAACCTTTCCCTTTTCTCCTTGTAAGCCTCGGTTATGAAGGGAACATGTAGCTCGTTTTGTTTGTTCTATGCACAAGCGCCTCTGATCTGTGTTATTGGGTTGCAGGTATAGAGAAAACGGGAGAGGATGTTGACTTGTATTGTCTGTTCAAAGCGACTTGACAACGGATCTTTGACACCGAGGGATAGAGAAGAGGATGTTGATGCTGCTGCTTTTGAGACGCTCAGGACTAAGCAGGCCTTCAAGGCTCTCACTGCTCAAGTACTGCTTCATTCATCTTTCTATCTCCTGTTGGATTGCTGTAGCAGAGTCAAGTATTTAGATTTTATTTTCATTCGTTTTTTTGGTGCTAAAGCCCAGAAAGCACCAAAGCTTATCGTAAGGAAAAGGCTGAATTATACTACCTGTTTTAACAAGCTGAATTTGAGGGGTTGTGTCATTTTCTTTTTCAATTTTCAATTTATAGGTTGAGTGAAAAAAAGAAATAATAGTTGCTCTTTTATTTTTGTTTTTGTCTAGTTTATGCACAACCCAAAAATTTCATTTGCCTTTATTTCTTCTTTCCCTGTCCTTTGGAGGAGGGTAATAATTCGAGTGAGCTTAGGTTGACCATGTTATTCCTTACCTTTTAATCCGCCTGCTTTGGAATTATATTAAATAAGGAGGGCTAGCTGTTAGCTCTGAGGAAAGCCTGTAAATTCTCTTTCGACTTCCCCTGGACCCCTTCACTTTCTGGTGAGAGTAACTAAGGAAGGCCAGTCTATTAGACTGATCTTCCAGATCAAGTGAAAATCTGTTCACACGACCGTTCTTTTATCCTCATGGTCTTGTTCAGCTGTCTTTATCCTTGTCCGGGGTGGATTTCTTTGGATATCCCTACCCCATGGAAGAGGGCATTTTCCGTCTTCGCTTTTCCTGTGAACGACTCTGATCTTTTCATTTCGTTCTACTCGGGCCTTGGTTCTCTACCGGGCCCTTGTAGACTGCGTGAGCTGAAACCAAAACGGTGGAATAAGAACTGGAATTAGTTACTGCGAGATATGGGTCTGATTTTACTGCCGTGTGTCACAGTGGTACTTTCAAATTTTTTTTTGAAAACAAAAGATGTTATAGTGCTTGGTTGACTCAAGAATTGGAACCATGAGCACCGATATGGCTTTTCTTAAATTATTTTTCTAGATGTTTCGGACTGAAGGTGGATGGATAGAATTGAACTGGTATCGGGTCTGTTTGTGAGGAAGGATGGATTGGGAGAAGGATGGATTGATGGAAGGGGAAGAGAAAGGATGGATGGTTTACCATTCCTCTAGTTGCTCAGTTAACAAAGAAGGGGAAGAGTCAGTCTATCCAAACTGAAAGCATTGAAAATTATAAAAAAATGAAAGCATAACGATCCATCCAATCCTTACTCGAATCCTTATATTTCTTGTCAAAAGAAAAATACACTCAATCCCTCCATATTCGCTCTCCTCCTAACAAACAGAATGTTAGTGTTTTCTTTGTCTCTGTTTTATTGCAAAGTGATAAAGGATTGTTGTTGTTGCTATTAATATTATTTTTGTAGATAAAGGACATGGCAGTAAAGGCCTCAGGAGCATATAGAAACTGCAAGCCATGTTCAGGATCCTCTAGCAATAACAATAACAGGAACTATGTGGAGTCTGATGCTGCCTCTGACTCAGCGAGGTTCCACTGCTTGTATCGTAGAGCAGGAAGTTCCAATTCGACCCCGAGAAACTGGGGGAAAGGGTCGGAGGCAAGACTAAAAGGGCTATCGAGTGGCGAAGGCACCCCTGCTTCAGTTAGTGGGCGGACAGAGTCTGTGGTTTTTATGGAGGAAGATGAGCCTAAGGAGTGGGTTGCGCAAGTTGAGCCTGGTGTGCTCATCACTTTTGTTTCGTTGCCTGATGGTGGTAATGATCTGAAACGAATTCGATTCAGGTACTGATGTTGTGCTTTTATTTTCTTCTTCTTTTATCTGATTTGTTTGAACTCAATCATATGTTGCGGGGTGTGTGTGTGTGGGGGGGTTGCTATATGGCTCCTGATGCTGTTGTTTTTTTGTTGGTGTGGAAGTCGGAGCTGGAATTGGACCATCCTTAGATTGTCCTTTATAGTTTTCATGGTATGATGATGAAAATTTTGATTTGTTTGGGTGTGATCAGATTTCTTTGGTGTGAGTGGTGCTGTTAAAGTTAAGAATCGTGGCATTCACTTTTATCATCCAGAAAATTTGTGTCAGATGATTTTCTGTCACATTGACAATAAGGTCGGTTGGCCTCTGAATATACAGTGCGTGTCTAGCTTGCATTTATCACAGCTTTGTCATCCTGAACGGTATCAGAATGCTGCAGAGGACAAAAACTTTTGAGTCTATGCACATGGGTATGGGTGCCCATTATGTTCTATGTCCTGAAAGTAATATACCGGGGAAGATGCATTGCCTAAAGAAAATAGCCATCCACAACGAAATTTGGACTTTTTACTCTATAGATGCATTATACTTTGCTTGTCCACTTATGCTTCACTATCTGCACTTGGAATCATTCATCATCCCCTAACTTGCCAATGAGAAATGAAAAGATAGAAAAGAACTTTATGTGTTTTAACCTGCAAGTTTAGTGATCACCCTCTATCCAACTATTAAGAGTTAGTTGATGAGGAATATTGCTCACAGCTCTAGAAGGCTTGAATTGGCAATATTTGCCACTAAGCAAAGAGATATTTCAGTTCTTTCACTCTTTTTGGTCGGTTCTCTGCTTAAGCTATGGTTCTTGTAATGAAAGTGATGCTACATTTATGTTGACTTTTTTTCCATGGCTCCTTATTTGGTCTCTTAACACATACAGTTTTGTTCACCTACAACAAGATTCATGTTTCATGCCAACCTGATTAGAGTTACGCAACAGTACATGTTTGTGATGTTCTCAATTGTTCATGATTTTTGTGCTGCTGTTTTCTTCAAGTAATGATGTTACCACATTTCTCTTCCTCCATCTAGCCTTTAATAGTTGGGTGCCTTGCTATCAAGATAAACTAGCTTCCCTTGTATGATAGCAGTGTGAACCTGTTAGATGAGTAGCCATCAATAACCAGCTGCCTTAAAGTTTTAATACCAGAAAAAACTGGATGATTCATCCTTCTCCAACATTTTGTTTGGGTTTTATAGATGCTGACAGTTCTTTTTTCATCATTTTAACATATTGATGTTTTGATCAGTCGTGAAATGTTCAATAAATGGCAAGCTCAAAGATGGTGGGCTGAGAACTATGACAAGGTCATGGAATTATACAATGTTCGACAGTTCAATCACCAATCAGTCCCACTGCCAACTTCTCCAAGATCAGAAGATGAGGTGAGCGTGAATTGAATTGTGAAGTTTAATAACATTTGGTTAGGGATAGGAAGTGCTTGCTCTGATTTGTTTGGAATGGATCATTTTCTTCTCTACAGTAGTCAGCATGAATCTTGTTAGACTGTTGAAATCCTTAATTCTCTTTTAGGTTTTGAATGATTTAATGTGTAATACAGGGTGTTGGTGGTAATTAGAGCTCAGAGTTACTTCATTGTACTTCACAAAATTGGCATTGATGATAGAGCTAGTTTATTGTTTAATTTTACCTCCTTTGCAGAGCTCAAAGCCAGGCTCAGCCAAAGACAGCCCCATGACTCCTCCATTGGCCAAAGAACGCCCACACAATTTCAACCATCCATCAGGAATGGGTTATTCACCATCAGATTCACTTGACCACCACCCAAAGCAATCTCACCAATATTTTGAGTCAGCTGGTCTTGCTTCTACACCAAAGCTCTCTAACATCGCTGGGGCTAACACTGGGACATCATCAATAAATGGTTCTGTGAGGACTAGTATGTCAAGAGAGTCAGATCACTCAGAAGAACTTTCCATCAGTAATGCAAGTGATATGGAGACTGAATGGGTTGAACAGGATGAACCAGGGGTATACATCACTATCAGAGCACTGCCAGGTGGAACTAGGGAGCTTAGACGTGTCAGGTTCAGGTCAGTGGGTCTGAATAATTTAGAGAAATATGGAATGGAAACTGCTCACGATTTTAGTTATTTGGACAAATAAACTGATAGGGATGATTGCTGACTCAGCTGACTCGACTAGCACCTGCTCTGCTGGGCTTGAACAACAGCTAAACATGGCAATTCACAGTAGAAGGGACCTGTAATTAGATTTTAGAAGATTTTTGGAGCTATAAAATATAGTTTGAACCTCTCAGTTCCAGTAAAGGAATGAGCCAAATCCTTATTGCACCATAAGCTCATGCCATCTATCGTAGTGGTCTAGATAAATCTTAGTTGCCTGCAAAGATTTGACATGGAGCCATGATGATTTCTCATGGTTGATCTAGAAACCAGGGCATTCTTTTGGGCTTGAGATCTGTGATGACACTGTTCTGACTATTAACATAATGTTAAATGGGCAGTGTTTTATATTTTTAATTTTCAGTGATCTGGGCTCTTTTTTCAATTTTCCATAACCCATGTTCGAAACAACAACATAGGCATTGATATTTCCTTTTTGCTTTAATTAACAATCAATATAATGTGTAATGGATATGATTTTTTATTTTTTTTATGTTCTTGATGCAGCCGTGAAACATTTGGAGAAACACGTGCAAGGTTGTGGTGGGTGGAGAACCGAGCCCGGATACATGAACAGTACTTGTACAGATGAGATGGTGGTGGCGCTTGGAGAAACGCCTGCAAAGTTATTATGGGAGGAGAACCGAACCAGGATACATGAACATTACTTGTAGATTAGCAAACAGATGAGATAGTGGTCATGGAAAATGTGTATACCTTTAACTAACACAAGTTAAGCATTCCATGGATCTTGCGGGCTGAATAGATGAAACTTGTTCACATATGCCCAGTTCCATGTTTTGCTTAAATACTTCTTGATTCTTTTCTTTCTGTCTATTCCTTTACATCTGGCTGGATAATGTTCGACTGTTAGGTTATGCTGGATAATCTTCAGTGGTATATTGTGTTTTTATTTTATTTTATTTGGTTCATAATTTAATCTGGCCTAATCATTTTAATATTCTCTCTTGAACTGAAGGATAGGAGTCGTTCATAATTAATTCCAGTGGTAATGTTTATTGCTGCTACATATACAAAATTTTGGCATCTCCTTGTCTGTCATATGCATGTGCTTATGCTTCTCATTTTTGTTTTTCAATGAATCAAATATCTTTCTTGATTACCAGAAACAACTATAGAAACTTGAACCTTTCTGTGTCTCACATTCTTTGATTGTTTTCTAAAATGTTTTAATTATGATTACCATTTAGCTCTTCCTGCATTGATAAATAGAGAAGAAGAATTGCTATGTAGCCGAGCTCTCAAGAGTCTTTTCCACCACACCGTGAGTTCCATCTTCATCCTATCTGCCAGAGCAGTCAGTGTGGCTTCTCCTGCATGGGGATGAGCTTATGTTAGAGGCCTCTTTTAGTGTGTGCATAAAGAGTGTATTTGATTTTGTGGTTTAAGATATTTTTCAAAAGCACGAGGGGCCCCAAAAAGCAAGGGCAGACGAGCTCTTTCTCGGAATCAAGCTGGCAAATGCTCTCCCAGCCGCATGTTGTTAATTCATAGCCAACTCGACCGGGAAAAACATGAGAGCCTGTTTGACCCATCAGCATGCCCAGCACTGCCGAGAAAATAATTCAGGGATATGTTTTTTTTAAAAAAAAGATGCCTGCGGTTATTTCTTGAAGCATAAAAACAATACAAAGGGAGGTGCTAGTTTCCCAGCAAGAATTGTTAGGTGCTGTGCACCTCCATAAAAAAATTCCCGATCGACTCCTCGTTGATCCAAGGCTACTCCTCGATGGTTCTGATACTACCATTAATCTCTGCATAAAAAGACCTCAGCTTTTAGACTGCCTATGCTCAAAGTTAATCATGATGATCAAGATGAACACAAATCCCACTTGGACATGACTTTTTTCTCGGAAAACAATGAGATTGATGCAAGTTTTGTTATTGGATTCTTTATCCACCTTTTCATAATACAATATTTAAAATGATCTATAAAAACGACCAATTTTGCTGTTGTTATTTTTTTCACTTTTACATATCCTTGTGTACGTTTAGAAGGAAAAAAACATGGACGAAAATAATAATTAGAAATACATATATAAATGCAACGGCTACGTGTGGAAAAAGTATATATTTTTTATAACAAATATATAAATGCATTATGAAACTCAAGGACAACAAGCATTCCCGATGGTGTTTTACCAGCAACACTAAATTTTTTACAGATGGCATATTAGTAGCAACCTATACTCTCACGACAGTTTTATGATGTCAATAATTGTGTGAGTCTATCCCACATATCATGGAGTGACAAGTAAGAATCATGGAGTGATAAGGATAATCATATTCATAGACATATTAAAAGAATTATGGTTAGTGATAAGAACTTTCCATGGAATAACAAATTCCTACATAAATAATAGTTTAACACATAAAGGAAACTCTAACAAATTAACAGTTACACTTGATAATCCCTTCAGTATTTAGCTGCTAAATTTATGTAAATAAAATAGTAATATTGTATTTCCTTATTTTGTGCAATAACTAATAATGTATGAGTTTATATATAACTTCTCTATTAGTGCAGAAAAGTATTGAGTGTGTAAAAATAAATAGACTTTCTTTTCTATAGCAATTTCCATTTTTCCTCTTGGTATTAGAGTAGGAACGATTTTGCTTCTTATTCTAAACACCATGATTTTTTTGTCTTTAAATGTCGGGAATTTTGTCACATTTAAACTTATGCAATCCAATTACCCACTATGGAGAGAACAAGTTTTAGGTTTAGTAGAAAGCCAAGACTTAGTTGATCATCTCATTAGAGAAACACCCATTCCAACAAAATGCATCATTCCAAATCCAACACCACAAAAACAGGAAACACTACACTATAATTGATAAAAGAATTCATTGCCTGACAAAAGTCTGATCATCTTCCCAGGGGTTGGATCATTGGAACCCTCTCTAAAGAAGCATTTGTACTTGTCATTGGTTTAGACATAACACTTACAATATGGGAAGCACTGAAAGATGCTTATGCACAAGACTCTCAAGAGTGCGAGTTTACATTATGACAACAACTGACCTATCTTCGTAAGGATGACAACAAAACTATTGGAGATCACATTTGTATTTTTAAAGGTCTGTGTGACAATTTTGCTGGTATAAGAAAACCTCTACTAGATAAAGAAAAGGTACTCTTTCTTCTCACAAGTCTAGGACCACAATATGAAACATTTACAACAAACGATGCTAAAATCACCAAGACTAACCTACATAAAACTTATTTCACAGTTGTAAAGCCTAGATCAACGTCGTAGTTGGTTTTCAAACCAATCATATGCATCTTTTCTCAACTCACCCCACATTTAGCTTTCTATGGGCAACAACAAAAACAATTTTAAAGTAATATGCCAAGGAATCACAACAACACATTTACTTCAGCAAGTCATGGATTTCAAGCACAACAATCTTGGAACCAACATCAAAGCTATTCAGACAATTCAACATCAACTACACAACAACGATGACCACCACTTCCACGAGAACATCGCATGACAACAACAGAACGAGATCTATATCATAATGAGACATGCTAATATTGTGAGAAACTAAGTCATGTTGCTAAAATCTGGCGGTGGATAAAAAAAACAACTCAAAATGAGTTGATTCCATAAGCTCTTGCTGCACTCACCCTAAATAATTCCATTATTGAAATGGAATGGACTTCTGACACATGAGATTTAAATCACACGACAGGAATGCAAGGTATGTTGACTAACATTCATGAATACTTTAGATCTGATTCTATCATAATTGGAGATGGCTCTTTTATACCTATCACAACTATCGGTGATTCATGCATTAAACAAAGAGATAAGACATTGCCTCTGTATAATGTTCTTTTAGTTCCAAATCTAAAAAAGAACTTGTTTTTGACTAACTTCTCAATTTCTTGTCATTTATGAATTTTATGATGTTGATTTTTATCTAAAGGAATGCAAGACAGGACATCGGCTAATAACAGAGAAAAGGAAGGGTGACTTGTATGTTTTATCCAATGTACTAGAAGCACACTTCTCTTATCGATTCAAATATGGCACTGCAGACATTTGACACCAATGCTTATGACATCCTTAAGATTTAGTTGTTCCATTATTAAAAAAAATAAAGGATTAATTGATGTTAAAGGTCCCTCATGAACTAAGCATTTATGTGATAGTGGTCAATTGGGAAAACTAAGTAAACTTCTTTTTGCTCATTTTGAACATTCTAGTTCTGGCATTTTTGATAAGATTCATTGCGATTTATAGGGACTTACCCCAGTTTTATCTTTTGGCAAGTTTAAGTTTTATGCATGTTTAGTTGATGACTTCTCAGAGTATACTTGGATTATACCTTTCAAGCACAAATTTGATTATTTTTTTTACTGCCTATCTATCATTTAAATAGTATGCTGAAAGACAGTTTAATAAAAAAATAAAAATCTTTCACTCCGATGGAGGAGGTGAGTTTGTTTACTTTATACTATCATCACACTTTTTGGCAACAAGTATTTTTCATCAAATTTCATGCCCCCTATACTTTAGAGCAAACAGGTATGGTTGAGAGAACGCATAAAATTATACGCGAATGAGGTAAGACAATGTTGTTTCATAGCAGTGCACCCATTTCCTTATGGGTGGAGGCCTTCACCACATCAATGTTTTTGATTAATCGGTTACCATCTTTATCTCTTCACTTTGACACCCCATATTTCATGCTACGTGGAGCACACCTTGATTACACGTCACTTTGGGTGTTTGGCTATAAATGTTTTCCATATACATGGAATACAAGAAACCATAATTTTGACCCAAAAATTGTCTTGTGTGTTTTTGTAGGATACTGTGAAAAACATAAAGGGTACAAGTGCTTTCACCCACCAAATCATAATTTTTTCATTTCTCGCCATGTTGTTTTTAATGAGAGTGTTTTTCCATTTAAATCTTCTTCAAATTCTCTTGTTCCCTCACATGTGCTTAATATACTTGATACTTAAATACTATTTTCTAACACTTCTCAAGAAACATATGATTTTCCACATCAATTTGCACCAATGAATCTTTTTCCTCTTCCACCTGTTGATCGTCATTACTAGCAGTCTGAGTAAAATTCATCACATAAAACGATTGCTTTAGAAAATAATGAGATTGATTTTCATACTCAACTTTCAGAAGCTCTCCCTTTGTAGTCTCTAATACTAGTAGGAAATTTTGAAATACAACCTACACGCTTCTCTCCATTTGTTTTTAATGATACTCATTCTATAGGTCTCAATTTGCCTGCACCAATGCTTGTATTACATTCTGATATACATATTGAAACCCTCTCTGCACTAGAGCCCCAACCTCCCACACACAACAAAACCTCATGATAGCAACAATCATTATCCTATGCTAACCAGGTCCCAAGATAGAGTAGTTAAGACGAATCCTAAATATGCCTTGACGATAACATCATCTCCTACAATACCTCGTGAACCAAACAACATGAAAGCAACCTTATAGCATCCTGGTTGGAAAGATGAAATGGATGATGAACTTACAACACTTCATCAGAATGAAACATGATTATTAGTTCCCCACACTCCAGATATGCATGTGATTGGGTCTAAATGGGTTTTTAAGACCAAACTAAAATCAGATGGAACATTGGACCACCAGAAGCACGGTTAGTTGTCAAAGGCTATAATCAAATTGATGGTAATGGCTGATCAACAAAAACCTATGCATGTATATAAGCTTCAACGTGCTTTATATGGGCTCAAACAGACATCACGTGCTTGTTTTGATAGACTCAATGATTTCCTTATATCTTATGGTTTTTACTGTAGTTTGGCTGATCCTTCTCTTTTTTTTTTCTTTCACTCTGTATGTGGAATTCTAGCCTTACTTCTTTACATTGATGACATGCTTCTTACAAGGTCATCCACCAAGTTTGTCAATTCCTTTATTCAAATACCAAGTTATGAGATCTCTATGAAAGATTTAGGACCAATGCATTATTTCTTAGACGTTGAAATTTCTACCATAACAGATGGACTACATCTGTCTTAGACACATTATGCACTCACTATCCTTGATCGCTCCAATATGTTTCATTGCAAACCCATGAGCATGCCTTTGGAAGTCAAACTCAAAATAGATGTTGATACTTCCTCCATTGCTAACCCAGTTAGTTTTGTAGGATTGTTGGTGCTTTCTAATACCTCACTCTCATACGACCCGATCTATCTTACAGTGTCAACTATGTTTCACAATCCATGCACAGTCCTTTAGTTGCCTACTTGAAAATGGTTCGATGCATCCTTTGATACCTCAAAAGAATTATAGCTATTGGTCTACGTCTCTCATCCAATACAACTCTGGACTTGCATGCCTTCTTTAATACGGATTGGGCTGCCTGCCTTATATCATGAAGATCTACCACTAGTTATTGCACTTTTGTTGGGACCAATATCATTTCCTGGTGTGTAAAGAAACAACACATAATCTCTCAATCTAGCATCGAAGCTGAATATCAAGCTATGACTAATAATATTGTTGAACTTACATGGCTCACATACATCCTCAAAGATCTATGCATATCTCTATCACATCTGCCAATCTCTACTGTGATTATATAAGTGCACTACATGACCATCAACCCTGTCTTTCATGCTCGGAGTACACACATTAAGTTGGGTTACCATTGTGTACACGAACGAGTTGCACTTAGATTACTTGTCACCAAATATATGTCCTCTGCTAACCAGGTTACTAATATATTTACTAAACCAGTACCCAAGGCAACCCTTGCATATTTTCACAACAAACTATGCCTTCAACCTCGACTTAGTTTGCAGGGGGATATTAGCAACCTACAATCTCATGATGTCAATAATCGTGTAAGTCATGATGTTAACAATTGTGTGAATCTATTCCTCAAATCATGGGGTAACAAGGAAGAATCATGGAGTGATAAGGATGATCATACTCATAGACATATCAAAGGACATATGGTTATTGATAAGGACTTTCAAGGAGTAACAAATTCCTACATAAATGGTAGTTCAATAGATAAAGGAAACTCCAACAAATTGACAACTACACTTGATAATCCCCCTAGTATTTAGCTGTTGGATTTTTATATATATATATATATATATATATATATATATATATATATATATAATAGTAATCTTTTCTTTTATATAGAGTGTATTGAGTGTCCAAAATGAAATAGAGTTTCTTTTCTATAACAATTCCATTTTCCCTTTCATATGCATTCTAATGTGGTGAAAATCTTTTTATTTCCATAGATAATTGCACTCTGAGTATACCTTCTTTTACAAAATAAATTATATTGATTTAAATGTTTTTAAGTGTAGTATACTCATTACTTTGATTGGATTGACCTAATATTATTCTTCGTGGCTCTTAATTTAGTGTATGGTTGAGAGTGTAGTTGAGGTTCTTTTTAAAAATATTTTTTGTTCATAAATCTATCAAAATAATGCTATTTATTTTTAAAAAAATATTTTTGATATCAGCGCATAAAAATTATCTAAAATCATTAAAATTTTATAAAATAAAATAAAAATATTAAAAATATATATTTTTAAACTGTAATGTCAAATATGGTATTAATATTATATAACAAATGAACTTTGTACTTTGAACAATTAATATCATGGAAACGATATTTAAAAAAAAAAAAGTTTCCCTATTAAATGATATATCAATTGTTAGTACAAAAAGTTTTTTTTTTAATATTTAATATTTATTCGGGTTTATTTCTAAGTAATTTTTAACAAGAATTTTCTAGAAATAATTAGAAAATAAAAATAAAATATAGTAACAAAAACTAATGACTGACAAGTTTAATTTCATTTATTTTGTTTTTACTGTAAGCAATAGTTGAAGAGTTCCCTACGCGCTAGCCCTTTTCACGTTAATAGGGCGTGGATTTTTTTTTCTCCAAATAAAATAAAAATAAAAGGTTATTCTTGGTGGCAATGACGCGTCAATTATAGTTGTTTATCTAATACTGTTTATCAAGACTACTTTTACTGTGGATTTAAACATTTGTTTCATTTAATTATGTCTTCCTTTGCTTTTTTCTTCTCCGCTTTGCTTGTCTGTCTCTCCCCCCACTATTTTTTTCTTATAAGCAAACAACAACAGGCCGATAATAGTTGAGAGAGAAATTGTCGATCTGGTAAAAAATAAAATCTACATTCAGCTCTTCAATTTATTCCAATTCTCTCTCATCTGGCCAGAGGAATTGAATCCAGAAGCTTAAAAAATCTACCAGGAGATCACTAGATGACAACTCTAATTGTGCAATCTCCAATTCTCATTAGTTGTCCCTCTCTCCTCTTCCGATGAACATCGTCAACAAATCCCACTAAACCTTAGGTTCTTCACTATATTCACAATCCAAATGTTGCTACTGGGTAACAATTTAGAACCAGTCAAGTAAAGGGAAAGAAATTATTAACTAGAGTCATTATGTCGATTTTGATAGATGTGGTATTTTGTTTGCGTATGGTTTCAAGTTAGAAAATCAATCGGTTTTCATGGACTTTGACTTCCATGGCTCTTTGTTTTCCGATGATAGATGGTGAGGAGGGTGTCAGACTTTAGGAAAATAAATCTGGATCTCTAGGGCCGGACAGCTTTCTTTACGAGTGTGAATGATTTTGATGACTTTAAGCTTGAACCATGTGAATTGTAGGAGTACTTCTTCAGCTAATTCATTCTCTTTGAAAAAAAATGGATTTTGTGAACTGGTTGCGGCCCCGATGGAATCTTCATCAATTACCCAAGACTTGAAAGTGGGGAGATCTTTATTTTAAGCTAATAATCTTTATTTATTTTTTACTTAATAATTTTTATTTTTATTTTATTTATTTTATTGTTTTTTATTAAAAAATTTAATTTTTTTATTCTTCGAGGTAATTTTGTTTTTTTATTTTTTACACAATAATAATAATAATAATAATAATTTTTTCTTTCTTGCTCTTTTGTTAAATTTTTTGAGTTTTTTTATTCATTTAAGTAATTTAATAATTTTTATTGTTTCAACAGTAATGATAATAATAATTGTTGAAATATTATAATCATGATAATAATAATGACATTATTAATGATAATGGTAATAATAATTATAATTTATTATAATGGTTATAGTGCTTATGATGTTTTATGACGTTGATGATAATAATAACAATAACTCATATTATAATATAAAAAAATATCAATAATTACAAAATAATTATACTATTGATAATAATACTAATTAAAATTTCAATGATATTAATAAAAATAATGATGTTGGTTATCGTAATAATTATTATCGTAATATTAACAACGAATATAACAATAATGAAGGTGACAACGATAATACTGCCAATAATAAATAAAAAAAAAAGTTGTTGTTGTTTTTTGTTCATAATTGACTTTTATGGATTTTTTATTTATGATATTTTATATTTAATATTACATAAAAAAAAAATATAAGAAGCCACACGTAGAAAAAAAACAGGTGGAAAAATTGAGTCAAATTATCTATAATGAATAAATATACGAGTTACTTGCCATGCGCTTCACCGCAGTTAGCACTAAAGTTTTAAACATGTAAAAAAACATTAATGATCCTAGATTTTTTTTATGATGCTATACATCTGAGCAAAATAATCAACTTATAAAACTTTTGATTATTTAGTTTTTTATACATTAATTTTTTCATGGATAAGGCTTTTAAAATAATGTCAAGAATTATTTTAATTTCTTTTAAAATTATATATTTTGATATTTATTCAATATATATATATATATATATATATATATATATATATATATATATATAAACTAAGATTTTTGGGAAAAAATCACAAATGAATTTAATCTCAGTATTCTGAAATACTTTTAATATAATAAGTCTTTTTATATCAAAATCACTTTAAATTAAAAATATATTAAACCACACATAGATAAAATAAATGAAAAAAATAAATAACAAATTGCTAATAATAGTCTATTCACTATAAATACATAAGAGAGAGTTTCATTTCATTGCGGCGAAGCGCAGGTTAATGACTTGTAAGAACAAAATGGTTGGTTGGTATTATGTTGAGAATTGGATTAAACTTTTCGAATGTTAAAACTATAAATTTAAGCAGTAATAATTTGAAACATTTATATTAAGTTTATTAATATAGATCTGAAATATGAGTTCAGAATAACATTGTATAAAAATCACAAAGCTCAAAACTTACTAAATTAAATAATATTTGGTATTGTAATAGTTTTTATTTTTCAAGTATGTTTTTTATAAAATACATCAAAATAAGTTGTTTATTTTCTAATTTTTTTTATATCAACATATTAAAACGATAAAAAAATAGAAAATATTTGAAAAACAATTATTTTTTTCTTGAAAAGCACAACTCTACCATAATAATAAAAAAAAAAGGTATTTTAATGTCAAAAGATAAATTAAAAAAAATCAATTTAAAAAAACATTGAAGAAAAAACTCAGGTTAACTCGGCTACTCTATAATCCGGTTTATGAAATTGAAATAAAAAATTAAATTGTTTAAAAAACACTGTAAAAAAATAAAAAAGTTATATAGATTAAAATGAAAAGATAAAAAAATAAATAAATTAGTTTTGACGGATGAGATTGTGACATGTGATAACCATTTTATATATAAAAAAAGTTTGTAGATTGATTTATATATTTTAAGTGTAGTATGGTCATTACTTTATTGGATAGACAAAATATAATTTTTCCTGGCTCTTAATTTAATACGTTATAATAAGTGATCTTTAGACTTTGAATAGTTAATATCATGAAAACGAAAAAAAAAAAAATGTTAATAGGGTGTACAATCTAATTGTTTTCAAATAAGAAGAAAATGAGGTCTTCTTTATTGCAAAGGATGCATAAAAAATAGTGGCTCACTTGGTTCAGATTAAAAATTTTCAACGTAAAATAAAATATTCAAGTAGTAATAATTTGAGTTAATCATGATTCATTTGACTAATATATAATCTAAAATATAAGATTGAAATAATATCATAGAAAAAATGATAAAGTTCAAGGCTCATTAACCTAAGTAGTGTTCGATATTTGTAATCCCTTGCATTTTATTTTTTAAAATTTATTTTTGACTGCAATGCATCAAAACTATAAAAACAAACATTAAATAAAATTAATTTGAAACAAAAAAATCATTTTTTTCTTGAAAAACACAACCATGCCTAAATAACAAACTATACATTAACTCCGAATGATAAAAAAAATCAATTTTAAAAAAAATACTAAAGAAAAAACTCAAGTCAGAATGAGTTAAATTGGACTAACTTGTGATATGTTTCATGAGATAAGGATAAAAAGTTAAATTGTTTAAAAATAGACTAGGAAAAGGATTATAGTTATATCAATTAAGAGAAAATAAGAGAAAAAAAAATAAACTCAGGTTAGCTCTACGAACCTATAACTTGTGATAATCAAATGTAAAAAAAATTAAAAAAACAATCATAATTATCAAAACCTAATAACTTAATGTTAAGAATGGTATTAACAAAATGTAGAAAATAAAACTTGAGTAAGTCCTGGTTAACTTGACTAACATATAACCAATTATATGAGATAGAGTATTTTTAGGAAAAAAATTAATATTAAATAAATAAAAAAAAATTCAAATCAAAACTTGAGTTAACCCAAGTTAACTTTATCAACACGCAACCTGAGATAACCTTACAAAAAGATGTGTGAAAAAAAAACAAAAAAAACACATAGCTCAATAACCTAATGTCAAATGATAAAATAAAAAAATAAATAAACAAATTAGATTTTAAAAAATGAAATAAAAAGTCTAGAGACAAAATAAAAAAAATCTCAAAAATCATTTTATAAAAGTTGCAATAAAAACAAAACTAGACTACAATTGAAGCAAACAATAAAAAGATGACATATATAATTTTTAAAAGGCCTATCATGAAAATCAAGGTAAAGATAAAACAAAAGACAAAATAGAAAAAGATCTCTACCAAATACACACATCATCCCATTGGGTAGAGGATAACATGACACCTCCAACACCATTATGGATGGTAACATTTTAACATTGAAAGTTCCCACACACAATGCCTAAATAGCTATTTCTATGCACGCCCCTAAAACTTTTTCTTTTAAATTATTTCCATATATGTTTAAAGACCTAATTATCCTTCATTTAAATTGATAATAAAAAAAATCACGTTGAAAAGACTTAATTGACCTTAAATACTAATTTTGTTTTTAGAAATATAAAGGTAATATGGTCATTTAAATGTGTATTTGAAGGTTAAAAATATCGACAAAAAAAAACCTTACATTTAGCTTTAAATTTTTTAACTTTCATGGTGTGGAAGTTATTACAATGTTAATTTAAAATGTAAAAGGACTTATTTAGTCCAATTAATATGATAATGATAACTAAATCTCATTTAAAATACTAGGAGTTTGAATTTTTTAAGCAAGAGCAAAACAATATTTTACTATTCCAGCTAAAAAAAAAACTATTTCTTAGTGCACATTACTGATGACTTAGTTTTTTCTTGTAATTTTGAATGTTGGTGTGTTTTGTAGATGGTTTAAAAATCAAGATGAGAGTTTGAGAATCCTAAATATCTTTTCAAACATTTTTTTTTTTGAAAATATCTAAGAAATTGTTGCATCATCTCTTTAGTAAAATAAATATTTTTCTTAGTTAGTTATTTTTATTTTTATTTTTCTACTATTCTTTTCTGGTTTTCTAAATTTTCTTCATTTTTGAATATAATTTTTTTCTAGTTTATTTTTTTTATTCAATATTGTTAAAGTTTATTAGTTTTTTTTCTATATAAAAGGGTAGTAATAGCTTTTTGGGCAAGTACAAACATAAAGGAATAAAATTTAGTTATATTTTATAAAATCCAATTTCATAAAATCTGTCATGAATCAAATTGTGTAATATTTTATAACATGTAAAGTAAGTAAGATAAAATAAACTATAAAAGTTGAGTGCATAAAAGTATGAAAAACAAAACTTAAAAATTCTAAATTGAAAGAGAAAAGTTTGAATGGGAAAAGTTGACAATTGTAAATATTTAAGTGGTCTAAACTAAAAATTTACTTTAAACAATGTAGTGAACAAGGAAATGTGAGAGGGTGAATGGTAAATATTCATGCAATTCAATATGGTGTAATCTTTTCTAATTTTGTTTATGGATAAAATCTAACAAATTCATGCAAATAAAATAAATAAATATTTATTTAAACCTTTGTTTGAAAAATAAATATTGAAAACATAATTTCCTGAACTTTTGTTGTTATATGAAAATTGTGAACATTAAGGTTTAATGAGAATCATATAAAGATTTTTAAAGAGATATGACCATCTCTAGTCCTTACATAAATAATTAAACCCTTATTTCTATCATGGTTTTAATGTGACTATTCTAGCAAGTTTTTATTTCAGATTTGTTTGATATGAGAATTTCATTATTTGTTATTAAGATATTATCAACTAAAATAATTTATTTATTGGCTAACTTAACTTGAATTACATATAATGAAATAAAATATGCATATTTCTATATCTTAAATAAGTTGTGTGTTATTGAAATTAAAATTCATAAAAAAATAAATTGCACATGTCTTTCATTATTGCAAGTTGTTACATCTTCCCTTATAATTCATAGTGGTATCTATAGTAATTCTTTTATCATCTTGGTCATCAAACTTTATATATCTATTTTTTTATTTTTTTCATACTCTTCAAAAATAAGTTTTTTATAAGATTTCAAAACTTCATTGGAAATCAATTTAATGATATATGATTTGAATGTATAACATAAAACATAATTAAATAATGGAGATAAATTGAAAATAAATATCAAGCATGGCTTATCACATATTCATGCAAAAAATTACCATTTAATCCATATATTGTTTTATTGACTTGTTTTCATTTCTTTAATTTTAGCATTTTATATTTTTAACCAAAACTTTATTTCTTTCACGTTTCAACCCATTATTATGAGATATGAGAGAAGCAGTTATCAAGAAATAGGAAACGAGAGAGAATATAGTTGGTTGATCACATTTCACCAATAAAAAACTGATTTTTATTTTAATGAACTTCATTGGATGAAAAAAAATCATTAAGATGTTTTTAACTCTTAATTTGCTAGAAAAAAATAGACCAACCTTGATTTTCTTACATCATTAAAGGTTTGTTTGAGGTTAGAAATAAATTTAATGAGGTATTTAAGATCTTGTCTTAAGTGTTTTTAGATTAAAAGGACTAAAAAAATTGTTTTTTTAGTCCTAAATTGAACCCTAATTGTTTTACCAATTAAGCTAGTTAGAGTTTGACAATAGATGACATGCCATCTACTTTGGTTTTTTCAAGATCGCATCATCCATTCAACTTTTTTTTTTTTAAATGAACTGGTCGCCTAATTTAACAAAAAACAATGACTAGGTGTATAACCTGACATTCTTTGTTTTGAGCTAATAGATGACTCACTTGATTTTAGATAAACTGTCAAACCCCACATCCTTATACCAAACTACATGTTGCACCAAAATACATGTGGGTTTAAGAGCCACCATACCTAATATTTTTGGGCTCAACTATGTACTGATTCTAAGAACATACAAGTCTAATAATTACCATACCTAACATCTTTTGGCATGATGACAACATCATGCCAGATCCAAATGGATATATAACTAATAATTTTGGTAAGCTTTATATCGGGACATGAGACTTAGTTTATTTAATCTTGCACACCTTTAACACACGTTGGCATGAGGGCGTCAAAATTATGGAGTAATCACCTAGTTATTTGGTAAAAGCTAGTAAGAAACCCAAATATTCTAGCATTTCTGAGAGGTTTGATGAGTAAATGATAGATTGTGATTAAAAAAAAAATATATTAACACTCCTAACACACCCTACCCGAGATAAGGTTTTTTCTGTGGTTTCAAGAATTGGTGGTTTTCTAGTGGGTATTTTGGCTTACAATTTATTTGTATGAATTAATCCATCTTTTTTAATATATTATGGGCTCTTATAGCCAAATAAATTCTTATATAGAAAAATCCATGTAAGTGTCGTGAAAGAGTTCAATTATCATGGACAATGAATTGCTTTTGTTTACTATGATAAAACATTCCTAATAAAAGTTGGTAAATATTCAGGGTAACTTTGAAAATTTTTAGGATAATTAATAATATTTTAAATACCATATACTTATAAGTCCAATATTTATGTTAGAGTATTTATCGTTCATTCTCATGAATTAGGAGAAAATTAATTGATTTTTTTGAATATTTGTCAAATTCTTAGGGATTTAATAAACTCATTATTAAAAAGCGAATATATTTGAAAAAAAAAGAATTTATTTTTTTATTAAAACATGAATTCCTTTTTGAGATCTTTGACTGTATATAACACAAAAAAAAACATTTGAGAAAATATTTTCATAATTTTTGTAAAGCCATGGTTGACAAAATTATTTTATCTAAAAAACAAAACTATTCAAATATACCTAAAAAATATTTGTCAAACACACCTTGAAAACAAAAAAAAAAATACATAAGAAAAAAATAGAAAACTAAACAATCTCTTAACACTGGATCAGCTTAACTAGGTTAACCTGATTGACTCAACATGTTAACTTGACTAATTGACTCGATCGAGTTGACCATACAAAAATTACTAGGTAGGGTGAACCTTAAAACATACCTAACAATAGAATAAAAAACAAAACAATTTAAACTTAAGAAAAAAAAAATGTTTCAAACTAATTGGATCAAATGCTTGCAAAAAAGAGAGCACGAAGAACATATAACGTGAAACCTAGAAACATTAATGTTAATATATATCAATTCTTAAGCAAAGAAAACATATGGTTGTTTTCTCCATTGAACATGCATTAAGAATCAGAAGTCTATTGATTTTAATTTTTTGTTCAAACCTCACATTTTAGTAGAAATGAGTTTTGATTATAAACAAACCTTAAGTTTAAAATTTTAAAACAAGTGTTATTGATACAAAATAACTAGATTACATGATGATAAGGGTTACAAACATGCATCGATCATGATCTAAACAGAATTAAACTTAAAATTGGTACCTGAGGCAATGTTCAAATGATAAACATCAAAAACAAAAACCTAGAAACCTATGAAAAACTTTAATTACAATAGTTAAACTAAACCTATAATATGCCTTTTAGACCTCTAACAAGACCCATTTTAGCTTCATTCAACCACTCTATCCCCTCTTAACATAAATGAAACAGAATAAGCAAAAATAGTGTTAAGGAAAACCAAAATCATGTTTTCAAAACCATGTATTAACTCAAATATAAAACATGCTTAGATGAATTAGATTATGAAACCTATATCTTGCCATGCATTAAGGCTAAACATGGTTAAAAAACTTACATTCAAAGTATCAAAATAACATTAGAAACTTATCCATAAACAATCATATAAGGCATATTACCAATTGAAGAAAAAAAAGACATTTTAACACCTTTCAATTGAATTGAGAAAAAATAAAAAATAAAAAATAAAGCAAGACTTATGGACTTTAACCGGAAAGTTCTTAAAGGAATACATTCTCAGCTTTCATACTTCAAGCAATACAACACATAACCTTCAAAGGAGGATTGAAACCTTATGTTTCATTTGAAATGTAATGCTAGCTAGTATTCCCTTCCTCCCTTTAATCTAGATGATTGTTTCTCCCTTTTATAGGGTAAAATAAGAGTATCTAGATGAGTTTGTTAGGGTTTTAACAATTAAAACTTGATTGGTTTTACCGGTTTTATGATTTTAAGTAATTATGTAACCAATTAAGAAATGAAGAGAGGGATTTTTAGCCCTTTGATCTCGAGGGAATAGTTTTTAACCATTGATAATAGCCATTTGGATGACTTTTAAGTGTGGACATGATAAAAGGGTTGAGTGATTTGTGAAGGTCGATGTCTGAGTTATGATTGATTGGGTTGGTAACCTTTGTGACTTCATTGGAACAACTCTGATGTCATCGTTGCCTAAGACTATTTGCATTTGATTGATGGGAGAGGGGAGCATACCTTTCTATATGGATCCGTTATTGCTTGATTTAGAGGTATGTAACTCCATATTTTCTTGTTTGAAGATGCCAATTTGATCAATATTTTCTTGAACAACACATTGAAAATTGATCATGATTAAGATGTTAAGATGATGAAAATAAGATGTTGTTTGTGAGTTGGATGATGATGATATCATTCCTAGAGGTGGTAAGAAAATGTTGCATCGACTGATTGAATGTGCCTTCTTGATCAACCAAAATCAAACAAGAGGATGCACGATTTTCTCAAACAACATTGTTTTGACTAATCCCTAGAATTTAGGGTTTTTTGATTTGTGATTTGTCAAGTTTCAATTGCATCCTTATTTGTTTGTTTTGTTTAATTGTACCTTAATAACTTTTAATTTTTTATCTGTTTGCAATTTCACCCCAACATAAATTAATTTTCAGCGATAGGTTTAAGTTTTTTTCATTCGAGTTCTTAATTTCTGATTTGTCCTATTATATCATTGATTGGTCAATAAACTCTCAATTTTCTTTAATTTTATTGATTTTAATTCTTGAATTCACATGCTTTTAACGACCGGTCCTTAGTTTTGGTTTTGCTTAATTAAATCCTCAATTGCTCATTAAACTTTGATATTATACAACTAAACCCCTAATTTGACCAATTTAGCTTTACAAAATCTATTTTTGATCCCCTAAACTTTGACTACTTCCGATTAACACTTAAATTCTTAAAAACCTTCTTCTTTTACGATTAGACCTTGAATAGATACTAAGTCGAAATTAAAGAAAATAGATTAAATTACTATATCCACGAGATTAACCAATCATTTAATATATAAATTTTGAATCTAAACTACTTAAATTTTTTTTATCTGGACATCATCAAATCTGACCAGCAACGGAGATCATGTTAGCTGGCTAGTTAACAACAATACAATCAAGTTAAACCCTAAGAAACACGTATTTGGTGAACATTCAAAATTACGACGGTGAATTCTACACTACATGGGATTTGGTTAAAAAAGAAGGAAAAAAACAATGATGACCCACCGAATTGCCAGAATCAGTGAAGTTAGGCATCAAAATTCATATTAATAGCCTTTTCTTTTGAAGGAAAAGGAAGAAAAAATAACTCCACTTTCTCTTGCTTTTCCCCTCCCCTTCAATAAATAAATAAAAACCCCAAAACCCTAACCCTAACCCTAACCTCTCTCTTTACTACTCTACTACTATTATACCCAAAACATTTCTGATTACTACTGTTTTTGTTCTGTTATTTGATTATCGAGAGACATGGGAGAAATGGTTGCTACAACTAATGCTACTTCTGCCGTTACTGGTGGTGGTGGTGCTAGTAGTGGACAGCAGCAGCAGCATACACTGTCAGCGAGAGTGAGGAAAACTATACAATCGATTAAAGAAATCTTGGGTAATTTCTCTGATGCTGATATTTATATGGTCCTTAAAGAGAACAACATGGATCCTAATGAGACCGCTCAAAAACTGCTCAATCAAGGTCTGCGCTTTATTTATTCATTCATTTTTTTGTTGTGTTGACTGATGTTTGGTTGTGCGTGTTTCCTCTGAATAGTATTTAGACTTTGCTAGTTGGAAAATAACCGGCATATGCTAAATAACGGTGTTTTTATTTTCCGGGCTCCAAGGGTTTTAGTTTTAAATAAGTTCATTCCTTTTGGCTTTGGTCCTGGCGGTCTTGGCTTGTTTTGAGTAATGGGCGTTTCCCCCCTGCTTTTCCCAGCCTGGAAGTTGAAAATTGATGATCTCTATTGTGTTTTTCACTCTCACGACGTTATGTTTAGTTGTGCTGTGTTATTGTGTTTATGATGTGTTTTGAGTAATGGGTATTTGGTGCTCCTCCGCTGATGTTTTATTACAGAAGTGACTGTGGAGTTCTCAATGTGGTGGACTTGAAAAACAAATGACCTCCCAAAAGTTTTTCTTTTTCTTGATATCTTGTCCACTGGAATTACTTTGTTCTTGTTGGTATGAAATTCGAGGTCCAGAGTACATTTTTAAGGTGTGTTTGGGGTTTTAGAGTGGAAAGGAAGGGAGGGGAACGATAGAAGGGAGGGGAACGATAGAAGGGGGTGAAATAATTTTTTCTTTGTTTGGTGAGAGTAAAAGGGCGAGTTAAGAGGGAATAGTTTTTAAATTACAGATCTTATTGAAGTAAATTTGTTTTCTTACAATATTGATTTTGAAGTCAATGATAATTGCTATATGTAGTAGAAGTCTTCAGCAGATTGTTCTATGATGTGAGAATGCTGTTAGTTCTATTAATGTGCCTTTTCTTGAACATGATATTAATGTGATTGGCATGTTGGGTTCATACTTGTGTCACAGCATTGGATGAAATCTATCCCTCTTGAGTATTTTTGTGTCATGATTATCTGCTACCCATTCTTACAGTTACTTAAATTTAGACTGCCCAAAGGTTCATTATAGTCTGTCATGCTTGGTCTGTGGTGCATCATCACTGAGCCATGTTCATTTGCTTACAGTCCCTGTCATGGAAGTTAGGTAAGGTGGTTGGTCATTAAGCTGATGTTCTTCAACGATGTGTGTGGATATCACTTGAGTTGTAGGGAGGTTAAGAAGATGGCTGTGGCTATCCACAACTTCTTGTTAGAAAATGCCCTGGTTTGTTGGAACTAGAAATCTTTGTTTCTTGAACCTTCTTATTAGTCCTATGAGATGGTATTTTTGTGTGCTTTGATTCTTCCCTCTCTGGCCTGTGTTGGCTACCTTGTTGGTTTGGTCATATTTGAAAGTGTATTTAATTTTGATGTGTCACTTGTATAACCCTCTTATTAAAGTGATTTTTTATTTGATTTTCCTATCAGATCCGTTTCATGAGGTGAAGAGAAAAAGAGATAAGAAGAAAGAGGTATGATTTATGATCTTTCCTAATTAAATGCTGTCCTGCTGTCTTGATCATCTTCTTTTTACCCAATTGATATTTATGCTTTTGTTGATGTGATCTCATTTGTGAATTATTACGGCATAATATGCTTTATGCTTAAAATTTGGAAAGTGCTGATCTGTTAAATTCTTCTCACATGATCACCATCATAATTGATTGCTCGACATTTGATTCTATAAATTCATTAGAGTTTTGGAATTAACATCTGACATTGCATTATTTTCTGTGTTTTCAGGCTGAAATTTCCTGCTGTATTGTTATGTTTTATAAATCCAAATGAACTTGTTAGACTATTCCATTTAAGAATTTTGCAACTGGTTACATATAAGGAATTTGTCTCTACTACCAGTAAATGATTATGCAATGCAGGATTAAAGGAAGTTTTATATCAAATTCAACTTTCAATTTCAAACCCTCAGAGGGAGTTGAAGTCTCTTTTGTTTTGATATGTCATGTGAGTTTTGTTGTTTGGAGAACATGCTCATCATTCTCAAATCTGTTCTCTCTTGCATACAATTAATTAATTTTTCTTCTGTCAAAAACTCTTAAATACATTCGGGTGAACAGCTGCTAAGATTGAACATAATTTACATGGATTAAGGTCTTTGATTAAAAGGTATACAATCCTGTTTCAAATTGAAGTTAAGTGTTTTGCATTACAGTTATTGCATTAATTTCCGTGGCAACGCTTGCACTAATATAACATTACTCATAAGTTTATATGCTTATGGCCTCAGAGTATGAGTTACAGGGGTTCTGTGGATTCAAGAAAACCTGAGAATTTTCATCAAGGGATGAGACCCCATACATTTTTGGATTGTAATGCTCAACAAGGAGGTGTTGCTCAAATTGATTCGATTGGTAATAGAGGAGTCAATAGAGAATTCCGTGCTGTGAGAGGCAACAGAGTTAGTCGAAATGCAAATAAAGAACCAAAGCCTGCTTTGCCACGAGGTTCAACATCAGCAAAAGAACTTGGCAATGGAGCTGTTACAAAAAACAGGTATGCCTTTTCAGGTTCTATCATAAACTTTTAACAATTGTTTTTCTGTTTGTTTTCATCTACTTGCCCTGACTGTCATTCTTGTTGGCACAAGCCTTGCTCAAAATGCTAGCCTGGTATTATTTTTCACAAACCCTAGCAATCTTTGCTGGTGCAAGTGTTTTGTTTGTGTTTATCACATAAACATTCAAGATTCTGCACCAAGACAGATTTGATATGATCATGACCTTAGTAAACCACAACCCTCAGCTTGAGATCTTCTGTTCTTATAGCAATGGTCATGGAGTGACATTGTGAACTTAGTTATAGCTTATAAGTTTTGCTTTTACAGTTAAAATAAGTAGCTACTACATAACTAGGATAAATGTTAAATTTTACTTGTACTTTTTTGGAAAAAAGGCAATGTGCTCTAAAAGCTTTGACTGTCATCCAAGTGTGCAGGGTTCCGTGAATGCAGTTAGTGTTACTGTTATATTATGGGTGCTTTCATCAACCTGGAAGCACATATGCAATCATGCCAAATTGCTATCTTTCCCAACCCACAACCTTAGCTGATCAGGAATAGTGATAAAAAGCCTCAGAGCCACGTGTTTCTAAGTTCCTAGGGTAGGTGCTTCTACATAGGCTTAACCGAGGTCACCAATGAACACCTAAAGTGTAGACCTCTTCAGTTAATTAGGTAAGAAAAAGATAAATTCTCTGTTTTTGTTTCTTTGGGTAAATTTTCTTTCTATTTTGATCAGTTCCTCTACTCTCTCTCACCTCATCCTTTTCCCCTTTCGGTCCATGGTTTTTTCCTAGACAAAATTGAGGGGGTTTATTTTATTTTATTTGTTCTCAAATTTGAGCTGATAGGCTAATTATATTTTCATGTAAAGAGCATACCTGCTCTTGGAGCCTAGGTTCCAAAAGCTTTTTTTTGCTTTAGCGCACAGCTAGTCTATTTTAAGAACACTTAGCTGGGGAAGGGAGGCTAATCTTTTGGAGTCTCTGGAATTTAATTGACAGTTATTCTGTGCATTGTAGATAATTAAGAAACCCTTAATTTCCACTGGATTATTTCTTTTGCAAACTTAACGGAGCTTGGGTAAATAGAACTTTCAATGATATACTGTGGAAAGGAAAAAAAGAAATTGAGAGAACAAAGGCCTTTTCGGTATCCATTTAATGAGATATTCTTTCTCCATCTGGGTTCCACCTTGAAAGTTCTTATTATTTCGAGAAAACCTTTGGTTACTAGGGTTCTAACTTGGAAGGTACAGGAGAAGAAAAAGGGAACCTGATGACTATTTTTAAAGAGTTGAATATCAACTTCTACTGATAAAGAAGCAATGAGGGAATTCCTCTGTGGTTTTTCTTTGCATCATACAAGTGATCGTTCTTATTTTCTACACTATTTAACCATTATTTACTCAGTTGAAAATCCAACTGACTATTTTTAAGGAATTGAACATGATCCATATGTTTTTCTTTTAGCAGTTCAACAGGAATTTCAAGCAACAACCTAAAGCCTTCTAATGCACGAAGTTCACCTCAAACTTCTAATGGGCGTACTAATCCAGAACCTAGATACAACAGAGTTGCCAAGTCAAGGGTTGGTGATAGGAAAGTGGTATCAGAGGAAAAACGGTCTACAGCTTCTAATGCTACTACTTCACGGGCACAAGTGGTGAAACCCAATAATTCTCAACAATATGATGCATCGCTAGCTTCAAGCAATTCTGTTGTTGGGGTGTACTCCTCCTCGACAGATCCTGTGCATGTTCCATCTCCAGATTCTAGATCATCTGGTGTTGTTGGGGCAATTAAGCGCGAGGTTGGGGTGGTCGGTGGTCGCCGGCAGTCTGAAAATGCTGTCAAGGATTTGTCATCAACTAATTCATTCTCAGAATCATTTCATCCTTTAACTGCAATATCTAATACTGATCAAGTCAGTCAAACTGCTGCGATCGAACCCATGCCCGACATTCCTGTTAACAGATCATTCTTACACAACCAGTATAACAGCAGGCCTCATCAACAAACTGTGGTTCATCCAAAAGGTTTTGCATCTTCCATAAGCTCTTTTCTTAGATATTTGTCCGTTAAATTGTTCTTGCTTCTGTTTTGATAACAATAGCCTGTGATGACCTTTTCTGGTTTGAATCATCCATTTCTGGTTCTGTTTTTTGACATCTGAAAAGTGCTAGTTATTTACATTAACCTACCCCCTCATGGTCTCTATTTTGGCGTGATTTCTATATGAACATAAGTGCTATTATTACAGCATGTGTTACAGCACAACAGGGCTTTAATGATGCTATTTCTTCAAGGGTTTAGATTGTTGAGCATTGAATGTTGTCCAGACTCATGTTTAGCACTTGTTATTTACAATAATCTACCCACTCATGGTTGTTATTTTGGCGTGATTTCTATATCAACATAAGTTACTATTATTATGGCATGCATTACATCTTAACAGGACTTTAATGATGCTATTTCTTCAAGGGTTTCAATTTTCGAGCATTGAATGTCGTCCAGACTCCGGAGTTTTTAGTGAATCTCCCTTGCTGCAAGGGGCTTTATACTTGAAAATTGATATAAATGGCCTAATAGGGTTTCAACACTATCTATTAATTCCCCTGTGCTTAATCTCATTCCATCATATTTCATTATTAATTTTAATGTATGAAAATTCTCCACCTTTTTAATTTTAGTTTTGATTTAGCTTTTTTCTGTTGTTTGTACACCAGCAAGTTTGAGGAGAATTAATGAATAACTTGCAATGACTGGACTGTTCTGTTTGTTTTCTGAAATTTTTGGGACTTAATTAACCAAAATATTTTTGTGCAGCTTCACAACTTAATAAGGAGTGGAAACCAAAGTTGAGCCAGAAATCAAGCATTACTAGTCCTGCAGTTAATGGAACACCAACAAAATCCAGTTTGCCTCCCACAGATTCTAAGAGCATGGAATTGAATGCAGCTAATATTCAGGATAAGTTTTCACAAGTAAACATTCAAGAAAATCAGAATGTAATCATAGCACAACATATTCGAGTCCCTGAGAGTGATAGGTGCAAGCTGACCTTTGGCAGTTTTGGAGTGGAATTCGATTCTTCCAGGAATTCTACACCTGGATTTCAAGCAGTAGGAATTTCAGAAGAATCAAACAGGGAATCTGCCATCAGGTCTGTTTTCTATTTTGCACAATCTCTTACATCTAGAGGTTTTGCAAATTAAGATATCTGAATTGGGAAAGCTTTGGAATGTTGTTGTTTCCATATATCAGTCTTCAGATGAGTTCTGTCTATCAATGTGAATGGTGGTAAGGTCAATTGCTCTGAATACATGTTATTGTTCCTCTAGGCCTGCTGTCCATAAATTGGTATCTTCCTGTTGTGCTTACATAATTTTAAGCAAACAAAGTCAGAAATTTTGCTGATAAATAATCATTAGGTTAAATTAAGCAAATGTAATAACATCAGTACAAGTATCCTATCACTGAAAGAGTAAAGATAAGAGTTTTCAATTAGATATTAAAAGGGACTAAAAGAAAAGTAAAGAATCGTGTGATAAAAAAGCTGTAGAAAATTACATATTAAAAGTAGTTGATTGAATATAGTTAACATGATAAATGTGATGCCAAGTTGTGTGCTGTAATTTGTGCTAAACATGAAATAGTAAATGTGATGGCAGTTTACCAGCATCTTGTCCGGAGTCTTCCAGTGAAGATGCATCTGGTGGCAAGCAGATTGAGTTGCTAGATGATCAAGCAAGAAATTCTGAGTCTGATTCTCCAGAAGCTGGTTTAGCTTCTGAACATCAAATGTCTGAGAAGTCATCAAATCCTCCAGACCTGGATAATTATGCTGATATTGGTTTGGTTCAAAACAAAAGTCAATTCTATGCTCCTTCAGAGTCACAACAGCAGCAAGATCATCCTGAGTTACCAAGCTTTCCGGTGAGTTCACTAGGATTAATGAAAACGTTAAATGCCAGCTTAAAATTAACAACTGGCAAGTTGCCTTAGAGTGGTGACATCTTTCATTTGAAATAATAAAAAGCAGTTTCCATTGCATGTTTTTTGCCATACCTTTTTTTTTTTTAGCATTATGATGTGATTGTGTGCAAGCAGGAACATGATCCCCAGACCAGTTATGATATATCATACTTCCGACCCCCAATGAATGAAACTGTACGAGGACAGGGTCTACCATCTCCACATGAGGTAAACCAACCTGCTATAATACTTTTACATGTGCAAAGTAGCATGCTTCGCTATATCTCTATCGCACATTAACTTGCATGCTTGCATATGTGCACAAACCCAGTTTCCTTATTTATTGATGTGAATGGGTAAAGAGAGGTGTTCAAAATTGGCTCTGCATATTTATGTATGTGGTGGTGGAAATTGTCTTTCCTTATAGGCTGATACTTGGGAAAGCAAGCTCTTGTTTGCATATAGTTTTTTTCCTGCCTTGATTGTGTTTTGAAGAACACTTCCCTTTTTACTCACTACGATATTTTAAATGGATATATGGTGTCAATTAATATTCACTACTTTGTATGACTTCAGGCCGTAACCACTCATATAGGCAACCACATTCCTACATCAACAGTGCCCACAGTGCAACAGCAGCCTCCAATGGCTCAAATGTACCCACAAGTTCATGTCTCACCTTTCACAAATCTCATGCCATATCGTCAGTTCATCTCTCCTGTTTATGTTCCACCAATGCCCGTGCCTGGCTACTCTAGCAACCCTGCATATCCACATCCATCAAATGGAAACAGTTACATGCTGATGCCCGGAGGTGGTTCCCATCTTAATGCAAATGGACTCAAGTATGGAATCCAGCACTATAAACCGGTTCCTGGCAGCAATCCTGCTGGTTTTGGAAATTTTACAAGTCAAAGTGCGTATGCAATAAATGCTCCTGGTGTGATTGGAAATGCAGCAGGTCTTGAAGACCCATCTCGGATGAAGTACAAAGATGGAAACATTTATGTTCCCAACCCACAGGTAAAAGTTCTTTGTCGGTAATGACAATCTGGCTGTACATTATTACTGAGTAATGATATGAATTGGTCTGTCGATCACCTCTATGTTGATTGCCTTTTACATTTGCGGTTGCAGGCCGAGTCATCTGAAATTTGGATTCAGAACCCAAGGGATCTTCCAGGCTTGCAATCGTCGCCGTACTATAACATCCCTGGGCAAACACACACTGCGTACTTGCCATCCCACACTGCACAATCTTCACACATGCAATTCCCAGGCTTGTATCCAACTCAACAGCCAACTGCAATGGCAAGCCCGCACCATTTGGGTCCTGTTATGGGCAACAATGTTGGGGTTGCCCCCTCTGCTCCTGGGGCACAAGTGGGTACTTATCAGCAACCTCAGTTAGGCCATCTCAACTGGACAACAAACTTCTGAAGGTAGATTAAACCCCATAAGGGATTCAAGTAGTTATAGAAATTATTTTTCCTTGCGAAATGTATAACTTTTTATCTTTATTTTTATCTTTATTTATTGCAATTAAAGTTCCATGTTCAAGAACACCCCCCCCCCCCGAATCAGGTTGCTTCTGTTTCCCATAATGTAGATACAACCGGTGCACAATGAGTCAATGATACAGATGTAGGCAAATATGGTAGTAATGATAATAATACTAAAAAAAAGGGTTCTATAGTTATATACTGAGTTGTTAAACCCCATTTTATGTTCTTTGAAATCAACACGATTGGTATGTGGGTAAATGAGGTCCATAATTGATTCAGTTTTCTTGTAGCAGTGTTTCTCTTCTAACTTCTGCTCAAAGTGAGTGATCCTGACCGTTCTTGGTTACGAAAGCCTTTCTTTTGTGGTTGATTGTTGTTTTGAAAGCCCAATTTTGGGTCTCCTTAATTATAAATTAATCTTCGTAGTTTGTTAGAATTGAATTGTTTTGGCCCTCTTCGATGAAAACAAAATAAACGAGAGCTTAAATAACCCCTGTAGCTTCATGTTTTATTGCTACCTTACTCTCTTCGCCAATCATTTGTTAATGTTTTATATATCAAATTCTCCTTCTCACTAGCTTCCTTTCCCTCACCAGAAATAAAAAAAAAATATTGATTCTTCACAGTAAGACCACAATTAATAACACAACCATAATAAAATAAAACTCATGTTCAAGATTTTATAAATTCCAAATTAAGGGAAAACTAAATCCCATCAAGAAATCACTATAGACTCCTTAAAAAAACACTAACAATGCTTTGTATTATTTATAATTCTCTAGAGTTTCTTCTTTTATATAAATTTCATTTTATTTTAATTTTACCCTTCTACATAATGTTATTTTGGATTTAGGCCTACATAATTATTCTAATAAGCTTGTTATGAGGTTTTGTGGTCTTGAAGAAACATCATGATATCCGATTGACACTCAATTTTGTTGTTTAAAATAAAGTTTAAAATTGAGAGACCCAATCTAACATTATGTTTAAAACAAGTTTTTCTTTTTTTCATACTGTTCAAATCACATATTTTTGAAATTGTTTTCTTTTGGAATTGTTTCATTTTCTATTTTGGTTCCTTTGCTTTTTTGTAATTTTCTTTCTAGCCCAATATTTTATTTTGTTATTTTTTCAGCTTATTGATTCGTGAAAAGAGAAAAATAATAAAAAGGGTGAAGAAAAAAGAAAGTTGATGGATGAACATATTCTAACAACAAGTCTTTCTTGGTCATGTTCAAATTGACCAAGAAGTTAGTGATGAGGTTGTAAAAAACTTTAGTATGAATTTGAGTTTTTCACAACTGCTTCTAGGTTGAGGTGTGTTCGGACTTGTCTGTTTAACATTATTTTCCAATTTGAAAAGTCATTCTATTAGAATAAAAAACCATCTAATGCTTAAATCAATAAATCATTAGAAGAAAGGAAGATATAACAACAAGAAAAACAAAGTGTAATAATGTATATGCTATTGTGATTGTTGTGTATGACTTTATATTGTAACCTTGTGTGGAGTTGTCTTATTTTCTAGTGATTCAAAATATTTATACACGTTGAACACATGAAATTATTGTGTGTGGGATAAAGTTGCAGACATCACGTGGAGTAATGATGAAGAACAATATCTATATTGTGTAACTAAAGTTATGTACACTATACTTAAAGATAGATGTCCATTGGCAAGATAGGTTTTATAAGATAACCGTTAGTGAGAAAGGTAGACACTATAATGATAATTAGTGCACTTGTAAGAATATAGGATTGCGATGCCATATTGACCTTTTAGAGGTCGTAACACTGCATTATGATGATTGTCAATGCTAAACTTAATAGAAATTGGCTTGAGAGTGGGTTGAGACCCGTCACCTAATGAAAAAAGAGATATCTATTGTGTGTGTATGTTAGCATTATCAAATTCTATTTTGATGTTTTTTTAACCTTTTATCATAGTAGAAAATATAGTTTGAAGTTGATAATTTTTTGTAATGATTTTGTGTTTTTTTTTACTTATTTAAAGGTGTTTTCAATTGTGAGATTGACTCTTAATGCTTCTAATAGTGTTTATTTGATGTTTTCTAAACTAAATAAAAGTTGAAAAATAACATTTTTGATCTATAAAAGTAACTCGATTTTTTGACCAACTTTTTGACGGTAAAAATCTAGGCATTCAAATGACACATCAACTAATTATTTGCTTTTAAAGGATGTACAACCTGTTTGTCCTTTAAAGAAAAAAGCAAAGTAACAAAAAAGAAAAGGCAAGGTGTACATGCATAGCCCTAGTAAGCCCGGACACATTGCCTTAGTGATATTTTAAGTTGGGTGCATTAGACCACCCAAGCATATGCTATTGACCTATTTTTGGTCTTTGAAGTTTCTCTCTTTTTTTTTAATTAAAATTAAAATTAAATAAAATCATTATTATCTTTAATTTTATTTGATATTTTTTCTTGCAAATTTCTTTTTTTTTATGTAGTTAAATGAAAGATATATATATATATATATATATATATATATATATATATATATATATATATATATATATATATACACTTTACTCAAGCAAGTTCATGAATTGAGTCATGAGTTTTAGAAGTTACTAGATTGATCCATTTCAAGGAAAAAGGTTTTCCTTTTTTTTTTTTAAATATAAAACAAAATTAAAGAGAAACAAAAAAGAGAATAAAAATATAAATCATTGCCCCATTTTTTAATATCCTAATCATACATTAATATATTATACCAAAATAAAGGTTGTCCTATTTTTTCTTTTTGGTAATACAAAGAAAAGACAATCTCTTTTAGAAAAGAAAATCTCTTTTAGAAATGAAAAATAAGATAATAAGTAGTAAAAATGATAGGTAGATAGGCACAGAAAGGTTCCACACTATTCACCTGAAAAGGATATAAAATAAAAAATTATCTCCCTTCCCTCATATCTCTCATGGACATACTTAGTCGCTCTCTTCCTCCCCTCCCCTCTTAAAACTCGGTTTAATCATGCCAACAACAACCATCACACTATCTCTCATTATTGACAAAAACTTTCTCCATTTATTTTTCTTTTCCTTTTGCCTCTTCCCTCCCATTTCACCATCATTCACTTGTTCCTTGGTGTCTTTTTTTAGTTGAGAAATGATAATAAAAACCATTATAACTTTACCCATGATCAGTAGTGGCTAGAAATGACAACAATACACCATCCTCTATCCTTCATAACCAAATTTTCACCCATATTTTTCAGCTTTCTTTTCCTTTTCCTCCATCAGTGCCAACAACCAACATTAATAATCCTATGAAAAGCCATGGAACATCACCAAACATATTCTTTTTCATACAAATGAAACCATTATGTCATAAAAAATATCATAATAGTAATATGTCAAAGATTACTAAAGAGAGATAAAGAAGGAAATTGATACAAAAACTCATATAAATATCTTTTGTTCAACCGTGATGTCCAAATCTAGATGAGAAAGTTCTATGGTCCTATCTAGATAAAAAAGGGATTATATACAAGAGCATTATTGCTTCATTTTTTATATTTACATAAAAGTCATGTTCTTTGATTCTAAATTTTGTTTTTTTTTAAAAAAAAAAATGTGCTTAATATCATATTATTTTTAGTGTTAGCGTGTTATTATTTTGATATTCTTTTGAGTTTTCACGTTAAATTCATAGTATAACAAGTTTTAGGCTGATGTTATAGGAGTTAAAGATTTGTGTGTTATTGAGTTCAATTTGATTTCAAATCTTTTTTTTGCTCATTTATTTTTTTCACACTAATCTATGTCAAACCTTATTTTATGATATATAAATTAAATTCAAGTCTTTAGATTAGATTTTTATAATATCAGGTTTGATTTTTGCACAAAAAATTTATTGCATTTGGATTTGATGATGTTAGGCTATATTTTTATAAACAAAATGCAGATTTTACTATTATTTTTAAATGCAAAGTTGATGTTAGTTTTGAGTCATTATTAAAGTGTTAGGATCTTTTTTTGGTTGACTTTCCCTTAAAATTTGATTCCTGTGAGTAATAGCATATTCATGGATAAAATTTTTTTTATATATATTAATGTTAATTTTGAATCTGTTTGTTTGGATCACCATATAGTTAAGAATGATTTTTTTCTTAGTAAAAAGTGACAAAATCTTTAATTTTTCAAAGTCACAACATTGGTTTGAAGATTAGAAACCTGATTTTTATACGAGTTTAATTCTATTTTTGCATCTAAATTGAGTTGGTTTTGAGTTGAACTCAAAATCTCTTTTTGTAGTTATTATTCAATTTTGTTTCCTAGACAATGTGTATGCTGATCATGTTTTGCATTTATTGATCAATTTTCCACCTATACTTATTCTTTATTATAGTCTTTATTTATGTCAACTGTTTTCTTCTTTCAATGTCATATGAAAATGATGTTATGTGTTTATGTCATGTGTGTGATTTGCTAATGTATCTATGTATGTGTGTGTGTGTTGTATATAAAATTCCTCAAGAGAATACGACCACTAGTTATATTGTTAACTAACAAGGATCAAGTCATTTCTAGTCCTATATTTAAAATCGCTTCATTTTTATGATTTTGTTTTCAACTTAATAACAAACATTAATCAGGTTGCATAAGTCATAAAAATTTGATTACACACACACACACACACACATATACATATACATATTAAAAAAATTAAAAATATATAGTAAATTATCTTATATAGGATAATTTACAATAAATTCTACTTAATTTATCTTTTCTTCTGATATAAAATCATGAAAATATGTTTAATGATATAATTTTATATTAAATGTGATTTTGAAAAATAAAATCATCCATCAGTTGATAAATTTATTACTGTGTAATTTTGTGAGGTGTTGTAAAATATTTAAGAGAGTCATTCAAAAAAGTTAGAAAAAAGTTGGGCTAGATTGATTAAGCGAAGAAAACCCTGACCTGACGGGAATGTTTAGGAGTGCTTATAAAAAGTGTTTATGAAAAAAATTATTTTTTTTATTTTAAATTAATTTTTATGTATGTTTTTAAATCATTTTAATGTGCTGATATAAAAAATTATTTTAAAAAAAATATTTTAATGTATTTCTAAACAAAAAACATTTTCAAAAGCAACCGTAATCACAATCCCAAATAGGCACTTAATCTATGTAAAAAATTGATCCCAGCGAGGTTATTTGCCTATATGCTGCATTGAGTTTTTTTCTATGTAAAAAATTAATTCATTTTGTGTATGTTATAATTAGTTACCTTAATATTTAATTAATACAATTATAATCGATAAAATCTATTAAAAATGATTTTTTCCCTCCTAAAAGATATTGAATAATGCTATTGTTAAAATTATTTTGATAAATATTTAATCAATAAATTGTACAATTAGAATCGATAAAATTCATAGAAATTGAGCTATGTGCTTCGTGCAATACACTAATTGATTGTTGTGTATGTTTTATTTGTCTGATTAATTATTTCATTAGCAAATAATAAAATTAAAATAGATGAATTTTAGCTCATATGAGTAATTTATTTTACGCAATAAAACAATTTTATTAGTGATTTTGTTTTAGTTACTTTCGGGTAATAATTTAATTGTTATATAACAAAACTATAACTAATCAAATTGACTAAAGATAAGTTATTTGTTATCTGCAATATACTAAGTTTTTGTTGGGCATGTTTTAATTATTTGATGAATAATTTATTTGAAAAATAGCAAAAATACAACAACTAATATTTATAAAATATTAGTTTTTTCATATTGTTTCTTCATATTATTATATTAAAAATATTTTTGAACACTGAGATTAAATTAATGTGATATTTTAAAAATAGTTAATTTTTTATATATTTTTTAAGATGTTAATATCAACAAAAATATCACAATATTTAATTAGCCTCACCTATTTTTCAAGGAAGAAGTCCTAAAAATGATTATTATCATTATTCTAAATGTCTTCTCTATAGTAAAATAATACATATAAAAACTATATAGTCTTAAATTTTTTAAATTGATTATTTAACTCAGATGTATAATATTATAAAAAAAATATAGGACTATTAACATTTTTGTTATATGTTAAAAAAATTGTTGTTGGCTATGGCGAATCATAGGGTAATTTTTTTATTGTAGATGACTTTGCATAATTTTTCTACCTGTCTTGTCTATGTGTGATTTTGTATATTTTTTCTATATAATATAAGATCTGAAATATCATATATAAAAAAAGCCACATAAGTTATTTTTTTCACAAAAATAACATTGACCGGTGAATTATTTTAATTATTATTCTCATTAGTACTATTATGATTGTTAAATTGTCATAACTATTATCAATGCTATTATAAACATTATTACAAATAAGTAATATTCTAATTATTAGTGGTAACACTATCATTATTGCTATAAAAAAAATTCAATTTTTATTTCATTTTCCAAGATTTATTCTTTATATTATTATATTTGAAGTATTTCAGAACATTAAGATTAAATTAATTTGAGAATTGTTTTTAAATAACTTTCTTCATTATATATATATATATATATATATATATATATATATATATATATATATATATATATTAAAGTGTTAATATTACAAAAATTTCAAAACATATAATTATTTTTAAGAGAAAAATCCTTAAAAATAATCATTATCATTATTTTAACCGTATTTTCCATAATAAAATGATTTATACAAACCGATTATACAATTATTATTATTATTATTATTATAAATAATTTTGCTATATTAAGAATTGAAAGTTTTGAAGACTGATTATTTTGCTCAGATATATAACATTATAAAAAAAAATCTAAGACCATAAATATTTTTTTACATGTTATTAAATTTGTTTATGGCTACTACAAAGTGAAGGGCAATTAACTCATATATTTTTTCATTCTAGATAATTTGCTCTAATTTTTCTACCTGTTTTGTCAACGTGTGATTTTGTATATGTTTTATTTATGTGATATTAGATATGAAATATCATACATAAGAATAGCCGTAAAAGTCAAGCTGTGAGAAAAATAAAATCAACCGATGAATTATTTCAATTATTATTGTAATTGTTATTATCATGATTATTAAATTGTCACAATAATTATAGCCTGTCATTATAAATAATTAATATTTTAATTGTTATTAATCATACTATTGAGGACACCAAAATTATTGTTAGAACAATAAATTAATTTTGTTTTTATTCTATAAGATTTTTTTTCTCATATCATTATATTAAAATTATTTCAGATTACTAATATTTTTTAAAAAAAAACCTAGGTCATTATATATATATATATATATATATAGATATATTAAGTCACTAATATTAAATAAATATCGAAATATATAATTAGTCTCACATATCTATAAAAAAAAAATACTTACAATTGATTATTATCATTATTTTGAATGTTGTATTTATAATAATTAGAAATTTCGACACTTACTATATTAACAAAAAAAAATTAAAAACAAAAGAAATGACAAAACAAAAATAAATATTATTACATTTAAAAAATTTATTTGACTTCAAGAATAAATAAAAATAATTGAAAAAAAAGAGAAAAAAAATAAAATAAATTTTCAAATGATCACAAACACAAATTAAAATTTAAACATTAAATAAGAAAAACCCTTAATAACAATGGAAATAATAAAAATTAGAAACAAAAACTAAGAGCATGTATACATAAACATGGACAAAAATAAGAATCATTTTTTTATTTATATATATATATATATATATAAAGATAAAGGAATTAAAATAAAATCCAAGATTAAAAGTACAGGGGCCGAAAAGCAAAACACATATATAATAAATTTCATTTAAAAAAAAATTGAAACAAATCAAAACTTTGATACCGAAAATATTAAAAAATATAAAACAAAACCGGAAATTAAAATACCAAGGATTGAAATGAAACTAAAATATATATTCAATTTGAATTGGAGGATAAAATTAAAACAAATCAAAACTTTGATACCAAAAATATTAAATATTTCAAACAAATCTAGAAATTAAAAGACCGAGGATTGAAATGAAACTACAATATATAATCAATTTCAATTGAAGGATAAAATTGAAACAAATCAAAACATATATGACAAAAATAGAGACCATACAAAATAATTAAACGATCAGGGACTAAAATGAAATCACAATAAACAACAGGGCTTGACGTGTAGTTTCACACGCAAGAGAGAGAAATGAGGGGAAAAAACTTTAATCGAGCACTAACACGTCTTGGCCACCTTAAAACCACACGCGCCGCGCTAGGAGGAAGAGAATATGGTGGAGAATATTCTAGAAGTAGGTTGGGCATTTTTACTCTTCGAAAAATGCCACACGGTCCATCCGAAATCTGCGTGAGAGTGGAAATGGATGGCGCGGCTGGTAAGGAGCATATGGTAACTTGATAGAAAATATAATTTAAAAATGATGAATTATAGGAACACCTCTACAACCAGCTCTTAGATTTTGTCTTATATTATGGTATATATGTATTTGGCCCATTAAGAAAGTGTGCAATTATCCTACTGACCTCGATGTTTACTGTGTAGTTTTATCTTATATGAGGGTATATTTATGTTTAGCTATTTTTAAAAAAAATACAATAACCTTAATGCCACCAGCAGTAACTATGTATTTTTATCTTGTATATGAGTATTATGGTTATTTTATCATGCACTGAAATATAGAAAATAAAAAATATCCCTAGACTCAAGGCTAAAGTCATTGTGCACTTAGGAGTAAAATGATAATTTAATTATTATCATGTATAATGATTATGAGTCTAGAAAAAAAGTTATTTTTATTGTGCATTAACACTATTTTGTTTTAACTTTTAGTGTTTCTTTGGCACTGCGGTCCAACTCCTTTTTGCCAAAATTTATTTTTTTGCATTTTAAATTAAATTTTTTTGGTGTTTTTAGATAATTTTGATGTGCTGATATCAAAAATAATTTTTAAAAAATTAAAAAAATATTATTTTGATATATTTTTAAATGAAAAATATTTTAAAAAGCAACCGCAAACACACTGCCAAACATGTTTGTATTTGTATATATCTGTTAATTTGAAGAGGAGAAGGAAGAGGGAGGGGATGCATTGATGCATTCCCGTACGATTGTCTTTTCTCTTTTAAGTTAGATGTCCTAGCTTGGATCGCCAATGAATTCATTTGCATGTTTCATGCTCCTCCCCAAGCACAACTCGCTTCAGCCAAAACCACCCAAGAACATATGCGTACAAGGAATTTCCTTTATTTGTCTCTCGTGTATTGAATTTGCAATCTGAAACCAAATTCCAGCTCGCTGCAATGTTACTTTACAAGTTACATATCTGAGCTACTTTGATTCAGCCTTCACACCAACCATATACGATGCCATCAGGAAAGAAAGGACAAAATATATTCATATCATTATCAATCCAGACAGTCAAGATTCAAATCTGTAGATCGAGTAGAAATCTTCAGGGTAATCTCTCCCTCTCTCTAGAACGATCGGGCTGCACATTAATTATTCAATTGGGAAAAGAAAAAGGGGGGGAAATTGCGGCCCTAGCTACCTTCTGCTAGTGGGCGGCCCTCTCTTCTGCTTTCTCATGGTTTCATAGCAATATTTCTTCGTAATGGAAAATCTAAAGTGGATACTTATTTCCACTAGTGCGAAGATTTCAATTTGGTGGGCTGCCTCTGACTGCTTCAATTTTTGCAACTCATTTCCTTTCGGCTCTGAGATTACGATTATATATTGCACGTGCACATGAACACGTCTAATCTTCCTTAACGACAAAACAAAACAAAACAAAACAATTAAGTTTAAGGTTGTTGGCGGGGCTAATGCATTGGAGAAGGGAAGCAACCCCCTTAATTTTCAAAAAAAATCACAGTGATCCTTAACAATACTTTGAATATATATGGAATCTTGTAATATTATTAGGCTGAGAAGTACGTCTAAATCCACCAAGAAGAATGAAGCAAGCATAAATATGATAAGCTGTGTATTGAAACTTAAAAGCAATTTGAATTTTAGTTTATTTGTGGTTAATGAATAGCAAAAAATGGTGGATATATATATATATATATATATATATATATATATATATATATATATATATATATATATATATATATTAATGAGACACGCATCTATCAATTCAAAACGGTCTATATATATATATATATATATATATATTAATGAGACACGCATCTATCAATTCAAAACGGTCGATCATTTTTAAGCTTTCCACGTTGAGATCAGATCTTCTTTAGCAGGGAGGCAATATATACGAGGATAAGAACAAGATGGGCCAAAGCAATTTAGGGTCTTGACTCTTGCGTGAAGCTAAGGTGGTTGGGTGACCCATTTCACATTGTTGAAATGGAAAATGATGAAGCATGCATGGTATATTTCTGTGATTGAGGGGCCAAATAAGGCAGCACGCACGCACCCTCTTTATTTAGAAATTGCTTGATCACTGTTGCTCATGAGAAAAAATAATAATCAAATAACAGTTTTAACCGAGAAAACAGAAAAAAAAAACTAATTGAGAAAAATAAATCATTAAACAAACTCAATTAAATTGATTAGAATTTTTAAATAAATTTCCAGTTCAATCTTGGCTTCAGTAAAAGAATTGAACTGATATGAACCAGTTTAAAATACAGACTACTTAGAAGCCTGAAATTTATACTTTACACACACTCACACTTTATATATAATTTTTATTTTAAATTAAATATTTTTATATTATTTTCATATACTAATAACAAAAATAATTAAAAAAAAATATTTTAATATATTTCTAAATAAAAACACTTTCATCTTAGCCACCATCGAAACAGTCACGAAATTGTTAATACGTTGTCCTGAACCATGTCGCTTATCTATGTTGATTTATTAATGGTTGGTGTTCTCATGGTTTACGCAGAAATGGCTTCATGGATCGGCGCCGGGTCATATCCCGAAGTTTTTGATGGTTTTTTTCATGGTTTGTGCGTTTTCAGTTTTATGTTTTTTCCCTTTTATTTTGCAGAATCTCAATCCCGAAGAACACAAGAAAGAAAGAGAAGCAAAGCTTCTAGGGAAAAAGGAAAGTTGGCCTCCTCCAGGTGTGTAAAGAACACGGGTTTGATCTGCCATTATTTCTGTGGGTTTATCTGGATAGATGAGCTGCAAAAAACAATTTTGGATTTGTTTTTGTGGGTTTATCTGGATAGATCTATATTTTATTTCTGTAATTGTCAATTTCATGTTCATCTTCACTGGCATCTCATATAAATATTACATCTTTCATTGATTGTAGGGGAAACAGTTATTCAGTACAGTGAGTGATAATGATAAAAAACTTTACAATAGATCTCGAATTTGAACTGATATATATATATTTTTTATAAAAAATTAAAATAATTAATATTTTATTCATTCAAATGTGTATAAAATATATTTTCTGAAAGTAAGTTTACTCAGGTAGTTAACATCGATTCCCTAAATTATGTACACCTGTCATGCAACTTCTCTTAAATTTTTTGAAGATGAACTGTTTTCCATTTAAGATTCGCGCATGAGATTGCAATGTCTTTTTCACTCTTAAAGAGACATGGCCTAATTGTTTATTTATTTGCCCATTTCTCACCTCTCTTTCCCAAACGCACAACGCCTCAAGGGACTTGTTTTTCAGTTGATGCGCATAATGGTTATCCTTGTTGTTTAGTACTGTATATAACCATTGAAATTTATGCTGGTGCAGCTATCCCGTCTCCTTTTCTTTTTTTCTTTTAAACCTACCCCTTTTATTTTATGATTTATTAAATTAATGTATTTTCAATCTAAAGTTACAATGTTCTTGATAATACTATTGGGAAAGCAAAAAAGCTTAATAAACACAAGATTGATACTACCAAATGAATATTCAGTTGTAAAAAATTCAAAATATGCTGCAATGCTATAAGAAAATTAAATAATATTAACATCAATTACAAGCCCGTTGAAAAACCCACAAAAAACATGTAAAAAACCCAAAATTATATGTAGGTTTTTTCGGTTTTAAATATAAAAAACCAAACCAAACCAAATCAAAACGGTTTAAACTGGAACCGATTTGATTTTGACTTTTTTAAGTTGAAAATAATTGGATTTACCCCTTACCCGTACTGATAGCTTAAAACCAGCACGCAAGCATTCAGTTCACTTTTGTAATCTTGTCTTCGATCAAACAACAGGAAGAAATACCACTCATTTGCTAAGAACTAAAAAAGAGAGAAGAAGAGAAACTCGTCTTTCTCCCCCAGTCGGCTGTACTTGTGCTCTGTCGATACCTTTAAGGAAGTTTACATGCATTTGGACAAACTGAATAATTATGTTGTAGCAAGAATGGCTTGTGACGTGTCAATTCTGGTGGAGGTGATTTGTAAACCACTGATATGAGTTCTACATGGGTGGAAGTACAAATGGAGTATTTAATTATTGCCTCACATTTTTCTTAAACTGGCACATGATCTTAAATAATTTCATTAGATTTTTCTTATGGTAATGTTATTAACATACGTTCACTGATAAATATTCTACGTCACTTGAGAATTCATTATGAACGTACAATTCTTGTTTGCGTGTTTACTCATTTTATAATTATTTTAATTAATGCATGCATAGGAGGTCTAAAGTACGTATCGTTATGAATATCTCTGTCTCGATCTTGCTCCCTGTTTCCCGTGAAATGTACTCTCTCCCTCCATGAGTCAACCCAATTGAACAAAATTATTTTTTATTTCAAAAGAAAATATAAATAACTTTACTGATCTTAACACAAAAGGCAGCATTATTTCTGTTCATCAGATTGTTAGATGACGTTGGAAGTCAAAGAATCCAATGAGCCGGCCGCATTGGTTGACTGTGCACATAGTCATTTTGCTTGGCCAGTAATTCTCGAAATTTGCCTGTGTTTTAAATTCATTTTTTATATTTTAAAGATGTACCGATTTCAAATATATTTTCAAAAAATAAATAAATAATATTTTAATAAATTTATAAACAGAACATATTTTAGAAAATAACTTCGACTATAATTTTAAACCAATACAATAATGAATGGCAATTCCTACAGAAAAATACTTATCTATATATCATATTTAGTTATCATGATAAAATATTAATCAATTAATTTTATTTTTAATACATATTATTATGAAACTTTTATATTTAAAAAATAATTAGATATTTTAAAATATTGGTGAGTTTTTTTTTTCAAATTTGATTTTTTTATTAAATAAAATAAAAAATTTAATAATTATAATGTTAGAAGGTTTTTTAAAAATAATTATTTAATTATATAATTTATTCATATTAACTGTATAATTATATTATATACATAATAATTACATTATCTTTAAAATAATATAAAAAAATGAATTCTCTACATGATTTTTACCATTAGAATTCACATAAATAAAAAGTTTATATTTACACTATTCAAAAAGTTATTTTTATTAATTTAGCTCTTTAAAATAGTTTTTATTATTGGAATTGATTTAAAATATTTATTTTTCTTGTGGTCTAAGGTTTAAGATATATAATTATTAATATGATAATTATAAAAAATTTAAATGATTATTAATTTTAAAATCTATCAAATACATTGAAATACATTGAATCTATACCGAATACCTGCATCAATGAAAAGATATCGAATCAATGGCAATTTGCAACTTTTTGTTAAATCGTTAAATAAATGATTAATATGCCACGACACCACAGCCAAGCAAGCACTTGACCCCATGGAAGAGATGAGTGTGTGTGGGCTTATAAGAGCATGTGAAAGAAAAGAAAGCACATAGACTCTCTAAAACTAATTCTCAATCATCTACTCCTATTCCCCTTCTTCATAGGCGTGGCTTTTGGCTTTCATTACTCTCTCTCTACAAGCCATCAAGCATCCCACAATGAATATGTCTGCATGAATGCTTGTCTTTTATATTTCACATAGTGAGTAAGTGAGAGAGAGAGAGAGAACGAAAAGGACCAGAGTTCCAGTCTGTTTTGTCTTGGTTTTTCTCTTTCACGAAATCATTCTGGCTTCCATTAACCTCTCCTTCACTTTATTTACCTCTCTCCCAGCTCATAGTACTATTTGAAGCAGACAACAAAGAGAAAACAATATCATTCAATCTGATACTATTTCTTGTGCAGTACTACTGTACTTCAGGCAACAATCTCTATAAAGAGAGAATATGGATAGATGGGAGAAACCTCTGAGAGATGATAGGTATAGACACCAAAGAGAGAACCCATCTTTCTCCTCTACTCTTCTTGATGCTATCTACCGCTCCATAGATGAAACTGGCAATGGTAAAGGAGAGGAAGAGCAGCTGATTTACTACAGAGAAACCATGAGAAAGAAGCATGAGAATAATGGTGTCAAAGATGAAGAGATGGCAAGTTTGCAAAGAGCATGCATGATAGAGAAGTGGATGGAGAAGAAGGTTAGCTATGAGAAGGTTGCTGTAAGGCGAGAATCCATGGCGGATTTTGAGAATAAATCTCGAAAAGATGTAGATTCTGTGCTGTTAAATTCAAGCTCGAGCTCCTCGGAATCTAGCAGTGGTGGTGTTTTTTCTTCATCAGAATCTGAATCAATTTATGGTGTCAACTCCTCAAGATCATCAACAACAAGCTACACCATGCAAAGGCCTAAAACTATCAGAGCCAGCATTTCTGCTAGGCCAGAGAAATACCAAAGACGTGAAGATCATCATCAAACTGATATGTATCATAACCATGAGAGAGATTATGCACCAAGCCAGAAGGCAAAACATGAAGGCAGTTTTGTCAAGACAAAATCGAAGGCCTTAAAGATTTATGGTGATCTCAAGAAGGTCAAACAGCCTATATCACCCGGCGGCCGGCTTGCAAGCTTTCTCAACTCTCTTTTCACTACAGGCAATGCCAAGAAGGCCAAGATTTCGACTTCGGTAGGAGGAAGGTATGAGGAGATGAAGTTGAAATCCGAGCAAGCATCTACATGCTCTTCAGCTTCTTCATTTTCAAGGTCTTGCTTGAGCAAAACACCAACTTCAAGAGGAGGGAAATTAAGCAGCAGCAACGGAGCCAAAAGGTCAGTGAGGTTCTATCCTGTTAGTGTGATTGTTGACGAGGATTGTAGGCCTTGTGGGCATAAAAGTCTATATGGAAGTGATTGTCAAGAACTGAGCACTACTCTAGTGGCAGCTACAGTTATAGCTGACACAAGAAACAAAGTTCCCACAAGTGATGAAGAGCTGAATTTCCATGTAACGAGTGAAAATCGTCGAATCGAGGATGTTGCAAGGAATCTTTTAAAAAACTATCAGAAGAAGAAGGAAGAGCAATTCGATCATATGAGTACCGATCTTTGCAATGACAATGAAGTCATATCTAGCGAGGAGGAGGAGGAGGAATCTGATGTAGCAAGCTGTGCAAGTTCTGATTTGTTTGAATTAGATAATCTCTCTGTTATTGGAATCGAAAGGTATAGAGAAGAATTGCCTGTGTATGAAACAACTCATCTTGGTACTAATCGAGCCATTGCTAATGGTTTAATCCTGTAATTCCATAAAAGAAAAAACAAAAACCGAAAAAGAAAGAAACTTTATCAGTGAATGGTGTGGGGGTTTACATCAAAGAATAAGATTTCTCTTCTTTATCTTTATTACTTTTGTGTGTATATTTTGATGTGTATATTTTTTCAATGAATATATCTTCAAGGAAATTAATATATAAAAGACAGCTAATATATGTATATATATATATATATATATATATATATATGTATGTATGTCTGAGAGAGAGTAGAGAAGGAGGTGGCTCAAGATTCTACAATGCGTGCAGACTTGGATCGAGATTGGAAAAATAAAACAAAAGGGTACGCAAAGATGGTGAGGTAAAAAAGCTTTGACAGACTTTCCAACTCGAAAATGAGCTAGGTTTTTCGTCCTGAATTACTAATAAGTGGGGTCCCTTTTGCCTTCAAAACGAATATTATAAAACCTTCTTGGAGACCCTTTTTATTTTTATTTTGTAAAATATAATTAACAAATATATTTTATCTATTCTCAAGCTAGCATTTAGCTGAGTTATTGTCCAAGCATGTCTTAGCTTAAACCGGCTCTACTAAATTCGTTATTAGCCAAGATATTTGGAGTTGTTTTCTAATTTTGTTGTTTTTTCTTATAAAAACCCTAAAAGCGGGGGAGGTGAATGGGATTGGAAACGAGGAAGTAGCTATATGATCTCTTAAACTTAGGATGCGCTTTTAATTTTAATTTAATAAAAAAAGTAGAGGTATTTATATTCGAGTTAATGGCCGCAAAGTAATTTCAGCGTGGAATATAATATACAGAGGTAAAACTAGCAGACAAGATGAATTGATGGAGTTAGTGGAAAGAAAAGGAGAAAGATGGATCCACGTATGGTCTCTAAAGATGTAGACACAGGATCTAATCTTTGATTCTCTATAAGCCCTGGATGTCAATTTTGGTAATAAGCATGGGTTTCGAGTTTTGACGTGTTTTCTCCACTGCAGGCTCCCAAATTTCTTTATGTGTATATATCTATATACATAGTCCTGTTTCATGCACATAAATATAGACTGGGATTTGCTTTTCCAATGCATTTATGGGCGAGGATGCATTTATTGAAAAAGCGTAAAAAATAATAAAATTTATAATTTCTCTTTTACTTGGCTCCAACTAATTGCAAGGGACGTTGAAATTTTATTACTAAATGCATTTAAGTTCATATCTAGTTCGTGTACTCTCTCTCTCTCTCTCTCTCTCTCTCTTAGTTTCAGAAAATTAAATAGAATGGAATTAAGATATGAATTCTTCCTGCCTGCGTTCACTAACAAAAATCACCAAAAATCAACATGAAGATTTGGAGGAAAAAGGGTCGAACATTATCGCAAATTAATGTGTAAGAAATTGTCGCATAACCCGATAGGAAGATCACACCAAATTAATTTGTGCTTAATTATATATCTTTCTTACTAGGTAATTTTAAGGGAAGTGACGTGATGACAGAAAACTTTTAATATGCATAACAGATTTCAAGTTTAAATTAAAAAATACATCTCTTATAAAAATCTAAGACAATCAAAGCTTTATTTATTCATTTATATTCATAAAATATATTTTTTAGAAATAAAATTTACTCCCATGATTTTTTTTTTATTTGGTAGGCCCTCTGCATGATCTCAATGAGCATTCTTCTAGCACATGGATCCTTATCAAAAACAGTAAATTGGAGTTAATAAGTTATAAAACCTCTGCTTTCTCTTTGTACATAATTGGGAGCAAGATGTTTAGAGGGACTTAAAAGGACCACTAAATCATAACAGTGCGATATGCTAATTAAGTTATCATGATATTAAATTGTAAACTAGCAGTCTGGAATATTTTAATTTTAAAAAATATATTATAAATATTAAAAAGGAAAGGCTATATCCTACATAGTCAAAAGTTTTATAGGATTCAAAATGGGTATCGATTGGAAATTTTATTCGGGGGACCAGTGGGACTGTGGGGCGTTAGTTCTAAGTCACAAAAATCAAGAAAGTGCTGTGTTATTGTCAAGGCCATTCCAGCTACAAAAATATTGGCCTCATAAATCTTGCTTTCCAATTCTTCAGCACATTTCCCCCTTTTTTTTTCTACTTAAATAAACAATTAGTCAAATTAATTTACTAAATTGTCACCATTTTAAAGCTCTAGTCGTTGTCACGTTCGCGTGATTATTAAGGTGTCCAGCTTCGTCTACTTTTTCACTATTTTTAATGGAATTTTCATGCAGTCAATCATGTTATTTCTCATGTAGTTCTAATCAATGGATGGGACTAAATACTTGATAAAATTTGTTCCACGTGAAAAAAACATCAAATTTATGTTTGTTTTTTTATGATTTTAATATATTAATATTATAAATTAAAAATCACAAATTACCCAGAAGAACTAGTGAAGAGCAGCCGTCCTGTAGCCCTAAAAGTCTCCCTGAACTTGGTGCACTTGGTAATTTTGGACACAACGATACTACGAGAATAAAAAGTAACAACTTAACTTATAGTGTGTGTGTGCGCGCGCGCACAGGTCTTTGTGATTTAAAAGTATTCAACTCAGCCCTTACATCTCCAGATTTATTTGTGATTGGATCCCTGGTTTATAATTTTTTTTTTTTGAAAACTAGAATTATTTCTTCGGTAATTTCGGCTAAACGAATCAAAGGAGGCCAAATAATGTGAAGAATTTTTTTATTTTTTTTTTAATCCAAGGGGCCCTTATTTGCAACGATTTTTGAAGAGGAGGGGACAAGTTGAAGCTTCTACACGAAGAGCACAAGATTTCTCGCATTATTGATAAGTTAAAAAAAATATTATTTGTCAATTATGGTCATTGTCTCTTATATGTCTAATTTAGAGAAAAGGACAACATTGCCAATGAAGCACCTAATCTCTGTCCAATAATAATAATAATTAAAAAAAAAATTGTTACCATTAATTTTGTCATAATATTTGTGGGCAAGGCCTGGGGTGGCAGATGTTGTTCGCCAACCATACAAGATTCACTGGTGTAGCTCATATCAGCGAGGCAGGCAACAGGTTTAATTATACGTGGCAGACCATTTTCGACGAGGGCTCAAGGGTACCACAGATGAATCGATCATTGAATCGGCCATTTTTTTTACGTGTCTGGGTAGAAAGAGGCACGGTGGGTCTGCGTAAAATTAAGCAATGATTTATAGGTTGCAAAGAACATTTTGCTCCTTCAGATGAGATGCTTGAGCCTCATATTTGATGTATGGTGGTGGTGGTGGTGGTGGTGGTGGTGAAGAAGAAGAAGAAGAAGAAGAATCTGTTTGGCGAGCAGCTTTAGAAGGAAATGTTTGAGGGATGAATTAGTTGTTAAAGGAACAACGTTTTAGCCCCTTATTTGTCGGCTAATTCAAGAAAAAAAAGTGTGGAAATCAGAGAGATTAAATAGGTTTAAATTTTGAGTATTTCTAGACAAAGTATTTTCTTCATAATCAATAGGTTAATCAATACTATTCCCCAGTTAATCTAGTAAGGTTTATTGGTCCTGATTTTTATCAAAAAAAAAAAAAAAAAAGGTTAATCAGTTTTATTATTATTATAAACTCATTAAGAAATTTGCTTACATATTAATTAATCTTACATATTATAAAATTAACGAATATATAAACTTTCAATAACCTTAAAAAAATTCAAACTCATGATTATTAATAAAAAAAAAAAATCTCAAGACCTTACCAGAATAAAGAGACATTACTATTATAAGAGATGGCACTCCCATGATCAAATTGTGAGGAAACTACAGGACGGTTCAGTTTAAACCTTACTTCACAACAATGCTACCACATATAACTAACAAATGAAGATCCAATAGTTATTAATTACTGTTGTTAAGCAGCATTCTGGTCATAAATACAATACAATTGATTCTTCACTTCTTTTCCTTAGAGCTTATTATTTTTTGTTTTCGAATCATTGACATTATATATATATATATATGTATGTATATATATATATATGTATGTATATATATATATATATATAATTTTGATATATTTTTAACTAAAAAATACTTAAAAAACTAAACTGACTCTTACTAACCACATGTAATACAGCCAAATCCCTAAAAAACAATCCAGAAAACAAAACGAAACTGCGCTGATAAATAAAGGAGAATGAATACACACCAAAAAGGAAATGGGACCAAGGAAGTAATTTGCTTGCAGTCTCACACACCCGGGGACACGAACTGGAAGGCAAAGAGCATGGCGAGCTTTTAAGCGCACGTGATGGAGTGGCCACCTATGTCTCTCGCTTTATCGTTACTGGGTTTTAACTTGTTTTTTGTTTAGAAAAATATATTATTATTTTTTAGTATTTTTATATTATTTTAATTTACTGATATTAAAAAAAAATTAAAAATTATTGAACATTATTTGATTATTATATCATGGATGCACACGTGCGCTCCTCCATCGCATCCCATGGATCCATATCTTTTCTTATACCCCATGATAAATAAATAAACAAAAATAATATTTATATTATACAGCTATTCGGATTTGGATCTCTTCACAGTTAGTTGCCCCCTTACTGCCAAGCAAAAATCATCACTTGATGCCTGCACTTCCCACCACGTACGGACACGTCAACTTTCATTGGTTAAAATTACTGCAATGCCAATGTTGGTCGTGATGTTATCGGCTTCTGACACGGGCATTTTGGAGAGAAAACAAAATAAAGATAGAGAGAGGCAGCGAGAGGGACACGAGGGCAGCTTTCATTAAAGGAGCCTAAAGAAGGATTGTGTGGACGTGTGGGAATGAAAATAGAAAGCGAGGATTTTAGAGAAGTTTTGGCGATCCCAAGGAGATTATTGTGGGGGGGACTATTTTATTAGTGCTGCAGCTTTTCTTTTATCTTTGTACTAATACGACACCGTATTCTCGCTTCCTTCTCTTCAAAAAATTGGTAGGCTAAATAGATACTTTTATATTTTTTTCCTCGGGGGTCTATATATAATTACTTTAAAAACGTTAGTTTTGCAGAAGCTAATGTATTTTTTTTTTCATGCAAATTTTATTTTTATTTATTTACATATAAATATATGTTTTAAAACTATAACCAGAAAAAAAACGAGCACAATATTAAAAAAATAATAATAAATATGAGAAAGCGATATTTCATGTGAAAAGCTTTTATATGAAAAGAAATTAAATTAATATTTTTAATATGTTAATATTAAAAATATAAACTATTATTTCTATATATTTTATATAAAAATATTTTAAAAAAAACAAAACTCGGTTTTTATTAAACGTTGCTTCAATTATGTAAAGTGTTTCATGTAAGGAATTTGGGTCCGCGAAAAGACAACATGGACAAAACCCATTTCAATAGTCAATACTTTCATTGAGATTATGTTTGTATTGAGTTTAAAAAATATTTTAAAAAGAATAATTTATTTTTATTTTAAATTAAAAATATTTAATATTTTTAGATTATTTTTATGTATTTATATTAAAAATATTTTTAAAAATAAAAAATATTATTTTAATATATTTATAAATAAAAGAATAATTTAAATGAATCTGCCATCCAAAACTAACAGAGGTCAACCAACTATTTCCATCCCATATTCTTTGCATCTGCGTGCTTAATGGATGTCGTGTTCATGAAAAGCTTTACACACATTAGATTCTTCTTTTTTCTCTTTTTTTTTAAAAAAGAAAATCACACTCAAACACCCCATCACGAATTCAAAATCTGCTTTTTTCTTTTGAGAAAAATATCTGCCCATTTCTCTTTTAATCACTGTCGATCCACACCATCGATCTGAATTGGCAATAATGGGAGGGAGGTCATTCATTAAAATTAAAATTAATTTTATATTACTTTTTGAAATTAAAATTGATGCATAATCAATCAATTATGATGATTACTAAAATTAATTATCATTATTTTTCTTTAATCACCGGCTATAAAAAAAAATAAAAACCTAACAGTTTCTTCTTCTCTGTAAAAGTTTTGGTGATCTCATTAACTTATTTTTAGCTATTCAATTTTCTACCTAAAAATCTTGTATTATTTCAATTTACAAGAGAAGAACTATGATGATTACTAAAATTAATTATTATTGTACTCGTATTTAAAATAATTTTCTATCAAATATGTTTTTTTTTCCCAACGCAGTGCCCTTTCCATGCCACGTTTCTCTAGTATATCACAGAAAAATAGCTGGCATCCTCGTCACCATCGAATGATAATAATTGCGTGTGCAGATTAATACCAGTGTTTTGTTAATCTCGTTTGGTTTTTATCAAAATAGCCGAAATATTTCCGATTAAAAAACATGATAAAATGGTATAGTTTTTAATTTATTTAAAATTTTGACTTATTAAGAAAATTATAAATATAACTAAAAGAGCTCAGTGTTTCACTGTAGCTCCTGAGTGAAAATACTGTGGATTTCAATAGTGTTTTTTTTTTTTTTTCCTTTTTTTTTAACAGTGTTTTTTTTTTCTTTTATTATTTTTTTAACAGTATTTTTTTTCTTTTTTTTTTTCGTTTTTTTTTTCATTTTTTTATTTTTTTTTAACAGTTTTTTTTATCTTTTTTTTTCCTTTTTTTTTAACAATTGTTTTTAGATTTTTTGAACAATATATTTTTTTTGAACCATGATTTTTATGGTTTTTTGAACAGTGATTTTTATGGTTTTTTTTTGTATTTTATTGTTTTTTATTATTAACATAATAATAATAATAATTTAATATTTTTTTTTCTCACTCTTTTGTTAATGTTTTTTATATTTTTTTCATCTCGGGATAATTTGATAAAAAAATTTTCTTTTAACAGTTATAACAATGATAATTTTTATTTTCATTTTTTTTTATGTTTTGTTGAAATTTTTAGGATTTTTTAAGTCTTTCATTTTTTTTCCTTTCATTATTAACACAAAAAATAATAATAATAATTTAATTGTTTTTCTAGCTTACTCCTTTGTTGATATTTTTTAGGTTTTTTCAATGATAATTTGATAATTTTTATTGTTTTGACGGTAATAACAATAATAATTTTTATTTTTATTTTATTTTTTTGTGTGATCCTTTGTTGAAGTTTTTACGATTTTTTTAATCTTTCACTTATTTATTTATTCTTTTATAATAATAATAATGATGATGTTTTTTTTCTCGGTATAGTTTGATAATTTTTATTATTTTCAAGTGAAATGACTTTTTTCAGGTAATAATTTTTATTTTTGTTTTATCTTTTATTTTTTTATTTGCTCTTTTGTTAATGTTTTTAGACTTTTTTTAGGAATTCACTGTATATTGTGAGTGAAAACACTGTGGACTTCAATAATGTTTTTTTTTTCTTTGTTTTTTTTTTTCATTTTATTTATTTATTTATTTGAACAGTGATTTTTAGATTTTTTTTAATAGTGTCTTTTTTTTTTTTGGTTTTTTGAACAATGATTTTTATGGTTTTTTGAACAGTGATTTTTATGATTTTTTTAATATTTTATTTTTTTCATAATAATAATAATAATAATAATAATAATAATAATAATAATAATAATAATAAGTTAATTTTTTTTTTCTTGCTCACTCTTTTGTTAATGTTTTTTAAATTTTTTTCATCTCGGGATAATTTGATAAAAAAAATTTCTTTTAACAGTAATACCAATGATGATTTTTAGGTTTTTTGAACAGTTCTTTTTTTTTATGGTTTTTTAAACAGTTATTTTTATGGTTTTTTTAGTATTTTATTTTTTTCATTATTAACATAATAATAATAATAATAATAATAATAATAATAATAATAATAATAATAATAATAATTTAATTTTTTTTTCTTGCTCAATCTTTTGTTAATGTTTTTTAAATTTTTTTCATCTCGGGATAATTTGATAAAAAAAATTTCTTTTAACAATAATACCAATGATAATTTTCATTTTCATTTTATTTTTTTGTTTGATCTTTTGTTGAAGTTTCTATGATTTTTTTAGTCTTTCATTTATTTTTGTTTCTTTTATTATTAACATAATAATAATAATAATAATAATAATAATAATAATAATGATAATTTAATTGTTTCTCTTACTTACTCTTTTGTTAATGTTTTTGAGTATTTTTTTTTTCAAGATAATTTGATAATTTTAATTGTTTTAATAATAAGAGCAATGATAATTTTAGATTTTAAAACTTTAATTTTGCTATTGTTATAATAGGGTGTGTTGAGCTATTTTATTATATTAAATTTCACATATATAAATATTATATTTTAATTTTGATTCAGCAAATCCTATAAAAATTATTTGCTTAGCCTACAATGGAGAACATATATTTTTAAAAATTTTCAAATTAAATAATTTTTTTGATCTAATAATTTTTATTTTTGTTTTGTCATCTATTATAATTTTTTTCTTTGCTCTTTCTGTTAGGTTTTTATTGGGTTTTTTTTTTTTTTTTTCAAGTTAGATTAATTTTTTTTTCCTGATAATTTTGATTTTATTTTTTTATCTGGTCTTTTGTTATAGTTATTAGGATTTTTTTTCTTTCATTTTTTTCTGGTTTTTTATTCATTATCAACACAGTAATAATAATAATAATAATAATAAATTTAATTATTTTTCTTGCTTACTCTTTTGTTAATATTTTTGATTTTTTTTCTCTTAGGAGAATTTGATAATTCTAATCGTTTTGGCAGTAATAGCAATAATAATTTTAGATGTTAAGGCTTTGATTTTGCTATTTTTATAATAGGACGTGGTAATTTGTTTTATTATATTATATTTTGTATATATATTAAATTTTAATTTTAGACCAACAAATCCTATTAATTTCTTTAATCCCAACAATCATAAAATTTGTTTGTTCAACCCGCAACGTAGTGCGGTCAATTTTTTTAATTTTCAACTGAAATGATTTTTTTTCAAGTAATAATTTTTATTTTTTTATTATATTTATTATTTTTTTATTTGTTCTTTTGTTAATGTTTTTAGACTTCTTTTAATCTTTGATTTAATTTTGTTTTTTTATTAACGCAATAATAATATTAATAATAATAATAATAATAATAATAATAATAATAATTTGAGTTTTTGTTTTTATTCCTCTCGAGGTAGTTTAATAATTGTTATTGTTTTGACAATAATAATGATGATAATTTTAGAAGTTAACACTTCGATGTTATTATTGTTATAATAAGGTATTTTGATTTATTTTATTATATCAAACTTACATATAAAAATATTATATTTTAATCTGAACAATTATAAAAAAATTTTGCCCCGCCCGCAACGAAGTGCGGGCCTTCAAACTAGTTTTACCTAAATTTGGTCAGTATGTTTCAATTTCATTCCTTCTGTAGCGGTAGTGTATTTTAAATAATAAATAATTTTATAATATCAATTATATCTTTTAATCTAATCATTAAATTGAGATAAAATTTTATAAGAAATCGTTTCATATATTTATATATATTATATTAAAATTTTAGAGCAATCAGAAAATATAATGACCTTACAAGATTGATGATGTTATTTTCATAATATTATATATATTTATAATTTTATTCAAAAAAATTATTTTATTATGTCTTTTTTTAGATTAAATTACATAATTTTAAATAAATTTATTTTTAAATTTTAACTAATTATATATATATATATATATATATAATATAACTCCGATATAACATGTTAATACATTTCTAAACTAAAATATTTCATTTCAATTAAAAAAATAAAATACCGACCGAAATCTTATCGGTAATTGTAGGTGAGGTTTAACACCGAACCGGAAAGCTCGTCGTCGCTACTATTCTGTTCAAAATATCTGGAGCGCAATAATATTAAATGGGCAGTTCTCATGGGATGTTAAATCGTGACCTATTTTTATTGATAGAGAACCCACCTGAGATCACCATCAAGAAGAAAGGAATATAATCGGACCCTTGGTTCAGTGAAAACCACCAAGAGTCTAGCTGTTAATGAACCTCTCATGGGCTCGTAATGATAGCGACTGAACGAGTTGTTGAACGCTACCAGGAAAGGCCAGACCACCAGCAACATCTATGGATCCTCTCCCACCCACAGCACACCCACACAGAGACCAGTCTCCTCAGGCCGCCCGGGTCGTAAAGCTACATTAATGTCGATGTGAAAAACCGAAGCCAGTGAGGAAATTGAAGGCGGATTTTTCTTCTGAAATGAAAGCGGTTTCGGTGTCCTTTCGTAATCCTGAAAGATGCATCGTTCAAAAATACATCTCGAGAATAAAGCTGTATGGATTGCTATCATCATGAGCTTGACAGCAATCCTGCTTTGTTTTTTTCTCGATTATCTGTAATAAGAGACCAGCCCTATCTTTTCCCGCTTAACTTGCATGATACAAAAAGAATACAACTAGTTTTGGAGCTCTCTGTTAGCTGGGTAATTAGCCATGCGCTTGTACTTTGTTTTATTTATTTAGACTTTATGAATATGACTTTATAATTATTATAAAAAAAAAAACATTGTAAAAAGATAAAAAAAAAAAACCCATTACTCCAATTTTATTTTATTTTGCTTTTAAGGGTATTTTTGTTGTTTTAATATGTATTTTATTTATTTTTATTTGCTAAACTTTGTCAATTATTGAATTTCACACACCTACCTTTATATTAACTAAAAAACCATGGTAAAAATACTAAAATATCTATTGACGTCAAGGTTAATGTTTTTTTTTTCAAGAGTTTTACTCTTTAATTGAGATGAGAGAAAAAAAAAAAACTCAGTTTATTTTGGATGAATTTTATAATGACAAATGGGTAATGTAAAAAGAACTTTATGCCCTTGATAAGTAGTTTTAAGTTTCTTAGGTTGAATGGTAAAAGCGTCGTTACAATGTTTCACTGAATAATATCAATGAATCTAAAACTATACTACTTTCCCGAGGCCAATCAACTATTTTTTAATGTCACTAATAATCTCTAATTATGTTGGAATTATCCAAAATGATGTTTGTGAGTGTGTTGCATTACAACAATTATCGTAGGGGACATCCTGGCGAGCTATAACTATTTTAGGATTGATATTGTAAGATTGAAACCTAAAACAATGATATTGTGATCTAAGCCTTGTATCCTGATTTTTATGACACGAGCATTATACCTGAAATAATAAATTAGCTCCACATCTTTTTTGCTTGGTTATGTCCGAAGTGAGTATGAAGGCTACCTTCCACTTGTCGGGTTTTTGTGGGGTCACGTTGAGCCAATTTGAGTCTACTCACAGCGGTGAAAAGGAATACCAAAATATCCCAAAAAATGACAAAATAACATTTAGAATAAAGTATTTATGTGATTTGTGTGTGTACTAAAAATAGGAGAGTTTCAGCTTCACAAGAACAACTCCCTTTTTAAGTATTTTCCCATTTATTTGCTGCCAGGGCATTTTTCTTTAGTGCAGAATTTAAGGACTGTTTGGAAGATTAGTTGATGTTGTTTTTAAAATGTTTTTCATTCAATATTGTATTAAATATTGTTTTTTTTTTTAAATAGTTTTGACATCAACATATGAAAATGGTCTAAAACATTAAAATTTTTAATTTTAAAAAAGTAAAAAATAGAAAAAATCCAAAAAAAAATTAAAAGGGGACAAAAACTCACAGCATCATGCTTGGGAATTTCTCAGCAATTGTTTTTTTTTAAAAAAAAATTATGGAAGATAAAATAAATGGTATCATTAGGGAAATTTGCTTAAAACTCCTTTGGAAAATATCTCTCATAGGCATACTAAAAAACAAAATAGCAAGTATGCTATTTGGTTAGGGCGTGGCCGACAGACACCAAAAATATTTTGTAGTTGAAATGTTGATTGTATTGTAGCAAAATGAAAGCATCTGCCGTGCTCCGGCCATTGATTGAACACCGTTCAACACCCACAGGACATGAGGGCTTTTATTTTGACAAAATCTGATAATAAATACCTCTAAAATCATTTTCAGAAATTGGGTGCAAGTCTTTGTCGCATGAATTATGCTAGCACGATTCCATTTCTTGCATACTTGTGGTCGGTGGTTGATGAAGAAGGTAGGTGGAGGGGATGAAGGTGGTCGGTAGCGATCACACTACAGCAACCTTCCTTCTGTTCCTTTAGAATCTTAACCGGAGGCAGCTTGCCAATGCTCCCATCTTCCCGAACCCCTTTTCTTTCCGAGAAAGGCAACTCGCCGAATCTTTTTTTTATTTAAATCATTTTAATATGCTTGTATATTAATAAATATTTTAAAATTATTTTAATATATTGATATTAAAAATAATTTTAAAAAATCTCATTCTATAAATAAATAATATTTTCAAAAAACAATTTCAATCTCGTGCATTTAATTAAAGCAACTTAGAATTGAGGTCTAAATTCGTCCACAATAAATGGATCTCATTGACTGAATTAATCTTTAAAATTCAAGCAATCCTTTTGAGATGAGAGATGAACTGATCGAGACCAGAGCCAGTGTTGATTGGACACCGTCAATATCTACCGGGTTTCTATTTGAACCAAGTTCAAATATGAAAAGAAAATCGTTTGCTTCAAATATAAATTTTGCGGCAGCTAATATACGAATTTCGATTCTCATGTCAAAAACCACGTATTATTAAATCAAATTAGGATGGAAAAAATTAGGTACGAATCTTTGTAGATTTTAAATTCTTTATCAATCATCAAACCAGAAACTTTGCTAACTTGAAATTGAAAATAAATTAGATTTAAAAAAAAACATATATAAGATTTTTTTTACTTGTATTTATCTATTTCTTGAAAATAAATTTGATAAAAAAACTAATAAAATATACTTCATTAATTTTATAATATTATAAAATTAATTAAATGAATACTCTACAACTGTCAAATCAAAGCAAGGAGGTTTATGATTTAAAACCAGAAGAGAAGGAAATGTGTGGACGGCAGGTCCAAATCTAACTTTGTTGGGCCATGTTCATCTGCTATTTGTCAAGTTTCAAAGGCCTTGTAATTGGGCTTGCTCAGCATCTTGGAGGCCTATTTTAGTTTCAGAGATGTCTCAAGAAGAAAGTATTTGGTAAAGCGGTCGGGATATAACGCCTTTGTTGTTTATATTCTTATGTTACGCTCTGGCGGCTTGTTTGGTAGAGAGTTTTAAAAAATTATTTTTTAAAAAAATAATTAAATGTTTTTAGTGTTTTATATATATATATATATTTTTAGTTAGATTCATTGATCTTAATTATATTTCATTGTATATATGTTCTGTGACTGTAAATGTTAGATCAACTCCAAAGTAAAATGTTATTTTAGAAAGCTAAATTGATAAAATAGTTTTTTTGAATAGTATATAAATTATTTATTTATATGTATTTTAATAGTAAAAGTTATTTAAAATAGTAAAATATATTTTAATATATATCCAACTATAATATAAAACAAATGACCACGTGATAACTGTTTGTCTGGTTAAAATAAAATTAGTTTTAACTATATTATTAATTTATATCAATTATAAATAGTTTTTTTTCCTTTAATATAAACAAAGAGAAACTTAACCTCATTGTTTGAAAACTAATCATGAGCATGGACTGTAAATAAAACAAAAGGAGAGGGAACTGTAATTAATTGTGTTGCTAGTTTTACATTACTTGGAAAGGGATGCGCACAATCACACACTTCCACTGGAAGACATAAATGAGCAAATACTGTTGTATAATTTTTAAATTTTTTAGCTTTTCTATACAAAAATATAGAAATAGCTACTTAAAATACTAAAAATATTTATTGTATTAGAAAAATAGAAAATTGTTATAAAAAATAAGTAATTAACATATAAGAGCATAGATATTCAAAGTATAAGCAAAAGAGACAAGAGAGAAATACCTTGCTTATTATGAATTCTTCTATTATTCCAAAGTGTCAAGAATACAAGATAAATTGTCTATTTATAGGAGAAGGAAATGAACTCAAGGGTTATGGAAATATAAGAGACTAAACTCAAGGGTAATGGACATTGAATACATATAAATATAATTTATTATGAATTTATAACACTTCCCCTTGAATGACCATGTACTTTAAAATTCAATGGAGGACTTGATATAGATACTTCAAGATCCATAAATAAATATTTCAGGATTCATTAAAACAATGTCAAATTGCCTCATTAAAACCTTGCAAAGGAAAACCCAATAGGAAAAAAACCTAAGCCAAGGAAAAAGAGTATAATTTGTAATGACTTCCCCTCAAAAGTACATGTCTTATGACAAATCTTTAAAATGACACATTCCAATATTATGGACAAGTTTCTTGAAAGTTGAGGCTGATAAAGACTTTGTAAATAAGTCTGCTAAATTATCACTTGATCTGATTTGTTTAATATCAATTTCTCCTTTTTTTTGGAGCTCGTAAGTATAAAAAAACTTTGGTGAGATATGCTTTGTTTTGTTTCCTTTAATATAGTCTCCTGTGAGTTGAGTGATGCAGACAATATTATCTTTGAATAATATTGTGAGACTATTTTCAATGGTTGACAATCCACATTTTCTTTTAATGTGTTGGATAATTGATCTTAGCCAAATACATTTTTTATTTGCTTCATGTATCGTGATAATCTTTGAATGATTTGATGAAGTAACCACTAATGCTTGTTTGATAGATCTCTAAGAAATTGCAATACCGCTATAGGTAAATAGATAACCTGTTTATGATCTCCCTTTGTGAGGACCAGAGAAATAATCTGCATCTGCATATCTAATCAATCGTGAATTTGATCCACAATAAAATAATCTCATTTTGGTTGTTCCGTAAAGATAGCAAAATATATATTTGACTCTATTCCAATGTCTTTTTATGGGAGTATAACTATATCTTGCTAGTAAATTTACTGCAAAAGATATATATGGTCTTGTACACTTTGCAAGATACATAAGTGCTTCAATAGCACTAAGATATGATATTTCAAGACCAAGAATTTCTTCATCCTTTTCTGGAGGTTGAAAAGGGTTTTTTTCACATCAAGTGATTGAACAACAATAAGTGTACTCAAAGGATGAGCATTGTTCATATAAAAATACTTTAGGATTTTTTTTGTATACACCGATTGATGTACAAATATCCCATTTGAAAAATTTTCAATCTGTAAACCAAGATAAAATTTTGTTTTTCCAAGATCTTTAATCTCAAATTCATTTTTCAAATAGGTTGCAGTTTCTGTGAGCTCTTCAAGAGTACCAATAATATTTTAATCATCAACATATACTGCAATAATAGCAAATCCGGATATTGTTTTCTTAATAAAAATGCACGGACAAATCTCGTCATTCTCAAACCCTCTTTTTAAGAGGTATTCATTAAGACAATTATACCACATTCAACTAGATTGCTTTAACTCATATAAAATTTTTTGTAATTTAAAAGAATAAACATTTCTGGGTTCATTACAAAAAGTTTCAGGCATTGTAAATCCTTTAGGGATTTTCATATGGATATCTTTATCTAATAATCCATATAGATATGCTGCAACTACATCCATTAAATGTATATCTAATATTTATTACACCACTAAACCATTTAAAAATCTGAAAGTGATTGCATCCATCACTTGAGAATAAGTTTCCTCATAATCAATGTCGGGTCTCTGCGAGAAACCTTGTGCAACAAATCATGTCTTATATCGCACAATTTTATTGTTCTCATTGCGTTTTCTAACAAAAACCCACTCATATCCAACGGTTATAACACTTTTAGGTGTATGGACTATAGGTCCAAAGACTTCATGTTTTTGCAAGTGAGTTCAACTCTGTTTGAATTGCTTCTTTCCACATTGGTCAATCATTTTTATGTCGACATTCTTTAACAGTTTGTGGTTCAAATTCATCATCACTTCTAGTGATACCCAAAGTAACCTTAAATGCAAATACATCATCTATGGTAATTTTATCTCGTTTTAAAATCTCTCTTGTATGAAAATAGTTTATGGAGATCTCATTATTTCCAGGTACCTGGTTCTCTTCAATAGGTCCCTCTTCAGGAGGATCAGTATTAGAAAGTGATTTGGACACAAGATTTGATATTTATTTTATGGATGAGGACTCTTTAAGAGTACCATCATATATTCATTAGAGTTTTTATTTTCTAGGATTTTTGTATTTGGATCCAATACATCTTTCGCGCTTCAAGCATGGTATAGATTCATTTGCTTCTAAGTTGACTCTTTTCTCTTCATAAATTTCAATTTTAGATGTAGTATTGCAGTAGGAATATGAGATTTAACTATCTTTTCACTACTGGTGAAAACATCCGGTAATTGATTTGAAATATTTTGTAAAAGAATTATCCTCTAAACTTCAAGTTCATATTGATTTGTCCTTGGATCAAAATGAGATAACTTCGGGTTATTCCAAGTAATTTCTTCTCATGCTTCAGGCACTAAATTTGCTTTTCTTAATGATGGGAAAATGTTTTCATCAAATTAGCAATCTTCAAAACGTGTCTTAGAAATATCATTAGTTAAAGGTTCAAGATGTCTAATAATAGATGGAGAATCAAAACCAATATAAATTCTTATTCTTCTTTATGGATCCATTTTAGTCATTTGAGGGGTGTTATAGGCACATATACCACATAACCAAAAATTCATAGATACCATAAACAAGTTGCAAAGGAGAATAATTATGGTAAGCACTTGGTTTAATTTTAACTAGTGATGTAGCATGTAATTTAGTATATCCCCAAACAAATATAGACAAATTTGATTTCATTAGTAATGGTCTTGCAATTAAATGAAATCGCTTTATAAATGATTCTGCTAGACCATTTTGAGTATGTACAGGAGCAATAGAATGCTCAACATCAATACCAATAGAAGTGCAAAAACTATCAAATACTTGGGAAGTAAACTCACCAGCATAGTCTAGTCGAATTTTATTGATAGAATAATCAGGAGATTGTGCTCGTAGTCTAATAACCTGTGCTATTAATCTAGCAAATGCAATATTTTGACTCAAAAGCAAACAAGCATGTGAGCATTTACTTGATACATCAATCAATACCATAAAATATCTAAAAGTTCACATGGTGGATGAATAGGCTTACATATATCTACTGAATTCTATCAAGAAAAGATGGTGATTCTATAAGAACCTTTGATGGAGATGGTTTGGTAATTAATTTACCTTGAGAACATGCAACACATGGATTTTCACTTGGTAAAAAAAATCTTCAGGTTTTTTAAATGATGCCCATGTGTATTCTCAATAATTTATCTCATTATTATTGATCTTGGATGTCCAAGTTGACCATGCCAAAGCATAAATTATTTTGGATCAAAACACTTTTGGTGTATCACAATATTTGATTCAATAGATTTCATGATAATATAATAAATTCTGGAAGAGAAAGTAGGTAGTTTCTCAATTACAAACTTCTGGCCTAAAATACATGCAGTAATATAAAGATATTAATTTCTATCTTTATCTATTGTTTCAATATAATAACCATTAGCATGTATATCTTAAAACTGAGTAAATTTCTTCTGGATTCAGGTGAATATAATGCATCTTTGATGCTCAATCTAGTGTTATTTAACAACACAATATTAACTTTTTCATAGTGTTTAATCATGTCTACTGGACCTGATATTGTAGTGATATTAACTTTGGTTAATATCAAATACTCAAAGTATTTATTTTCTTTAAGAATTGTGAGCGTTATTGCATTGTTTGCCAGACAGAAATCTCCATCATAAAAAGTCATACTACTATTTATTATATCTCCACTTTTTGTGGTATGATGGTTTACTTTTAGAAGAATTATCTTTTCTCATTTTCCATTTATTTCTTCCATACTTTTATCCTCGGTTCTTTCTTGTCTTCTAGACAAAAGTTCCAATCATTTTAGTGAATAACTTAGAATCTTTTGAAATAGATTGTTGCTGTAGGACAATATTTGAGGCATGAAAAGTTCATAATATTGTCTCTAATATTTGATCATATGTGATATCCTTACCACACAATTTCAGCCATGAGATAATTTTAAAAGAGCAAAATTATATTCACTAATCAATTTAAAATCTTGCAACTTCAGGTGCAACCAATCATAACGATCTTGAAGAAGTATGATAAACTTTGGTGGTCATATCTTTTATTTAGATTTTACCACATATTATTTCCTTCTTTGATGGTCTTTTAAAGATTTATAGCTTTCAGATTAATATCGACATCAATGTTTCATGATAAATAATTATTTCTAAATATATCAATAATGATAAATTCAAATTTTATCAGATCTGACATTATTTTTATCTATAAAAACATGAAATAACTTATTAAATAAAAACATGAAGAAAGGGAAAGAAAAAAAAAAACAATCCTTTAAGACTGTTATTTATTCAACATTAGAAATACTAGTTCTTCAGGAACTATATTTAATTTATTTAATCCTTCATAAACTTACAATACTAGTTCTTCAAGAACTGTATTTAATTTATTTAATTGACCAAAAAAATTATAATTCAAGTTCTTCAAGAACTATTTAATTCTTAAGGAAAATAAGTCCTTTAAGATTGTTATTTGTTCAGGTTTAGAAATACTAGTTCATCAGGAATTGTATTTAATTTATTTAATTCTTCTGGAAAATCAATCCCTTAAGATTGTTATTTGTTTAGCTTTAAAAATACTTGTTCGTCAGGAACTGTATTTAATCTATTTAATTCTTTATGAACTTGTGGTACTAGTTCTTCAAGAACTATTTTTAATTTATTTAATTCTTTAGGAACTTGCAATACTCATTCTTTAGGAACTATAGATCTCTTGCTTTGAATAACAGTGAAAGAAAATTTGCCAAAAATAAATTACAATAATGATAAGTGATAATATTAAAATTAATATAAGTTGGTTAGAGTATCGTGCTGATAACGTGTTATGAAAAGAATAAATAATTAACATATAAGAGCATAACGTGCTAGTTTTACATTACTTGGAAAGGGATGCACACAATCACACACGCTTTCACTAGAAGACAGAAATGAGCAAATACTATTATATAATTTTTTAAATTTTTAGCTTTTCTATGTGAAAATATAGAAATAGTTGCTTAAAATACAAAAAATTATTTCAGCTATTGATATAATTATTGTATTAGAGAAATAGAAAATAAATATAATCACTAAAAGTAATTTTACTTTCTCAAATGGCTTGTACAGAAATATAATTATTGTATTAGGAAAATAGAAAAGAAATATAATTACTAAAAGTAATTTTGTTTTCTCAAATGGCTTGTGCATTGTAGTTGCTCTAATATCTCATCCGCATTCGGAGTGTGGTGGTTTTAAAACACTCTCAGGGTATCAAAGCTAAGATTGGATTAACCTCCATTTTGGATGTCACTTGTATTTTTGACTGAGTTTTGAAAAGGAGTTGAAGGGCTAAAAACATCTCAAGGCGGAGAAGGAGGTTTACAATGATATATGGCCGGTGTATAGAATATAACTGATTTAACGATTCTTCATTTTTGGTCCTATGGGAGATGTTCTAAGCCGAAAAGCATCTCTTCGCCGGGAAGCAAACAATGTCAAATGGTAACAGTTTCCCGGCATGAAAGATCCCAAGGGAGATTGACTTTTTTGTGCTTTTTTTTCCTTTCAATAGATCAGTTATTTGGGAAAACAAAGAAGAAGAAGAAGAAGAAGAAGAAGAAGAAGAAGAAACTACTCTACATTTCGCAGTACTTCTCGATTTCATTTCTTACTGAATCTAAGAATCCCGACAAAATAGAACAACGTCTACTGCACTCGAGTCTTCTGCAGCATAATAATGATCGAATCTACGTTGGAGGCTTAACCTAGTTGATCTCAAGTTGGAGGCTTAACCTGGCTAGTTGGTACACGGATTCTACAGGAATGGAACTATTTTTAGTTTCTGTAAGCTGGTTCCTGTATTATTGGCTCTCAAACATATAAGCTCGACTTGAGTCTCTCTGTGCATGTGATGGCAGCCTCATATATAGAGCACCGCGATGAACTCCAGCTCGATCAACTGCTCTTTAAACATTTCAACCCTAATATTACCAAGGTTTGTAATTGCTTCCGACATCTTTCAATACCTCTTCTCTTTTCTGGGTCTTACTGGTTTTTCAATGTTTCTACTGCCAATTCTTTGTTCTCGTCTCCTTTGAAAACACCATGTTTACGATCTCCATCATTGGTCAAATCCAGCTTCTTTCGAGGGCTCGGAGCGACTACCCCTACACTTTTTCTGGGTTTTTTATTGGACTTTTATTTTTTTTTATTTTAAGATCATTATAATGAAATTTAAAAAATAGCATATTATGCTTTACTTTGAAAATAAAATTTATTTTTATTATAATATTGGTTTATAAAAAAAATATATACAGATGTAATATGGATATTAATTGAAAGCAAATGCTCATGAATATTCAATAAGAATAAATTATAAATGATTTTTTATTTATTTTGGTTGGAGTTTTATTTTTATATGATGATAAGTTTCTATATATATATATATATATATATATATATATATATATATATATATATATATATATATATATTCTTATAATAATAATAATAATAAAAAAAAAACATCAATAAGAAAGTAGGCTTTTGATTCAAGGAATTATTTTATTTTTTCAAGTAATTTGAATTCTTACAAACATTTTCTTCGATTTGGTTAGGTTTTCATAAAAAAAAAAAAATCGGGCTACTTGTACAAAAACACACACGTTCTATTAAAAACAAATAAATTATTGTATATTTTTTTTGTTCTGTTTTCTTGGTTGCTTTCTCCACTTCTATTTATTTTTCTTATTCTTTCTCCACTTGCGAAAGCTCAAACTGACATTATAGGCACCATGATGCGAAGAGCTATGCTTGGAGATTTAGAAAGCTAAATTTTGAATAAAAAAAATTATTTTGTTCTTTCTAATTTAAATTGTTTTAATTCATAAATGTATTTATTCTAATTGCCACATAATTAGATAAGAACTAGTTTGATGGCCCGCACTTCGTTGCGGGCGGAGCAAAAAAAAATTACAATTGTTCAGATTAAAATATAATATTTCTACATGTAAAGTTTGATATAATGAAACAAATTAAAATACCCTATTATAACAATAATAACATCGAAGTGTTAACTTCTAAAATTATCATCACTATTATTGTTAAAACAATAACAATTATTAAACTACCTCGAGAGGAAAAAAAGCAAGTAAAAACAAAAACTCAAATTATTATTATTATTCTTAATATTAATATTATTATTGCGTTAATAACAAAAAAAAAAACAAAATTAAATCAAAGAGAAAAAAAGTCTAAAAACATTAACAAAAGAGCAAATAAAAAAATAAAAAATATGATAAAACAAAAATAAAAATTATTACTTGAAAAAAAATCATTTCAGTTGAAAACTAAAAAAAAATTGACCGCACTACGTTGCAGGTTGAACAAATAATTTTTATGATTGTTGGGATTAAAGAAATTAATAGGATTTGTTGGTCTAAAATTAAAATATAATATATATACAAAATATAATATAATAAAACAAATTACCACGCCCTATTATAAAAATAGTAAAATCAAAGTTTTAACATCTAAAATTATCATTGCTATTATTGTCAAAACAATTAGAATTATCAAATTATTCTGAGAGAAAAAACACTCAAAAATATTAACAAAAGAGTAAGTAAGAAAAATAACTAAATTTATTATTATTATTATTATTATTATTGTGTTGATAATGAATAAAAAACCATAAATAAATGAAAGACAAAAAAAAAATCCTAATACCTATAACAAAAGACCAGATAAAAAAATAAAATCAAAATTATTAGGCAAAAAAAAATTAACCTACCTTGAAAATATAAAAAAAAACAATAAAAACCTAAAAGAAAGAGAAAATAAAAAAAATATAATAGATGATAAAATAAAAATAAAAATTATTAGATGAAAAAAATCATTTAATTTGAAAATTTTAAAAAATATATGTTCTCCATTGCAGGCTAAGCAAATAATTTTTATAGGATTTGCTGAATCAAAATTAAAATATAATATTTATATATGTGAAATTTAATATAATAAAATAGCTCAACACACCCTATTATAACAATAGCAAAATAAAAGTTTTAAAATCTAAAATTATCATTGCTCTTATTATTAAAACAATTAAAATTATCAAATTATCTTGAAAAAAAACACTCAAAAACATTAACAAAAGAGTAAGTAAGAGAAAAAATTAAATTATTATTATTATTATTACTATTATTATGTTAATAATAAAAGAAACAAAAATAAATGAAAGACTAAAAAAATCCTAGAAACTTTAACAAAAGATCAAACAAAAAAATAAAAGAAAAATAAAAATTATCATTGTTATTACTGTCAAAACAATAAAAATTATCAAATTATCCCGAGAAAAAAAACCTAAAAAACATTAACAAAAGAGTAAGTAAGAAAAATTATTATTATTATTATTATTGTTATTGTTATTAGTGTGTTAATAATGAAAGAAAAAAAATGAAAGAATAAAAAAATGCTAAAAACTTGAACAAAAGTTCAAACAAAAAAATAAAATAAAAATAAAAATTATCATTATTATTACAGTTAAAACAATAAAAATTATCAAATTATCCCGAGAAAAAAAATCTAAAAAATATTAACAAAAGAGTAAGCAAGAAAAATAATAATAATAATAATAATAATAATAGTAGTAGTAGTGATAGTAATAATAATAAATAATAATATGAATTAATAATAATTAAATAAAAGGATTAACATAAAAAATTAAAAGTATAAGGGCTGAAATGAAAATTAAATATAAGGGGATTAAAATAAACAATTAAAAGTATAAGGGCCGAAATGAAAATCAAATATATTATCAATTTCAATCAAATGATAAAATTGAACAAATTGAAACTTCAGTACCGAATAAATTAACCTTTTTAAACTCAATCCGGAAATTAAAAGAAGGAGGACCGAAGTGAAACATTAACATTCAATCAATTTCAATCGAAGGACCCAATCAAACTAAATCAAAACTTATATAAATAAAATAAGGACCATAAATAAAATAAAAAGTCCAGGGACCGAAGTGAAACTATGTAACACCTGAGGGACTCTCCTGCACTTTTATGTGCAGGAGAGAGAAAAACGGTGGCATCGGGCTTTAACCGGCCACCGCCGCGTCCATGGGCACCGGGGGATCACACGCGCCGCACCGGGAGGACGACCACACGGCTTCGCATCAGAGAGAGGCTGGTAGCGTGTCTCCGGCCACCGTATCACTCCGCACGCGCCACACAAAGAGGGTGTGGGGCTGCATACCGTCGGCCACGTGTGCCACACGCGCCGACAGTTTAAAAGAAAAAAAATAAAAAATAATGGTCAATTACCGGTACACCCCTGTGCCTAAGTCATCAATTTTGTCTTATTAGGGGCTAAACCCGTAATTAGCCATTTTCAAAAAAATATAAAATATTAAAAAGGTAGGCGGACCGGACCGGTCCGGTCTGAAATCGTGCAATTACCGTGGAGCCCCTCCACACGTAACCAGTTTTTTATCTTTTTTGAGGGCTAAAAGCGTGATTTCACTGTGCAAATAAGAATAAAAAAATCAAAAAACCGGAAAACTAACCGAACCGAACGAATCGAAAACCGAACCGAACAAAAAATACACAATTAAAATCCACGGTGTTTTAAGACACAATCTACCGTGAATTCCGTCCTCTTTTAGTTTATGTTATAATAGGTTTTGAAAACTACCATGTAACAGCACGCAACTATAGAGCTGGTAATTAAATAAATACAAGACAAATAATATCAATATAGACTAATTATTCATATGCAAAGCACATAAAAAATCAAAACAATGATTATTATTATTGCAAAACCCAATATTTATTAACAAAACATTGTAGGGCGTGGCTAAATCACTGCATATATATATATAAACAACTTACAAGTAATGCAACTTGGAATCACAGAAATTGCCCCATCTATGTTTATAAACAGTGAAACTTCTTGAAACACCCAAGTATTTTAATTGTTTTATTAATTCATGTGATCGTTGTTAAGAAAATAAAAATCAGAAATGATCCCTCAACTTTACAGTTATAAATTAGGCCAAATTAAATAAATAAAAAAAGAGCACAAACTTGGGTGATGCAAGTATTTTGATGCTCTGAATTCAGTCATGCTTCTTTAAATGTTTTTTCAAATTGCAGGGAGAATACTCTGATGCTCTAAATTCAGTGTCATTTATAGTGCTGAAAGATTCTTGCATGAACCCTTCACTCTCTGTAACTCATTGTTTGGTATTATTGTTATTATAATAGCTTCTGTTTTTTAAAATATTTCTCAAATTATTACTCTAATATTGAGAAAAAATAAATAAATACCACACCATAATACCAAATTGTATCAAATTCTTGCACTTTACTCAAAATTAAAGGCAATCTAAATTTTTACTCCAATTACATCATAACATGTCCTGTGGTAATCTAAATAAAACAACACAATACACATTTAATTTCTAAGTTTTTTTACTTTGGCGAATTACGATTCATTTACACAAATGCGAGCAGTACATCCAAAACTCAAGTTCTTCCATGCCCCAAAAAATAGTAATGTTGAAACAACAATAAGCAATCCAAAAAAAAAGAGAAAGAGAAAGAGATAATCTGTTCAGCTATCGCACAAGTATTGACAAATTGTGCTATTGAATTAATAATATTGCTGAATTCACAGCTCAAAAGTACAACTCTGAAAATATTTTCAGATAATAAGAATAATATTATCAGATTTGTAGTACACGATATGCCAAGCAGAGCTGGTGTTCTTATGTCTTCAATGGAGCTTTCTTCTCTCTGTCAGATATTCGGGCAGGAGCTGTTGAATGTGATTTGAACCGACCCCTTCCTCCTCCATCATCCTTTTCCTGGATAAACAAAATGAGCAGCTTTCAATTTTCCAAACATGCAACTTCAGCTCGTTTTGGTAGAGTAAGTGTAAAGAAAAAAATTCAGATGAAAAGGCATTAAGCATTAATAGAACATCTGAAAGTCTAAAAATTATTTGCCTGCTTGCAAACTTTAAGCATCTCTGATGTCTAAAAATGGAATCATACAGCAAGGGGCATAAGGATTGGGGTGAAAGTTCCTAGACATAAAGGTTTTATTGACATAGTTCTATACCTCATGCATTGAGAATCATGCAGTGATTTTTTCATCATCAAGATACAAGATACTAACTGGAAGTTAGCCTCACCTTTTTCTTAACAATCTGCACTACATCCTCATCTTGGAGAACATGACCAAGGCCACAGTGCTGTGGGTAGTGCCTTGCACTTGTACCCCACACAAGCACATATTTCACATCCTTAATTAAATTTCTGTGTATGTGATTGCAGAAGTCTTCAACCGAGCAACCACCTCTATCCTGTCATCATCCACGATTAGAACTAATTAAGCAACATGGAGCTAGGGACTACGAACATAAAGCATAGATTACACGTGAGATGCATAGATTAACTGAAGAAAAGGACCAATTTGTCACATACAGCTGAAAGAACTACAGGATCACTAAAATCAGGTTGCTGGCCTTGTGGTTTTGTGTAGACTCTCACAAGCCCCATTGCTTCCCACACTTTTGCAAGTAGTCTGTCAAAATTGAGCTGTTGCGGAAACAAGAAATAGAGCACATGAAAATGATGTTTATCAAGCCACTCACAGATTGGAAACTTCCACATAACATTATGTTCAAATCATCTCAGATTTAGAGTTGATTTTGGGTAAGAATGGATGCTATGAAATAGTGCTTTGCACAATGGAGTGCGAGGAAAACAGGCATCAAGTGCATGAAGCTTGATGCACTTGACAACACCTGAAAATTGAGCTGCTGGAGAAACAAGAAATAAAACACATGAATATGATGTTTATCATGCCACTCACAGATTGGAAACTTGCACATAACATTTGTTCCAATCATCTCTGCTTTAGAATTGATTTTGGGTACGAATGAGTGCTATGAAATTGTGCTATGCACAGAGGAGCGCAAGGAAAACAGGCATCAAGTGCATGAAGCAGGATGCACTTGACAACAAAACTCAAGACATACAACATCTTGTTGCAAGTTCGAATTAAGATGATTGGGTCACATTCTTCAGTTTGCCACAAGTTGCATACAAAAACCAAGATTTTAGCTTCTTTTACACCCAAAAGGAAAGAGAAAGGAACAACCATTTTTCTCAAAAAATTAAATAATAGAGAACCTGCCTTTAAATTGCAGCTAATGACAACAGAGTTTGGCTGGCGAGCTAACTTGTCCACGTCATCAATACCTATAACATCTATCTTGTTATAGACATATATGCACTTCATGTATTTACGATTACCCTCAATCACATCTATAAGATCATCCACTGTTGCATCCTCACGAAATAACACCTACAACCAAATTCAACAGTAATAAGCATCATGGTTTTTGGTGGCTAGTGAAAGAGCAGATAAAGTGTAATTGCAATCATCAAAAACTCCACAACTGCAAAACCAAGTTGAGAGACTACTGGAAAACATCAAAATCAAAGATTAAGCAAAAAGGCAGAACAAAAAATAGTAAGTTCAAGAGGAAATTGTCTTTGAACTCTTCTTTATCATCCATAGCATTTAATAAACAATCATTTTGTTTTATAGGCAATTGAAGTAATTCATTTCTTTATTATCAAAAAGAGAGGAGAAAAGAGAGTTTGTCACACCAGAAGAAAGCACTAATTTGAGAGTACCATAAGCAGGAAAAAGAAAGTTATGGGCAACTAGGCACAATAGCAACTCCCAGTGGACTATTTAGATCTCTAGTTCCACTATTTTTATCAGTAAAAGTTATTGCATGCAAAACAATTGCATAGCCTGATCGACTTTCAAACCAAAACAAGTATCCAATAACTTTGCTAACTGTTGGGAGAGAAAAAACATAAATGTCATCTGCAGAATGTAGAAAATACCTCTGCATTATGAATTTTATATTCATGTAGAATCTGATAACAAAGCTTCTCATCTATATGAGTTAGAGGCAAAGTGCTGTTGAAAGAGATGCCCCCTGTTTTTTTCTTCTTGAAATAAATCTGATAAGAGAAAGAGAGATACAAAGCCAAAATTAACCAAATCAGGATTCATAAATCCTAAGAGCTGCTAAGAGAAAATAAGCACATGTTTGGTCTCTGCCACACAAGATCAGACTTAACTTGAAATAAAGTTTAACATCTTGCAAAGTATGACCAAGAGTTTTCCTAATTACTCAACACTAAAAGAGCTTCTTTGATAAGAAGAAAGTTGCAGGGAAATGAAAGTTTATCCAATAAAAAATAGCTGAGACCTTAATTCAGGCCAATGTCCCCAACATGCCATAAAAGTAAAATAGACTGGAGGCACAACCCAACAATAAGTCATTTCTTAAGTACACATCTGCACTAAGAGTTTCAAGTTATTTTAGAGTTCAACAACCCAGAATAACCATTTTGGTGGTTATCAACAATTTAAATTACATTCTCAAAAAATTATATTAAATTACGGCTCTAAATAAACTCACTTGAGGTGGTCTCTTGTTCAAGCGCAAACCTACAGCTTCTAGTTCCCTGGTTAATATCTGTCGATGACCCTCACTCTGCACCATTTAGCATAATAATTAATTTGATGCTAGAAAGGAATAACATAAATGTCATGCAGTTGAAAAGCATGCCCACCAAGAAAAAGAAAAAGAAAAAATAAAAGAAAAGGAGGATGTCAATGTGGCAATATTTCCAATAAGTTTCCAACAAAGAATCTGAGATCAAATTTTTTTTAAGGAAACAAGAAGAGGGGGGATATTACAAGCAATTAGACTAAAGCAACTACTAGAGGCAGAAGAACAATAAATGTCAACAATCGAAGCAAACCATGACATATCCCAACAACAGTTGGTCACACTTGAGAAAGAACACAGAAAACACTATATGTGAAACATTATGCCAAAATGATACTATCAAATTTTCCCATCATTACATGTATCTTAAGATGCACAAAAGAAAGTGGGATTGAATATGAAAAGCCCAAAAGTGTTTTAACAGTTAAAAGAAGTGAACAATATGATTTGTCATGTAATCTGATGAGTAAACATCAGTTTATCACAAGAAGATTCACATCCACACCTCACAAGGATTAACAGCCAAAACACTGTACAGGTAGACACTTACTTTTGAGGCATCAAGAACCATCAACACTATGTCTGAAGACTTCGAAACAGCAATAACCTGAGAAAAAAGGAAGATTTTAACAAAGTTGTTCTAATTCCAACTTGCTCAAGACAAGAAAAGTTATAGAGAACCATTCAACCCAATAACCACCACAGCCCTCCATGAAAATATTCTCTCAATCCAATTAACTTACATGGCATCTCACTCTCATCAATAGTCAAATAAACAGGCGATCAAATCCTATGAAAAGAGACAAGCAAGTCTTCTTTTACCTGTCTTCCACGTCCCTTGCCTTCAGAAGCACCTTCAATAATTCCAGGGAGGTCAAGCAGCTGAATTTTGGTATCGTTATAATGTATAATCCCAGGAATACAGGTAAGTGTTGTGAACTCATATGATGCAGCTTCTGAATGTGTGCCCGTTAACATTGTCAAAAGTGTTGACTTCCCCACACTGCAACCACATAGAAAAATTTATCTCTGGCATTGTAAACAAGCCTCTACATTATTCTTACGTGACTACCCATACATTGATTACCGGTCACATTACCCAATCAAAAGTTAGTTTCAGTCATGCAAATGTGCAAACCTACATACATGTTATTTCACACATGGTAGTTTTGAGTTTGCTTATGAGCATGCATATGGAGATGAGTGCGGAAACAGATTTAAAGATACAAAAAGCCATTTCCTTTTTCTAAATAAGGCACTTCAAATACAGGCTATTAAATTGGAAGTCCTGATATAGAAGAAAACATCTGGACAAACCAACTAAACCAGCTAAACCAGTAAATGCTTATTGAGGCAGATGATTGGTGTACTTTATTGCATTTTGCAGGCAAAGGTTTTATTATGAACTTAGTAAAGCCTATGTGTATGTGTGTGTGCATATACTGTTGTGTGTGCACAAGCATAATTTTTCGATATGCCATTGCATGTTCACATGTTTGAAATTAATCAAGACAGCAGACCTTGGAAATCCAATTAGCGCAACACGTCCATGGCCAAATTTTGTAACTTCAAAACCATCCCCAGCTCCACTAGAACCCTGATTCAGAAGCTATTAGAATGAAACCTCAAGCAGAAGTAAAACAGTGGCCAACAAAGATAAGATGAAAAGGACACAGAAAATCCAAAAACCAAAAGCAACCCCCAGTCGACAAAGTGCTTGAGATACCAAGACAAACGTTAACTTCAAAATAATTGGCTCAACTTTTCACCCTTTAAGGCCAATCCAAACAATACCATACAAGTTCCAAGGACAGAGAAATATTTATGAAGATTTAATCCATTGAAATAGCAAGCAATTTGATACGTAGAAAAAATATTCAAGTGAAGCTGTGATCAACAAATACACAAGACTAAAAGGGTAAGGGAAATAGCGTTACTTTAGGAGGCTCCAATAGTTGTGTCCTTAGCTTTGCTATCTTCGCCTTGAGCTGACCAAGATGGTACTCTGTAATGTTACGGTCATCATTCAAACCAAAAAGAAAATAAACCAATAAATTTAAATAAATAAATAAATAATGACAACAGAAACAAAACCTGTCGCTTTATTTTTCTGGGTACGAGCCATCTCGGCTTCGATTTCTTTGATCTTCTCTATGATCCCCATTTTTGCTTCTTTGTTCTAGTTGCCGCTAATATTTATAGATTGGAAACTACCAAAAAGGTTCAAACTGTTAACTATCATAGTAATCAATGCAGAATAGAGATTAGTAGGGATATCTTACATGAAAATATTACAGCGTTAGCTCCAGAGAGAGAGATATGACTCGATGACTCACCGGAACCAAGTGGCGGAGGCGGTTGTGAGTGGCAAGATGGAAGCGGTGAAGGTATTTTCTATTTTGAGCAGGTGGCTAAGAGAGAAGAAGAAACAAATAGGGCTTTTTAGAATTAGAATCATAAAGAGATATTTTTGTAGGTCGGGGGCCCATTTTAAACGATCCAGCACTATTCACTAACACTCCATTCCCTTCTTTTTTTTCAGTAAGGATCTGTTCGGACCCGCTTTAAGCCGAAGAGTATATTTGGGCTTTTTTTTTCTATTTTTATTGAGAAAGAAAAATAGCAGTATTTGGTTGGATTTTCAAAATCATTCATTTAGATTTTGAGAATATTTTTATAAAAACAATTTAAATATATATTATTTTTTATTTCCAAAGAAGTTCTTACTTGATTTTAAAAAATATAATATAATCTTAAATGTCTTAAAATCTACTAACCTCAATCTTTTTTTTTTTTTAGTTTATAGTAATTAAATAATATTTAATTGCACAATTAATAACCTTAAATATTCTTAAACTAATAAAACTCAATTATTTCATTTTAAATATACCATGTATTAGATTTTACTAATCCTAATTAAATTATTTAGTAGTGTTATGTATTTAAAATATATGTGATGCTTTTAATATTGCTTCTTTTTACTTGTGTTTTTTAATGATATTTGTGTGTTTTCCAAATAAAAAAAAAAACATTTCTTAAGCCATCCATTTATTTGTTTTTAAAAAAAATTATAAGTTAAGTTAAGTTATTGATGATAAATCTAATATGTATTATTATCTAACACCACAACACATCATTCATTATTAAATAGTATGATGTACTTAATTTCATAGTATAGCACATTATAACACGATTTGATGTATTTAATTTCATAGCACAATACATTATAATATAGTTTAGCACAATCAATATATTATAACATAATATGCATAACAAGGTCAGAAAGACTATAAAATCATTTCAATTACATTACATTAACTCTCAAGTAAGTTATCCCATTATGAAATTTGTGTATTTATAAGAAATTATATCCAAACAATTAAAAATAAAACTAAAATTAAAGGGTATCAACGTTTTTATTATGTCATATGAGGTTTTACTATGGCTTTGTATAGTGAAAACATTTTTTTTTTGTGAGTCTTTTTTATTTTGATCCTTCAATTTTTAATTAAACTTATTTTATTTAACCATTCATAAACACATAATTATTTTCATATAAACTCAACTTTAGATTAATGATCCATCAAAAATATGTTGAAGGAGAGGTTCCCCTTCAAATATCTTTCTTGTATAGAAACTCCTGACATGCTAAAAGCTTTGCTTGTACGTCCATTTCATCCATTTCAGCTTCAGAACACCTACTAATGCCTGATTTTAATATTTAACATAGCACCGAGGCATATTGCGAATTATTTGGATTACTAAATAGAGATCTCCTTTCTCTTTGACGAGAAATCTGAGCATGAAACCTCTACTTCAGAAGTGACATTCATCAATATGGCTATAGCAAAAATAGGCAACCTGCGAGATTCCACCATGAAAATATTCATCCGTCCTGTTTGAAACAAGGTATAAAGTGATGATGTTTCAGGTTCAATATTCTATCAGCCCCCTTTCCATTTGCTGCTATTCATTTACGAATACAACAGAACTTGTAGCATTGAAGTCAAAGACACAACAGAAGTCCAAGCAACGGGTGCTGCCGCCATGGACAAATATAAAGCTTCAGATGAATTTGCATTGCACGAGATGATCAAGTGCATTTTGTACAAGGAACATCTCCAATAAAACTTTCAGTGTCTATTATTTATGCTCACAAGATAACATTTATCTCTAGTTAAATTAAAGTTTATGGCGAACTATTTTTAACTAATTCAAGGGAGTCTAAAATCGACGGTGTTTCTAAACTGACTGTAATAGTTAGTAGCTACACAAACCCCGCCAATAGGACACGGTAAAATAAGTCCACTGGTGTCCAAACTGGCATGGGTTATCAGCAATTTGTACAGTTGAAATCTAGTAGATACAACGCTACAAGAAACCCGTTTGTTTTTCATGTACATTTTTTCTAGGACTCCCAGCAATCTTGGTCGAGCTAAGACTTGGCAGAACCTGTGCTTGCATCTCCGCGAGCTCTCTCACTTTTAACAAAATTGAAGCAGGAATGGGCATCGCACCAGTATTTTTCCGGAAATTCATCTACATGGTTAACCACAGAAAACCAAAAGCATTAAGGTCCATGTAAACAAAATCAATATAGCCATTTTATTTTTTTCAAAGATGAAATCCATAATCCCGATTCTCAAGAGGATGTGGAACACAAATAAAAAATTAAGCAATAAGTCCTCCATTTGGGGGGGGAGTGATTTCTTACTCCGTTATCTTGAGGTGTCTGTGCCAAGCTAGCTTTCAGCAGATTTCTCCACTTGTCCTGGATATTAAATCCTTTCAGTAAGAAAAGAATACAGAATCGTGTCTATAGAAAACACTTGTTAAAATTGAAAGGGTACCAAGAACTCATGGTGAAGATGTATATGTATGGAAATACAGAAACACATACCAAAGAACCAAGGAGATACCTTGAGATCAACAGAGGTGCGGTATGAATAGGATGCAAATGCAAGTCGTTTAATCTCAGACCACCTTCCAGCTCCATACCTAGAGACACCCTCAACTAGCTTCATCACCTCAGACAGAGTCCACGCTCGATGATGTTTCCTTCTAATTCCACCTTTGGGTGTGGGAACAGTAATGACATTGTCATCTGAATCCCCAGATGAATTCATGCATTTCAGCTCCATGTTATGTCCCAAGCCAATCGCACTCATCACCGAGAACTGCTTATCTTTCTCTGGCACACCTATAAACTGGGTAATAAAACAGATACCAGTAAGCAATATAACTACCATGGAATCTGTCCACAAACATAAAAATCACAGCATTATCTCTCTTCTGATATAGCAAACCAACTTGGGTTTCAGTAGTCTAGAATGAATGCAAAGCACTAGAGCCATAGCATAGTGACCAACAAGCAATCCAGCAGCATATCAACCATTTGACCAACCACATTCATCTATTGAAATTATCAATATAAAACCATGAGAATTGCATTCCAAGCTAATTCTGTTTGTAGAGCCTGAAATTTATTACCACAACAAGATCCGCGCCTCTTTCATACTCACTCACCTCTTTTAAGTCTAGAAGGCAGTGGCAGGCATCTCTATCTCCCTATTGAAACAACAGATAGGTCTTATAAAGTATTATATAGCCCCTTCATCTCTATCTCTATATATCACCAATGGATACCACTCATACCTTATGTTTCCTTACTTATTACAATATTACTTAATTTGCATGACAGAATTTAATTGTTCTTACCTGATGATGAACATGTTCAGGGGTAGAGATGACTTTCAAGACTCTACTCTCCTTCCCATCATCTGGTAGAAAACTATGATCACCAAAGGCTTTCTTTACCGGCATAGCTTCCGAGCCCATGCCACTTGGATTGAATTTCTACAGAAAGCCATTCATTTTAGGCCATGGTTGCATTCAAGTTGAAAAATATACAAACAAATAAATAAAATTAGTTGAAATAAAGGTGATAGCATATTGACAAGCAATAACGATATTAAAGGCGAGAAAATTTTTTTTGTTATAGTTCTGGCACCATGCTAGAAACCAATCCCTCTCTCATTATATATCACCAATGGATACCACTCATATCTTATGTTTCCTTAATTATTATAATATTACTTAAATTTGCATGGCAGATTTTGATTGTTCTTAGCTGATGATGTACATGTTCAGGGGTAGAGTTGGCTTTCAAGACTCTGCTTTCCTTCTCATCATCTGGTGGAAAACTATGATCACCATGGGCTTTCTTTACCAGCATAGCTTCCGTGCCCATGCCACTCGGATTGAATTTCTACAGAATGCCATTCATGTTAAACCATGGTTGCTTTCATGTTGAAAAGAATACATGCAAACAAACAAACAAAACTAGTTGAAAAAAGGTGAGAGCAGATTGATAAGCAACAACGATATTAACCCAAAAACATTCAAGCACTTGTGTATGTGCATGGAGATTCACATTGCTTAAAAGATGGTAAAGGCAAGAAAAAAATAACTGTTATGGTTCTGGCACCATGCTAGAAACCAATCCCAGGCAGTTTCTCAACTTCGATGCTGTCACCAGCAGTCAAATTGAATATACTTAATAAAATCAAATTTTGATTTTGACAACCCAATCCAACGTATGACAGAAAAGGAAGGGATGCAATTACAACTCCAACTCCACAAATATAAGCTTTAAGTTCAGAGAAGCACCATAAAAATTAAAATAAAAAGCAAAAAGTATTTCTATCAGGAACCAAAGAAAATCAAGAACCATCATCTCATGAAAACAAAAAACATTTTTTAAAAAAACAAATATCTGATCGCATGCATATTAGACATACCAAAAGAGCCATGAAATTTTTCCTTGGACGGCTTCTTCTAACCCGAGAAACACATGGAACCTGAATCCCATGTCCTCCAAGAGAATCCAGCCTTGTAACAACAGCTCTCCCGCCTAAAATGACATTTCTGACCGGCCTAACATGAGATTTTAGGGATATCAGTCCTTGTCCAGAATTTTTAGTCAAATTCATTAACCTTCCATTAGACTCTTTGGGCTCCACTTCTGAAAGTTCTTCAATATATCGCTTTGTAGGCTTCCGAATTCTTTTAGCAGCTCTCTGTTCTGTTTGATGATCATCACTTCCAGAATTGTCATCTAAGCTGGGATTTTCCCATCTCTTTTCAGGCACAACTTGATGATAATCCAGTTGGCTAAGGCTAGTTAGCAAATCTTTCTGGTTGCCAATTGGTTGGTCCTCAGCATAGGAACCATCCATACAATTAGTGATTTCTTCATTTCCTTTCTTAACCAATTTATTATCTTTAATTATAAAAGAAGTCACTGAGACATCACAAGAGTTTGTCAATCCCATGGATATCCTTCTCTTAAGCCATTGCTTATCCTTGACAGTAGTTTCTCGCCCAAATGTCGCTTTAAAAGTTTCATGAAGTTCTTTTATTGATAGACTGTCCAGGCATATTTCACCCTTCAACTTGGAAAAATCAGGTTTTGTAGTGACAACAGATGAAGTTGACCCACCAGCTACCGGGTTGTCTGAAGAATGAGAGCACTCCCCGGCACTCCCAGATTGATTAAAATGGCTTTCACTCCAACTTGGTGCCAGAGAAGGGACAGTTTCCTGCAAGGGAATTTCACATTGGAGCTTCTCATCAATATTATGCAATTTATCATGCTGATCACAACACTGGCTGTCTACAATCAAATAAGCAGAACAACAATAAGGAGATCCGCATGCTAAGCGGAGCCTCTGTTCCTCTTTCACCTTTTGCAACATCTCCTTGATGTACTAGAAGAGATTTTGAAGGCTGAGACGGTCCAAGACATCAATGATTCAAATCAATGTCAAGAAAATTGTACAAGCAGAAAACAGCCAGAAAAGGAAACGAAGATATAAAAAATAAAAAATAAGTAAAGGAAAACAAAGAACAGGATGGAAGCCAACCGCTGGAAGAGTTTATACAAATGGTACACATATGGATACCTGACAATATCACTGGCTTGCCTAATAGTACACAATGCATTCTAAACTTCCAGGCCCACTGTAGACTTTCTTATCCAGGCTATATAACAGAGTGATTTTTACTATTTACATATCTCCGTGTGGTTTACACCTTTGATCACACACCTATAAACCTAGCACAAATACAAGTGTTGTCGCATGGTGATTTTGAGTTAACCTAGAACCATGTGACAAGAATTGAACAGTAAAGACAGCACTGAAGTCTCACAGCCTGCATCACTGGAATGGTGACTTCAACTTAAAAACCATGTGCCCCATAAGACATGTAAACAAGCAAAAAGCCGATTGGGAAAAACATTAGGAAAAGAAAGCCTAAATTTTTGCACAAATGATCCCTGGAGAACTTAAAGTTTCCTCCTCCTACATTAGCAATAATGAAATACAAGCATGACAACAACTAATTTCAGCAATTGAGACTTTAAATTACAAAATATTACAGCACGGTGCCACCAATTATCAGGTACCTGGGAGAGAAATAGATTCAGTACCGAAGCAGAAGCATCTGGTAAAGTGGAAGTGCTAACATCTAAAATAAAAAGAAATAGGCAATACCTCAAGCCTTGCATTCAATTTATCTGGACCAGCTTCTTTATTCCTAGATTGCAGCAAACCTGGCATATATTTTTCATTCAGATATGAGGAGGAGAAGGAGAAACAAGAAGAAAGTACAATAAAACAGAACCTAAATTTAAGGTAGAAAATATTGTTTCATCAGCCAGGATAACGACACAGAACAAGCTGAAAGGCATACCAGATTTTGAATCTTAAATGAATTAGAAGAGACCATAAACAACGTACTCTATTAGAGAACAAAAATTAAGCTCAAATAACTCTTTTCTTGTAGATAATAAAACTAATAATTGATTTTGATCATTCTAGAAGGAAAGCTTGTGGTTGAAAAGAGTTCAAAGGATTGCTAAGATTAGCTGGACAGATAAAGATGATAACACAACCCAAAAGAGAACCGAAAAAGGAAAACAGATTTTGACAAATGAAGGATTTGAATACAGAGACACCCAAAAAAAATATCCCATTAATGACATGATATGCATGAGCACTGGTGAATCCACATACAAAACTGTTTCACCTTAAACTTGGAACTTAAAATATAATATCAACTATAAAGTAGCACTAGGAACAAAAACAAAACCTTCCACGCTTTCTAATTGGGCTATCCCAGAGGAAGATCCTTCATTGGAAATGCACCCTACAGTCTGCCCAGGGTCTGCAACAACAAGCATTTCACATTTTTCATCTATAAGCAGACTCTCTACCTCAATTAATTCATCATCCGTTGCAGGTACTATTCTCCCATCTCCTTCCAACTGCAAATTTGATTGGGGATTCAACCATCACAAGTTCATAATAATAACCTCAATAAAGAAAGCAACTTGAGATATAATAATGAAAAAAAAAAAAATTAGAGGTGAACACAGATTCGGTCAGCAATCATCAGAGGTTTGACTTCCAAGAATAAAAGTTAATACATATCGCTTCTAGTTAAATTCATTACTGATTACTAAAGAAAGAAATCACAATATCCTCCTAAATGATTTAGCAGGTGAGTTAACATGATCGGAGATTAATCACAAAGCTCAATAACTCCCTGATACAATAAACACAGTTTCAAATTAACTTCGACGGAATGAAAAGACAGAGAAAGGTTGAAAATATAGCAAACCATGCAGAAAATAGCAAGATTTTAAATCTGCAACATCAAAATATGAGCAGAAGGGCTGACAGTTCAAAAGAAAATGCTAAAAGAACTTGAAAGGTATGAGTATGCCCATGTTATGTTTCCTGTCTGCGAACTAGTAATGTGGCAGATTCATTAAGTATTATCTCATCTTTCTAGAGTTAACAACTTGCACATATATAGAGTTCTACCATTGTCTGACAGACAATGTGGATGTGGGATATGGAGAGGGATCCTAACACCATAATGCATTACAAGTGTATGTGCAGAAAGGTAGGGAGTGAGCGGGGAAGAGATTCGTACAATGTTCAGATTATCAAAAATTTAACCACATACAACTAGGACATTTCCCAACACAACAAACCTAAACCCTAATAGCAGAAACAACGAAATAACACATACAAAGATAAAGCACCAGTGTGGTAATCAATTTTGTGATCAATTTCCAGTAACCAAACCATAGTTCCTAAAAAGAAACAACCGACCAGATAAATCATCAGTTAAATTTCAGCAGTTACAAATTTACATAATAAGATATTCCGGATGATGGCCCGGTGTTTTTTACTTGAATTTCAAATAGTTGTAAACTGAAGATCACCCTGGTCCCATCCCTCACACTGTTTATTGATATTCCCAGTAACAATAATAACATTTATCTCAGATGAGGAGGAAAGCCAAATAAAGCACGTGGACATTGACCAGCCACAGAGATGTAAATGAGGAAAGATGGAGAAGAAAAGGAAAGTGAGCATCTGAACAAAATTGCAAAGGAGAAGATGCAGAAATTTCAAATCCCCATGTCTTTCCTTCAGTTCTGAGAGCACAAAGACTAAATGCCAGAGTAAGAGACACCTAGCAAAATGACATAAATAAATAGACATGTGATGTAAATAGAATTGACTAAAGAAATATCCACTGATAATTATTAGCAACTGAAAACCAAATCGCTTAAAGAAAATCCGGTGTCCTTCAAAAGCATGCTACACACCAACAGTGCAGAACCTTGAGCCAATGCCCAAAGAAGTCTGATTCTGCCAGGGCGATCTTGACTGTTCAGGTAAACATGTGGGAGAGGTAGCTGAATAGGGGCCCCCAGAAGTAGCTTAGATAAGGTAGCCAGCCATAACTACTAAACTAGCCAGCAAGCCAAGGAAATTTCAATCATCAAATTGGAGCTTCTACATGCTTAAGGAAATTGGAATTTACACAAACAAGGTACAACCTTGGTGGTAGGCATCTTGCACAGAAAATGTCATCAAGAAGGTCATCACTATAATATGTTTAAGAGTTACATTTACTTGCCAAATTGTGTGGACAGAAATCTTACCAAGGACATTCAAGAATGCACTGGAAGGTTATAAATTACAGCTAACTAATGACCAAGTTCTCCAAATAACCCCAGGTTTCAAATTCCTGGGTTTACACGGAACAACTTCTTTGACTCATAAAGATCACTAACACTGAAAAGATTTTGATATTTGCGTCATCTAATAGTAAAATGAACTTACTAGCATAAATGAAAAAGGTAGATCTGTCATTTTTTTAACTGTTCGCTACTAGTTTGAATAAGAATAGCTAACACGAGCAACCTCATTCAATGTTTATTCCCAAAACAGGTCCAATTTCCATATTTGCCTGCTTAAATTTTACCATAACATTTAAGCCTCGTCAATAGCCTTCACTTCACAGCTATACAAAGAAAACCTAATAGCTGAAAAGTATCATATACCTAAGTCTACTGTACAACTGAAACAAGAACCCAGTATAGATATCAAAGAAAATTACCCGAACAAGCTTGTATACAACTGGGTCGGAAATCTGCTTGGGCGAAGACAAGGAAGTACTGTTATGAACCCCACACTCCTTGAGCTTAGCTTCATCATTCCCCTCAACTTCAACCACTGTTCCCATGGAAAATCCAGCATATGCAACTCAAATACACAAACTGAAAGCTCCAAACAATAAACAAAAAACACACAACAAATAGTTAACTCTTTACCCCTCCAAAATCTAAACTTTACCCATCACAAACAGCTAAAACATAAAAACTACTCTAAACCAAGTTTCTAAGGAAAACTACACCAAAATCCAAATAATCCCTAATTTCCACAAATGATCAATCAAAACCAAATTACTTCATTGCTTAGCAATCTTTATTTCCGTAGTTCAGAATTTACATGAAAAAAATTGGCACTTAGCAGCTTAATCAAGTGTAAACAAAGATAAATTCAGAAAAAAGCAAGTGATTTTTTTAGTTATGTGCAAGAAAATTCAATTGCAATGCGCGAATTTAAGATTTCTATCTATTGAAAATCACTAAAATTGATGGTTAAAATCAAGCGTAATTTGTGGTACAAATTTGCGTCTTTTGAGGCTCAGGTAATATCATATAAAATTAACAGAGTAAAAATATGAAAAGGGAAAGGAGAGAGCGAGTTGGAAACTCACCATAGGAAGGACAAAGAAGCTGGTGGCCGAGTTTACTCAGTTACGTGCCACTGAGTTGTGAAAAACAGTTTTGAGTGAAGTTTGAGTGGGGAGAGCGAGAGCGAGAGAGAGAAATGGTTTAGGCTTTCTGTTTTGGCTCGCTTTTCCAGTACGCTGTGTTTCACTGATTCGTTTCCGGATCCCAAATTTCCTGTGCACTGGAATTTATACAAGCACTTGGAATCCGAAGCGTTTTTCTTTACTCCTTTCCATATTTTCTTTTTCATTAATAGGGATTGATTTTGTTGAAAATATTTAGGCCCCGTTTGTTTGCTGAAAAATGGTTTTTTTTTTTAAAATGAATTCTGGGGAAAATGAATTCCTGAAAAGTGAATTCTGATGTTTGACAGTGTTATAGAAAATAAACTGGAAAACATTTTCCAGTGTTTGTTTATGTTATGGAAAATGATCTGGAAAATAATTTATTAATTTTTTTTTCAAGTTTATTAAAATAATGAGGAACAAATCTTACAAATTAAAAAGTTGAATGAGAATGAAATTGAAAAAAAATATAATTTCATAAATTATCTCAAATAAAATAAATAATAATCAAAATAATAGAGATCAAATCTAAAAAAAAATTAAAAATAAAAGGTGAATAAATTAAAATAATAATAATTAACATTTCATAAATTATTTTAAATAAAATAAGTAACAATAAAAAAAATGAGGACCAAATTTGATAGATAAAAAATTTCAATAAAAAAATGATAAGAAAAAAGCAAATAGCAATTATAAAAATAAGAACCAAAATTAATATAAAAATTAAATTTTAAGAGATGGAATTGAAAAATAAATATTCAAAACAAAATATATATAGCAATCAAAAGTTTGAGGATCAAATTTGATATAATCAGCAAATAATGACATTTCTAAATTTTTCACAACTTCCGGAAAGTGTTTTCAGCCCAAATTTTCCGGAAAACACTTTCCTGAAAACCAAGCCAAATTCTTCTTTGACTGGAAAGTGTTTTCCGTTGACCGGAAAGTGTTTTCCGTTGACCAACTTTCCAAAAGACAAACAAACACAGGAAAGTTTGGAAAGTGGTTTCCCGGAAAGTGAATTCCAGGAAACAAACGGGGCCTTAGTGTGAGTTTGGCTATTCTTTAGCTTTTGTAATTCAGGTTAACCACATAGACAAAGTATTTGGTTAAGAGCCAATCACAATTTTTGTTACTATAGGACCCATCTAAAATTGAGGTACAACCTTAATTTACATATGGTTTTCACCCCACAACATCGATCATCAACCCACATTTTCCACCCTCAGCTACAATAGTCCTCCATCTCTCCACACACCTTCAGCCATACATACGCTCATCTCTCACTTGTCTCTCCTCATCCTCAACTCCATCGACATACTCGTCTCCCTCATCTTTAGCAACACCAACAGACTCTCTCTCCCCTTCAGATCAATGATTCAACTCAACCTTAGCTCCACTGACCAATTACCTGTCTCTCACCCTCAAATCAAAGACTCTTCGAACTCATCTCACCATCAGCTCCGCCAACCAATTTGTTTTCATAAAGAGCACAAATCTAACCATTAACCATAAAAGGGAGGCATTGATTTTTGCAGATCTAAGGTATGTTAATTACCCTCGACAGTTGTATTATTTCTAAGCATAATATACAAATTAAATATTGTACAATGTTTTCATTTAACAATTTATTCATATGTTTTTACAGATTGTGCTAATCAAACAAAGACAATAAGCTAGGTTTTGTAAGTTTAGCTTGAATTGTGAGTTTTTCTTCTTTTCAACTCATAATTTTTTTGAATTAACAACATATTAAATTTGTTGGAAATCTTGATTTATTAATCTATCAACTTTGGCTTTATACAAGATGAACAAGAGTTGATTTCTGCAAAACAACTTAAATGCTCCTATGTTCATGATAATTGTTTCTACAATTTCTAACAGTTGCATACTATTATGAACTAACTTGAAACTAACTAAAACTAACCCCTAAACATAACAGATTGTTTGTGATATCTATTTAGTTATTATTGTTTCATTCATTATTTTTGTCAAATTTATTAGTACAATTTCAACTCAAATTATTTGTTTATATAACAACTAATAATAATAAAAATTTGTCTTTAAATCATATTGTAGATCTATTATTGAACCTAGAACATGCAAAAAGGGGCTTGAGAACACTTGTTTAGGTTCAATGTATGTACAATTGAAGTTTTATGATTTTGTTAATTATTTTGTGCTGTGAAACCTGTCAATTAAGGTCTTTACGTTATTGTTATGAAAAACTTGACAACGATGCAATACTTTATAGTTGATGCAAGTTTGTTTGTTTAATTAGATTATATAAATTAGGCCCGGTCAACTGGAATGTGTATATTATCCATATAGGGGATCTTCCAATTGAGAAGATCCATCGACCTGAGAAGGGTTTTGCTGTTATGTAACTTGTTGATTGTTGTTAAATATTTTAAAATATAGAATGGAAGGTGGGTAGTGAATATATGGATAAGGTTGTCTAGACAAAGAAAATATTGCATATATTTTGTGAAAATACATTAAGGCAATTGATTTGAGAATACGACCTACAACTCATTTTGATTAAACTGACTGGAAATTTCTTATTACATCATTCAAAGAATGAATTGGTCATTCATTAACCAAAATACAATTAAAAAAAACAAGTGGGATAGCTACAAAAAAGATTGGAAAATTTGGAAAAAACTTATTTCTGAAATTGAGGTGGATTGGAATAGTGAATTGGGAATAATCTCAGCAACGAATGTGTGGTGGAAAACAAAAATTCAAGTTAATTATCATTATCCAATATATTTTAATTTTTGTTCTATATTTTCTAAATATTTTATGATAGTATATTTGTATGAATTATATGTTTTTTTTATGTAGGAAATTAAAGCAACCAAAAAATTTAGACATACAAGTATTGAGCTTGTCTTGAAGTTAAAATATGATATAGAGTATATTCCAACATTATGGCTACTGGAGAGTATGCGTAGGCACCATCATCAGAGGTGCAAAGTGTTACTGATTATGTTGAGCTTGACACTAGCAATGCCAACATTGATGCGGTTGATTTTGAAGAAGGAAATGGTGATTCAAAAGAGGATATAAATCATATGCTCAACAATGTCATCTCTAGGTTAGTTGAAGGTTGAACATGTCAAGTAGTAGGAACACAAAGAATAGTGGAAAAATAAAAGAGAAGGATGCTAATGAGGGTTGAGTGAAGAAGAAGAAAATGTTTGGCATTGGCGTTCAACCATTATCAAAGTGAGACTAATTACTTAAAAGTTTGTCGATGAGAAGTGATTCTACTTCTTTGTATATGTTGTCATAAACACCAATTTTCTGTGTAAATTATTTTTTGATTTCTTGATTTTCGAAGGAGGAGCTCAATCCTCTAAATACATGTACAAAACTCTAATTTACAATCTACAATAAATACAGTATATTTATGTTACAATTTGCTTTCCATATATTATGGATTGTTATAAATTATGTGATCTCTTGTCATATATACATTATTGACACCCCCCCTCGAATTGATGTTGGCCAATCAAGAAGCATCAATTTGTCAATCATCAGTTGATGCCATGGCTGAGACAAAACCTTCATAAAGACATTAGCAGTCTGATGTTCAATGGAAATATGAGGTAGTGTAAAAATATTATGATCAGGAGATTCATGAATATGGTGACAATCAACTTTAATATGTTTGATGTGTTAATGAAACACAGGATTAGTAACAATCTGAATAACATTTGGTTATCAACATGATGAGATGATGCGAACCTCGTGGTCACGCGACCCACACTAAGAATAAGATCTGATCTCGAAAGCCAAAATAAATCTGATAAGAGTGTGACACAATGAAAATCTGTTCTACCAACACTGTTGAAATTAGTATAATAACACCGCAAAGTCAGATAATCTTCAATAAGTGGGATTCAGTTTGTTCAAGAACTAAAGAATGCAAGAATCACTCTCACACATAAAACTAAAAAGTTCAGAATTGATATTCATCAATGGCTCCAAAATTTAGGTCACATGAGTTTAAATAATTCTTGAAAAAAGTAACCCTAACGGACCCCTTATATGGACTTAAAAGAGGTCCACTCAAAACTAACTCAATTCCTAAGTTGGAAAGCCCATGACTTTGTCCAAACAAGTCTTGGATCCTAGCTGAAAAATAAAATCTTAATTAAGCCTAAACAAGCCTTGGGCTATAGTTAATAAAATTAAATAAAGATCATAGGACTTATTTATAGCCTTCCATCCAGCCCTTTAATCATAGAAACAAAAAGAAAACGTAGTCATCTATGTTTGTTCCAAGATATAGTAGGATTCATTTGTCCTCTTTGTTATCCTCACTTCATGGCCCAAATGAGATTGTATTGGACCCCTCCTATACATGGATAAGATGTACTAGGGTCTCCTCTTGATACTCCAATGGTTCTTGCAATTCTGACTTGGTTGAAACCTTCAAAACCAATGCATTCATGCCTCTTTCAATGTCTTTGTCTTAGACCAAATCATTAGACCATTTGAAACATGTAATGGGTCCTTCCTAGTGTTTTTGGGTTGGTCCGCATGAAGAGATGTATGAGTGTGCTGAGAAAAACCAAGTTCGTGCAACAAATCCTAGAGCCACACAACTTTAAAACAGTTAGAGGACATAGCTCGATACTCATATTCTATGGAAGATTTTGAAATGCAATCTTACCTTTTGCTTTTCCATGAAATTAAAGCATTTCCAAGGAACATACACCATCTAGTAACAGAACGACATGTATTCATACATCATGCCCAATATGCATCACTATAACCTATTAATTGTAACGAAGTGTTGGTGAGAAAAAATATCGCTTTGCTAGATGTATCCTTAAGATAATGAAGAATTATTTTGACAGTAACTAAACGAGGTTGACGAGGAAACTGTAAAAACTAACTGACTTAATACCATATGTTTGACAATTCCCAAGAGCAATTAGTCTTGTTTTATATAGTTCCACAGACCTGTCGGGTTTTAATTTGATAGTATATACCCATTGTAACCAATAGGTTTGATTCTACGAGGATAAGAGACAATATCTCATGTGTGATTATCCTGAAGAGCCTGAAGTTCTGCTTTCATGGATTATTGCCAACACAGTCTTGGGTAGAAGCCTGAGCATAAGTCTTAGGTACAACAATACTATTAATAGCAGTGATTGAGTATGCATACCTGTTTGGGGGACGTGAAACTCACGATGATTGTCTTAGTTGATGATGATGATCAAATGTCAGTTCTGTGTTTGGAAGGGGCAAAGTGGATGGTGGACATTTTTGATATACAATTCTTGGCTTAAAACATTAAAAGAGGTAAGATGAATTATCATAATCAAATATGGGAAGTTGGATAAGAGTGGATTTTGTAAAGGGACAAGATGGGGAAAAACTCTAATTTTTAAAGAAAATCACATTTCAAGAGATGAATTCTATAGGCATTTTCATCATAACACACAAACCCTTTATGAAAATTATTGTATCCTAAAAAAGCACAACGAGCAACTTGGGATATAAGTTTATGACATTTAACAAATGGTAAGTGAACAAAATAAACACACCCAAAAACATGAAGAGAATCAAATTGAGGAGTAACACCAAATAAAATAGAGTATGGAGATTCAAATTTTGGAACTTGAGAAGGCAAACGATTAATTAAATGAACAACTATTGATAGAGCTTCTACCTAAAATCGAGTAGGTACTGAAGACTCAATTAATAAGGTACGGATAACATCTAAAAGATGACAATTCATACGTTGGGCAACTCCATTTTGTTGAAGAGTGTAAGGACAAGATCTTTGAGAGAGAATCCCTTTGTTTTTGAGATATTCCTGAAATTCTTTGGACACATATTTCCCTCAAGAGTCAGAGCCTAGAATTTTAATATGAGTAAAAAATTGAGTTTCAAGAAATGCAATGAAAGCCTAAAATGTTGAGAACATGTTAGCTTTAGATTGGAGAAAATATATCCAAGTAAAACCACTGAAATCATCAATAAATATGACAAATATTTTTACTGGGCATGAGAGAGAGCATGACTCACTCCCCATATAGTAGTATGAATTATTTCAAAACATTTAGAAGCCTAACTACCATGTGAAGGAAATGATAATGATTTGCTTCTATCCAATTTACAAGAACTACAATCCAAAACTTCTTTTGAAAAATAATTTTTATTCCACAAATATTCAGTTTTCATAAGATAAGTCAATACATTAGAATTGGGATGCCCCAATTTCTTATGCCAAAACTGATGATATTAATAATAGTAGAATAATCACATGAATTAATACTACAAAATTGTATTGAAAATAAACATCCCATTTTAGGTCCCTTCACGACCACTTTCCCCTACACTTAATCCTGCAAACAACAACCATGATGATAAAAGTGAATTTCACAAATATTTTCTACCATTTGGCTAACAAAGAGTAAATTTATAGATAATTTTGGTGACATAAAAATATTTTTAAAATGATACCCCAAATCACTAATCGATGAAATAAGCAAATTATCACTATTTGCTACCTGGATATGCTGATTACCCATGTATTTTTGCACATTATGTAACCCATTTTCACTGGTGGTCATATGATTTAATTCTGTCAAATCCATTAAACATTTTTATCATTTGCCAAAACCAAAGAAGAATTAAATTCATTCTTCTTACCTTGAAATCCACATATAGAAAGGGTATAGACAATCATATGTTGCACCTTCTCGAGAGTGAGGGTTGTCAATGAAGAGCTCACCATCAACAAAGATTATGGTGCCGATGATGAGGACACAGCTACAGTAGCCATGAAAGCAATACCCAAATTCATCTTAATAGTAAGCCCTTATTGGTTCTATGGTAGAAGACGACAATCCTTGATAATATGTCTTCTTTTTTTCTTACTATAATTGCAGAACTTGTTGCAATTTTTAGCGATATGCCCACTTTCCTTGCAATGTATGCCATGTTTACCACACCCCTCTATCGTCTCTTTCCTTTAGCCATGTATGTCATGTTTATCATCTTTATAGCAGTCAGCTGAGTCAACTCATGTTGAGTGGCAAGTCGTTGTTCTTCCTATAATAATCCCCCAAACACTCAACCAAAGCAGGTACTGAGTTTTGATTAATCAAGCTAGCTCACACAACCTTAAATTTTAGTTAGAGCTTTAACAAGAACTAGTCCCTCTAGCTTTTGGCATGAACAAGGTGTAGTGCCTCTAAGCTTTTCTTTGGTACTTTATAGTAAATTATACTAGTGTATTCTATAGATTTATGAATTCAGCATAAAATTATTCAATTGAGAGATTACTTTGTTTATAGTTGACAATACTCAATTCACTTGAAATGTTTTAGCCATAATGTTCTGAGAATAAAGTGTTAGAAGTAGTCCCAAATCTCCTTCCCTATGCCAAATGATATGAGATTGTTAATCATGATGTTTAATGAAATATGCTACTACTCAAAAATGTTGTAACATAATAGCACTTGACTGCTATTGTTCACATTTTGTTTTCTTCTCATTTGTTCCAAACCATGAGTTATACACTCATATGTAGCTTGATTTTATTTTCCACAATGTTCCAAAAAACTAGGAGATGTTCACTCATAAGGCAACAAAAAAAAATGTTTTAAACAATTATGACAAACCGTGATTTGTGCAATGACATGTAGGCAACAGAAAATGGTCCAAACCATGAGTTGTGGCAGTAAAAATATTGTGGTTTTTTCTTAGGTAAAGGACAAAAAATAATGCAAATAAATTTAAAAATTACAAAAGATTGATTGAATGACAAAGAAAATTAAACAATTCATCAATCATTTTTTTTTTATATAAATGAGAGTCATTCTCAATGTGTAACAAAAAGGGTTCGAATGTCCTCTCTTGCTATTACCTTCTAATATATAGGGTAGCATAAGCCACGAGAGCAACTCTTGTTTTTTCCATGGTGTTCTAAGTATGGATACGTTGTTCTTCATGCAAGAATTCTCCAAAACAAGCATCTAGAGATGAAACATGATATTTATTCACTAAAGAGGCATGAATTGATTCATATTCTGATCTTAATTTCATCAGAAATTGATCTCTTTGGCTGATTTTATGAGCTTGTTACACTACTAATACCCCTTCTGCAGATATCTTAGCTGTAACAAGATTTGAATAATCATTACATAGTATCAAGAATCTAGCATAATACTCCTAGATTGATAGATCTCCCTAAGAGTAGTTTTCAATGCTCAACTCAAGTTAAAATCTCTTAGCATTGTTGTCTTGGTTTTTAGACTTATATAAGATGATCCCATATAGTCTTTGCTGATTTATGAGGTCTTAAAGACATGATTAAATATAGTTCCACAGAGCTAAGGATCCAGTACATGATTTGTTCATCCTTTGCTGCGCACACAACCTTTGCATTAATTGATTCTTTAGCATTTAAGTCTTCCTTTTCACTATCATCTACATGACTCCACAACACTTTTCCCTTGAGAAGAATCTCCATTTGAAATTTATTGGCAATATAATCTTTGCCACTAAATCTGAGATAAACATTATCTACCTTTCCCATTAAGTTAAGACTCTTAAACTCTAGAATTTCTAAAGATTCTAAAAGAATTGCTTTGATACCATAACAAAAATGGTTCGAATGTTCTTCTCCTTGCTATTACCTGCTCATATATAGGGTAGAATATATTAATTACTTCATCTTTTTATATATGTTAAGCTATGTATAGGGGGTGTTATAGTAATATAAATTTGGTAAATATAATCCTACTTTAATTCAGTATATTTTCCACTTTAATTCAATATATTTTCCAATCTCCCAATAATTATAACATGTTTTCTTATTGTATTGTCAATCTCAAAAACATTTTTTGAAGAGAAACTTTGCAAGTGAAACATTATTGTTAAATTTACATGTTTGTTGTAAAAAAATTTCTTGAATTCTTTCAATTTTAATTTATTCTCTTCAACACTATAAGTTGTTTTTTAAAGTGTATTTAAAAGTTTCTGTTTTTTTCATGGAATTGTGAAGATATGAATGATTCATGGTATAATAATATAGTTAACAAAGATTTTAATGGTGATTATGACAACGTTATGAACTGCATTGGAGAACACATTAATTATTATGCTTCTAAAGGTGTTAGTATACCGATGGGGGTAGTGATAATGGGGCACGGATGATGGAAATGATAATAACGATGCTGATAGTACTAATGATAACAATATCGATGATGATGACACCAACAAAGAAAATGAATTATTTATAAAGAGACAAATTGACATGGACAAATTAATTATATGTACAACTCAAGCTATAAACATGTATTACATAAATTATATGTATAAAGAACCATGTATGGTTTCATACAAAATAGGTATGTGTTGGCTGACCGGATTACTAAGAGGTCATTGGAAACGATGTGTTAACATGTTTAGAATAAACACAAACATTTTGTTAGTTTGTGTAAAGATTCGAAACACATTATAGCTTAAAGTTGGCAATGTTAACATAAACTCGACAATATGTTTCTAAACATGGGAGTGCAAAATAATATCTAGGCATATTCTTTCTGACCAAATTATTGAATGTTGGAATCTCTTTTTAAGCCATAACGTGTTTTAAAAATAATATTAATATAAAATATTAATATGAAGTTTTTTTAAAAAAATGATTGAACTATAATGAAGAATAAATGTTAAAAATAAAAATGAATTATTGGTTTGAATTAAACTATAGCCTAAATAAAAATATAGAAATATAAAATAATATCTAAGCTTTACTCATATTTTCTAATAATAAATAAATAAATTATTATATAATTTAAAATTACTTTCAGTATTATCACCTTCATTAGTCTATAATCTAACATTATAGAATTACCATCTCATCTTCTCACCTCCAGTGCTTTTGTGGGAGTATGGATGAGCTTTTGAAAGTGTTTTTCATTTATAATGCATCAAAATGATATTTTTAACATCAGCATATGAAAATGATCTAAAAACATCAAAAAAATTAATCTAAAATATTTTTTTTAAAAAAACACTTTTGATTTTGTAATGTAATGCCAAACATAACCCTCATATTATCTTCATCATGACTATACTAACAACCCTATTTATCATTACTTACCATCATCACCATCTTATTGTATTTTTCACACTTACATATAGGATATTTCTCATTATAAAACAAATGTCTCTTTAAATGAAGAAAAAAAACTCCTTAACATAAACATGTAACATTGCGACTTGAGAACATAGTTTTAAACCCAGATCCTAAGATTGTTATGACATCTTGTGATTGGATCCAACAAAAAATGAAATCATTTATCCATTTTTTACAAAGAAACTAGCTCAATTTAAACTTCTCATATAGGTTAATAAGTCTCCAATTTGTTTTTATAAATTTAATTTATCTTTTCAATATCAAATATGATTTTATTTGACCAATGTTAACCTTTAATATTTAGAATCTTAGTCGTGAGATCGAGATTGACCTTATAAAAAGCAAACCTAAAAGATGATGAAACAAAATTCTAAAAAAAAAAATCAAAGGTTGAATTGGAAAAAAAAACAAATAAAATCAACCTGCAAAACCCATGGGCATAGGGTTTTGTATAATTACATGGGATCTAAAAGAAAAATACACAGATCAATTCCACACGAACAAAAATGAAAAAATGATATTTAAAAAAAATAATTAATTTTATAAAAAAACAATAAAAAAATCAAAATCATCCTGTGAAACCCATAACTCAATAAAAACACTTGAAACCCATAACTCAATAAAAACACCAATGGATGCTTTCTTTTTCTTTTCTTTTTTTAAAAAAACACAATACAATAAAAAAACCCAAACAAAATAAATATAAGTAAAAAAGAATAGGGGGCAAATTCTAAATGAAAAATGAAATCAAATGATAAGGGCTGGAACTAAAACAAGTTTGATTTGGCAGAAGGAATTAAATTATCAAAAGAATAAGGATATAATTTGATTTAAAAACCAAATAAAACATCTTGATTAAGAAAAAAATTGAAGAAAAAAGAAACAAAATAAATAGTAATAAAAAATAAGAACTAAATTGAATATGAAATATAAATGGTAGGACACTCTTGTACTCTTACCAACTATTTCTATGTGTAGAATATCAAATTGTCAATAAAAAACCAAAATAATCAATAAAAAAACAAAATAAATTACAAACCCGGGAGGATGTTACACGAAAACTTTGAGTCCTTTTTATGGCTCGAATGAATTATTAATATTATGCGATGCGATGCGATGCGATGCAGCACAACAGTTTGAAGTTTCGCGATGTTAATTGATTGAGAAAGATAAGAGGCACAAGATATTAAAATTGATGGCGTCCGAAAATTGAATCTTAGGGGCATATTTGACAAGTTTCTTGATCTAGGAAGCAGAGTGTACGACCCTTCGAACTTTAGGAGTGTTTCGTAATCTAACCATACCGCAGTTATCTACTACTTTCAAGCGGGAATGGAAACGGTTGGACAAGAAACCATAGTCTATCAAAAATGGCCACAGCTCTTCCTTCAACCGCTTTTTGCCAAACTTCTTTCAGTTTCCCTTCTCAAAATTCATGCAAAGTGAAGATCAGTCCATCACTCATATTCCCTACCAAAAATCATGATCATATTCGTTGTTCAGCCAAGAAGAAAATAAGCTTCGTGGATCAAATTCTTGATTACATTGAAGGTACAGCATGATGGATGTCTGAGCAAGCAGCATTCTTTGGTGGTCAGATTCATGATTGAGAACTGACTGTGCCTTCTTGTTATTTTTCAGGGGGGCCCAAGTTGAGGAAATGGTACGGGGCACCTGATCTTCTGCCAAAAGATGGATCTGATGATGAAGATGAAGATGAAGATGAATTGCCAGGTAATGCTTTGGTTATAGCAGTCTGTGGATGCTTTTATTTATGATTCTTTTCATGGTTTTTCATTTCAACTGCCTTTCATTTGTTTTTAAGAAGTCTGGTCTCTTTTTTCCAAACACAGAGAAGAATGAAGTCAGGGACGCAGTTCTAGTCACAGATGGAGATAGTGAGATTGGTCAGGTGTGCTTCAGTCGTGAATACTGACGTGGTTAAACAAGTGTTGATTACATTAATCTGAGCCTTGTGATATCTAGCTTATGTAGATGATAATATTGTCACTGATTGTCAAAAAAGCTCGAGTTAAAGCACTGGTGAAGGATAAGCGGACAGCCATGGAAGCTTTTGGAACTTATGTTGAGGTAAATGCATGCTAAACAATGACAGTATCATGTTCATTTATCTTTCCTGATTAGCTGATGATTTTATTTATCGACTTATCATGTTTTTTTTTTTTTTGTGTGTGTGTATTTGTCTGCGTGAAAGTCAATGGCAGGAGATGCAAGTAACCAGCCATTCCTTAAGAAAGCTCTAAGAGGTGTTCGTGCAATTATCTGCCCAAATGTTCGTTTTTATGGGAACTCTATGTTTTCTCCATTTAATTCATTCGTTTTTCTGTTCGGTGGCAATATAATTTCGCCAATAGAAATCTGTCTTCTTCTCTTTAAGTGTTTCTGTGCCAACTGTGATAATATTGATTTGCAATTTACCATCGTCACTGTTACCTTACTGTTGTTGAGCATATCCTCAATCTGATTAGAATACTTACTTATCTCTGCACTTTGCTCATTTAATTAATTTATCAGGTATCTGACATTAGCCACGCACTTCATAGTGCAAGTTGTGCTTCCTCAATCCAACTTGTCTCACTATGCAGATTGTGATGTTGGCATCAATTTAGATTAGTGAGTTTCGAGTTTCATGAAAATGTATGAATATCCTGTAACAGTTTCAAAAGAAGCTACTGGTTAAGATGGTTCTGTCAAATCTTTTTTGAGTTAATATGGCTTTGAAATCCTACTTCTATCTAAGTGGGATGTCAACTGTCACCCACCTGCAACGGGTGAGCTCGTGGAAATGACACAGACAGTCGGTTTTCAATCCTTGTACTGAACTGATATGTTTGTACACAGGCACGCTCATATCCTAGCGTTCCTGTTGTAACCTTTGTCTCAGTACAGGCAGTCAAGCCGATTTCATTGCAGTGAAATTCTTCAGAAAATTAAGTTAAGAATAAAATCATTACAATGTGTTATATACTTCTGCGTGAAATTATTAACATTTTACTAGGTAAGTTAAGGCAAACACCTGTAAAGTATGCGCAGCAATGGGCTTCCCTGACTCCATGTTTTGCTTTCTATTCCAGGAAGGCTTCCTATCTAATATTGGGAACTTGCAAGGTGTAAAACATGTAATCTTCCTGTCCCAGGTATCTATCTCTCTTTCTCCCCGGGTCTTATTAGGAGCACCTTAATTTCCAATGTTGTGGTTTAATAAGGTTACAGTTATCTGTATATAGAGGTAGCGGTGGCATACAGGCTCTCATGAAAAACAACGCAAAAAAACTGGCTGAGCAAGATGAATCAACGCTTGTAGCCTCGGGAATTCCTTACACCATCATCAGAGTCGGCATGTTGCAAAACACACCAGGCGGCACACAAGGTTTCAGCTTTGAAAAGGTATTCTAGTTTCACTTAGGTAGCCAGAGGGATTTTTTATGGATGAGGCACTGGTATGAATCTAGCCCATAAAAAAACGGAAGTTGCTCTTTCCTTGGCGGAATTGGGCAAAAATGCTTACATTTCGTGTAAAATTGATGATGGTAGGGAAGTACAGAGAAGGGGAGTCTTAGCAAAGAGGATGCTGCCTTCATTTGCGTGGAAGCTCTTGGCGTAGTCCCTCAAGTAGGATTTACATTTGAGGTCGGTGAGATAAAAAACTAATCCATCCATTCATAATTACCCTAACACAAGTGCAATGCCGATTCAGAAACACGAAAATGCAGTTGCCCACATCTGTTATCTTGTGCGCAGCACTCCTCAGTAGTAGCGTATAAACATGCACATCCCTCCTCTTTGATGTCAAATGAAATCAAATTCTGGGAGCACTGCATTTGATTCCTGAGGGTGTTGCTGATGGGACAATCGGTGGTCATTAACAGCCACCCTTGTTCGTTTCCCGTCATATCAGGCGGTAAAAGTATGCACAGCCCAACCAAGCCACAAGGGTCATTCATGGCCATGGCCTCATAAATTCTGCGTAGTCTTCCATACAAATCGAGGCCATACACAATGCACGCTATTGAAATAGGGAAATAAGGTGAAGTAGTGGGCAAAACATGTGAAATAAAAAGGAATAACTTATTGCATCCTTATTTACTCCGACCATGCCATTATCTTCTGATCTTCTTTTATTTATCTTAGCGTTTGTCTGCTTCATTTTATAATTAGGCGGCCAATGGAGAAGAGAAGATTTCAGATTGGAAGGAGTGTTTAACCAGATTGATGGAGAAATCAGAGCAGTAGCATCCGTGATATTTCTCAATTAAGGCATGAAAACTTGTTCCTATTTCTTCACTTGCTCTCTCAGTGGAATTGGTTTTGTAGCCAAGGAAATGAATCGATGCTCTCAATGAACTGTTGAATTTTCAATTGACAGAACACTCTTGCTTACAGAAAACTGGAAATCATCTCTTTATTATCGGTAATCAGAACCTATTTATAGGATCCTGAATATCATACATCCATGACTAACTGATTCCTAACAAACAACTAAATGCAATCATCTAACTACTAACTAATTAACAACTCTTATAACAGAAATCTTAAATAACTATAACAGAATCTCTAACAAACAATAATAGATACCCAACAAACCCTCCTTTAAACTGAATTACTACATGTGATTAGTTTATTCAACTCTTATCACACCCACACTAAGTCGTTCTCTTAGTTTCACAAATACATCAAGTTTCAATGGTTTAGTCATAATATCAACTAGTTGTTCCTGTGAGTAGTAGTACTTGAGTTCCACCACTCCGTTCCTGGACAATTCTCGTAAAAAATGATATCTCACAGCTATATGTTTATTTCTTCCATGCATAACTGGATTCTCAGAGGGTTTAATCGATGAACAATTGTCACAATAGATTTCACATGCTTCTTGATTCTAGCTAAGATGACTAAGAATCCTTTGCACCCAGATAGCCTAACAAGCACATACTGCAGCTGAAATAAATTTAGTTTTAGTAGTTGACAATGTAACCACTGCTTGTTTATTTGAACACCAAGACACAACTACAAAACTCATTATGAACACATATCAAGACGTGCTTCTTCTATCATCCAAGTCACCTGCATAATCATAGTCAAAATAAGTTGTCACTCTAGCAGTTTCTCCTCCCTTCTTGTAGCAAATTCCCAAGTCTATGGTACCTTTGAGATACCTTAGAATTCTCTTGACAACCATCTTATGCAATTCAATTGGTTTCTCCATATATCTACTCACTAGACTCATTACTTACATCAAGTCAGGCCTTGAGATAGTTAAGTACATTAAGCTCCTAATTATTTGTTTATATTGAATAGAATCAACCCTTGCTGCCTTTTCATCCTTAGTTTAAACCCTGACACCATGGGAGTTTTTGTAGCATCGTTATTTTCCATTCCAAACTTCTACAATATTTATTAAGCATACTTCTTTTGATGAATGTAAATGCCTTCATCATTCTGAATCACATTCACTCCTAAGAACTTCATCCTTTCCAAGTTTGTCATATCTAATTCATTATGCATTGATGATTTGAATTCATCAAACATTATTTTGTCATTGCCTATGAATATCAAATCATCCATATAAATGCTCGTAATCAACAATCTTCCTCCTTCCTTAGTCTTAGTGAACAAAGTAGGTTCACTTGGACATTTCACAAATCCCTCATTAAGAAAATAAGCTTCAATTCTGCTATACTAGAGGCTTGTTTTAAGTCATATAAAGCTTTTTTTGACTTATGCACCTTTTCTTCTTCTCATTTCTGCACATACCCTTTAGGTTGTTTTATGTAGACATTTTCTTCTAATTTAGTATATAAAAATACATTTTTTACATCCAATTGATGAACATACCAACTATGTTGGGCTACTAGTGTCAAATCATCCGAATGGTGTCCCATCTTGCCACAGGAGCAAATACCTCCTTATAATCAATCTCATGTTTTTATGCATATCCCAAGGCAACTAATCTAACCTTGTAGTTATCTACCTCTCCTTTTTCATTCAATTTTGTTTTATATATCCATTTTACTCCAATTGCTCTTGCTCCTTTAGATAGACTGGTTAGATCCCATGTGTTGTTTCTTTCTATAGCTTGGATTTCACAATCCATGGTATTTTTCCATCATCATCTTCTGACAATCCTTTCCCTGTTACACGGTCATTCATCCATGCTTGTTTTCTGCACATTCTCCTTTGTGTTCTGCCTGCAGATGTTGCACTACTCTCAACTATATCATCAGGTGAACTCCCTTGTGTTCTACCTGTAGCTACTGCACAACTCTCAGCTATATTATCAGGTGGGATCCCATTATTTTCTAATATATTTACTTTAGTGGATTCCTCTCTAGGAATGTTTGTTGTTTCTTCCCTAGTTTCTTCTTCGGGTTCTTCATTACTGTCCCCCCAACTCAAATCACTCCCTTTGACATCTGATTCTTTTCTATACCATTTTCAACTTTCATTTTTGCAAAAACTACATCTCGATTTACTATAAATTTCTTGGTGGCTAGATTATACATTTTATATGCCTTTGATTCACTGTTGATTCCCAAGTGCACATATTTTACACTCTTCTCATCAAAATTGTTCCTTTTCTGATCAGAAACATGCACTATCCAACACACCTAATACCTTAAAGTGTTTTACTGAAGGTATATGGTTACTCCAGGCTTCTTTTAGAGTCTTGTCTTTTACAGCAATAATAGGAATTTGATTTATTAAATGCACAATTCAATTAACAGCCTCGGCCAAAAATCCTTTGGAACCTCTTTCTCAACCATCATACTTCTAGCCAAGTTCATAATTATTCTATTTTTTCTCTCAGCAACTTTATTTTGCTGAGGTGTATGTGCAACAGTGAGCTACCTTTTTATACCATTTGTCTTATAGAACTCATTGAAGTTTTCACAGTTAATTTTTCCACCTCTATCTGTTCTTAGACAACATATATTTCTCTTAATCTCCTTTTATACTAACAATTTGAAATACTTGAATGCTATCAGAGCTTCAGACTTTTCAATCAAAAAATACACCCAAGTCTTTCTTGTGAGATCATCTATAAAGGTAATCAAATACCTTTTTTTCATTATTTGATTTAGGAGTTATTGGTCCACAAATATCAGCAGCAATTTATCTGAGGCTCTCCACTGACCTTGCTTAGGAAAATAGTCCCTATGTTGTTTTCCCATTAATCAACCCTCATATAATTTTGTTCAACCCTTTAGAAGGGGCAGACCCCTCACTATTTTCTTATAGCTTAGATGACCCATTCGGCAATGCCACAAATGTGTTTCATTTTTAGTAACATTTTGAAAACATTTATGTTCTTAAGTGTTGACAGAAGCCAGCAATACAAACATTCTATTTGTAGACATATTGCTTTTCATAATAAGACCTCTAGATGGATGAAACAATTTACACACATCATTTTGTATTAATATGGCCAATCTCTTCTCCTGCAACTGTACATATTGTTTTTTAGTTCAGGTATGAAATATACTTGTGTAATTACTTGTATTGTACCCTCTACTTCCATCCTAACACTCTCTCTGCCCATAACTATCATTCTAGAATTATTACCTAACTTTACAAACTGCCTAAACTCTTCATCTAGATTGATGAACCACATTTTGTTCCTAGTCATATGGTTACTACAGCTAGAGTCTAAAAACCATAGCTCATCTCGTTTTGCATGATGTAGTTTAACATGTGTCATAAGAAGCATTTCTTCTTCTTCCTCCAATTCTGCATAGTTAGCTCCTTTTATCCATTATGGGCATTCATACTGAAAAGGCCTCAATTTATGGCATTTATATCATTCAATTATTTCTTTGTTGAGTTGTTGTCCCCTTCCTCTTCCTCTTCCTCAAAATCCTCCTTGAAATCCTCTAAATGAACTTCTTCCCCTTCTCCTCATTGTTGTCTCGTCATAGATAATTTTCAGAGCTTGATCTTCTTCTTTTTAGTCTTGTATCCTCTGCTCATGCACTAGTAAGCTGTCGGGAAGTACATCAATGCTCATGGTGTCTTGATCATTTGATTCCTCTATAGAGCACACAATATAGTTAAATTTAGAAGTTAAAGACCTCAAAATTTTACCAACTATTGTGCTTTGTTGAATCTTTTCTCCATGAACCTTCATCTTGTTCATTATTATCAACCCTCTCTCCTTCTTTCATGCTTAGTGTTTCGAACTCTTTCCTTAGTGCCTATAATCTATAATTATGCCCTTTGAACTTTTGTTGAGCCTTGGTATTTCTACTTCTTAGAGTCCCAAATTGCTTTTGTTGTTTCCTTGTCAAGAATAATCTCCATGATTTCTCTATCAATGGCTTGGAACATGAAGTTGTTGATTCTCAAATCTTTAAGCACAACTTATTCCACCGTTTTCTTTTGCCTTTCACTGACAGCTGGACCTTGTATCACTGTTGGGATTCCTTCCTCAACTAAGCTCCACATTTCCCTATTTTTTAGGAAATTTTCCATCATCATGGACCAATGATCATAGTATACAACAAATTTAGGAATGGATGCTTGCACAAACTGCTCCTTGATAGACATTTTCACAATAATCTCATATTTTTTGTGTTTCACTCACTCTCTATTTCTCTCTCTCAAACGTACTGTGACTTCCTTTTCTTTCTTCTTCACTTAGGCTCCTTTTGGAGGCTCTAATACCAATTATTGAATTTACAATTGGTAGAACACTCTTGCTTACAAAAAACTGGAAATTATCTCTTTATTCTCAGTAATCATACCCTATTTATAAGATCCTGAATATCATACATCCATGACTAACTAATTCCTAACAAACAATTAACTGCAATCAACTAACTACTGACTAACTAATAACTCTAATAACAAAAATCTTAACTGACTATAACAAAACCTCTAACAAACAATAACAGATACCCAACATGAACTGCCATGGGCAACCTTTGTTGCCATGAACAATTTGAGCAACTTAAAGTCACCCATCACTTCTCATTTCTCGCTCCTTTTACACCGTCATGTTAATACTTTGCTTTCAAATATTACTCTCTTTTTTTAAACTAAAATATCACTTGCATTGTTGTTGGGATCCTACTAGCACTCACCCGCAAAAATACATTTTCAATGGCACGCTAGATGTAGGTTTGCTGGGTAAAAAAATATTAAAATAATATTTTTTCATATTTTATATCAAAATCATCTCAAAATATATATAAAACAATAAAATATTTTTTAAAATACAATCTCAAATGTGAATAGAGGATTTGGCCATATTTATATATCTATTGTTATTGTATGTGAAATTGCATTTTAGAATTTTTAAAAAGAGTGTTTAGTTTTTTGAAAATATTATGCTGATATTTTTTAATTATTTTTCATTAATTTAAATGTTTTGAAGTTAAAAAAATATGTTTTTTAATAAAGATCTTAGAAAAATATAAAAGTAATGCATGTTTAAGAATGTCGTTGATATTAATTTTGAAAATGCTTTTAGTTAAGAGATGCATTAAAATGATATTTTATTTATTTATTAAAAGTTATTTTTAGCATTAGCACATCATAATAATCTAAAAATACTAAAAAAATTTATTTATTTTTATTTAAAAAAAACTTTTTGAAATGTAGTGATTCTCAATGCTGTGAAATCCGTTCCGTTCCGGCCGGAACGGCCGGAACATGTCGTTCCATTCATAAAACCGGGACAAAACGGCGTCATTTTTGTCCCGGTTTTAATTCCGATCCGTTCCGGAAATTCCGGCCAAATTCTGGCCGGAACGTCTCGGTTCAACTCCGGGCGTTCTGTTCAGGGTTCATCAAAACGACGCCGTTTCATGTCCCCTTACAAAACACACAGAAACAACCCCCGGTTCCACAATTCCCAAATCAATTTTGTTTCTTAAACCTCAATTCATCCGTAATCCCTCAAAAATCAACCCAAATCTCAACTCAAATCTCAAGTTTTCGAAACCTAATCTGTAATCCCTCACCTGAAAAACTCTCACTTTCTTCCACATCGAACTTGTTCTTCCACATGGCAGCAACAAATCTTCATTTCTTCCTCAAATTTCAATTCATCGGTTTTTCACTTTTTCCCCAAATCTTCTCACGGCAGCAACTGAAAGTGAAAGGTACACATTCCAGTCCCCAAATCCTTGAATTTATTGAAAGTTTGAAACTGATGAATCATGAAACTGGGCATAAATGATAAAGTTGGGCCTTTATGCATGATAAAATTGGGCATTATGTGTTATCTGGATTCTTGGGTTTGTTTTTGATTGATTGTTATTAGCTGTGTTTGATCAATTTTTGTGGGTGTAAAATTCTTGGGTTTGTTTTTACAACAAATTTCTATTAATTTCTATGTTGAACCGATTGTCATTAGCTGTGTTTGATCAGTTTCTGTTGAATTTTTTCTTTATTTCCTTGTTAATTTCTATTTGTTGAATCCTAAACTTTGAAAATCGAGGAATGTGGAAGAAAGTGAGAGTTATTTTCATCTGGGTCTTTTTGTTTTGGCTTTAAAAGGTTAGGATTAGGAAGGTTTGAACTTTGTAAATATGCCACAGGTTTGAAATTTTATGATCCTGTTTTTGTAAAATAGTTATTTACAATTCTTGTGTTTGAAAAGTACTAATTCACAATACTCTTTCATGGGACGTTTGAAACAAATATGATTGGATTCAGATGAGATAAATATGAAATCACCTATAACAAAACAAGGAGCCTGAAAATCAATTTTTACAATTCTTGTATTTGAAAATTAGTACTTTTTCGTGGGATGTTTGAAACAAATTTGATATGCTAGCTATCGAGAATGTTGTTGTTTCTTATTAAAATGTTTGAAACAAATTTGATATGCTAGCTATCGAGAATGTTGTTGTTTCTTATTAAAAGTAAGACTTTTCTTTTTATAACACTTAAGCTTTCTTATGCATTTTTATCTCAGCAAATTGTTTTCATATATATATAATTATTTATGAACAGTACGAAATCGGAACGGAACGCCGGAACGCTCCGAAACCGGAACGTTCCGTTCCAATAAAAAAACCGGAACGACGACCGGAACGGTATTGACAACTATGATTCTATAAACATAAAAGACTAACAAGTTAGGGAGTGTTTATGAAAAAATTAATTTTTTTTGTTTTTATTTTTTACTTTAAATTAAAAATTTTTGTTGTTTTTAGATCATTTTGATATGCTAATATCAACAATAATTTTTTAAAAATAAAAAATATATAATTTTAATATATTTTTAAATAAAAAAACACTTTTAAAAACAATTATAATCACATTCACACACAGTCACTTTGAACTTATAACTACTTATTGACAATTAAATTATTTGAACTTTGTTATTGTATTTTAATATTCTAATATTAAAAATAAACAAAAAATCTTTTAAATTTACTTTTATATAATGGCCAAAGTTGTCCCTATGCTATCATTGTTCCTTCCTTTCGGTAAGAGGTACGGCAAGCACTCATTCTCTTCTTTTAAACAATAATCCAGCCTTGCACTTTATCATGTCGACAGGCAGCGTACTGGATTATTAAACTGTGTGCGATATATTTTATTTAATATAACGCATGAAAGAACACAAACAAAAATCTCTTTATCCTTCAGCTTGTTTTGTATTATAATAATGATTTATATTATTTTTATAATTTATTATCGTTATTAGTATGTTAAAATAAAAATAAAAATTTATTTTCCAATAAGTATTTTAAAAACACAAAAAATAAATATATTTTCAGAGTAGTGTATTCCTTCCGCCTCATCTCTACTTTCCGAGGAGAGGGAAAAAACAAAGCTCTCCTCCGTCCTTTCCCGTGACACCTTGGAGATTCCCCGTGTCTTTACACGACTGCTCTGCTCATTCATTAAATAATTTAAAAGAATATAATACACAGGTGTTAATTATCATTTACTTGAACACAAATTGATTAGTTCTTATGATAATAAAAAATAATAAATAGTCATTTGACTGACCATTTTCAAATAGTAGAATTTTACTCGGCATATCTTCTTTTCTCCTCAACCTTTCTATCTTATATTAAAAAAAATAAATCCCTTTTCTATTTCTTAAAACAAAATGAAATGAAAAGAATTAAATATATTATTTCAGAAACCAAAGAAACTATTTTTTTAGTCCTACTACAACCCATTTATTTTAGTGTTTCAAAAATATTTTTTATTTATCTTAAATTATTTTTTTAGTATTTTTAGAAATACTAATTTTACTCACTTAAATTAACAATCCATTTATTGTGTTGCGTGTAAGAGTGTGGATGCCACCGTAAATCATACAATAAGTCTGCTAAAGAAGTGATCAAATGAAATCACTATTTGGGATTGTGTTTAAAGTTATTTTTGAAAAAAATTAGAAATAAATTAAAATAATATTTTTTATTTAAAAAAATATTTTTTTTGATATTAGCACATCAACATGATCTTGAAACACCAAAAAAAAAAATTAAACTAAAAAATAAAAAATATATTTTTTAATATTTTTTAAATACTTTTGAAATATAATGCCAAAACATGAGCCCTTTCATCTCACTTGGTGTTTGGTTTAATAAAATGTCATCGGGTAGGCTAGAGAAGGCTACGAAATAGCTAAAATGTTTGTGTTTTGGTAATGTGTTGTATATTTCTAAAAATTAATTATTTTAGTTTTACATTATTAATTTTATAATTTTAGATAATTTTGATGTGCTATATTAAAAATAAAATTATTATATTAACATTTTTATGTGAAAAATAATTTAAAAAACAATTTATACCCTACTCTCAAACAAGAATGTGGGGTGCCTTTTAAATATATTTTTAATTAAAAAACATATCAAAATATTTTTTTTAATTTCTTTAAATTTTAATATTAGCACATCAAAAAAATTTAAAAAAAATATGAAATTAGTATTTTTTTTTAAAAAAGGTCATTCAAAAATTACCACACTATCAAATGTCAAATGAACAATATGCATAAAAAAATTAATATAAAACTATTTTTTGAACTTTATGTGTGTGTGTATCTGTATATGTATGCATGTATGTATATGTATATGTATATCATATGATTGTGGATCTATATAGGCAAGTAATTACAAAAATATATCATTGTTTAACATTTTGTAGAAATTATAAAATTGAGTAGTATCTATTTTAAAGGTATTTAAAGATGAAAGCAAAATTGACAAATAAGATTTTAAGATACAAAAACTAAATCCCTTATTTTTTTTAGAAAAAAAACAATAGAATAGGTGCCTGATTGAAAGTGTAATTAAGTTTATTTTTAAAAATATTTTTCAATCAGAAATGCATCAGAATTATATTTTTATTTTTTAAAAATCATTTTTGATATCAACACATGAAAATGATATAAAAATATAAAAAAATAATTTAAAATAAAATATTTTTATTTTATTTTTTTCAAAAATATTTTTAAAACACAATGCTAAACACTCTTAAGCCGTGCACATCTAGATTTTATTTTTGTCAATATAACTTCTTTGCATAATTTCTTCTCAATCCCCGTTTCCTCTTTTTATCAAGTGTGACTTATCAAATCATGATTCTTTATTTTTCTCTATTAAAATTTACTTTTCAGTTTTTATTTTGTTAGAAAATAACAATACATGAATTGGTATAAGGAGTTTCAATTAAAAAGATACACATTTTTACAAATATTTATTTCAATAACGACATAACCGACAAGCAGAAGTTTTAAAAAATACACAGTGAAAAACTATTTTTTTAATTTAAAATAAAAAATAAAAAAATATATTTTTTTTTAAAGAAAGGCATCGTCAGGTTTACCCCTTCAATGTGTCGCGAGCTTTATCAAATAATTGGGGAAATGACTGCATCCAAATCCAAGAAACCATCGCTTTGCAGGAATCATCACCATTCATCCCGATCATGAAAGCTAATAAATGATTCCCACGAATAACATAGAGAAACGCAAAGGCTAATGGGGTCCGCAAGAAAAGCAATTGTTATATCAAATTTATTGTCTGTTTCTGTCACTGTTTGTGGTGCAGTGATTAAGAAGATAGGAGGGAGGGACTGTAATGTAATGCAATGACATCATCAGCATGCGATGTGAAAGTCTATTAACAAAATCAAAACTTTAGAAGAGATAGATGACAAGAGAATATATCAGCAAGAAAGAAGATAAGAGAACCTTTAGTAGTAAAAGATAAGCAAAGTTCGACCAGTTCCACTGCTAAGAGAATCACTGGGCCCTTCAACACTTGCTTGCCTTTTTACCCCCCCCCCCCCCCCCCCCCTCAAAGTACTCATGTCTTCTCTTAAGCAACCTTACGTAGCACCTTGCTTTTGATCTTTAATTGATCTTTACGAAAACTGAAACAATCAAGAGATTGCAGTTAATGGGGACAAAGTAGTGGTCAAAAGAATAGTCATTACTCACCCGAAACATTAGATTCTGAGCTTGAGGTGCCTGATGTAAAACCAGATAGATATAAACAAAGTTGCTTTCTCCAATTGTCGCAAAGGAACTATAATCCAAAAGGACAATAATGTTCAGGGTCACAACACAATTCCCTGCTCCCACTCCCCCCCGCAACGTCAAAAAGTTGTAAATAGTTCTCAGGGTAGGAGCTTCATAAAATGGGGCTCCAGAAGTTCTAAGCAGTCTATCCCACCACTGTCCACCCCAAGGTGTAGTAGACATCATGAAGAATCCTTTGACAAACATAGGAAAGAATAAAGGGGGTTTGGTGAAAGTTCCCATTAAAAGCAGATTAGTGGATATGATCAGCAAATTGTGATGATCATCATCAGTAGACAGAAAAATCAGATTTGGGCAGCTCTAACAACCTAAAAGATGACTGGCCCTTGAATGTTTCGCATTATCTTTTTAATTAACAGTTAATGATCAATTAAACAATATAGTATCAAAATCGAAGTACAAGTGAGGAGTCCTACCACAGCACATCAATAAAGAATGAATAGAATATTAAATTAAATAAAAAAGAAATTTAACACATCAATCATTGTTAATTTAGATCTTCTATCTCAGGTTTTTTTTTCTCTCCATAATAAAAACCTACAGAATTAGAAAGGCCTCGGAAATAGAAATATAATCAAGATGCATATTTGAAATTAATTCAACAAGATGATACTGTTACACATAACTTTATGTGAATTAGTTAAATTGTTATTACAATGGATATGCAAGAAATTAAACTGAAGCCTCAAACTCAAGTTTTCTTTTCCTCTAATATCAAAATGCTCTTATTCTGCTTTGAAAGCAAGTGGAGAATCTCCGTGAAAGCTCAGTTGGATCGATTACCCGGATCTAATTCTCTTCGAATTGGCCTTTCCATTGGACTTCAGTATCCCGCTTGATTCACCCTCTGATGAAGGTTCCATTGACCTGGTGAAATTGCTCGAAAGATCAGCATAAAGATCCACCACCCTTCTAATGTTATTGTTTAGCTCCTTGATCAAACCAACATTTCGAGTCAGGTTGTCCGGGATCTTCGACTCGTGGTTTTGGTTTATTTCATTGATTAATAACCTGTTTTGATCCAGAATGTCCTGAACTTGCACAAAACTCTTCTGGAATGTTTGCAAAACCTTGCCATCTACTTGGTTTCCATTGCTTAAACCTGAAAATAAATCGCCTTCCATTCTATCTATCTCTCTTCAATCGATCAAAACCAGTTTTTTTCCTATATAAAAAATTAACTCAGATAAATACCGGATAAAGGGAAAAAAAAATTAGAATACAGAATCAGAAGGTTAGCTTTACCCAATTTGATACTGAAAAATCACACAGACTACACGCAATTCAAACCTATCAGGTAACAAAGTCTAATGCAATAATCGTGCTCGGTCTGAGGTGGGTATACACAGTTCCCCGCATTTTCTCAACAGCCAGGCACAGATGGACAGGACAGTGTAGATAGCAGATATAAATTAAGAAAAAAAAAAACAGCAACCATATATGTATTAGTACCCCTCACTTTTATAACATTAAAAAGAAAAGAAAGCAAACCGCTCTTTCCTTTTCCCACAAAAAAAGAACCTTTTTCTCTATAAACCCAATCCCAAGTTGAAGACCTTGTGTGGAGAATAACTCTAAACTATGAAAAGCCACAACAAAACCAGTCAATGCCAGAAAAACTCCCTCAAGAAAATTAAACAGTATTCTCACAAGAAAACATGAAAATGGATTGAGAAAAATAACATTACCGGATCAAATTAAATGAGAGAGCAAGGAAGAAAAGATCTATATTTCTTGAAGTCGAAAAACAAAAGCAAAAACCCCTAGGACACAACCAAACAAGATTAAATTTACAATAATAACAGGGGAAAAATTCCCAATGACTGATGACAATAAAGAAAAAAATTCACGTTTTACACTTCAGTTCATATCTCATATTTTATGAGATAAAATGAAAAAAAAAAAAAAACCCGGAAAGCATCAAATTATCTCTTTCAGAAAATTTCAAAATCTTGACACAGAAACACTAATAAGAAAGAAGAAGAAAAATAGATAAAAAAAAAATCTCATATTGACCATCATGTATCGTTGACTCCACATACCTTGAACAGAAGCAGGAACATTTTAGTGGGTTGGAGGTGGAGAAAGGATAGGTGAATTTTCTCAGGAAAACACAGGGTTTTGTGGAGAAGGATTGAACGAAAGGAGAAAGGAACTATTGTGGGAATTTGAAGAGAGGCACAGAAATTATGAAAAAACCAAAAAAGAAAAGAAAGAAAGATTTGATTGACAGAGAAATGCGAAAGAAATATTCAGAGAGAAGCACAGATATAACGATTTTGTTTTGTAGTTAGATTCTTTCTCTCTTTCTTCCTCTTACCTCGTTTATTTCACCAACAGTACTTTCGTTTATTTTATTTTATTTTATTCTTAGGCTGTAGGTTTTTATAGCCTGCGACACAACCACACTTTAGTTACTGCAAGGTTTTAAATGTTAGCCGTCTATTCAAACCGACGTCGTTAAGAGCATCCCAGTCAAGGCTCTGAAGAATGACGTCGCCTTGGAGTATTGGACCCTCCACTTGCTGGTGTGCGTGTATTTTTCCCTCTCCCACTCCACGTTTAGGCGCCCTGCCAGTGCTACTTTTCCGATAAAACACACAAAAACCTTCTAAATATTCTCAGAAACCAAGCACACCTACTCGATCACTACATGCCTCCATGGACATTCTCATTTCTTCAGCTCTTGAAGAAATTTGTTACCATGGTCCCAGCGGAGTTTCCCTATCCTCCCTCTGGTCGACATTAACGCCAAAACCTTCTCCTTCAGTCAAGGCCTCTCTGTGGACAAACCTACTTTCAATACCTTCTCTTCAATTCAATGTTCCTGGATACGATCTGCCGTTTAGTTCCGACGACAGCAAAATCAAGCGTTGTGAAGACGCCGAGAAGCTCGGTTTGAAAATTGTAGCCAAAGAGCACCTTAGGGATTCCTTTGTTGGTCTTTACGACACTCCGTCTACTGGGATTTCTTCTAATCAACGCAATGCTCTTAAACGGCTTGCCGTTTCTAGGTTTGTTCATCATCGTCTTCCTGATTTTACAAAATTTCCCTGCTGATAATGTTTAGCTTGATAATGATGATCAACGAATCATCTGGATTCTTGGAGTTTTATACTGTCGTATTTTCTTGATATCTAGCAATACTGTATAGCAATAATACGATACTGATTTCTAACATAGTTGCAAGGCTTCCAAATCTTAACTACTTAGGTACCAAAGGCTGCTTTCGCTAGAGTTTATTTATTGAGAATTGAATCAAATTTGGTTGCATTTACTTAACTACTTAATTAATTAGTTGATTAATTAGGCTTGCGTGAAAGTTAGAGTGATGTTTAGTGGTTATTAACATGTGCAGAGGGAATGGAATTACACAAAACGCACTGGCAAAGGACTTGAAGGTAGAAAATAATAACTTTTTTTATGTGGTGAGGAGTCTAGAATGCAGAGGGTTGATTGTGAGACAACCTGCGGTTGTGAAGATGAAAGATGTGAGTGTCACTACCAATATGCTGTATTTATACCGTCATGCAAAGCATTTAGGTGTTCAACAGAGGTTTGAGATTAATGAGGAATGTGTGGGGGAAACTGATATACGGAGGGGTGGTTTTGAGGGGGAGTCTTCTTATAAGGTGCTTGTGAGGGATTATTTACCGGCAATAAAAGCCATCTGTGACAAACTTGAAAAAGCCAATGACAAGGTAAACTCTTTTTTTTTTGCTTTTTAAACTGTTTTGTATCTTGCCAGTTACGATTCTGAAGTGTGCTGATTTTTGTGTTATTGAAGGTCCTTGTCATTTCAGATATCAAACAGGATCTTGGTTACAGTGGAACAAAAGGACACAGAGCTTGGAGAAATGTAAGTTTTACAAGTTATTCACCTGCTCTGCATATTTGAACTTGGTTCTGTTTCCTGGTTATTAATGATTGTTTTTGTAGTGATATACTTTCTTTGATGTTCTCTTAGATATTGCATAGGTTGAAAGATGCCTGTGTTGTTGAGGAGTTTGAAGCTAAAGTTGATGGAAAGGTTTGCTTAAAAAACCTCTCTTTGAGGACTGCTCTATCTTGTTGTGTACAAAAGTCCTTGAGTTTTGTTCATCACTTCTTTAGTTTCTGTTTTTGGCAGGTTGAGTGTTGCTTACGATTGTTACAGGAGTTTTCCCCTAATAATTTTGAGCCCAAAACTCGTGGATGTGGTGAAGATTGTGACAACAAAGTGCCGGTGAAATTTGGAAAGATGATTCAACAAAATGATCAACTTGTAGAACTTTCCCTTGACCAGCAAATTTATGATTTGATCGATGCTGCAGGATCCAAGGGGGTTACTTTTAGAGAGGTGGGCATTGGTTCTTTTACATGTCTCATTGATTCTGGAGGCAACTTTGTTGGTAAAAAAATGTACTTTTCTTCTTCAATATTTCATTTATGGTTTTCTACTGGCCAATCATTAAAAAAAGAGAGAAGAGTTTCAACATTTTTCTATATCCATGACCCTTCCTCTCCTTACTGCCTCCCCAAAACTATATTGTTGACCTTTCACTACAATTATGCGCTACACTTTATGTGCATTTATTACCCAAGAATATAATGGCAGATTGCTTTACTCTCACCATTATCTTTAGCACTTGATATTTTGTCTTCTTTTTTAGTGTAATGTTGCTATAATTTGATGGTATCTTTGCAAATATCTTGTGCTTCGTCTTTTCTCACTGATTTTTTTTCTGACTTTAATTATTTTTGCCAAATCAACTTATCCATGAGCAGGTGGGTAAGAAGCTGGGACTTGATAAGAAAAGAAACTATCCTCGTTTTGAAAATATGTTGTCTATGTTTGGGATGCAGAGGCAGGCAGAAATATACAAAAGAACTTCAGAATATCGAGTTTGGACTGCTGGAAATTCAAATTCTAACACACCAATTGCAGTTCTTTCTAAATCCATAGCTGTCCTTGGTGACAATAATATTTCTGATTTGAATACTAGCAATGCTGATGTACCTGTCAGATCTGATGTAGATTTATTAGAGTATGGTAATTCTACCTTGGCAATTTATTCTGCTTCGTCTGAAAAACTGAATGACGAGGAAATTGATACTGATGTATATAGTGTCTCACCTGAGGATGGTAAAACTAGCCATATGCAGCTTTGTCCTGGCAATGTGCCAGATTCACTCAACAGGCCAAGAAGTACAGTGTCCAATGCTGAAATTGATATAGAGAGCATGCAAATGGAACCATATGGTGCTTCATCAGTTAAAACAGCACCAACTTTGTTGATGCCTCCTCATGCTGGACCCTCTCTGACATATCCGCATGTGCCTTTAACGGCTGATAGCGCCTTGAGGGAGAAGAAGATTCTTGAATGGCTACAGGTTTTCCATCATTCACTTCACCATGCTTACACCAAGAGTTAACTAATTCATGCATCTCCTTTGATGTTTCTTGTAATTGTCTTTCTCGCAACTCATTTTCAATATGCTTGTTCTGTGTAGGACAAGATATTCATTTTGAAACCTGAGATACACAAGTGGCTTAAGAGTCTTGAGGACAAGGGCACAACAATTGACAGGAAGACTGTTGATCGAATTCTATACAAGCTTGAGCGGCAAGGGCACTGCAAATTGCAGCACATTAATGTCCCTGCTGTCACAAATTGTGCCCGAGATCGTACCATCCTAGTGGTTCTTCACCCATCTGTTCAAGGTTTTCCTCCTGAACTAATGGGTGAAATTCATGATAGAGTAAGGGTTTTCGAAAAGCAAAGTCGTGGAGAGGGATCATCTAGAATGAAGATTAAGGGATCAGTTCCAGAGCTAAATAGTATAACAAGAACCCAAATGCATGTAGGTTCGGAAGAAAAGACTGCTAAATGGGAAGCCATGCGAGCTAATGGGTTTGTGTTAGCAAAAATGGGCCGTGCTCGGCTGCTTCATATTTTTTTGTGGAATCATCTAAGTAGTTTGCCTGAATGGAACAATGATTTATCATCTGGGACATATTCATATGCCTACAAGCTGTTTGAATTAGAGTCTGTTATTGATGCCATTCCAATCGAGCTGTTCTTACAAGTGGCAGGATCTGCACAAAAGTATGATGATATGATTGAAAAGTGCAAGAGGGGATTGCGTCTCTCTGATCTTCCTATTGAAGAATACAGAAACTTGTTGGATAGTAGGGCCACCAACAGATTGTCATTGATCATTGACATTTTACGTCGATTGAAGGTATTGTTTCTAGGTCAAAAATGACTTTGCACACATTCTAAACTGTTGTTTCATGATGTTTGTAGCACTTTATTGATATGGCTTGTTTATCACTCTTTCTGTTAAAAACTTTGAAAGTTTTTAATTCAATAAAATCTGTACCTTTACCCATGTCTAGCTTCAAGTAGCAATATTTAAGATAATTTCAAATTCATCAATCATTTACCTATCTACACGTGAAAGGGTTCTTCAGCTGGATAAAAACAAAGAATAGTGTATGTGATGATCAGAATGCCAAGGCAGTTGGGGGTTGGTTTCTTTCCATCATATGCAACAGTCTTCCCCTTTGAACAAGAAAATTGTATTTACATCACAGTTGTTCTTTCATGAATGTGCACCAGTCATCCTACTCACTTTACAATAGTTTCTGATGAATGAGCATCTTTCATCTTCAATTGTATCATACCTCTTATCTGGTTGTGATGTAGCTGATCCGTTTAGTACGTGATGGGCATTCAGAGGATGGTGTAAAGGTTCCACATGCTAGATCCAGACATGCAATGGAGCTTAAACCTTATGTTGAAGAACCACTATCAATAGTAGCAGTATCTAATTTAAGATGTCTCGACCTTCGTCCAAGAATAAGACATGATTTTTTTCTGTTAAACAGAGAAGCTGTTGACGAGTATTGGAAAACTCTGGAGTACTGCTATGCTGCTGCTCATCAAATAGCTGCTAAACATGCATTTCCTGGATCTGTTGTACCTGAGGTATGTGCTTGATGTTTTGTTTGCCAAGTTTTTCTTTGTGTAGGTATAATCAAAAGTTTCATCATTTGTAAATTATATAGAACATTTTGTTGTGTCACTTGTAAGCGAGAAATCATACATATTCGTGTTCATTGCATTCCTTTGTCATTAATGATGCATTGGTTGAATCCTATGGTGGCCATTATACATGGACAGTTTCAATCATGTGCTACATGAAACACAGAAACACTTAACATGTGTGTGTGTCATTTGAAATGGACTGTTCAGGTTTCCCATCACCGATCATGGGCCTCGGTTCGAATTATGTCTTCTGATCAGCGTGCTGAGCTCCTAAAACGGATAGTTATGGATGATCAGAGCAAAACTCTGTCATATAAAGATTGTGAGAAGATTGCAAAGGATCTTAATTTGACTTTACAGCAGGTTTGATTCTGTACACTCAGTGTTTTGTCTTCTGTTGTTGGTCTTGGGTTGCAATTTGCTTGACTTGGTCTGAATTCTTTCTCAGCTCTATCATACAAGAACGATGATGACTATTTTGTTTGGAAAATGTTCTCTGATTTTTGCTCTAATCTGAACATTCCATGCAGGTACTTCGTGTCTATTATGATAAGCACCATCGTCGTCTTAATAGATTTCAAGGTGTTGAAAATGCAAGTGAGGAGTGTCAGCTGCCACAAAAGATACATCCCTCATCATCTAAGAAAAGAAAGAAACCCTTGGGATCTAGCCCAACAAAGCGTGGCAGAGCTGATAACATAAATGCACAGGCGGACAGACAGAGGCTTAGCAAATTACCTGATGCTGGTGACCAATTCATGGTAGAAAAAGATATTTCTTCGTCCGAACATGATCATTTGCCAGAACTCCAGGATGATGATCACCTCGATATTTTGGGAGGACCAGGACCATCTGAAGATGAGGAACGTCATTCTGTAATCAACCATTGTGCTTTTTCGAAGATAAAGCTAACACGCCGATCCAGGTTTCCATGGACAGATGAAGCCGATAGGTAAGTGGAAAGTACTCTCTCTGTATGGCACAAGGAACACCTGTCTGAAGCATGTAATAGATTAATGAAGCATGGTTTCTTATAATTTGTATGCTGTTAGTTCCATGTAGCATGCCTTAGAGCAAGGAAGTTAACTTTGTTGCATGTCTCCTTGATTCAATTGGGAAATATAAATACATAAAGTGAATAACTTTTTTGATTAAACCTGCTTGTTATTTTCTGGATATATTCTTCAAGTGCAACAACAATATTCTAAGTTTTCCACCTCATATTTGTCTACCTGGACAATCAAAGTTGAGTTTAGATTAATTTTTCTGTTCTTGATGAGCTGTTTGCTATTTTGGTATGACTATACTCCGTATTTTCTCCTTGATTCAATTGGGAAATATAAATACATAAAGTGAATAACTTTTTTGATTAAACCTGCTTGTTATTTTCTGGATATATTCTTCAAGTGCAACGACAATATTCTAAGTTTTCTACCTCATTTGTCTACCTGGTCAATCAAAGTTGAGTTTAGATTAATTTTTTTGTTCGTGATGAGCTGTTTGCTATTTTGGTATGACTATACTCCTTATTTTCTCCTTGATTCAATTGGGAAATATAAATACATAAAGTGAATAACTTTTTTGATTAAACCTGCTTGTTATTTTCTGGATATATTCTTCAAGTGCAACGACAATATTCTAAGTTTTCCACCTCTTATTTGTCTACCTGGTCAATCAAAGTTGAGTTTAGATTAATTTTTTTGTTCTTGATGAGCTGTTTGCTATTTTGGTATGACTATACTCCTTATTTTCTGTATTTTTATTTCCCCCCCCTCTTATAGACAATTGGTGATCCAATATGCAAGACATCGTGTAGTTCTTGGTCCAAAGTTTCACCGTGTTGATTGGAATGCCCTTCCTGACTTACCAGCGGAACCTGGAATTTGCTCGAGAAGGATGTCATTCCTGTTTAGGCAAAACACAAAATTTAGACCAGCTGTAATGAAGCTCTGCACCATGCTTGGTGAGCGCTATGCAAAGCACCTGGAGAGAACCCAGAACAGGTTTCTTAACAAAAATGACTGCAAAGGTCTCTTGCGATGCTCTGTCAATGAAGGCCTTCATGGGAAGTCCTCCAACGCTGTTGAATGTGATGAAGAAGCTGGGTGTGAGGAAGAATGTTGGGATGATTTCAAGGAAAAAAGTATTAGAATAGCCTTAGAGGATGTTTTCCACTACAAGCAAGTGAGTAAATTGGATATCTCTAAGAGAGTTGGATCTGGCTCTGAAGAATGGTGTGATTTAAACACAAATGTTGAAAGACATGTATATCTCTGACACCTCTACAATCACATTTTCTTTCTTTTCACCATTCCAGCATCCAAAGTAATGCAATTGAAAGATCATCTTAGTTAGGAATAACTAGATAATTAAGGCTGGCCTTCCTCTGTATTTGATTTTGGTGAATACCAGGGTTGAGGAGAGTATTCTTATTTGCCTGTTGTTCTCATTGACCATGTGCATGGCTTTCCATATGAACGCATTTCATTTATTGCATCTAACAACATTTTCATGCTAGCTACTCTTTTTTTGAGATAATTGCTGCTTTTGAGTACTTTCTCAAAGTGTATTGCTCAACTACATTTTCTTTCTTGCAGAATCGAATGGAATCCGAAACAGTTCCGTCAAATACTCCCAAGGACATGTCAAAAATTGGCATTGGAAAACGTAAAGATTCTGCTCAAAGATCAAGACAATATCATCTTCATCAGAAGTTTTCTAAGCTTTTAGATGAAGGGACTAGTGTTTGTAGACAAGTGCACAAGTCATTGGCTATTTCTAATGCTGTAGAATTATTAAAGCTTGTCTTCTTGAGCACTTCAACAGCACCAGAGCTGCAAAATCTTTTGGCAGAAACCTTACGGCGTTATTCTGAACACGATCTGTTTGCAGCTTTTAGCTACCTTAGAGTGAAAAAAATCTTGGTAAAGCATAATTTTCTATTCTTAAATTTATTGCAGTTGCTATGGCTGGCTATGCATGTAAATTGTGGCCAAAAGATGTTACATGCTTCCTTCACTGTATCATTAAATGAGGACACATATAACTATGATCTGCATAGACTCATTTGAAAGTACTAATATATTCATCACCCTCTTTAAATTTGTTTTTGCTTACAGGTGAAGTATTGGTCTTCTTTGTTCTAACATCTTAGACTAATTGATACCACTGCTCTATCTCATGTATTCATTTATCTTTTTTCTCACCCTATCATTCTTATACTAGTACCTACTAATTTCAAAGTCTCTGTAGATTAAATATACTGTAGCATGCCAGAAAGTCCACAGTTTGCTATTTGCTCTTTAAAGTGGTTGTCTTTCAGAAAAATATTTCTTAATGTACTTGTTGCTGATGCTCGAGAGGTTTTGCGGAACTGTGAACTCTGATATAACATTGCAGACATGTGAAAGGTTTTTTGAGTATAACTCCTGGGATTCTTGTGTTGGAAACAGACATGTACCCCATTTAATTTTTTACTTGGTTGAAAGGTGGTCATCTGTGTAAATTTGATTTAAGGTCTCTAAATAACTTGTCTTTCAATCCCCCTAGTTTCTTGAAGCTCATGTTTCTTGATGATTTAATTCATTATACTGTCTCTATTTCCATTCTACCTTTCCTCTCTTATATATTTTTTTATTAATTTAAGTTAACCTTTCATTTCTTCACTTTTTCACCATTTGACAGATTGGGGGCAGTGGTGGTCAACCTTTTGTGCTATCTCAACAATTCCTGACCCGTGTTTCTAAGTCTCCATTTCCATCTAATGCTGGAAAGAGGGCTGCTAAACTTTCCAGCTGGCTTCATGAAAGAGAAAGGAACCTTGTGGAAGGAGGGGTTGATCTTACTGTGGATTTGCAGTGTGGTGACATTTTTCAGTTGTTTGCTCAAGTTTCTTCAGGTGAGTTGTCCATTTCTCCATGCATGCCAGTTGAAGGAGTGGGAGAGGCCGAAGACCTAAGAAGCTTGAAACACAAAAATAAGGGTGATGAATTCTGTGATTGTGATAGGGGCAAAAAACTGAAATCACTGGCAGATAGTGAGCTCTTTTCTCGCAGAGAAAAAGGCTTTCCTGGTATAGTGGTGTCTCTGCATCGTGCAGCAATGCAAACCATTAATTCTCTAGACATGCTCAAAGATGGGGAGACTTGTAGAGGTGAAATTCGTTGGAATGAGATGCTTAATGCTGGTTTGGGTCAGGAAATGAGCTGGAGTTCATCTTGTCACAACAACGGGGAGGAAATTCCCAATTTTGGCAGCACTATCCCTACAGCAGCATGGCCCAGCATGGCACCTTGGGAGGCTATGACATGCTATTTGGAATATCTGGTGCCAAAACCTTATGATCGAAATCAAGTGAATCCTGATGTCTTTAGGACCATTTATGCTGCTATTCAAAAGGCTGGTGACCAGGGTTTGAGCATGGAAGAAATTTTCCAAGTTACAGGTATGCCAGCTGCTTCAGGCCTTTTCTGCTCTCCCTTCTTGTGGCTTTTTACTTCAACTTTCAAACGCATAACATTTATCCATAAGCACTGCTGAGTATTTTTTGTCTTTCAGGAGAAAATATGCATATACAGATAATTGATGTGCTCCAGACATTTGGACGAGTTTTGAAGGTCAGTTTAATTAAAAAGATTCAAGAATGGTGTGCCTGCAACAGTGCACTTAGGTGGGGGTGTTGCAATTTTAAATACGTTATCTTGGGGCAGCTTCCACTTTCCTCATGCCTGCCTTCTATTTTGTTAGTTTATTATTGAATATTAATTTAATAGAATATTTCTCAAACAAGAATAGCCAGTGCTTAGATGGCAGATGTGAGTTAAATATCTTGGTTTGGGTGACTGGGGGGTGATTTTTGATCAGAGTTTGTGCCAAATCCAGTGTCCTTGAAAAAGACGGGGGAATTTGGTTGAGGTTGCTGACAACATGGTCGCGCACAAACACATTTATATCCTGGACTTAATGTCATAAACTCCCTTAAATTTCATTTATCAACTGAGGCCAGGTTTGGTTGCATAAACTTCAACTCTAAGAAAAATTATAATGTGCTGCATTTTGTGCAGGTCAATGCTTATGAATCTGTTCGTGTGGTTGATGCATTGTATCGTTCCAAGTACTTCCTGACCTCACTGGCCGGTTCTCGTCAAGATCTAACAACACATCCAGTGACAAAGTCCTTAGAGAGCATTGATGATGGTCATCTAACTTTGAAGCCTGAAAATTATGTAGTTGGTACTAGTTCACAAAGGGAAGTGGTCATGGAAAATCATGACATGCACAAAGTTACCATTCTTAATCTTCCTGGAGAGTTTGCATCTATGAATGAAACCCAAAATAGCATTGCACATGAAAGTCAATTACAAGACAAAGTAATTTCATCAGAACAGGTTATTGACAGTGAAACCTCTTCTAGCGAGATATGTATGCCAATATTGCCATGGATAAATGGAGATGGGACAATCAATAAGGTTGTCTACAATGGACTTGTACGTCGTGTTCTTGGTACTGTGATGCAAAATCCTGGTATAACAGAGGTATCCTGCCTTTTCAAAAGTACAACATTAATTCATTATCAGATGTTCTCTTTCCAGTATAGAATGTTATTCTCAAAAATATATAAAAACAATAAGCAGCGAATGTTGCTGATGCTACGGTAAAATCATAATGTCATCAAATTTTTATGGTACAAGTATGATCCAATACTCCTCGTGATGTAAATTTAGCTTGTGTGCTATATAACTGTTAGCAAAAATACCAATAAAAATTAATATATGGAGTTTGCTTCTCCTAGTAACTTTTGATTTTGTCAACTTTCATGTATTTGTACTTTTTGCAAATTTGTTTAATTTCAATATAACTCTGAAAATTTTGGATATCTGCTTTATGTCTTACATTTCAGTTCAAACTCAAGTATTGGTTTTAAATTGTTGGACAACATAGTTTCGTTTTTATGAGATGCTAGAGAAATTGTTGAGACTATTATTTGTTTTTTGTCTGTTTGCTGCAAGCTTGAACAAGTTGCTCCTTTCTGGGATTGTTCATCAAGGTTTTATTTTCTAACATGTGCCGTAGGGACACATATTAACCCCGACAAATGTTGGCTCATTACTTAGATAATCAAGAAACATCTGAATCAATAATGCATTATTGCTCACTGATTATTGGAATTTAAACTTTTCATTTACTGTCATTAACATGTGCCCTTGAAGTACATGTTAGAATTTGAAAGATTCATTTCTCTTCACTTTTTTCTCACTTTTGCCTTAATTATTTTGGCAGGAGAATATTATATTCCATGTTGATGTATTAAATCCCCAGGTATGCTATTGTATTTATTATCACTAAAGTTTTTTATGTTTTCTACTCTCTAAAAAGTCCCTTGTCGGGCCATTAAGAATTGTTCCACCATCTGTATTTGATGAATGGACTCTTTGATTTAAAATATTCTTCTGCTAGGATCAGTATTTATGCACTCTGGACATGAAGTGTCCATCACAGCTTTGTTGCAATGTCACCATGCGTGCGCACACAAACACACACGCTATTTCTCTATCTAAGGTTATTGTAATTGCTTTTTTAACTAGGTTCTTTGGAAGGTCTTGAAAATCATAAGATCTTACAAACTCTAATCAGCAAGTAACAAAAATACCTATATTCATGTAATTATGCAGGAATTAATCACTTTTCTATTGTTGTAACTGATTAATTTTATTGTTAACCGAAGATATATTGTTTAATCATGCTTGTGTCCATGAACTGATATTGTGCTCATGACAAACAAAGCTTGGTCACACTTAATCAAGGAAAAATATTGTTCCATGCAGACAAACATTCCTAGGTATAATTTAATATATGGTACAAGGTTTAATCAAAGTAGAATTAGATTAAGACTTGCACAATACCAAGGTTATATCAAATCATGCAACTCATGCCTCTAAACCACGTTTGGATTATTGATGTTGTGTATTTCTAAACATTTTTGCAGAGTTGTAGAAATCTATTGGAGTTAATGATTTTGGATAAACACCTCACTGTGAGGAAGATGCACCAGTCTACATCAAGTGCCCCCCCTGTCTTATTGAGAACTCTCCTTGGGAATAGATTCAGAGAACCAAAGCTGGTATACCGTGAGCATTTCTTTGCCAATTCTATGAGTGCAGCCCTGCTGTAGAGCAGCTTCATGTATTGTCTGTCAGTATTTTAGGGAGCAGCCTCCAGTTTTCTTTCGAGAGGCACCAGCCTAGATGTGTGTAGGTAATGGTATATAAAGTTTCACTACATGGGATCTATCTGTAATTTAAAGATTAAATTTTGTGGTGAAATTGCAAATATCTGTACAGTATGCTGTTTTTAGGTGTTTTATACGGCTCTGGATTCCAGCAATCATTCTTTTATACGGAAACGACATGAAGTAAAGAACCAAAGATTATTAGCCAAGCTCTTCGCCTTCGCATGGCTGATTGCCTGATTGCCTGCTGTGGGGTGCACAATTGTCAAGTGTGGTCCATCCAGCTTCCCTTTATTATTGACAGCCACTCAAATCTCTTGCAGATATCTATGTGTTGCAATCACAACGCAGTTAAGTTAGTAAAGTGAACAGTTTATCATTGCTTCTTTAGATTGTAGATAGTTGCAATGGTGGCTAGGAAGCTTAAGGTGACACAACGAAACCTATGATCAACGAGGTTAGGCTGCATAAACTTCACTTGGAATGATCGCAATTATAGTTTCCCGAACTGCAGTGCCGGGAATTGAATTTTAATGGATACATTGAGTATGATTCAATCTTCAATGATGAAATATAGCCTAGTCTTTGTATTATTTAATTTTATTTGGATTTATTCGTTGGGATTGATTTAATTGTTTATAAGTCATTATTCGTTATAGTTAAGATTTTAATATTTATGTGTTAACTTATCTTATCTTCTTCAGCCCTTTTCTTGAAGAAAAATAAAATGAAAAAAAAAAGTAAAGAAAAGAAAGTGATTGAAATCATTCAAGATGGTAGTGACATGACATCATCAACAAGTTGAATGATTCCAAAACCAAGATTAAATTCAACAATTTAAATCTTGGGTTGGTAAATTACTTTACCCTTTAATTCATTGAATTTTAATTTGTGAATGTTGTACTTGTTATTCAACTTCTCATCTATAATGCCCTTTATGCATGAAAAAGAATAATCCAACCTTCCATATTTTTCTGTTAGATTTTTGTCTATCAATCAAACCCCATTGATATACAGCATCTACTCCTCTCTTTAAACTTGTGAGGAGTTGCAATTTTTATTTGGTTTAGTTATTTACAATTAAAGTTTAACAATACATGTCTAAAATTTTCTTTACATATTCTATTCTCGATTAATCTATGTATAAAAAAAGATATAGCTTATTTTTGTATTGTAATTTTAATTGCAAGAATTATATATGATTGTAATTTTATTTTTAAATAAGTGGTAGCATGTATTTGTGTCATGATCATTTAATGTTTAACCTTTTGTTGATAATTATTAGACCCAAGCATTAGTGATACTCTTGGTGACATTCAAAAAGAACCGTAACTTGTGCAAAACCCAAATGACCAATTTGTCTATAAATGTGGAATCCTTACCTACTTTAGTGAGACACCCAAATGACAATAAAAATATTTTTTAATAGCCATTAAAAACAAGTTGACCTAGGAATAACTAATATCAATATTAATTACGTTACTTTAACTAAAATAATTATCGAGTTATAGAACCTAATAAAATAAAAGCCTCTATTTTTGGTACTCTTTAGACCCCTAGATTTTTAACTGGTAAATTAGTGACATGAATAACTTATTTGACTGATACATTTTATTTGATAATAAAATGGTTAGGTTGTTAAAATGAAGCTCATTTGTGAAGCTCAAATTTACTAGAAAAGTGTCGAGGATTGTTTAGAAAGAAAAAAGGAAATCTCTTATTACTAATTAGACTAAAATGAAATACAAATTACAAAGGAAACATTTACCTTAATCTTTAGAGAAAAAAAATTAATAAAAGGGTATGATGTGTTTGGTTTTGCTATATAAGAAGTTTTAAAAGTCTCTTATATGGAATTATCTAATAAGGCGAGTGTAATGTTATAAGAGTTCGTCGATAATTATCTTTGCAAGATCTCTAATTTTTCTTTCTATAATTAAGATCTTATATGTAATTGATTTTGAATAATATGTTGAGCTCTCTGATTCTTTATCCTTGACACGTGATGAAAAAAATAAAGAAAAAATCTAATTTGCTAGGTTGTGTCCAAACTACATCTATCAGAGCTTTAATTAGTTTTTGCTCTATTTTCTAGCCTTAATTATATAATTTTTATTGCTACAAATCTAGAAAATCTATAGTTTTTCTTCAATGTTTTTTCAAATCAAAATGTCTTAACTAGTTAGGTTTTTTATGTAGAGTTCATAATATGCATATTAAAATCACAAAGCAAATTCAAGCAAATAATAAATAATATCAATTTTAGGTGATTTACATAAGTATCATAATGTATTTAATGTTGGAGATTATATCATAATACAAATTATACCTTAATAATGTTTTTGGAAACAAATAATAAATATCAAGGGAGTAGAGTTAGGTAATTTAAAGTCTTGCAAATGAATGAATTAAATAGCTATATCAGTAAATTGCTATCAAATTCTAATATTAGCTCTACTTTTAATATAAAAAATCATTATATATGAAATACAACCTATCTATAATATTCCCTTTAATACCTCTATATAATTATCCTTATCATTGATATAAAAAACATCATAATAGTATTTTAAATGCACAAGTTCTTTTTTACCAAGATAGTAGAACTCATTGAATCCCTGATCATAGACTTGATGATCAATTTAACTATACTAGTTATTCAAAAAAATTTTGAAGTTGTGACATCAACCGATTCATGTCGGGTCATCTAACATATGACTAAATTGAAAAATCAAGTAGGTAAGGAGATTTCAAGATTGATTTGTTAACTGAGTTTAGTGATGATGCTGAAGAATTCTACAGGCGTTTAACGTTATGTATGAGGATGAGATCATGCGCATAGAAGGACGTCAACTCAGTATGCTCATTCTTGAATTTTAGTTTTTTTTAGGCACCGTTCCTTGTTAATATACCCGAAAAGTTGGTTTACCCTGTGTGTAATTTAGGTGTAAGGATAGGTGGATGTTTGTAAATGTGGTTGAAATTATATTTTAAAGTGTTTTTTGTTTAGAAATGCATCAAAATATTTTATTTTTTTAGTTTTTAAACAATATTTTTTACATCAACACATACAAATGATATAGAAATACCAAAAAATTAATTCAAAGTAAAAAATAATTTTTCTAAAAAGAAAACATCAAAGAGTAATTATGTCCCTTTTAAATTGCCAAGTTTTTGTTATTGAGATTTTTTTTCCTTAAATATTTTGAAACTTGGAGAGGATAAAATTAAAAAAAAATATTTTAGTATATTTTATAAATGTAATTATAATGCAACAAAGAACAGATGCATGGCTAGTGATTCTCAAGCCGTGCGGAGTGTAATTAAAAGTGCGCCTATAATTTGCAGTAAAATTGTTACGAGTGTTGGAAGATACGTCCAAGAAGCTTTGTGCAAAGAAGAACGAAAACCAACATGGGAAAGCTGCCACGTTACTAACTGAACTCCATTGACTCGACCATTTTCAAAGGATGTTGTTTTGTTTGGAAGTATACTGTGTAATTGTTTTTTATTTGAAAATATATTAAAAAAGTATTTTTAATATCTGAAAATATCTAAAAGTACATGGAAAGTTTAAAGTAAAGAGAATGTATATAAAAAAAATTCTTTTAAAAATACTTATTATTCATTTTTTAAGAGCATGTTGGGAAGTGTGATATTTTTTTGAAGTGTTTTTTAAAATGTATTAAAATAATATATATTTTTTAAGTTTTAAAATATTATTTTTGATATCAGTAAATAAAAATGATTTAAAATAATTCCAAACAAAAAATAAATATCATTAAATTATTAAAAAAATAATTTTAAAATACACTCATAAACAAATGAAGTGTATAAGAGGGAGAATGTAAATGTGTTGAATAAGCCATATATATACTGAGGAGAAAGGTTGTATCGAAGATATGGTGGGTAATTGCAACCCCTACGACAGTCTATATGTTTGGCATTGTGGTGCGATCTGCGAATGGTGTTTGGTTAATAAAAACAAGCACTTTTTTTTGTGTGGGACCCACACCATATTATGTACAAAACGCCGATTCAAAAAAAGCTGGAAATTGATGCTTTTTCATCTGCGATTCATGCTTATTGAAACGACGATACAAATCCATTTTACATGCAAATGAGAATGCAAAACTGCAAGAATTTTACATGCAAAATGTGAGAATTTTACATGCGAATGTGCAGCTGCCATGTTTGATAATTTTACATGCTCTCTCTCTCTCTGCTCAAAACATAACAGTCATGGAAGCCGAGAGCTTCCAACGCTGACTCCGGCCACCACAGGCCACCATTTACGATGAAATCACCACAGGAAGAACCACCTCTTCCTCCTTTACCCGTAGGTATCCTCCGTTGAAGCTCTCGTCGTGGTCGGTGAACAGTACCGAGAGCTTCCAACGCTGCCTCCGGCCACCACAGGCCACCATTTCAGACGCCACCACCACAGGAAGAACCACCTCGGCCTCCTCTACCCGTAGGTATCCTTCGTTGAAGCTCTCGTCGTGGTCGGTCGGAAGCCACTGTGCACGTGAAATAATTCACGTGCACAGGTGCGCTGCACTGTCGCGAAGAAGACGCACAGTGCAACGCACCGTTTCACTTCTCTTTGCTATTGAAGTTGGACTTGGGCTGGGCTGCACTAGGCCCAGCCCAAGTCCATCAAAGTTGGGCTTAGGGCCAATTTGGTTGGGCTGCCCTTGGCCCAACCATTTTTTTTAATATATATTTAAAAAAATAAAAAAATATATAAATATATATTTGTTTTTTCATGAATTATGAATTACATTATATTATTATAATTATTAAATTTACAATATTTATAAAAATTATATACATATAAATATATACCCTTTAAAGTAATTTCACAAGTTAAAAGCAATATGTAAAGTTTGGTAACCAAACACCTAAAACTGTTTTTTTTTCAAACTCCAACTCAACCACAGTTTTAACCAAACACTTCATAGCTTATTTTGCACCGCAGTAAAAGCGTTTTTTTTTAAACTGTTTTTTTTCAACCTCAATCGCAAAAGCAAAAGCAATGCCAAACACACCCAGTGTCAATTTGTAGTAAAATTTAGTACTGAAAACAGTGTCAGCTGATTTGATAACAAAAACAATGTTAGCAGAATTGGCCAACAAAGACAATGTTAGTGAATTCGGTAGGCACATTAGTTCATACAAGTCATGAGTTGTAACATGACATGAACTTGAGATTTGGATAATAAACTATTCAAGGTGTCAACAACACACAGTCGAGAGCTGACAGTAGAGGGACATCCTTATCAAGAATCAAGACAGAATTAGAAGCAGAATTCAAGATTGATCCTGATAGGCAATTAGCGCTCTTAATTCCTATGAAATCAGATTGTTGCTAACATCGCGTCAGAGGAATTAAGACTATGATTGTCGCTCTTTCATTCACTTACTAGTTAGACATGCACGTTGTGAATTAGTGATGACAATTATGCTTTCAGATCATGAGGGACATATGGCTAGAGGTGGGACAGGAATGGGATTGCTCTACAAGTTACTAAGATTTACGAGGACATGGAAGGGAAACTATCGAACAATTACTAGAGAGCATGAGCCATTAAGTGCATAGATAACATGGGGGAGAGAGTGTTCTACCATGTCTTAGAAAATTAGAATAATGATTATGCCTTATAACTCGCTTGTTTTTGTCGATAAATAGACTGAAAAGCCTTGAATGTGGAGAGCATGTAATCTTTGTGCAGAGCACGTATATTTTATATGATGTAAATCCTTTATTTACAAGATTAGTAACGATTGAAAGTTTTCTGAACATGTTATACATTTACTTTGCATTTTTTTTATTTGTGTGTTGTGCTTATGTGAGAATGAGAAAAAATCTCTTGGGTGTTAGAAACATTTAGTTATAGTTAAACACGAGTAAGAAAATACTAAATATGGTAGAGAGCTGGGTTGATGCACAGGAGTTGATTATAAACAAAAATATTTGACCTTTTGACAAGGAACTTGTAAGGGAGCCGCCCGCCCGCTCTTCTTTTTCTTTCGTTCTTTGGCTCAAAAAACAAAGGGGAGAGGAGAAATCAGATTAGCACTGACGACTATAGTAAGGGCGTCGATCGTTTGCTTCTTATTCTATGATTGACTTTTCCTTACTTGAAGTCACTCTTCGATCTAATACACGTGTACGGCATACAGTCCATATATCCCTCCAGCCTCAAAATCGATTGCAACGTGTATGGACGAGATGCCCCGCTTGCACCATTCCCTCTGCTCATAAGGCTACACCGAGTCCTTCTCCTCTTCTCTTCCCCTCTCCCTCTTTAATTCTGCAAGAACCCAGGCTACAGTCACTCAATTCATCGAAAGAATGAATTTTTAAGTAAAGTCAAGAAAACCCATAAAATCTTCCAATCCAATCCAATCCATGGCAGAAAACGCAGCTGCAGCTGCGGCTGCTGCTGCAGCCTCTTCCCCTAAAACTCTCCCTTCTCCGAATACAATTATAGACCCATCGTCGCAATCACAGCCACAACAAGCAGCAACCTTAACAAACACTAACGCGGCAACCTTAACACAAACACAAAACCTATCAAATTTACCTCCAAACACACAAATCTCTTCCTCTCCTTCACTGGACCATTCCCAAATCTCCTCTTCGCCTTCTCTCCATTCTCAACATCAGCAACAGCAGCCGATTTTGCAGCAGCAGCAGCAACAGCAGCAGCAGCAGAATGTGACAGCAATGTCAGGCTATCAAATCCAACAACCCCTACAAAGATCTCCTTCCATGTCACGCATGAGCCAAATTAACCAACAACAACAGAACCAATTCGGTGGCGTTTTGAGGCAGCAGCAACAGGGCTTATATGGGCAAATGAATTTTGGTGGGCCTGCTTCAATTCAACAGAATTCGCAGCAGAATCAACAATTGGGTAGTGCCAATTTGTCTCGCTCATCACTTCTCGGCCAGACTGGCCACTTTCCTTTGCTCAACGGCGCAGCTGCCGCCGCCGCCCAGTTGAACTTGCCCTCACAATTATTGGCTTCAGTATGTGTTTGATTGGTTTGAAGTTATCACTTTTATAGTCTTTTGCTTACAAAGTCGTTGTTTTTGGTTAATGCGTTTGTTGAACTTAAGTGCCAGTATAATATGTGCTCACGATAGAGTTGATAGCTTTAGTAAGAATTCTGGATGTTTGTTGTTATTGCTGCTGCTGCTGCTGTTATCGATGATGTTTGATGTGCTGGTGTGAGTTTGTCAGAATTTCTCAATGGATTATGTAGTGATTTGCTTTGGTTTTCGAAGGCAGCAATTGAGATTGTTTTGTTTTAGGAGTTTTTTAGGCAGTGTGAATCAAATTTGTTTTGATGAGAATGTTTCATGAGTTACTAATTATAGGGTACTCAACTATATGCAGTAACAATAGTGATCTATTCATTGAATTTGTGGCGCAGTTGTTTGGCTCGGCAAAGACTATTTTCTTTTTCTTTCTTTTTTCAAGTTGAAAATTTATATTGGTATCGATCAAATTATTGTTTTTTGCTTCTTGGGATATGGAATCTACTTATTGTACTGCTTAGTACTTACAGGTGACAAATTACTAGAAAATTGTTGCTGGATGTCAGAGGTATATGAAAATCATTTCTACGTGATGATCAGTTGATAGTATATTAATACTTAAATATTTAAAAGGATATCCAATTACATATTATTTCTGAGCTCAACAGACTGAATTCAGCATATGATAAGCTTGAAAAATGGTGCACTTCTTTTCAATCATTGTATGATAGGTTAGTTGATTGGATCAATAGAATCTGTTGCATCTGTCTCAAGCTGATTATTTATTACATTTGTGATTGAGCTAGCAAAATAATATAAATAATCAGAATTAAGATTGTTTCTAAAATAAGTGCACTTTTGGATGTAGCCGAGGCAGAAAGCTGGGTTAGCCCAAGGATCCCAATTCCACCCTGGTAATTCTCCAGGGCAGTCTTTGCAGGGGATACAAGCAATTGGAGTGATGGGCTCACTAAATATGTCACAACTAAGACCTAATGGGGCACTTCCATATGCTCAACAGCGAATGAGTGCAGGTTCAATAAGGCAGCAACTGGTGCAACAAAATTCGCTTACCTCTCAGGTTTGAGTTATCTCTTATCACATCACCTTCTTCTCTTTCCAGTAACTGGATTTGATGACTCCAGTTTCTGTATAGCTTGGTTCAAGTTTTTGTAATTTCAAAATATGTTCTTAATCATTTTTTACTTGTATAATTTTTGTTAGCAAGTCCTATTTCTCTGAGGAGTCACAATGTATAAGGCGGTTGTTTTCTTGTAAAGGGTGGTTTTCCAGCCTTGGCTCTCTTATTCTTGTGCAATTTGTTCTAGTGTTTTTCATGGTGCGTGGTTCTATAATTATACTTAATAAGCAAAAATGGATTAAATGTCAGAAGTAACGTTTATTCTCATGTTATTGGGTTCTTGCACTTGCATGTTGCATGGGATATACACATACTTCTTTTGATGAATTGGTTAATTGTTTTTTCTTTCATTAAAGCACCCAGTGAATACAACCCATATTCCTACACACTTTAGCTGTCGAGCTTTCCAAAAATCAAGTAATCCTCTTTTCTATGATCGAGTATTCTATCCTTCCTTCTTTAAGAACAGAAAAATGTTTACTGATCATTCTCCTTTTAGTTTTGTTGTTGTAACATGTAACTTTTGAAATCCTGTGCTTTACTTTTGATTTGTATGCATGATCATCTCTCTGAAAATGCAGGTTCAAAACCTACAAAGAACACCATCAGTGGCATACATGAACCATCAGTTGTCAGGGCTGGCTCAGAATGCACAGCCACCTATGATGCAGAGCTCTCTGTCACAGCAACAGTGGTTGAAGCAAATGCCAACTATGTCTGGTCCTGCCTCAACTTCACTCCGTATTCAACAGAGGCAGCCACAGGTTCTCTTACAGCAGCAAATGGCTTTGTCTGGTCAACTGCACCAGAATTCAATGGCACTGAACTCGCAACAGTTATCCCAGCTGGTACAGCAGCAGCCCCCAATTGGACACCAACAACTACAACAGCAGCAGCAACAGCAGCTACTACAGCAACAGCAACAATCACAACAGCAGTTACAACAAGTGTCTTTGCATCAGCAGCAGCAACAACATCAACAACAACAATCTCCAAGGATGCCAGGACCCCCAGGCCAGAAAACTCTTAGTTTGACAGGATCACAGCCAGATGCAACAGCATCTGGAACAACTACACCAGGGGGGAGTTCAAGCCAAGGAACAGAAGCAACTAATCAACTTCTTGGGAAGAGAAAGATACAGGACTTGGTTTCACAGGTCTTTTCAGCATTTCACTCTCTATTCCTATTCTGTTAGCTTTATGCCATGTTTTTTCTTCCCTTCCAATTCTTCATGATAAATGTGACATGTTTTTTCATCTTTTGGGTATTCAGGTGGATTCAAATGGAAAGGTAGATCCTGAAGTTGAAGAACTTTTTCTGGAAATTGCTGATGACTTTATTGATTCAGTGAGGCTTGCTAACATTCACAACTTTTTCTCCGTCTCTGTGTGTGTGTGTGTGGCTGTATGTGAATTCCTTAATGTATAAAGATTCTCTCTCTCTCTCTCTAACATGGCATGTTTTAGTAGTCTTTTGTGCTATTTTTCACAGTTTTCCTGCATTTAGATTGTAATTTTAGACACCTAACAATATTTTTACTCTGCATTTATATGAATGTTACTGATGAGTTCATGATTGAGTTTGGGGTTTTGACTGTTCATTAAGGCTTCAATGCATGTGGGAATCATAGCACAATGTGAGTTAAAAACAGGAAGTTTTCCTCCAGAATTTTTGCCTGATTTTCAATTGTTGCAAATCACTGAATCTTGCTTTATAAAAGTATTGCTTGGTTGCAGAAATATGTTATTATTATAGACAGTTGAAGTTTAAACATTGTTGGTTTCAGAAGACCTTTCCTTTTGGTGTTCTTATCCTTAACTTCATCTCAATCAACAAGGAGTTTTCAAAGCATTTACTTGTAGTTAGGGATGAAGGGCCATTGACAGGTGCAATGGTAAAAACGCTTTGCCTTGCAACTAAGAGGTTGCATGTTAAAAGTTGAGTGGAGCTACTTATTACAAAAATGCTAAAGGGTATATCATCTCCAAATTAAACCCAGTGAGAGAATATATGATGAGAGAAGAAATCTTCTCCTAGTGCTGATACTTCTCTCATTTCCTAGTTTCTTGAAGGCCCCTTAAGAAGCTTTATTTGATGTAAAGCTTGATAGTATGAATGGCAGTATCAAACATAAAAGCTTGTTCTTGATGTCATCAAATGTCACCTTCAATGAGAACCTTCATTAATGTATGAGCAATATCCTTAATTTTCTTGCATGAAAAACTTTTGGCATAATTCTTTGCTGCTTAACCTTCTTTATTGTATTCTCAACTAATCTTGTGGATAGCTCCCTCATTTAGGTTGGATTTTGATATGCTCAACTACTAAGGTTTTGTGGTGAAGCATGAAAACAGTGGCCAATGGTACATGCATTCATTTCAACATATAGAATACTCGAATCCTACTTGGTTGTTTTCTGAAATGTGTCATGCTGGATTTTTTTTTACTCCTTTTGTTTCTAATGGTTCTACACTCTCCCTAAATTAGTGGAAGAAGTCTTCCTTTGTTCATGGACAAGTGATAGTACTGGTTCATTCAGTTTTTTTTTTTTTAAAAAGAAAAAACATGGATAAATTATAAATCATGTAGGACAGGCAATTAAATATTGTTTGGAGTTTTTGGGTGGATCTGCTCCATCCTGAAAAATATTAGTCTATAATTCATGATATTTTTATGACTAGTTATTGCATACATGATCATGTTATTACTGTGTAACTTGTCTACCAAATATTATGCAATAACATTCTTGGAGGATGAATTAAACCCTTTAATTTCAAATGTTTGTTAGAGAAACTTATTTGTGCTATCAAAATGCAGGTGACCGCATTTGCTTGCAGTTTGGCTAAGCATCGGAAATCTTCAACTTTAGAGTCCAAAGATATATTGCTGCACTTAGGTTTGTGCTTTGACATATAGTATTTGCATCAGCAATTTTATGTCATATGTGGGAACATTGATACGTGGTGCACAAATTTAATCTTTGATTTTATAGAATGCTCTTATTGATTAGAAAGAGAATGAGGATAGAGTATCTGATTAAAATAGTAGGAGCTGCACGAGTGGTTGTGGAACATGCAGGGTGAGCAATGAGTGAACTCCAGTTGCTGTAAGGCTTACTAATGGTTTCATGTAATCCATTTGACTTCAGTGTTATCTTATATGCTTTCTATTGGTTTCTTATCTACATTTGTGATGTTATGATAAGTTAATATGAAAAAAGAGAAAGGATTAATTTTTGCTTAGATATGTATTGAATTGCTTTTGTTCAGGTGGCTAAACTTTAGGTTTCTTTCAAAAATGTTATGGTTAAAAATGTCTTTTAAAAATTCTTTGTTGTGAAAAAATCTGTTTAGTTTGATTTGTATCTTGTATGTGCATCATATATATAAGGGTAATGAGTCCAATGATGAAAGATTTATGCATTCTCTCAAACCAAGTTTGAATAACATTACTTCAATTTGAAAAGGAGCAGTCAAAATCACTGTGGCCGTGGCCGTTTGGGTGATTTGTTATATGGGTAGGAATTTGACTTCACATTTCCTTTTTCACTGCATAGTTTGAATGATCCCCTCCCAAAAAAAAAAAAAAAAAAAGGATGTATTAATAGCATGTACTGCATGTTAGTTAACAATGATTTTGATAAATTTGCTTTTAATTTATTATTTTGAAGTGAAGCATAAGGAGTTTTTAATGAGCGTGATACTTGAAAACTGTGTGCAGAGAAAAACTGGCATTTGACAATTCCTGGATTTTCATCCGAAGAGAGAAAGCACCAAAGCAAACCTGTAAGCTTTTAGAATATCTGTTAATTGTAGTCTCCCCCCCCCCCCCCCCCTCATTATCTAGGTCAATAACTTTATTAAGATGAAGTACAATGTACGTTGGATGAATCTGATGGAAGTCCAAAGTTTTGTATCTACAGTTCCTTTTATTAACGATTGATATTTTTTAGGGTAAATTATCATAATAATATTTTTTTTACCATGCAAATTTGGAAGCTTATCAATTATTATTTTTGAACTTCATTTGATTTGATTATAAACCAATATAATCCTGTAACCAGTCATGTCATCCCCTACTAACAGGCATACACACACATCTACAGGTGATATTAGTCATTTTGAACCACTGCAAAATTCATTAATATTTCATGCAATTTACATGTTGACATTGGGTTTAAAATATGCAGTTGCCTAGTGATCTCCACAAGAAGCGTCTTGATATGGTAACTGCACTCCATATATGTTTTTTTTTGTCCTTGTATTCCTACCCCATCCACCCCCCTCCCCTGTGGGGTTCTAAAAGCTCTTTTTTTTCCACTCGTGATGATGAGTCAGATTCGTGCATTGATGGAGTCCTCTCAGTCTGAAGAAAATAATATCAATCCTAAAGAGATGGTAAGACAAGGGCTTGGCAACCCAGCTGTTACTAACCTGATAAGACCTTCATCAAGTTCAGAGCAATTGGTTTCACAATCAACTGGTTCTCCAATGGTGCAGCAGATTACACGGTTTTAATTGATTTAGGTTTCTGTTTCTGTTATGGACTTGATGCAGTTCGATTTAACTGCCTAGACTTTGCTGGTGAGAATTTAATTTCATCTTTCAATTGTGTGTGTGTCCTTGCAGAAAGTAGTGTATCCATTCATCATTATCATGTAATGCATGGAAGGATATGCCTGTTTTGATTTTCTGAATACCTAAAATCATGTTGGATTTGCATGTAAGAATAGCTGCATCTTTTCACTGATAGAATTTGCATGAGAGGGAGATGAGTTCAATTTATTGCAAGGTTTATCTAATTTGTACTAACTTCAAATTGTTTAAGGGTGATTACATGGTATTTGCTATCACTGCAAGCATTTTAGTACCTCTGTTCCTCAATTGCTAAAACTTTTAAGCACTTTCTTACAGTTTGGATTGGTAGCAGCAAAACTGTAGTTGGATTGGAGTCATGCAGATTTGTAATTATATGGAGTAATCACCAAATGGCCGTGGAGATTGCGCCAGTGGACCATCTAATTTATTATAGCTATCATTGTTGTTTATGATCATTTGATTTGGTGAATAGCACCACATGATAATAGCTCCCCGTAGTTCGAGTTCATCTAGCGGCTTGAAGGGTGCAAATGGAGGTTCCAGTTGCCTGTCATGTGCTTATTTTGCTTGTTCAATAATGTAAGTTGACATAAAAGCAAATTAAACGAATGGATTTCGCAAAAATTATACACTATTAGATTTTGGGTCCCACGTGTTTTGGGTTTTCTTTTTCTCTTCATTGGAGACGGTATAGGATTTTTGTTAAGCTCGTTCCTCTGCCTGCTTTTTCATGTAAAAGGAGACTAAATATTTCTTATGAAAAGCGTTTTCTTACGTTCAGGATTTGGTGATCTTGTGTCCTAGCATGCCATTGGATGAATGCTTGTTCGTGGATGATTTCAAAAACTACTCATTACTCTCAAAATTGCATCTTGTTTGCACGCATGCAAATAGAGTCTGGTGTATCTGTTCCGACACCAAGCAAATTAATTGGCTTATTGTTTTTCACCTGAGAGAACATTGAGCAACGGTTCCAAAACATGAAAGTTTTCTGAAGTAAAGATGTAATGCAATGACAAGTCATTTTCCTGGAAGCAAAGTTTGCTCACGCTGTGAGCCAGAATTTCAAGCGCAGACATCCTCCCTTGCTGTATCAGATGGTTTCTGTTTTACAATCATTTTTTCTCACTGAAATAACCCAAAACTGGAAGCAGGAGAGAGGGGCTGGTTTATTTTTATTTTTTACTTTTTAATTCGTTAATATTATCAGCATTAATCATCGCTTATTGGAGGTCTGTAGCTTGGATGATGTTCATTTTTGTAAGAGAAAGCAAGTCGATTTTTTCCATCACTTTACCCTACGTGGAATCGAGAGAACATGTGTATATATATATATATATAGCTTACGGTAATATCTCCTTGCAATAAATTCTGCTTATTTTGGTTAGATAAAAAGAAAAATCACGATGCATTTGCTTGAATTAGATATCATATTCATATACCAGATGTTTCATTACAGGGAAAAAAGAGCAGCTGGTTAGAGGAAAATCTTCAACAAGAGTTCTCTCCCTTGGCTTGGCAAGAGTTCCAATGAACCTGGAGCCCATTGCTGGTAGAATCAGCACACACATGCATAATCTTGACTGTATAGTTTATAGTTAGCAGTTGAAATTATATAATACAGAATGTTTCACAGCTTGCGAATGAATAAAATACTTCAGAAAAGATCATCCAATCTTTTTAAAAGAAATCATCTCAACATTTCAACTTGTTAATCACTGGACTAATTTGTTGAAACAGTATTGAATGCAGTCAATTAAGAACTTCTTGCTGATATTGTTGGCTTAAACCTAGGTGTGCCCTAAGAAGTCGGACATGAGTGAGTAGCTCTCCACCACTTTTAAGTTGCTGAGCATGGTCTCTCCATTCGCATTGACTTGCAGCGTAAGTGAGCATTTCAACCCAAACCTCACTTACCATCTTCTACTTCTCTATTTCCAACTTCTGCAACTGTTGAGCTAGCTTACATCCATGGACGAGCAGGTACTTGCTACTTCCATATGCTCCAGGAATTGTTGCCGTCGTATCAATAGAAATTGCTATGGCATTTTCCAACTCCTGCTTCGTTTGGAACAATGTAATGCGAGCTTCCCTTTCCCCGCAATTTGATGACCCTTTTCTTTCTTGCCTGGAAAAATCTCTCGTACTTTTTAATCACATCTTGATATCCAGACCCTGAATCACTAATTCCCTTGGGAAGCATGTTTGGTTTAACGGCCAGAAGATAGAACATGTGATCAGATAGTGATTTAGACATCCTTTGCTTCTAATGGAACTTCTGATCTTCGTAGGAGCAAAGATCAGTAGCAATGTGCCACATTTGGTTCAAATTCCACAGACGTTGTGCACCAGCGGAATTCTTCTTGCCTTTTCATCTTCTCAAGCACATCATCCCCCCTTTGAGCTAGCAAAACAGAATACCCTTGTTTCATGAAACACACACACACACACACACAAAAAAAAAAAAAAAAAAAACTTTCTTCCAGAATTTGATTTAATATTAGTTTATAGACTTACATTATAAGAAATAAATTTAATATTAAAAATATCTGATTTTCTCTAAAAACTCCAAAAAAGGAAGATAAAAAATCAAAATTTGTTTTAGAAATGAAAAAAAAGTATTTTTCCTTCGATAATTTTATTTAATATTGAATTGTAGACTTACACAGTTAGATACAGACTTGATACTAAAAATACCAGGTTTTCTTTAGAAATTGAAATAAAATCTAAAAGCTCTTCATTTCAAAAACACAGGAAAAAAAAAACTGCTTTCATGCATATAAATAAATTCTAAAGGTTTTTCATGCATATTTATAAAATCACATTTTATCATGTTTTAAAACTACAAAAATAGATATCATAACTATTTAAAGTTTGACCAAAATATTAAAAAAAAATGTCACTACATTTAGTTTGTTAATGAGAGTGTCGTAATTTAATTATAGACTTTAATATTTAGAGTATTAAATTACATTATAAAATATATTATTATGAATTAAAGATACAAAATATAAGATAAGTATAATATTAAATTTGAATCTTAAAACGATTGGAATTTAATCAATTAAGATGAAAATCTCCTAACGAAGAGAGATTCACCTTGAATCTTAGATAGACCGGTAAATATAAACATTCCTTATTAATTAATTAATTGATCAATAATACAGTTTAGAATAGGATAGAGCCAAATATTATTATTCTGTTAAAAAGAAAGCTTTTTTCATTGTCATTTGTTTTTCATTTTTATTTTATTGGTATTGCATTTTTTATTTAAATTATTTAAATTACCGATTAAACCAATGACTTGATTCTCAAATATGTTTTTCGTAGTATTCTTTTTTTCATTGAAAGTTTATCAAAATTGACTGATCACATTTTTTTAAAATATTGATATTTATATTATATAGTAGTGCTCCTCATAAAATTTGATTTTATTTTTATTTTAAAAAATGAACATTTATAAATCATATAGAGCTATATATAATATAAAGCTGTATGAATTTATATATATAAAAAAGTATTTATACATAATATAAAACTATAAATAATATAAAATAAGTTTATTAAATTATCCTTACCTATAGTATCAATATAAAACTATAAATAATATAAAATAAGTTTATTAAATTATCCTTACCTATAGTATCTCAATGTCACTTTATTTTTACTATCAAACTTCTAAAAATACTTAAAAATAGGTTTGCAAAAGCCAATAGATAAAGCTAAAAAACAATTAAATTTTATCAAATTAATAAATAAAACCTATGAAGTAACACTTATTAAAAAGGAAATGTTTATTGTGACAACGCGTAAATATTGTATTATCCTTACATTTTTAATACACTCATCTCAAATTTATTAGGGTTTTTCTTTTCTAATTAAAAAGTGTGTTCAAATTGAATGTTCTTTAAGAAACAAATATTGTAGTGATAGATGAGACCTATGAGTTTTAGTTTGAGATGTATTTTTTTTTCTATTTTAAATCATGCAAAAAAAAAATGTCCTCTTAATATTTTTGGTGTTTATTAAATAAATAACATAGAAAAATTATTTTTTTTGTTTATACAAAAGTATAGGCATGAAAAGGAAAAATTTTACAAACAAATCATTTTGTTTCAATGGAATTTAAACTATTTATATTCTTCTAAAAAAATATCAGTGACATATAATTAAGTTAAAAATACTAAAATGCTCTTGGAAATATATGATCAAATTTTAATTTATTTCTTAATTTTACAACTTAGACTTTAAGAATATTTATGGATACATATAATCCTCAATTTATTTTATTAGATGTAGATCTCAAATTTTAAGCTCATGATTGAGATTTTTCTTGTTATTAAAAAACATGTTGGGGAACCTTAATATTTTTATGTTAAAAAAAAATTTGATAATACAAACTAACTAGCTAGTATGTTATTAAAATACACATAAGTTTTTAGCAATTAATATTTTTTATAGGAGGGGTTGAATTTAGATTTATTATTTTATATTCTTGTATGTTTTTACTCTATGATATTCTCATTTATTGAATCCATAATTTTTTGGAAATTAATATTTTTTTTTATTTTGTTATTTAATTTTTATTTTTATTTTTGTGTGCTCTTTATTTATGGTTTTCTTTTCTAAGATATTATTATGTTTATGATGAAGTAATTCATATAATACATGTCGTTAAAACATTTAGGTGAACAAAAAAGGTAAAATGATCTTTTTACCGACGGATAATGGTGATCTTAAAGATATTTTATTATACGAGGATGATAATGTCAAAAAGAAAATAAATTCACTATTGGATACTCTATTTAAGATAAGTTGCTACATGTTTGTTATTAGGATCAAACCTTAAACAAATCTTAAATCTATATCATATTCTTCCTTTATCAACGTATGTTTTTAAATGATTTTAATACTTCATTTTATATTTTGTTATATCATTAAAATAAATGATATTAATGAAAATATGATATTCTTCAAAACTTTATCGACCATCAACTGAAATCTTAAATATCTTATATTTTAAATAATTTAATTTTTCACTAATTAAATTCATAATAAAATTAATTTGACTCATTAAAAATATAATTAACTCCTTACACATGATTAAATTTTTTGACTTGATCTAAATTGATTCTTAAGTATAATTAAAATTTTAATTGGATCATGATTAAATCCAATAAATCTATTAAAAATCTAATCTTGTTATTGGATTTAATTTTATACAAATTCAACTAATAATCATTTAATATGACATTAAATCTACATTATCTTTTTAATCTTTGATATAATGAGGTGCAATTGATTTTCTAATTTTAAATTGTAGTATGATTTCTCCGTACATTTGAAATTCTTCCGAGTATGCTCTTGCCAAGTTGCAGTCTGTATTTTCAAAAGCAAAATAAGGTAATTTTGAGGAAACCTAACATTTATATTAGAGTGAAAAGGCAATCTTGCCCATGCTTAGTTCAATTTCTTTTTTTTTTCAAGTTAGGGCAATTGTATCATTTTACTATTTTTAAAACATTAAAATATTTTGGGCTACAATAACTTCTCCTTCACTTATTTTTTTATTTAATAAACAATAATTTAATTTATATTTTAATAAATTTGTAAAATATACTTGACTTATAGCTTAACCCAAAAAAGAAAAAAAGAAAAAGAGTTATTTTAAGTTCGGAGTTCGGACATGATCATGTCGGGTTTTAAATTGTATAGGCTATTTTTTCGAGCAGAATTGGGCCGGGTTGATATTAGCAACCTGAATCGAAGTTGTTAATTTGTCTCTCCTTCTTGGATTTTGTTCGGTAACTGACGGTCGCCGGGCGCTTCCCAATTTCTTCCCCTCTTTCTTCTTCATAGAAATCACAATTGTCTAAGGTACCCCTCTTTTTTCTTTTTCTTTTTTTATTTGCGTTTGTGAAAACCCTAGGTTTGTAGTAGCGTGAAATTATGATTTTGAGGTTATTGTCTTGTGAAACTCTAGGCTATAGTGTGTGAGGCTGGGAAAATTCTGAAATATTCCTTACGAATTGTAATGTTTTGCTGCGGGGAAGACGAAGGAAGCTGTGACTTTATAACCCTAAATTAAGAAGCTTTCTCCTTGCAGACCTTTTTTGTTAGTTCTTAATTTATATATTATACGAACAAATATACAATGGAATTAATAGAAACCTGGGAATTATGACATTGAAATTTGAAAGTAGAGTTGGTCTTTGCACTTAGTGGCTGTTGATGTTCAACTTGATCTTTGGTTATATATATTTTCATGATTTTTGGTGATCGGGGTTTTGGACAGTAAAAATTGGCTGGAAGGTATATGGAATTCCAATTTTCATTAGGAAAAGTAGTTAACTAGAAAGCATGATATCATTATGGACTATAGAAATAAGGATCAGCGTGATTAATGTATGTAGCATTAAGTGGAGCATTCATCATACAGTGGAATCCTAAGGAATCATTTTGGGAGATTATTCAGTTAGTTGTGTACTTTGTGCTTGAATTTTAAAAATTTGGATGTTTGGGATATTGATCTTAAATCTTTCTTTGACCTGTCAAAATCCCTAACTTCCAAGTTTCAACTTCTAAGCCTCATCTAACTCTCAAATTCTAAGCTGAAAGCAACAATGGCAACTGATTCACTGAGCTCTGCACGAAAAGGTGAGCCAAAACTTGCACAAGTTATAAGCCCATATATAAATACTCTTCAGTTATGTGTATTTTTTTTTATATAAAAACTAACTAATTAAAATTTGGGTTTGTGATTTGATGCAGTGATTGTTCAGTTAAAAGCCACTGCTGATGCACCTATTCTCAAGCAAAACAAGTTCAAGGTGTAGCTTTCTTTCACTCGTTTTTGCATAGATTTACATGTCTTTTTTATGTAATTAATTTTTGGTGGTTTTGTATTTTTTGCGTGTCTATTATTGCAGGTTTGGAAAATAAGGATAAAATTTAGATGCCAGTATATTCATTTTGTTATGAAATGTTGGCTTGTAAAGAACTATAAACCCATAGACATAAAATGAATCAAGGGATGATCTTGCTGCGTTGTTATCCTGGTATAAGCTGGGATTTCATTGGAGAAAGTTTTTAAATAAATAGTTGTAGTTAGTAGAATCGAAGGAAATGTGCTCTATGGAAGAATAGGGTTTTGTCTAGGGCTTCTAATTTTTGTCAGGAAGCTATGTTTTGGTGCAATACTGGGGCATTGTTTTGCTTGTGAATGTGATAATTTATGCTGCCATTGAACTCTAATCCAATTAGAGATATGCTTAGCGAGTTTGATGATTGCTAATGATTTTTGGGTTGTGTGTCACTATTGAGCCTTGATTTGTATTTGAGAGACTAGTCCTAACATTAGGAGCACATTCGTGCATAGTAGAATTGATCATTTCCTCACAGGTGTCTTCTTTCTCAAACTTATAAATAGAGTACATGCAGGGGCGGAGCCAAAAAAAACCCTGGCTCCTCCTTGATCAATTAAAATTTTATGGCCAAAACTAATAAAATTTAAGTCCCCTAAAAACATATCCTATTCCACCCCTGAGTGCTTGTGTGCCTTGTAACCATTGAGTATTGGGCAGCAAACTTAAAGCTTGGAAATGAGTTGCATGGCAAACTGCATGCTGAAACCAACCCCTGATTCATAGGATTCTTTCGCATGTCTAGAGAATAGTTGACTGCTATATCTTTGGATTCCCAGAAAGAGCTTAATAAATGGGGCAGGGCTATGGTGCTTCAGCCAAAACACATTTCATGAAATTGCGTTGGAGATACTTAAAATCAGAATAACTGCAAGTTGACGTGTTTCAGATTTCACATATAAGTGGTTTAATGTTTCCTGAGATTGATTTTTTTTTATTTACTGAAACTTTCTTGGATTACATTATTATTGTTATGATGATGATATTTATATACTTTGAGCACTTGGATGTGGCAGATACATGGAACTGATAAGTTTGCTAAGGTGATTGACTTTGTGTGCCGGCAAGTTCACAGGGAGACTGTGGTAGCTTATCTTTGATGTTGATTTCTTTCCAATTTAGCAAAAGAATTAATAAGTGGGTTTCTGGAATAGTAATGTTTTCTGTTTCCCCCTTGCTCTCTAGTTTGTATACATCAACAGTGCATTCTCACCAAATCCGGATGAATTGGTGATTGATCTGTTTAATGTAAGTTTTTGTAGCAGTTGATTTTTGTTTTATTGATTGCGGCTGTTATAGATAATTCTGATTTGAAAAATAATATGGTTTTTATCAGTTCATATCCATTCATGTTGAATTTTAAGTTACAATATGTTGTGCAAGATGAATGCACCCATATGCGCTAGAAGATCATTGGTGGGTATTTTTTGGTGATAATTATGAAAGACCAAGTAATTGCAACATGGTTATGTGCTATACTGATGATTTTTACCAAGACATCCCATCTAATTTATTATTTGTTTGTTCATCGTGCTTAATTTTGGAACAAAATTTATTTATTAACACCCTACCAGTTTTAAGTGAAGCTTTTGGTTAATACGACACTCAGGCAGAAAACAAATGGGTTACAGGCAAATGATTCGCATGAAACAAATTATTCTTCAAATATTGTGCCCAGCTATTCATGTTCTGAGCTGTCATTGAGTACAAATGTCCCATGCAAATGACGTAAAAGTAGATTCTTTCAATCTGTCCTTGCCCTTTAGCGAATTTGCTAGTTTATAGTTAACTCTTGATGAACAAAAGGAGTGATATATCGTGGCGTATTTCATTACGATATGTATATACACGTGACAATGCCATTTTCAAAATTGACATTTGGCTATGGACAAAGATGGTTTAGATGAGAAAAGCTTCCACGAAGTTCTCGTGAATTTTGCAAGGCTTTTCTTTTTACCTTTTGAGCATACTAGGAACAACCCCCCCCCCCCCCTTTCTTTTTCACTGGGTTCATTTTGAAGGTTTGATTGGATATTTTGCCTTGATTCTGCCTTTTTTAAGTTTAAACTTTCCACTTTATCAATTCAGAATTTTGGCGTTGATGGTAAACTGCTGGTCAACTATGCTTGTTCAGTGGCATGGGGCTAACTTTCGGCAATGGGAGTGCTGATTTACGGTGTTCAGACTTGAGATCTTTTGTTGCATGTAATGAATATTGGTGTTTTCTTGGACCCAACGAGTAATAAGGAAAACTTCATTGATGCAAACCCTGCAGTATCCTTTGCTCCGTGTACTTATTTCTGCAATATTGTTCTGTAGATATCATGCAAGCAAGCGCAGTATATAACTAGTTGACAAGACTAGAAATGTGATTGGACAGATGGAGATTTCAATCACAAAACACATGCATTTCTTTGTTCTTTTTCCTTTTTGTTTATGGTTAATTTCCCACTTCATCCATTTATGTAACCCTGCTTCAGTGACGAGCCTCATGGATTTTACTTTTCACCTAATTGTAATATACAAGACTTGTACTGGTTTATGATGCTTTTCTCTCTGAAGGTGGATTTTTTTCTTTCTATGATATGGATTTCAACTTTTCGATGAGAGTGTGATGCAATAATGACATGTTACTGTAGCACACACTGTGCCTATGATAGCTTTTAGAATCTTTCCAGCAAGAATGATGTCCATAAGAATTTTGTTCTCATTGTAACATTCTGTAGAATGATGAAACCATTCAGAAATTATCACAAAGTGCATCTGAAATTCTATATTTTCACGTGGGATTAAGAAAAAGTGACCTGAATAAATTGCAACGCAATGCTTGTAAATGTCAGCTATTACCAGAGTTTTACTGTTTTTTGGATGTTCTCGCTCCCATGGACTGTAACTTGAAGCCTGGATTCATTAAAGATTGTGGGGTTGCTGGAGATGCCTTTACAACTTTACAATTATAAATTGGTTAAAACCTTTTGGCTTGACATGATTAATCTTGATGATGTCTTGCAGTATACATTATTACAAATATAAAAATTGTATCTTAGATTTACTAAGCATGTTTGATGAGCGATTTAAAAGAAGATGCAGGTTCCTATACTTTCCACAATATTTTCACCGACACAGCTTTTACTCTCAGAAAGGATGTCGAGGATTTACAGAGATTGGTATTTAGAATTTAATTTTAACATTCCATTTTAAGATGTACAGGAAAGCAGCTGTCCTCCTTTTTGTAGCCAATTTATTATCTGCCCTCATTGCATGTTAATAGCTATTGTTTGTAACCTGTCAGGCAGGACCACTCTGGTCTACGAGCCAAACTCCCTGAGCTCATAACCGGTTCTTGTTTACTGAGTTGACGCCCTATGGTTTATCATCCATGACCTGGAACGGTGTCTGGAAAAGGTTATAGAGACAATTTTCATAGAGAAAACAGTACCTGATGGGAATCCTCAGGAACTAAAATGAGGAGGAAGAATGCAATGCATATCTCATCAAGCTGGTCCTAAGGAGAGCAAGATACTGATTTTGTACAGTTTGAACTGGTTTAGGTCAGTAGAAAGCATGATCAAGCAGGTGGTTGTAATGTTTTCGTATGATTCTATTATCTGCAGCAAGAATAAGATAATTGAAAGTGATCTTTGGATATTAAGTCTGCCCCGGCGCCCGTGCAATTAAGCAAAATAATATTATATTACTCTGTTCACACAGCCTACAAGGAGGGTTCGAGTTCAAAGCAACAAGTCGAACTGGATGACAGACAGGGCACATGTCTAATCATATGATGCGATCAAGCAAATTAGTGTTCAATAACAGCCTTTGATTTGCTTATGAATTGTTCTGTGTGCTCCACGAAAGCCCAGGTCACAATTGGTTCCTCACTGTGAATTCTTGATATAAACACCTGTTGTCTAATTTCTCCTAGCTACGAAGTGCAAGGATCATATGTGTTCTTTCAACACAGGCTCTCTCCCCAGAAGAAGACCTTGCCTGCTTGTTGAAAGTGTCAAGCAAGTCCTGGTACAGTATGCTGGATTCACTAACCACAACTAATTGGGAACTGGGACTGATGAAACGAGATGAGAGCATGGCGCAGGACCCCCACCACCACCACCATCACCACCACCACGGGATTGGCTTAAAAAGTGATTTTCTTTCTTTCACATGTGCTCTTAATGTAGTAATATTTTAGTCGTACGAAAAATTTGTCGACCTTTTTCTTGGACACTCTCTGAAGTGAAGTGATGCTGCCACGTTATGAAATGATGAATCGCCATTGTAAATAGCCATTTTCTACAGGGAGAGTTGATTTATTATGTTTCCTTGTCAATATCCGCAGAAATGCTTCGGGCCAAAGTAGTTCACAGTCGTGGATTTCCCTTTTAAAACGGTCTAATTCAGCTAGAAAGAGACAAAAGTCTGAAATCTTATTCCATTTGTTTACTGCTAAACCCTACCCTAATTACATCTACATCCTGCAAAGCACGGAAAAGATACATGAATCTCTGCTTCGCTACCCTTGCCGTGAATTTGATTATCAAAAAGAAAAAAAGCTTTGCTGCCCAGGAAAATAATAATAATAATAATAATAAAGAAAGAGTGGTCCAGGTGCATAAAGGGCCATTATCGTGAGTTGTGTGACTCACATGCACCTTTTGTCGGTCGTAGCAGTGTATGATTGTGTTCCGTTCATAATTTTGCTGACCGATCCTTTCTCACTCGGGCATAATTATTTTTGTCTGTTAGACCACCCAACCAAAGTCCAATGACAAAGAATCTGCATTAACAGTACGAGAACTAACTTTCTAATAGTAACAACAGTAGTATTGTATCGGTAAAAATTTGGGATTAAGAGATTTTTTTTGGTCTGAATTTCAAGTTTTATGATTCTTAATTGAATGATTAGAAACTTATGTAGTTATAAATTTTAAAATTTATAAAATTAGTCGAGAAATTAACTTAACCATTCATGTTAATAAAAAAAATATTAAGATAACTACCGGCCTAATCTACAGGTTTTTGGATTATTCTTTTTTTTTTCCCCTCGCATTGTTCAGTAATTGCTCAGTTTAATTAAATCCGCTCTATCTTTTTTTGAGGAATCATAAGTGATTCTCAAGTTGTAAATATAGTAATGACCGGGTAAAATATATTATTTTTCTCATCAAATTCTGAACCATGTTATTTTACCTCTTCTTTTTATTTTCTTTTTCTTGTTATATATATATATTAAACTCTTCATCCCCATTAATTTTCCGTTGGAATCTAAAGGGTAATGTGGAAGGGTGAAAACCTAAGAAAATGAGTGCAGAAAACGATTGGCAGCCAATAAGAAAAAAGTCCAGAAAACACACAGCACATAAACTCTAGCGGATTCATGAAGCAGGAATGTCAAATACTAATTAGTAGTTACACTAATTCAGTGTACTAAATTCAAGAGAGAAGACAAAGTTTACAGACCTTTATGACATACCAGTATCCTAAGCCTTATCTATTTCAAGGAATTGGCTCATCCATTCCAAGTTCAAGGGATCTTCATTTGAGAAATCAAAGAAATCATCTACGTTAAAATTCAGGTTTGAGTCTTCTTCACCTCTTTGGTTGGATTTATTCTCTTCTTCCAAATCCAAATTACTTTTTATTATATTTTTCTCAACTCTGTGGTCTTCTTTAGTTGAAACTCCAGTTTGTTTCCCTTTCTGATTTATCTTCTTGCTCAAATGAGAATTCCAGTAGTTCTTAATCTCATTATCTGTTCGACCCGGCAATCTTCCAGCGATCAGTGACCACCTGAATAAATGGAAAAAAATAATAAACAAGGAGCGACTAGAATATGTTCATGAACTAAATATCTTCCTGGAAAGGGTACTACGTACTGTGCACGATACAAAGAGCAGGAGTAATGAAAAAAATTGGGAGAGTAAGTACAACTAGTAGGATCGAGTTGATGTTCGATAACATTAATTACCTGTTTCCTAGTAGTTTATGAAGCCTAAGTATGAGGTCCTCTTCTTGGTCAGAAATGTTGCCTCTCTTGATATTTGGTCTTAAATAATTCAACCATCTTAGCCTGCAACTCTTACCACACCTATTGAGAGCTGCAAAGGCACGTCAAGCTTGAATCAGATCACAATACCCAGTACATAATTCAACCGATCAAGTTATTAAGCTGTTTCTTTCCTAGGTAAAGATTACATACAGTGCACGCACTCACCTGCTTTGGCTGCAACTGTCTTCCATCTTTTTGCGCCATGAATTGCAATAACCTCAGCCAATTTCCTATCTTCTTCAGCTGTCCATGCTCCCTTGTTGGGCATGTTTGTCATGGTTTCCATGGGCTTGAGCGACTCATTCTTCATGGTAGCCATCAACGAGCTTGTCTTTTTCTGCGAGTGAGTACTGTGACTGATAGAGAGAGAGAGAGAGAGAGAGAGACGGGGAGAGAGCGGCAGCTGCTGCTTCTCTAGCTAGTCTGCTGCTGTTTTGGCTAACATCCCAAGTGGGAGAGGAGGATTTCAACTTGCATTTATTTATATTTGTTCTTGTCAGGCAGTGAAGGTTTTTTCGTGACGGATTAAAATAAAGGGACTCTATATTAGACCCGGAAAGATATTGATCATGGCCTTCATGATTGCTGTAAAGTTTTGTCAAGTTACATGCTATACTACAAAAGGCTGCCGAAGAGAAAAGATTTTATATTCCTTGGTGCGTACATACCCACTTTGTTCATGTCATGTAGACAAGAGCATTCAGGGCTTAAACTGATCCGACGGCTGCTAATACAAGTCATCACCTACATCTCTCTACGGAGACGTTGATCGTGTGGCTGTTTTCTTGTTTGCACAGCATGACAAGGGGAGGCATGCTATTTGCCTACCCAAAAGCTTTATTTAATGACATGACACGTGCGTGTGTATTCCATAATTAAGCATCTTACCGTTATCATTACCATATTAACAACAATCTTTAATTACTAAAAATAATTACCAGGAGTTCTTCATTTTTTTTCCCCATCTTTGAGCTATTTCATTTTTATTTTGCAGCCAAATAAAATAAAAACTTCAAAAAGTTTAATGAAATTGAAAATTAGTATTTATCCACCATGGATGAACAATGGTTTTTTTTTTTTTTTTAACTTTGGGCTAAATCATTTTTTTCATTTTCACTTGATCATTGAAATATATGTTAGCATTGTTTTATTAACTTTTAAATCCTTATTTTCTCATGTTTCTGATTTAAATATCTCAAGGTTGAATTTGAGATCAATTACACACACACACACATTAGCCATCTATTCACGCTCTATCATGACTGCAACTATATTTTTTTAAATATAAAAAATATTTAAAATATGAGATTATTTTTATTATACTATAAATGTGGGTTAAATAATTAATTTGTGCAGAATTTTTGTAGAGCAAGAGTTTCTAATAAAATATATGAATTTTAAATTGATATTTGTTCAACAAGTTTCAATTAAATCAACAACATAAGTTTATCAGCACTATTAAAAAAGCAAAAAAATTCAAATACCTGAATTAATGAATTTACTATATTAGAATTAGTTAATTTAATAATCTAATTCAAACAAAACACAAAAATAAAATATAAATTGTGGAAACACCTACAATAACTAAACAACAAAAATAAGTAATTGATTTTCTACCATAAAAAGAAGAAGACGTCATTGAAAATTCATTGATACGTTACTATCATAATCAAAACTATAGTAGTTAAAATTATTATCATTATTACATCCCAAACAATAAAAATCATTAAGCTACCCTGAAGAATAAAAAAACAAAATATTTTTACAAAAAAAGCAGGCAAGAAAACAATAATGAAAAAAATAACTAAAATAATAATAATTATTATTGCCCAAACAATGAAATCATAAAATTATCTTGAAGAATAAAAAAATAAAATTTAACAAAAGAGCAAACAAAAACAACAATAAAAAAAATAAAAAAAACTAAAAAAAATACTAGGAGCATAAAAAAAATCATCTGATTCAAAGAAATGATAATAATAACAGAAAAAACCAAAAAAAAAAAACATAGGAGAAAAGAAAAAAATATTAATTTTAAAACAATCACTAACATCAATTAAAATTATAGGACTGAACCAAATAAAATAAAATTCCAAGAAAAAATAAAATGACAAAATTAAAAACCAAAAATAAATGCATAATAAGGATAAAAAAAACATTGTAAAAGAAGAACTAAACAAAATCAAAGAACTTAATACTAAATAAAAAATAAGGGATGAAATAAAAAAAAAAGGATTCCTATTGAAGGATAAAATTGCAACAAATCAAAACATTGAGACTGAAAAAAATAGAGGGATTTTTTTGAAAAAAAATAGAAGTGTAATTTCTAATAAAAAAATAAAAAATAAAGACCGAATTGAAGTAGGATATATGATCAATTTCAATAATTTAAATAATTTCAATTGAAAAATAAAATTGAAATAAACTAAAATTCACATACCAAAACAATTGAAGGAACAAAAAAATAAACCAAAAATAAAAAGAATAAGGATTGATATGAAAAATAATATATATTATCAATTTTAATTGAAGGGTATAATTGAAAACAATAAAAAAAATCTATTGAAAAAATTAAGAAGAAAAACAAAATTAAAAAACTAGAGACTCAAATGAAACATACAACAACTTAGAGGACTAATGTGTATTTTGCCCCTGCAAAAGAGAAAAAAGGGGGAAAGAAGAAAACCTGAACGCTGGTGCCCATATGCTCTTCGTACATTGACATGTTCACCACCATGAGGAAGAGCACATGGCAACACACGCGTATTCACAACGATGAGACATTTTTAACCACCAATAGACAATGCACACGCCTCTTAAATGGCACATCCGTGTGAAACTTGAGGGCGCGTCTGATTGATACGTCTATAGTAAGCCTGAGGCAAAATAATTTAAATATTTTATATTACCTAAACACCCCTATACTAAGCAATAATCATGAAAAAACGAGGAGTGAAAGTGTCGTCATGCCCTCAGTACTCAGTCTTCATTTTTGTTGTTTAGGGAGGATAGTTAAGTAGTTTTACTATGCACAAATTATGAAAACCCTACATTACCGTAGCATCCAATTCCCAATCTATGCCTCACTCAAGGGCAAAAGAGTAATTAACTTATCAATATAAGATCAAAAAAAAAAAATACCCTCATCCAGCCTTCATTTTTTTGATGACGCCTAGGGGTAAATAGGTAGTTTTACTATACAAATAAAAATGGAAGAGACCACAACCCCAAATAATTAGTAAATGTCACACGGGTCTTCTAACAATATCCAAAATACCACCAACATCGAGGATTAAAATTTTAGATTAAGGAGTAAAAATATAATTCTACTATTAAAATCCACAATGATATGTCTAGAGACACAATAAAATATTAATGCCTTTTAGCTTTATATATATATATATATATATATATATTGTAATTTTAAAAAAAATACAATTGAAAGATTAGGATCAAAATGAATATTTTTAAAAACCTTTTCAAGTATTTTTTTTATGTATGAGTAAAACACTGGGTATTTAATATTTTTATAAAATAAATACACTCTAATTCAAACCTAAAACTTATAAATCAGATTTTAAGCCCGTTTCCATCGTGATATACCCCTCTAGACCTAGTGATATATATTCCAATGAGAAAAGGAAGAAGATAGCAGTCAACACAGGTTACGTGCGGTAATTTGTTCTGTTAAGGGGTTAGGTGGGAAGAAAGGAGGTGCCATTGCGTTGGAGTAAGTGTGACATTGACAAATTCTGCGTTTTGCATCGCCTGAGAAGCTTGGATTATGTGCATGGTGAGACTAATCTCTTCCTGGGAAGGTGACGATGGAGATAATAATCACATGACTGACGCCTGCTGTGACACTAAGAAAGAAAAAAGAAACGTTTCTTATTTTACTTGTGGGAATAGCGATCAAAATAAAAAAGAAGTGGTGTCAATAATGCTAATAAAGCATAAGTAGACAATCTTCTGAAAGATTAGTCTGCCAAAGGTCAAGTGCAGAAACTTTTGATTATATTATATGTAATGATGCAATTAAACAGTAGGGACTCCAATGGTATCATTCAAGGTCTCTGCTTTACCCTACTGATTAAGACATTTTTGTTAAAGATTATTTCCTACAAATAATAAAATATTGATTTGTGTACATTATTCATTATTAAAAAAAAGCGGTGGAGAGCACGTAATAATGTGACAATAAAATTATTATTTTATCTTAAAGATAAAAAAAAGTTAACTTTCAGGATTAGAAATATTTTAGAAATTTTCAAAGAATATATATGTTATTTCTGAATTTCTTGCATAATAAAACTATAAAATTAGCCCCCAAAAACTATAGAAGAAGACATTTTGAACCTCGATATTAAAGTACTTTCAGCCAAGGTATTTTCGAATATAGCGTTGAGTTTAGGGATGTACAGGTAATTAACTATTTTTTTAATTATTATTTTCTTGAAACATTGTAGACGCGTCTTATGGACACGTCAATAGTGATCCACTCACACGCACCTTTAGATGCATGCGGGGTCTTCAGGTTGTGGAAATCACCTTCTGTTGTGACACCTAATGCGATGTCATGTCATCTGCCTCTCGAAGCAGTGCATGTCATGTGAATGTGATTCTCTAATAGCCAGTAGATGATTTTTCTTTCCTCTCTTTTCTCTTTCTTGTTGCTGGAAAATAAGGTGTAGTTCTTCATATTTATGAGTGCTTCATTTCAATCCCTAGTCTTTTGATTTTTTTTTTACTAATTTCATCAATGGAAATTGATTATATATAGATATTTCATTTCAGTCCTAAATCTTTTAATTTTTGGGTTATTGGTTGTTCCTTTAATAATTTTGGCATGTAAGTTTTAATTTGTTCTAATTTTCTCCTCCAATTGAAATTAGTCATGTACAATATTTTTCATTTTGGTCCTTATTCTTTTAATTTTTTAACAATTACACTGTATTGTTTTTTTCTAAATTCCTTTATTGTTTTTAGATCCCAAAGTTTTAATTTGTTTTATTTTTGTCCTTCATTTGGAATTAATTATATTTTTTATTTTTTTATTTTGGCACTTATTCTTTTAATTTTTTTATTTGGTATTCCTTTGGTTTTTTGTTTTTCTTGGACAACGTTTATTTTTTATCCATATTTATGCATTTATATTTTTAGTTTTTGTTTTTAATTTATTTTCATTTCATTTTTTTTGTTCTTATTAGATTCCATTCAAAAAGTTTAATTTATGATGGCTACACTGCATTTTATTTTTAAAAATCCCTTTATTTTTTTTCAATCCTAAGGTTTTGATTTGTTGCATTTTTGTCATTCAATTGGAATTAATTATATATATTGTTTTTTTTTGCACTTATTCTTTTAATTTTTTATTTAGTATTGATTCCTTTAGTTTTTTTTTTTTGTCCTTCTTGAACAATATTTATTTTTTATCCGTATTTATTCATTTATACTTTTAGTTTTTTGTTTTGAATTTTTATCATTTTATTTTTTATTGGTCTTTTATTTTTATTTGATTTATTTCATAAATTTTTATCATTTTAAAATTAATATTGCTTCCTTTTTCTTTTTTTTATTTATATTTTTTGTTATTTTTATCTATTTTCTGATCAGATGATTTTATAATTTTATTGTTTGCTCACTAATAATAATAATTTTAGTGATTATTTCTTAAAAAATATTTTGCTTTTATTTTTTTTAATTCTGAGCTAGTTATTTATATCTTCTGGCAAGTAAAAGAAAACGGAATTTTGAACAGTGCTTGGTACATTTGACTCTTCACTCATGGACAATTGTTTTTTGTTCGCACTTTGATCATTAAACTTTATTTCTTTGTTTTATCATCCTTATAAATCCTGCTTGCATTTTATGCGCTAATACTCATCACACCTTCCAAACTCTCATGTATGCAACGTGTCAAAATCTGTTCCACTATTATATTAAATACAATAAGATGAAAAGGACATTTAATATAAATAGTGAATTTATCAATTTTCCATTATAGTTTTTAATTAAAAAAATCTTACAATATTTAAATAGGAACGAGTGACATTCTATAGATTATTCTCTTACGTACCATCTAATTGCTCAATCAAGGACCTGTTGCCTACTTGATTTAGAAGATTAGCCAGCACGAGATCCAAAAAAAGAAAAAAAGAATATGAATTGTTTGCTTAATTTTATAGCTGGAAAAAAACAAGATTGACGAAGAAAAGGAAGCATAAATGGTTTTTTTATATTAGAATTTACAATTCAATTTATTTTATCACGACGGCTTGACAATATGCTGCATTTAAAATTCAAAATTAAATGGAGACATGCACATAATATTTATTTAAATAATGCTAGGACGCCTCGGCTTTCACACTCAAATTTTATACCGAGTTGATACGGCGGGTTTTCAGAATTATGAACGAAATCTAATTATTTAATACTATACTTACCAGTAAAAGATACCCTTTGACCGAATTGAGAATAGCGCGCAACGTGTCCGATGACAATTGGGACAGATCACTCAATCACAACCAATCACTTTCCTCTTAAATTATTATTTCTCTCTGCACAATAATTTCCGGTTACATAGAAAATTGCTTCCTGTCAACTAACGTATCTCGTAGATGTAGCGAAGGAGGATAAAAAAGATTCCGTAGGATTATCGTGTTCATGGGGACAATATTAAATAATGATTTATAATAATAATAATTAAAGGTGATTGCGGGTAGGCATTTTTAAAATAAAATAGAGAGAATTTAATTTAAATTCTAGAAGGAAGGGAAATATTAGTGATGGTGATCATGGAGCTTCTACTTTCTAAGGCTCCAGCTGCTGAAAAGTGGTGCCCATAGCTTGGAATCAATTCCTTTGAGCAGGCTAGCCTTTCCTGCTATACAAAGAAAAAATATATATTGATTAATATATATAGGTAGGTTTTTTCAATGCAGCTAGGAAAATTTATCTACGAATCTTAACACAATATGTACATGAAGTCAAATAAACATACATTTATGTGCGCTAATAAATAAATAAATAAATAAATAATAATTTACCTAACTAAAAATAGAACTGGAAAAACAAGAGACGAATGCAAATGAAGACACTTAATCTTGCGAGTCACGATATTTACTCGGTCATGTTTGCTGTATTTTATTTATTACAATATTCTTTTTTACTCATTCGAACAATAATAAAAATAGACACACACTTTCAATTGATTGGATAAAAAAACAAATTATGCAAGGCTACATATATTATAAATATTATCTGAAAATAAAATAAAAAATTATTTTCAAAAATGTAATTCATCTACACAAAATTATATATATAAATACTTATGGATGAGTTAGAAAATATTCTTTGAAAATTAAATGCATAACAAAAAAAAATCATCATCATTAAAAAAAAAACTCCCTATACAAAATAAAAGAGAGGAATATTCATCCAAGTACCATTTAAAGAGAAGCATTAATTGAGAAAAAAAAAAAAACTAGATGCCGTGGGGTTTGATTAGCTCACTCGACCCATTTTGATGGTGAACCTTATTCACTGAATTTGTTTTGATGACATCTTATAATGCTTGTCCTCTTAAAACACTATTCGCTATAATATTTTCTATTTTTAATTTTATTTTTTTCCATTGTTTTTACCCAATTTTGTTTTTCAATTTAATCTTTTAACATTGAATTTAATAGAAATAAGACTTTATAATTTATTTTTACTATATATCATTGTCTCGTGACTCGATATGTTGATTGATAAATTAACACATCTTGATCCAAATCGATATAACATATTATAATCTCAATATTTATAAAAAATATCATTTTAAATATTTATTTTGAGTTAAATTATATATTTAATAATAATCTCATTGCTTTAAATCACTCTAAACAGCTAAGAGACTGTTTGAGAGTTTAGTTGAGATTGTTTTTGAAAATGTTTTTAATTTAAAAATACATCAAAATAATATTACTTATTTTAAAATTTTAGTTTTGATAGCAACACATTAAAATGATATAAAAACACCGAAAAAATTAAATTTAAAATAAAAATTAAAAAAATTTCAAAAGAATTTTTTAAACACAATAACAAACCGCTCTTATATTGAATCTATATTTATTGTAGTAATACCTATATCTTTCTTTTCAACATTAAAAAAACTAAAGGCAACTCGACCAGCAGTGTTTCCCAAGACAATATTATAGTAATAAGACGAGATGAGAGATAGTTGACCAAAAATAAATACGTAAAGCAGTACAATTGTATACATAGAAACCCAACTTGACCTCTGTATTGCTTTGCATTGAAATGACCTTGGTCCTACCACACCCATGGCCTTTTCAAATTCTCATCTGAGCTCGATTTTTTTTTTTTTATTATTATTATTATTTATTATTTATTATTATCATGACAGGAGGAGCTTTTCTTCAAGCTGCATGCCATTACAGGTAAACTCTATCAGATAAAGACAAGGCACAAAAAGGAATAAAAGACTATTCTATAGTACTACGTTGGGAATACTGTCGCCCTGCGCGTCCACGTTCATCCTAGCCATATGGATTTGGCAGTGCGTGCCCTCTACGATCCCAATTCCCAAATGCTTGTTTTTTTTTAAAAAAAAATATTTTAAAAAGAACTTCAATCACCCATCTTACACGCAATTGTTTAGATGCTAGCGCGTGTGGTCGGGCATAAAATGGAGAGAAACTTTGATGGAACATCTTTAATGAAGATTGTGACTTCTTTTATCCATCATTTTCCAGGCGTGTAGGCCTCTTTCTAACCGAGAGAGCTGGGCTGGGCTGAGATTACCAAAACCCACATGAAATTGGGTCAAGAAACTTGCAGGCTGATCCAACACCAAAATTAAGGGATAGCTAAAAGATAACATTCCTACTAAATAAAAATAAAAATATTGCATAAAATAGAAATTATTTCACTGTTCATGTTACGTGTTTTTTTTTATATTATAGTTATTAAATTTTTTTCTCAAATTATATTAGCATGATTTTATGTGTTTAGAAGAGAAAGAGTTTGACCGGTGAGATTTAGCTATAAAAAAAAAATGCTATTACGTCAATGAATTCCCTACATATTAAAAATAAAGGAAACCAGTTGTGAGCCTAGCCTCCGAAATCCAAGCATGTTTGGGCAAAGTATATGGGCCCGTCTTTCGAAGCCCAAATGTACCTAGCTTTTTATCAAATAGCCCAAACGAATTATGCACCGGCGGCGTTGAAGATGTTTGAAACGGACGGAAGCAAGCGAGTTCACAATACCTCTAGCCCGTAACCACGTCCTTAAAGAATGTTTGGCTGACGTGGATTATTAAATTTCTATTTCAAATTTGCTTATCCTTCACAAGAATTACTTCTTTCTAACAAAACGTACGTAGCCAGTGTTCAAACAAGATCAACGGTTATGATGGAGCCACTTAGCTGCTACTTTATTTTATAGACTTTAATTTTTGAAATTGTTTTTTTGTTTATATATATATTAAAATAATATTTTTTTCAAAAAAATATTTTTAATATTAGCTTATGAAAATAACATAAAAAAATAAAAAAATAATTTAAAATTATATTTTTTTTAAAAAATAATTTTAAAATACAGTGTTAAATATCTCTTAAAACTCATTTACTGAAATTCAAATTTCATATTAATCTTTTTAGACCATGCTTCATTTTATATCAAACAACTTTGTGATAACTTTTTTATCTAAGAATTAAGGGCATTTTCATGAAAAAAAATGCAAAGGCTTCACCCTTGGTTTTACTTAAATTTGAAAAATAAAAATTAGAAAGATATAAGAAAAAAAAAAGTTAAAAAAATATATGTAAAAAAAAATGACAGAAAAATAAGAGGCAAGAGGAAATTAGATATGTAATAAATTTGACTTCTTTCACGCATCATACTTGGTGGATTTTAGATTTGAAGTTTGGGATCTATTTTGTTATTTTAAAATAATTTTGATTTTAATGTTTTATTTTGATTAGTTAAAATTAATTTTCCGATTGGATTGAAAAAAATTAATTTATTCAGTACAGTAGTTTCAATTTCTTCAATTTTATTCTTTGATTAAAATTGATAATATATTTTATTTTCATTTCCGCCCTTATACTTTTAATTTTGGATTTTAATTCCTTTATATTTAATGTTCATTTCAACCCTTATACTTTTAATTTTTTATTTTAATCCCTTTATTTCTTTTTATTTCTAGAATAATTTCTACCTTTGTCCATGTATATATAAGTCAGCTTAGCTTTGATTATTAATTTTTTGTTATTTTCTTATTTGTTAGGGTGATATTTTTTTTTTAAATTCGCTCTTAAATTTTATTTTATTTTATCTATGATCATTTGAAAATTGATATTTGTGTTTTTTTCTCTCCATTTATTCTTTCTTTTAGCTTTTTATTTGTATTTTTATTTTTATTTTTACGTCATATGACTTTTTTTTTACCTAATAATTTTTATTTTATTTTTTTATTTGATCTTTTGTTAAATTTTTTATGATTTTGTTAGTCTTTCATTTATTTTATTTTTTCATTATTAACATAATAATAATAATAATAATAATAATAATAATAATAATAATAATAATTTATTTTTTTTTCTTACTTACTCTTTTGTTAATGTTTTTTAGGTTTTTTTTTTCTCGGAATAATTTGATAATTTTCATTCTTTTAACAGTTATAACAATGATAATTTTTATTTTTATTTTTATTTTATTTTTTTGTTTGATGTTTTGTTGAAGTTTTTAGGATTTTTTTAGTCTTTCATTTTTTTTCCTTTCATTATTAACACAAAATAATAATAATAATAATAATAATAATAATAATAATTTAATTGTTTTTCTAGCTTACTCCTTTGTTAATATTTTTTAGTTTTTTTTTTCTTATCATAATTTGATAATTTTTATTGTTTTGACAGTAATAACAATGATAATTTTTATTTTTATATTATTTTTTGTTTGATCTTTTGTTGAAGTTCTTATGATTTTTGTCTTTCATTTATTCTTTCATAATAATAATAATAATAATAATGTTTTAATTGTTTTTCTTGCTTATTATTTTGTTTATGTTTTTTTTCTCGGTATAATTTGATATTTTTTATTGTTTTGATAGTAATAGCAATAATAATTTTTAGATATTAAGACCCCATTTTTGTTATTGTTATAATAGGGTATGTTAATCTATTTCATTACATTAAAGTTTGTATATATAAATATTATATTTTAATTTTGATCCAGCAAATCTTATAAAAATTGTTTGCTCAGCCCGCAATGTAGGGTCGATAATTTTTTTAATTTTCAAGTTAAATGATTTTTTTCAGCTAATAATTTTCATTTTTGTTTTATCATATATTATATTTTTTTATTTTTTGTTTTATTAAAGTTTTTATGCTTATTTTAGTCTTTGATTTTTTTTCATTATTAGCGCAATAATCATAATAATATTAATTTTAGTTTTTGTTCTTATGTGCTCTTCTGTTATTTTTTTTTTTCTGGGAGTAATTTAATAATTTTTACTATTTTAGCAATGATAGCGATGATAATTTTAGATGTTAAGACCTTGTCGTTACTATTATTATAATAGGGTATACTCATCTATGTCATTATATCAAACTTTGCATGTATAAATATTCTATTTTAATCTCAACAATTATAAAAATTATATATTCAACCCGCGACGTAGTGCAAACCAACAACATCACAAAGATTGATGTAAATGTTAGAAAAAAACCATGTTTTCTCACATTTAAAAAAAAAAAAGACTTTCAAGGCATTTACTTATTTCCGTCTCTGTAATGTCAAAGCTTCAATATTGTTGTTGCGGTACTGTGTATTGATGTGTTGTATCATATCAAACTTTACATGTGTAGATATTATATTTTATTTTTAAATTAGTAAAATCTATAAATTATTTCAAATCCAACAACTATTAAAATTGTTTGCTTAGCTCGCAACGTAGTACGGTTTATTTTTTTAATTTTCAAGTTAAATGATATTTTTTACAGTTAATAATTTTTCTTTTTGTTTTGTCATTTATTTTATTTATTTTATTTGTTCTTTCTGTTATTTATTTTATTGTTTTATTATTATTATTTTCAAGTCAAATGAATTTTTTCACCACATAATTTTTTTTTATCTTTTGTTAAAGTTATTATGATTTTTTTAGTCTTTCATTTTTTTTTGTTTTTCATTATTAACACAATAATAATAATAATAATAATAAGAAGAAGAAGAAGAAGAAGAAGAAGAAGAAGAAAAATTTTAGTTATTTTTCTTACTTACTCTTTTATTGATGTTTTTCAGTTTTTTTCTTTAGGAATAATTTGATATTTTTTTATTTTTTTGCTAGTAACTGCGATGTGAGTTTTAAATGTTAAGACTTCGATGTTACTATTTTTAGAATAAGGTGTAGTGATATATTTTATTATATTAAATTTTACATATATAAATATTATATTTTAATTTTGGACCAGGATATCCTATTAATTTCTTTCATCCCAACAATTATAAATTTTTTTACTCAGCCCACAACGTAGTATGATAAATTTTTTTTTATTTTCAGATCAAATAATGTTTTTTCCAGTCAATGATTTTTATTTTTTTCATTTATTTTATTTTTTCATTTGCTCTTTTGTTAATGTTTTTAGGCTTTTTTAAAGCCTTTGATTTAATTTCGTTTTCTTCCCTTTATTAAAGCAATAATAATATTAATATTACGAATAATAATAATAATAATTTTAGTTTTTGCTCTTACTTGTTTTTTTATTAATATTTTTTTTGTTTCCTTCTCAAATTTGTTGAATAATGTTTATTGTTTTGACAGTGATAGTGATAATAATTTAAGAAGTTAAGACTTCGATGTTACTGATATTATGATAGAGGATATTAATCTTTTTTATTATATCAAATTTTACATACTAAAATATTATATTTTAATTTCAATAATTATAAAAATTATTTGTTCCATCCACACGATACCTGCAATATAATACGGGCATTTAACTAGTTTGTGGCTAAAAGAGGATTTTGGAGGGCGGCGATAGTGGAAGGTCAGTGACGGGATCAGATTGAAGAGGTTGTGAAAGTTCAATTCAATCCTTATCTTCTAGAACTTCCAATCTACTTTAATTCCTATTTTAAAAATAAAAATGATAAAAAATAGATAATATGAAAAACGAGAGAAATACAATTTTTAAAAACACAATACTAGTAATAAAGCATAATCAATGCTTGTGCAAAACTTATTTAGTTCTTTTTATGATAAAAAAGATTAATTAGTTTATTTAAATAAACTATAAAAACTATATTACATTTAAATAAACTAAAAGTGTAGAGATTTTAGTGCTGTATTTTTATTATTTAGCCTCTCACATGTCATTATGGATTTCAATAATGATTTCTTTTTTAATTTTCAATTTGATTCTAAAGTTTTTAGTTTTCATGATTTAGTTTTTATGTTTTTTTACTATACATACTCTCATATGTCATTGTGTGTTTTAATATTAAATAATTTTTTTTTAAAAAAAAATCTGTTCTCTAACTTTTGTTTTGCAGATTGAACTCATTTTAGCTCTAATTAGAGTTCATTTGCATGTTCAATTATCAAGTATTTGGTCCCTATAATTTTTTAAAAATATATTTTGATACCAAACATTTCTTCTTTAGACCTTTTTTTCATGAGAGATTAAGTGAAGATTGCTGATTTTTAGTTTAGAGAGAGAAAGTTATTGTCAAGAAATATTTTGACCATCAAAATAATTAATTTTCATGTCAAATAGTTTCATACCATGCTGAAAGGAATATGGTGGAGAATAATTCAAGATGCCGGTAAGGTAGTTTTCTATACCATAAATCGCCGTACACGCTGTTCGAAACCTATGTGAGCATGAAAACGGACGACGCGTCTAGCAATGCGCCAATAGTAATTTGATAGAAAATATAATTAAAAAAATGTTAAATTACTGTCACACCCCTATAGACAATTCATGGATTTTATCTTATATGAGGGTATTAACATATTTGACCATTAAAAAAAAATGTAATGATCCTACTGACCCCGATGTGTACTGTGCTTTTTTTTGACTTGTATGAGGGTACTTTTGTATTTAGCCGTTTAAAAAAAATATGCAATAATCTTTTGCATCGTTGTCTTATGTGTGGATATTATGGTTATTTTACTTTGCACAAGAAAGCAAACAATCAAAAATATCCTTGGATACAAGCTAAAAACACAATAAATGGACGGGAAAAATAATAATTTTACTATTTCAATTCACATTATCTTTGAGTCTAGATGGCCAATAAAAATCATTGTTTATTAGTGCTGAAATTTTTTAGAGAGGTTAAGATTATATTAATTTAGCTTGAAAACACTTAAAAATAAATATGATCTCGAGAAGAGTTTTAAGTTTCAAGTTGATTTCTGGTTTTGGGTTGCTTTTTTGAGTTTTTAAAGGTCATATTTTAATTTAACAAGTTTTCTAGGGTGTTTTAGGTTGAAAATATGTTTTTGGGTAAAAAAAAAATTTTCACCCACACAAGTGGCTGGATTGAGATTTCTAGATAACATGTCATCTGATTTTTGTTCCAAATAATACTTCAACCACCTTATGAAGCTTTTTTTAAAGAAATGTCAAGAAATTTTATGTGTTTTTTAATAATTTTTAAATTTATATTTCAATTAATACCTATTCTTTGTATTATTTTTGGGTATTTTAAGTTTTTGTTGAATAACATTTTTTTATATTAATTGTGTTTAACTTTTTATGATCCATTTGTATTTTTTTTATAATATTTTTAATATGTGCATCTTTGCATAATATTTTTTTTTATTTTCTTTTATTCAATAAATTTTATGTTGGTCGATCTTTATTACAAATTGATCGTTATACACAAATTCATTAAACACAAATATGTAAATGATTTATATTTCGATATCTTAATTTTTCCATCTATCTTTTTATCTATCACTAATTACTTACTTACTTAATTTATTTATTTACATAGTAGTACATGATTTATTTAATTATATATATGTAGAAGTTATTTATTTATATTTATGATTTTTTATGTTAAAAACATGCTTTGAAAAATTCTATATATTCAAGTTTTATCATGTATCAATGTTTTCAATTTGATCTTTATTTTTATTTTTTTCCGTAAATATTTTATATTTTTTTAATTTCATCCCTCAATCCAAGCTAATAATATTTTGTTTTTTTCTTCATTACTCCCTTTGACGCACACACACACACACATGGATATAGATATAGATTATCATTTTCTATTGTAGTTTTTTTTTATAATATCATTTAAATAAAAAAAATAATTAATTAGTATTAGAAATCAGATATAAAAAGAGTAAATAATTAACATAGATGAACAAAGACATCAAAATATAATCAAATGAGACAAAATAGAAATACTTTTCTTATTATAAATTCTTCTATTTTTGCAAAGTGTCAAGAATACAAGACAAGTGACCTATTTGTAGGAGAAAAAAATGAACTTAAGGGTTATGGAAATCAAAGAGACTAAACTCAAGAGTTATGGACATTCAATACATATAAATATGAATTTATAACACTTCCCCTTGAATGACCATGTGCTTTAAAATTTAATAGAAGACTTTATATAGATACTTCAAGATTCATATATGAATACTTTAGGATTCATTGAAACAATGTTAAGTTGTCTTATTAAAACCTTGCAAAAGGAAAATCCAATGAGAAAAAACCTAAACAAAGGAAAAAGAGTACAATTTGCATTAACTTCCCCTCAAAAATACATGTTTTATGATAAATCTTTAAGATGACACGTTTCAATATTATGAACAAGTTTTTTGAAAGTTGAGGCTAATAAAGACTTTGTAAATAAATATATTAGATTATCACTTGACCTGATTTGTTTGATATCAATCTCTCTCTTTTGTTAGAGCTCATTAGTATAAAAGAATTTTAATGAGATATGTTTTGTTTTGTCTCTTTTAATATAGTCTCTTCTAAGTTGAGTAATGCAGACATTATTATCTTTAAACATTATTGTGAGATTATTTTCAATGGATGACAATGTATATTTTCTCTTAATGTGCTAGATAATTGATCTTAGTCATACACCTTTTCAACTTGATTCATGTATCGTGATAATCTCTGGATAATTTGTTGAAGTAGCCACTAATATTTGTTTGACAAATCTTCAAGAAATTACATTACCTTCATAGGTAAATAGATAACCTGTTTGTGATCTCTCTTTGTAGGGATTAGAGAGATAAAATGTATCTGCATATCTAATCAATTGTGAATTTGATCCACAATAAAATAACCCCTGTTTGGTTATTCTGTGGAGATAGTAAAATATATTTTTGACTCCATTTCAATGTCTTTTTGTGGGAGTGGAACTATATCTTACCAATAAATTTACTACATAAGTGCTTTAATAGCACTACAATATAGTACTTCACGACCAAGAATTTCTTCATCCTCGTATGGAGGTCAAAATAAGTCTTTTTTCATATCAAGTTATCGAATAATCATAGGTGTATTTAAAGGATGGACATTGTTCATATAGAAACGTTTTAGGACTTTTTCTGTATACATTAATTGATATATAAATATTCTATTTGAAAAATATTCAATCTATAAACCACGACAAAATATTGTCTTTCCAAGATCTTTCATTTCAAATGTATTTTTCAATTAGATTGTAGTTTTTATGAGCTTTTCAGGAGTACAATAACATTTAAATCATAAATATATACTACAATAATATCAAATCCATATATTGTTTTCTTAATAAAAATACACGGACAAATCTCATCATTCTCAAACCCCCTTTGAAAGAGATATTCATTAAGATGATTATACCACATTCGACCAAATTTCTTCAACCCATATAAAGCTTTTTATAATTTAATAAAATAAACACTTCTCGGCTCATTACAAAAGGCTTTAGGCATTGTAAATCCTTGTCTTGTATATCTTTTAGGGATTTTTATATGGATATTTTTATCCAATAAAACATATAAATATGTGCAACTACATCCATTAAACACATATCTAATATTTCTAAGACCACTAAACCAATTAAAAATCTAAAAATGATTGCATCAATCACTAGAGAATAAGTTTCTTTTTAATCAATGTCGGGTCTTTACAAGAAATCTTATGCAATAAGTCATGCCTTATATAACACAATTTCATTATTCTCATTAAGTTTTCTAACAAAAACCCACCTATATCCGATGGGTATATAACCTTTAGGTGTATGGACCACAGGTCCAAATACTTCAAGTTTTCCAAGTGAGTTTAACTCTGTTTAGATTGTTTCTTTCCATATTGGTCAATCATTTATATATCGACATTCTTCAACAATTTATGGTTCAATTTCATCATCACTTCTGGTGAAGCCAAAAACAACCTTAAATGCAAATATATCATTTATGATAATTTTATCTCGTTCCAAAATCGCTCTTATAGGAACATAATTTATGGAGATCTCATTATTTTCAATTACCTCATTCTCTTTAAGAGATCCTTCTTTAGGGGAATCAATATTAGGAGATGATTTGGACAAAAGATCTGGTGTTTGTTTTGTAGATGAGGACTCTCCAATAGTACAATCATCTATTCGTTAGAGTTTTTGTTTTCTAGGATATTTGTCTTTGGCTCCAATAGGTCTCCTACGCTTCAAGCGTGATATAAATTCATTTATTGCTATGTTGATCTTTTTTCTTTCATGAATTTCAATTCTAGATGGAACATTTACAACAGGAATATGAGATTTAACTACCTTTTAAATATTGGTGAAAACATGAAAATAGCTGGTAATTGATATACAATATTTTGTAAATGAAGTCTTATTTGAACTTTAAGTTCACATTGATTTGTCCTTGGATCAAAATGAGATAACTTTGGTTATTATAAGCAATCTCTTATCGTGCTCTAGACACTGAATTTGATAACTTTGAGTTATTCTAGGAAATTTCTTTTTGTGCTCCAGGCATTGAAATTGCTTTCCCTAGTGATGAGAAAATATTCACATCAAAATGATAGTCTTCAAAATATACCTTAAAAAATCATTAATCAAAGGTTCAAGGAATCTAATAATAGATGGAGAATCAAAACCAACATAAATTTCTATTCTTCATTATGGACTTATTTTAGTTCTTTGTAAGGGTGTTACAGGCACATATACTGCACAACTAAAAGTTCATAATTCCAATATATTTGATAGTATACCATAAACAAGTTGTAAAAAAGAATAATTATGGTAAGCATTTTGTCTAATTCTAACTAGTGATGCAACATGTAATATATTATGTCCTAGACAGATATAAGCAATTTCGATTTTATAAGTAATAGTCTTGTAATTAATTAAAGTCGCTTTATAAATGATTTTGCTAGACCATTTTAAGTTTTTACATGAGCAACAGGATGTTTAATATCAATTTTAATATGAATGAAAAAACTATCAAATACTTGAGAAGTAAACTTACCAGCATAATAGAATTTTCTTTATAGGAGAATCAGGAAATTGCACTCGTAGTCTAATAATCTGTGCTATTGTGCAATATTTCGACTAGAAAGCAAACAAACATGTAACCATTTACTTAATGTATCAATTAATATCATAAATTATTTAAAAGGTCCACATAGTGGATGAATAGGCCTCGTATATATTTCTTTGAATTCTTTCAAGAAAAAAATGGTGATTCTATAAGAACCTTTGATAGAGATGTTTTGGAAATTAATTTACCTTGAGAACATGCAGCACATGTATTTTCACTTGATAAAAGAATCTTCAGGTTCTTTAAAGGATGCTCATATGAATTCTTAATAATTCATCTCATCATTATTGATCTTAGATGTCCAAGTCGATCATGCCAAAGCATAAATTGTTTTGTATCGAAACACTTCTAGTGTATCACAATGTTTGATTCAATAGATTTCATGATCATATAATAAATTCTAAAAAAGAAAGCAGGTAGTTTCTCAAGTATCAGTTTCTGGCCTGAAATACATGCCGTAATATAAAGATATTTTTTTTCTATCTTCATCTGTTGTTTTAATATGATAACCATTAGCACATGTATCTTTAAAACTATGTAAATTTCTTTTTGACTCAAATGAATATGATTCATCTTTGATGCTCAATCTTGTGTTATTTGCTAACACAATATTAACCTTTCTAGAGTCTTTAATCATGTTTGTTGAATCTGATATTGTAGTGATATTAGCTTTAATTAATATCAAATACTCAAAGTAATTAATTTTCTTAAGAATTGTGTGCGTTGTTACACTGTCTTCCAAACATAAATCTCTATTATGAAAAGTCATACTACTGTTCATTATGTTTTCACTTCTAGTGGTATGATGAATTACTTTTAAAAGGATTATCTCTTCTCCTTTTCTATTTATTTCTTCCATACTTATATCCTTTATTCTTCTTTATCTTCTGAACAAAGATTTCATTCACTTCAGGGAATGATTTAAAACCCATGGGATGAGATAGATGATTGTTCATCAAAAGCTTATTTTGTTGAACCATAAGAAGTCATAAAGTTAATTCCAAATACCTTTTGAAATTATGCATTTTATATTGTTGCTGCAAGATAATGTTTAAGGCATGAAAGTTGAGAATATTTTCTCTGGTATTTGATCTTCTGTGATATCTTTACCACATAATTTCAGTTGTGAGATAATTTTAAAAGGAGTAGAATTATATTCAATAATTGATTTAAATTTTTACAACTTCAGGTGCAACCAATCATAACAACCTTGAGGAAGTATGATAAACTTTAGTGGTCATATATTTCATTTAGATTTTTCCACATAATATTTCCTTCTTTTATGGTCTATTAAAGATTCATTGCTTCCAAATGAATCTCAACGTTAACATTTCATGACAAAAAATTATTTCTAAAAATATCAAGAGTGATAAATTCAAGTTTTGTGAGATTTGATATCATCTTATATATATATATATATAAAAGGATTAACTTATTAAGTAAAATTATGAAGATAAAAGAAAAGATGAAAAAAAAATCAGTCATTTATGATTGTTATTTATTCATCATTAGAAATACCAATTCTTTAGGAATTATATTTAATTTATTTAATTCTTTAGAAACTTATAATACTAATTCTTTAGGAACTGTATTTAATTTATGTAATTCTTCAAAAATTTATAATACTAGTTCTTCAGGAACTGTTTTTAATTTATGTAATTCTTCAAAAATTTATAATACTAGTTTTTCAAGAACTGTTTTAATTTGTGTAGCTTTAGAAATACTAGTTTTGTCAGGAACTCTATTTAATTTATTTAATTCTTCAGGAACATGTGATAATAGTTATTCATAAATTGTTTTTAATTAATTTAATTATTCATGAACTTATGATACTAATTCTTGAGGAATTGTTTTTAATTTATTTAATTCTTTAGGAACTCGTGATACTCGTTTTTCAGGAACTTTTAATACTCATTCTTCAAGAACTATAAATCTCTTTTTATGAATAATAGTGAAAGAAAATTTACCAAAAATAAATAACAATAATGAAAAGCAAGAATATTAAAATTGATATAAGTTGGTTAGAGAATCGCATTGATAGCATGTTATAAAAATAATAAATAATTAACATAGAAGAACAAAGATATATAAATGTATAAACACCAAAATATAATCCAAAGAGACATCAGAGAAATACTTTACTCATTATGAATTTTTTTATTTTTTTTAAATGTCAAAAATACAAGGCAAATGGTCTATTTATAAGAGAAAAAAATGAATTCAAGAGCTATGAAAATTCAAAGAGTAAACTCAAGACTTATAGATATTCAATACATATAAATATGAATTTTTAAAAAAATTATACTTTAAATTCTTAAATATGTTACTAGAAAAATAATGTGCATTAAATTTGTCCACACTTGCGTCCTATAAATAAATATCGTGTCTATATAAATACATGTCATGGGACTTATGTCCATCTCTGCAAAAGGACCGGGAGGAAATGAAAGAGAGGGCACGAAACCCAAAGCGTCTTGGCATAACCCGATAGAGAAGTGTGAAGGCTGAGAATATAAGACGAGACTACGAGAGTGATATAGAGACTAGAGAGCACTGTTCACCAAAAGGTTTTTGAAGTTTGAGCTTTAAAACCAAAACCACAAGTCACAGTGGATCGAAGAAACAAATGTAAAGGTGGGACACATTAAAAACACAGTTTTTGAGATTGTCTGTGTGAGTGAGAGACAAAGTTGCTTGTAGATTTTTGTGTGTGAAGATAACATGAGTAAATGGTCGGGGTTTTCTCTGACTCCACACTTGAGAATTGATGAAGGGTTTGGTAGGGAAGACCAGGCTAATGGTTTCTCTGTCATGCCTTTGTGTTCTGATGGATCTCTTTGTGTTGTTGATCCCTTTAGACGTCCATGTAATGGTGCCCGCGGAACTGCATGCTCCCCTTCACTCTCTCTCAGTGCATGTGTTATTATTTTAAATGAATAATTGAGCATGATTTGCGATGATTTTGCTGCAATATTTCATCCTATTTGATGGTAATTTGTAGATTGGAGATCCGAAAATACTATGGATGGAGGTAGAACAAGTGAGGATGATCCAAAGCTTGAGAATTTCTTGGGGTGTTACTCAAACTCACCTTCTAATGAGACCAAAGTTTATTGTCAGCAAGAAGATCACCGGTGTCATCAAAACCATGCTGATAGAATCAATGATAATCTAGCACCTAGTTTCAACACCAACGGAGATGTAAAAAATGGGGAGAACAGTCTCACAAACCTTTCTTCTTTAATCCAAAGTTACCATTTCAATGACAATCCACATACCTTAATCCCTAATCACTGTCTTCAGCACTATAATTTAAACCCTAGCCACAGCCATAACCATGAAAGTGGCATGAACCAAGTGCCTTTTGAGAGTGCTAGTTCAGTTTCTGGGTTCAAGTCTTGGCTTAGGCAGACGGCACCATTTTCTTCTAGTGGGAAGTCTCCAAATGAAGCAAACAATAGCAACTTTCAATCATTATTACTCACAATGAGTCCTCGTTCTCAGAATGGATTGGCTGTTATATCTCCATTGCAAGTGGTTGAGCCAGTTGTAAAACCACTAGCTAAAGAACCAGTTTCTCATAAATCTATCGACACATTTGGACAAAGAACTTCACAATATAAAGGTGTAACAAGGTACTATAATTTTATTTCATTTTTCTTCTTTTCTTTAAGTCTTGGCAACATCTTCATTTCAACTTCGTTTCAACATATATATGTTTGTGTGCAATTATCTGCTATATATATGTTCTTTCATTGATTTTTAGGCATAGATGGACTGGGAGATATGAGGCCCATTTATGGGACAATAGTTGCAGGAAAGAAGGACAAACAAGGAAAGGAAGGCAAGGTGAGAGGCTATTTTCTGTATTTCTCTCTAATATACTTACACATGTCGTCTTCTACTCCTTTTGTTTCTTCGAAAGAATATACTAACGGTTGCTTTTCTTTCTCGTATACTTTTTGGGTACTCACCTTTCAATGTCACTCAAATCTTCCGCAGTTTACCTGGGTAGGTGTAATTCTTTGTTATATCAAATATTATTTGAATGTTATATTCTTTAAAAATGCTAAATGGTCCACTTATTTGTGGACCTAAGAACATGATTTATTAATTACTGATTAACATATTTTTGTTCTTCTTAAATACGTTGGATATTGTGCCTGCTCTTCTCCTTCATTCCTTCTGTTTTAAAATCCTTCTGTTTTAAAATCTTGTAACAGGTGGGTATGATAAGGAAGAAAAAGCAGCAAGGGCTTATGATTTAGCTGCTTTGAAATATTGGGGTCCATCAGCGCATATTAATTTCCCTGTAAGTCAGTGCTGATACAATAAAGTTCAAGCATTTGTTCTGCAGTATCTGTAAAATCTTACCTTTTTTCTTTCATGCAAAAAAAAAAAAAAATGTTAGTTGAACACTTATGAGAAGGAGCTTGAAGAGATGAGGCAGATGACCAGGCAAGAATTTGTAGCCAATTTGAGAAGGTAATTGCCATTTTATAGTCTTTAATTAAAGAAAAAGCGAAGGAGAAGAGAGGGTAGAAAAAAAACAATTGCTTTGTTCAAATTTTGACAGGAAAAGTAGTGGGTTTTCAAGAGGAGCTTCTGTGTACAGAGGAGTGACAAGGTAATGGCAGAAAGCGACTTAAGTGATAAAGTTTTTCTTTTTCTCCTATCACTTACTGCAGCTGCAGGCTTTTCTCAATGATCTTAGGCCATAACAGGCAAACATTTTTAACCATTAGCATATAATATCAAGTGCGCATTTTTAGTATATAATACTAAATATGATTTTTCCGCCGTATCTTTCCTTTATCCTGACAGGCATCAACAACATGGAAGATGGCAAGCTAGAATAGGAAGGGTTGCAGGAAACAAGGATCTGTACCTTGGAACATTTAGTAAGCCTTTGTTACTTCCTCCCACTCCCTCTCGTCCATTTTCCCTCTATTTTTCTTCTATTAGATTAGTGTACGATGCAGCATGCTGTCTTAATTATGGCATTACATTCTACGTTCTGCACACAACTGTCTGGCCATCGTTTATTCCTTGTAGCTCTTATGGTGCTGAGTCCACTCAGCTCATGGCGTCTTAACGTCAATGTATGTCTCGGCCACGATATATGAGGATTATGTCTACGTACAGCGTGGTCACACCATTTGAGTCCAGCCTTAATGATCAACCATTTTATTCACGATCGAGAACTATTTAATTTATAGCTTGAGAGATTTGACTCGGATCGTCTAATCGCTCGTTACGATATAGGTACACAAGAAGAAGCTGCCGAGGCCTATGACATTGCTGCAATTAAATTTAGGGGAACCAGTGCTGTTACAAATTTTGGTACAAGGAGGTATGATGTGAAGAGAATTTGCTCAAGCTCAACCCTCATTGCTAGTGACCTAGCTAAACGTTCATCAAAAGATTGGGCTCCGGTGGCCCTCGAGGATTACAATTCTTGTGCTTCATCAACATCTTGTCAGCCCCTCCTTGGCAGTTCAAGCAGTGAAGCCTCCGATGAATTGACTGGCATGATGTGGAGTGATCAAAATACAGGGGAACATCAACAGCAACGAAGTGCTAACAACGATGTAACTTTGGTGGCTTCTAGTAGCAGGAATTCCTCCAATGCTGCAAGTCCAAAACGTTCGGCTGGCTTATTTAGTGATTTTGTCGTCCTTGGCAACCAAAGCTATTGTCAGGGCTACTTTCCATTGCAGGGTGGTAAGTAAGAAGATGGTGATAATGAAAAAGATAATGGAAGCACTGACCGGAACATTGGTAGCCTTCAAGTCCCAATGTTTGAATTGTGGAGCGGTTGAAAAATAGCAAGGGAAGATGAGTGAGATTTGAGAGTTCTATATAGGTGACTTATTTACAGATGAAAAATAGATAAGAGCTTGAAGGGATATCGAAGCCTACCCAGTTGAAAAGGTGCCTTGAATTGGGTGCCCTTAGCCTTTTTGCTGTTATTCTTGGATCTTCTTATGCAGTGCCAGGACCATTCCTCTTCATGGCGCGTAGCTCCAAATTAATATTGTCCTATAAAGGGTTATTGAAATCGTTCCGTTTCGACTGAAATGACTTAAACATTTTATATCAGGTAAAAAAATAAAATAAAATAATATTATTTTTATCTCGTTTTAAATATTGAGCGGTATCAAAAATATCGACTAAATACCGGCCAAAACACCCTGGAATTATCCCGGATATGCCGTTTCGGTCGGTGGAAAAATAAATATTCCCACCCAGCTCTCCCCATTTACACTTCATATATATATATATATATATATATATATATATATATATATATATATATTAATGTTTAGAAGATATATTGAAAATGCAAAAATTAAAATTATAAAAAATTAAAAAATATATATTATAAAAAATAAAATTGTGTCAATTTTTATTTTATAAAAAATAAAAAATATATTTAATTTTTTCACTTATAAGTTTTTTCATATATATAATTAATTAATTATATATAATCAGTACAACCCCGAAACGGCACACCGAAATGCTCCGAAACCGAAACATTTCGTACCAATAGAAAAAACGAAACGGCAACCAAAATGATATTGACAACCTTGGTTCTATATGAGCTCTATTTTTTATGTGAAATACCATGATTTTTTATTAATAATATTGCAAAAAATATATAATGATAGCTGGTTATTAGAGACGGTGATATGGTCGCGATATGTTTTTTTTTTTTTAATGAATAATCTTAATAAAAATAACTCAAGCTTGCAAATACTCCTGCATTATTTTGAGTGTTCTTTTTAATTAAAAATAAAATTAATAATGAGTTTTTTAAAAGATAAAGTCTCACAGCCCGGTAAAACCACCATTTTCCGATTGTGAACATTTTAAAATGTAGCGGTTTAAAAAGTGCTCTCTCTCTATATATATATATATATATATATATATATATATATATATATTAAGAAAGAACTAAAAGAGGGAAGGCCGTTACTGTAGCATTATTGTTCACTGCGACTTATTATCACTGTGGACTCGCAATTTTATCCGGTGGTGCGCGCGAGTTCGTCTACCTTTTTTTTTTTTGTCTTTTCCGCCTATGAACAGTACAATGACGGTATCGTCTCTCGCAAAACAACAAAAAAAGGCGCTGGTCTGAGGGGCTAGCTGGTTATTGTGTGTTTTTGGTCCGGTCCAGTCCGGTTCGTCTGACCGGTTTATTTTTTTTTTAATATTTCTTGGAACAGTGCAATCACCATTTTAACCTTGCAAAATGACAAAATAACGCCAAGGATAGGAGAGGCGATACAGTCATTAGCAAGTTTTTTATTCTTTTTTCTCGCCGGATTATTGTTGGCGCATCCCACCCATGCGTTGTCTATTTCCATCCTCACGCGTCTTTCGGACAACGCGTGCAGCGTCATACGACATCCAAAAATACCCAACCGGCGTCCATAACGATTGTTCATCGTGCTCTCTTCCACATGGTGTGACGCGTGTAGCCATGTGTTGTCCGGGTACGTGTCAATGGTTGTTTAAATTTCCCCCCCTCATTTCTCTCTCCTCCTGCGCAAGCTGACGTCAACAAAGCAGTGTTTTTGGCAAAGTTCATTTCAGTCACTGAACGCCGGAATTTGTTGTTCTGACCCTTATTGCAATTATATAAGTTTTGATTTGTTTCAATTGCGTCCTTCAATTCAAAGTAATTATAATATATAGTTTCAGTTCGGTCCCTAATCTTTTAATTTTGCATTTTGGCCTGAAATCCTTAATATTTTTGGTCTCAAAGTTTCAATTTATTTCAATTTTATCCTTCCAAGCAAATTAATTATAAATCCTTAATAATTTTGGTGCCAAAGTTTGATTTCTTTCAATTTTATCCTTCCATGCAAATAAATTACATATTTGAGATTTATTACAGATATTTTTATTTTATTTTATCCCTTATACTTTTAATGCTATACTTTTAATTCTTATTTTTTTTCCATGTTTATATGTGCATGCTCTTGATTATTGTTTCCAATTTTTTTTTATTCCACTGTTATTAGGATTATTGTTTAAATTTTAATTTAGATTGGTGATCATTGAAAAAATAATGTTTATTATTATTATTATTATTATTATTATTTTATTCTTCAGGTTCAACAGTTTCTTTAAATATAATAATATTTTTATTTTTTATTAATATTGTTAGGTATTGAATTTTCTAATTATTATATATAAAATATTCAAAATAATAATAATAATAATTTGCAAGTTTTATTTTCTTTTAAATATGTTAGCCCAATTATATATTTTGATATTTATTTAATGTTAGAGCCTTAATATATATATATATATATATATATATATATATATATATATATATATATATATATATATATATATATATATATATATGGCCTAAGTTTTTTTTTAAAAAAATTAATATCATTGATCTAAAATACTTTTAATATCATAATATAAAAATAATATTATTTCAAAAATTAATATCATCAATTTTATTATTTCCATTGTTATTTGGTTTAGTTTTTTAATATTTACATTTTAATTTCTGTTGGTGATCATTTCAAAAATAATATTGTCTATTTTTTTCTGTTTTTTTTATTCTTCAATTCAGATAATTTTTTAAAATCTAATAATATTTATTTTTTTTTTGTCATTTATTTAGTTTTTTTTTTCTTTTCTTTTAATATTCTTGGATGTTGAAATTTCTTATTATTATAGACAAGGTACTGAAAATAATGATAGTGATTATTTATAATATATTTTTTTTCTTATAATATATGAGACTATTTACTATTTATATATTTTGATATTTATTTAATTGAAGCTTAATATCTATATATATAACAGTGGCAATATTCAATCGCTTTAAGGTGGAAAAAAAACTCGTTTCTAATATATTTGATAAATTATAATTTTACTGCTTAAATATTAAAATAAAAAATTACAACACATAAAAAATCAATCAGTTTTTTATACAGATAAAAAAAGTCATGCGCATCGCGAGGGCAAATTTGCTCATATTACCTATAAAATAAAAGGCGTCAGCCTTTTACAGTTGATTTCTCTACTGTAGCACCAGACTCAAGCGCACTGTGGACTGGACATTTTTTGTCCATGCGTCGCACGAGTTCGTCTGTCTTTTTTTTTTATTTTCCCAGTTATGAACAGTGGATTAACGAAAAAGCCCCCCGAAAAAGACAAAATAGTGCACAGAAACCAGGGGCTCCAACGGTTCTTCCACTTTATTTGCATAGTGCACAGACGAAAATAACCCCCGTAAATGACAAAATAGCGCACAGTGAATGCGGGCAGCCACGTCCTTTCCCTTAAGGTTTTTCCATAAATATCAGTAGGGACAGGGGCTTATTGGTAATTAGCTCATATTTTATTATTTTTTTCGGATTATCTGCTGGAGTGTCACACGGACGCGCCGGCACAGTTCGACGTTTACGCGCCCCTTAGGCGGCGCTTGCGGTTTCTTTCCGCCATGAACAATTACCTTCCACTATGCCAGAAGATACGCCAGACGGTCCTCTATCTTCCGTCACGGGACGTTCCGATTATAGATTTCCGGATAATCGACGACGGATAGTTTTTCATCGGTCGTTGCTTTTCTCTCTCCTGCCGCCGCAAAGTCATCTCCGGTCCTTGATGTTTGTGATAAGTTTATTTTGGTCCCTGATGTTTTGATTTCATTTTTATTACTGATTTCTTGAAATTAAAGTTTTATTGTTTTTAATTGTACCCTTCAATTAAAACTGATTATATAAGAAGTTTTTATTTCATTTCTTATACTTTTGATTTTTTATTTATTTTTTATTCCTTCAATTTTTTCGGTACAGATGTTTTGAATTCTTTAATTTGGTCCTCCAATTGAAATTAGCAATATATACAAAGTTTGATTTCAGTCCTTCTTCTTTTGATTTTTTATAAAATGACAGCAATTTTTATTATTTATTTTTCGTCCTCCAATTATTATTTTTCTTCACTTTTATCCTTTAATTAGAATTAATTTTCTATATGTTATCTTTCATTTTGGTCCTTATTCTTTTAATTTTTTATTTGGTATTAATTTATTTTTTTTAATGTTTGTTTTTTATTGATATTTATGCATCTATGTATTAATTTTTTTGTCTTTTTTTATTTATTTTTAATCAATTCAATTCTAAAATTTTAATTTGTATTGATAATTAGTTTTAAATTGATATTGCACATTTGTTCCCTTTAGTTTTTTTTCCTTTTCTTTTAATTTGTTCTTTTGATTAAATGATTTTTATGATTTTGTTATTTATGCAACAATAATGACAATTTTAATGATTATTTTTTAATTGTATTTATACAAATGTTTTGCTTTTTTGTAATGATTTTCTATGGCAATTTAATTATTTGAATTGTTATTATAGTAATATTGATAATAATTTTAACTATTATAATAATCATTTATTTATTTTGGTCCCAAGAATTTTTTTTCCAATTTTATCCTTCAATTAGAATTAATTATATATTTTATTTTTCATTTCAGCCCTTATTCTTTTGATTTTTGATTTTATATTAATTCATTTGGTTTTTTTTTTCAAATTGTTTGATAATGTTTATTTTTTATTCATATTTATGCATCAATGCTTTTATTTTTTTTTTGGATTTTTTTTAATCGGTTCAATTTTGAAATTTGAATATTTATTGGTAATTATTTTAAAATTAATATTGCTTCCTTTTTCCCTTTATTCAATTTTTTTTTGTTTTTTTTGTTATTTTAATTTATTTTTTGGAATAAATGATTTTTAATTATTTTTCTCCTTTTGTTATTTCTTTTAGTTTTTTATTCCTTTTTGTATTTTTCTTATCAAAATATTTCATTTTTTTTTATTAATTCTTCATATCAATTTAATTATTTCAATTGTTTTGACGATAATATTAATAATAATTTTGACTGTTCTAATAATATTTTGCTTTTTTTTTACATCATATGACTTTTTTACTTGAGAATTTTTTTTTATATATCTTTTGTTAAAGTTTTGATGATTTTTTTAGTTTTCATTTTTTTTATTAACAAAGTAATAATAATAATAATAATAATAATGCTTCAATGGTTTTTCTTGCTTACTCTTTTGTTAATGTTTTTTTGGTTTTTTTACTCAGAAAATTTGAGATTTTTTATTGTTTTGACAATAATAACAATGATTTTTTTTTTGATCTTTTGTTGAAGTTTGTAGGATTTATTTAGTCTTTCTTTTTTTTTTCTTTCATTATTAGCACAATAATAATAATAATAATAATAATAATAATAATAATAATAATAATGATAATAAATTAATAATTTTTCTTACTTACTTTTTTGTTAATGTTTTTTTAGGTTTCTTTCCTCTCAGAATAATTTGTTAATTTTTGTTGTTTTGATAGTAATGATAATGATAATTTTTATTTTTATTTTATTTTTTTGTGTTATGTTTTTTTGCTTATTTATTATTTCAAAATAATAATAATAATAATAATAATAATAATAATAATAATATCATTATTATTATTATTATTATTATTATTATTATTATTTTGAAATAATAAATAAACAAAAAAACATAACACAAAAAAATAAAATAAAAATAAAAATTATATAATAATATTATTATTATTATTATTATTATTATTATTTTATTTGTTTTTCTTGCTTGCTATTTTGTTTATGTTTTTTATTTTTTTCCCGATATAATTTGATAATTTTTATTTTTTTGATAGTGATAGCAATAATAAATAACACTCCCTTTTTGTCTTTATATATTGTTTGTTTTGTTTTCTTTTATTTTTATTTGTTCTTTCAATTAGATGATTTTTATAATTTTATTATTTGCGCAATAATAACAATAATTTTAGTTATTAATTTTTTTATATTTTCTTATAAAAATATTTTTCTTTTTTTTAATGATTTTTCATGTCGATTTAATAATTTCAATTGTTTTGATAATAATATTGATAATAATTTGAACTGTTATAATAATGATTATAACAATAATGTGAGGATTAATTTTCAGTTTATGCTTTTGTTTTTTTTTTATTGAGAGAAATTTAACTATTTATATTTTTTATTTGATTGTTGCAAAAAAAATTTTAATATTAATTCATTTAGTTTTTTTTAATTATTGGATTATATTTATTTTTTATTCGTATCTATGCATGTATTCTTTTAATTTTAATTTTTTTTTATTTGTGTTTTAATTTTAATCGGTTCAGTCATAAAATTTTAATTTCTGTTGATAATCATTTTAAAATTAATATTTCTCTCTTTTTTTCCTTTTTTGTTTGTTTTTTCTCTTATTTTTATTTGTTATCTGGATCAGATGATTTTTATAATTTTACTATTTGCTCAATGATAATAATAGTTTTTATGATTTTTTTAATTGTTTGTTTATAAAAATCTTTTGTTTATTTTTTTTAATAATTTTTCAGGGAATTTATTTATTTTAATTGTTTTAATAATAATATGAATAATAATTTTAACTATTATAGCAATGATAATGAAAATAACGTAGGGATGAATTTTCAATTTATATTTTTCACTTTTTGTTGATAAAAAATTAATTGATTATTTTTTTATTTTTTTTATTAAAGATATTTTCACAATTTATATTTTGTTTTTGTTTGGATGAAATTGAATTATCAAAAGAACTAATCTTAGTACAGTTGATTTAATAATTCAAATATCCGAATCTTGTTGCTTCTTTAATGATGATGATAAATTAATGCTGATTATTTCGTAAAAAAATGCTAAACAGAAAAATTTATAACGATTTAAAATTCATATATTTTATAGAAAACTCACACTTCACATGATTTATGTATAAATTTATTATTTTGACTAAATTTATAATACAATAAAAAAATCCATATAATTAATATTTTCTATATTAAAAAAAATATGATATCGCCAGCGACGAGGCGCGGGTCATTTGGCTAATATATATATATATATATATATATATATATATATATATATATATATATATATATAGGACGTGGGTATGTAATTATAGCACTAAACATGGTTTACTACATCCAAATGATTCAGCAAGCAATTCATACCTCAATTTTACATACTTATAAAACTTGAAATCTTGGTAAAGAAGAATTCAAAGATCTTATGTTTAAGATCTCCAAATCTTTTCATATATGTATGCACACTTTTGCCTTCTGCTATCTTATTCTCTCTATTATGGGATCTTATACACAAATCCCCTGTAAACAGAGCATGCCTCTATCAAACCAATGATGATTGATTCAACATGGCTGCTGCAAAAAATGTGGGATTTGGGTTAGAGGGGTTGCAACGTGTGTGCTCTTCGCGACCGAACTAAACCTTAATTAAGCATCGATTTAGACAGTGCCAAGCCATTCTTCATCTTGCTTTTGGTTTATATTCTACAGGGAAAGTGAACCAAAGTACTTGTATTTGCAATTTTACACCTGCATTGAGAGAATCCAGTGGATTGTTGGTTGTATAGCATATTTACTTTTGTGAAAGTAACATGGTTTTTGGGTTTCCCACATCAAGTGCTGGCGAGATTGATGATTTTATATCTTGTTTTTACAAATGCATGGTGGCTCTGTTGAGCTATATCAGAGTGGGGACGTGCGACAGGGCATTGCCTTCTGCATGGATTCTGTCAAGGGGGGGATATGCCAACGATTGGATGTTTTGATCATCACCATCTCTTATATTTTTGCATTCATATATCTTTCTTTTGAGATTATCTCCGTTTGCTCTTCGATCAATTCAAGGCAAAGCTTTGAGTGTTGGAATTGCAGAAACAGGGGTTATTGGACCAGAGAGGCAGGGGAGGGAGACCAAGACTCTAAGATCTGCTGAAAGGATTTGTCGTATTTCTCTCTACTCAAGCATATCAAATTCCTGTTAACATAATTAATATTGACATAATTTAAAAGTAATCAATAATATTAAATAATATATGCTTGGATATTCATCTCGCTTATAATTTGAATAATAAATTTTATGACTAGTTATTTTCAGTGGAGAATAATATATTTTTGACACGATATAGAAAATAAAATGCAAATATGGATTGCAAAACCAGATTTTAAAACCATAAGATTGTAAGGAATTTTTTTCCATACAATCATAATATATTTTTGACATGTCATGAAAAATACAAAGCAAACTTTGCTCATTCACGAGGAAGATAAAAGGAAAGAAATTACTTTTTTCATTTGAGCTAATCTCTTTTCTTTTATTTTCATTATTTTTTTCTAATTAACTAAAAGATAAATCGCATTCTATTTTTACTGTAGAATTGTGCATTGTTCACACAAACCCAGATTATTGTTCATTGAGACAGTAAAATAACCATATTACCTCGAGGGCTGAAAATTATTAACCCCAAGGACCAAGGGTATTTTTGGATTTTTCAAGGGACACGGATGGTATTTCTAGATTTGTTGTACAGTAAAACAAAGCAAATAGGCTCCCAAAACGACAAAATCAGGCAAACAAGATCAGGGGTAGTTTCGCAATTTTCAGGGGACATGGATGATATTTTTCAAATTTATTGCATAGTATAAATACGAAATTGACCCTCAAAAATGACAAAAAATAGGTGTCAAACCCAGGGGTATTTTTTCATGGTGGTTTTTTCGTGATTATCGGGTTGATTCAGGGGTGTATAAGTAATTATCTATTATTTTATTATTTATTTTTGAAAATACTGCAGGTGTGTCGTACGGATGCTCTTGCAGTGTATACTACGCACGCGTCATTCAGGCAGGGCATGCGCCTTCATACGATGGGCACAAATTGGCTTCTGTTGTCTACCATGGTGCGCCCGCATGTTCTCTTTCTACCAATACGGCGCGTGTGGTGTTATGGTGGCCAATGAATATCCAGTGGATGAGTTTAAGTTTTTTCTTACTTTTCTCTCTCTTTTCGCCCCGAAATACACGTTGGCCCATGCTGTTTGAGAAATGTGTAGCTTGGTCCCTAGGCTTTTGATTTCGCTTTTTTTTTTTTTTTTTAATATAGTTTTTGATTTGTTGCAATTGTGCCATTCAATTGAAACTGATTATATATGTTGGGTTTCAGTTTGGTCCTTATTGTTTTGATTTTTTGATTTACTTTTGGTTTTTCTAATTATTTCAGTATGCGGGCTTTATTTGCTTCTGATTGGGTCATCCAATTGAAATTTATTAAATATATTCTATCTTTCATTTTGATACTTATTTTTTTTAATTTTGTAAAAATATTACAATATTTTTAAAATGTCTTTATTTATTTCGATCTCAAGGTTTTATTTATTTCAATTTTATCCTTTAATTATATAGTTTGTTTTAATTTGTTTTGATTGTGCACTCCAATTGAAATTAGTCATGTATACTACTTTTCATTTCAATCCCTATTCTTTTAATTTTTTTAATAAAATTACACTGTATTTTTTTTTTAAAAATATATTCATTTGTTTATGTTCTAATATTTTTATTTGTTTCAATTTTGTTATTCGATTGGAATTAATTATATATTTTATTTTTGATTTCGGTCTTTATTGTTTGAATTTTTTATTTGCTATTAATTGTTTTGGTTTTTTTGTCATTCTTGAACAACGTTTATTTTTATCCTTATTTATGCATCTATGCTTTTAGTTTTTGTTTTTAAATTTTTTTGTTTTATGTTTTATTAGAAATTTATTTTTATTTGGTTTAGTCATGAAATTTTAATTTATGTTGATGATCATTTTCAAATTAATATTGCTCCTTTTCTCCCCATTTTTCTTTTTTTTTGTGTGTGCTTTATATTATTTTTATCTATTATTCAGATTAGACGATTTTATATTTAACTATTTGTGCCATAATAATGATGATTTTCGTGATTGTTTTTTTTATTGTTTTTTTTGTGAAAATATTTTTTTTTATCTTAACAAGAATTCTGCATAGATTTATTTTTTCATCAAAATTTATATTATAATAAAATATGGTGTTGCTCCTAAAGAAGGCACAACGACATTGGCTAATATATTTATAAAATAGAGAAGAGAGAAAAAAAAAAAAACCCTAACCCATCTTCATAGTCTATTCTAAGGTTGCAACTCATGAAAGAAAGTCCCAGACAACAAACCTAAGTTGAAAATCCTAATTAAATATATATCTGAAAAAAAAGATTGTCTATCCAGTTAAACCCATTATAGTATGTCTAATCTATTACCCAACATAAAGGTAAGGAGGGAGGGAGGGACCAAATTGTCACGGCCCAAACTAAGCCAGAGTGATGATGTTGCTCCTAAAGAAGGCCCACTTCTCACAAGCACTCGACCAACTAGAAGTATTGACAAGGCCCATCAATCCATGATGAATCAAATCAAGCAAGTGTATCATCTTTTATTCGATTAATTTAAAAATATTAAAAAAAAATTAAAATAAAAAATATTTTTATTGAAAAATAACTTTTCAGTGCATGCTTGTAAGTGCGGTTACTTTTAAAAGTATTTTTATTTAAAAACACATCAAAATAATAATTTTTTTATTTTTTAAAATTTATTTTTAACATCATCATATTAAAATTAAAATAATGATAAAAATATCAAAAAATTTTATTTAAAATAAAATAAAAATAAATAAATTTTGAACTACAGCGTTATAATCACTGTGACAAACGGGCACATGGAATACGGTAAGCACAGCCTCTGCTGTCCTTTCAGGTTGCGAGAAAAATAAAATAAAAAATTATAGTCACCATTTGTGGGCCCCTGACAAAAAAGGCAGGGATTCCAGCTGGACAATTCGCAACGGTCAACACGATCAATTTCAAGACTGTGGTAACCTATACTAGTCTTGGCCTAGTCATTTTCTTATCCCCAACCTTCTACGAACACACACTAACTGGACTATTAAATGAGTTTCACCTTAAAAATTACGACTCAACAACTTATTGAAGATTTTTCCTCTCTCTTTTTCTTGATATCTATTATCATATTTCATGGAGACTCGTTGCAGTTATTTTTTAAAATATTTTTTATTTAAAAATATATTAAAATAATATTAACACAATACCCCAATCAAGCCACTGCAACTGCATGAACTTTCCATGTGATGTGGTTTGGGATTTTTCTAGGAAGGACATGCTTTGGAAGGGTTTGACGATGTAAGAAAATATTTTTCAAAATGCTTTTTTATTTGAAATTGTATTAAAATAATATATTTAGAAAATAAAAATATACTTTTCTAGTTTAAATTACTATTTTATTTTTATTATTGTAAGTCATCCCCCCAAAAAAACACAAATAAATCCAAATTATCCTTCATGCCCAAATTATCCTCTCCCTTTCAACTGCACGGTCGACATCCAAAAGTCTATTTCCAGCTAAGAGCGAAGCTTAACATCCACGGCTTGACTATTGGGCTTTGACTACATACGAGTTCACAAGTTTTTCCTTATCAAGGTCTGATTGTTTGTTGGAAAATAATTTTTTTTTGAAAAATAAATTCCAGTAAAAATAAATTTCTTGAAAGTAAATTTCTAGAAAGTGAATTCCAATATTTGACAATATTATAAAAAATGAATTGGAAAACACTTTCCAGTATTTGTTTATGTTATGGAAAATAATCTGGAAAATAATTTATTAATAAATTAATTTTTTTTCAAGTTTATTAAAATAATAAGGAACAAATCTTACAAATTAAAAATTTGAATGAGAATGAAATTGAAAAAAAATATAATTTCATAAATTATCTCAAATAAAATAAATAATAATCAAAATAATAGAGATCAAATCTAAAAAAAATTTTAAAAAATAAAAGGTGAATAAATTAAAATAATAATAATTAACATTTCATAAATTATTTCAAATAAAATAAGTAACATTAAAAAAATGAGGACCAAATTTGATAGATAAAAAATTTCAATAAAAAAATGATAAGAAAAAAGCAAATAGCAATTATAAAAATAAGAACCAAAATTAATATAAAAATTAAATTTTAAGAGATGGAATTGAAAAATAAATATTCAAAACAAATTATATATAGCAATCAAAAGTTTGAGGATCAAATTTGATATAATCAGCAAATAATGACATTTCTAAATTTTTTACAACTTCCGGAAAGAGTTTTTCGCCCAAATTTTCCGGAAAACACTTTCCTGAAAACCAAGCCAAATTCTTCTTTGACTGGAAAGTGTTTTCCGTTGACCAACTTTCCGGAAGACAAATAAACACAGGAAAGTTTGGAAAGTGATTTCCCGGAAAGTGAATTCCGGGAAACAAACGAGGCCTAAATGAGACTATTTTTTTCATGCTAATTTACAGGATGTGGTTAACTAATGGAGTTATTTTTTCAATAATAAATCGAATTAAGTTATTATGAATTGATTTGAAATGACGTGGAGCATATACGAGCCATTTAACTATGCCCTACGTTTTATTGATATTATTATTGTTATTACCAATTATGACTATTATTATTATTATTATTATTATTATTTCTAAAACAATAAAATTTATTAAATTATCCTAAAAAAAAAACTAAAATTAAGAGATTTAAAATAAAAACTAAAAGTAAAAGAATAAGAATTGATATGAAAGCCAAATATATACTTAATTTCAATTAAAGAACAAAAGTAAAACAAATCAAAACTTCTATAACAGAAATGACTGTCAAACAAAACCATCAAAAGAGGAAGGACTAACTTGAAAACACCATAAACCAAGAGGACTTATGTGTAAATTAAGATGCAGTAAAGAGAAAAGAAAAGAAAAAAACTGATCACCATCACATTTCTGACCCACTGTTAGATGACACGCACATCATCATACGGAAAAGGACATGACAGCGCATCCAATAAAATGCCAGATGAGCATGTTTCACCACCAGACGACTTCGCAAGCGCTACCTGAAAGAAATGTAAGGAAGAAAATCGTTGGCGTGTCCAACTGACGTGACCATAATATTTTATAGAAAAATAATTAAAAATATAAAATTATATAAACACCTCTATAATTAACTCTTGAATTTTATATATTATAAGGGCATATCTATATCTGTACTATTTAGAAAACAATACATGTATAGTGATACCATGAAAAACCCACCAGTGTAACTCTTTGTTCAATATATATTTATTTATTTGTGATAGAAAGTTAAAAAAAACAAACACATGTTACTACAATTTTGGGATCTCGCAAGCCATGCCTGCGCTGCGCTGCGCATCGACGTGGGCTGCACATGTGACTCGCCAACCCATCAGACAAAGCTAATTTAGAAATAAAAAATGTTCTGCTTTTGCTATTTGAGGTGGCTTTTGATTTACCCACAGGATGCTGGAAAAAACACACTCTCGTTAGTTCCTCTTTGACCCGACAGGTCATGCACATCCCCACCCACAGAATGAGAAACTCCTCCCTCTCCCTTCCGCCACTGTCTTAGTTTTTTTTTTTTTTTTTTTTTTTTTTTTTTTTTTTTTTTATCATTACAGCTACAGCCTCTATTTTAGGATTCTTTTTTCTAGTCAATCAATCAATCACCCGTGTTATCTCTCTTCTGTGTTTATTCTTTTACGTTTTACCAATGATTCCCTCTGATGCGTTTTCCATTGAAGAAATCAAGGACAGCCCTTTTCTTTGATTTTATCATCAAAACATGAACTCTGAAACAAATCCCTTCAGTTTCAAAATGATCGAACCCTAACCCTCTGGTTCCGAATTTTGAACACACCCAAACTCTTGATTTTTGACAAGATCCAGGAATTTGGGTCCAATCCCAGATGCTGAAACCCCTTCAATCGTCTAGTCCTGCCCTCCCTTAATAATTTCTTTTTGAGTTTCTTAATTCATGGAAACGAAATCATCAATCACCTCCATCGCTCTGGTTTTAGGGCTTATATTCACCATCTGTGCGCTTCTTGTTGAATCACAGCCACAGAAGGCTCAGCCTCCTCCGCCTCCTCCGCCACCACCTTCTCTTCCTCCTCCACCTCCGCCACCACCATCACCACCTCCTCCGCTACCGCCGCCATCACCACCTCCACCTCCACCTCCACCTCCACCATCACCACATCCATCACCACCTCCATCTCCATCATCGCCACCTCCACCGAGGCATAGGTCTACTGGAAACGAAATGAGAAGGAGAGGTCATCCACCACTACCACCACCACCACCACCATTGAAGAATCACCAGATGAATAGTGGGAAAAAGATTGGGCTACTGTTTGTGGGCATTGCAGCCATCTTGCAGATTGGTGTTGTTGGGTTCTTGGCTTACAAAAGAAGGCAGCTTTTGAAGATTAATGATAGATATGAAACTTACTCTTCTTAATTTCTTTCTAACAGTTTCAAGTTCACGCAATGGATTCTTTGAAAAGGGATTATTGGATTGATTCTTTGGTGTGCAAAAGATTGGTTGGTGGATAACAGCATTCAAGGTCGATTAGAGGAATGATTTTTCAATTTGGGTCGAGTCCTTGAGGTTTCTCTGTAAATGGGTAAATTCTTGATTTGGAATTTTCTTCACTCTCTTTTTACCTCATGTGGTAACTTTATCTACACGGTTTTTAATTCAAATTAGAGTGAATCCTTTCGCCACGGTTTTTTAGATAACATGCATGACTGTAAACAATGCTAGGAAGTACAGAAACTGGGAGGACTGCGGTGACAATATCTATCTAGTGCACATTCTTTTATCTGTGAATGTTGTGTCTAATTTGTTTTTTTGGTTCATGTTATGGTTTGGTTTTAGTTTTAGTTTTTGTTGCGTTTACCAATTTTCAGCTCTGTGAAATTATTATCCTCTTGTTTCTGTGAATTTTCCCGTTCTTTCATCCTTTGTCACTGCAAGAGGTTCTTTGATCATTTGTATTGAGGGTAGATAATAGGTTGAAAGGTACTGTTCAACTAGACCATTTTAATTATTAAACAGAAGCTTCAAGGGAGAGTAGACGCGTTATTATAGCAGGTCCCTTTTGCTTAACACCTCCTTTTCTCCTTTGTTAGTGGAAAATGAGGTGTTTTTGTACCTTTCAATTGCGTTATTTTGTTTGCTCTCTTGTTGTTTTATTTCCTTCTTTAACAAGTAAACGGTTACTAAAGTACGAGTTATCACCATCTTCTTGGTTGCATAAGATCCTTTTAATCATATTTTAGAATGTTTACAGATTCAAATTACGTCCTTCTAATGCCCCGTCATAATTAATGTTCATCAACTGCTTAATTGTATTGTTTTTAGCACGAGGTTTTTTTCTACCTTTGTCAGCTCACATATTTGTTCCATAGGTCGACTGTACTCCGATGTTCCCTTGCATTCAATATGGTGCCTTTTTCTTTGGCTACTTTGATCTGTGTACTAGGCTATACTAGGAACTGAAAAAAAAAACTCTTGGTATTCCATATGCTAAGTTTTGACGATTGACGTTTGGTGATCAGAATTATTGGGTTGTTCCAGCGGGTAAGTTGTATAGTTGTTTTAACCATTTTAAAGAAGATTAGCAATAAAGAGGCAGATTTCATCTATGTGAGCTGATAATGTTGGATTATATATTTGATACTCCCCACTTCTTTTGCTCGAATTTCATGTCTATGATCCACATTTATTAATGGATTAATGTGGCTTACAAAAATTTAAGTTTTCAGCAATGGTGTTGAAGCAATTGACCGCAATTTCCTTAAATTATTTTAGCTGTTATGGGGTTTATATATGGTGATAATTTTTGATCGTTAACTTATAGGGGAGACTGTGGACCATAATTAATGATCTTGTTTCTTTTCTATTTAGAAACTGGTCAGTTTTGTGCTTAACCCTGAATGTTGAAGGCACTTGGCTGTAAGTTTTGATGATTGACTGGTTGTTAAGGAAATGCTAATGTCGTGCGAACACTTACTCTAGTTTTTAAGGTGATTTATGGATTTTGTTCTCCTAAATTTAGAATGAAGCTTGATTAGTGAAGGCTAGTGCAGGTTTAGAATGAAACCTAGAATGAGTGTTACAAATCCTATTTATGTCTTAAAGATCAGTATAAAATAAGCATCACTAGCCACGAATAAAGAAGAAAAAGAAGCAGCAACATGTATCATCAATATCTTTTGTTAGAATGGATAGCTGGCGAATCATGCTTATTTGTGGCCCTCTGACTAGTATGATTTAGATTGGCATCTGACCATACAAGTAAGCCGGTCTTGTTTCTGAAGTTGGTAAGGAGGGGCATTATGTTGCCTCCTTGTCCATTACGACCATTTTTAGGCGTGACTGGAGGGTTGCAAGTATCGATTACTGATTCAAGTCAGAGTAATACAGGTCTTGTCCTTATCCGTGTAGTTCAAACTTATTTTTGACCTACTGTTTTTACTTTATTGTCATAATTTTGGCCTGCTGTTAAATGATGGATATGGTAACGTAATTGTTTCCAAGTTTGAATTGAAAATCTACTGAAACAAATTTGTATCGTGGACCATCGATCTCCCTAACATTTTCTTTAACAACAATCGCATGCGCATGTTTATATTATAACGTGGTCTCGAAAATTAATCTTTCTATTGTAGTCCAAAAACTGAAGTAGCAGCATGATAGAGGAAAGGGAAATCATTCCAAGAATAGTGAACTCTTTTCAGCATTCGGATCAATCTAAGTATACAAGTGCATGTATGCACTTTCATGATACAGCTAGTTTATTCGTAAAGAATTAGGTTAAACTGTTTTAGGAAGTCAAGTCAGACAATTGCATCTCAATTTTTTTTTTTTTTGAAAATAGAGAGAGAACAAGACTAGCAGTTGACAACAATAAAGACAAAACACAAGAATACCAAACATTTTATATGCTAGGAGAGTTGAGCTGGTTAGCTACAAGGAAGAAACAGTAGTGTAAACTCGCTCGGCAGTTTGTTTTGCTGCTATCAAAATACTATTTGTCAAATTTGGTTTAACCTCACTATTAATATTAGTATATAGCTAAAAGAGATTTGTTTTTTAAATAGTGTTTTACACTGTTTATCAAGACTTAGATACATTATGGATTAGTGTCGTGATGGTGATTTTTTCGCTCTTCGCCATCCCCGGGTTTGGGGGAGACAATGGCACGTAGTGAAAAAGAGGTTTGTTTTATAGTCATAAAATTACAACTATAATTATCAGGAGTCGCTACTTAGTATTATGGTCACTAGGAACCTATTGGTCTGCGAGAGTCTTGGGTAAGGGACTTGTTGTGCAAGGGAAAGACGCATCACCTCCAGTGCATCCTATCTAAGGTAAGCTGCATTGTTGTTTAATTGTTTTTTTCAATTTTATTTTTTTTAGACTGCATTTTCAATAAAAACTTTTTTGTCCGCAGGTGTACTTTAGAATGTAATTTTATACTAAGATAGCTAATTTTTTTTTTTGATATTGGTCAAATTTCAACGGATAATCATAAACTGGTTACGATATCGAATTTTTATTCAAAATATATGAAAGATGTAACATTTTTTTATAAAAAAAATATGATGGAAAAATGTTAGAATCCGTCCGTATGCACAAAAACAAACATATTTTTTTTAATGTATTTTGTTTTTGTTTTTTTATAAAGATTAAAAAAATTCGAGCCGGCCCGGCCTAGCCAAGATGGGCCAAAGCCTAACTCTAACAGGCTGGGCTTGACCCGTTCCAGCCAACTAGGCCGGGCCGAGAGCAGCCCGGCCCAACAACCAATTCAATTCACGTGAAATGAATTAATTTAAACAGTACACTTCTCGTGAACAGTAACTGGTGGTTGGTTGACCACCACGAGAGGCTCACCTGTCACTGCCGCTGAGTAGAGGAGGCCAAGGTGGTTGTCCCTGCGGTGGTGGTGTAAAAAATGGAGGTCTGTGGTGGCTGAGAGAAGCTCTTGAAGCTGCTGACATGTTGCTGGAGAGCTAACCTTACTGCTACTGCTGGTTGGAGGAGAAGAAGGGCTAGTCGGGAGATGCTGGCGTTGAGGAGGGAGACTAGGTGGTGGTCGGTGGCAGAAAAATCCCCACTACCGATGAGGCTGGCCTGTGCTGACGGAGCAGAAAGATGAATTTGCAACTGGGTTTGTTAGAGAGAGAGGGGGGCACCATCGGGGGGAGAGAGAGGGCTATTGGCTGTGGCCGTGATTGAGAGGAGGAGTTATTGGCTATGGCTGTGAATGAGAGAAGGAGCTGCTGCTGTGTTATGTTTGTGGTGGAGAAAAGGGTTGACTGCTACGAGGAGGGAGAGATAAACGATGGCCAAGAGAGAGAGAACCATCGGGGGAAGAGAGAGGGCTATTGGCTGTGGCCGTGATTGAGAGGAGGAGTTATTGGCTATGGCTGTGAATGAGAGAAGGAGTTGCTGCTGTGTTATGTTTGTGGTGGAGAAAAGGGCTGACTGCTACGAGGAGGGAGAGGTAAACGATGGCCAAGAGAGAGAGAGAGAATTGAACATTGCAACTCAGGGAAAGAGAGGGAGAATTGTCACCGGCGATAGAGTTACAGGAGATGGAGAAGAAGTGATGAGGGAGACGAAGGTGTGGCCGTCGGTGGTGAGAGTTTTTAGCCATTGCGCCACTGCAAATTCTAGTGCTTGTTGTCCTTGCTTTCTGCAAATGTTGTGTGTGTGTGTGTTTTTTTGTGTTATCTCCTCAATTTCCAATATTATTTCATCCTCCTTCCCCTCTGCGTAAATTTTTTGCTCGTTTCCCTCCCTTGTTTGCTCTATTATCTCTGGTTTTTTTCTCACAGCTTTTCCCCAGTTTTTAGCCCTCTTCCCCCCTCATTTCTGTGTAAATTTGCTTCCTTTTATAGGCAACCTGCAACATGGTTAGGCATGGGAAGGGTGTCTAGAAATGGTGCTTAGGAATGCTGTGGTATGGTGGGAAGCATGGGCAGACATGACTGAGCATGCCTGCAGCAACTTTCTCTTTTTTTAAAAAATTTTAAATAAATAGATTGCGACAAAAAAAAGTTTTTTTGATGGGAAAAACCAAGAAGAATGATGTTTTTATCTTCAATTTTGGCTTCCGATTTCACCCAAAAAATTTCATCACTGAAATTCCAATCGTTTTAATTTAACCCAAATTAAGTTTTCAAACTTAATTTCTCACCAATTAAGTCCTTAATAAAATTAATTTGACCCATTTAAAGTATAATTAAGCTCTTGCGCGTAATTAAATCTTTTAATTGGGCTCTCAATTAATCCCGAAGCATAATTACACCTTAAATTGGCTGGCGATTAAATCGAATTGGCTCATAAAAAATATAATTATGTTTTTCAATTTAATTTTTACACATATTTATCTAATAATAAATTATTTTAGCTTTAAATCTGCATTTTCCTTCACTTATGGGCAAAAAAGAGGTATGACCGGGTTTCCGAAACGTCCAAAATTTTCACATTAATTTTTCTATTGACATCAACTCTTTTTACTTTATTTTTTCTATTTTTTGGTATATTTTGGGGAATAACCCAGAAATTGGGTTATGATAATTAGAATAGTTAGTATATAGCTAAAGGAGATCGACTGTTTAAACAGTGTTTTGCACTGTTCATCAAGACTCAGATGCACTGTAGATTGAAATAGTCAAACTATATAATAAAATAACTATTATTTGTATACTACAACTGCAAATGAAGTCGTTTGGCCGAGTGGTTAAGGCGTGCAACTTTCCCCGCAGCGAGAGTTCGAATCTCTTAGGCTATAAAACTGCACTTTTAAATAGTAATGAACATTGAAGTCACTGTTCATTACTATTTGAAAAAATGCTTTTTTTTTTTTAATCAGGGTGTCTGAGCCAGCTTGCGTACACCACGTTTAATCTTTGGACCTACTTTTCTCTTACATTTTTTTTTCATTTTTTTTCCATTTATACATTTTTTTTTGTTTTTTTATAACTGGAGTGTCCAAGCTACCTTACGTGCACCATGATTTTTTTCCCATGTATATATATATATATATATATATATATATATATATATATATATATATATATATATATATATATATATATATTTTCTTTTTTATCTACGAACCCATATTTGTTTTTATATTTTTCTTCTCATTTATATATTTTTTTGGTTTTTTTTATAACCGGGGTATTCGGATCAACTTATGCGCATCATAAATTTTTCCCCACACATATATTGTTTTTTATAATCAGGGTGTCCGGGACAGCTTACGCGTGCCACGAATAATCCATTGACCTATTTTTTTGTAACATATTTTTTTTTGTTTTTTTTCACTTATAATTTTTTCTTTTATAACCGGGGTATCTTAATCAGCTTACGTGCACCACGACTATTATTTTATAGAATAGCTAAAGGAGATCACAATTTTAAAAAGTAATGAACAGTGATTTGAATTGTGGTTTTCGCTATTCATTACTATTTGACAAGGTTAATTGAATTGTGATTTTGGTAGGAGATGGTAGGGGTATTTGGAATATGTTTGGAAAGCTTTTTTTGAAAAAAAATGAAAATGTTTTATTTTTATTTTTCATTTTAAGTTATAAAAATTTGGTGTTTCTAGATAATTTTGATGTGTTGATGTAAAAAATAATTTTTAATAAATTAAAAAAAATATCATTTTAATGTATTTCTGAACGAAAAATACTTTCAAAAGTAATTTTAATCACACTCCCAAATAAACACGACATGTGGTGGAGGTGGAAGGTAAAAGGTGAATTGAACTGCTAGCTAAATTTTATCCTTTAAATGATATTTATTATATGTTTTTTTTTTCATTTTGGTCCTTATACTTTTAATCCTGGATTTTATTTTAATTCATTTATTTTTTATATATATTTCTTAAATGATTCCTATTTTTGTTTATGTTTATATATACATGCTCTTAATTTTTATTTCTTATTTTTATTATTTTCACTGTTATTAAGGTTTTTTTATTTAATATTTAAATTTTAATTTGTGTTGTTCATCATTTGAAAATTGATATTTATTATTTTTTCCCTTTGTTTTTTTTATTCTTTAAGTCAAATATTTTTTTAAATCTAGTAATATTTATTTTTGTTTTGTCATTTAATTTTTTTTATTAATATTATTATGTGTTGAAATTTCTAATTATTAAAAATAAGACAGTCAAAATAATGATTATTTGTAAGTGTTTTTCTTATAAATATGTTAGACTAATTATATATTTTGATATTTATTTAATATTAATGTCTTAACACACACACACACACACACACACACACACATTTCTTGATGAACTATATGGGGCCACCATTTTTAGTAAGCTAGATCTAAGGTCAGGCTACCACTAAATTAGGATCCATCCGGAGAATATATCCAAAACAACATTTTGCACCCATGAGGGCCATTATGAATTCTTAGTCATGCCCTTTGGTCTCACAAATGCCCCAGCCACTTTCCAAAGCCTCATGAATGACATTTTTAGACCATATTTAAAAAAAATTATCTTGATTTTTTTTATGACATTCTAGTTTACGGCCAGAATACTTCGGACCACATCTACCATTTACAAACTGTATTGGATATCTTAAAACAACACTAGTTCTTTGCTAAAATGTCAAAATATTGTTTCGGGAGTACTGAGATTGAATACCTTGGGCATGTAATCTCAAAGGAGGGGGTAAAAGCCAACCCAAATAAAATTGAGGCAATGATCAATTGGCCATTACCAACCAGTCTCAAATCACTGAGGGGTTTTCTAGGATTGATAGAGTGCTACAGGAAATTTATTAAGGGCTATGGAATCATAACAGCCCCCCTCACAGCCTTATTAAAAAAAAAATTCCTTTCATTGGACAGACTTAGCAAGACAAGCCTTCTAGGATCTAAAGAAAGCTGTGACTAATCCTCCTGTCTTGATTTTACCTGATTTTTCTCTTCCTTTTATTATTCAATGTGATGCCTCTGGTATTGGTGTGGGAGCTGTTTTAATGCAACAAGGTAGACCTATAGCTTATATGAGTCAGGCTTTATAGGGGAAGGAATTGCAATTATCAACCTATGAGAAGGAGCTAATGACTTTAGTCTTGGCGGTTAAGAAATGGAGACCCTACCTACTGGGTCACCACTTCAAGATATAAAGTGATCATCACAGTCTCAAGTATTTACTAGAACAAAAGGTTGGTACCCCACTTTAGCATAAATGGATCTCTAAACTTTTCGGTTATGAATTTGTGGTGGAATACAAACAGGGGAAGGAAAACAAGGTAGCAAACGCACTATAAAGACAAATGGAAGCATAAGAGCAAACATGCATATCAGCTATTATAGTCCCATCTAATTGTTGGGTGGACCAACTGAACACTAGTTATATAGCAGACATTAAATTACAACAAATTATGAAGGAGCTGAAACAAGGAAAAGCTTCTGCCCCACATTATCAAGAAAGAAACAGATTAATATTTCATAAGGGCAAACTAACTATTCCCTCCTTTAGTGAGTTGCTATGATCTAAGTTTTTTTTTTCAATAATTAATATGAGTATTCTGAAATATTTTTAATATAATGATATGATGAATAAATATTACAAAATAAAAAATAATTTAATTTATTTTTCTAACAATAATTATGGTATCATTGATAGTATAAACAATAATAATTAAAATATTATTTATTTATAATGATAGTTATAATGACAACTATAATAATTGTGATAATTTAACAATCATGATAATAACAATGACAATAATAATCGAAATAATTTATTAGTTGATGTTATTTTTCTTAGTGGTTGACTTATGTGGCTTTTTCATGTATGATATTTTATATATAGTATCACTTAAACAAAAAATATATGAAGTGAAACATAAACAAAATAGGTGGAAAAATTGGGGCAATTTATCTACAATGAAAAAATATACGAGTCACTTGCCCTCCACTTCGCCGTAGCCATAAATAAATTTTTTAACATGCAAAAAAATATTAATTAGTTTATCATCAGTTAAAAAAATAATTAGTTTATATTTGAAAATTAGATGTATTGTTTAACGTGTTATGATCCATTAAATATTAGAAAAGTCAAATGATTTGACTTAACCTTTCAATGATTGGTTTCTTAGTGTAATCAATATCTTTTTATCAATAATATTTTGACTTAATAGTAAGGAAAAAAATATATGTGTCATGTGAAATCTTTTTTGTTTTCTACATAATAATCATTGATTGTTTAAATAAGATTTGAAACTCTTTTCAAATCTCGTCATATTCGTTTAGATTCTCACAGTCAACATTATTTGAAAATATATAAAATATTCTTTTTTATAATTCACCTACACTTAAGCATGTTTATATAGCACTATATCCGATAACTACCCCTTTGTTATGTCTTTTAGAATAACATAAACAAGATCAAATCATAATATTTTTTTATATAAGATAACTTGAGAATCACTTACACAATCATTACATGAGCCTTTACATAAACATACATGATCTTTTCATATGGAATTCTCATGTGATAGATTTAATGTACATGTTAACAAGTAGCTAAACATTAGTTGTACGTATCCCTTATACCTTAACTTATATAAAAAAAATTTCTTTTCATAAATGAAAAAAATATAATGTGTATCAGTTTTTACGACAAATAAATGTTCAATATTCGAGACAACATTGAATAGGAATATCTTAGGAACAATTATATGATGCAATAAAATTCTTATAGTTATAACAACTTTTTTCTTGCAAAGTATTTTTGTCACGTGGTCTTTTTCTTTATAGTAGATTCATAAATCAAATATTAAATTCATTGATATAATATTAATTAAAATTATAAAGATAATTAAGTTCTTATTATTAATAAATATATATTTATATGAATATAAAGCAATTGATTGAGTATAGAGCATATTAAACCAAAAATCATCACATATGTGAAATGTGGGGTAAGATTATTCGTGTAACGTATAAAAAAGAATTATTGCTCGTCCATTTATACGCAAGCACTTAATCTAAAATCATCTTTCATTCTTACCATATATATATAACATCTTCCATTACGGATTTCTTTTTTTTTAAAGCAATCAGGACTGGCCATCAATTTGGTGGCTGCTGCTTGTTCTTGGTCCTGCTTACGCCCATTTTTCCTTCGTTATCTTCATCAGATTTGCTTCTGCTTAATTGTTAATTGGCACCCCATCGTCTGTGCATTAAATACAAAGATTTTCCCTTCGTTATTTTCCATTCGTTACATGGGATATTGGAGGCTAGGTTTGTTTTTTCCCCGCCTACATTGTCACAGAACAAGCCAGATAAAACTGATTTGATCTTGCCTGCCTTTTTCCCAATACCAGTTGATCACTGCAAATTGGTTTTTGTGAGAGCTGAAACCTTGTTGTTTCACCTGGTTTTTTCTTTGGCTTATGACTTTAACTGGGTTGTTGCCACCCTCAACTCTGCAGCTGCTGCTGGAGTTTGGAGGTTCGTAATTGTTCCCTGCGTTTTTCCCTTTCCCTGCCTTTATCTTTGGCTTTATCCAGTTCTTCATTTTTTTTTCCTATGCCCTTGCTCTCAATTCAGTTCTTTTCTTCGTTTTTCTTCTCGGATAATGGATAGGAAGATGATCTTACACCGGCAAGAAATATCTATGACTTGGACTTGGTTTCTATTAGTCTAACTTATCTTTATATGTTAGATTTTTTTTGTCTTCATGCGTGTAAAATCTATCTTCATATAAAGTGATTTCAGGGAGTAAAATTATGGTTATTTCATACTTTTACATATCCTGATTTGAATTCGATACCTGCCATGCAAATAATAAACTATTTGCTACCACACTTCCCCCTTGAGGATTTTATATCATAGTTGTCAATTTCGTTATGTTTAGGCCAAAACGTTTCGTACCAGTTAAAAAATGAAACAAAATGATATCATTTTTATCTCGATTTAAATTCCAACCCGTTCTGGATTTTTCATCCAAATACCGGCCGAAATATACTGGTTTCATTCCGCCGTTTTATTTCGGATAAATAATGTTTTTTTTTAATGAATAATTTTACAATATTAATCCGACCGTTAGATTATAATGAAATTTTACGAGGAGTCTCTTGACATATATATATATTATGTTAAAATTTCATAGCAATACGAGAATGTAAAGACCTTGAGAGATTAGTGATGATATTCTCATAATATTATACATATTCATAATTTTGTTCAGAAAAATAATTTTGTGATGTCTTTTTTTAGATCAAATTGTAGAATTCTAAATAATTTTATTTTTGGATTTGAACTAATTTTTTTGAATTAATACACACACACACATACAAACAGTACGACTCCAAAACACTTTGAAACCAATACATTTTATTCCAATTGAAAAAATAAAGTTCCAACCGAAATGGTAATGATAACTTTGCTTTATATCTTAGACTTAGTTTTTCATTATATCTATACACGTACAGAGTTCATAATTTATCCACAAATTTTAGTCATCTTTCCACAATCACTCTATTTTAATTATTTTCAATTTATCATTCCCATAAATATTCATTCAAGTAGAAATTGACATCTAAATTGAGGAAAATAGACGTGTACATAAATAATTCGAACCTGACCTCATTAATAAAAGAGTGACATTGAAACAAAATACTTATATGGTATTAAAATCCTTTTCCAAGGATATATTTGTATTTTTCTCATGTTCTTTTTATATTTTATTTGGATTATAGACAAATTAGTGGTTTCATAAATAAGATAAAAAAAAAAAAAAAAGGTTATTGTAGTGCTTTGTACGCACCAGCGAGTGGACGTCACGCATGGCTTTTGGGTTGCGTTTGGGGCATTGATTTTCCAACTGTCGTGATGTCCAAAGCATCCGGTGGAGGCGAAGCTATTGCGGCAGCATGTGTTGCTCAAAATCACGGTTGGTCATCGACATTTGAGCTTTTTCTATCCTTCCTCCATTGTCTCTCCAGAAATGAGGGTTTATCTCCTATTTATTTAATCAAATGTTGCTCGTAGTCTTTAAATTACTCTTTGTTTTTTCTTATTGTTTTTACTAAATCCCTCATTAATTTTGACACCGCTCCCCGTTGTTTTAATTATTATTTGTTTTCTTTTCAAATACTTAAGAATTTTGTTCAAGATTATTATTCTTTTGGAGTGTTATCTCAGTCTCCTAAGTTTTTATTTATTTATTTTTCATCTATTTTTCTACATCATTTTTTTTTAAATAATTTTTTTATTCTAATCTAATATCGCGGGTAGTGGATTATTAGAGTTAACCCAGGGTGATTTTTTTTTTTTTGATTTTATCATTTTAAAATAGCTATGTTGGGTCTTCATCTTTTTTATTATTGTTTTTCGTTTCTTTTCTTTGGAGTTTTATAGAATATGGAAAAATCAAATTAACTGGAATTCACTCAAATTATTCGTGTTTGGATAATTTTTTTTAATATTTGGAAAAAATACTACTAGATGAGAAAAATAGATATAATTAGTAACTAGTATTTGTTATTGATTTCCAGCTTAAACAAGGCAGTATTGTTGGTGTAGCAGGAATTTTCTTGAACATGTTGGTTATAAATATATATATATATATATATATATATATATATATATATATATATATATAAACTAGTAAATGCCTTCGTGGTTCATCATGGGTGACACCATATTTTTTTCAATATAAAAAAATATAAATTGTGTGAGATTTTTTTATTACAATATAAATTTAGTTAAAATAATAAATTTGTGCAGAATTCCTATGAAGTGCAAGTTTTCTATAAACTATATAAATTTTAAATCTAAATAAATTTATTTGTTTAGTAGGTTTCAACAAAATAACCAGTATAAAATCATCATTATCATTAATAAAGCAAGACGATTCGAAAATCTTAATTATTGAATTCACTGTATTAGGATTAGTTTATTTTATAATTCAATTTAAATTAAACACAACAAATAAAATATAAATTTTGAAAGAACTTGTAATAATCAAATAATAAAAATAAATAGCTAATTTTCTATCTCAGAAAACGGACAATCGACACAAAACTGTTCCCGTCGTTTACCTGAACTCCGAGGACTGGAACGCGCCGCGATGGTAGACAGGGGACATGGCGGCGAACCGCCTGAGGCGGAGGAAGTTAATTTTTGACCATTTGAAAGAGTTGTAAGTGCCGCCACAAGGGCATGATCGCGTGAAATACTACGGGCACGTCTGAATGACGCATCTACAGTGTCTCCGAAAAAAATAATAAAATATTGGTTAATTACCGACACACCCCTACACCTACTGATATTCATGAAAAAACCTAAGGGGAAAATACATACCTACCCCCTAATTTGTCATTTTTTGTGGTTGTTTTAGTCGTTTTACTGTGCAAATATTTCAGAAAAACCGAAACAACTCTTGGTCTCTGTGTCAATATTTTATCATTTTCAGGGGTTATTTGCATCGTTTTATTGTGCAATAAATCCGTAAATACTATCTAGGTTTCCTGAAAAATTCAAAAATACCCCTGATACCAGATGCTAAAAATTTTCAGCCTTGGGATAAAATGATAATTTTATTATTATAATAAATAATAATACGAGTATGTGTGAATAATTTCAATATGCACAGTAAAACCAGGACTCCTTTTATTTTATAGTTAATATAGAGGAGGCCAGAATGAGCATTGAAATGCCGAAACAGAGAAGTTGTCGCTAGTTTCTACAGCCGTGGAGCCTAAAGGCACACACTTGCTTCCAGTCAAACAAGCAAGTCTACAAATTCTGAACATGTTTCTTTGAAGTGGAAGAGAAAAATAATGATCAAAGAAGCAAAAGACAGGAATCCTCTAGTGGCCCTACATTATTACATCTTCAGTGCCAAAAGAACTCCCCCGGGCCATAATTTTGGCATCGGATGCAAGAAAGTCATTGACCACGAACAAGTACTGTTTTGGCTAGATTACGAAGATCCATTATTGAGACTTCAATTTTGGCTAGATTACGAAGATCCATTATTGAGACTTCAATCATCTGCGAAACATGAGTATCCTGTTTCATGAAGACAGAAAAGGATACAAGAAGCAAGGATAACAGATATTTACTTACAATATTCTTTATTTAGATGACAATTTTTTATAATTACCAGAGTCATGAGGTCTTGAACTGGATGCAAGATCAAGCCAAGAGTCTGCGTCCTTCGGTTTCCATTCACCAAAGAAATGATGCAATGGCTTCTGGGTTTCAGGTTCCTTCTCCAACTTGATTGACCCTGCAGCTGATGATTTGATAATATCAGTGCCCAAAACAAAACAATGGTGCCCTGGTTGCTGCTGTTCTTGTTTAGAAGTATTAGCAAAGCTTTGAAACTGTGACTGCGAGTAACCTTTGTAGGAACTCATTGTCAATTGATTGTATGAATCTTGTACGCCTCTTGCACTCCCTAAAGCATCTGAGAAGAAAGCTCTCTCGTCCACATCCTCCCTTATTCCATGAGAATACCTTCATAATTAATGTAACAATAATTTAAATCTAAACCATAAAACTAAAGGAACCAAAATATATGAGCAACAGATTTGTTTCCCTAACTTACACGCACCTATACTCTTTATCTACTTGAGGAGAAGATCCACAGTCCAAAAACAGGTTATGAGCGGTACTGCAGTTTTGAGGTGAAAAACCAGAAACAGCGTGAGGACCAGAAGATGAAGAGTGAGGATAAAGGAAGGTGCTGCGGCTAGAATTTTTATTGGCATAAATTTCAGATTCCAGAGATGATGAAAGGTGAGAGAAAGAATAAGAGGAACTGGAGGGTGAAACAGTGCTGTTATAGAGGTTTCTGTTCATTGATGCTAAAGGAATTGCTGGAGCCGCTACTGCTGTAGTAGTTGATGCAAGTTCCACAGGCTTTCTTGAACGATTCCTTCCCCTGTGCATGTGCCGCTCACAGTACTTGGAATCTGGGTATGCTTCTTTTGAGCACCTCCATTTCTTCCCATCCGTTCTTCTGCACCTTCCTGGCTCTGGGTCTGCTTTTCTGCCAAAACAACCCCACCCAGCTGCAAAAACACACATTCCCATCTTTCTTCTGAACATTATTTTTATTTAAAAGAAAACAACACTCAAAGAAATAAGCACAGATCAGCCTACTTGGTTGATGAGGAAAGAGTCTTGAAGCCAAAGAAGATTCCAAGCTTCTCTTGACAGAATAGAGGAGTTCCGGCGGGACAGGGACTCCGGAGACCATGTATTTGTAAATGAGAGCTTGGTGTTCAAGCTCATGCCATTGAGTTACAGTAAAAGGAAAACTATCTCTGGCACTTGTTGCACTCAACATATTTGAGAAGAAAAAGATGCGAAAACAACCAATTAAAAGGATTAGCAAGTTGTTAATTATAGAGAGATTTCAGAGATATTTTTTTTCTTGGTTGTAGTAGAGTTGTTCTAGTTGGGGCTGGTAATTTTGAAAGGTATTATCTCAGAGTTCATTGCTGGCAGAATCTTCTTCCGTGCATGAATAAAAACTAATGGCTCTGATATATAATACTGCTGCAACCTCCTCTACTACTTAATGAGTCTTCTCCTATTATGACTGCACCTCTGTTGCGCTGCTGCAGCAACTGTTAAACTTGTCTCTGACATCATTGCATAAATCCATAAACAAATGTACAAACAAAGTATAGATATCTGAAAACAATTAAATATTGAACGTTAGGGTTAGCCTTGTAAGCACTTTTGGTTTTTCTGTCTCCACATTATGACATGGAAATGAGTGCCATATGTGAATCTGCGAATAATATACTTTTCAAGTTTTTGTTTATAAATTGCATGTTTATGCACAAACCATTCACACTGTAGTATCAGTCATAACTATCCAGCCTCTTCTGAGCACTTCTTCCAGCAAAAAGCTGATCCAAAACTCGGTTCATATCATCAACCATAGAATGAGTTTAATTACTGGTGCTGCGAAATAATAGTGCAACAGAGAAACTACTGGTTAGAGCGAGGTCTAGACCAAAGTTTAAAGACCTTTCTCTCTTCCTTAGTTGGAAATTGGCAGCAAGTGGCAGGGAAGCGCACCTGACTCTGAGGAAAAGGAGAGGTGGGGACAGTTTACACTTGTGAACAGTACTTTCTCTCTGCCCCAAAACACATGCCTGTCCTCCTTTATTGTGCATCAACTAACTCAGCTTTTCATTCAATAAACCAAAGTTTCCTGAATTAGATCTTCTTGAACACCTCTCTTTCCATATTAGCTGCCCACCCTTCTCCACCATGAGCTGCGAACCACCATTATCTGTGGGGTTGCCAGAAAGTAATTTGCAGTTTCACATAAATAGGTCTAGTGCTCACCTGGGATTTTGTTTTTTGACCTGGACCCAGCCCCTTCTGAGACTCTGTTGCGTCCCTGAAAGCAGCAGTATTCTTTCTTTAAACTCATTTCGCACCTCTATGATTACTGTACTATCATTTGAAAATTCCCAATTATAATTTGGCTCTCTTTGACCAATCTTATTATTTCTTTTTTATGCTTTTTTTTTTCTGGGTGACCATTCAGGCAAATTGATTAATTTATTGATTATTTGTGAGATATTAATAGGATTTTTCTGGGAAAAAAATACGGTCTAGTATTAGAGGGTCACCTGGGTTGGCGGTTGCCCCAAGTTTTTTTTTTTTTTTAAAACAAATTATTATTAGCACATTTCTTCAACACCAAGATCACACCAAAATCCCATTCCAATTTAAAACTAAGGACCATATCCACTACACACATACTTCAAAAGGCACACCCACCAATTTTTATACAACCCTTAAGCCCACAAGCATTCCATTTCTGCTCCTTGTACCTTGCAAAAAAAAAAAAAAACTCTTGCCTCACATTCCATTTACAGCAAAAATGGAACTGATTGGGCCTATGAGAAAAATCCTAATCAATCCTCCCAAAATTCTAACTACAAGTTCAGTAATACTATTTATACCAAGTAAAAATTCTAAATAAATATATAAAAAAAATATGGGTTTAAATAGAAAAATAATCCTAAATCAACAAGTGCAATTCTCACATAGTAGTTTCTAGACATCAAGGTTTTCCCAAAGTTCAATTAATTTCAAATTTTAACCTGATATAAAACAAGATCTGTGTTAACTTTTAGCAAAATTTTAGTATGATCTGATAGTTATATAAAATATTATACTTGTTAGTGTAAAACTATGCAATAAAAAATCAATCTAGAATTGTCATTGAAGGATATTCAATACTATAAGTTGGAAACTCCCAAAAAATTCTGCTATTAACAACACCGGGTCTTCTTTTCTTGTGTCATTAAGATAATTAAGGAATCATTGTAAGAATGTTTTTTTGAAACATTAAAAAAATCTGTCATTCTTAGAAATTATATTATTGTCCATTAAAGATTTATGAAGAACTAAGAAACTCTAATAAATAAACCGTTGAATATCCTTTCATCATTAAAAAAAATCATTTTTTAATAAGAGGTTCACAATTCGAACGACAAAAATAACAAAAAATCAAGCAACACCTTCTATATAACTTCCTATACATTCACAAGCAATTTAAACACAAACCAACTACTTTTATGAAAATAGAGATGCTTTTCTTTGTTTGTGGCAATGAACTTATTTATTGAATTGAGATTACCATTTAACTCAATACGTTGCTTTACCAAAAATATAGTCTTGATATTAATTTTGTAATCAAACTAACAATAAACACAATTTCTCATCACTATGATTCCAATTCATCAAATGTCACTATAAGTTTAACTTCAATATAATCTTTGTGAGTAAATATATCAACCCTTTAATTTTTATATCTTATATAATCTAATATAATAGCAATAACTTAACCATACTAAACTTAGTAAACTTAAGACATACATGATTTAAATTCTAAGTTATTACAACCATGCATCTAAATATATAATTTCAATTCCATCATAACTATACAATAATCAGATTACAATTTCAAAAGTGGATAAAATGGAAGTAAATCATGTTTCAGTATTAAAAATAAATAGAGTAATAAGACTATAACACACCTAAATATAGAGAAATAAGTAATCTCTTATTGTTCAGATGGTAAGTGAGAAGGACCTGAAATACACATGCTAAACACGCGCGCACACACACACACACAAAAACAAGTGTATGGTGTTGTTATACCTGAAAATGATCTTGATATCTAATCACATGTTTTTCACTGTTTTTTTTATATATACTAAAATAGAATATAAAACATACAAGTTTCAGATGTGAACAAAGAGGCAAGTCAAACAATGACAGGATTCTTTAACAAATACAAAGCATCCTTAATTTTGCATAAATATAAATGTGTAATAGTAAATATAAAGGATCTTACCTAAATTTATATTGAAACCAAACATATATTGAAACCAAACAGGAGATATTAGTTTAAAAGGTTTGAATATAAGAAATCTGAATCTATTTATAAGATAAAAGATGTTAATATAAAAGGTAATAGGGAAATAATAAAGAAAAGTGTTTGATGTCTTTTGTAAAGAAGTTTTTCTATGAAGTTTTGCCTTGGAAGAAGGCTCTTTAGATGGAGTAGATTAAGAATGTCTTTTTTGGAAATTTTATAATGCATGTCATAACCCAATTTTGGGTCATTCCCCAAAACTATCCAAAAATACAAAAATAAAATAAAAGACGGTCGATGTCGGTAAGAAAATCAAGGCAGAAATTCATGGCATTTTCAAAAGCTCGATCATACCGTTTTTGTGCCCAGAAAATGAAGGAAAATGCAGATTAAGGCTAACGTAATTAATTATCGGATAAATCTGCGTAAAAATTAAGTCGAAAGATATAATTATATTTTTATGTGCCAATTCGATTTAATTGTTGGACAATTTAAAAGTGTAATTATACTTGAGGATTAATTTAGGGTCTAATCGAAGAATTTAATTAAGCGCAATGGCTTAATTTTACTTTAATTTGGTTAAATTAATTTTATTAAGGGCTTAGTCAATATGAAAGCAAGTTTTAAATTTAATTCAGGATCAATTGATAAGGATGAAATTTTGGGAGGCCAATTTGAATTTATTCAAGCCAATTATGCGAAATCGAGGACCAATTTGAATAAATTAAGATTTAATGTTCAATCGAGGGTTAAAACGCGCAAATCAGAAATCAACGACCAAAATAAAAAAAGGCGCGCAAAGCTAAGGATGCTCTCGAAATACCGACGGGGATACAATCGCACAAAATTAAAAGTTAAAATTGATTAGGGATGCAATTGGAATAATTATAGGTTTAAGGACCAAATCGCACTTTACCCCCAACATCAATTGCATGTTTCCTGCACTGTTCTGACACCGGAACAATGCAGGAAACACAGAGAACAACACTGCACCTCTGCAGCCGCTGCAAATAATGCAGAAGCAGAGGCAATGCAATATGCATGCCCAACGGTCGCATTTTTCTCTATAAATAAAACTATCCACCGCATGCACAGGAGAGGAAAAAAAAGGGAGGAAGAACAGACAGTGGAGACGAAAAGCACAGAAAAAAACAGAGACAATACAAGGAAAGTTTACAAAAAATTGAACTTCATCTCTCTCTCGGGTTTGGTCCCTCTCTCTATCCCTCTACTGCGTTTTGCTCTCGGTTTTTCGTCTCTCTCTCTCTTGAAACCAGCACGCTGGTCTCTCTCTCTCCTTCTCGGCTCAACACTCCGACAACAACTCTGACCACCCCAACACCACCTGGTCATCACTATCATCTCCCCCTCCACACCAGAAGCCCATCCGTGGCCTCCAAGAAGCAGCAGCAGTAGTAACGGTGGCAGTAGCAGTAGCAATTGCACCGTGCATCTTTCAATGCCACCACGACCAGAAGAACCACCTTGATGTCCTCTACACAACAGTATCAACAGGTATTCCATTCGTCACACTCGAAAATTCATCAAATCACTGTGCATCTTCTTCGTTTTGCATGCGAGGAGTGAATTAATTCACTCCCCGTCGGGTTGGGTCGGCCGGGTTTGGTGCCCGGCCCAAAAAATAAAGGGTACGGGCTTCGGCCCGTTGAGGTTGGAAGCCTGGCCTGAAGGAGAGACGGGGTTTGGGCCGAAGAGCCCAGCCCATTGAATTCGGGCCGCGAGCCCAGGAAGAAGCCGGGCCACGAGCCCAGGCAGTGGAGCCGGGCTGCGAGCCCAGCTCTTGGGCGGGCTAGCATCCCAGACCCTAAACTGGTGGGCTGGCAGTCTAGCCCACCAGTAAATAAAATAAATAAATAAACACCAAATAAAAAAATACAAAAAATACAAAAAAATAAAATAAAATAAAAAATACATTTTTGGATAAAATATTTAGAACAAAATGTGGTTTTTATGCATACGGCCAATACACTAGCATATTTTAAAATTTCTTTTTGTTTAAAAAAAATACATATTATCTTGAAAATAAAAAAAATATTTTTGCATGGATTTACCAAAGAAAAATCATTTCCCGCATTCTTGGATTTTACAACATATTTGTAAAAGTCCAAAGGGTATTGGCCAATATTCCAAAAATATCAAAATATTATTTTTGGTTATTCATATTATTCATTGTTGATATTTGGATAAATAAATCCTAAGGGGTTAATATCCAAAATATTCAGCGGGGATGATTTGCTATTATTCACCGTGGGTGTTTGGATAAATAAATCCTAAGGGGTCAATATCCAAAATATTCGACGGGGATAATTTGCATTTATTCACCGTTGATGTTTGGATAAATAAATCCTAAGGGGTCAATATCCAAAATATTCGATAGGGATAATTTGCTATTATTCACCGTTAGTGTTTAGATAAATAAATCCTAAGGGTCAATTTCCAAAATATTCGACAGGGATAATTTGCTATTATTCACCGCTGGTGTTTGGATAAATAAATCCTAAGGGGTTAATATCTAAAATATTCGGCGAGGATAATACACCATCACCATTTAACCAACACATTCTTTGAAAAATTGAAACCATAACAAATTATAAGCAAACCAAAAAGTCAAGCAGCTTACCTTAGGTAGGGCGTATTAGGGGTGCTAAAACCTTCCCTTTACGCAACCAGTCTCTTATCTTAGAATCTCTGAAAGACTAGTTTTAGGTTTTCTAGTAACCATAATACTAGGTGGCGACTCTCTTTTTCAAAAATAAAAATAAGACCCTCACGTAATATTCCCCGCTCATGGGGACGGTCGCCGGGACGCCGCGCTCTCATTTTTCGGGGTGCGACAATGCAAATGATTTAATAGTTAGGAAGTTAGAAAAACCATTTGTCACACTAAAAACTGTTTATTTTTCTTACAAATACATGATCAACTCTTTGAAAAGTTGAATTAACATCTTATTGTTTTAACCTTTGTGTCGACATGAGGAGTTTGACTTATGGGTTTGAAGGATTTTGAAAAAAGCCAAAATATTTCTAGACCTCTAAAACTACATTTTCATAATTTTTTTTATAGAGGTAGCAATTGCTTATGATTATAATATAGGAGGAAGGATACCATAACAATTATCTTCATTTTCATTTGTTAGGCTGATTATAAAACCTAAGGATAATAAACATGGAGAGGGGTCATTGTCCTTGATGTTTTATAAGAAAAGTGATTTTTTTACCAAAATTTTGATGAAGACTTGGGTTTATAATTTGGACTTTTTATCGTTGCTAAAATTTATCCATTTCAACATGTTTTGAAATTCTACCCTTTACTATAAATGAGTCTCACCATTTTACTTTGTATCTTCTGATGAGGATGAGGTACCCATGATGAGTATTATAGTCAAAATATCAAGAAAAAATCCAAGAGATAAATAATTTGAAATGAAAAAAAAGAATTTGTGGGAATTTTTTCTTAGTTTTTGATTAATACTAGGAACAACGTGATTAATATTGTTAGAGTTAAAATAAGTAGTCTTATACATAAGCAAAATCATTATCTTTCTAGTATAAATCACATAATTGATTTCACATTGTTTTGCATAAAAAAACGCGGTTGTTTCTTTAGCCTTCACACACAATTATCATTAAACACATTTACTTTCTTCACTCATTGTTTGTGTTTGCTTAGAAAAGTAGTTGAATAAATAGTGGAATTTTAGGGTTGGCCAAATTTGATGGTCTTTTATCATCTTGTTCCTTTCTTTACCTATATATTTATGCTTGTTTTTTTTAACTAATCATCATACACTTATTTAGATGTAAAAGGCATAATAGTGATAATTCTATCATCTTTTACAATAATATATCTTTTTCTAAGTCCATCATGTGTTGTCTTCCTATTAAACTATCATTGGTCTCCCCAATAAAATGTAACCTATTTGTATTAGTATCACTTTACATAAAATCTCATCAACATAATTTTCAAATTAAAATGAAACTACAATCTTCTTAGTTACCTTTACTTCACCATTAGAATTCAACTATTGTAATATATAAGGTCTAACATGATTAACAATATGTAACAAGGGTAATTCTATCCATATTAACACAACTTCCACTATTTATAATTAAACTACATGCCTTATTTTGTATTTTGAAACACATATGGAAAATGTTCTTCTTTTGTTGATCATATTCTTTTTTCTTAACCTGAACTTGAAATGCACACCTTATAACCAAATATTTCTCATTAAATAATGTCAATTCATCCTTAATACAATCCTTCATTGATGATATCTTTATAATATATTTTTTCATTGTTAAACTTTGTATCATCTTTGTGTCTCATTACCAATATTATTTTGTTTGGATACTATAAAGCATAAGGTTTAAACCCCAAGCACCTGGAGTATCTAACATCACAAGTGTCATATTTACCTTTAAAACTTGTAAAGGCTTCAACCTTAGTTTTAGGTGGTTCAACTTTTATAGGGACAAAAGTTTTTGGTTAGGCAACCCTCTCTCTCCTCAAATTAAACTTTCATATGATGAAGAACTTAAATTGAATGCTGACTAACATATCCTTTTCTTTTGAGTTGTCTTCACCTTTTATCCATATAAATTATATCCTCTTACTTTATATAGTGATGTAACTCAATAATATTCGCAATGTTTCTATTCAACCTATTAAAAAACATAGCCATGGTGGCTTTCTTATCTTCAACCATATTAACATTGATCAATACAATCTTTATCTCCTTATGGTAATCTTTCATATTTTTTAAACCATGATATAAACTTTATGATCTCTAAACGAGCTATATATATTAGGAATAAATGTTTCCTCGTTATAGTTTCATATCTTTCCATGATTCAATAAGCCTTTTTCCATTTATTTTCTTGTTCATAACATGTTGATCCCACTATGTTAATGCATAATTTGTAACTTCAATAGCAATAAATTTTACCTTTTTATAGTTTGTGTTGTGATAAAATTAAAGATCTAATCAACTTTCTTTTCCTATTTTAAATATGCCTTTAGATTATTCTTTTTCCTGGAAAACGTGTATTTTTTACTTAGTGATGCTCAACTTTCAACTTGAATCATTACGATGCATAAAATCTCTTTATCTTTCTATGATTAAAAACTCCACCCTGACCGAAGCTTGTATTCCTTCCTCCATTTGATTTAAATTTGTTTCCTTAGCCCATATAAACAAATTCATATTCATCATCTTCCATATCCATATAATCATTAATAAATTCTTTAATGTTAGTTTTAACATTGTGTACAACCTTTTAGATAGTATTTCATCAGCGATTAACCCTACTAATATGTTGCTTTATTGAATCCATATCATCTCATAGCTCGTTAGTTAACGTAAATAAAAGTTCAAGTTGTTGGCCAAAAGCTTGCATTTTAAAAAATGTTTTCAACTTTTGGTGTCACAAACTTATTATTTTCAGACATATTTGAATATGCAAATATTGATTAGTTTTACAAAATGTATCCTCACAAACCTCTTGTTTCATATAAATAAAGGCTTTTCATTTTAATATGCTCACAGCACTTTTTACCTCTCAATTTGTTTCTTTTTTTTTTTTCCGGTTCTTTTGGAACTAAAGTCAACGAATCAAAGTTAGTGGATTTAAAAATACAATCCAATTATAAAATTTAAACTCAAGAATCAATAAACATGCTGAAAACAAGTAAAACAAAACTATAATTATAATTTCATGAGTAGTATTGCAAATGTGTATGAAGTGTGGATGAGTAAAAGACTCAAAATAAAATGAAAGACAAATTAATGAAAGTACTTACTTGAGTCCTAATTAACAAAATTATAACAAAAACTAATTAATTTGGTAAAAATAAACAATAAAAAATATATTTTGGAATTAAATGCAAATCTAACATATTATGTGATTTTAAACACCAAAATTGAAACTCATACCTATCGATATCATAATGACCTAAATTTTAATATCCATAACCTTTTATACTAAAATATAACAAATCTTAATTTCTAAATTATTCTCTTATGTCTAGGTATAAAAAACCATGTATGATCAATTTACAACAAGATTGAACCCTAAATTGAAACCTCAAGCAAACTCAAAATAAGTCTGAATTTGATATGTTGTGTACATTTATCCCCAATATCTATATATAAAATTATAATCGATTTTGGGGTAGTTTTATTAGGGTTCTCTATGATTTGTGTTTTGTGGAAAATTTGAAACATACTGTTAATAACATCTAATCCATTTTATTTTTTTTACCTTTTTATGCTTTTGATATTTTAGATACAGTAAAAAAATAACAATTTTATTTTCTCTCTCTTTATTTGTACTAAGTTATTGAAAACACAAAAAGAATAAGATAACTGATGATACATACTAAAACTTAAAGAACTCAAAGAAAATGAAAAGTTTAAAAGGATATAACTTGATTTTAGATCCTAGATCTAATACCAATTGATTAAAACCTTGTGATTACTGTCACGACGATGTTTTTTTTTACGCGCTTCGCGCTCCACCGTTCCTTGGGTTAGGGGAGACAACAACGCACGGTGAAAATGAAATATGTTTCATAGCCGTAAAATGTACGACTATAAATATCAGGAGTCACCACCTAGTATTAAGGTTACTAGAAACCTATTGGTTTGCGAGATTTTTAGGTAAAGGGACTTATTGTATAAGGGGAAGACGCATCACCCCCAGTGCATCCTATCTAAGGTAGGCTGCATTGTTGTTTGATTGTTTTTCTAAGTTAGAAATTTTTACATTGTATTTTGAAAAACCAATTTTATCTGCGGGTATACTTTACGATTTAATTTTACACTGCAGTAGGAAAAAAACTTTTTATTATCTACAGATGTACTTTACAATATAAATTTACAACGTAGTTAAAACCCCTTTTCTTTTATCCATGGATGTATTTTACAATGTAAATTTAAATCTTAATAGATAGAACAAAAATAAATTTAATTATTTTTGATATTTTGACCAAATTACAATGGATAATCATAAACTGGTTACGATACCCAATTTTTATTTTAAAATATGAGAAAGATGTAACACTTTTTTATGAAAAAATATATGATGAGAAAAACTTTAAAATTTAGCCGTATGCACAAAACAAATATTTTTTTGTTTTTGAACTTTTTATAGTAATAATGATAGTAACAAAAAAAAATACATAAAAAATATTTTTTTATGTCCATTTTTTTATTTTAATTTTTGGGGCTGGGCTATCAGCCCAAATGGGCTAGCAGCTTGTCTTGATCGGGCTGGGCTTCCAATCCATGTGGGATAGAAACCCCGTGGGTTTTGGATTGGGCTTCAGTCCAGGTGGGCTATAAGCCCAATTTATTGCGGGCTGGGCTTCCATTTCTCACAGGTTGGAAGCCCAATGTATTTTGGTATGGGCTTCCAGTCCTTGCGGGCTGGAAGCCCAAATTTCCTAAACATATGCCCTGCCCGCTTACTCAACCTTGGCCCGCATGAATATTGGGATGCAAATTGCATCTCGCTACTGACATGTAGAGGCGAGAAAGATGATGAATAGTAATTTTTCAAGTGTGATGAAAGGTAGACCTATTAGTACCTTTGGATAGAGGAGGTCGAGGTGATGATTCCTATCGTGGTGGCGTTGTCAACGGTGGCCTGTGGTGGCCGGAAGGAGCTTTCAAAGTCGTCAGGGTTTGTGTTGCAGTTGTTACAATCGTCGTTGTGACATCGCCTGAGAGTGTGGATGGGACGCTGGTGTAGAGAAGGAGTTCACAGTGGTTATAAGGGTGGTAGTGGGTGGTTGAATAGCTTCCAACGGTGGAGAGAGAGAGCCGAGAGACTGAATATAGAGAGAGAAAGGGGTTGTGAAACCCCAGAGAGAGAGATAGGTGACGTCGAGGAAGATGAAGATGTTGGTGTTATTTCGTGTGATCTTCCCTTGTCTTTTTTGTTTTTATTTGCTAAAAAATCTTGTGAATCCCAGAACTTCCCCTCGTTTCTTCTCCATTTCTCCTCTCTGTCCTTTGTTTTTTTTCACGTAATTCTCTCATTCTTTTTTTTTTCTGCCTTTTTCTTTGTTCCCCTCCACCTGTTGTGCTACGAAAATATCAAATTTATAGGAGAAGAGGACACGCATATGGTGTGGAGCTGCTGCTGCTGCCTTTGCCTTTGCATTTGCAGAAGGCTAAGGGCTACAGCGCCAGCGCCATGCTCTGCACTGTTCAGGTGTCAGAACAATGCAGACACATGCAAGTTTGGTATTGGGAAATTGCAATTTGGTCCTTTAATTTGTAATTGTTCTAATTGTATCCTCAATTGATTTTAAACTTTTAATTTTGTATAATTGTATACCCGTCAGAATTTCACGAGCATCCTTAGCTTTGCGCGCCTATTTCATTTTGGTCTTTGGTTTCCGATTTACGTGATTTAACCCTTAATTGACCATTAGACTCTCAATTCGTTCAATTTGGCCCTTGATTTCGCATAAATGGCTTAAAACAATTCAATTCGATCCCTAAAAATTCCAATCATATCAATTGAACCCGGATTAAACTCAAGAACTCGATTTTTCATCGATTAAGCCCTTAATAAAATTAATTTGACCAACTTAAAGTATAATTAAGTCCTTGCACTTAATTAAATCCTTCAATTGGATCCTAAATTAATTCTCAAACATAAATACACTTTTAAATTAGTCGACAATTAAATCAAATCAACCCATAGAAATATAATTACGTTGCACGACTTAATTTTTACATAGATTTATCCAATGATAAATTATTTTTGCTATAAATTTGTACTTTCTTCTATTCTTGGGAACAAAAAGATACGATTAGACTCTCGAAAACAACCAAAATTTCCACATTGATTTTTCTACCCATGTCGACCTTCTTTGTTTTATTTTTGTTATTTTTTGGTATATTTTGGAGAATGACCCAGAAATTGGGTGATGACAATCACATAACCCATAATCAAGATTCAAATTTGATCTCTAAAAGTTAAAAGATATCTAAGAAAATGTGATACATTATAAACTTATTTCAAAGCACCATCACTATTGAAATTAAATCGAATGGTTTCACAATACCAATTAATCTTTGATAAGTTAGTTTAGTTCTTTCAAGAATAATAATAAAAAAAAATACAGAGATCACTATCACATACAAGCTCAAAAATCATAGTGATATTATCCAGTGACCACTAATTTTTAGGCATACAAAAAATTTTAATAATCTTAGAAAATAACTCTAATGGCTCTAGCCATAAATACTAAATCAATCTATACATAAAATTAACTCAAACCTTATATTGATATGCTTAAACACAAATCCAAACAAGCCTTGCATCTTAGCTAAAATAATAATAAAAAACCTTAAGTTAAATTTCTATAATGTTGTAAGAACAGAATAAGAAAAGTAAACAATACATGTCTGATATAAGGCTAGGCTTACTTCTAGCCTACAATGCTACCCAAAGATCTTATAAAACAAGGGATAAGTTGTAGCCCCTGTAGTTTCCGAGATAGAAAAGGATTTTAATTGTAGTAATGTATTTATTCTTTTTGGAAGGAAAAGTGCTTTGTTTATTATTTTTGTTTTCTGCTAATTAGTTATCCTTCCATCAATAGGAAAAACAATTAAAAATGAAATACTCTCCTTGCAAATCTAGAAAATATTGTCGCCATCTTGTTTTCCTTTTAAGCATTGGTTCTTTGTCTTCTTTTGTTATGTATTCTCCTCACCTGACATGAAAAATAAATTCAATAATCTATTCTAATAAATAAAAATAATAATTGACGTTCTCATACATAAAAGAAAATTAACAATCAACCTGAAATCCACAAAGCACATGAAAACTACGCATAAAACAAAGTTGGTCAAAACTAGTGCATATTGACAGCCTTGTTATTGAAAGTTCACCAAATAAGATTGCATTAAACCCCTCTTTCAAGTGAATTAAATGCACTAAGACCTATTTTCATGCTCCAATGGATCTTTAATTTATGTATTGGCTAAAACTTGTAAGACTAGTCCATTTAATTCTTATTTCAATATTTTTATTTCAAACCTTGTTATTGGCCTATTTAAAACATGTAATGGATCAATGTAAGTGTTTGTGGCCTGATCTACATTATAACTACTGTATTATTTGTATATCTAGAGATCCAAAGATCTCTATATAAGTATTATATTCTATATTTTGGCGAATTAATTGTTCAGACATAGTTCCAACTAATATATATATTGTCACTCAAAAAGTAATAATAAAAAGAGAAAAAAAGTATAATTAAAGTACTCAAGGAGAGGTACTTTCATAAATAAGAATGGTAATATATATCTACTGTGAATTTTTTTATGTTCATATATTATCAATTACTCATTCACTAAGAAAATTAGATATTTATGTCCTATTTATTGAGTTTCATGTAAATATATGATTATTATTTATTATTCAAAAAATTAAAAATAAAATTGTGTTATACATATTCAAAATATGTATATATATATTTTAAATGATAAAATTATTAATCTTATACATATAAGTGTATTATGTCAATATTGATATATGTATATATTATATTGGAATTAAAAGAAAAATAAATATTCTTCATATATATTTATAAAATACAAATATTCATATTGTAATTATTGTCTCAAAAACAAAATCACTATCCATAAAAATCCAATAGAATTAGTTTGAAATTAAATTGCTATCATACACATAAATATCAATATTTGAAGTAAATGCTATTCAAGACTTGGAATGTCATACTTAACAGCTACGAATCCATAAACATTAACATGTCACATTCCTAGATAGTAGCTCCCTTCCCAGTGCTACCCACAATGATTTCTTATAAAAGAAAATAAAATGCACCCTCTACTCCAAACTGAAACTGAAGTGACCTGCAGGTTCTTCAAAGTCCCTGTGCCGTTGTACGTGCGCCACAGGCACGCGAGTCAGCAAACGACGACATGTGGTTTGCCCGGGCCTCCAAGAGTCTCTGAGTTGGTGTGCCCTCTGGGCTAGGTATTGTAGTATGTATGTATTCTTAGTATTGGACCTGTACAGCCCCAGTTCTACATCTGTGCTTGCAATTCTGGGATTGACTGATCCCATGTTCTTACTGGAGCCACTTTTACTTTGTTGATTAAAACACAGAAGAAGAAAAGGACTGTAGAGACCTGGCCGGAAACCAACCGGGATGCATTTCTTTAACTCACTCTGATCCCATGTTCTTTTTGGTGCAGAACATTGTTGTGTTGATATACAGCTGAAATTGTTACGATCAATCAATTATTTGCAAATAGGACGTAGGTAGCCGCTAAGTGTCGTTGACAAAAAGAATTCTAAAACACAAAATATGCTCATCGCTTACTTGGTCCTCCTAACGATTTAGGAAACATTTACGTGCTAAACACTTATTTTGTAGCTCATTCTTGCACCCTCCTACACGAGGAGTTCAGGTTGTGCAGACTTGCAACGCTGCTGCTGGCTGATATTGGAAACTCCTACCATAAACACCCTTTTGATCTGTGAATAAAGCAAGCAGTTTCCCTGTCGAATGACCAATCAATTACCCCATGCGTTATCTACAGACAATGGTTCTTAAAATTAATAATAATTCTCTATATCATTAATGATAACTACCAATGTCAATTCACCATAACTATACTGAGTACTGTCTTCCACTTTCCTAGGTGGATAGAAGACTTAGCAGTAGGGAGTTTCTTCTAGCCACCCAATATTTCGTTGGCTACCATTTAAGATAGCGAGATTTTAATTGATACCACATGGGATTATAGCTGTCGTATTGTCTTGTTAGAATCCTCTCTTTTCATTCCCATGTGATGCTACTGGACCACAAGATTGGATGATTTCCTAATCATATCTTCCTTTCTACCAATGTACTTCAGTCAGAAGCTGGATTTTATTTGTCAAATCATCAAGGAAAGTTCTCAACTCCAACTTATCACAATACTTTGCAATACTCTACCCAAGGAATGGCTGTATCATAACGTTATACATATATAAATGAAGTGTAATAATGGCTATCGTAGTATAAATTTAGTTGGTAGCTTGACATATGCTATTAAGTTTTAGCGATTCATGTAATGCATGCCTTAAAACAGTATTTTTGTTGAGAGTATTATCTTTATCAAGTTCTGCCAAATGCTTCATGCCTGACATTGCTTGATGAGTAATTGAATAGCCAATTGAAAACAAAAAGATGGCAGCTTTTATATTTATAAGAATACTGTTATTTGTTGAAAATGCAGGGTCAAAATTAACAAAGGTCAACTGATTCCAATTCTGCAGAAATTGAAGAACTGAAGCTGCGAAGATCATTGATTTTCTTTATTGTTTTTATCATGTTTTAATTTAAGTGTTTATGTTTTAGTTAATTAAGATCAAATTAATTGATCATATCTTGTTGCTTTATTTTCGCAGATTTATTTCCTGTTTTAATTAGAAGAGATTGTAATAGTTTTGAATTACCATTCTTGTATTTCGATCTTCTTCTATAAATAAAATCTAAGGGATGACAGTAACCTTGAGCAATCCTGCCCCTTGTTATACACCTGTTATTGCATTAAATTGTGCCTGAATCTTTACATAATTTTCTGGAAAATTTCTGGGCAAAGTTCTCGGTTTTTAGCACTGATTTGAACAGTGCTTGTTTTTGTTCATCAGGGACAAATTCCTGAGGGTGATTTGAACAGTAACTGTTCTTCACCAAAATTTTATTTTCCAACAATTGGTATCAGAGCAGAATTGATCTTAGAAGGGTTGTGAGAAACACGAGAGAATTGTGAGAATTTTTCAAAGTTATTAACTTTGAAGGGAAGGTGAGTGAAACACAAGAGTGAAGAAATTAATCAAAAAAATCCACTGATTTTCTTTGATTAATACATAATTGACTTCGAATTGTCAATTACTATTATTCCCCATTACGAACAAGGTTCTTTATCTTTATTGTGTTCTGCATAACTGAGTAGTAACAAGAAGAATCAACAAAGATTTTTTTCTCTCATGGATTCTAGAAATTTTTTGTCAAAGTCACCTATCTTCACAGGCACCAACTATGGCGTATGGGCAGTAAAGATGAGAACTTATCTCAGGGCTTTTGACTTGTGGGAAGTTATGGAGCATAATAGGGATCCAACTCCCTTGAACAATAATCCCACAATGGCTCAAATCAAGTTCTTCAATGAAGAGAAGGCAAAGAGATTCAAAGCACTTACCTGCATCCATAATGCAGTGAGTGAAGAGATATTCACAAGAATAATGGCTTGTGAAAGTGCTAAAGATGCATGGGATAAACTGAAAGTTGAGTTTCAAGGTGATGAGAAGTCAAGAAGAATGCAGATACTGAATTTAAAGAGGCAATTTGAAGGGCTGAAAATGAGGGAGACTGAAACAATCAAAGAGTTTTCATCCAACATCTCCAAACTAGTCAATCAAATGAGACTTTTGGGTGAAGATGTTCAGGATTCGAGAGTTGTAGAAAAAGTCCTTGTGAGTTTGCCTGAAAAATTTGAGAACAAAATCTGTTCTCTAGAGGATTCAAAGGACTGTACACAATTAAGCCTTCAAGAGCTAATCAATGCTCTTTAGGCAGTGGAGCAAAGACAAGCTTTCAGGCAAGAAAGCTCAAGTGAAGAAGCTTTTGTTGCAGGTTTCAAGGGAAAATTTCGCAATCAAAATTTTCCTAAGGAAAGCCATGGAAGCAGAAGAGAAGATGGCAGATATCAACAAAACAAAAACTGGCAACAAAACAAGAATCATCCCAATAGTTTCAATGCAAGAGCAAAGGAGAAAAAGGATCAATTTCCTGCTTGCAAATACTGCCACAAAACAAATCACCTTGAGTCATGGTGTTGGCTCAAGAACACTCAATGCAGGAGGTGTAAACAGTATGGACACCTTCAAAAATTTTGCAAAACAAACACAGGAACTGGAGCTGCAAAGCAAGCCTATATTGCAAAAGAAGCAGAAGTTGAAACTGAGCACTTATTCATGGCCACGACAGAACAAAGCTGCAACCAAGTAGAGGTAAATATTTTAAACTGGCTTGTTGATAGTGGTTGTACAAACCATATGACTGCAGACATAAAGATGTTCAATACTTTGGATTCAAAGTATGAGTCTAGAGTAAAAGTGGCTAATGGACAATATGTAAGTGTTGAAGGTAGAGGAGATGTGGACATTGAAACAATGGCAGGCAAAAGAACTTTTGATAAAGTACTTTATGTACCTGAAATTAAACAAAATCTAGTGAGTGTTGGCCAATTACTTGAAGAAGGCTACTCATTATCCTTTACTAATAACATATGCACCATTAGAGATGACAAAGGGGTGATTTTGTTTACTGCCAAAATGAATAATAGGAGCTTCAATCTTGGCGTGAAGAATGAGCATATGAACTTAAGCATAACTGAGAGTCCAAAATCAGTGTTGTGGCACAAGAGATTATGGCATTTTAACTATGCCATTTTGAAGAAGATGGCAGACCGAGAGATGCTTATTGGTATACCTGATATTCAAGATCAAAAGGCAATATGTGAAGCTTGCCAACTAGGTAAACAAACAAAGATTGTTTTTAATGACAATTCTTTTAAAGCCACTTGTAAATTGCAACTGATTTTTACTGATGTGTGTGGACCTATGAGGACTGAATCTTTAAATGGTGCTAAATACTTCTTGCTATTCATTGATGATTATAGTAGATACTGCTGGGTTTATTTCCTTAAAATGAAAGGGGAAGTGTTTGATGTTTTTTTGAAATTTAAGGCTGCAACCGAGAGGGAAGCTGGGACCAAGCTAAGGGCTTTAAGGTCTGATAATGGGGGTGAATTCACCTCTCATAAACTTGATGAACTTTTAGAAAAAGAAGGGATCAAACACCAACTCACTATACCATACACACCCCAACAAAATGGTGTGTGTGAGAGGAGAAATAGAACTTTGATGGAGATGGCTGGATGCCTTTTATATGAGAAGAAAATGCCTCTCAAATTTTGGGCAGAAGCTGTAAGTACAACTTCTTACCTTCTAAACAGAATGGTTACTAAAGTGTTGGGAGAGAAAACACCTTATGAGCTGTGGCATGGTTACAAACCCAACATAGAACACTTGAGAGTGTTTGGAAGTCCCTGCTATTTCCTACTGCCTGAGATAAATAGAGGGAAGCTTGATCATAAAGCTGAGTTGGGGATTCTGTTAGGTTATAGCACTAAATCAAGTGGATATAAAGTGTTTGATTTAAAATCTAACAAGGTTGTGATTACAAGGAATGTGCAAGTTGATGAAGACAAAACCTTGAATTGGGAAGCTGAACTTGCCGAGAAGACAAATGATGAAATCCAACCTAAAATCATGCAACCTGTCACTGATGATGAAGAAGAACTTGTGAGAGGAACCAGATTGCTAAGTGAAGTCTATAGCAGGTGTAATGTAGCAGAAGCTGAACCATATGATGTTCAAGAAGCTATGAACTCAGACACATGGATGGTAGCAATGAAGGAGGAGCTGTTGATGATTGAGAAGAATGAGACTTGGACACTTGTGGACAGACTAGTTGACAGGAAAGTAATTGGGGTAAAGTGGATCTTCAAAACCAAAATAAATACAGATGGCAGCATCAACAAATACAAAGCAAGACTTGTGGTTAAGGGGTATTCTCAAGAACCAGGTATAGATTTTCATGACACATTTGCTCTTGTGTCTCGGCTTGATACTGTTAAATTGTTGCTTGTGATTGCTACACAAATTGGATGGTATGTGTGGCAAATGGATGTCAAGTCATCCTTCTTAAATGGGACACTTGATGAAGAAATCTATGTTGAACAACCTGAGGGATTCGAAGTTGATATCACTGCCAACAAGGTCTATCTACTCAAAAAGGCCTTGTATGGATTAAAACAAGCCCCTAGAGCTTGGTACAGCCACCTAGATGAATTCTTGCTGAGTTTGGGATTTGAAAAAAAGTCTAAATGAAGCTACCTTGTATGTGAAAAGGATGGATGAACATATACTGATTGTATCAGTTTATGTTGATGATCTATTGATCACTGGAAATCATGAGCAGCTGGTTGATGAATTCAAGTTGAAAATGAAGAACAAATTCGAGATGAATGAGCTGGGCTTGCTATCCTATTTTTTGGGGATGGAAATCACTCAAACAAAATCAAGGTGTTTTGTGTGTCAAAGGAACTTCACAATGAAGTTACTGAATAAATTTGCAATGGATAATTGCAAACCTGTCAGCACTCCCATGTTGACTGGACAGAAATTGATGAAAGATGATGATGAACACAAGGCTGATGGAAGAATTTATAGAAGCTTGATTGGAAGCTTGCTATACTTGACTGCCACAAGGCCAGACATTGTGTTTACAGTGAACTACCTTTCAAGGTTTATGCAAAATCCAAGTCAAACACATTATGTTGCTGCCAAGAGAGTGTTAAGGTATCTAAAGGGAACACTGGATTATGGCTTGCTGTTTGACAAATTTGAAACTGTAAAATTGATAGGTTATTGTGACAGTGACTAGGCTGGAAGTGATGAAGAGATGGTGAGCACTTCTGGTTACTGTTTTTCTATGGAAAAAAGTATTTTTTTGTTGGAATTCAAAGAAGCAAAGTGTGGTTGCACACTCTACCGCAGAGGCTGAATACATTGCAGCCTATGTAGCTACAAATCAGCTTGTCTGGTTAAGGGAAATTTTGGGAGATTTGAACCTAAATCAACTTGAACCTACTGAACTATTCTGTGATAATATGTCAGCAATTGCTATATCCAAGAATTCAGTGTTTAATGACAGAACCAAGCACATGAAGATCAAGTTCCATGCAATTCGACAATTCCAGCAAGAGAGTGAGCTTGAGATGAACTATTGCAGCTCAAAGGAACAATTGGCTGATTTATTTACAAAATCCTTAGCCAAAGAAAGGTTTGAAGAACTGAGAGAGATGATAGGGATGAGTAGATTGGAATCAAGGGGGAGTGTTGAAAATGCAGGGTCAAAGTCAACAAAGGTCAACTGATTCCAATTCTGCAGAAATTGAAGAACTGAAGCTGCGAAGATCATTGATTTCCTTTATTGTTTTTATCATGTTTTAATTTAAGTGTTTATGTTTTAGTTAATTAAGATCAAATTAATTGATCATATCTTGTTCCTTTATTTTCGCAGATTTATTTCCTGTTTTAATTAGAAGAGATTGTAATAGTTTTGAATTACCATTCTTGTATTTCGATCTTCTTCTATAAATAAAATCTAAGGGATGACAGTAACCTTGAGCGATCCTGCCCCTTGTTATACACCTGTTATTGCATTAAATTGTGCTTGAATCTTTACATAATTTTCTGGAAAATTTCTGGGTAAAGTTCTCGGTTCTTAGCACTGATTTGAACAATGTTTATTTTTGTTCATCAGGGACAAATTCCTAAGGATGATTTGAACAGTAAATGTTCTTCACCAAAATTTTATTTTCCAACATTATTAACAAAAAGAAGCTCCTTGTTGTTTTGCGTAATCACGAGCTAGGGAGACTCGTGGGGCAAGAGCTGTCCTAGCTAGCACGTCGAATTTCCAACCATTCCCCAATCACAAGTTGTGTACAAGTTCTATATAAACCAGACAATACTTATCAAGAAAACACGCTCAAAATCCAGCAACCAATAGCTTCCCAATGAAAATGCTTCACTTAGCCGTTCTCTTTGCTATCCTATTCTCTTCCTCCTCTCATGCAGCTGATTTCTGTGTTGCAAAACTAAAGGGTGCTGGAAGCCCTGCAGGGTATGCCTGCAGAATGCCGTCAAAGGTCACAGTCGATGATTTTGTGTTTGCTGGCCTTGGCGTTGCTGGTAACACTACCAATATCATCAGTGCTGCTGTCACCCCAGCTTTTGTACAGCAATTTCCTGGTGTAAATGGGCTTGGCCTATCCATGGCTCGACTAGACCTAGCACCAGGTGGTGTTATCCCGATGCACACTCACCCGGGTGCATCCGAAATCTTGTTCGTGGTGCAAGGTAAGATAACTGCTGGATTCATTTCCAGCTCGGCCAACACTGTTTACGTGAAGATGCTTAAGAAGGGTGATGTTATGGTGTTTCCACGAGGGTTGCTTCACTTTCAAATCAATGCTGCTGGGATAGATTCAATTGCTGTTGTTAGCTTCAGTGACCCTGATCCTGGCCTCCAAATCACTGATTTTGCGTTCTTTGCCAACGACCTGTCCTCGGAATTGTTGGAGAAATCAACTTTTCTTGATGATGCTCAAGTTAAAAAGCTCAAGAAAGTTCTTGGTGGAACTGGCTAGGATTGCTAAACTTGTTTCTCGCTAAGAATCCTTTTCTTCATGTGTTTTGATTAGACTTAGGTGGTTGTGTTCTCATCAATTGTTTTCTCATTAGTTTTATGGAATTTTGCTATGATCTCGAGTGTAAAAGCTCCAACGCATTGTTTCAGGTCGCCAAATTCAGAGCACCAGAATCTAGTTTCAATTTCAAATAAATAGTATGATGATGTTCCAAAAATCTAAGTACCTTGCAAACAAGTCTCTCAAGGTAGTTGATAATTTATATTTGGTGCTTTATAGGCACGATGACTTTGGACTAGTACTTACAAAGATTTTTTTTTTTTTTTTGATGCAGGTAAAGATTATCTGATGTTTAAATAAGTTTTTTTTTTCAGAGAGAAAAATATAATAATGTTATAGAGATCTACGCTCTAATATATATACAATAAAGTATGAAAATTGTGAACCTTTATTTTGAAGTTCTCATTGTATATTTATAACCGATGAAGATGGAGGGTAACTTGTTCCTTGTGATATTTTGGGTTGTTTTGTAAAGTGTATTTCACCTGTTTTATCCGGCTAAAAAATTACGTGCCCTAAGAACAAGCCCCTATATTAGGGTTTGGCACACTTTCAAACCCCCACGGAAGGGTATGCTAATTTCTTTGAAGTGCCCAAGTTTTTGTGATATTAATATGCAAGGACTTGCAGAAAATAGTCGATTACAATGACGAGATCACTGAATTTTCATCGTGTGAGAAAAGTGAGGAAACCTCGGTTAATGCACCAGGTTGCTCGTGTGGAGGGGCATATACCATGGTTAGAGAAACAATTTCTCAGTATAAAGAGATGATGAAGGAGATCATATTCCAAAAATTTCTCTAAAGGGTAAGAGAAAAACATGGGGAAAGAGCTTCTACTTAGAAATATTTATACCACATCATTCTAGCATAAAAGACATTTCTCTTTTGTATATTTCTTTGAATTTTTTTCAAGGCTTCATACCATAAATCACGTAACCTGGTTTGTAGAAAAAAGTTATCATTTATAATTATAAAAAATAAATCTTTAATAATTTTTTTAAAATATCATAATTTGAATTCAATCTTATCTAATGACATATGACATTATGATTCTCCCACATTTTATTGGCAACAACTTTGTTAGCCTCCTCTCAGTAATTTTTTTCCTTATATATTAATTTCATAAAAAAGAATTAGTTTATTAAATTAATATAACTAATTGAATTATATATATATTTACAAACCTTGAACTTTTTGAATCCAACACCAATAATTAGCTTCCATTTAGGATTTTTAGAAACTTGACTCCAATAAAAAAAACATTTCTATCGATGATTTTATCGCTGATATTATTGTGTGAGTAGCCTCTATATTGTAAACCTAAATTTCATTTGTACATTCAAATTCATTATTAAAAAGTAATTCATTGTTGTTAATATTTTTATCATGTACGAAATCAAAACAAACATACACGTTGTGGTCATGCTCCACTGTATAGTATACTTCTTAGTGTTTAAATCCTACTGAGAAAGGGCACCTACTCTGCGAGTTAGCCTATAATATTAAGTGGCAAAGTCCTTTATTGTTTCCAACTCTTTGGAACTTTTCAAGGGACTTAGTCCATCAATAATTCTACATGTAATTTTCAATGAAAAAGTCTTATAATTTGTTTGCTACTCTCTATAAATCTTTGAGGGACTTAGTCAGTCAAAATTCTTTCTATAATTATCAATGATAAAGTCCTGAGATTTTTTTTAAACTCTTTATAACTTTTGATGACTTAGTTTGTTGATAATTCCACTAGTAATTATTAGTGGAAAAGTCTTGTAATATTTTTTTCAACTCACAGAAACTCTCTAAGGGACTTTATCCCATGGTAATTCCATCATTATAAAACAACTACTGTTAATGTTTTTATATTTTATATCTATACAACCCATAAATACAGTAACATGATTTCTATTCAATAATAAAATAACAACAATTAACATTTTAAATGTGTTAACATTAGTCCATTCTAAATGTAATAACCAAAAATATTAAATTAAAGTCAATTTTATTACACATTAATGTTTTACATTTAAAATCAACTAGAAATATGTTAAATTAAAATTGTCTTTTTTTCCTATGTTTTTTCTTCTTCAATTTCATTTTATTGTATCTATTATAATCTTCTTTCTAAAATGAAATCTTGTCTATCTCATCATCTTCATCAACTTTTATGTCTACTGGTTCCTAACATGTCATTTAATTATTCAATATCAACATCAATAAAAAAATATTCTCAGTTATATGAAAACTCAAAATTTTCTACTAAATCAATAGACAAATGAGGTTAATATGCATCAACTAACTCATCAATTTAAAAGACACGATCCCTAAGTTATTACATCTTTACCATCCTAAATAACTTGGACACGATCCCTAAGTTTAGTTTAACTATGGATAACCAATGAACCCTAAAATTAGTCTTTCTAATGAAAAAAAATGTATGTGTAATAAGCTTGTTGGCATTGCTTGGGAAAAATAAATAAAGCATCATCATTGTTAGTCTTGTCTTTGTATTAATTTTGACCAAACAATTGATTGAGATTTACTTTGACTCCTCTATTGGTTGTATCATACCGATAACATTTGTATAAAAAGACTATTATGCTTGCTGTAATATTTCAATTCAATTACCTCTTTTAAATTTGTATAGTAGTCAACTTTAAACTTATTTAAATTTAATCTTTTAACACAAATTTCATTATTATAGGTCTTTTTAATTTGACCATACTCTTCAACACGAAAGAAATTAATTGATGAAATACTTATTATAGCACTTGAACTTTATTTGAACCCCCAAACAAAGTAAATTCAAACTAACACTAACAACATCCATTCTCATTTGATAAACTTGATACATGATTACACATTTAATATTTAAAGATAAATGTGTGATGAAATTAAATATTATAAGAGTTAATAATTATTAAGTTTTGTTTGCATGTGTTCTAAACTTTATCGCAAATTGCTCATCTTATAATTGGAAAATTTAAGATTAAGTCATTTATGGATTTTAAGATAGTAAAAATTGATGATGTTGTCTATGAGAAATATTCAATTTAATAGCTTATATTGATATTGTACTTGATGAATAAAAGATCCTAACTCATTACAATTAAATAACATATAATTATATGCATGTATGAATTTAATTTATATTTAGAATCTTCATTTCATTGTATTTTTTTTTATAAAGGTTATCTAAAATGAGAAAATATTGATAAAATCTCACTCAAAGATCCATCATGATCATGTTTTGAAACATGATTAATTCTTATTCTCAAATGAGGCTGAAATATTAAGAGATAAATATAAGTCTCAAATATCAAAACCTCAACATGTACTTTTTTTTTAATAATGTTGAAAAGGTATCTATATGGAATTAATTGAATGTATTAAATTAAAAAATAGAACATAGAAATTTAATTATGATGTATTGTAATCTCTAACGTTTGAAATATATACATTCATCTATATTATAATAGTAAATATATCCATAGATGTTCATGGAGTTAAAGAAAGATGAAATAAATATCATCTAAAGTTTACAAATTATTTAGATGATATTGTTTCAAGCTTCTCTATATGTTGTGTATGCAATTTTTTAGAGCATATATGTTTAAAAAAATAATTAATTTTTATAAGTGTATCTCATAACTATTACAGTAATAAATCCCGGTAAACAAGTGGAATACATGTTTGCATAAATATATGGTAGTCATGATTTTTCATTCTATACAATTTATCATCATTTAAACTCACCAATATAGATAAGGTCAAATTATATCCGTTATAAGAACACAAACTTCTAAGTTATTGGTAGACAAAAACTATGTATTTTTGTCTAAGGCAAAACTAGCTTTGGGTTCTGCTAATTGTCGCCCATCAAAAACTAACTTCATATTCTTATAACGACAAAATAAAAATATAATCACTCTAACTTTTATATTGCCTTCCAACTTCTGTTAGTATGTCCATCTCCTAAAAATCCTTTAATTTACTCAATTATAGTTCACATATGAACCAAGAAACTTTTTATTACCGAGTTGAAAATCAAACACAATGTCATTGTACTCTAAACTAACATCATACAATTCTTCACTTGATAATACTATTGGTATAACATTCCTTTCAACTTTACCTAAAAATAAGTTTGTTTTGTTCTTTTTATACTTGTATTCTAGTGGCAAGAATCTTTGGTGATAATAAAAAAAGATGTTTTATCACAATTTGTTAAGGTGAAGGCCTTGTTATTTTTCATACAATATAAACATGTTAATTTTTCATGCACGCTCTAACAAAAAACCATTCTACATATAAAAAAATCATTGATAATCCAAATTGTCATAACCCAATTTTTGGTTTACGCCCCGAAAAAAATAATAAAAATAAAAATAAAATAAAAGACGGTTGGTGTCGGTGGAAAATCACGGTGAAAATTTTGAATATTTTCGGAGCCGAATCGTATCTATTTTATGCTCAAAATGAGAAAAAATACAATTCGAGGTAACAATTAAAATAAAGAAATCATAATTATATTTTTTTATAGGCCAATATGATTTAATCATGGGCTAATTTAAAGTATTATTATGTTTGAGAATTAATTTAGGATCCAATTGAAGAATTTAATTAAGTACAAGGATTTAAGTATGCTTTAAATTGGTCAAATTAATTTTATTAAAGGCCTAATTAATAAAAAAAAATCAAATTCTTGAATTTAATTCGGGCTCAATTGAGAAGATAGGAATTTTTAGAGACCCAATTGAATTTTTCAAGCTAATTGTGCAAAATTAAGGGTCAAATTGAAGTTTAATTGTCAATTGAGGGTCAAATTGCGTAAATCAGAAGTAAGGGACCAAAATGAAAAAGACACGCAAAGTTAAGGCTTACGTTAAAATTCTAGCAGGGGCACAATTGCATAAAATTACAAATTTAAATCTAATTGATGATGCAATTAGAACAATTATAAATTGAAGGACCAAACTGCAACTCAACCACTGCACCCTGCCACTGCCTTTTCTCCCTTAACTACGCTGCCCACCGGCCAGCCACCACGCCTGCCAACAGCCCAGCACCGACCAGCCACCGTTGCAGGCATGCCGTCTGTTGTAGCCACCACGCCGCCCAGTCAGCCACCGTAGTAGGCCAGGCTCTCTTATAAAAGGTAGCCATGAACGTTGCATGGTAGAGGGGAGGAACGAAAAAAAAAACAGAAAAAAAGAAGAAAAAACAAGGGGAAGTGCTGGAGATTCAAGGAGATTTTTAGCAAATAAAAATAAGAAAAATCACACTATCATCTTCATCTTCCCCATCAGCTCTCTCTCCCTAGTTTCAAAGCTTGTCTCTCTTTCTAAAAACAGCCTTGTTGAGCTCTCTCTCTCTCTCTTCACCATTGCAGGCCATCCAACTACCCAAAACCACACTTATCACCACCGTGAGTTTCCTCTCCACACTAGCAACCCATCCACACTCTCAGACGAGGCCACGACGACGGTTGCAGCAACTGCAACATAAACCCCGGTGACTTTGGAAGCTACCTCGGGCCACCATAAGCCACCGTTGACGATGCCGCCACCACTGGGACAATAACCTCGACTTCCTCTTCCCAATGGTGCTAACAGGTAAGCCGTTCGTCACACTCGAGAAACTCCCTCTCACTATTCATCGTCTTCCCCGTTCCCCCCACTGTTCACTACATATAAATAGTGGAAATCGGGTCGGACTTTGTGTCTGGCCCGATCACTGAAGTATGGGTTGGGTTCTGAACCCAGCCCAAACCTGCTTAGGCTTCCAGCTCGTGAGGACTGAAAGCCTAACCCACTCAGGGTGAGCTGTCAGCCCACTGTGGCTGACAGCCCAACCCATAAATAAAATATAAAAAAATTAAAAAATATATAAAAATATAAAAATATAAATTGACACAAAAATATTTTTATTTTATTTTTTTGCTACTATTATTACTACAAAAAATTTTAAAAATATAAAATATATTGTTTTCGTGCATACCGCCAAATTCCTAGATTTTCCAAGCATATTTTTCATAAAAAAAATATATTACATCTTTCAAATGTTTTAAAATAAAATTGGATATCGTAACCGTTTTATGATTATCCATTGGAATTTGGCTAAAATATCAAAAATAATTAAATTTATTTTTGTTTTATCTATTAGGATGTAAATTTACATTGTAATATACATCCATGGGTAAAAAAGAGTTTTTAAACTAAGATGTAAATTTACATTATAAAGTACATCCGTAGATAACAAAAGATTTTCTAATTGTGGTGTAAAATTACACCGTAAAGTACACCAACAAACAAAAAAATATTTTTTAAAATGTAGTGTAAAAAATAAACTTAGAAAAAAAAATAAACAATAATGCAGCTTACCTTAGGTAGGGTGCACTGGAGGTAATGCGTCTTCCCCTTGCACAACAAGTCTCCTTCCCCAAGACTCTTACAGAACATTAGATTCCTAGTGACCTTAATATTAGGTGATGACTCTTGATAATTATAGTCGTAATTTTTATGCTATAAAACACCCTCATTTTCACCGTGCGTCGTTATCTCCCCAAATCCTGAGGGAGAAGGTGGGGCGCGAAACACGGAAAAATCACAATCACGACATATATCATACATCAAGGTCTTGAATGACAAAAACTACTTCAACTTATTAATTGATAATCAAAGATAGACATTTACATTCCTACTTGGACTATTAGAATATATAAGAACACAAACTTTAGCCTCGTCTTCAATAACAAGTTATAAACTATAAATATCATTAGCCAACAAGAAAAAGGTATAATAAATAACCCAAATTGATTGAATTTGTTTGTAAATAACCCAACACGTGTTAAATAGTTTCATTGAAAATAAAAGATTCACCCTATTAAACTACTTTCAAACTCATGATAGGAAAGGTGCATCATGACTTCATTCATTGCATCATGTGAATCATATTATGTGGCCAATAGTGTTTAGAGATATAAATAACTTTTACAGTATATAAATGATTAAGAAATGTCTCAATTTTCCATATGTAATAAGATATCTTTTCTTGCTAGTTCTAAGTTTATACCTGAGCATGCCCTGACTTGATAAAATATGCATTTTCAAGACAGTATAACACATAAAGGTTCATACATATGTTAATTTTATGTTATCATAGGTAAGGGATTTGATAATAGATTTAATAATACAAAAGTTCTCTTTTATCCCATTTCCTTCAGGTAAAATACTTCTCACATATTTGATGATTTTGTCATATCCAACCTTACTTGATCCATGGCCTGACTTAATGGTGAATATTTATGTAGTGACTGATAAGTGACTATGACTTGTGCATTTATCCTATAATAGTTTGTCATAATCTTTTAAGAGTTTAAGAAACCTAGCTAACATTCACACACACACAAAACAAAAAAACTCACACGCACTTCATTTTTATTACATTATAATTATACTTTTATAACAATTAATATTATCATTTATAATTTCATGCATGTTAGTTAAATCATAATTGAGTAGAGTTTGGAGATAGAAATTCTAATCTGATTAAGTTTGGATAGTAATTTTTGGGTTTGTGTTTTTATATATAAAGTATAAAACTCGACCCATAAATACCCATTATCATCCCTAATCTTTTTCTAGGTTTTCATGATAACTTATCTCTTAAACAATAAATGAATATTCTAGGTTATATAGGAAAGACTCGCAAGCCAATTGCTTAAAATTATTATATATTTGATTGTGATAAATGAATATTTTATTATTAAATTTAATGATTGATATCTAAACTTTATATGACACGTAACATATATTTTTTATTATAAATTTATTGTTAGCTGATTAGTTTTCCTCACGAACTAACTTAAGTTGGAGGAGTATCTAATTTTCAAACCCATATTTGATTATTTATGACTTAGAAAATAGAAGTCTTGGTTAAATGAACTCATGCAAGTTTAATTAGTATTAATTGCACTGATCTTTATTTTATTGTTATCGCATAATGCTTAATGAAGGAGGTTATTACATGATTAGGGTTAATTAATGCTTATATGATAAGTTAAATAAAAAGTAAGGATATGTAGAAAAACTTCTTGTTTTTCATGGTTGATTTACTTATAGTCCCATATTAGATTAAAGGATATATTTAAATTCAGTTATTGATGTTCAATTACCCTTGATGAATACTTCTTATAAAACATATTCTTTGTATTCTTTTCTTACATTCTATCAATTTGCCTCTTATTTTTCAAAACTAAATTATTTTATTTTCTTAGCTTTCTAAAATGTTTTAAAATGTGTTTACATGAGTTTCAATTATGCTTAATTATGAACTGTGCATTTTGATGAATTGTGAATTGTGTTTAGAATGATCATTGCTGCTGTGAGCCTGCTTTTGTAAAAGAGCTTTCATCTAGTTAAATTAATTATAATTTAGGGTTCATTTCATTGTGTTATTCCCAAAAAAAAAAAAAAAAAGCGATATATTCCTCTGTTTTCAACGAAGAGCTTTAATTTCAGAGTGCCACTGCTCATAGATCTAGCTACGATTTCATCTCTCTCTCTAACCATGAACAGTGACCAAAAGAATGAAGTTCCTTGCTTGTCATTCAATTAAAGGCAGCTGTTGGACCACTTTTAAAAGTGGACAGCACAACCAGCAATTACACTTGCTTTTTTTAGCTGCTGCCATGAGATGCTTCTGCAAATTTCACACTCAATCTCACGATTCCGTAACGAGACGTAATGTATAGAACACTTCATGATGAAATAGTCCTTCACAGCTTGCTATAAATCAGACGCTGACATTCAACAACGGGAAACCAAGAGTTGAAACCTTTCAAAAACTTACTTAAGCTGATCCATCCACAAAATCTGAGCTTTCTTTCCCTGTTTCCATCATTCCTCACTCTCCAAATCGAGCGTGGGCAAGATCTTAGCTTCATAAATTGCAGGAAAAAAATGGCCCTAAAAGCAATCCAAGAGCTGAGCAATTGCTGAACATCTTCGGCCACCTCTGGCATCATGCCTCGGAGCAGACACAACCATACTGCTTATTCCATGGAAGACAACAGGTTGTACCAAAGACAACTGCTTGGTTTATTACTAGAATTGCAGTGCCTTGGAACTCCAACTCCTCTTGTTCTTGTCACTTCCACTGTTTACTGGAATGACCAAGTATGGTGAGAGGCCTTGGGTTTTCAGGTGGGCAGTTACCAAGCACATTAGAAATTTTCACTCAGCAGCCCCTTAGAGGGTACCGAGGATTATTCCTCGGAGACATCCTCCTACTGATCCCTTCTCTCTATCAAGCTGCTAACTCAAAGTTCGTAGAGGTTGAGCTCGGATTCATATATGGCAGGATCTAACAAAATCATCCGTGGTTATTCTCAACCAGGAATCTTTCTTCACTCCATTAGCTTATCGTCCTATGTTGTTGCATTTCGTATTTCTCAAGCATGCCTACTAACCAGAGTAGATGGCTGTAACCTATTTCTAGTGGAGCCTTCTTCCGGGGACATTACCATCAGATGTATAGAACCAGATCACGGGTCCAACAATGAAGCCTTAGGCATAGTGAGCTTCATCGCGGATACATACCTTTCGATTTCTGTAATAGGATTCATGATCATAATCCTTCAAATGTTCAAGTGAATGACATTTGTTGGGATAAAGAAAAGAACAAAACATAAAGTTAATTGTACTTTGATAATTTTGATTGTTCATTGTTTAACTAAAGAAAAAGCCGTTATATCTTGCAAAACACAAGTTTATTTAAAACATCATGGCTCTAAAGCTAAAACCTAAGTACAATCTAAATAAACTCATGCACTAGTTTATTTGAAGCTTGCTGCCATATCTAGTTTTACTCATCAACATCTACATATTTGCAAGGTTTTCTGTAAGAATGTTTTTCACTGGAACAATACTCTTTGACATAATACGTAGAATAAAGTAATACCTGACTTACAAGCATTGCTTAGACTTAACTTGTTTGTGTAGTACTTGACAGGTGATTGGTGGAAGTGATTCTTGATTTTTATAAGTTGGCTTAAGTCAAGGATAAGATTTATTGAGTTTATCTTAAATTATAGGCGTAAGTGAGAGAAAAACAAATACACACATATGTAGTGTATGTAAAAATCTAAAAATCTCATATTTCACTTATACAATACTTTATGATATAATTTTTAAAGTAAAGTAATGCATAACATACAAGCATTGTCTTGACTTAATTGGTTAAAGCAAGGATCTCAATTTTTATGGTTGGTTCAGATCAAGACTAGGATTTGTTGAATTTGTCTTAAATTATGGGCACAACTGAGTAACATACATGCATACACATTGTCATATTTTAGGATAAGGTTTTTTTTGCAGGTGTTCTTATTCTCTTTACATTAGTGGATAAAGAGAAGAAAGAAAGAAAAAAGTTCTGAGTTATTCTATGATTTTGGGTGACAGAATAAATTGTATCATATCTTATAATTTTATATTTTGTCATCATTAATTTCTTTGATTGTCTCATCGGCCCATGAAGTGTATATAAATTATCAAATCATGTAAATTATGCGTGCATGCCTTTTTGTGATTGATTTGTTCATATTATTATATTTCTCTATTTTCCAATTATTATATATATATATATATATATATATATATATATATATATATATATATATATATATATATATCTGTGTGTGTGTATATATAAAATCCGTGTGCCAATTTTACTATTCATGTTTTCACTATACACAAAGTTACAAATTACTATGGATTCAAACCATAAAATTATCATTTTATTCCTGGGCTGAAAAACCTTAACCCTGGGACCGGGGATATTTTTGAATTTTTCAGGGAACATGGAAGGTATTTTTTAATTCTTTGCACAGTAAAACTACGAAATAAGCCCTCTTAAACGACAAAAAAGCACGCCTAGAACCAGGGGTATTGCAGTACTTTCACCCTAATTTTTTCATAGATATAGTTGGTTCCAGGGGTGTATGGTTTATTAACTAATTTTTTATTATTATTTTTCTAGAAATCTACAAGTGCATCTTAATGACGCGCTACCCATGTTCCACACGCACACGCCTTTAGATAGGCGTGTGCGGTGGCTTAAGGCTGTGAAAACTGACCTTTCGCCATGTCCTCGGTCATCCAGTGCAGCGCATGTCATGTGAATGTGGTAGTGAAATCGTCGATAGACGGTTTTTCTTTCATCCTTTTCTCTCTCCTGTTATCACAAAGTATAGTGTGGTCCTTAATATTTGTAGTAATTTCATTTTAGTCCCTAATCTTTTTATTTCATTTTTCTTGCTGATTTTTTAATGGAAATTTCTATTAGTTTCAATTATACCCTTTCAATTGAAATTGATTATATATTGTATATTTCATTTCAGTCCTTAATCTTTTGATGTTTGGTTTGTTTTTGGTTCCTTTAATAATTTTGGTATACAAGTTTAAATTTGTTTTTATTTTGTCCTTCAATTAAAATTGGTCATATATGCTACTTTTCATTTCGGTCCTTATTCTTTTAATTTGCTCAGCAATTACATTGTATTAATTTTTTAAAATCCCTTTATTGTTTTACGGTTTTGAAGTTTTGATTTGTTACATTTTTATCCTTCAATTGGAATTAATTATATATTTTATTTTTCATTATAACACTTATTCTTTTAATTTTTTTGGTACTAATTCTTTTGGTTTTTTCGTCATTCTTGGACAATGTTTATTTTTTTTCCATATTTATGTATTTGTGCTTTTAGTTTTTGTTTCTAATTTTTTATCATTTTATTTTTTATTGCAATTTTATTTTTATTCAGTTCCATTATGAAATTTTAATTTATGTTGGTTACACTGTATTTTTTTTATAAAAAAAATCTCTTTACTGTTTTTTGATCTCAAGGTTTTAATTTATTGTAGTTTTGTCATTCAATTGAAATTAATTATATATTTTATTTTTCATTTGGCACTTATTCTTTTAAAATTTTATTTATTATTGATTTCTTTTTTTCGGTCTTTCTTGGATAATATTTATTTTTTGTTTATTCATTTATGCTTTTAGATTTTGATTTTATTTTTTATCATTTCATTTTTTTCAGGGTTTTATTTATATTTGGTTTCATTTTGAAATTTTAATTTATGTTGTTTACACTGCATTTTATTTTTAAAAAATTCTTTATTTTTTTTTTGTCTTAAGGTTTTAATTTGTTGCAGTTGTGTCATTCAATTGAAATTATATATATATATATATCTTATTTCTCATTTTGGCACATACTCTTTTAATTTTTTATTTAGTATCGATTCATTTGGTTTTTCAATTTTTCTTGGATATTGTTTATTTTTTGTCCATATTTATTCATTTATAGTTTTTGTTTTTGTTTTTAATTTTTTTTATTTAATTTTTTATTGGATTTTTTTTTATTCAGTTCAGTTCTAAAATTTTAATTATGTTGATGATCATTTTAAAATTAATATTTCTCTGTTTTTTCCTTTGTGTGTTTTTTTTTTTGTGTTATTTTTATCTATTTTTCAGATCATATGATTTTATAATTTTATTGTTTGCACAATAATATTGATAATTTTAATGATTATTCTTTTATTATTTTTTTGTCAAAATATTTTTTTTAATTCTTCGAGGTAATTTAATGATTTTAACTATTTGGGAAGTAATGTTGATAATAATTTTAACTGTTATACTAAATGATAATGACATTAAATTAGAGATGGATTTTCAATTTATATTTTCTTCTTTTGAAGATAGAAAATTAATACTTATTTTTTTTATTTGATTATTGTAGGTTCTTTCATAATTTATATTTTGTTTGTTGTGTTTAATTTAAATTAAATTATAAAATGAACTAATCTTAATACAGTGAATTCAATAATTTAGATATTTGAATTTTCTTGTTTTTTTAATGATAATGATGATTTTATACTGATAATTTCATTAAAATCTGTGAAATAAATAAATTTATATCTATTTAAATTCATATAGTTTTGATCATGATGAGGCACGGAATCATAGCTAGTTAAATTAATATTTTAAAGATGTTTCCACTGCATTTTTCCTAGCCGGCTCATAGACTTAATTTCAAAGAGAGAGAAAGAAAGGAAATGGTTAGAGACAGCATGTGCAAGTTGCTATGTTTTTTCGTGGAAACAACAATGGAAGAGTCAAACTGAGAATTGAATCGGTCGAGACTGATTCTACTTTGGGCTCAAGTCCAGAACAAGATGGCTCCTAACAAATTCTAAGCAGCAATGGGTTATTTATATCTGGTAGTCTAAAGCTAGAGATGGGTCGATTTCAATCCAGTGACAGAACCAAGCCCCAGATGGTACAAATCAGAAGCAGACAGAAAGTTGAGATTTTTAATTAGCAGAGACAGAGTTTGCCGTCTCTCTCTTCAGAATCCAAATAGTCAGCACCAATCACAGTTCCCCCAACCTCATCAGTGCATAGATCTCAACAACCATGACATTAACAAGAGAATAAGTTAATAGCAAAAACAAAACAAGAGTTTACGTTCTTCAATCTCTATCTCCTAAGCCTTAAATAAAAACATCACATCCTACAAATGAACAGCGCACCAATTCATAATAGTACATGCTCCCTGCCGTCTCCTTCCCACAAAACAGAGCATCACATTGCATTATTTTAAGCACATTTTGAAGAATTCAAGTCTACGAGTTCTGCCGTCTCTTCCATACACCTTTTCTGTTGTGTCGAGCAGAAATGACCATTGAAGAATCAGAGCCGAATCATGCATCAGATCACATAATGGATTGGCTAGAGGATTCAGTATCTTTCCTGCCATCTTTCTTGGATGATCCGTACAACGCAGCGGATACCAATCCCTATCAGTGGTGGGAGCAAGCAGAAGAGATTTGCCAGGATCTGGACAACACCAACCCCAGTCTCAACAGCAGCACAACAACAAGCACCGCCACAAATTTCAATACAACTAGCGTAATATCACCGATTAATCCCACCATATCTAATCATCCACCAACGTCCACTTCAAACAAGAAACGGAAAGACCCTGAAGATCCAGTTCCCAACGCATCCCAGAATCATAATCAGAGAAAGAATCTGAATCATCGGATAAGCAAGGAAGAACAAGATGGTGAAGCAGTAGTTGAAGAAGTGGTGGCAGTGAAAAAATCAAATGGAAACAAGAAGAGCACCAACAAGAGCACAGGTAATAACTCGAATAACGGTAACAAGAAGGAAGGAAAATGGGCAGAACAGTTACTTAACCCCTGCGCAGCTGCTATTACTAGTGGAAACTTGTCACGCGTGCAACACCTTCTCTATGTACTCCATGAGCTAGCCTCCCCAACTGGCGATGCTAACCACCGGCTAGCAGCTCATGGTCTTCGAGCGCTCACGCATCACATATCATCGTCGTCAACTCTGTCCTCGGCATCCATAGGAACCATCACTTTCGCTTCTACTGAGCCAAAGTTCTTTCAAAAAGCTTTACTCAAATTCTACGAGGTTAGTCCTTGGTTCGCCTTCCCTAATAACATTGCCAATGCCTCTATCCTTCAAGTTCTTGCACAAGTACAAGATCCCACACGAAACCTTCATATTCTTGATATTGGGGTCTCCCATGGTGTGCAGTGGCCTACACTTCTTGAGGCCTTGACTCGCCGGCCTGGAGGACCTCCTCCTCTAGTACGGATCACTGTCATCACTCCCACCACTGAAAATGATCAAAGTACTGCGCCCCCCTTTTCAATAGGTCCACCAGGAGACAATTTTTCTTCAAGACTACTTGGTTTTGCCAAGCTCATGAACATCAATTTGGAAATCAAGAGACTTGATGGCTACCCATTACAAAAACTTCATGGACGAATAATAGACGCCAAACCAGAAGAAGCCTTGATAGTTTGCGCGCAATTCAGACTCCATAATTTAAACCACAACACACCCGATGAAAGAAATGAATTCTTGAGAGTTTTGAGAAAGTTGGAGCCAAAAGGCGTGATACTCAGCGAAAACAATATGGATTGTAGCTGCAACGGTTGTGGGGATTTTGCAACAGGATTCTCACGGAGAGTGGAATATTTATGGAAATTCTTGGACTCAACAAGCTCAGCTTTCAAAGGGCGAGAGAGCGAGGAAAGACGGATGATGGAAGGAGAAGGGTCAAAGGCATTAATAAATCGTGGAGAAATGAATGAAGGGAAAGATAAATGGTGCGAGAGGATGAGAGGTGTGGGATTTGTAAGCGAGATGCTTGGAGAAGACGCCATTGACGGAGCTCGAGCACTGTTGAGGAAGTATGATAGTAACTGGGAGATGAGAATGGAAGGGAAAGATGGGTGCGTGGGGCTATGGTGGAAAGGGCAACCTGTTTCTTTTTGTTCATTATGGAAGTTGGATATGAAAGGAAGTGACAGTTGAAACATTACAACTACTTTGTTCAACTTCTTCATGCAAATGTACCGGGTTCTTTTTTATCAATATGTAAATTTAACGTAAGTAATAAAATTATATGTCAGGGGCTGGTGGTGCAGTCCTGTGTTTTTGTAACATACAGGATTGTCTTTGATGTTGCTACTGAAGTATTTACATAAGTGCAGCTTAAAACCATTTGCTTCTTTTGGGCAAACCAAGGCCAACTTAACCAGGACGCACATGAAATGTACATGGAAGTTAAAGAGGAAAAAAAATCTGAGATTATGGAGCCGATTTGAACCTTACTTCATAGACTTCTCATCTTCCTTTCTAGGTTTTCTTGTCCAATGACCGGGTAAAAAACACAGCCAAATTCCCCTACATTCCAATCTCTACCTTTCCTACCATAATAGATGGAGTAAAACGTACGGACCAATCAATTGGTAATGTTTTTTCCTGCTCGAGATGGCTGGTTTTGATCTTCCAATTTTTCTCATAAAGGAAGGGGAGCGTTTAGCCAAAGCATACAATAACAGGTCACACAAGTCACAGCAGAACAGTTCTACAGCAGAAAATATGCTGTTTCTAATGATTGTTTCCATTTCTGAAGCTAGACACAAAAAAAAAGTTGGGGTTGATGACACATCTGGCTAGACAAAAAGAAGAATGACTTGCTGATGACAAATGAGAAGTGCAAAAATTTGATGTGAAGTTGAGAATGGATGAAAATTCAAACTGCGAAGACCCCCTAATCCAGCAAACAAGCAGTATAGAAAACAGAAAGTATTGCATCTTGTACAAACATATTTAAACCGCCTCACAGCACACAGGGAAGAGTTGTTCCAAACACATTACGAACATACACCTTTGTCGCTGGAATTCAACATAAAATGGTAGGTCTTCAGGGGGGTTTTTTCACAAGTCATTTTGGGTTTTTCCCGTGTAATATTATCAGCCTTGTTGGGGTGTTTAAAAGCAAGCAATATTAGACCGAGCAACATTCTGTGAAATGCTAATTAATTGAGCTAACCTTATCTACCACAGATACACCCCTAATACGGAATTTTGTTATAAAACGGTAATTCTTTGTCCCTCAACAATCAAAAATCCTGATAGAATTTCGAACTGCCTGCCTACAGAGAGGGCATTTGGGTGATACCTCTCTTTCAACTGATATGGCACAGGTATGACAACATGCAAGATGCCCACAGGGAATGAAGGCAGACCGCTTTCTCCTCATCAAGCAGATCACACACAATTGCCCTTCAGGCACATCTCCTGCTTCCTCGTTCTCATCATTCTGAGAGACATCTGCATCACTGGTAGTATGGATTGGTGGCTGGGAGCGGGAGCGTCTTTGCCTCCATGCTTTCCATTTATTCCAGTTCCTAAAGACATTGTTCTTAATGATTATGAAGAACTACATGTGATAGCTAGCAACTTGTTTTGTAACCACACTCCGCATCGGGTTGATTTTTCTTTCCATTGAAAATGAATATGCAGGTTTTTCAATGCATTTTTTTATTTAAAAAAATTCTTAATCATAAATCAAAATGTTCAAACACTTATCGAATTAATTAAATCCTTATTTGATTGAAAGATAACTAAAATTAAGATATTTGATCTCGCAACACAAGTCATGTACTAAATTGTGTTCAGTAATTTTGTTTCTTATAGTAATTACTTATTTTAATCAAACTATATGTGCAAAGAAAAAAAATGTCTAAAAGACCACTGAGTGCAAGTTAATGTTTTTTACTGTTTGCAAGGCTAATTAAGTCGTACTATTCATAAAAGAAGTAAGAAGTCAGTTTTGCCTCTAATCAATATCCCAATAACAAATGTGTCCCATAAAAAGACCAAATTACCTTTCAATTTATAGGTTAGTGGTTTTTTTGGACAAAGTGGGAAAGTATTGTTCATCGCTACAGAGCTTTCTCCTCAAGGTTTAGTTTATGTTGATTAATAATTCATTGATTGATTCTTTGGTTTCATGATTCAGCTCTGATGGATAAGCATCAGATTTTCTCCCGATTGTCATGTGGCTAATAGAAATTCATGTGAAAATATATGAAAAGGGACGAACACTTTAGCAGAAAATGATCTTTAGAAGAAAAAATAATACCTCATGACAGCAAAGCCAAGGACTCCGATAGAAAGTGAACCAAGAACAATACCACTCCATAGCAGTATTCTCACCTTGATGGCAAGATCTGCCACCATTTGATCTTTGGTCATGTCAGCCCTGCAACAACCCAGAAAAAAAGTTGTTTCATTGTCAATGCCCATACGCAAGGAGAAGATGTAGATCATGATTGTTAGAGTTTAGCATGTCTGACCACAAAACCCAACAGGCTGTGTTCCAAACTGAGTCACTTACAGAAAATAGGGAAGATCTTTGCAAGATTTTATCTCAGGAATTCCATCTTCAGAATTGCAAATGCCTACAGCACTGATACACTTCCCTAATGGAAGGATTTTCTCCTCGTGAAGCACCCCAACCTTCACAACAGAACAGATTATGCCATTAGACCTAGCAAAGACATCAAAGAACCAAAGAAATGCAATTGCATAAATAAGGCAAAATCAAAAGCAATGTGGGTAAAAGATGCATTAAAGTCATCGATGGGAAGATAAAGCAGTACACCTAGAAATTAACAATTTTAGAACTCACAGGGTATTCATGACCAAAAAGCGCCTGAATGAATGTATAACGAGAAGCAACAATGGGTTGCAACTGATGATAAACCATCGTAAGAGGTAAGGGGTGTCTTGATCCATCCATGTTCACGATAACATAATCAGATTGTGGCCATTGACCACCTTCAACAAGCGTAAAAGGAACCTATATAAAAAATAAAAAACAATACATTAGGCGTGTCCCTCCCATCAAATCCACCAAATAACCCACTTTGACAGACTCAATTCACTGATCAATCTAAGAGAACAAAAATTCCATAAAATGACCAAGGAAAGAGAATTGACAAGTTCAAACAATTCACCGTTCTTAAAAAGGTTGTTTCTTGTTCTTTCAAAGATCTTCCAAAGATGGATCGCAAGTCGGAAGTCCATCCAAAAAAGCCCTTCCATTCGTTGTATATGCACTTGACAAACATAACCGAAAACAAATACATCAGCCTTTCTTACAGCTTGGGAAATAATCATGAAATAGTCCACAAGACTCCCAACCAAAGCTTTTGCTTCCAGTTCCAGTAATCCAGTTTCTGTCAATCTAAACAATTACAAAAAACAAAAAAAATCCCTAAAACAAATGCAAAATGTTTAGTCCATCATGACCAAATAATCAACCACCGACTCCATAACAATCTAGGCCTTCCTGATACACATAGAATCTTACAAACATTAAATTCACGCCTCAAGATTTCTTCTTTTTATTTTCTTTTTCATTCTAAGGAAAGAAATCAACGCCACGGCAGACTACAAATTCTGGGTTGCAAAATAAAACCAAAATACATTAAATAAATAAAAGAATACGTACAGTTTGAGTTCTTTGTAGAATAACAGCCTTGTCACCAGACTCGTGAGAAAGCAAAACATTACAGTCCCCCAAGTTCTTCTTCCCGGACCCATCAACGGCTGATTTAGCCTCTACTTGTCCTCTGACAATTACGAGCTTCTGCTCCTGGTTCTGACTGTCTTGATCATGATTTTGAAGGACAGAGCGGAGGTCGGAGACGGAGAGAGAGGGTGCCTTGCGAATTTTGGCAAGGGATTTAGAGTTTGCTGTAAAACTGAGATATGAACGTACAGCGGCGTAGGCAAGAGCCGCGCCGATAATTGCTCCGTCGAAGGAGAGAGCAAGATGGGATAGCATGGCAGCCAGTGCTTGCTCATGGGCACGCGATGCCATTTTTATTTTTAATTTTCCGTTTTTGGGGTCTAGTACCTAGTCGTTCGTGTTTCTCCACTTCGTCGTTCTGGTGGTGGCAGAGGGGTACACAGAGAACGGGAGCACTTGGAAATAGCACTTCCCAGCTTAGTTTTGCAAAAGCAGCCTGGCAAAAATAAAATAAATAGATAAATAAAATATGATATTTAAAACACCGCAATTACAAAATGTTCTTGTAGCGCAATTTAATATTTTAATTTAATTTAATATTTTTAAATAAAACCTATCCTTTACCAATCAAAATAATAGATTTTGAAATAAAATTAAGCAGTAAATCGGTTATTTTAATAATTAAAAACATCATTGATGATACAAAGTCTACAATTTTATTTATTTCTACCAAAACATGTTGAGGATCAGCTTTAATTTCTCATATTAATAGCATTTGAAATTTTAATTTACTAGCATTTTCACTCATATCGAATATTGACTTCCATTTTAATTATATAAATTTCAAGCTTATTAAATATCTTTTTTTGTTGATCTTAGTTTATTCATTTCTATTTCGGTTGTCGTTTCGGTTTTTCTATTGGTATAAAACATTTTGGTTTCGAAACATTTCGGCATGCCGTTTCGGGGTTGTAATGTTTATATATAATTAATTAATTAATTAATTATATATATATATATATATATATTAATTTAACAAATATAATTAAAATTCAAGATAAATTAACTTTAAATTATACAATACAAACACAAAATTAAACAAAATAATCTCAAAATTAGAAACACAATTATAAATTAATCAAAATAAAGAGGATTTTAAGGTCGGAATGGCACACCCAGAATGGTACTAAGACGTTCCAACCAGAATTTAACCGGAATTTTCAATATGACTCTCTTTTTTATATGTATTTCAATGATAAAAGCTATTTTGGAGAGATATTTTTTTATATATTATTTTAAATATAGTGCAATTATTTTGTATATAATTTAATTATGCAATTAATTTTATAATTAATAAGAATAAATTATATAATTAAATAATTGTTTTTAAGAAACCCTCCAATAATATAATTATTAATTTTATATATAATTTTTGAATCTATTATTGAGATATTTTTGAATAAAAATAAAAATAAATATTTTTAATATAGTTATATTATTTTCTATTATTAATATTTTATATATGTATTATTTATGTGTATATGTCCAGAACCCCCCCTTTTCTATTACCAGAGCCCCCCTTTTCTATTATATATATAGCCCCCGCCCGACCCCACCACCACACACTCAACCCGCAAACACAGAGCCCATTCCCCCCTCACCCCATCCACAGAGCCCCAGCCCCGAGCACACTCCAAATGATCAGCAACTTGAAAGCAGGCAACGATGCTGAGATCGGTGCCTGGAGGGAAGGTGGAGGGCAAGAAAGCAGCGAAGGGGCTGTTTTTATATGGAAATTAAATATAATTTAATAATGATGAACAGTATTATGACCTTCATGTCTTCTCTTTCATCTCCTCTGTCGTATATAACAGCTCGATGAGGAATATATATTTTTACTGCGTGTATACCTCTTCCACTGTAGTAGATGCAGTAACAAAAAAAACCAAAAAAATACATTACTTTAATTTTGTTTCTACATATATCTTCTCCGCTGCAGTTATTCAACTTGCCCTAACACTATAATTATATATCCTCTCGCTAGGACACGTGGCGTGGTCCAATGACATCACTCAGGTCTAGGAGTCTGGGTTCATTGGTGGTTACGAGAAGGGCTGCTGAGTCAGGTTGTGGGGTCAACTTCCCATCGTAGTCTTAACAAAGATCAAAATATCCATATCTTGACACGTCATGTGCGGATAAACAAATAAATAAATCTTTTTTTGTTGGCAATTCATCACCACCATTATTTTTACGAATGTGATTGATTCTTGTTCTCAAATAAAACTTAAAATAATTCGAGAAAAATATTGAAATCGATTCAACAATATGTTTTGTATATCACTCTCTCTTGGTATTGTGGCTTCAGTTTTCTTAATTTCGTTGCCATCTCTTCCAGTTGGCTGATTTTCTCTCATCTTTGACCCGATAACTGTTTGTTTGTTCTCACTCTGTTGGAGCTTTGCTGAGCGTATAGGGACAATTGCTGGTGTTTGGGCCTCTTTACAATTAATTCGTTGCATGTCTGGTCCCTTTAATTTGGTGATCTTCAATTGAAATTGGATGTGGGAAGCTGAGGGCACACGTTTCTGTTTAATTTCTTTGGGTTTTGCATTGTTGCATCTGAAATATTACAGTGGAGATGGGATTGGCTGTAATCATCACTGTTGAATTCCATTGTTTGCAGATGTTCATGGGCTTATTAAATTCTTAGACGCATTGTAATTCTATGAGTTTTCTTGCCTAATCGATCTTTGTTACTATTTGCTTATTAGACGCTTTGGCCAACTGTTCCTTTTCCTGTCTGTTTTCCATTTCCTTTTGCTTTGCAACTGTTTTTAAATCGTTGTTCTTGCTCATGCTGGTTTCAACTACAAAGCTACAATGAAAAAAATAAAGCACGGTAAATTAGCGATGGATGGGTTGTCTGTCTTTCCATTTGTTTTCTGACTGGTATTTTGAGTAGCTTAAAGTTTGGAAGTTGTTCATTATGTGAAATCCTTAGTGCTCTTTTGCTTTCTATAGCACTTTTGCTTTTAAAATCTTTTATTGGGTTTTAATCTTGCCTCATCTATGCGTGTTCTGTTTTGGGATTTTTGTTTCTCATATTCCTCTCCTTTAGTTTTCCTTTGGTTTCTGAAGTTTCATTTGCTGCTTTTTTTAGCGGCTTTTGGTTGTGGTTATCAGATTTTCTTTGTTGATCTTACTCTTTTTCTATGATATGCTGTCCATCTGCTTCGGTTTTTAAATGGGTTTCTGTAGGTCATCACTAGTCGTGTCTTCTCTTTTTTGCTGTTCTTCACTTCTTAATGGGGTTTAGTTTTTTTTCCAAATTAATAACATGGCATGCAGCTATTTTCTTTTTCTTGTTTATATTTTCAAACCCTTTTCTTCATGCAATTTCTTTTGCTTGGTCTCATAATTATAAGTTGGCCGGTGTTTACTGAAAAGGTGTACAAACGTGGAGCTCTGGGAAGGTCAATTCACATGGCCCGGTATTCAGGTTCTGCCGAACTTAAGCAAGATCTGGCTCGCAGGTTTGGTATAGAGGGACAGTTGGAAGATCAACAAAGGATAGGCTGGAAACTTGTCTACATGGATCATGATGATGATGTCCTGCTAGTAGGGGAAGACCCTTGGGAGTAAGCCCTTTAACTCTTATAATTTATATTATATTTCTATGTTATTTCATCATATTTTCTTTAGCATGCACTTGGTGGCCATATTGTAGCTTGCCGAGTGTGAAATTGTTCTCATGGTACTTCCTACAGAGAACACGAGCCGTAAACCTGCGTTCCGCTGCAGGGATTAAATTTTTTTTTATCTAAATTTAATAAATAATTTTGCATTTTAATTTTTATTCTTTTATTTTTTTTATTTTAGTTGCGATCTCTTGATTTTTTCGATCATTCTAAGATAATTTTTTATTTTTTATTTTAAAATAGAAAAAAAATAATAACAAAAAAAGGCTAGAAAAAAAACAAAAAAAAAAGCAAGGAAAAAAATAAAAAAAAAAAAAAGAAAAGAAAAATGTAATAGGAAGTAAAAATAATAAATAAAATAAGGGGATTAATTGTGACGTGATTAAGCTAGCCAGGATACTCGATCATAAAAAACAAAAAAAATAGCAGAAAGGGAAAAAAATTAAAAATATATAACCAGCAAAAAAATATATCATGGAAAAAAAATGAAAAAAAACATAATCAGGAAAAAAAAACATAATCAATAAAAAATAACAAAAAACAATAAAAAAATTGAATCCGAGAATTAATCGTGGTGCTTTTAAGCTAGCTCGGACACCTCGATCATATATATAAGTGGAAAAAGAAAAAAAATTAAAAGAATATAATCAGAAAAAAAAAATTCATGGAAAAAAATAAAAAAAAATATATATAATCAAGGAAGAAAAAGCTGTAAAAAAATTGAATCTGGGGATTAATCATGGTGCGTTTAAGCTAGCTAGATACTTTGATTATACAAAATAAATAACATATATATAAAAAAAAAAATATAACTAGTAAAAACCAAATTTATGGGAAAATATGAAAAAAAAAAAAAGAAAAAAAATAATAACAAAAAAAGGCCAAGAAAAAAAAGGAAAAAAAGAAAAAAAAATGTAACCGGAAGTAAAAATAAATAATAATAATAATAATAAAAAGGCTAGAAAAAAAACAAAGGAAAAAGCAAAGGAAAAAAATGAAAAAAAAAAGAAAAAAAAATGTAATTGAAAGTAAAAAAAAAAAATGAATAAGGGGATTAATTGTGGCGTGCTTAAGCTAGCCAAGATATCCGATCATAAAAAATTAAAAAAATAATAGAAAAAAAAATTAAAAAAATATAACCAGCAAAAAAATATATCATGGAAAAAAAATGAAAAAAACATAATCAGGAAAAAAAACATAACCAAGGAAAAATAATAAAAAACAATAAAAAAATTGAATCCGAGGATTAATAGTGGTGCTTTTAAACTACCTCGGACACCTCGATCATATATATAAGTGGAAAAAGAAAAACAATTAAAAGAATATAATAAAAAAAAACTTTATGAGATAAAAATAAAAAAATATAATCAAGGAAAAGAAACTATAAAAAAATTTAATCTGAGAATTAATAATGGTGCCTTTAAGCTGGTTAGATACTCTGGTTATACAAAATAAATAATATATATAAAAAAAAAGAAAAAAATATAATCGATAAAAAACAAATTTATGGGAAAATATGAAAAGAAAAAAGAAAAAAAATAATAACAAAAAAAGCTAAAAAAACAAATAAAAAAAAGAAAAGAAAAATGTAATCGGATATAAAAAAAATAGAAAAAAATAATAAACAAAAAAAAGGCTAGAAAAAAAATAAAAAAGTAATGAAAAAAAAATGAAAAAGAAAAAAAAAATGTAAACGGAAGAAGAAGAAAAAAAGAAACACTGTTAAAATCCACAGTGAAATGTGTAGGGAGCTACGGTGAACTCCCTACACAGTTTAGCTCTTTAGTAATATAAGTTGAAAAAGAAAAAAAAAATATAACCAGTAAAAAAAATATTTCATGGGAAAAAATAAAAAAAATAAAAAAAAAATCAAGAAAAAAATAGAAAAAAAAAACATAATCAGAAAATTAAAAAAAAAAGAAAAATTAGAAGAAAAAAACGTAATAAAAAAAAAACAAAACAAAAAAAAAAAGCAAGAAAGAAAAGTTAGAAACGGAATAAATGAAAACGAAAAAAGAAAAAAAACATAATTAGAAAATTAAAAAAAAAAAGGGAGGAAATCACTGTTGTTATCCACAATGCTTTGTGTGGGGAGCAACAGTGATTTCCCCACACAATTTAGCTTTTTGTTAATGTTGGGTAGATTACACTACATGCATAACCTTGTATGCCATCACCCAAAACATGTTTCTTGAAGCTTTTCCCCTCATATGATGCTCTTCTTGTTTCCTGTGTTCAATGATTGTTCCCGACTAACTTAAGATTTCAAGTTTTTCTGATTTTCAATTCATTCAGTCTCCTTTCTGTCTCGTCGTGGCTTTGTCTGTCTTGTCTGCAGACATGATTTTCCATCTTGGGAGGTTTCATTTGATCTCCTCGAATGAAAATATAATTTGATGCTTTCAGGAATTTACTTTAGGACTAACTTTTCATGAAGCTAAGTAGAGGAAATGTCTTTTTTATTTTCCTTTTCTTTCATGACAGACTTTACCATATGAAAATAAAAATAGCAATGTAGTTCAAGTAAATTTCTGATGAAGTAACGTGCTTCCTATGTCTAAGATAGCAATTGTTTCTCTCTTTTGTTTCGAGTAGGATCTTGAGTTATAGATTAAGCTATCTCCATTGCTGCTAGAGTTTTATAATTTCTAGAATCTGCTCATTTGAATCTTTGGCTCTCATAAACTGCTATGTATATTTTGAATATGCCACTTGTATTCAGAAATTTCTTCAAGCTGCAAATAGTATGTATAATTTGTCCTTCTCAAATTGTTTTGTTTGGGTGTCCAGAGTGTTCGCGAACTGTGTCCGCTGCAACAAGATCCTGTCTCTTGAAGAAGTTCAACAGATGAGCTTCATTGGAGATTTTGGGACCCTGTCCTTCCTAATCAAGCCTTCAATAAGTTGTGATAATGTCAACGCATAAAGTAGCCTCCTACGATGATAACAATTCTTCTTCCACGCGGAGACCTTTTGTTTGTATCAATTTCCTTCTACTTTCTTTATTGCATTGAAGTAGTGTGTGTGTGTGACACAATAAATCCTATTTAAGAATGGAGAAATAAGAATAGGAATATAACACTTATTTCCTAACTTATTTCTAAAATCTAGTTTTTCTAAATTGTAATATTTTTTTAAATCCTTAAGTTGGTGCAAAGATATCTTGTACGCCCAATTTGTTGAAAGAGCAATGAAGCACTTTCCTTGATACTGCTTTAGTAAGTACATCTAGCAGTTGATTTTTAGATTTGACAAAAGGAAAAAAATCATAGTTTTCTCATCGAGTTTCTATTTGAAGAAATGTTTATTTACTTCCACATGCTTAGTTCTATCATGTTGAATTGGATATTTGATATGGCAATTGCGACTTTATTGTCACAATACATCTTGATCTCAGTCTCCATAGGATATCTTAGCTCCTTAAGCAACTTCTTTATCCATAGTATTTCACATAATCCTTTAGGCATCCCTTTGGATTTTGCTTCAACACTAGATAGAGTAACAATATTTTGCTTCTTACTTTTCCAGATCACCAGGTTTCCTCCAACAAGATTTTTTGTCAATCAGATTTCCTATCTAATCTACATCGGTATAATCACTCATGTTAAGGTGATTATTCTTAATAAAAAGAATTTCTTCTCGAAGATGATTTCAAGTATCTAATTATTCGCAATATTGCCTCCATATGTACTTCACTCAGGTTGTGCATGAATTGGCTAACTAAATTAACGACATATGCGATATCAAGATGTGTATGTGAAAGGTAGATGAGTCTCCCTGCTAATTTTTTATACCGTTCTTTATTTATAGGAACCTAATTTGTATACTCCTCTAAACAATGATTTTGTACAATTGGTGTATCCACATGTTTGCATTCCAATATACATGTCTTAGCTAATAGGTCTAATACATATTTTCTCTATAAAAGGATTATGCCCTGTTTTTATTTGTATACTTTAATGCCTAAGAAATTCTTTAACCCACCATGATCCTTCATCTCAAATTCAATTGCTAGATTCTTTTGTAATTATGAAATTCCTTCTTCATTATTTTCTATGACTATCATATCATCAACATAAATAATCATGGCTACAATTTCCCCCCATTCCTATTTAGAAATAATGTATAGTCTAAATTGTTTTGGCTGAATCCATGTTTTTGCATTGCTGGACTGAATTTTCCAAGCCATGCTTTAGGAGACTATTTTAGTTCATAAAGTGATTTTGTAAGCTTACACACCATATTTTCGTTTATTTCAGTAAAACCAGGAGGACTATCCATATATACTTCCTCCTTTAGATCTCCATGAAAAAATACAATTTTACATCGAATTGATGCAAATATCAGTCTAGGTTTGTTGCCAATAATAAGAGTATCTGAATTGTGTTTTGTTTGGTTACCGGTGAGAACATTTCTTAATAGCTTATACTATATGTTTGTGTATATTATATAGCTACTAGTCTTACTTGTATCTTTATGTTGTCCCTTCTGCTTTATATTTCATAGTAAACACCCATTTGCATCAATCTGTTTTTTCCCATCTGGCAATGTAGTTAGTTCCCATGTATTATTATCCTGGAGAGCCTTCATTTCAACATAGGTGGCTATTTTCCATTGCTTATTTAACATAACTTCTTTAATGTTTCATGGGACCTATTTTGAAGATATTTTTCCCATGAAATTTGTTGCATCTGACATGTTATGGGTTAAGATAAAGTTTGCAATGGAGTATCTTAGCTTCTATTTTTTTTATATTTGCTGAGTATTGATTTGGGGGTACTCCCCGATTATGCCTGTGAGGTAAACTACATGTCATGGTATCAGGTAATGTAAAAGATTCAAGAGATCTTACCTCAGTTGTAGTGTCGGGATTGTCCTCACGATTCTAATTTTGGTTGTGTTGTATATTAGAGAGGGGGTTATTTAATGTGGCTTGAGTATGTAAGTTAGCGTGGTTGATCCGCTCAGAATTTGCTAGTTTTGTGTGAGTATTGTTAGGATGAACCCGAACCCATATATGTTGTTCATGTCTATTCTCCCCCCTGAAAAACAGATGGGGATGGTTCACTGAAGAAATATTTGGTCTCAAGAAAGGTTACATCCTTAGTAACATAGAGTTTCAGTGAAGGGGATCATAACATCAATATCATTTTCATATGAGAACCATAACCAAAAAAGACATGACAAACAACACATGAATCCAACTTAGATCATTGATATTTGGGAACATGTATAAATATGACACAACTAAATATATTTAGAGCTATATTGAGTATTAAAGGTAGTGTAACATATCATTCCAAGATCTGAAGTGGTGTTTGAAATTTAAGTACTTGGGATGGCATACGGTTGAGAAGATAAATAGGTGTTCCCATAACATCAGGCCAATACTGTTGGGGTATATATGCAACTATCATAATGGTTCGTATTGTCTCCAGTATGTGTCTATTTTTCCGTTCAGCAACTCCATTCTGCTGAGGAGTATCCAGCATGTGTCTATTTTTCCGTTCAGCAACTCCATTCTGCTAAGGAGTATGCAAACAAGTAGTCTCATGTATAATCTCTTTGCTATCACAAAATTGCTTAAATACTTGACTAATATATTCACCTTCATTATCATATTAAAGAGTTTTAATACTCATGGAGAACTGATTTTGTATAAGGGTGACAAATTTATGAAAAATGAGTAAAACATTCTTTTTTTGTTTCAACACATAAATATAAGAGATCCTTATACAATAATCAATAAAGGTGACAAACCATTTAAAGCCAGCAGTAGACATAACAAGTGTACAACTCTATAAATCAGAGTGAATAATCTCAGATGGTGCATTGCATTTATTATACTAATCGGTAATATATTCGATGACTTTTACCTAGGATACAATTCTTGCATTTGAAATTAGAGAGTAATACATTTTCAAATAAAATAGGAAATAAATATTGTAGATAGTTGAATAATAGGTGTCCTAACCTGTAATGTCATAACCAAATGTCTTGTCCTTGTCGTTGTGATGATTGGGAGGAGTGAATTTTTCCAAAGTCCAAATCATGCACATAATATAACCCTCCCCTCATAGTACCACAACCAAAAATTTTCTTTGTAAGAACATCTTAAACAAACAAAATGAGGAGTACATTAATACACAACAATTTAAATCTTTTGTTACTTGCCCTACTAATAATTTAGTGGAGAGTGAAGGAATAGAAAGAGTATTAGAGAGAGTGAATGTGTTTGCTAATTCCATTGTTCCTCCCTCTATTACTGAATATATATATATATATATATATATATATATATATATATATATCACCATTAGCATTTGATATGGTTTTTAGTTGAGGAACTGACTATATTTTAAAGTCGTTATAATCATAGGTCATGTGATTTGTCACCCGTAACTCAATAACCCAATTGTTTATATGTTCATAGTTGGATACTAGGTTTCTGGAAGTGATAGTACATGCGACTTGAGTAAAAGAATGAGGTTGACTGTCGAGTGACATTGGTATATTTGGATCAGTGTTTGTAACACATGTTGCTTGATCATTTTGTACATCATTTTTTCCCTTCAGTTCATACCATCATTCTGTATACCCGTGCAGCTGAAAACACGTCTTTGGTGTCTTATTTCCACCACAATGAGTACACCTGCTCTCTTAATCTTTTGGTCTAGAAAACATTTGTCTACTGGAATTCTATCAATGTGGTCCAGGCCTGGCATGCATGGTTTGTTTGGAATTCTATCAATGCCACCAGATCCAGCCTATCTGTTCGAGCCTGTAAGGGTGATCCCATGAAAAACATTCCAAACATCACTAGCTGACTTGTCATTCACACCATTATTGGGAGCCTAGTCATTCTTTGGCCAGATGTCTTCCCTTGTCATCTCACCCCAATATTTGTCTCCATCATTTCTTAGTAAGTTGAAACTATTACCATCTTCCTTCTCCATCATCGCAGTTTGTCTAGTGTTCTCTCTTCTCACTTAAGTGAAGGCTTGCCCAATCGATGGAAGAGGAATCTGTTGAAGAATGTCTCGGTGGGTATGATCAAATCAATCATTCAAACCATCAAAGAAGGTATATATTCGATTTATCTAAATTAATTTGTTGTATTTTTCTATGTCCTCATTGCATGTCATGGGATTTGGGGTCTATAGTCAATCACTTGCTAAAAAGATTGTAAGCCAGTGTAGTAGTCTTTAAAGGAACCCCTCTTTTGGGTGGTGTGGCTAACCTTTCATTTTAGGTTATATACCTGGACATTGTCTCCTCTATTGAAATAGGTAGTGGCAATGGCATCCCAATCACCTTTAACAGTAATTAACATTATAAAATTCCCAATTAAATCTGGGTTTAGGGAAATGATAATCCAACCTTTAATGAATATATTTTGTGTTCTCCATTTACTATATATCGGGTAAGTGAATATTGGTTGTCTAATTTTGCTAGTGATTAATCCAAGTTTGTCTCTACTAGAGATGAACATCTTCATGATTTGTAATCATAATTCATAGTTCATGGTTTGGGTCAATTGGTTTGGATTGTCAACTCTAATACCATGTCAGTTGTAGAGATAAGTGTTTGTATCAATTTCTTATACTTTCTTTATTGCATAGAACTAATACACACACACACACACACACACACACACACATGTATAATAAATTCTATTTAAGGATGGAGAAATAATAATAGGAATATAACACTTATTTCCTAACTTATTCTTAAAATCTAGTTCAGACAACAATATTATTTGTAGGATTCTGTTAATAGTTTTTTTTATCAAGAAAGTATCTCACCTAAAAACCTAAAAGTTTAAGCTTTTAAGTGAGACTCTAGAATATGATTGATATTATTCTTTAACATCCCATTTTAAGTTAAAGCCCTTTGGACTTGAAACTTGTACGGGTTTACACCACCTTGTACTTGATTTTTATCAAATAGAATGGGAGTGATAAGATTTGAACTCGTGGCTACTGGGTTAGCAAGACTCTAATACCATGTTAAGAAATCATCTTACTAAAAGCTTGAGTTGGTAGGTGAGACTCTAGAATATAATTTATATTATTCTTTAACATTTTTATCACTCCATCTCATCTAAATTTTTAAGTCGCCTACCTGCTGAATTTTCCAAGCACCTATAAAGAGCCAGGTAAAATTGCAAAACTATTCTAGGCCAGTTAGTGCCCTATTTTTCATTTTAGCTTAGTTGTACATTAGAAAAACAATGTCAGAAAAAGGAAAATAGAGGTTTTGGCACCCGAATCATCAATTCCTCTCTGGTCCAAAATAGATATGCTCAACTTGATGAAGAATCCAATTTGGTGCATGTCCTTTAGGCTACTTATGTTTTCAGCAATCGAGAATACTCCCACTAAAATGTATTGTAGAAAGAAAAATCATAAATTTATATGTTAGATTTTGAGTATATATGTGTAGATTTCTTTAGTTTCTCAATCGAGTTTTCTCTAATTTTCTAAGGTAAAAAGATGTTACGATGAAAGTCTTTTGTTCTCTTTCGTATTGTATTTTATCTAATGTTCAAAATGATTTGAATTGCACTAACCATAATGCAAGCAATAATATAGAGCATTTGGCATCTATCATTCTTTATGGCCTTTGTTTATGAGATGGTTATCCTTGATTTAAAAAAAAATAGAAGACTCAACAACTAGACAAAAAATAAATTTAGAAAATAGCCTTTACATTGAAAAATGTTTCTTGGCATACCAATGCACATGAGAAAAGGATCACTAACAACATTCACTTCATGACATCATGGAGCATTTTCTTTAGATAACATGTGTCTGACATTATGTTCCTATGACAATCCATGCCCATCATGATAAGGCATTTTCTCAAAAAACCATTAGCTCAAGACTGGATGATGACAGTATGTCCTGTCAAAAAATCATCTCATCTAAAAGTTTAAGTTGTTAGATAAGGTACCAAGACATAATTTATATTATTTTCTAATACACATCCTCAAATAAAAATTATTTTGGCTTGAAACTTACGTAGACTCACATTATCTTGTGCTTGATTTTTATCAAATAGAATGGAGTGGTGAGATTCAAACTCATGACCGCTGGGTCAAGAAGGCTCTGATATCATGTCAAAAATCATCTCGCCTAAAAGCTTAAGCTATTAGGTGAAGCCCCACAATATGATTTATATTATTTTCTAACACATTTTCTTAAGTGAAAGTCTTTTGGGCTTAAATTTTGCACAAACTTATACCACCTTGTACTTGATTTTTATTAAATGGAATGGAAGTGGTGAGATTCGAACTCGTGACTGCTAAATTAACAAGGCTCTGATAACATGTCAATGAACCATCTCATCTAAAAATTTAGATTATTATGTTAAATACTAAGATATAATTTATATTATTTTCTAATATGTACATCAATAAGTTGTATGGCTTCAGCTCCTCGTGCCATCGGGTGAGCTTGTCCTCAGGGTAGTACTTTCTTGTCACGCCTTCTGAGTTTCTATGTAACATGGAGCTTTTGATAGTCATAAAATTTGCAGAATAAATATGACAGTATTTATATGTATGCCATGAGCGTGAGCAACTAATACGAGCTGCTTTTAAAGAACTGAAATGACTGAACCGGAAGTGACCAGGAAGCTGTCCCTAAATAATTTGATGGACAGGCAATTGGAAAGGGAACAAAACAGAGAAAGCAACTCACAGTGACTGTCCGAACAACAACACCACTTACACCATCACGAGCAATAGCAAGAGAGCCTGCTTTCACCACTTATGTCTGTGTGTATAAATCCAAAGGCAATGAATCACAATAAAAACATCAAAAACTCTCAACAAGAAATCAATAACAATGCAGGTCTTGCAACAGCGAAGGTGGCAAAAAAAAATTGTTTTGGGGGAGAAAAGCCGCCAAAGGCAACTTCTTAGCCACCTAAAGAGGTTTTCTACAAGGCTAGGAAGGTTCACGAGTTATTTCTAAGGGTGTAAGAATTTCAAGTTAACACATAAAATATTAAAGTATTTATTTTATTTAGAAATACATCTCTATAATATTTTTTTAAATATTCTAAAAATATTAAAAAAATTAATTGAAAATAAAAAAATTTATTTCAAAAACAAATATAATTGAAAGATACCTTACTTCCAGAGTTGTCAAATCTCTTTCTTTACCACCTTTTCACTTTTCGGACGACTGTCTATCCATCTATTACTTTTGTCATCAGATTACAAGCTTTCCACATTGGCTCCTTCTGTTTTCCGTCTTCTCCTTCCTATAAAGCCAACTGTTCAACTGGAATTAGCCCATCAAGTTGGTTCTTGAACGAGAGATAAACCAACCTAGATAGGAAATTATTAGTTTTTTTGAGTCTCACCAGCATGGCTACATACGCCTACAATACAGCTAGCCAAAACTCGTCACAGAGAGCATTAGCCATGGTGTTTGCTCTAGCATCAGCAGTGATCCTGTCACCGTTGTATGTTAAGAGAAGAAATGATGAGACAAAATGGAGCTCTGGCTTTGTTCTTCCATTGGTGCTTGCTGGACTAATAATTGCCATTAGGACAACTTCCTCTTCCATGTCAGTCCGGAGAGGTTCTAGGGCTTCTTTTATTCCATCTCCAGATCCATCCTGGGTGCTTAGAATTGGGAGCTCATCTTGGGGACTCGCTGGAGTCTTAGTCATGCTTACGCTTGTGCTATCATGGCAAGACTCTGTTCAAGAATTTTTCTGGAGATAGAAGAAAGGAAACCTGTATTTCTCTTTTAATTTAGGTTTGATTTTTTGGTTTTGATTATTGGCTAACCATATCACATAATGTAAGTTGAGTACTAGTAATTCAGAATCTCATTCTCTCCAAGTTCAGATTTATACTGTGAATTCCTGTTAAAATCCTGTGCATACTGCATACAGGACAGGATCTGTGTGTGGGTCTCTCTCTCTCTTGTCCTATTTGTTTTATTTTAACAGAACACAAGCCGATATCCTTGCGATTTGCCGGTCATAATTGTATTTAAAAAGAAAAAAACAAAAACTAACACCATGATTAGTAACACTATATTTTTAAAATAAAATAAATGTCACGGCCACTATTATCACCGTGATTAAAACCTTTATTATGATTATTAATATTATTATTGTTATTAATATTATTTAAATTATCACCAGTATTAATATTATTATTATAATTTTTTTATTGTTATTAATATTCTTAATATTATTTCATAAGTTATTGTCATTATTATTATTATAACCATAATTTTAATATCAGAAGCATCTTAACCATCATAATAGATTATCATTGCTATTACCATTATCATTACTAATGTCATTATTATTATCATGATTATAACAATTAAAATTATTATTACTATCATTTCCCAAAGAATGAAAATGATGAAATTATCCTGAAGAATAAAATAAAAAAACCCAAAAACTTGAACAAAAGAGCAAGCAAGAAAATAATAATAAAAAATCACCAAAACATTTATTTTTATTGCACAAACAATGAAAATCATATAATTATTCTAAGGAAAAAAACAAACCCCAAAAACTTTAACAAAAGAGAAAACAAGAAATTTTAAAAAAAAAATAACAAAACCAAAATAAATATTATTAGCATAAAATTAATCATTTGATTTGAAAAGTAGATAAAATACTAAAAAAGTAAAAAGGGAAAAAAATATTTTTTTTAAAATAAAGACCAACACAAATTAAAATTCAATGACTAAATTGAATAAAAATAACAAATAAAAAGAAAAGAAAATGATAAAAATTAGAAACCAAAATTAAGTATACACACAAATATGAGCATAAAATAGGAATTGCTTCAGCAGGATCAAAAAAATTAAATGAATTAAATCAAAACTAAAAATTGAAAGAATAAAGGCAAAAATAAAAACATAATATATGATCAATTTTAATTAAATGACAAAATTAAAATAAATAAAAACTTCTATAAAAAAAACCAAGACAAGTTAAGAAATCAAAAGACCAAAGATCCAAATGTAAAAATCATAAACCAAGAGGATTTGTATATATCTTCGATTCCAAGAGAGAGAAAAGGGTAAAAAAACAATCAACCATCAGCAAGTCTCTAGCCACCATGAGGCAATAAGTGCACTCACTATGGAGAAGAGGTCATGGCGATGTATCAATTATGATGGTGGTTGGACATTTCTAGCCACCACATGACTCTTCACATGTCACTTCACATGTCGCTTGTATGGTGTGGATGGAAGAAAATAGTCAAAGCATCAGCATACATGCAAGCATTTTTTTCAAAATATAAGTGTAAGAAAATATGAAATCACCAAAACACTCCTCGGAATCCGTCCAAAAAACAAAAAAAAACACAGACATATACCAAAATACCCACCAAACCAACTCTTTGTTTTTGTCTTTTCCAAGAGCAAATTAGTACTTTCATTGTTAATACAAATAGAAAAATCAACAATAACCTTGTCGACAACCCCTATTTTTTGCTCGGTTAAGGGCAAAATAGTTATATTTACTGTTCATTGCAAAATGAAATGTCTATAACATCTTTGTCCAGTTAACGTGTTTGGCTAAACCTATGGGCAAAACCATAGTCTAAATGTTCAAAATAAAATGAAAACGACACAAATGCCCCTAAACACAGTCATTAAATTTTATGAACTGAAAGGCATAAAGGTAATTACATTGTTCCAATCCACAAATGAATTGTGTCTAAAGATAGAATAAACAATCCACATGGTTTAACTTTTTTTGTAATATCTTTTTAAATAGCAATATAGTTTTCTAAATGAAGACAATTAATATAAATTCTCATAAAAACTTTCATTGATTTTAATTTATTCTGATTGAATATTCATGAATATATATATATATATATATATATATATATATATAGATTATGTTTAGAGTTTTTTGAGAACTTTAAAGACCTACATGGCTATACTCTAAAATAATAACAAATCAAAACTAAAGAAAAATGCTTAAAATGTGTTATTCAAACATGCCCTTGGCCTAAAATCAAAAGCATTAAAAATATTTTAAAATCGTGTTTGAAAAATATGCCTTAATAAACAAAACACTAACTTATTTTCTTAATAAAATAGATGCGACCCAAACACACCCTTAACTTTTATGTTGGGATTGACTTAACTACATGGGTCATGTCTACCAGGCTTAAAGCTAAAGGCATGTTTATAGGTTATTTTGGCGCCAATCCAAATTGGTTTTTAATGGATTGCTCTAAGAAAATGAGGTTAAATGCATTAGTAGTAAACTTAATAATTAAAAATAGTTTAATATTATCCTGAGGAAAGACTAATTATCATGGCATGTAGCTATTGTAGATTGCTTTAGTAAGAGAGTAGTCTTTGATTTTTCAAGAGATTCTTTATTAATTATTGAAGATACAAAAAAAAAATGTAATTCTCATAGTTGGCTTATTTTGGCTTACATTAAGACACTAGAGTTGAGAATCCAAAACATAAATTTATTCCTATACCTATAGTTTGTAAATTCCCTCGTAAGTTACCTAGATTATTTTTAGATAAAGAGATAGACTTTATTACAAATTTACTTCTTAATATCCTCATATAAAAAAAGACCTAGCAGAACTTAGAGGTAAGCATTCAATTATATGAATTATTAAATAAAAGGTTCAATAGAATTGATGTGTCAACATTATTATTGCTTGTAAAGATGAGAATGCCATTCTAAATAGCTTAATAGAATCATAGTGAATAATAATTATATGAGAATACAAGCAATATCAAAATAGCGACTCAAAAAACAAACCAAATAAAATATCATGAAGCAATTATATCTTATGTTAATATTTAATCAATTAATTTAATTTAATTTAAAAAAAACCTTAAAAAATCTAAATTTAATAAAGACCGAAAACTACAATAACTCATGTTATTTTTAAATCTGTATAAAATCAACTAGAAGGAAAGAAAGAAAATAGAACAAGATGTTCAATAAAATAATTGTTACATAAGGGAAAAAATCTTTAAAAAAATCAAGCAAATCCGAATGAGCCTTTTAAATCTAGATTACTCTCTCAAATTCACATTCCATCAAATTTTAGACTAAGATTCAATTAAGAAGCTCAATACTCAATCAATTTAATGTTGAGAGATAAAATCATAAAAATATCAATTTTAAAAAAATATCCAAGGAAAAATAGTAATAAATATGATGATCAAATTTGAGAGGAAAAAAAATGGTAAAGATGAAATTGAAAAAAAAAAAAAACAATAGCAACTACAAAAACAAGGATCAAATTTGATTAGATAAAAAAAAATGAAGGGGTGAAAATAAAAAATAAAATTTAATAAATTATTCAAAATAAAACAAAGATTAATTAAAGAACAAGATCCAAATTTAAAGGAAAAGTTATTTTGAAAATTTAATGGGTTAGAGAGAGAGAGAGAGAGAGAGAGAGAGCTCATTAACACTAAATTAAAAGTTCACCAATGACTACAATGTGCTCACTAAATTATACAAAAAGCTAAAGAAGGTCACGATTTAAAATAGTAAGATCATTGTTTCTCTAGACTCAGATTCACTGTGAATTGTAATAGTAAAATTCTGATTTTACCCTTCGATACACAGTAACTTTAGCCTTAGGTCCAGGTTATTTTCAAATTTTTGCATTTCTTTCTACAATAAAATATTTATAATACTCATACATAATACAAAACAACACAAGAATCACCGAGGGCATTAAGGTTATTGCATTTTTTTTAAAATGACTAAATACAAATATACCCCTAAATAAAATAAAATTACACAGTAAACTCCGAGTTAGTAAGGTCACTATATAATTTTTTTTAAATGGTCAAATACATATATATACCCCCATATAAGATAAAATCCAAGACTTGTCGGTAGGGGCGTAAATGTAATTTACCATTTTTATTCTATTTTATGACGCTATATTGTACGCGCGTTGCTGGATGCGCTATCCATTTCCGCGCTCACGAAGAATTCAGACGACAAGCGTGGCTTTGTTTAGCATGTAAAAATGCCCAACGACGTCTAGAATAATTCTCCACCATGCTATCTTCCTTCTATTGCACCATGTGGTGTTCAAAGGCAGCCAGGACGCGGCGGTGGTCGGTTAAAATTTTTTCCCCCTTTTCTCTCTCCTGCATGCAAAAGTACACATCAAACCCCACTGTTTTTTAGGTATTCATCATAGTCCATGATCTTTCTATTGTTTTTTATGGTCTTTATTTCTATTGTAGAAATTTTGATTTGTTTCAATTTTTTCCTTCAATGGAAATTGATTATATATTGTAGTTTCATTTCAGTTCTTAGTCTTTTAATTTCTAGATTGGTTTAATATCATTAGTATTTTTTATATCAAAGTTTTGATTTGTTTTAATATTTTTTTAATTTATTTTGTATCAAAGTTTAGATTTGTTTCAATTTTGTCATTGAAATGAAATTTAGTACATATGTGTTTTTGCATTCGACCCTTATACTTGAAATCTTGGATTTGATTTTAATTCCTTTATTTTTTTATATATATTATTTAAATGGTTCTTATTTTTGTCCATATTTATCTGTGCATGCTTTTAGTTTTTGTTTCTAATTTTATTATTTTCACTGTTATTAAAATTTTTTTATTTAACATTTAAATTTTAATTTGTGTTGATGATCATTTGAAATTTGAAATTTGAAATTTGAAATTTGAAATTTTTTTCTCTTTGTTTTTTTATTCTTTAAATAAAATAATTTTTTAAAATGTAATATTATTTATTTTTGTTTTAAATATTTTTTATTTTTTTTTTGTTAATATTATTAGGTGTTGAAATGATAATGATTATTTGTAAAACACAAATCTTATAAATATGTGAGACTAATTCTATATTTTTTTATATTTATTTAATATTAGTTCTTTAATATATATATATATATATATATATATATATATATATATATATATGACCTTGGTTTTGTTGGGGAAAAAATACCAGTATTTTGAAATACTTTTAATGTAATAATATGATGAATAAATATTATAAAATAAAAAAATAAATTAATATTTTTTTCTAACAATAATTATGATATCATAGATAGTATGACCAATAATAGTTAGAATATTATTTATTTATAATGATATTTATAATAACAACTATAATAATTGTGACAATTTAAGAATCATGATATTAACAATGACAATAGTAATCAAAATAATTCATTAGTTGATATTATTTTTCTTAAAAATTGACTTTTGTGGTTTTTCTTTTATGTATGAAATCTCATATTTAATATCATATGAATAAAAAAAATATACGAAGTCACACGTAGACGAAACGGGTGAGAAAATTTGGGCAAATTATTTATAGTAAAAAAAATATACGAGTCAATTGCCTTTCACTTTTCCATAGCCATAAACAAACTTTTTAATATTCAAAAATATATTGATGGTCTTAGATTTTTTTATAATGCTATATCTATGAGCAAAATAATAAGCATATAAAACTTTTTATTCTTACTATAGCAAAATTATTTACAATAATAATAATCATAATTTTATAGTAGGTTTTTATATATTCATTTTATTATGGAAAATAAGTTTAAAATAATGATAACGGTTATTTTTAAGGATTTGTTTCTGAAAAATAATTATATATTTTGATATTGTTTTAAAATTAATACCTATATATATATATATATATATATATATATATATAATAATTTTAAAATATATAATTATTTTTTCCAAGTTTTCGAATTTTTTTAGTGGTTTTAAAATATATAATTATTTTTTCCAAGTTTTCGAATTTTTTTAGTGGTTTTTTCATTAATGTAAAAAATTTATATATATTCAAGTCCAAACTACTACCAAGCCTCGCCATAAGAATGTGCAGCTGATGTTAATTTCTCCTCACACGCATGACAGATTCCGCAATTAATTATCTATTTAACAGATTCAGAGCACTCGATGAACATAGCAGTAATGACCCCATTCTTTAAGAGATGGATATATTCTTGACTCGTAAAATCGTTAAAATTACGAGTGTTGACTTGTAATTTTAAAGATTTTACAAGTAAAGATAACAAAACTTATTAAATTGAATATAAAAATCAAACCCTGTTAAAATCAGATAAAAATCATAAAAATTAATTTAGATCATAAACTCGGAAGAAATCAGACCGGATCGGTCCGAGTTTACAATCCCATAATTTTTACCAATTATAAATTACTCACGACCTGCTATCCCTTCCGCCCCCCTCTAAGGGCTAGGTGACTAGCCCCCCGCCCCTCATCTCTCTCTTTGCCCTAGACCAGCCCCAAAAAAAGAATTTTAGTATTTTTAAATGCTCAAATATTTTAATTATTTTGTAATATGTTTTTATGTTATTTTAAACTATATATTTCAAGTAATAAAGTTTTTGGAAATATTTTATTTATAATTTTTCTATCTACACGATTTTAACTATAATTTTATAATTTTTATACAGTAAAATTTTTAATAAGATATTAGGATTCCAATTTTAAGATCTAAATTCAGAAACTACTTTTATTTCATGTCATAATCATGATTTTAACTATTTTAATTGGATATCACAGAGGAAACAAAAGGCAATGGCTGCAACAACGCCTCAGACGCTCCTACATTTCGGTTACTTCTACTGTTTTTTACATGAGCCATTGAAACTCCTAAACAACAATCTGCATCCACACATTGTGACGAAACCATTGAGGTGAATAATAAGATTTGCGATGATTTTCAGATTTCATGGAAGTAACTTGAAAAATTAATGTTCTGTTGAACTTTTGAATCCAGTTAGTCACAGTTCAAGATAGAAGAACCATAAAATTGTGTCCGTACAAACATATGTATGTACAAGAATAACTAATCGTCACTAAATGGTATATAATTTATCGGTCTATCATCAAGGGGTCAACTTCTCCATCCAACCGTGCCACTAACAGCAGGAGCTGTGCCTGAGACAGTAGCTGACCCATGCTCGTACATGCGCTGCATCTCTTCCCTGTAATCAGACAAAGATTTGTCGGGTATAGCTGGAGTTAACTCCACAACATCCCCCATCTTTAGCTTGCAAGTTGCATCATGCACCGGCCGATGATTCAGCCTTGGCCTCAATTCTTCCTTCACAGGGAACCCGTATGGGGACCATCTTGAGCTTGCACGGCCAGCCCTTTCCAGCAGATCCATCACTGTTGAGTCTGCAGGAAACTCTTGCACTGACATCTGCAATATTCATAAACCATGCAAATTCAATAACGGACCAAGTTTCCTATCTAAATATAAATATTAAAAGATTAGCTCAACAGTTTACTTATGTTCATTTGCTTTGACTTGTGATATTGTAGCCATTAAAAAATATCACTACAACCAAAATACCCAAAACACCATTTGTTCAGTGAACGAAACTGAACCTGGATGTAAAGTCAATGACCAAAAAATCCCAAAATACCATTTGTTCAGTGAACGAAGTTGTAAATTCAATAACGGGCTGTCTCCTATCAAAAGATAAATATAAATGAATAAATAAATAAAGGATTTGCTCAACACTTTACTTGTGTGTGCTCGCTTTGACTTGAGATTTTGTAGCCATTAAAAAATATAACTAGAACCAAAAAATCCCAAAATACCATTTGTACAGTGAACGAAACTGGACCTGGTTGAAAATACCTAATAAAAAACCCTAATGCAGCACATCTTTTTCTTCCCTCACGCTGATATGGCATGAACTGGACATGATAATCCACTTTCAAACATCAAAGACCTTATATGTAAGAGAAAATTAAGTGCTTTTTATATCTATGCTTATTGTAATAACTGCCGCAAGGCCAGTGTGATCTAGCCAGCAATAAAACTTCTTATACCTATCCCACACCAAGCTTCTTCTCATTAAATTAATCATACATGAAAGGAACCTAACCTTATCATTCTCAATCATAATGACGAATATAGGTCCGTCTTGGCCACAGTGAGGCTTGTAAGAACATGGGCAACCATCAGAATGAGAAGGGAACGTGCAGGGAGGCTTTATGGAATCATCACAGCCAATTGAAGGGTGGTCTTTGCTCATTGTCTCACACTGCCAGGTTATGACCCATCTTGCCCACTCAACCATCTGCAGCACAAATGAGGAGTGCTTGCAGTCACCTTCCTTGTATCTCCAATGTGCTGCAAAACCAAACTCTGCTTGCAAATGCATCTCCTTTGTTCGAATCTGAACTTCAAGTGGCACTGTGCCTTCACCCATGACTACAATATGAAGAGAACGATACCTGCAAATTAAAATCGAAGTTGGAAAAGATAAATGTATACAAGAGCAACCACAAATAACAAGCCAAAAACATACCCATTGAACTTGGGATTACTTATGTAGTCCTTGAACTTTCCAGGTACTTCTGACCATAAGCACTGAACTACTCTCAATGCTCTATAACAATCTTCCTTATTTTCAACAATCAGGCGTAGCCCATGAATATCATGGATCTGATCCATGTTCAGCTTTTTCCTGCACAAATTTAAACTCTTTTGTTGTAAAACATACTGGATGGTAATTGCACAATAAGTTGATATCATGGTTTGCTGTCATGTGAGAGCATGTGGTGAAAAAATCAGCTAAGAATTTAAGGGGCACAACCACATATCAGGGCAAAACTATTGCTTCAATCTAACAATACTATCACGTTATGCTTCAGAGAACCTAGAGTTGGTGCAAGAGCTGCAGCAATAGTAGTTAAAGTGACAATCAACTCAATGAACATTGCTTGGCCGTGCATGGGTGTGACCGAAAGTGGGAGGGAGGGAGGGAGGGAGGAGAGCATACTTCGACATTTTGCAATGAATGCTATACAAGCTTTTATGTCTTCCATGTAGATGATAAGAAATGGCTTCATCTGTAAGAGCTTTATCTAATTTCTCTTTAGCAGAAGCAATCATCGCTTCGTCAAAAGACTTCATGAGTCTAGCAGACAAATGTTTGTGCTGATCTGGGTTGAGATGCTTAAAACAAAGATTCTCTAGCTGCTCTTTCCAAGTGGAGATTCCTAAGCGGTTGGCCAAGGGAGCAAATATCTCCAAAGTCTCCTTGGCAAATCTCTTTTGCTTGACCAAAGGCAATGCATCTAACGTTATCATATTATGAAGTCGATCTGCTAATTTAATCAGGACAGCCCTGGCATCTGCCATGGCAAGGAACATGGTGTGCAAGCGATCTGCCTCAACATTTTTGCTCGCTGTATTGTTTTCACGAGCAAGCTTGCTCAATTGGCTAAGCTTAGAGACCTGAGTGAATGCAACAGAAAACTAGATCAGAAATATTGTCAACAGAATTGTATGAACAACATCAACCAAAGGAAACTTCTTAAAACTTGGTTTTAAGTTTCATATTTTGTGTCATAGAAGTTGAAAATGAAAGTTAAAAAATGATGTCCAAATTTTGATCAATCTTAGCTGCTGCAAGATGCTCTTGACTTTTAAAAATTACCACTTTTTTCAAACCAGCTATAGAAGATGAAGTTCAAGTTTCTAAGCTTGACCTAGGACCATATTCACCACAAACAATAAGCCACAACTCTACTAAACGAATTAATGGAGTTCCAGACAAAGTAACTAGCATGTTCAATAAACACTTCTTTTATTAGCCTGATACTGCTTCCATTTTGGAAAGAAACATGCATGGAAATCAACATAAACCTATTTGTTAGACTCTCTGTGTGTGTGGAAAGGCTCATTAAAAAACATGAAAAACTTTTGCCTCTTACCTCTTCCACCAAATCAGCCACCCCTGCTCCAAATGTTTTAAATATATAGTCATAGCTTAGGAAAGAATCATCCAAAGAGTCATGTAAAAGCCCTGCAGCAACCACTGAGGAATTAGCACCAATTATCGCAAGCAGAACTGCAGTCTCTACACAATGCTCCAAATAAGGATCTCCACTAGCTCGCATCTATAAGAAAACAACATAAAAGAACAAAGAAAAGAAATTCAAGCGCGCGAAACAAAAATCTCAAACTACAAAATCCAATTAAAAAAAAAACAATATTTTACCTGTCCCCTGTGTGCTTTCTCGGCCTCGTAAAAGGCCTTGATCACGAAATCGTCACAAAAAATTTTGTGCCTTAATTGTGCACCCAATAACAACTCCTTAACATAAGGCTCGTAATTAGCCTCCACAAAACTATCCTCCATAGAAAAAGTCAATTCATCCACAGCAACAGAAGACGAGCCATAATCAGCACCATCACCGCGGACCTCAAAACTGGGAGAATTATAATCAACACAAGACCCTAATGCATTCCTCACAAACCCATTAAAGAGTCCATTAGCCCCACCGCGATATGGACCATGAATTGAACTCTGAAAACCCACTTCACAGCTACCCCTTTCTCTAGTCGTCCTCATAGGAGGACTACTAGAACAAGATACTTGACCTTGCAAAACCGAAACCGGACTTTGATCTCTCTTCATCGAAGACCCAGCAAGGTATTTGCTTGGTGTGTAGCAAAATGAACTACCCAATTCCTTGAATTCGTCTCCTCTATCATGCCATAGGCACCCTAATTCCTCTCTATCAACCGAAAATGATGCATGTTTTACTGCAGGAGATGAAAACAAGCGAGACAAGCCGCCTACAATTGGTTTCTGAGAGGAAGATGCACTAGACGAAGTTGTTGATGAAGATCTTGAATTCAACTCAAAATCATAAGTTGCGTGGGCGTTGATTTGGCATGGATAGGGTGTTGAACACACACTACTAGGTGGGCTCGCGTACAAAGCTATTGTTGGGACTGCCATGGCCGTGTAAAGACCAGATTTTTCTCAGGATAAAAAAACAACCCGGGATCTAGATCAAGCAAAAAACAAGAATTCTCTTTCTCGAATTTTAACAGAGACCCGCTATTTTTCTCTTAAAAGCCACAAATTTTATCAAGGAGATTTATGACGATTCGGTGGATTTTTCTGAGAGACATGATTAGATGAAGATGGGTTAAAACCCTCCAAAAGGAGCTAAACAAAGACTGGTTCTAGAAACCAAGTGATTTTTCTTTTGTTGTTTTGGAGGTGTAAAGGAGGAGCGGGAGTGGAAGGGGAGGAGAAATAAAGCTAGAAATATTATTATATACAGATTTATGTGGATTAATTTTTATTTTTTTCAAGGGAAGAACACAAAAAGGACATGAAATTAAGAGAGGGAGTTTACATTTAATTTTGCAAAGAAGAGAGAGAGAGAGAGAGAGGGTCAAAAGAAAGTCAGGATTTGTACAGGGGAGAAAAGGAGAGGCGTTATTTCTTCTTCTTCTTCTTCTTCTTCTTCTTCGATTTTCTGTGAAAAATATGGCTGGCGCTCTGTTCCTCTCACCTCTACTCTTAATTTGTTTAGCAGCCAGGGAGGGACCATTGAACGTGGGCTAATTTCCTTGGCAGCTAACTGAATTAACGGTATTGGTTTCTCTTATTGTTCACAAAAAAAAATCTGTCCTTGGTAAATCAAGAAATTATTATGACGTACTCCTCACTCTTTTTAAAACAAGATTGGAGATAATCAAGATTATTATTACTAATATTATTGTTAATCAAGAAACGTCATTGGTAATTGTTTACAGGCTATTGGAGTTATTTTTGTTATCTCAATTGATATATAGATATAAATATAGATATAGATATTGCGGAAATCTCAACTAAAGTGTCCTAATCTCGTTTGAAGTACAAAATCATTTTGATAATTAACATATAAATATGAATCATTTTCGATGCTTGGTCATGTGAATTAAATATTATAGGACTACGAATTTAATACCCATTCAACAAATTCATATTTGATTATGATAAGTTTATAAAACTTGATTGCTCCAAGTAATCCTAACTTGAATTAAGGAATGAGTAGGTTTATAGACAACACCCTTTTGAGTGTGAAGGAGGATAACAGTGGAAGATAGAGTTGAAGTTTCTTAGCCATTGTCATGACCGAGTCACTCTTAAAAACAAAAAAAACGATTATTACTATGTCCAAGTCAATAAATCTCACATTAATTAGGTTCTAGGGTAACAATAATTATTTATTAAGTAATTCGATTTTTTTTATTTAATCAATTGTTAAGCTAGTAGCTTTTCATTTTATATTATTTTATTAATTAATGATATATTAATACCTGTTTATTATAATCTAAGTTGAAATGTCAGGGAATTATTAATTATGGACACGACACGTTTTTATGTGTGAAGTAAGAAAATATTTAGTGGTAGGTATAATAAGAGTTAAATTAATTGAACAAGATTTTTTTTATATTTATAGAGTCTGTTTACTTTTGTATTTTAATTTTTTTAATATTTTTATGCTGTTTTAAGGTATTTTTAAATAAAAAATAACTTATAATAATTGTCGCAGAGAAGATGATTATGTTAAATAAAGGGATCCATTTTTTTTATCGATAATTTAGGGCTAATTTCAACGTAGCACCAATCATTCGTATTATTTTATGTCACCCTTATCCTCTAATCTTCTGCTGGTACATTTCTAAACTACGTGCATCCTTAATTTTTTTTTAATTAATTAATCACAAATTTAATCCCCTGCTGGTGGGGCAAAGGCATGGGAGCTAATCCATTGTACTATTGTTATCCCAATAGGAAGATTGTCGCCTTTATGTCCTCATGAACATGATGGAAGCATCTTTTTAGTGATTGGTTTTAGAAATGTTTTTTTATTTAAAAATATTATTTTATTTTTAAAAAATTATTGTTAATATCAACGCAAGAAAATAATTTTAAAATATTAAAAAAATAATTTTTAATAATTTTTAAAACTTAACAGTAAAAAGATGAGATCACGGGTGTTGATATTTAGTTCTTTTTGTTCCTGGACATGGTGCGCAAGAATCAATTTGAGGATTATGAATCCATTGAATCTGTACTCTAAAAATCTAGGGTTTTTTTTTTACCGTGTCAAGTCTGTACGCCCACCATAAAAAAAATATATATTAAATATTCGATTCCTTAACCACTATTTGAGTTTGGCGTGTGTGTGTGTGATAAATAGGCTCTTTGGGATAGCGATGCAATCCATGTTTCATTAAAATTTAATTTTTTTTTAATTGAAATATTTTTTTTTATGTTTTTAGATTATTTTAATATGCTGATATTAAAAATAATTTTTAAAAAATAAAAAAAATATCATTTCGATGTATTTTAATATAAAAAACACTTTAAAAAACAACAACAACCACACTCCCAAGTACCCCAAAAGTTGCTGGTGGAAAAGAGATCCTTGATCAGCTGCTGCCATTCTTTATACCAACGAGTCAAGTGTTGCGAGGTTGATTTTATTCTGTGTGAGGAGGGAAAAGTGTGATTTTATGCTCCTCCCTTTATTTTGATGCTACGAAAAACACAAGGCTACATGAAGACAAGCCAGCTTTCCTGTACACTATACGGCCTTTTCTTTTCTATGCAAGCACTCACGCAAACCCACGGCGTTGGATGCTTTTTCATACGGCAATCCAAAATTCATTCCGAAAATTACACACCAATATAAAGTTATTGCTTGACTTTCTTTCCTTTTTTTCCTATTTTTTCTTCATTATATCATTTAGGCTATAAGTTTAACAACATAATTAAATTGACTCGCTCGGTATTTTTATTCTTCTTTATTTTTTTTTTCAATTTTGAATTTTAATAATGAGTTTATTAAGAGCTAAATTTTGTATTTTTTTTTATTTGTTTTGCTTGGGTTATATCATTTCTATAACTCAGATAATGAGTTTGACTTATTTATTTAAGTTCACTTGAGTTTTTTTTTTTCTTTCTTATAGATTGAATTTTAACTAAAAAATAAACCGTGTGTCATTTTCCCTGTAGATAACACTACTGTTCACACAGACATATATTATTATTCATTGCGACAGTAAAATTATCATTTTATCTCCATGACAGAAATTTTTTAACCCCTAGGGCCGGGGGCATTTTTTAATTGTTTAGGGGACACATATGGTATTTTTGGATTTGTTACACAATGAAAAGACACCAATAACCCCTGAAAACGAAAAAAATAATTGATTCGAAACCAAGGGTGTTCTCGGTTTTTTCACAATTTTTCCACAATGAATTGACAATAATATCCCCCGAAAAAGATAAAAACTAGAATTGTATCCAGGGCTAACGTAGTATTTTCCACTCCGGTTTTTTCATAATTCGAACTGGGTGCAGGGGTGTAAATATAATTAGTCAATATTTTATTGTTTTTTACTCAGACATTGCAGGGCGTGTCATTGGCATGCGCCCTCAATGTTCAACACGGACGCACCTCTAAGGCGACGTGTGTCAACTCTTTAGGAGGTCAAAACTTCTTTTTCGTCATGTCTTTGTCTTCGCCTCCGTGTACTCTATCCATTGGTATCGCACATATCTGTCGTCGGTGCACAGTTAGTCGCAGCCAAATGGTTTTACATGTTTTCTCTCTCTTGCTGTCGGACTTGCACTTTAGTCCTTAATGTGTGTTGTTTGTCAATTTTAGTCCCTGTAGCTTTGATTTTGTTTTTAAACTTGATTTCTTTGATTGAAAGTTTGATTATTTTTAATTATGCCTTTCAATTAAAACTAATTATAAATGTTGGTTTTCCTTTCAATCCTTATTATTTTGATTTTTTTATTTATTTCTAATTTCTTTAATTTTTCGGTCTGCAAGTTTTCATTTATTTTAATTTTATTCTCCAATTGAAATTTTTCATATATACTACTTTTCATTTTAGTCCTAATTCTTTTAATTTTTTTTATCAAAATTATATAGCAAGTAGCTTTAAAAATGCTATTATTTATTTTGGTCCCAAAGTGTTTATTTGTTTCATTTTTATCATTAAATTGGTATTATATATATATATATATATATATATATATATATATATATATATATATATATATATTATGACTTGTTTTAATTATGTCCTCCAATTAAAATTATCGTATATGCTATTCTTCATTTCAATGCTTATTCTTTTAATTTTTTTAATAAAATTACATTGTATTTGTTTTTTTTAAATAGCTTTATTTGTTTCGGTCCCAAGATTTTTATTTATTTTAATTTTATTCTTTGATTGGAATTAATTATATTTTATATTTTATTTATTTATTTATTGCTCTTATTCTTTGAATTTTTTTATTTAATATTAATTCTTTTGATTTTTTTTGTCATACTTGGATAATATTTATTTTTTATCTATGTTTATGTATCTATGCTTTTAGTTTTTATTTTTAATTTTTATTAGGGTTTTATTTTTTAATTAGTTTAATCCTGAAATTTTTATTTATGTTAGTGATCATTATAAAATTAATATTATTTCATTTATCTCTTTATTTTTTTTGTTTTTTGTTATTTTTATTTATTCTTTAGATCAAATAATTTTATGATTTTATTATTTTTTAATTGTTCATTTATAATTTTTTTTGTAAATTTTTTGTGAACAATTAAATGATTTTAATTGTTTGAGCAGTAATGTTAATAATAATTTTAACTATTATAGCAATGATAATGAAAGTAATGTTATGATGAATTTTCAATTTATATTTTCGTCTGTTTGTGTATGGAAAATTAACTGTTTATTTTTAGTATTTAAATATGGCAAATATTTTCACAATTTATATTTTGTTTTTGTTTTTATTTTAGTTAAATTATAAAACAAATTAATCTTAGTACAGTGAATTCAATAATTTAGATATTCAAAACTTCTTGCTTTTTTAATAATGATGATAATTTTATGCTGGTTATTTCGTTGAAATCTACTAAACAGATAAATTTATATCGATTTAAAATTCATATATTTTATAGAAAAATTACAGTTGACATGAATTCTGCATTAATTTATTATTTTGACTAAAATTATATTATAATAAAACATTTCTTAGACAATTAATATTGTTTTGTATTGAAAAAAAATATAGTGCCACCCGTGACAAAACGATGGGGCATTGGCTAGTATGTGTGTGTGTAGGTTAACTTGGTTGTTTTTTTATTATTGCTTTTTTAAATTTAATTTTTTTTCTCAGTTTTGAACATCAATATGGAGTTGGTGAAGAACTAGCTTTTGTATTTTTTTTTTCTTATTTGTTGAATATGAGGTGATTTCTTTCGCACGACTCGAATAACAAGTTTAACTTGCCTACCTCGGTTTTCTCGAGTTGTTTTTTATTTTTTTATATAATTTATTTTAAAATATTTAGTTGATTGGAATTGAATTCTAGTTTTTTTATTTGTATTTCATGGAATTATTACAGTCTCATGATAGTTATAAATCCAATATATCACCATCGTGATATTATTATTTTTAAATTATGATTCAGTATATCTCCATTTTATAATTTGAAAAGTGTTCATCCTTAATGGTTTAAATTTTAGATTTTCTAATCTCGTTATGTTTTTTAATAGTTAGAAAATTATTATTTGATCTGCAATTTAGGGCAAGCCTAGTATATCACAGAGTTCTAATGCAATTGAAAAGGGAAAAAAGTTTTATTAAATTTAAATCCACACATTGAAGCTCTTAGTTCACGTGTGTCTATGTATTTATTAAGGTGAGAATTCCCAATGATCTTGGTGATGGTCTCTCTGGAATTTAAGAGAGTCCAGGAAAAGGACCACCGCTCGCGATCCCTTGATTCTTCCACTGTCTTCTTTGAGCAACTTTAATGGTAATAAGTATTTTGAAGAGTTAAATTTTAAAAATAGTTTTTTGAATAATGTATATATAGTTTTTTTATTGATGTGCACTTTAATGGTAAAAGCTATTTTAAAGAGCCATTTTTTTTTTATATTATTTTAAATATAGTGTAATTATCTTGTATATAGTTTAATTATGCAATTAATTATACAATTAATAGGAATAAGTTATATAATTGAATAATTACTTTTGAAAAACCCTTCAACAATATAATTATTAATTTTTTTAATTATATTTAAATTAAAAAATGAATTTAAAATTAAAAACCCCGCAACAATTTAAATTTGAAAATTTAAAATATTAAAAAATTCTGCCAAAATAAATCAGAGATCGATGAACTAGAGAAAGACTTGCCGTAGCGAGCTTCACATTGTTTTTCACCAATTTCATGGTCAGCGTATTTAATCCCATTCAATCTATATTTAAAAAAAAACACTCAAATATCTTGAAATAATCAAATTAATTTGTAGAGTTATTCGGGTGTAATAAAAAATATTTTTAATCTAGAGTTGAATTAAAAAAAAAATTGTTTCTATTAAAATTATAACACAACTATATAATCAGCCATAACAAACTTTTAAAACTTAACAAATAAACTCATCATCAACAATTCATTTCAAATTGTTGTTCCGTACCATACATGTTTACAATAAATCTAATTTAAAATATAATTTTTAAATTATAGCTTCTTTTTCCCGGTTGTTATAAATAGCAATCGGGGTAGGCAAAGCTAAAAATAGCTCTGTCAATACCTCTCCCGCTGCAGATAAATTTAGTGCTGCAAAATGCAAAATTAATATTATTTTAATTATGTATTTTCTTTTAGCACTGCGGCTGCAGATGCCCTTATGTCAAGTTCGGTTTCCGTGTAAGGCCGTGACCAGCACGTGGCGTGCCACCACCCGCCACCTTAGCCACGTGGTCAAGTTTTCACGCGCACAAGTGTCCTAGCTGACGGCTATTTGGTGCGGGTCTTGTTTCAGCACGGCCACAAACCGCACCCTCGGATCACGTGCTAATCGCATGGCCGGAGATAGCTCCGCCGTGTGAGAACTGATGGACGAGAACAGAATGAATCTGGTCCGTTGATATCACGAGATCCATGTCATCATGCCCGACGCCATATGAAATCAGTGAATTGAATGTTCTCTGATTTGTATACTTATTAGCTATTGGTGGACTATTATGTGTCAGTGACGTGGAAATATCTGGGTCAAACTGAGAATATTCCTGTACATCACTTCACATGACAGTGTTTTCTTCTATCAAAAACTCAAATCTAGCGTCTGTAAGAAAATGGCATTGAATTTTCATAAAAAAACCCCCAAAGAAAACGGTATCGGAGACTTTTTTTTTCTTCTTCATTATTTTTTTTTATCAATTATGTTCATATATTCAAGTGAATAATTTTAGAATATGAATGGATAAATTTTTAAATATATTAACAATCAGATAACTTAATTATTAATTATGTTTTAGATCTCCTGATTTGGTCTTAGATTATTAAATTTTTATGTGATATGTGAGATTTGGATCATGATTAATCTCCATGATTTTTTAGTAATGGCCCTCATAAATTATTACAAGCACGGTTAAATCTCAATATTATCTAAAAATATAGATTGAAGATGATGAAGAAAAATCTAACTCGATTTGATTTTGTATTTGAGAAATGTTTTGAAAAGTTTTTTAGATTAACAAATTGATTTATAGGTGTTTCAATGATGTTTTTGTAAATGAATTACAAAATGGTTTTTAAAGGAGGAATGGACGTGCCTTGATTTTTCAATTATCAAAGTTGTGGTTGAAGAATCTGTTTGTTATTGTTTTTATTTTTGTGGTTGAGGTTGAAAAAAAACAATTTAAAAAAAAACGTTTTTACTGAGGTTCAAAATAAGTTTTCATATTGCTTTTAACTAGTGAAATTACTTTAAAAGGTATATATATATATATATATATATATATATATATATATATATATATATATATAATTTTTTAATTATTGTAGATTTAATAATTATAATAATATAATGTAATTAATAATTCAAGTAAATTAAACATTTTTTTTATTCTCTCACCAAATTATTTTTATCAAAACAATTTTAAAACATAAAAAAATAATTTCAAATAAATAAAAAATTCTGAAAAACAATTTTAAACAAGAAAACAAACCTTTATAAGTTAACATCTAGACTTTCTTCCATTATAAATTATAAATTAATACTCATATTTTTTTATGCTAACTATTATTATAATAATTAATAATATTTATATAATAATAATAATAATTATAATATAATTAGCATAAATCCCGAGACCCACACCCCATTTATCTAGAAACCCTACTTTTCTTCTCCATCTCTTTGCTTTGCCCCTTCCAGCCGCACGCTTGTCATTAATTCTTTCTTGTTAGGTCCATTCTTAAAGTTCTTTGTTTTCTTAATTTTGATTGTTATGTTTTTTCTTCTTCTTTTTTGGCGTTAAGCTTTAACTTGCCTCTTGTTTTGTACTAAGACAAATGTCTCATTTGCCATTTGAGTTCAGGGTCTCTCTCTCTCTCTCTCTCTCTCTCCCCCCTCCCCCCTTCTAATATGTTTTTTGTGATATTTTTTCCACTTTCAAAACTCTAGACTGCGATTCTCTGGACTTTGCATGGTATTTTGACATGGTATTTTTTCACTTTCAAAACTCTACACTAGGATTCTCTGGACTTTTCATCTCCATCAGTTCTCTGAGCTTGGAGGCGAGACTATGATGTTGAGGGACGAGGGTTGATTTGGAATTAAAATTTCAACAGTAATTTATGTCAATTAAAAGTGATTAAAAGCAATAAAAACCTGCTTTTCATGAAACGCTGGTTCGAAAGATTTTATTGGCGGGTCCCATGCATTGTTAAGCTGGTTTGATAAATAACCAAACGCTTTTCTGCTTTTTTTCAAGCCACTTTTTTTGAACCTCCGGTGCAGCAGATTTGCCAAACAGCCACGAAATCTGGACAAACATACATCACATCGTCTACTTTAATAATTGACGTGTGATATTATTTTTTCTCAAAATAAATAAATAAATAAATTTCCCTTAAAAAAAAACAAAACACTTGGGTGCTAGGGCCTGATTTTTTTTTGTTTCTAGTGTCCTAGAAATTATGGGTCACCAAATATGTGCTCCAAAGTTCCTTTCTAAGGTTTATTTTTTGATTTTTTTAATGCACAACAATTTCTTTTAAAAAAACTTATTTGACCCAGTTTGGTCCGCAACAAAAATCAATATTTTGACAAGTTAGGATACAAATCCAATATATATATATATATATATATATATATATATATATATATATATATATATGTATATATATATATGTATATATATATATATATGTATATACATATATATATATATATACATATATATATATATGTATATATATATGTATATGTATATGTATATATATATGTATATGTATATTTGTCTTGCAGTTTAATGCATTTTTTGATGTTGTTTTGGTTGGATTGAAGTAAGGAATCTATTTATTATAATTAAGGACGCAACTTATGCATGCTAACACAAGCTATTTATCAATCAATGATTGATTTGCATGCATAATAATAATAATAAGCCAATTATTCTTGCGTATGATGAGGGAGTATCGTCAAAATGGGGAAACCTCTTCCATATTCCATGCTTGAAATTTAATTGAAAGAGATACAAGGACTGATTTCGCCTAATTTGTTGATTTTTTAGCCAGCTTTCACTTTCTTCTTCCTTTTATTTCTCAAATTAAAAAAAATATATTCTAAATAATGTTTAGTGCTTTTGTATTATTACTGGACCATGCACCTCAATCATGGTAGGTTAGAAAATCATGCTTTATGCAGGAAAAAAAAAATCCCCAATGAAAGTATAATAACCAAATTAATGAAAACACAATTCAATTTATTTATTTATTCTATACACGTTAAGCTTCAAGGCCATCGGCTAAACCCAAAGTGTGTAAATCAGACTCCATCAAGTCGTCCTGATTTCTGGTCTGCCAACCTTCTATAAATAATAATTTATTTTTCCTGGAGTTAGAAAATTTTGAGAGCTCTCACGAGTTAAAATGTAAAATTATATAATTTAAAAAATAAATTAGATAAAAAAATTAAATTTTATTAAAATCAGCACAAAAAAAATATCAGAGTTGATATTGGCCAAGAGCAAGAGACCCAACGGGCTTAAAAGCTCAGCAAAACCCTCAGTTATGGCTTCACCTTGGTCACCGAAGATGAATGGAGCTAGCAAGGATCCCATGGGGAGGACCATGACGTTGATGACGCTGTCTGTCTTGAAACATTTCTCTCCTCTCTTCCATGTTTCCAGTATTCTCACGGTGCTGTGTTTCTTGGAGTTTAGTAGTGCTGTCGAGATGGGGCTGCTCTCATCTTCTCATGGGAGCAATCTTAAAAGTGCTTCGGGGACGTGTTTGCTGCCTTGCAGAATGAACTATTTTTACCCCGGGCACAAAAAGTTTATGGTAAATTACCATTTCCAGCCTATATTTGTTTTTGCCTTTAATTCGTAATAAGATTCTAAATTAAGACTCTTTTTTTTTTTTATTATTAATGTTATATATATCTTTAAAGGTGTGCTTGACACTGTTTTTCAAAAATATATTTTTTTAAAAATAATTTTTTATTTTAAGTTAATTTTTTTGGGTGTTTTTAGATTATTTTGATATGATAATGTTAAAAATAATTTTTTAAAAATAAAAAAATATATTATTTTAATATATTTTTGAGCAAAAAACACTTTAAAAATTAATTTCAACTTTAACTATACTCTAGAACAATTACTTAATATTGTTGGATCCATTGAAAGATGTTGTCACGTTTATTTGGTTAACTGGAAACCAACTGCTAGATTTCAATTTTTTATCTTATATAAAAAATACTTCAATTAATGAATCATAATTATAGAAATGTTTCTTGAATATATATATAAAGACACACTTACACACACTTTTTTTGTTTTTTTACGTGCAGAACCCTATTTTATAGAAAACATACATGTTAGACTTGAATAAGCAAATAAAATCTTGATTGTCTCATATTTTTATAAAGAATATACATATTGATTTAAACTCGAGAACTGCTGTGCAAATAAAAAATCTTTTGTCATCACATCATATTCCTTGAAGGCAATATATACACTATTGTTTTGAGGATATAATGTTGAAAAACCATAAGATTGGATAACTTGTTGCGCTGAGACATGACTTGGTTTCGAGGAGGTAATGTTGAAAAACTATTATATTGTTTTAAATTTGTTACTATTATAATGAAATTCTATTAACATAATTGTTTTGTAATGTATTTTTAAATTATTTTAAATCGTGTATGAACCTTAACTAATAAAATTTTATGATTATAATTTTATTGTATTGTATTTAAAAATATTTTATTATAATTTTATAATTTTTCTACTTATATAATTTTAATTGTAATTTATGATTTTTATATAGAAATATTTCATGTACAATTTTATGCAGCGACACTAGGAATTCTGGACGGAGAAGAATTCCGGGAGTGATAAAAACCGAGGTGATGCTTGGTTCGCAATGCTAAGAATGAGCCTAAGCTCATCCTCTAAACTCCATGTAATACATTCTGGACCTTAGCCCACTGGACAAAGGCCCTCCCCAATTTTGATAGCATGTCAAACCAGTTCAGGTCCATTTTAGAAAACCATGAAAAAAGATGTGATTTTTCCTTACAAATAATTTTGATTTTAAAAGTATTTTTGAAAAAAAAAAGTTATTTTTATTTTTTACTTAATTTAAAAAATTTTAGTGTTTTAAAATCATTTTAATATGCTGATGTCAAAAATAATTTTTTTAAAATAAAAATATATATTATTTTGATATATTTCTAAACTAAAAATACTTTTATAAATATTTAGTACTGTTTGAGAGTGTAATTGAAATTGCTTTTAAATTTATTTTTTGTTTTAAAAATACATCAAAATATTTTTTTATTTTTATTTTTTTAATTAACATCAGTGCATGAAAATGATCGAAGAGCATAAAAAAAGTTTAATTTAAAATAAAAAAATATAAAATATAAAATCATTTTTGAAATGTAATGCTAAATACCACACTTAATGTAGTAAAGACAGAGATTACTATGACTATATATATATATATATATATATATATTAAAATAATGAGGTTATTTGGAATCAAGTTTTATAATTTATTTTGATTTATTTTATTTGAAGTTATCATAATTTTATAATCCAAGTTATAAATTTTTAAAAATTTAATCTAGATTGATCTGAATTGATTCAATATATTATCATCTCAATATTTTTTATATAAAAAATAATATTTTAATTTTTTAAAAATAAAACTATATTTTTACTAATTATTCATGTTTTTTTTTCTGATTCTATTGAATTAATGGATTCAACTATCTTATTTATTTATTTATTTAAATGGCATTCTTTCAATTAACAAGATGATCCTAGGTTACGTTATACTTAAATTTGGGCGACAAAATTCACGACACTATGCTCGCGATTTCGTGAATCCCGATGATAACAGGTGCCCAGAAACTTTACAGATTAGCTAATTATAAAGGAATAACAAATGAAAAATAAAAATAAAAAAAATCTTCTTTTCAGTTATGGATCCATTAAAGTTAGGAGCCTAAAGTGTTGGGTTTCACTTTAGTTTGAACTCACTGGCTTGATTATGTTTCGGCTTTTAGTTTTATAGCACTAAGATGGCTTTACATTTCAGTTTTTTTTTTTAATTTTGATTTTTTCTTAAAAATATATGTTGAAGTTTTTGCTTTAAAAATAATTGATCTCTTAATTTTGTATAATTTCTCAAGCACTTTCATCCATTTTCTTTTCATTTTTTTCTTTTCTTTTGCACTAGTAAAATAATGAAAAAAAAAAAACAGGGAACTTATGGATACACACACATTATTTTGGTAATAATTGGGGTTAATATGCCCTTCTAAATTAAATGAGGAATAGTAGACCGAATGAGGTCATAATACAACAAAAGATAAAGCTCCGATGGAGGGTCCTCTAACACATCATATCCCCTGTCTAACAAATCTCTGGTTAGCCCATAATTAGCCAACCAATCAGCCACACAATTGGCCTCCCTGTACACATGTACTATTGTAACTTCCCAATCCCTCTCTAACAGACCTTTAATTTGCATAATTAGAATATAGTTTTTATTCACTCTCACACTATCCCCATTCATCAGCCCCACTACAACTCTAGAATCTGACTTCAACCCCACCTTTCTAAATCCTCTATCTCATGTCAGTTGTAACCCAACATACATCGCTCATAACTCAACAGTAACCGAGGTACACAAACTAATGTTCCTAGCAAACCTCCCTATCCAAGTTACCATATGGTCTCTAATCACTCCTCCAGCACCTGTCACTCTTGGATTTCCTTTACTACACCCATTCATGTTTATTTTGATCCATTCTTCTTTTGGGTATTTCCATCCAACCTGTGTAACTTCTGTGCTATTTTTCACCTCACTATTATCATACCTTTGAATTAACTTACTATCCTGAACCATTCTTTTGATAGCAAGCACAACCTCAAACCAATTACCCTGGTCCACTTCAAACGTTTTGTTGCATCTCTCTTTCCATATGTACCATGATGTTATTCCGAATTCCAGCGGCCAATCCCCTGGATGCATACCTCTCATCCTGGAGGATAGGTTCGATACCAACCATGTATACCAATTTTGGCTGAAGAAAAACTCTCTCCCCTTTACCTTTACGAAAACCACCCAAATTTTATGAGCTTTAGGACAATCTCGTAAAGCATGGATTAAATTTTCCACTTTATTAGCACAAAGACAACAACATCTATTATTTGTTACATGTCTCAGCCATCGCATATCATTGGTCATGATAGCATTATGGGCTATCGTCCTACATAAACACCTTGAAACACTCCATGCCTTGCCACTGCCTAATTAACCTCCAAATAGGGTCTCGATCCCTAACCCCCATTTCCTTCATAACCATATAAGCTATTCGTATTGTAAGCCTTCCATTTGAAGAGTGATCCCATATCACTGTGTCTGCTATCCCATCTTGCGCAGGTGGAATGCATCCCACAATGCTCATCACCATTTGCCTAAGAATCAAATGGGCAAACACATCCCATTTCCAGTTACCCCTAGAATCCACCATATCATACATTATATAATTCAGAGTCTTTACCTAAACCTTCTGATTTATGTGATTAATGATAGGCCCATAGTTTTTTAACCAACTATCTCTCCAAAATAAAATCCGTCTTACATTCCCTACATTTCAGTTGGCATTCTAATTCACCGTGTCCCATTCCTAATAAATGACTTTCCACGACACTGAATCTGAAGCTTTTGCAACTGGACTACCTTCCCCGCCTCCTTATACCCATATACTTCTCCTTAAGAACTTTCACCCATAGATGATTCTCTTGCATCATTCCCCAAGCCAATTTCCTAATATTTATTTGAGAGTGTGCTTAATGTTACTTATTAAAGTGATTTTCATTTAAAAATATATTAAAATATATATATTTTTTAATTTGTAAACATTATTTTTGATATGATCTAATAACAATGAATTTTTTTTAATTTAAAATGAAAAATAAAAATAAAAATAAAAATATTTTATTTTTTTCCAAAAATATTTTTAAAATACAATGCTAAACACATCTCTATCTCTATAGTGATATCAAATTAAAAGGAAAACTTGTCTTAACTTTTATTATAGCGAGAATATCTATGATGCTCAAAAATAGCTTAGTGTCATTTTAATTTTAATTTTTCTTGTATTTTGATGTTAATTTCAAAAAGGTTTGATATAAATAGAAAACAATTCTAAGAGGAAATATTTTTATTATTTTAGAATTTAGATAGATTACGAGTTAATTTGTTTTAATCTCTGTCTTGTTCTTTAAGATAGGTTGATAAGTCACTAAAAAGATGTTTTTAATTAGTCCCTAAACATTATAAAATTCAATAAAAATAATTCCTTTTTAATCTATAAATATATACCGAGTAAAATATTTATTTTCAAAATTTATTGCGTTTTCAAAAATAAAAATAAACTATTAATCAATCTCTCAACCCAGACACGAGCTGAGAAAGATTTTTGTTTTGGGTTTTGCTTATATCAGCAGAAGGACATTGCAGTAATTTGAAACATCACAGTCCCTTTCTTCTTCTTGCTCTTAGCATCACATATATATATAGTTTTTATATTTTTATTTTCCGCACAATTACCTTCCCTTCCCTTTCTCAGAGGCTTACTAAACTATAAATCAATATCAATCCAAACTTGGCCGTAGGGTTTTCTCCTCCTCATTCCTACAAAAACCCTAACTCCAACCCACACCACGGACACTCATAATCGTAAAAGATCTCTGAAATCCCATCAGGCAAGCTACTTCTCTGGTCACCCTTTAAAGAAAAAAGGCTCAAACTTTGGTATCGGGCTTTCTTTGGAACTCTCAAAACCCTAAAAAAGCAATCAAATTTTGTTGGTTTTTGAGTCGTAAACCGTTTTTAACCATGGATGATGTTGAAAAAGCGATACTTATAAGTTTTGAAGAATCGGGCGCTATTGATTCAGCTCTAAAATCACAAGCAGTATCTTTCTGCCAGCAAATTAAGGAGACTCCGACTGTATGCCGTATTTGCATTGAGAAGTTATGTTTTTGCAACATTGTTCAGGTTCAATTTTGGTGTTTGCAGACTTTACATGAGGTTATTAGGGTTAAATATGCTATGCTGAGTTTAGAAGAGAAGGATTTCATTAGGAAATCTGTGTTTTCTATGTGTTGTTTTGATCTTATTGATGATAAGAATAACAATGCTGTTAGGATTTTAGAAGGTGGCCCTGCATTTATAAAGAATAAGCTTGCGCAGGTTTTTGTCACTTTGGTTTATTTTGAGTACCCATTAATTTGGTCTTCTGTGTTTGTTGACTATTTGCCTCATCTGAGGAAAGGGGCGGTGGTTATTGATATGTTCTGTAGGATTTTGAATGCGTTGGATGATGAATTGATTAGTTTAGATTACCCACGGACACCTGAGGAGATGGGGGTTGCGGGGCGGGTCAAGGATGCTATAAGGCAGCAATGCATAGCGCAGATAGTGAATGTTTGGTATGAAATTGTTTCAATGTATCGGAATTCTGATCTGGACCTTTGCTCTAATGTGCTAGAATCAATGAGGAGGTATATTTCGTGGATAGATATTGGGTTGATTGTGAATGATGCATTCATTCCTTTATTGTTTCAGCTGATTTTAGTTGGTGGGGGATCTGAGCAGCTTCAGGGTGCTGCTGTGGGGTGTGTTTTGGCTGTGGTTTCCAAGCGGATGGATCATCAATCAAAGTTAGCAATATTGCAGAATCTTCAGATAAATAGGGTTTTTGGGTTGGTAACTGGAGATAATGACTCGGAGTTGGTGTCAAAAGTAGCTGCATTGATTACAGGGTATGCCGCTGAGGTTCTGGAGTGTTACAAAAGGGTGAATACAGAAGATGCCAAGAGTGTTTCTCTGGAGCTTTTGAATGAAGTATTGCCATCTGTTTTTTATGTGATGCAGAACTGTGAAGTGGACACCACATTTAGTATTGTGCAGTTTCTCTCATGTTATGTTGCCACCATGAAGAGTCTTTCTCCATTGAGAGAGAAACAACTGCATCATGTGGGGCGGATGTTGGAAGTGATATGTGCACAAATTCGCTATGATCCTATCTACCGTGATAATCTTGATATGCTGGATAAGATTGGGAGAGAGGAGGAAGAAACAATGGTGGAGTATAGAAAGGACCTATTTGTGTTGTTGCGTAGTGTGGGTCGCATGGCACCAGATGTTACTCAAATGTTTATCAGAAATTCTTTAGTCAGTTGTATCTCATCTGTGTCAGAAAGAAATGTTGAAGAGGTAGAAGCTTCACTTTCTCTTTTGTATGCACTTGGAGAGTCATTAAGTGATGAAGCCATAAAAACTGGAAGTGGACTGTTGAGTGAATTGGTGCCAACCCTCATTTCAACTAGGTTTCAATGCCATTCTAATAGGATAGTTGCACTTGTGTATTTGGAGACCATAACTAGATATATCAAGTTTGTTCAGGAGCATACTGAGTATGTCCCCATGGTTCTGACTGCATTTCTGGATGAGAGAGGAATTCATCACCCAAACTTCCATGTGAGGCGTAGAGCTAGTTATCTGTTCATGAGGGTTGTGAAATTGCTAAAAGCGAAGCTTGTTCCTTTCATAGAGTCAATTTTGCAGGTAGTAAGGCAACTATCTTCTTGTTTTTGGAAATCAATTGTCTATAAAACTCTTCTTATAGATATTATTCAATTTTTATATCTTGATATTCTTTGAATTGACAGAGCCTCCAAGATACAGTAGCTCGGTTTACATCTCTGAATCATACATCAAATGATTTTTCAGGATCTGAAGATGGTACCCACATCTTTGAGGTACTCCAACCATGCTTTGTGTTCTCTTCTTAAAGTCTCTCAAATCTAGTTTTTAATACATACATATTCAGACATGCATTGCATATCAACATGCATTTAAATAGATTTTTTTAGTTTGTATGAAATTTTTATGGGGTGATGGTTCCTTGGTTTCTTCTGATATACATGGATACAATTCACAGGCAATTGGTCTCTTAATTGGAATGGAAGATATACCATCTGAAAAGCAATCTGATTATCTGTCTTCACTACTCACTCCTCTTTGCCATCAGGTGATGGTTAAATTTGAAGTTTCCTAAAACTTTTATTTACCTTCCCTTTCCCTTGCTCATTTTTTGAAGTGGTTTACCTACGCTTATCTAAAATTGTTGTTAGAATGTCTTCTGAAGAGCTTCCTCAAACATGCTTCCTATGCCTAATGGTGTTTTTACTGATTTTCTTATACATGCTTCTGAAGTATTCTTGTTTGATCTAGGTGGAAACATTACTCATAAATGCCAATGCACTGAGTCCGGAAGAATCTCCAGTGAAAATTGCTAATATTCAGCAAGTAATCATGGCAATTAATGCACTCAGCAAGGTTCTTTATCCCCCTTGGCTTTCTAAATTCTATTTCATGCTCAGTTTTCCCTTCAATAAAAAAATGGGTTGGATACTCTTTAATCACTTGTAATTAATTGACAGCTTTTAATCACATGAAATTTGTTCATATTAGGATTCCTCATATTCCCGATTATAGTTTGTCATTGTGCTAGGATACAATCTTAGCATGGTTCTCTTTACAGAATTTTTTGATTCTTTGCTGGAATCTTAACTCTAAAGAGATGCAATGTCTCAAGAAAATTTCCTTTTCTGACACAGGGTTTTAGTGAGCGTCTGGTAACTGCGAGTCGCCCCGCAATAGGTGTGATGTTTAAGAAGGTTGGTATTTCATTTTTTTTTTTTTTTTTTCTCAAGCAACATGCTATCTTTGGGTTGGTCACCCTTTGCAAAATCCAGTGAGTTCATGAACCCCTATGAATGATTTTACGTGATTTTCCTCATCATTTTTATGATTAATTACTGTCAAGTCAGGCATGGTATCTTATTTATGGCTTCATTGATATATTTTTCCTCCATGCCTCAGTGTGGTGGACTGTTTCATATTCATTTGCTGTACTTATGGGATGACAGTTTTGCTGCACTACAATCCATCATCTGTTTCATTCCTTTATTCTTTGAACTCCTAATTTAGATCTTCAACATTTTTAATTATTGCAATATTTATTATAGTGACAAATTGAGAATGAAATGTTACATTGCATAATGATAGATGCTAGGATCTGCTAGATGCTACTGTAGAAAAAGTTAGAACAGAAATTCTGTCATTGCACCTAGGATCTACTAGACGCTACTGTAGAAAAAGCTAGAACAGAAATTCTGTCATTGCATCTCTTTTCTTGTGTTGAGGTTTTATTCTCTCTTTGTGATCCAGACTTTGGATGTTCTCCTCCAAATACTTGTTGTATTTCCAAAGATAGAGCCTTTACGGAACAAGGTAAGAATGGGATATGGAGCCATGGAAGTACTTTAATTTGATATTTTGTTGGCTTTGCATATTGCCTAAAGCTAGCATTCATTGTATTCAGGTCACATCCTTCATTCATCGTATGGTAGATACTTTAGGTGCATCTGTATTTCCTTTCCTTCCCAAGGCATTGGGACAATTGCTTGCAGAAAGTGAGGTAAAAGGAACAATTCTCATTTTACTAGTCTTCATTCATCGCTTTGATTTTTTTTTTTTTTTTTTATGTGAGTTTTGTTGATTACTCTTTGGCATGATAATGGAATGAGATTTGATTATTTGCCTGGATTATTTGTTCTATGGTTGATGTCCTGGGGCAGGAGCAATACCAGATTGTGAACCCACATCAAGTTTAGGAGGGGGATGTGTTTTATTGGAGCTTTTTACAAGCAGATCTGTTATGGTCATTCCCTAGGACTGTGTGCAATATTATTCAAGAATAGAAAATCTCCTTATATATTTTATTCTTGTCACTTTAAGTTTTACCAATTGACAACTCGAATTGATAAATATCAAGATATTTGACCCATTAAGAAGGATTTTGGCCTTGCTTTCCTGAACTAGTAGAACAATAATGATTTTGATGTAATAATATCATGTACAAGTTGGCGCAAGACTGGTTTGAGTTTTTGTTGCACAAAGTGTCTCATGTTGGGTTGGGGCTTGGACATTCAGGGAATTAAATGTCTAGATTAAAGAAGATAGGGATTGGGGTTTGGAAATTGAGTTGGAATGAGTGTGAAAAACTAATGGTGTCATTGCTAAAAAGATTGCAGTTGCACTTATTTAAAACTATAGAGAAAGGAGGTCAATGTTTCACAGTGAGAGATTAATAGATATTCCCATTGCAATGCTCTCCCACTTGTGAAAAAATTAGATCCGTAGCTATCATGGTGCATCCTACTCTTATATATTTAAAATCCACCATCAGGAGTACGTAATCATTTCTTAGTGCAATAAAGACCTAGGTTCCTAAATAAGAGAACATTGATGTTCAATCTAGGTAAAGAGAACCTAAATAAGGAGCTATAAATATTTTTAAAGATAACTAAAATAAAAACCTTGCCCTATAAATTTCCCTGGAAATATAAAATTATTGAAATACCCCTGCAAATTTGAAATTACAAGATATTCCTGAGTTATGGAATCATACAAAACCACATAAAAGTACTTTGTTAATTTCCCACAACACAAGCTATTGCATTTTTGGGGAAGTTATGTTTTGTAGTGGTACTTAGGATGTTAATTTACTCCCTACTTTCAGCTTGCATGAGTATGGTAGAGTGACAAAAGGGAATGATCCCGTCATGTAACTTTGATTGAAAACATTAGATGGTTAAAGTTTAGTTTGATGGGCTCCCTTGGATGTGAGATAGCAGTTATTTTTGTTTCAAGGGTTCTAGCTTGCTTTGTCCTCTTAGCATTTCCTCAAGGTTTAGCCATGGCTGCGTATTGTTTGATTGTGTTTGGATAAAAGTTATGCTACTAATATGTTTGGGCATCTAATCTTGTGCTGGAATGAAATGTCATCTTTCTCCTTGTGCAACAGCAGAGCCTGGACAATTTTTGTTGTCTGTATTTTCTCATTTTCAAACAAAACATGCATTTCTTGCATCAGGTTTTAGTACCTTTTTTTCTCTTATCATGTGTTCTAGTATGCTCTTAAAACCAAAAAAAGAAAAAAGAAAAAAGAAAAAAGAAAAAAGAAAGAGAATAAATATATAAAAGATTCAATGAATTTCTAGTTTGATCTAGAGCAACAATTGGAAGTGGAACCTCGTATAAGTAAGTGATTGAGAATAACACATTAGATGATGGTTGAAAGGAAAAAAGAAGAAATAACAAGACTAATAGAACTTTTTGGGAAACAGTAGTTTTTATTCCAGGTAAGTTTTACTGAGAAAGTTGAAAAGTAAACAACTTGATTTTTTCTTGGCACCATAAGCGAAAATAATTTCTCAAAATAAAAAGAACATAGGAGATATAAGAATATTCTTTTCAATATGAAAGAGAAAACTTGTGGCGAGAAGGAAAATATGAAAGGTGTTGACGGATAATATGAATTTTTACTTTTTTTTGTACTAGTTTTAATAATGGCTTGCTGTATGCGATGAAAAGATCTCTTATTCTGGTAATCTAATTTAAAAAGGGAGGTGTTTTCATAATGCTTTAACGCTTCAAAACATGTGTAAGCAGATCCTTTATTTCTTGCTGCAAGTTCTGTTTTTTCTTAGATGCATGTTATTTTGGTTTCTAGTCACAGTTTTTCTTGTACATGAAATGTAAAAGACCACCATTTGGCTTCTGTAGTGCTTGCCATCAGAATATACTCAGATTCAATTTCTTTTTGATAACATTAAACAAAAGTGATGGTTTTCCCCAGATTTGATGGGGGAAGTCTACATGGACATCTTTTGGAACCATGTAAACCGCATGATATGATCACTGCATTGGATTGGTTTACATTTTCTCTTGTGACATGAATGCCTGATTCTAGATTTTGTTTTATTGTAGCCAAAGGAAATGGTTGGTTTTCTTGTTCTGCTCAATCAGCTAATATGCAAATTCAGCACCTCAGTGCATGACATAGTGGAGGAAGTTTTTCCTGCTATTGCTGGTAGAATATTTAGTCTTATCCCAACCGAACCATTTCCTTCAGGACATGGGACCAATTCTGAGGTATTGAAATTCTTTCAATAGATATTTATTTTATCATTCTCCTTCCAAGGGCCTCTCTTCAAGGCAAAAGGTGAATGAATTTTTAGCTTCATTATATTAATTTTCCAGACATTGTTCAAGTTTTGGTTCTGAGAGTTTAAATGTTATCTTGTGTGTGCCTGGATGGTAATTTTCCTGTGGGAAGAGTTTTATGTGAAATTATGTTGCTATCCAATATTGCTTCTACTTTTGTTTGCATCAAATTGTTTCATGTACTATTTCATCATGGTGAAGGCATCATTATAGTCGCCAATTCACTTTTTTCTTTTCATCACAGTGACAGCATGCTCAATGCACTTTGCAAATCTTGACTGACATACTATTTCAAATAAACTGAAAGGAGTTTTTCATTTAATGTAATCCTAGACAAAACTCTTTATCTAAAGGTGATGCTTTGAACTATCTTGAATAAGGACCTGTTGACTTATTCTGCAGGAAATTCGTGAATTACAAGAACTCCAAAAAACATGTTACACGTTTCTTCATGTGATAACTATGCATGATCTGTCTTCAATCTTCCTTTCACCGAAGAGTAGAGACTACTTGGATAAGATGATGCAGTTGCTACTTCAATCATCTTGCCATCACGAGGATATTCTTGTGAGGAAGGTGCGTCTGATACATCATTTTGTCCCTTGAAGGTTGGGATTGTTGATATATTTGCCCTGTCTTGAACTCAAGGTATCATTTTATCCCTCTGTGATTTAGGCATGCGTGCAGATTTTCACAAGATTAATTAAAGACTGGTGTACAAGATCTGATGTTGAAGCAAAGGTTTGTCATCCTCTAAGATCCTGTTCTTAGTGGATTTTTTGTCAAGGAGTTTCTTTTCTTTTCTCTAATGGAACTGAATATTCAGGTACCTGGTTTCCGAAGCTTTATAATCGATGGCTTTGCAACAAACTGCTGTTTTTACAGCGTGCTTGACAAATCCTTTGAGTTTCATGATGCAAACACTGTAAGAACTTAATAATAGATTTTGATACAAGTTATTTTTTCTAAAACCGAAGATATAAAGATGCACTTTATCAGTCCTTTTATTTTTCCCATTGCATCTCATATTGTCTCCTGTACCAAGTTGTTGACCATCATCCCCATCAAATTCCTATTAATTTAATAATTGTATGCTAGATATTGCCTGTTGAAAATTTTCTGGCGCAGTTCTTGATAAATGTTTGTGAAGTTGCTGTTCTGATTCTGTCTGACAGCTCATTCTGTTTGGAGAAATCGTACTTGCTCAGAAGGTTATGTACGAGAAGTTTGGTGATGGCTTTCTTCATTTTGTAACAAATTGCTTTACTACTGCACATTGCCCTCAAGATGTAGCTGCACAATACTGCCAGAAGTTGAAGGTAACAAATTAGTGCTAACATATCTTACTAAGATGGTGGATGTCTGTGTAAGTGCATTTTGTCAAACCAAATATAAATTATGGGATCTGCCCCCCTATTATGGCTGCTTGAGTTTTGGTTTTCCTGTTTTTTTCAAATCATATTTTATTCTAGCAGTTATCCAGGGAAAAATTATATCCATTTTTTGATACTTCATTAATTTGACCAAATTTTGGTTCAATTGGGAACTGTTTTCCTAACTTTCTGGTGACATGATAATCTTAGTCATATGAAATCTTTCAACTTGATATAAACACGTGATATCATTTTGCACGCAGAGGTGAGCCCTTCCCTGTTGCTAAATCTCCCTGCGCAGAATTCCCACCCTTACTCACTTCTATTTCTGTTATTGGATCTGGGATGCTGTATAATAACCCTAGCTTCAGAGATACAAATTAGTGCAGATGTTTGGGCTTCGATGCATTGTGGACAATGATAGAGCCACTTTAAGATCTTGGAATTAAAGATTTCATCAAGTGCAGTTCACTATATATTTTGATGTAGGAATGGGAAAAGTAAGGTTACAGTTTTATAGGGATAGATGGGAATGATAACTGGTAAGGTATTCATTTTCTAATTCCTTGGATCTATGGAAGTTTGAAACATCCTCTTTCCTTGCCTGGTTGAAAATGTAAGGGCGGGTATGATTATATATTTGTATCTTTCATCTGGGGAGGTTGGATTGGATTGAAGTTTAATGATAGAAACACAAGTTAAAGATTATAAACTCAATTCCCTTTAACACTTGAACTTCGGGTGTTGGGTTTTTAGCATTTGAGTGGATTGGGGGCTATGGCAAATCCTCCTATCCTTTCTTTCTCTAAAGCCCCTTATAGGCGAAGCTCGAAGGGTTTGAACTCCCCTTTTCCTCCCTAATTCTCAAAACTTTTTACTTTTCCTTTCCCTAATTCTCGAAACGTTTTAATCCAAACCTAGTATCAAGCGTGTAAGATTGAGAAAGGATTGAGGTTGGTTGTTCAAGCTCTTAAATAGATTTAGTTATTGAAATTTATTGTTTCTTTTATCATGAAAATTTCTGTTATGTAGTTTCCTGGATATGGTTGTATGACTCATAGTTTGTTTGAAGGAAGTATTTGGTTTTAAATATCTTTGCTTTATATGTCAATGAATTAGGCTTCCATCTTGAATGCAGCTACATCCATCACCAAAAACTGACATGTTGAAATGGGTGTAGAAATGATCAAATATGGTTTAATTGCTCCCATTCTGCTTTGTGCATCTGGTGTTTGTATGTGCAGGGTAATGATATGAAAGTATTGAGATCATTCTACCAGTCACTCATTGAGAATTTACGACTGCGACAGCAACAGAATGGAAACCTTGTTTTCAGATAGCAAGAATCAATATGATTTTTATGGAAACCAAAAGTCGTCATTTTGCCCAATTGGTCGTGATATATTTTTATTTTGCAACAATCGAATTCCGTTTCAATGAAGGTGTGTAAGACTTGGCTATCAGCTGGTTGTTATCTTGCTGGAGCATATTCTTTGTATGTGTTGCTCTTACACAATTTAATGTGCAGGTTCTTCATGTAAATAGTACGTCAAGTTTATTGTATGGACAACGAGGTATTTTGTGAGCTGAACTCCTTTTTTATGGTGGTCTGGTGTAGATTGATTATTGCTTTTTGGAATTGGTTTTTGTGGAGTAACTGATTTGATCTCACTTCCATGCAGTTGTATATTTCCGGCAACAGTTTCTTTATCTTGAATAAGCTGGTTTGGAAGAGCGGCTTATGTTTTTTGGTTGGATGTATGTAATCAAAAGTTAGCTGTCTAGGTATTTAAAATAAGTGGCAAAAGTTTTTGAAGGGCCATATTTTGCAGGGGAAAATATGAAAAGAAATTTTGTTTGGGATTATGCCGTGTTTTGTTATTTATTTCATTCTCATTTATTATTCCAGCCGTGTGCCCGTGATGCTCTTTCCCCGTTGGGGAGAAGAGTAGCAGAATGTTCTTTTGTTTAGAATTTTGGGAACCAGAAAATAAAACATTTGCTTATAAATCACCGGCTGTCTTGTTTTCTCTAGAAGTCCCCTTTTCTCGCTATCAAGGGCATCTATCAAGGGCATATTACTTGTATTGATAGCTCTCATGTTTTCCATTTTGACCTAATCGAGAATCACTAATAGCACCAATCGAATTTCTAACCCCTGAATCCCGCCTGAACATGTCATATGAGACTGCAGTAGACTTGAGCTGTGCATTGTTGAGAGGTGGAAAGTTCTGGCCCTCTGCGTGATAAGGTTGGCTGAAGGAAGTTTAAAATCTTTTGAATTATATCTAGAAGGATGATCAATCACTATTGATAAGTTTTGCCTTTTGACAGACAGACAAGAATGCTTTTGTATAATACATGTCGGCAGGGATCTTCTTTCTTTTCATCTTTAAAAGGTGCCCAGGTGACTCTTGCACTGCTTGAAAGAATATGACTTTCACAACCACATCATCATTCGAGGCTCCTGTTTTGTAGCCACCTCAAAAACATTGTTCTGTAGTAAATAATACTGCTGAGTTAAGGTGGCTATGTCCTTGTTGGTGTTATTTTCTGGTACCCTTTCCTTTACCAGATCAGGTTTATGATTCCATTAATGTATTGTATCAATCGTAGGCGTCATGATTTGGTCATTGACCCGATTAACACCAAGAAATTGACAAGGATGCGGGTAGGTTTCTAGCAGCGTACTAAAATATGTTGTTCGGCAGCTCGCTATGGACATCGGGGGTAGTTTTGATTGCTCGAAAATGGAAGGACTTTCTTGACATCATGCCTTACGATCATGATTGTGCGTTGCTCCTTTTTCTTTGACAACAATAAGAGAAGAAATAATTCCAACTCTTGTTTAGTGGAAGGTCCCTTTCTTATCAGTTAATCACGTGCTTCTAACCAATGGGAAGGAGTTGTGTTTTCCATGATGTCAATCTACAAGGCCTTACTTCGTTTCTTTGTCTTCCCTGCACGTGCTCAACTGCGTGCCAAGTATTTCTCATTTAATGTGTGTATCTCGTTTAATTTCATGATACTATAAGCATCTATTTCTTAATGTGACAATTAAGTTGAAAAGAGAGGAGAAAAAAAAGCTAAAAAAATCAAATAATATAATGGTACCTCTTTTAAATTCAAGACGTGTCGATTTTAATCAATAAAAAAATTAAAAATAAAAATTGAGGGTATATATTTTTAATATCAGCAGCACAAATAAAAATTAGAATAATTTTATTTTATTTTGGATAGAATATAGTTAAATTACTAAGCAATTGATTAACGTGAAATGAATCAAACAAAAGGGGTTCATTTTGCGGCGTTCAAGAAAGGAGACTGAAGTGTTCAAAGGATACAGACAATAAAATCTTTACGCACTCGTCGTTTATTTTCACAGCTCGGGATTCCTTGTCAAGAAAAAAAGAGAGCCACCACCAACATTGTTTTTTCCTGCTTAATTACTCGGACGAGAGGGAGACACGGTGAGCAGGAGAAGACCGAGAAAAAATAAGATCAAAGGAGTATGGATTATTCTGATCAAAATCTCTCCCTGAAAATCAATAAAAAACATCATCAAATACGAATATTTCGACCCCGAAATTGACCTAGCAACACACACACACACACATATTAGTTATTCTGAGGTGATAAAGGGAGATTTTCTTTCTCTGATGACATAAAACTCAGCCTCGGAATCGATGTCATCAGTCCACCAAGAACATACTGTGGCTAATGAGGGTTTCATTCTTCATGAGAGGTTAAGATTTGAAAATTGTTTTAGCTCAGCGATCGACAATTCTTCAATACATGTATTTTTGTTTGTCACTTTAGACCTAGGTTTTAGCTGTAGAATACAAAATGTTGTTTATATGTAGTAACTTGTAACATAACTGTCCTCTAGGTATTGCTGTTCTTCCACTTCTCTTCACCTTTCCTTTATTTGATTCTTTATTCTCCATATTTGAGTTGCAGGATTGGGCTCTTGTAGTTTCATCCATTTTTGATATAATAATTATTGTATCATAATACTACTAAAAAAGAGACAATGCCATTAGCAACAGATGCAGCAACGGAAAAATTAGGTTCCTCATGTTATGACAGATCATCATCGGATTATGTTTAGCATTGTTGAATAATAATAAATTATTTGAAAAAAAATATTTAACAAATCTGCAACAGATAATCCGTTGCAATTTAAATCTGCAATGGATTTTTCGTTGTTGATTAAAATATTATTTTAAATCTCAGTCGTTCATCTAAGCATTACAAGATAGAAAGTTGATTTTCGTATTTAAACACTACATCGATTGCTCCCTCCTCCACTCAGATACCAGAGACCGCAGAAACCAAAACTTCTAACAAATTAAACGTGTTGATGGAGCTTTGTCGTCTAGGGTAGCCTCTTCTCTGTCTTTGACTGCTCAATGGTTTACCTCCTGCAACAGGAAGATCCATGGAACTTGATCATAGTTGGCGCTGCTACTAATGGCTTCCTGTTCACATAATACCTTCTTTCTTGAGGTTTTGTTTGAAATGATTTGTTATTCATAACTCCTTCCATCTACTTTTCTAATAAGTATTTGGCATATCAATTTGTAGCTCCTCAAACAATAAAGCAACTGCCTAATTAAAAATATTCATTACAAAACTTCCAAACACTTTCCATTTAAAATGATATTAAAATGATTGCTTTTGACCATGTTTGGGAGTGCGGTTGGGGTTATTTTGAAAATATTTTTCATTCTAAATTATATCTAAATGATATTTTTATTATTTTAAAATTATTTGACATCAACATATTAAAATAATATAAAAATACTAAAATTTTTTAATTTAAAATAAAATATAAAAAAAATAATTTTTTTTTATAAACGCTTTCTAATCACAATCCCAAATACCCCTGATTATTATTAACTTAAAGGACTGTATGATTGGGACCGGCCGGCCATATTAGGCACATATTGCTAATAGCTTATGCTAATTAAAAATGATATTAAAAAATACCCACATGATTTTATCATGTTCAAGCTTTTGATCATAATTATAATTAAATAATACAAGTACAGATTGAATATTGGCCATTGATGTAAGGTGTCTAGAAATTGTGTGTGAACTATGAACTTGCTTTCCCGATAAGATTACCAAATGAAATTCGTATGTTAAAGGTTTATTTTTTTTAAATCAAGTATTGAAAACCAAGTTTCATTATTTTTTTCATGCCATAAATATAGTCTTGTAATTTGAATTACGAGTATAAAAGATTATCTTCGATTGATATAAAATTTTAAAATATTATTTTTGTATTTTATCATTCAATATTAAATTTATTAATGATCAAGTTTTTTTTAGTTTTATATAAGGACAAACTGACATCATAACCTAAATTATGGATTTACCATGCTAGCTCAGAGCTTTTATATTATATTATTCATTTTATTTTTATATCAAATTTGATCTTTATTTTTTAATTGCTTCTTCTTATTTTTTTTTTTTTATATTTCAATGTTGAATTATAAAGGACTATACTTCATAATTTTCTTTGATGTTGTAACTATGATCTCATGATCTGGGTCACATATGTAAAATGTTACCTTGAATTGACAATGATCCTTTTTTAATCTATATTTTTTTTATTTCAATCTTTAATATTGAGTTCATCAAATTAAATCTTATTTTATATGTTTTCTATGATGAAAGTTCAATCTAATGACTTGAATCATAAGTATTGAAAGCCAAGTTTTATTATTTTTTTCATGCCATAATTATAGTCTTGTAATTTGAATTAGAGTATAAAATAATAACTTGGATTGCTATATAATTTTAATTTTTTTATTTTATCATTTAACACTAGACCTATTAATGATTAAGTATTTTTTGGCTTTCTAGAAGGACAACCCAACATCATAACCTAGATCATGCTAACTTGGAGCTTTTATATTATATTATTCATTTTTTTATGTCAAAATTGATTCTCAATTTTTAATTACTTCCTCTTCTTTTTATTTTTTAAAATTTTATTTTTCGATATCAAATAAGTTGGATTGACAATGATCCTTTTTTAATCTATATTTTTTTCACACCAATTTTTTTATTTCAATTTTTAATATTGAGTTCGTCAAATTAAATCTTATTTTATATGTTTTCTATGAGAAAGTTCAACCTAATGACTTGAATCATAAGTTAACTATGCCAACTTAGATCAGTAAGCATTGTTTTTAAATTTCAATCATGATTTTTTTTTTGTTATTATTTTGCTCTTAAACATCATGTTATTTTTAAATTCAAGTTATAAGAAAATCTAACCAACCAGCAAGAAAACACGAGCCACCTTTATATCAAGCTTAAAGCTCTTCAACTTTTGAGCCGGCTAGTCCTAACGCCGTTCTGGGGATTGGTGGTTTGGAAATGATTTATTATTTGTAATTGATGTTGGTTTTTTTTTTTGGATAAAATTTGAATATATCTATCTATTTATTTTAAATTAATTTATTAGTATTTTTAGCATGTTTTAATATACTGATGTAAAAAAATAAAAAAAAGATTATCTGAATGTATTTTCAAAAAACAACTAATCCTACCACAATTACAAATATTTATGAAGTTGAAAGGGACAGATATCAGCTTAATTTAATTTAATCTAAGCTGCCCCAATATTGTAACTGCAGTCCTTGTGGTGGCTGTTTGTAATTCTTGGTGGTGACCGTGTAAGGCACGCTAAACTCAATATTTCATGGGGGGTGATGCTACTGATGTTGATCTTGGGTGGAAAAGACTCATCAGGGGTTGGCTTCAAGGAAATCGAGTGGCAAATGATGTAGAGATTGGTGTAGAAGAACCTCTCTCTCAGTTGCTAATTTTGAAAATGATAAACTATGAAAGAATTAGCCAAGTTGCAACAGTTGTTCTCGGCTGCTCTAATCTCAAAGGGGGTTCAAACTTCAAACTAGAAAACAAATCACATATTAATCACAAGTATTATATGATTTGGACCCGCCGGGCGGCAGGGCTAGTTAGCTAGAATGAAGTCTTGAATAGTTTTACGGTGACCATATTGCCAGTAGCTTAGCCTGATCCAAAACAATATTTTAAAAGCGCCCCCCAAATCAGATCATCATGTTATAGCTTTTGATCGTAAGCAGAATTAAGTAATGCAAGAACAAATTGGATATTGGCCATTAATGAAGGTGGCTAGCAACCGTGTGTGAACGATGAGCTTGCTTTTCCCCAGAAGACCAGCGAGTGAAATCGCACAGAAACTTCTGTGTCAATGTTAGACCAAGATTTTTAAATAGGAGAACCGTCTGCTTTTCAAAGTCATGAACAGAGAACTCTGCTATTTTCTACTCCCTATCTACTACAGAGACTTGAGAAGTACGAAAAAAGAAGAATAATTTAATAAGGCAATCATTCTTCTAGAGTCGGGAGATTCCTTGAGCCGCATGCGCTTAGAAGGAAAACAATGTGATTGGTTATCATCATTCGAGCACAGACTTCCTTTACAAGTCTAATAAGCTGGTAAACATCCTACCAGCACCATTAATCCTTTCCTTAATCCTCCTCCTCCTCCACTTTCCTCGTTAAGCATTGACCAACCCAATAAAGGCTGCATATATATATATATATATATAGACAGCACAAGCTTTTGCCAGAAGGCTAAGATAAGCCTTGAAAAGATATTAGAAAATGGTTCTCAAAAAGTTCACCTGGAAATCAATGATCCTAGGATGTCTCAAAAGTGAGAGCTCGTGCCCAGAGCCAAAAAAAACATGTTCTCAGAGGCTATCCCTATCAGACTTGAGTAATCCTGTTTCAGCGATTTCATTCAGTGACCTATCCAATTCCATTTTTAACCTTCATGTTTTCACGCTGAAAGAGCTACAAACGGCAACGAATATTTTCTCAAAAAGCAATTATCTTGGGGCAGGTGGATTTGGGGCTGTATACAAAGGATTCCTTGACGACAAGCTTAGGCCAGGATTAAAGGCCCAGCCTGTGGCTGTCAAGGTGTTGGATTTGGATGGTTCTCAAGGACATCGAGAGTGGCTGGTAAGCAAATAGAGTCAATTCAATACAGTTCATGGAGTAAGCTAGATTTTTTAAATTTTCTGATGAGCATGATATATGTTTTCAATTTTATAGGCTGAAATCATCTTTCTTGGGCAATTAAAGCACCGCCATCTTGTGAACTTGATCGGTTACTGCTGCGAGGATGAGAATCGGCTTCTGGTGTATGAATACATAGAGCGAGGGAATCTAGAGAACAAACTATTTAACAGTATGCATTCTCTCATTGTAACACTGCTGAAAGAAAATTTCGAATGATCCTATTCAGCTGACAAATTTATGTTCATGACATGTTTTAATTGATGCAGGATATTCTGCAGCTTTGCCTTGGTTAACAAGACTAAAAATTGCAGTTGGAACAGCGAAAGGCCTTGCCTTCCTCCACGAAGAAGAAAAACCAGTCATATATCGTGATTTTAAGGCTTCAAATGTACTATTAGACTCGGTAATCATTCTCTTCCAGCATTAATTCAATGCATACTGCGTGTGTTACGAACTGGGTTAAGTTCTAATATGGAAGATGTGTTCTTATTTCAGGATTATAATGCAAAGCTTTCAGATTTTGGCCTGGCAATGGATGGTCCAGAAGGAGATAATTCCCACATTACAACGCCTGTTATGGGCACTGAAGGCTATGCCGCTCCGGAATATATAATGACAGGTAACTAAAGCTGACGTTTTCACTATCAATAGCTGGGAAATTAATCTGCGTCATTTATTGACAGTAACAGTATTTTTCAGGCCATTTGACAACCATGAGCGATGTGTTCAGCTTCGGAGTGGTACTCTTAGAGCTTATAACTGGTCGGCGATCTGTGGACAAGAACCGTCCAAATAGAGAGCAGAACCTAGTAAAGTGGGCAAGACCTCAATTGAAGGATCCCCGTAAGCTTGATCAAATAATGGACCCAAGACTTGAAGGCCAGTATTCGACCGAGGGTGCGAGAAAGGCAGCAGCATTGGCTTACCAGTGTTTGAGTCACAATCCCAAGTCTAGACCAACTATGAGCACTGTTGTCAAGACCTTGGAGACTGTACTTAACTTAACTGACATTCCAATTGGACCCTTTGTGTACATTGTTCCAACTGAAGGCAAAAAAATCCCAAGTGATCAAGAAAAGAATGGAAAAGAAAGTACAAATGAATGTGATGGGATTAGAAACGGTAATAAATGCGAGGGAAAGCAGGTGGGGATTAAAGAGAAGGGCTGCGATCACCACCGCAAAGGTCATCGGAACAGACGGAGGATTGAGTCACTGATGTATAGAGCTGTCTATTCTGATACAGCTTTGTACAAAACCATAGGAACTGGTTTATACTCTCCCAGAAACTAGAGGGAGTTTGCAAATAGGCATAGATCAGCTTTACCGATAAGCATACTGTACATTTGGATTACCTTACTGTTCTTTTCGTTTATTTGTTTTCTTTTTGGGGAGTTTCTATGAAGGAATCCACTTTGATGTGTGGCCTCAGGAATTCTTGTACTCTGTTATAAAATTATAGATACACTCTATAGAAGGTTTAGCCAGAATTTTGGCTACTTTGAATTTAGGCAACTAGTCTTTTTTCTTTGTTCATACACTGTATCGCAATAAAAACAATCCAATATCATTTTTGAGTACGCTTCTTTCCTACAAATGGATTCATTTTATTAATCCCTTGCCGTCTTCTTTCCCTGAAGCAGGGACTCAAACCCAAATCCCTGACCCCTGAATTTTTCAGGAGGCACCATTGGGCTAAATCGACTAGTGGTTGATAACCAAGTAATCAGACCATCATTCTGATCAGATAATCATGTGATAAAACTTGGAATAACTTGGGATTGTTGGTATGTGTTTTTTAGAATTGCTCTTCGGTTGAATAAATATTAAAATGGTTTTTTGTATTATTTTTTGACACTAACCCATTAAAACGATTGAGAAATACAAAAAAACTTCAATTAATATATTTTCAAGTAAAAACACCTAAAAATACAAACCACCACAGTTCCGAACACTCGCGAATTCCATTGGAAGATACAAGTCCAAACCTTGCAAGAGATGGATGGAAATTTCAAGCTACAGGACCTCGCCCGGATGCCAGCCTTTGAAACGATTTTCTAAAGGGAAATTAAGTGCAACGAATCAACTGTTGACAGTGATTTTTGACCGATGATTGTTGGTATATATAATTGCACTACCGAACACCTGAAACAGACCATTTCTTAAGTTCAAAAGGTAGAGAAGAAATTCATCTGACCTGTTCGAAATCTATGCAACAAATTCCACGCAGTATACCATACTTGGTTCGAACCAAAATCAGATTTCATCACTGCCACCAACCCACCAAATGACGAGTCAGATGAAAGGTGATCGCTTGCTGCTGCCATCTCAACGTTGAGACTCAGGAACCTTTTATTTGAAGCTGTGTAATACTTTCAAAGGGAGCCACTGCCGGAAATCTCCTTCTGTTATCATTAGAGATAAAACTAAGATCACAGAACAAGATTTCCATTGGATGAACAAAATTTAAATGAACGTTGTATGACTAAATGCAGAGACAGCCAGCGGGTAATTCACCACTAAGAGAGTTATATACTTGACTTTGAGGGGAGAGGATTAGTGTTTGAAGACTTCAAACACTGGCAGAATCGTCTCCATAAACTGGTTCCAAAAGGAGGCCCATACCATCTGTAAAATAGAATTCAACGTTGTCCGACATTAGCTATAACATAAAACCAACTTGCTATGTGGTCTGATAATTGCCTTGCCAGAAGACACTTTGGTTTTGCATTTTGTCAAAACCTTATTTCCATATCCTACAAGATGCTATAGCTTCTGAAACTCCACAGTCGAAAGCTCTACAAATCAACCAGAGAAGATGAAAGAAGCATTGTTGATGTATTGTGGGCTGAAAATTTGGATGAAATGAAGTCATCTGTCCCGTACAAATAGAGTATTTTCTTCATTTATTATTGAATTGTGTTAAAAATAAATAAATGAAAACCAAATATTCAATTAAAAATAAATGGTTCTAGGCACTTAGATTTAAAAATTGTTATTCTATATGGAATAAAAGCAAAATTTAAACAAGAAAATGAAACGCATAAATAGCTGAAGAGCGTGGAACGACTCTTAACTGGTATTTTAAATTCAACAAGAAAAAAAACAGCAAATATTTTAAAGACATCCGTTTACCAGAGTTCAAAATTACTGCAGATTTGAAGCCACTAATAGAAGAGGAAAATAGAAAATCCTTCTCCAAATTACTGAACAATGGTTAGAATATGTAGATTCCCCACATCGAAAATCTTTAAATTTAACGTCCAGAAGCCATACGGAGTGACAGTTGAGCTACCTCAACATGGTGGTGCCTATCTTAGACAACGACAACATGGAATATCTGGCCTGTTTTGTAATCCGGCTAAAAGATGTAGTGCTCCCAAGGCGGCGACACCTTGCTATTGAAGCAAAAATTAGCCAGCATTAGTGGTAGCAATATCCGGCTGACAGCCCATAACTGTTCACCAGCTGGACATTAATGGATGTCGACAAGTGTTCTACAAGAGCTCATATTCATGTTATCTCAAAAAGTCACTAAATAGTAATGGGATCAGAAATTCCACATCTTGATCATAAGATAGCTCCAGTTCAGGTGATATCTATCTTGGTTTAACTCAAACAACCAGTTTTTTTTCGTCTGAAAAACAGAAAAGCCTAAAGGCGAGATCCAGCAGGGAGTCAGCTTGCTTGGGTCAGCCCATGTATTTGGACACGCCCTCATGCGCAGGAAAAAATCTATATGTTTTTGTGCATTTTTATTTTATTTTGTACATTCTTACACACATATTTCCTGTACACATTTTTTTATATAAATTTTTCTATACACAATCCCGTATGTTATTTCATTTTCACATTAACTAAATATAAAAGGCGAGATTGCTTTAATGCATGCAGCACTGTAGCCTGTGGAGTAATGAATTGTCGATTTTAACAATGCACAGACAATTTTACCCCTTGATGACCCTGGTTGTATTTGTTGTTGGCTAGGGGCAGATTTGATTTTTCATTCACTTTTGTTTGTGTTCTTTTTTGGGTTCTTGATAGTGCATCTCTCTTTTAGCTCGCGGACATTGACGATCCCGGCAGAGAGACCATTCCGTGTGAAGCCGGCAGCATTGGAGGCCGACTCCTTGGGCAACTTAACGGTGATAGTCGCAGCACTTGGAGCTTTCAAGTGAGGAGTTTCAAATTTCTAGGCGAGCAACTCCTTTATATCTAGAAAAGGCCTGAATTCTTAAAGATGAAAAGAAGAATTGAGCCTTTCTGCCCTTAGGAGGCCACATTTTGTTTCTACTGAGTTTACTATTTCAAAACCAAATTATTTAGTTATTTAGGTTAACCATTAACTAGATTCCTATTGGAGAAAACAAGCTACACGTCCAAGTAGCAGGATGGATAATACTGGGACAATGAGAGAAAAGGGAAAATAACTTCGGTGGAAGAAAACCCAAAAAAAAAAATCACTTAATAACTCTTGTGCAAGCTAACCAACAGGCAATAGCTATCCACTAGCTACAAAAAGAAGTAGAGCTTAAAACTCTCAGCAGATCCAACAATTTTCTTGGTAAAGCAAGCGAAACAAAATACAATGGTTACCCAGATTCGGGGTTACTTACAAAATTACAAAAAACAAACTGAAGGGATAGGAGAGACTAGAGAGACACCTGTTAGAGAGAAAGGCGCCACCATTTATGAGAACAGAAGAGTAAGAGGAGGAAGAGGAAGGGAGTTGGTTATTTAGGGTTAGATTTTCCCCTTCTAATATGACAAAGCCCAGTATAAGCCGGCCCAACACCACTAACCAGGTCCCATATTATTATATAGATTGAGCGAGTGTTTGGTATTTTTTTAAAAATATATTTTTTATGTGCATCTAGGATACTAGGTCGTGGCTAGCTTGTCAAGCATAGACTCGGTTGTCTAAACATTCGGGCCTAGCCCGAATACCCAGGACTTCTAGCTGTTTTAGCCTAGCCCAATCAATTATTTTTTCTTCAATAAGTCAACAATCGATAGAAAAATAATAATAATTTGATTACAAAAAATTTAAAAATATTAACTAAATAATAAAAGATGAAGATGTTTTGCTGTGTAGGATATTGTAGTTTGTGAGGTGATTTATTATGAATTTTAATAGTACATAAATTATTTTACAGGAAACTCATATATTTTATAAGAAACTCGTATTCCATATGAATTTTATATAAATTTATTATTTTATTTAAATTTATATTATAATAAAAAAATATATTATTAATATTTTTATATTAAAAAAATATAATTCTAACACAAGACAAAAACTATTAGTTTTATAAATTCTGCCTGTCTTCACGCTAATATATTTATTGGACATACTACACGGCCAATCAAGTACTGTACTCTAAACAAGTAAAAAACATTTACTATTATTTCATAAAATTGTTTCCGCACGACAGACTATAAATAGCTGTGCCTCTCTAGTTTTGGCATTTTTTTTATAGGTAAATTATTATTATCTAATATATTAAAAGATCTAAGGTTCAGTTAATATATCATGTGAAGAGGATCATTATGAATTATAATAATATTATTTAGTTTTCGAGTTGATTTGATTAATTAATTTACTGATTTTTTATATTTTTGTATATTATAATCTAATATACTAAAAGAACTCATATTCAGTTAATGTAGCGTGTGCTGAAAAGTAAATAAGCTGTATCTATATTTTTAATTCTATGAAACCCAGCAATTAAAGCAATTCCCATGGGGACAGGCGTTATTTCTCTCCGTATCATCAACCAGCATGTTAGCCATACCTTTAACTTGTAAAATCCATCAACAAGTCAAGCGAGTGTCTTCACATTGGGGGTGTGGCATTGTTTCTCTTCATTTCACACACGGGTTGTCCTAAAATTGTGAGATATTTGTAATACGTGGCAAGAGAAAGAGCTCATCATGTCTCCAATTTGGCAAATTTCGAAAAGCTGAGAATGACCTCTTGAAGGCTTAATTCTGCCATGGAAAGTCACTTTTGGAAATGAAAATAATTTGGATGGTGAGCAAATTCTATCCACTCTTGCCATAACTAAAGCATGTGGTTACCTTCTAAGCACTATGAAACTCTTTTCTCATGAGATTATAAGCGGTTGTTTGGCTATGATCGTTTTTACTATTGAGGTTCATCGTAGAATCAACATAAATTTTATTAAATAAGATCCTAGTTTTATACTATGAATCCCACCTAATAAATTGATTTTTAACCTCATTTTCAAAAGCTTATTGCATATGCTTTTCAAAAATCACACCTCCACCATGTTACACTCAACCTCTACCCCACATGCACTACCAGTCTTTTCCTTAAATGCTGAAGGCACATTCTCTCTCCTCACCATGTCATACCATATAATACCATATCATCACTTGTGTATAAAAATCATTACTTATCAATTGTCTGTGAGTTAGCCTTGTTGATTTTCATTTTTATCTTTTCATGTGAATTTGGACTAGTAGAATATTTATATATTACATTATTTTTTTAGAATATTTCATATTTTAAATAATATATTCTTATTTTTAAAATTTATTTTTATATTTATATATCAAATTGATTTAAAATTATAAAAAAATTCAAAAAATATTTTCTTAATACTAAAATAAAAATATTTCTCTTTTAGATAGTTGTCTTGAAAAAAAAAATCTAATTAGAAATATTAATTTAACAATATATAGATAAATTTATATATCAGATATTTTTTAAATAAGTTTTGTATTTTCAAAATAAAAACTAAAAAAATATATATATTATTTTTATCATCATTGTCTCCTCTCTTTTTTTTCCCCATCACAAACCAGTAATTAAAACACCATGTTTGTTTATCCATATAAAATACAAGTGAAGATTATAGTTGTATCAATGACACCACATAATTATATTAGAAGAAGATTATAAGATGATAATATGATAACAATTCTAATTTTGTTCTTAAAGATATTTTACCAAGTATCGCTCCTTGATTAAATAGATCGATATTTGATTAAATATTTTAATTTCAATTATAAACTGCAATTAAAAATATTTATAATAAACCTATTTTATTTTTAAATTTCAACAATAAACGTGCATTATTCTAGGTAATTGGAATGATATATTGTGATTTCAAGTAGGGATGATACTTTAATCGGAACCTTATGGTGGGATAACATCTTTGCGTTGGGGATATGACTTTCGACTGGACAAGTATTCATCCCTGTCGTTGTCTAGTATGTGCATCAAATACTTAACAATTTATCATCTCATGCCAGTACATGACGATTTGTTCTGTCATGTATGTCAAAAGCAACCCTAGACATGAGAAACTATTACTATCTTCATCACATTGCTCACCTACTTAATAAGTCAATATAGCAAGTTGCTTGGTTTCCATTATAAGGATATTATTATTAGAATTACCTGCTTTACGACGAGATTTTTTTGTCGCCAATTGTTTTCCCAGCAAATGAAAACCTTCCACCGGTAGTGGCTCCACCGATAAAAACACAAACTTTAATTATACCGATGAGAACATTGTTAGTAATTCTATCGGTATATTCCGTTAATAAAGTTAGCAAAATATATCATCGATAATTCTATCGTTAACGTTTTGTTGGTCAAGTTATCGGTAATATTAAGGAACCAATTTACCTAAAAGTTTAAGTTTGTAAGTGAGGCCTAGAATATGATTTATATTATTCTCTAATACACCCCCTCAAGTGAAAACCCTTTGGACTTGAAAGTTGCACAGACCCACATGACCTTGTGCTTGAATTTTATCAAATAGAATGAGAGTGGTGAGATTTGAACTTGTGACCGCTGAGTGAACAAGGTTCTGATACCATGTTAAGGAACCATCTCACCTAAAAGCTCAAGCTTATAGGTGAGGTCCCAGAATATGATTTATATTATTCCTTAACACACCCCTTCAAGTGAAAGCCCTTTGGACTTGAAACTTGCACAGGCTCACATTACCTTGTGCTTGATTTTTATCAAATAGAATGGAGGTGGTGAGATTCGAACTCATGATCGCTGGGTCATCAAGACTCTGATACCATGTGAAGGAACAATCTCACCTAAAAATTCAAGCTTACAGGTGAGGTACCAGAATATGATTTATATTATTTCCTAACAGGTAAAATACCAATGAAAATGATGATAATAATATAGTAACGGTAATATTATTAATCAAATACGAAACAAAAATCTTTCATTGATAATTCCATTTCAATTACCTGATTTTTTTTGGGCAGTGTATAATTCTCATTTCCTGTGATCTTTATCGTCAGTCTTCACAAATAGTCATGCCATGTTGCACACTCGTTGAATCCATTTGCAAAACACCGTTTAGGAGAAAAATATTTAGCCTTCATCTACAAATCAACACCAGTTTCAGACTTCCAGTAGCTGCCGGTCTTGGATTCCACCTGATTCATGCAGCTCTGGTCAATACATGCATGTGTAAACAATCAAACCACTTTTAGGTGTCTAGTGATACAAGTTTATACATCATGAGCTCTTTCTCTTGCCACCTTTTACAAATTTCCAATGATGATTCGATCCTCAAGATATGTATACTTTTTTATTTGTTAAATACTTTGATTTATTGATTGTTTACAGGTATGATCGATATTATTTTTAAAAATACTTTAAGTTAAGAAATATATTAAAATAATATTTTATTTTTATTTTTTTTACACAAACACATGAAAGTGCCAAAAATAGTCTTATAAAACTCGGTATACCAAACACCTTCTTGTCGCTAATTCGCCTAATATTGAATGACATCGCCACATCATGGAAACTCTTCCTCGAGCCTCACTTCTCCCCGTATCTAAGGTAAGGATAGGCAGGAAGCTTCCAATTTGCAAATACCATCCATTTCTTGACCTAACATTTGTTTGTCTTATGGTGGATAGAAAACGAGGACCCAACATGTGGTAATAAAAAAGAACAATGAATTGATCTCATCACCTAACCACGTCTCGTCGTCTTATGTTGAGTGCCTCAAGCCCACTACTTGGAGTGTTTGTTCATGGCTAACAAATCAAGGAGCTGCATGAATATCCACGCATTTTTGTCCGGTGGGAATTGAAAAAAGAAACTGAATTGGCTGTTGATTGTGATCAATATTTTGTCCTTTGGTCTTTTTCTGCTTCACCTAGGGATTTTTTTTTGCATTACATTGAGTTGAAATTGAATTTTGTAATTTATTTTGTGTATGTATTGAAAAAACATCATGATATTATATGGATGCTTGATTTAAAAGCAAATTCAGTTTTAATGCTTTAAAAAATATAAGAATTTGAGGACCAAAATTGAGATTAGAAAAAAAAAAAGCCCTTTTTTAAAAGACAATGTTTATGCAAACCTTTTGAAAACTTTTTATTCCTAAAAAGTTTTGCCATGTTTGTTTCTAGTGCTTTCAGCTTAAACCCTGTTCATTTTATCAGAATACTTTATTTTGCTGATTTTTTTAGTTCTTAAAGTTGAAGTAAAGCGACAAAAACTCATAAAATTACACTACATATTAAAAAAAAATATAAGTCAGTTATTGTGCATTGTGAAACAAATCATTATACATTACAATAATATAACTCAATTTTCAGGTCGGATCGGGTTGGATCGATTCGTTGATTTACTAATTTTTTTATAATTCTACGCAGTAAAATAACCATTTTATCATTCGAAAAATACAAAAAAAAAAAAAATAGGCACTGGATGGAGGGGCTCCATGATAATGTACTACATCCCAACATGGTTTTTTTCCAGTTGAACGACCATATAAAAGTTGTGACATTGCCCCAAAGAGATAAACTAAAACAATCTTTAAATGTCAAAATTTGACAGCTTATAATGATAATTTTGAGCCAACAATCAATATCATTTAGTTTATTTGAATAAATTCAATTTGTATATAATGTGAGAAGCACCTAAATATTAGTTATAGGTATCCTTATAGCTCAATTTATAAGATCAAATCATTCCTTTCATTGAAAAAAAAATAAAATTCCTTTCATTGAAAAAAAAATAAAATGTATTAGTTTCAACATCTCTAATAAATATCCATTATGAAGAGAGCATTAACTAGAAACATTCATAAACAATACATTGATACAATAAAAATCATATAATTATAACATATTTATATTTTTTTTTTGCAAAATATTTTTATTCCATACACTTTATTTTTTATTTATTTTAGATTCATTTATCAAACATTAAATTTATAAAATAAACAATAAAGATAAATATTGTTTTTATTTAATAAATTAAATATATTCTACAATAGTAAAACAATATCATGTATAACCACTTTATTAGACTTGATTAAAAGTTGGACATATAAATTAACACATTATTGATAGGGATTACAGATACAAATACAAAACGGCTTTTACCATAGAAGTGCGGACAGAGGTTCTGCAAGAACAATACAATGATAATAACAAGAAAAGAGAAGATGTTGAAACCCCAACATCAGTTTTTTGAAGAAGATCCTTGAAGCAAGCTAGAATCACTTGGGGTAAACATGAGCTGGGAGACGAGGCTCGGCAACCGCAACAAGTGGGTATTTTTTTGGTGTAGAAAGCCCAAAAATTTCGTCCATGTTCAAGTCCTCCTTCTTCATGCCATCAGGTAGTCTCCATTTAAATCCATGAAGAAGATTTGACAGAGTTGCTTGAATTACCTTCAGTCCTAAGGGATATCCAGGACACATCCTTCTTCCAGCTCCAAATGGAAGCAGCTCATAATCATGACCTCTAACATCAATAGAATTACCAATGAATCTCTCGGGGTAAAATTCATCAGGTTTGTCCCATACTGCGGGATCTCTCCCTATGGTCCACACATTAACAAGGACTCGAGAGCCTTTTGTAATGTCGTAGCCATTGATGTTGATATCTTCACGAGCTGCTCTAGGCACAAGCATTGGTGCCACGGGGTGCAAGCGCATCACCTCCTTAGCAATGGCATAGATATATGGCAAATTAACCATGTCTTTCTCTTCCACCCATCTTTCTCTTCCAATTACCCTGTCCAGCTCTTCCGTTGCTTTCTCAAAAATTTCTGGCTTTCTCAGGATCTCTGACATTGCCCATTCCACGGTCACCGCGGAGCTTTCAGTTCCACCGGCAATCAAGTCCTGAGAATCAATAACAGCGAGATATATAATGAAGAACTTCTAGTTATGTGACCCATCAGAACAAACTTTACTTGGTAAGTACAAGAGGAAGATGCTGGGACCTTTTTTTAGAGTTGGGCGGTATATAATTAATTGATGAGACAATTCCAAATATTAAGAATTCACAAAGCAATGCTAGGATCACTTTTGAGTTTTGAGTGTTGGACACCCACGAATTGGATGAATATGTGTGCATCTAACACCCGCAGGTGCTCCCTTTATCGGGAATTTTCAAGTTGTAATAAGAAGGGTAGTGGGCCAATAACGGCAGTATCCCACCTGATTTGTTATTGATGGGATAACTTAAAAGGAAATTCAGATATATTGATGTGAACCAAAAGTTGGTTGTTGATCATAAAATTTTCTGTTTCCATCACGCTAGCATTACTAAGAGAGCGAGCAAATTAAAATAATTAGAGCAATTGAGGTCACTGCATGAATACCTGAGGATCAGCTGGCGTGATTAAAGACCAACTAGTAATAAATTTATTAGTTAAAACATATATAGTACCTGTGAAAATGCCTTCACTCCATGTCTTTCAAGCTTGACCTCGAGATTAGGATCAGAAGCGAGCTGCAAAAGGACATCAACCATGTCCTTGGGCTCCCAGTTCTTGTCTTCCTTTCTTCTAGCTTCGTGCTCATCCAATACATGCTCCATAAACCTGTCAAACTTCTTGGATAAAATCTTCATTCTCTTAATGTAACCTTGCAAATCTAAGAAAGCAATCCAAGGGATGGAGTCACCAATATCCAGCACCCCATTAAGCAAGAACAACTCGTCAAGCATTTCTTTGAATTCCGTTGGTGTTACTATCTCCTTCTCATTCTCAGAACTCTTAACCGTGTATTTCTTCCCTAGCACCATACGACTAATTACGTTAAGACTCACATCTGCAAGGTGATCTTTCAGATTAATAGGCCTCCCATTTGATTTGTTAAGAGCTTTAAGGAGTGCTCTTAACTCCTCTACACGAATGTACTCGTATGACTCAAGGCGCTTGGCACTGAAGAGTTCCATCAAGCACATCTTACGAGCCTGACGCCAATAAGGTCCATAAGGAGACCATGTAATATCCGAGTAATTATAGGTGGTGTATTTGCCTGCAGCAGTTTTGGGGCGGCCAGAGAAGATAACATCGTGGGTTTTGAGGATGGTTTTTGCCATTTCAACAGAAGAGCCAACAACAACAGGGTATGATCCAAATTTGACTTGCATGATGGGGCCATATTTCTGGGAGAGGGCATGGAGGGAACGGTGGGGGAGTTCTCCTATGAGATTGAGGTTTCCAATTATAGGCCAGGATTTTGGGCCTGGTGGTGGGTTGAGCTTGCGGCGGCGGAGTCGGCTGGCTAGCAGGATAAGGGACACAGTGGCTAGCCATGCAAATGCATAGGACATCCAAGTAGGAGTCTCCATTTTGGTTGCTGGTGGGTTGTGCTGGAGGTAAAGAAAGATTTGCAGTGATAAAAATAGCCTGAGGTGATGCGGGTATTTATCGTAGAAAAAGCGAAGAAAGTGTCTCAGGAATTTTTGGATTTATTTATCATTAGACGGCACTGTTGCTGTGATCCCTAATAGCCCAGTACGACAAGCTAAGAGTTGGTAAGCCGAAGGTCGAGTATCTTTTCCAACAACCATGCCCGGCCCCCCCACCCGCTAGAGGCATTTGTGGTATTTGATGCTCGGTTCATTCGTTTGTGAGCTCCACCCTGTTAGTCGAATAAATAAATAAATTACTTGATCAGAATTTTCATGTCTTTCTAAAACGTTTTTTAAGAACTAAAATATTAATTCGCTAATTGAAAATGAAAATCCTTTTCTCAAATATGTATATGTTTGCTATGTCCGTTCCTACCATACAATTTACATGAAAGAATGGTGGAGCACCAGCATGAATGGTAATGGCATGCATATTGTACAATATATTTATTTATTATTAAATATAAAAATAAAACAAATAATATATATATATATATATATATATATATATATATATATATATATATATATATATACTTGTCAAAGCACTACTATATATATATATATATATATATATATATATATATATACATATACTTGTCAAAGCACTACTACAGACTTTTAGTTAAATTAACAATCCATATATATATATATATATATATGGATTGTTAATTTAACTAAAAGTCTGTAGTAGTGCTTTGACAAGTAGATGCTGGCTGTACAGAACCTCTTTCCATGGAGCAACTTCTACAACCCCCGCTGTGATCTACATAGATAATATTTCAGTTTCTCTCTCTCCCTGTTTTAGATACTGTGTGAGTTTTTTGTTTTCTTGGTAGTGTTTTAAAAATCAAAAATAATATTTTTATTTGAGAAAACTTCACCCCCGAAAAATATATTTTATGAGTTTAGGTAAATAAGTAAAACCTCAGCTATCCCAGATTTTTTTAAGAGATATATGTCTTGATCCGAACTCAAAATTTACTATATAGATCTTAAATTTTTTGTCATTAAATCACGTTTACTGGGAACAAGAATTCATGATCTCCTACCATAAAACATATCTTTATAAATCGGATTGATTTATTTAAGCTTAAGAAGAAGTACATACTAATTAAGTGAAATAAATTTTGGATGGAAATGGATATAATTTTTAATTCAATTATTAGATGAAGTTTTAATTTTGTGAACACGTTTCACAAGCTCAATTTCCTAAAAAAATAGACTACTAGCTTGAGGTTGTTATTATGCTCAAATTATGTTTGAATATTGTTTATGTATATTTACTTATTTTTGTATTTATTCTCATTTCCAACTTAGTACTATTATATACTATTAATATTCATAAGACTTATTGAAATTACTAATTTATTAAATCAAGAATTTTCTTTACAGCTTAGTTATAATTATACAATTTATAAAACTTTTTTTTGCTATTCGATAAACATAAACATATACATGAAATTACCACAATACTTTTAGATTCAGGTTTTTTTTTTTCATGGGTAATTTTAGTAATTTAACCGTGCATGAATTTGTGAAAAATAAAAAATATCTCCTACTGTTTCGTGTTTTTTTCTAAACATCCAGGAGTAAAATAATAATTTTACAGTGCAAAAAAATTAGAAGTACCATTCATATCCTTGGAAATGTCAAAAATATTCTTCATTTAATTTTTAATTTTTATAAATGAAGTCACTCTTTTGTACAGGCTTGTGGCTTACGGTTAGGTTTCAATAGCTTGTGTCGAATAAAATATATGTTTTCTAAATTGATTATGATTGTTTTTTTAAAACATGATAAAAATATTTTTTTTGTTTATGGAAAATATATAAGAGATTTATTAGAATTGGGCTTATGCAAGGTAAAATAAAATCGTGTTTTTGTGTGTAGGTCACCATTCTAAACATTTGAAAATTTTAGTATGATCCTTGATACCCTTTATTATAATAACATATGGTTGATTTATATTTTCATCCTGATTGATTCTGGAAGGGAGGGCCCCACTATGACCCATGACTCTGATTATTTTAATAATATATGGTTGTTGGAGCCAGTCTAGGAGCGAGTGTTTGCCAGTGAATTGAAATCGCTCTTAAAAATAATTTAAAAATATTTAATTTAAAATAAAGATTTTTTTTAATTTTTAAAAAACATTTAAAAACGAAATAATAAACCGTCGCTATGTTTTCTTTTTTATTTTTATTTCAGAAAAAAGTGCTCATTTTCAATTACTATCCCAAAGTTTATATCTACCACACGCACCAAAGGCCCGCCAGCTGAGGATTGCCTCCAAACAAGTTTTTAAAATATTTTAATATAAAAATTATTAAATTAAATCAAATTTTTTATTTTGATAGATTGACTAGGTAATTTCATTATACGTACTCAAAATTTAATGTAGAAAATTAATTATTTTTTTAAATATTGAGATTACAATATTTTCATTGGACCCAAGCTTATCTGAGTTCAGGATCCGACCAGGCTTTATAAAGTCTAATGTATTTTCTATTTGCAAGTAAAAGGTATTTATCATGTATCTGACGTGGTTTAATAACATTATTTTTTTAAAAATAATTTTTATATAATTATATAATAATAAATTTTATAATAATTTTTAATAGCATTATCTTTCTCCTGGTATGATCAGAGATAGTAAAAAACGTGTCGGAGATCGGAAAAAAGGTTTTTCTTCTTTTCTCTTTTCTATAGGCAAAAGTACACGTAACATCTCACTTATTAGGTATCATTGTATTTTTTGATTTTTTAATTATTTTAAATGTTCTTTATTTTTATTATATAAATTTTGATTTATTTTTATTTTTTTTAATTAAAATTGATTATATATTATAATTTTATTTCGATTCTAAATCTTCTAATTTCTCAATTGATTTGAAATCCTTAATATTTTCAATATCAAAATTTTGATTTGTTTCAATTTTATCCTTCAATTCAAATTGATTATATATTTTAGTTTCATTTTAGTCCTTATTCTTTTAATTTATGGTTTTGTGTTAAATTCTTTAATTTTTTCAATATCAAAGTTTTGATTTGTTTCAATTTTGTCTTTTGAATTAAATTTATTATATATGTGTTTTTTATTTTTTCCCTTAAACTTTTAATCTTTGATTTTTATTTTAATTACTTTATATATATATTTCTTAAATAATTCCTATTTTTATCAATGTTTATATGTATATGCTCTTAGTTTTTATTACTAATTTTTATTATTAATATTATTATTAAAGTTTTTTTATTTAATGTTTAAATTTAAATTTGTGTTGGTGATCATTTAAAAATTAATATTTATTAATTTTTTCTCTTTATTTTTTTATTTTGATTTTATTCTTCAATTCAAATATTTTTTTAAAATCTAACCATATTTATTTTTGTTTTTTCATTTATTTTGTTTTTTAATTTTTTTTTTGTTAATATTGTCAGGTGTTGAAATTTCTAATTATTAAAGATAAAACATTCAAAATAAAGATAATTATTATTTGTAAGTTTTTTTTCTTACAAATATATGAGACTAATCATATATTTTGATAGTTACTTAATATTAGCGCTTTCATATATATATATATATATATATATATATATATATATATATATATATATATATATGACCTAGTTTTTTTTTAAAAAAAATATATTAATGTTCTGAAATACTTTTAATATAATAATATTGAGGCATAAATATTATAAAATAAAAATAATTAAATAAAATTCTAACAATAATTATAGTGTCATCGATAGTATGACCAATAATAATTAAAATATGATATATTTATAATAATATTTATAACAACAGCTATAATAATTGTGACAATTTAACAATCATGATAATAACAATGAAAATAATAATCAAAATTATTCATTAATTGTTGTTATTTTTCTTAAAAGTTGACTATTGTGGTTCTTTTTATGTATGATATCTCATATCTAATATCACAGAAACAAATACAAAGTAAACAAAATAAATGGAAAAATTGGTGCCAATTGTTTATAATGAAAAACAAACTTTTTAACATAGAAAAAAATATTAATGGTCTTATATATTTTTTATAATGATATATATATATATATATATATATATATATATATATGAGAAAAATAATCAGCCTATAAAATTTTGTTTTTTACTATAGCAAAATTATTTACAATAATAATAATAATAATAATAATAATTATAATAATAATAATAATAATAATAATAATATTATTATTATTATTATTATAATAATAATTATTATTATTATTAAATTATTATTATTATTATTATTGTATAGTAAGTTTTTTTTATATATGTTCATTTTATTATGGAAAATATGTTAAAAATAATGATAAAGATTATTTTTAAAGATTTTTCTCCTAAAAATCATTATATATCTTGATATTTTTTTAATATTAACATCCTTAATATATATATGACTTATTTTTTGAAAAAGAAATTCTCAAATTAATTTAATCTTGGTGTTCTAAAATACTTTAAATATAATAATATGAAGAATAAACCTTGGAAAATAAAAAAAATAAATTTATTTTTATAATGATAATGATAGGGCAATAATAATATTGGTAGTAATGATTATAATATTAATTATTTACAATAATTATTATAATAACAGCTATAATAATTATGACAATTTAATAATCATGGTAAAATAAGAATAGTAATCAAGATAATTCACTAATTGATTTTGTTTTTGTTAAAAATTGACTTTTACAACTTTTTTATGTATACTATTTTAGATCTAATATTACATGAACAAAAGATATACGAAGTTACACATTCACAAAACAAGTGAAAAATTTGGTCAAATTATTTACAAATAAAAAAAAATATGAGTTACTTGCCCTGTGCTTCACCGCAGATAAAACCAAATGTTTTAACATGTCAAAAAATATTAATGGTTCTTGTTTTTTTTAATAATGTTATACATCATAACAAAATAATCAATCTACAAGACTTTTAATTATTTAGTTTTTTAATATATTTATTTTATTATAAATAATGAGAAATATTATTTTAAAGATTTTTTCCATTAAAAATAATAATTTATTCTGGTATTTGTTTAATATTAACTCCTTAAAAAATATACTAAATAATTAACAACTGAAGATTAACTATAGATGCATGAGAAAGAGTTTTACTCTTATTTCACACCATTAAGAGTGAACTTATTCTGTTTTTTTTTAATCAAATCTATATTTAATACAATGATAAATTATAATAAAAATTAAAAGTCAAAATTAAGAGTATAGAAACATAAATACAAATAAATTATTTAGAATTATATCAAAATTACTGAAAAATAAAGGGATTGAAACTAAATAATTCATCTTTAGTCAAATTGATCAATTGTAGTTTTGTTATCTACTAATTAAATTATTATCTAAGTAGTTAAAATAAAATTGTTAATCAAATTATTTATTGCGTAAAACAAATCATTCACCAGTGCTAAAATTGATCGATTATAATTTTAGTATTTGTTAATTAAATAATTCATCAAACAAAATAGAACATACACAACAATCAATATGTGTGTTTCACAAAGTACATGACTCATTTTCAATGAATTTTATTGGTTCCAACTGTACAATGTACCGATTAAATAATTATCAAAATAATTTTAACAATAGCAACATTCGATCACTTTTAGGTAGAAAAAAAAATCTATTTCTAACAAATTTTATCAATTATAATTTAACTAATTAAATATTAGGATAACTAATTACAGCATATAAAATCAATCAGTTTTCTATATAGAAAAAAGTAACCTCATATAAACTATATCTTGAAATTTTGGTTAAAATTATTATTTAATATAAAATGGATTTGATTAAAAAATAATAATTTCATGCAACTTATAGTTATTCAATGGTTTTATTCTAGATCTTAAACACTAATTGAAAAACATTTGAAAAAGATGAAGATTTTAAGATTTTGATATAAACCATACTCTTTGTATAGGATTGTTATAATCTTCATTTGTTTTTTTCTCATAACAAAAGAAGAGAAAGAATATTTAATTTTTTTTATATAATGTGCTCAGCCTCTACAAAATTGTTTTTTTAACATTCATATATTTACAAAGTCTTTCTTCTGGTTCTTCAAAATTTATTTGTCCACTTCTCTAAGAAACAAAAAACAAAACGATGACTACAATCTTATTTTGAGTAGAATTGTTTTTGGATACCAAGAAATTTTATTTTTTGAAAATTATATTTTATTTATTTAGATAAGCGAGTAAAATCTTAACTATTCTAAACCTGACATAAATTTTTTAACTTGTACAAAAAAGATTGTCAGTCCAATATATTTTTTTAAATGCTATATATCTTGGCAAAATAATCAACCTATAAATTTTTCTTTATTTAGTTCTTTTATTATATTTTCATTTCATTATGGATAACATGTAAAAAAATAATAATGGTCCTATATTTTTTTTATAATGTTATACATCTGAGCTAAATAATCAACTTACAAAACTTTCAATTATTTAATTTTATATATAATCATTTCACTATAGATAAAACGTTTAGAATAATGATAATAATTATTTTTAGGAATTTTATCCTAAAAAATAAATGAGATTAATTATATATTGTGATATTTTTTTTATATTAACGCCTTAAAATATGTATAAAAAATGAAATAATTTTTTAAATCTCAATTTAATTTAAATTGAGTTATGAAATACTTTTAATATAATAATATGAATAAAAAATCTGATTATAAATTAAATAATAAATTTTTTAAATAAAAAATACTTTAAACTAAAAATAAATCGAGCTACTTATAAACAAATCAAAAGAAAAAAACACAAAGATTACAGATCACTAACAATAAAATATTCACTATACATGCATAAAATAATATTTCACTCTTATTTTACGACACCAAAACTAAACTTACTCAATTTTTAAACGCAAACTGCATTTAATAGAAATATAAATAACAATAAAAATTAAAAGTGAAAACTAAAATTATAGATACATAAATCCATACTAAGATAATTGTGTATAGTTAAAATAAGTTGAACCATCAGTCAGTTGACTAGAATAAACAAATAATTAATATTTAAAGAATTTATTTGATTTCAATTATTACACAAACATTTAAAACACAACTAACAATCAAATTACTTGTTGCAAAAAAACAAAATTGATTATCTGTGCTAAACTTAATCAATTGGAATTTCACTATTTATAGGTGAAAAATTAATAAAACATGCAAAATAATTAATTAGTTTGTTACAAAGACCAAATAGCTCATCTTAAATGGATTTAATCAATTATAATTTTATGATATGCCAATTAAATAACTTCCTCGACAATTATAACATGCCTAACAATTAATCAATTTGATGCAAATAATAAATGACCCATTTTTAATAGATTTTGATCAACTAGAATTTTACTATTTACCGATTAAATAATTATCATAACAGTTAAAAGACACCCATTAATAAATCATTTTTCTGAAAAAGCAAATGACTAATCTTCAAGTTTTAATAATTACAGTTTTACTTTTTGCCAATTAAATTAATCGACAACCAATTAAAACAAGTTCAATCATACTTAGAGTTATTACGCCAGGTCTACGTGTGATTAGTTTGGTTCTTATGGATTAGGTTTATGTAATAATTTCATCATTTAATGTTTAATCTCTAAACCTAGATTAGATCCTATGTTCCCATGTCTTAGGGAAAGATGTTTAAAAGTGATATAGATGCCCATAAATAACTGTGCTTGCTAAACGTACCTGCGAATGAGATCGGTATAGAGGCTTTCCTTGTCAAAACGCCAAAAGTTTTTGTAGGCAGCAGCACTAATCTCCATAGAATATTGGCCAGGAGTGAAGCAAGCCTCTATAACACCATCACCGTTGATGAGATTTTGTCGGGCTAAGGCATTGATCTCTAGTGTATATCTCATGTGTGGATCCAAGAGTATGAATACAGGGTGCATTGCACTCAATTGCCTTTGTGCTGCCAGTATAAATGGCTCCAGGGAAGCATGTGTGCGTAACCTATAATCATCATAATATTTCTATTAATGCCAACATTGATTGAGAACTTCATATCTTTGTTCAAAAAACTTAAATGGTCACCTTTTGTTCTTACCAGTGATGGACAAGCTGGTGAACACTAGCATCGTTGGAGCAAACATGAGCCTTGGCCAGTTGCCAAATCCAACTGCTTGTTTCATCCACCGGAGATGTAACCACACGCTTTGATCGGGAATTCGGCCCTTCTGGTGGGAGGCTAAGCTCTATAGCAATGGGTTTGAGTGTCCCAAGAGGTGTCAAGAAAAATAGGGTACGTGTTGCATATGCTTTTCTCCCATGAAGTGCATTAATCCGATTCAAAAATGGAAGATGAATATCATGGTATTCAATAAACAATTTATTTTCCTCCACACTAAAAAAAAGGACGATTAGCAACAAATTTCTGTAATAAAAATTTTTCGTTGCAAATTTTGCAACGAATTATCATCGGAATATGTTTAGCAACGGGCTTTTTGTAGCTGAATATATTTTGAAAAAAAAATAATTTGCAATGGATTTTTCGTTGCAGATTTAAATTGCAACAAAAATTTCATTGCGGGTTAAAAACATATGCAATAGATCATTAGCTGCAAATGAAAAATACTTTACAACATATTATTTGTTGTTGATTAAATCTGCAATGACAAATCTATTGTAAAATATATTTTTTTTTATTTTAAAATAACTCAAATACATTCATGCACCCATGCATATAATGTTTTAAAATAATTAATTTAAGCATCATTATTCTACTCTCTCGATTTTCAGAAACAAACCTTGTGCACCTCATCAAAACCATTAGTGAATAGTGAAATCTAAATTTTATTTCAGCTTTGCTTTAGCGATTTTCACCTTGCCAGCATTGATCTTCAGTTACCCACTAGACCCATCATCGCCACAATGAAACTCTGCTTCCTCTTTTATTGGCACTCACAATACAGTCAGTATTTCCATGTTCTTCATTGCTTAGTTTCTAATTCTGCTGGATTTGTTTGCATTTGTAATTGTTAAGTGCTTTGGCAAATGGGTTTTGATTCAGAATGTTAGTTAATTAGATTTTTGTTGCTGATTTGGGGGGGGGGTTTCTACTTATTTGTAATTATTCTTCATTGTGCAAGAGAGAGGTTTCTGCACCTTTTTCCTTGCACATCAAATTAATAAATTATTGGCACTGTAAAATAATTCATTCTGAGACAATTATTGCACTACTAGATAAGTTGTTCGCTTTCATCACATAGTGATAAATTGCTCCAAATTAGTAACAATGTTGGTGATAGTTGGCCTATCTTTCACTTCCAAAGTAACAAAATCTACAGTTTATGTCACCATTTCCTACTTTTGCTCCATTAAGCTCTAATGGACCAATCATGGCATCCAAAATCTCAACTAATCTTAATTTTATCCAATATAAAATTATATTATTGTTGGTGTCCTTCCATTATCATAGAACATGAGTCCCTGGTTTACAAGAGTAGCCTAAGAACTACAGCAAATGCCTAATTAGGCGTGAAAGAATTTAAACTTCGATTTAATCTCAATAGATTCAGTTACTTTGTTGTTACAATAAAGGGGTTTATATAGGAAATAATTACAATACAATTTTAGCTAAAATACAATACACCTTTAACATCTAGAAATATTTTCCCTATTATTGTAATAAACAGCTATATTTCAACACTCCCCCTTAAGTTGGAGCATAAATATTTATCATGTCCAACTTATTAATTGCGTCATGAAATGCTTTTCCTAAGACTGACTTTGTGAGTATATCAGATAGTTGATCCTCTAACCGAACAAACAGAAATTTAATAATTTTTTGATCAAGATTTTCCTTAATGAAATGTCAGTTGACTTCAACGGATTTGGTATGATTGTTTTGTACACGTTGTGTGCAACCTCGATAGCTGGCTTATTATCATAGTGTAGACATATGAATGTCTCATAATCAATACTCAAATCTTGTAATACATGTTTTATCAATATAATTCACTTACATCATGAGCCATACCTTAATAATTTTTTTGCTTCTGCACTTGATCTAGCAACTATTTTTTGCTTCATGTTTTTCCAAGTAACGAAGTTTCCTTGTACAAAAGTAAAGTAACATGAAGTTGATCTCCTATCAGTTTGATTTCATGCCCAATTTGAGTCTATATATTCTTCCATTTCATGAACCTCATTTTAAAGAATAGTAGCCCCTTTCTTGGTGCACTCTTCAAGTACCTCAAGATTTGATATAATGCTGACACATGTTCTTCATCTAGTGAGTGCATAACTTCACTTACTACATAGTCTATATCTGACCTAGTATGTGATAGATATATTAACTTCCTAACTAACCGTTGATAATGCCCTTTATCCATCAGATTTTGATTTACAGACTCTTTAAGCTTATGATTTATCTCTATAAGTGTTTCAACAGACTTGCAAGCCAATATCCCAGTTTTAGCTAAGACAGCCAACATATATTTCTGTTGTGATAGACATATTCTGGTTTTTAACCTTGAGACCTGGATTTCTAAAAAATACCTCAGTTGTTTGAGGTCTTTCATTTTGACTTTAGATGCTAAAAATCATTGCAGTGCTTTTCTCTCCTCTAGATCATCTCCTATTAAGACCATATCATCCATAGTATCGTAAATTATTTTCACCTTAAACACTTCAAAATATGTCTCTTTTTATTGCATGTTTTTTTTTTTTATCAAATGTAAGTATATTAAAGATCAACCAATGTACAAGACCAAGAAACCTTGGAGAGAACAAAAAAACAGAACTAATAGACTAAGAGCTCATACAAGCGATGAAGGCAATATGCTCCTTTACTGTAGAATAAAAAAAAAACAATTAACCTAGACCTAAGCCTAACAAGAGACTCAAAACACCTTTTCCTATGCCCAAGTAGGGGGACCTAAAGGGGCGGTCCAAGGAAGGAGGAACTAAGGAGAAAGGAAGCCCAGCACAAGTCAAGGCCAACCAAAGCAGCCCAAGAGAAGAGGCTCGCCCACCAGGAGCCAAGCAAGGAGATCCGAGACTAGGATGGGGGAAATTCAAAATCAAAACACACAATTAAGGCTCTTCTCCCAAATAAGCTAAAAAGTCAGCACAGAAGGGAGACCTGCCTGCTAAGACTCTTCACACAACACCCCAGCCCAACCTCAGCAGACCTTGTGAACCGGCCAGCCAAAGGAGGAAATTTTCAAGGCCAACACCTAAAGCTAGACTTTTAAAGAAGCCAAAAAAGGAAAGGATGGGGAACATAAACTAGAGACTAGCTACCAAGATGAAAAGCAGCACGCAAACTCTACCAACTATAAGCAATCCACATGGGAATTGAAAAGGAGAAAAGCAAATGATGGGGTATGCTCAACACGCTAGCCACCAAATCAACAAAAGTAAACTGGAGGCAGACCTAAAAGGAGAAAAGTCAACTCAAAAGTCATTCCCGCTCAGACCGGCCCCAGATATAATCAACTCGAGACCAAAGGTGGTAGAATCCAGTGCCAGCTTAACAGCAGCTAAAAACAAAAGCAACCCACCCCCCAAGACAAGAAAACCACTAACAACCCAGCCACCAACAAGCCAAAACTAAACCAGCCAACCTAAAAAACCATGAAATCAACCCAACCCCAAAGAAAACCAACCCTAAGCCTCATCCAAAGTTTAACTTGTGATGGTCCTTTTCTCAAAAATGAAAAATGGTAAAGAACCTTTCCTGGAATTTATGAAAGTTCTTATGCACCAATAATTAAGTCGAACAGAAAACTCGATTGTTCCATTCCTCCCAAATTAAGTGCACCATAATTCCCAAAGAAACACGCGTAAGCCTGGACTCCATGCTACAGCCACCCGTGTTGAGACCTCGAAGTGCACTACTCAAGGACAACATTTGTTGATGAACCTTCAGCCAGGACTTAATTAGGCTCCAAAGCTACACAGACCAATAACAAGTAAAAAATAAGGGCCGATAAGATTCATTATCCTACAAACAGAGCTGACAGATTGGATCTGGAGACAAACTAGAGGTGGTCTTTTGTTCGAAGCTTGCTCAAAGCAGCTAGCTAAAGAATAAAATTATACCGGGGCATAGACCAAGAATCCCAAACGACACGTAATCAATTAACCTCATCCCCTTAAAGCCTGAAATAATCATAAGTATTCCTAGAAAATTTATCACTGCTATCCCAGCTTCTGACCAATCTAATAGCGGCTCCCTGATTGCCACATGTGACCATAAGCTGATTTTTAATGAGCATAATGGCCTTCCAAAGAGGGGAGGAGGTTTTACTTACCTGTGCCACGCAGACATATAAGGTTAACTGAATTTTCGATTGTATTATGAATTTTAATTTACTAAAGTTTTATTTGAACTATATTTATTTAGTTTTAAATATTAATGGTATTTCAATATGTTTTACTAGTTTTAAAATATTCATTCATAATTAATTAAAAAATTAATAATTTAGTAAACTTAATATTGATTTAAAAAATTAGAAACAAAAATTCCATGTGGAGTAATAGCCAACAATGAAAATTCACAAACTTCACATTGCATGAACTATAGGATTCATATACATTTAGTCAATCGTTTATTCATCAAGAATGAATACTTGGAAATTTGATTGATCAATTCACTTGACTAATATGAATCGTTTGACGTTGTAAGCTATCAAAGAAACAATAATAATTATAAATGATTACTTTTTGCTAGAATCATATATATAGCTTGTCTAATTGATAAATAAACATTAAAAAAACCTATTTCAAGAGAAAAAAATTCAAATCACCAATCCTAAATCATACTCATATTTGTGCATTAAAAGTTGCATATTCTTGCATAAAAATATAATTCTTCACACTAACTACATTTAAACACACATACATTCTAAGTTTTATTGTACTCTGTGATAGAGTGTTACTAAATTTTAAAGAATTATAATGCTTCAAAAGTTTAAGTAAAAAACTATTAATCATTGGAAATCTTGAAAAGGGTATTTTTTTCAAATGGTGAAAAAGTGTTTAGTAAGGACTTGTCAAAGCCAATATAATATTTGGCTTGGTTTAATAAAGAATATAATGCTCAAGACCATTTTGGTGCTTGATGCGTGGATACAGATTTGCCAAACAATATTAAAAATCGAGTTTTCCATCTCTATTCATATATTCTTTAATTTGAGCAATTTAATTATATTATTGGTAATTGTATTTAATTAAGTCAATTGAAATATTTGTTATTATTAATGGAACACCTAAGTCACCCCTTCTTAGGTGTACTTGTTGCCTGAATCTTATAATAGCATGATCTTTAGGTTGTCACGCTTGATAATATATTGAGTCATATAATGTGACGCCCCCAGCTCCCTTGCTAGTTACCTAACTGGCGTGACCAGGTTCGCCACACTGTTGGGACTAAGTCCCCTATTTCCTCCATCATAAACAACAAAATACATAGATAACTACACTGTTGAAAACGTACGGGATAATTTACAACATCCTTAGAACAATTCTATAATTTACAAAATACTCAAAATGCTTAGATATTTAATTTACAAATTAGGCTCGTATTTTTTTTTCCACAAAAGATATTCCTAATTTTTATCAGTGACACATGAGCCTCTTTTAGCGAGAACCGGTAGCATCCCCGATCAGCTTAACCTTACCCTTGCCTGAACAACACACAAATACAATAATAGAATGAGCCAAAGCTCAGTAAGTAGGGTGATGCACGTGATATGCAATGCTTTTGTGTTTCCCACATTTTCATCTATTTTAATCCGGGTACCCTAGGTATATGCAAGTCCGTGCGCACTATCACTCGGTGATCATGTTATCACCTACTGCTCTATTACTTTCTCTCAGTGATCTCAATATCACCTACTGCTCGCAACGGCATTATCCCTCGTTGTAGCACACGGTTAGCGGAATTATCCCTCGCTTAACGGTGTTAGTAAATAGAGCTCGCACTATGGATTCCTTGCTATTACCCATTCCACTCAATTCGGTTATCAAACCGTGTCAATTCAAGACTCAATGATTTCTCTCAAATTAATTCCCCCCAATGCACGTGATGCACGTGATGACATGTTTAATCACATTCAAACAACTCAGGTACCAATTCGTATTTCTCAAACCATTCTCACGGTCCAACTCACACTCGGGATTCATCCATCGTTCATATACCAATCATGGTACTCATAGCGGGAACACAACCTCCGCTCATTAATATTGTTCATTAATTCTATTAATATTAAGATTTAAATATTTCCCTTATTAAAAGAATAAATTTATTTATTTATTTTGTCAAAGCTCATTTCTTTTAATCTTAGCCCATCTATTTTTCAAACCAAGCTTTTTACTTGTAGCCCAAGTCCATTTAGTTTATTCTAGGCCCATTAGTTTGATCCAAGTTTATTAACTTTATCTTAGTTTAAACTCATTTCTTTTAACCCAAGCCCAAATCCATTTGTTTTGATCTAAGTCCACCTTAGTTATAAGTTTAAGTCCATCTTGTTTTAACTTAAGTCCATTTAATAGAATCCACACATTTTTTTTTTTCTTCAAGCCCATATGTTTTAGGTTAAGTCCATGGGTTTATTTCATGCCCACATTCATCTAAATCTAAGCCCACTTAATTTTATAAATATATATCTAAAAATTACGAAATTTTAAGGAGAAATAGTAGACATATAGGTCAACAACTTTTCTTCTTTGTATTTTTCCTAACAATCACTCTAAGATCTCGAAATAACTCACACACAATTTCGGATGGAAAATATTTTTTCCAGCAGGTATCCATTTGAGCAACCCACGTTATATCAGTCATAACTCCATGTATATTTTTCTAAAAATTACTAAATTTCACAGGAATGTAGTAGACATATATATACACAACTTTCATTGTTTGAAATTTTCCTAAAACTCACTCCAAGATCCCGAAATAATTCACACAAAATTTCGGACAGAAATATTTTTCCAGCAGGTATCCATTTGAGCAACCCACTCCATATCAGTCATAACTACATGTAGATTTTTCTAAAAATTATGAAATTTCACAGGGATGTAGTAGACATATATATACACAACTTTCATTCTTTGAAATTTTCCTAAAACTCACTCCAAGATCCCGAAATAATTCACACAAAATTTCGGACAGGAAATGTTTTTCCAGCAGGTATCCATTTGAGCAACCCACGCCATATCAGTCATAACTACCTGTATATTTTTCTAAAAATTATGAAATTTCACAGGGATGTAGTAGACATATATATCCACAACTTTCATGCTTTTCATTTTTCCTAAAACTCACTCCAAGATCCCGAAATAATTCACCTCAAATTCGGGTTTTTCCATCCCTAAAAGAAATTCAGAATTTTCACACCAAGCACACTTTTCATCATGCATGCTTAACCATCCATCATCAACATCAAGAGTCAAACTCATTACAAAACCATCATAATCACATTTGAAATTAATTAAACAACTCACAAAAAAATGGAAAGCATATACAAACAAAAATAAATGAAACCTACTTACATAGATTAAGTTTTCCCCAAAATCTTTTTAGCTTTTCCTTTCTTCTTCTTCCCTTTTTCCCTTCTCTTTCACTCTTTTTTTTTTCTTTCTTGTAGGGTTACGGGAGATAACAAAAAATGTCTCCTTCTCCCACATATTTGCCTTATTTAAATATCTTTTACATTTCATGCTTATGCCATGTGTCAATGAGTTATGGTGAAATGCAAGTTAAATTAGGCTTAAATTATGATGAATTTCAAGGCAATTCATTTAGGTATATATATTGTTTTATTATTATTATTATTATTGTTATTTTTGGCTATCATCATTTTACATACTATAATTTATACTTATTACATATACAAAGGATTTACTAATTAATTCATCTAAAATTATTTTTTTTCCTAAATTTTTTTTTTTTACGTACATTATTTAATCCCAACATTCACGTACATAAACACCAATTACGTACATACCATATATTCTAGTACATATTTTTTACCTGGTTACAGATTGTCACGTACGTACCCTATATACTATATACATACGTACGAATATAATTATCCCGATCAATACACTTATACGGTTATGAATTTTACGCTAGTTACATATAATACATTTGTTGTAAAATATTTTTTTCTAACAAAATATATATTAAGGTGGATTATTGTCAAATAAAATTTTTATTCTAAAATCAAAATTTAATTTAAAAAATAAATTGTTTTTCAAATATTGATATGATAGTATTTTTTATTTACTTGAGCCTACTCAAGTTCACCTGCAAAGTTCATGACTCGGATCATGTACCATTAAATGAGTCAATAATAACTTTTTACATGAGATTTTTTTAGCTAGCTTATAAATATATGTGTTTGTGCACGTGTGCACATGTGGGAGAGAGAAAGAGAAAATGAGTACAAACAATTAAATTATAAACCATTAAGTAGTTGATAATAAATTTTAAAAACATTAGTATGTATAAAATGTTTTATAACTTATAATTAAAAGCATATAATGTTTTCATAGAGGTCATGTCTATTAAATTGTAATATGTTTTAGTTGCTTGATTTTTTGAAAATTCATAGGAGATTTTAGTCTCAACAAGGATGAGGCCTAAGGTATCATAGGTTTGAGTTACCAACCCATATAGAGACAACGCTATTTATTTGAGATAGCAACCCAAATTTACAATATTTTATTTATTATGTTGTCCATTTAGGTTGTCAACCTTAACATATAGCTTAGGAGTTGTTTATTTTGGTAGCTAGATCAAATGAACTTTTTTTTTAATTTAAGAGATTATTGATGCAATCATATTATTTGCTAGTTTCATCTATATTTATCTAGTGTTTTACATATGTTTTGTATATAAAATATCTTAATATTATTTTTTATATATTTTGAAGGTTTTTTTGGATGAAAGATGTAAAAAGAAGGTAATTGGAGCTAGTTGACATGTTTGACATTCAGTCGATGTTTTGTGTAAAGTGGAAGCTTTAAAGATTGAAATGAAGTGATTCCAGTGGAATTCCAAAGCTAACATCCATACCTCTCTGTAAAGATAAGGAAAAAAAATAAAATAAGGAAGAGTATGAAAATCACAGCCTTCAAAGTCAAATCTTACAATCTACCGATGTCGACCTTTGGTCGTTCTAACTTAAATATCTAGAGCTATAGAAGTCTGATTAATGCAAGCCTAATTTTTTTTGGATTCTAGATTTAGATACCTATTAACAATACAAATTTTAGCTTAAAATGATGTCTGATGAATGCGATATAATGTTTACAAGATGACAACTAATTCTGCCAACTTAAGAAAGGATTATTTTGTAAAATAGAAACTAGGGTTTCTAAGCATATATAGAGGAGAGGCAGTAAGGAGCATTCGTTCAGCAGCAAAGAAAACACAAATCTTTCTCCTCCAAACCCAGATCATGTTTGCTTCCATCTTTTTAATTAGTTGTTCAACAAACATGCAATGTTAAACTCTTTTGCTTGATTGCAAGGATACAGAAACCTTCAGATTTCAAGAACTATGAAATCTATTTTTACCTTAATTTTCCATTTTATATGATGAATATATTTGTTCTTCTATGCTTATTTTTTTAATTGCTAAGAGTGGACTCTAGGTTATTATGGTAGATAATTTATTGCTAAATTTGATTTCAAAATGAGAGTTTGTGATATATGAACTTGTGAAGCAACCGAGTTAATAATTGTGGAGGATCTACATTATTAATCTTAGGGAGAACATTCAATCAAATCAAATATAGATTGCAGATAATTATGTTTTTTGATTAATTAATTTATGTCAGTGAATCAAATTACTAGTGCAAACACTGTGGTTGTTTGATAGTTAGGGTAAGTTATATGGTGATATGTTAATAAACCAATGTTAAAAAAAGATAAATATTCATAATATAAATTGATGTTTCGTTTCCTTGACTAGTTTTGTTTTTATGTAGGTGGATGTTAACTTACGTTTCATTGATAAATTTTGGTTTTATATAATTTTTATTTAGTTTGCTTTAGCCTAGACAACTTCTAACCCCCCCAATTGTATAGCATATAGCACAAAAATCTGAACGAAAACGTCATTGTGGGATTGATCCTTTGCTTGCTCTATATTATCTTGTGTGATTTGTTTTAAGCTAAGGTAATCAAGTTGTTTGAGTGCGACATCACAACAATTATATTATTATACTTTAGTCTTTCAACATTCTATGTCTAAAAACTTAACGACAAGGAGGATGGAAAGAAAACACTTATGCATGTCATTTTACCTTTTGTGGCTTTTCTTTTGTAATGTTCAATTGGATTTTTATTCCTCCTGGACACATTCACTTGAAGAGATAAGTGTTGAAAATCTGGTGACAAAATAGAGAAATTTCTATTTGGTAGGAGCTGGGTAGAGTTCACTCTTAGGAGCTTGAATAATTGTCTCCCATCAAGGTTTTTTATGAGGAATATTGAACCGAGATTGATGATAATAGTCACCCGTATAGATAACTTCACTTAGTCATTCTTAAAAAACAAAACAAGTTTTCTATTCAAATAAGGTACCCATTATTGTTTAAGTTAGTGAATATAGAAAAGAGAAAGAAATACTATGCAAGAAATATTATGCAAGAAATTATGAAAATGAAAGGCAGTAATGAATGGAGGAGCATATATCATGACTGCTAATGATGATGGTATATGAACCTTATGAATCCAATTATGATTTCATGTATTATATTTTGTGCTTGTTTAAGAGTGTTGTTGATATAGCTTTTAAACATGCTGACTTTTAAGTGGGCTCAAGGCTACACCAACCGGAAGGAGGTCCAAGATGTCATGGGATTTGGTGTTCGGCTGGTTTTTTGTTCTTCTTCTTAATTTGTATAATCAAGAAGATCTCTCACCCTGCAAACGATGAGAATAGATGGATCATAAACTTCAATTGTATAATTGGAAATTAATGATTATATATGTCTTCAATAATCATCATTTTAGTGACCACAAACTCAAACTTGCAAAGTAATAATTTCTTATTCAATATGTATATGAGTTTCAAGGTTATATCATATAAGCTTCTTGTATTATCAGATTATATCCAACTATTATAAAATTTATGTTTTCCCAAATGCATGGAGAGATATTCTTGTTTAAAAAAAATGATCCAATGCCAACAAGACAATTTTTTCTCCATTTTTCAAGCATCGCTTATCAAACGAAGGACCATGAGTAATCTTTATTCAGTTATGATAAAAGAGTAACATATTTTTATTCAAATTACAGAAACAACACCTTTTGCCAAAAGTAAAATCCCGACGAAGCTGTAGACACAATGTCTTCGTCATAATACCAGCATCATAGATCTCCAAATATATTTGTGGGTGCTTTTTTCAAAATGTTTTTCAAAGTAGTTGTCTTTTTTATATATATTTTTATTTTCAATGTCGAAAACATTGAAAAATATATATAAAAAAATACAACCTTTTTTTTAATTGGAAACCACTGATTAATAAAACACGCAGCAAACACATATCATCACATAGAGTACATATGAGCTGGAAGTCGGGGTTCAATTTCTGCAACAAGAGGGATTTGTTTAGGAGTAGAAAGGCCAAAAATCTCCTGCATGTTCAGTTCCTCCGTTGTCATATCACCGGGCAACTTCCATTTAAACCCGTGCAGAAGATTTGCCACACTTGCTTGAATCACCTTCAGTCCAAGACTATACCCAACACACATCCTCCTCCCAGCTCCGAACGGCAGCAGTTCGAAATTGTGACCCTTAACATCAATCGGCTTACCGATTAACCTCTCCGGGCAAAATTCGTGCGGCTTCTCCCATATGCTTGCATCCCTTCCAATGGTCCATACATTTACCATGACTCGGGTGCCTTTGGGAATGTCGTAGCCACCGAGTTGGATGTCTTCCCGAGCAAGTCTCGGCACCAGGAAGGGCGACACAGGATGCAGACGCATGGTCTCCTTGCAAATTGCGTTGATAAATGGTAGATTAACAATGTCCTTCTCTTCAACCCACCTTTCTCTTCCAATTACCCGGTCTAGCTCTTCGGTTGCCCTCTTAAAATACTCCGGCTTTTTCAAGAGCTCGGCCATGGCCCATTCTGTTGTCACAGCAGAACTCTCAGTCCCACCTGCGATCAAGTCCTGCCGAAAGGAGGTGGAAAAAATATTGATGAATTAATGACAGATGGTAATTATCAAAAGCATTTAAATTAGTTTGAGCAATCAATTCGGAACTGTTTGCTGGAGTGAACTAAACATACCATTGTGAATGCCTTGACTGCAGTTCTGTCGAGCTGGACTTCAAGATTAGGATCATCAGATAGCTGCAACAGGATATCCATCATGTCCTGGGGCACATAGTCCTTGACTCCTCTTCTCCTTTTCTGATGCTCGTTCAGTGTATGCTCAAGAAACCCATCAAACAACTGGCCAACGGCCTTCATTCTCTTAATATAGCCTTGCAAATCCAAGAAAGCGAGCCACGGAATTGAGTCTCCAATATCTAACACCCCATTAAGCAAGAAAAGCTCATCAATCATTTCCTTGAACTCCTTTGGCGACATGTACTCCTTTTGGCTCCCACTTTTAACTGTGTAGTTCTTTCCCAACACTAGGCGACTAATCACACTAAGACTCAAATCTGAAAAATTATCTCTTGTATTGATGGGCTTGCCAGCTGACAAGAATAACTTTTTCAGGAGGGAATGCAACTCCTGTACGCGGACAGTCTCAAACTGGTCTAGGCGTTTGGGACTGAAAATTTCCATGAGGCAAATTTTACGTGCCTGTCGCCAATACGGTCCATATTGTGACCACGTAATGTTTGAGTAGTTATACGTCGTGTATTTTCCTGCAGCGATTTTGGGACGATCAGCCAGCTTCACATCATTGGTTTTGAGAATTGCTTCCGCCATTTCTACAGATGAGCCCACAACAACTGGAAATGAACCAAACTGGAGCTGCATAATTGGCCCGTACTTCTGGACAAGGGCGTGCATGTTTCTGTGTGGGAGTGGCCCTGCAAGGAGGTTTAAGTTTCCGATTATAGGCCACGGTTTGGGGCCTGGTGGCAGGTTGAGTTTGCGACGGGTAAGGTGGCGGAAGAGGGTTATCACGGCTACGGCAGCAAGCAAAAGGGCAGCAAAAGTAGAAAGCTCCATTTTCCAAGTGGTAGAGGTAGTGAGTGTGGGAGCTGTGATCCAAACAGAAGAGGTGACGAGTATATTTATAGCACGCGCCTTTTGTATTGTTGGCTTAGTGATTTGAATTACTGGTACGAAACTCAAACACAACAAACAGTCAACTCTTTCTTGTGTTGGATATTTGGCGTATTTTATTTTATGTTTTAAAAATATTTTTCAGAACAAAGCCATTGGCAATCTTTGGTTGGAATATTTTTTTATTTAATTAAATATTTATTACTCTTTTATTTTACACATCTTCTATCCCTCTATGTTTTTTTTACAATTCATTAAGAAAACTCTAAAACAACTGTTAATTTTATTTATGGACACTTGGCAAAGCTTGATTAGCCAGTGAACATGGCATCCACTAAAATCCATTGATTGGGTAGGTATCAGATGACCGACTTCTGTGTGTCAGAAAATATTCAATGCATAATGCGAATTACTCTTTTCAACTTTTTAAATAATGCCAAGAACATAGTTGTTGAAGCAAAATGCGTAGCTCCCCTACTTGTGAACTAGAGGCAAAGCCATGCAAATGAAATGATATGAGCAATCTAGTCTGGTATATGGTATTGTGATTTTGATTGTTTTTTAAATATTTTTTTATTTTTTAAAATTTGTTTATGATAAATATTCTAAGAATATCAAAAATATGTAATTTGAAACAAAGGAGAAGAAAAATCATTTTTTTCAAAAGTTTTTTCATGATATTATACATTTTACTAAGTATTTACCAATACGATACTATGTGATAGTTTTAATCAATTTTTTTAAATTTAATAATATTTTTACCAAAAGATGCCTTTTTACCTATATATATGGTCATGATCCTCAAATTATATGTCATGTTTTCATTTTCATCCTAACATCTTATTATCGGAGAGAGAATAAGGTTAAGGTATAGAGAATCAAATGGCTCTCAAAAGAGAACGTGTTAATCTAGAAGGTCATCTGTACGACTCTAGAGAGCAATTTTCGGATATGAATTCAGATACGCTTCCGCTTTATTGTTTATGTGTTCTTGATAATTCGACATGAATGTTGGCCATTCCTAGTGCTGGTGAGAAAAAAAAAAAAAAAAAAGGAAACCGAAACGATTGCATTGGCAGGCTACCAGTGCAATTGTATAATTAAAAGGGCAGTCGTTACAAATCCTTGTAATTGCCAAAGATTGCAAGCTGCAACCGTTACATTTTAATGTTACGGTTGCAGCAACAATTCATTTCTCAGAGGTCATAACCCCTTGGGTTACCTTTTCACAACCCCTAGGGTTGGGGGCCTTAGGCTCATATAAATATTTTGTATTATGGGCTTCATCAGTAAAAACGTTATTGTCTGATCCAGAGCATGCTGGTTTAGAATCCGAGTTGGCTCGACTTAATCCATCCACGCAGTTCAATAATCAATGTTGATTTTGACTGTTGACTTTGTTAAAAAAATAGTGCAAATTTATTTTTCAAATATTGGTATATTAATATATATTTTGCAATAAATTAATTAAAACAATATGTCACCAAAGTGACCTCTCTTATGGAGATTAATTTCATTTTGAAATGTAAATGGTTATATGTATGCAATTTATATGAATATTGATCGGCCTAAAGGAAGGTCAATATTGAAAGAAAAAATATGTGTACATGTAATAATTAACATGTGATAATTATTTAGTTTTACATGTGAATAATTAATCCACCCAAAGGATGATTTATTTTTTAACATGTTCTTATCATCAATGTTTGATTACTATATTAACATATCACTTATAAATTAATCTTTTATCCAAAGTTAAACTGCTAATGGAGTGCCCGATATCTTAAGATGGGTTTTACCTTTATTTGAATTATTTTTGCTCTTAAGATAAGTCTTGTACATGAGCTTGTTTCAATTGTTGTTACTCTCTTTTCAGCTATTAATCCTGCTAATAACATTGTCAAAAGCAATTCTATTCATATGCTTAATGGCTCTAACTTCAAGTCTTGGAAAGACAATCTTTTAATAGTTCTTGAAGTTATGGATCTCGACCTTGCGTTAAGAACTGATTCTCCCCCACCCCTTATGAATAAATGTACCTCTGATGAAAAGAGGGATATGAAAAAGTGAGAGAAATCAAATTGCATGTATATAATAATCATAAAGATAGTCATTCCAAAAGCATTTAGGAGCACAATATCTTATCAAATCACTACAGCTAAAAAATTCCTTGTCAATATTGAAAAGAGATTTATCAATAATGAAAAGGCTGAAATCAATGTGCTCTTGACAAGTCTCATTTTAATGAACTATAAAGGGAAAGGCAATGTAAAGGAATACATTTTGGAGATGTCTCATCTTGCTTAAAAACTAAAAGTATTTCAGCTTAAACTCTCCAAGGACATGCTAATACATCTAGTTTTAATATCCCTTCTAGCACAATTTAGCTAGTTTAAGGTGAGTTATAACTGTCAGAAAAAGACTTAGTTTCTTAATAAGTTCATCTCACACTGTGTTCAAGAAGAGGAAATGTTGAAGCAAGATAAGACGAGGAGTGTTCACTTATTCTCTACCTTTAAAAACAAAGGAAAGAAAAGAAAGAATAATAAGAAAGTTGTGAGTACAGTACCTCAAAAGAAACAAATAACAAAATCACATGATTCTGTATGTACTAGTTATTTCTTTGTAGTATTGAAGGGCATAAAAAGAAGCATTGCACCAAGTATCATGTTTATTATTTAGACGAGTAAATCCGATGTTGTAGTAATCTACTAAATCAATATATTTCAAAAAGTTTTTAAATCAACACGGTTAGATAATTTGTATTCAAGTGAGCTATTATTGAAAATTTTAATTAATTAACATGATTTAAAATAATGAATTCTCATTTTTTTTACTTCTTGAGAAGGGCAAGATTTGATTTCACTGACAGGACACGAAAAGAAAAGGGAAAAAAAATGGACCAAGAGATCATCACCTCTCATAATAGTGGTAGAATATAGGGCCCTTTTTATATATTTTTATTTGATTGTTAATATAATAATTATTAAATATTTATATATTTATCAATTTTAAAACTTATAAAATGAGACAAGATCATATAAACTGACCCGGATATTTAATTTAATAAAAAAAAATAGAAAACCAAAGTTAAATCGAAGAACCACCGCCAACTCATCATGGTCGTTGTTCAAGAAAAAATAAAAAAACATGGTAATTGCTGAAAACTTGAAGTAGCAACGTCATTTTGTTGACTGACAATAATTTATATCATGTTAACTATTTTAAATCTAATCTTTAAAATAATATATTCTCTTAAATAATAGCGTATTCAAGAGGCAGCGACACCACCATCCCCTCCCTCTGCCCTTCCAAGAAATTACATAAAAATATTTTACGGTAATATTTTCCTATTTTATGGTAATATCTGAGAAAAATGGGTGATATTTGCAAGCTATTGCAGATAAATTTCATCAAATGGATTGAAGCTTCTTAACAATATTCTAGATTGAAAAGTGTCAGATTAAAGATTAAAAATAACAATTTCATTTTGAAGAATATCTACACTGACAAGTGTATTAGAATAAAATATTATCGAGTAATATAAATTATATCTTGATTTTTTTATTAAAAATCTTATTTAATATAAAATGGATTTGATTAAAAATATTAATTTCATGCAACTTATAATACATTTGAAAAAGAGGAAGATTTTAAGATTTTGATATAAAGCATACTCTTTAATTATCATTGTTATAAGCTTCAATTTTTTTTTTTTCTCAGAACAAAAGAAGAGAAAGAGTGTTTTACTCTGGTTCTTCAAAAATGTTAATTGTCCACTTCTCTAAGAAAACAAAACAAAACGATGATTACAATCTTATTTTGAGTAGAATTTTTTTTTTTATACGAGAAAACCTTATTTTTTTAAAAGCATATTTTGTGGGTCTAGGTGATTAAGTAAAACATCGGTTGTCTCGAGTTCTTACAAGGAGTATATGCTTGACTCGAACTCGAAATATAATATATAAATCACAAATCTTCTGTCATTACAACACGCTCTTTGAAGACTTATTTTGCAGAACATATTTTTTGCGTCGGTGAAATTTTTAGTACAAATGCTCTTCTTTTTTTTCTTTTTTTTCTTCTCTCTTGGCAACTTTTCATGGAGTGTTTTTGTACATGCAAATATCTTCCTTTGAAAAAAACCTTATAATGCATTTTTATGATTTTGAAATAGTTTTTAATATAAATTAAATAAGATTTATTACATGCACATCTTTGACATAAAAAAAATTCAAATATTATTTTTGATAAATAATATGACCGATGGTTAATGAATTGAAATAGTTGCGTTTGAGTTGGGTAAATTTTAAGTAAAGGTGAAGTAGTATATTCATGGATATAATCATTCATACCGAGACACATAAGAAAAGATAACTATGAAAACAATATGCTAACAATATAAAATATTAAATTTCATGAAATCAAGAATATATAAAAAAAAAAGTTGATGTTAACAAATTATTATAAAAAAACCTATAAGAAGTGGGGCTTTTTTTTATCATGACACTAGACATATAATAAGTCTATTTGTAAATGAGGTTAAAGTTTATTTTGAAAATATTTTTTATTTATAAATATATCAAAATAATATTATTTAAAAAAATTATTTTTAATATCAGCATATAACAATAATATAAAACACAAAAAAAATAATTTAAAAAAATTATATAATAATAAAAAAATTTAAAAAACTTTTAAAATAAGATGTGAAACACTATTATAATGTCAATATTGTTGTCAAAAAGAGAGGTGGGGGCATGCAAATGAGTCAATCGTTGCCTTTGTAACGTGTTGTGTGTGGATATAAACCAAATTGTTTAATCATTACTTAATTGTGTGCTCTCAAGAACAACGTTTTGGCATGTTGGTGAAAATTCTTGTGTCTACTCATTTTCTAGTTTAAGATTTGATTGGAATTTAAGCTTTTTAACATTAAATATTAAAATAACTTTTTAGGGGGGGGGGGGGGGATTATTTTTCATTTTTAATCTCCCGAGACCATTTTTTTGCCTCATGATTGGCAAGTTGCAAATAAACTTGTGAATAGTTAAATTATGTTATTTTTAAAATACTTTTCATATTATGATATTTAATCAATATATATATATATAGACACACACACATGCACCCACGCAATAAAAATATATGAATGGCCTTTCTCAGTACTGATTTCCAACTGGAAGTGGCATACAAATACCTAATTAAGAGTCTGCTGGGGCAAGTAATGACTTGCCACCACTTGAGTCCAAGTTTTAATTAAGGTTATATCGTGACACTATTTGGGACACCTCTACATGTTACCCCAGGCCCTGAACTAGGGGCTAGCAATTCATATGGTAGCACCCCCGCACCACACCGGTGCTTAAGGCTAGGGTCAGCATTCCTTCTGTTGATCTCCTTCTCTATCTCCTGAATCTCCGCCGAGAAATCATAAAAAGCTTCGATCATAGCGGTGTCGCCTGTCCATATCGATGGCTGTTGTCGTTCCCCTATGTACTCCTCGTCCGGTGAATGCGTTGATAGTGTGTCTATCACAGCCATTAACTTTGTGCCTTGCAACACATTTGGCAATGCTAGCAGGAAATATTTTTGTGGATCAGCTAGGAAATTTGCGTATTCAGGATCATTTTCTTCGGGGATTAATCTTCTCATTAGGGCTGGTCTATTAGGCACATAACCTCCAAAGGAATATTGCCCGAAATTCAGTGCGGCATGTTGCGCGGATGCAAGCCAGATGAGGACGGTGAGGATCCAGATAAGATCATCACTCGTAGCCAGCTTCGGCCACCAATCAGCATCACGAAGATCGAAATGGCCAACATTGATGGACTCAGAGTACCAAGCTTGGAGCTCTTTGTCATTATAAACTATGCTTGAATTTGGGTAGTAATGCTCGACATAGGTGCGGACCCAGTTCTCTATAGCAGACCAGATTAGCAGCCCATCTTGGGCATATGGGTAGTCTTCAAGAAGAAGCTTTAGACCATGTGGTTGTGACGGATCAGGTACTGCCATGCCCCTGCAACGGGAACAAGGGTTTCCATAAACCAAACATAAGTTTCATCAGAAGAAAGAGCAAGAGACCCTTTGCAACTTTCTATCAGAAAAAAAAACAAAAAAAAAAACAATAAATGCATCGGGTTACTGTGAGCGATTGATGGTTGGTGCAATGAACCCGATATTACTTGGAGTTATTGCGCCAAGTCTACGGGTGATTAGTTTGGTTCGTATGGATCAGGTTAATGTAATAATTTCATCATTTAGGCCTCGTTTGTTTCCCGGAATTCACTTTCCGGGAAATCATTTTCCAAACTTTCCTGTGTTTGTTTGTCTTCTGGAAAGTTGGTCAACGAAAAACACTTTCCGGTCAACGGAAAACACTTTCCAGTCAAAGAAGAATTTGGCTTGGTTTTCAGGAAAGTATTTTCCGGAAAATTTGGGCGGAAAACACTTTCCGGAAGTTGTGAAAAATTTAGAAATATCATTATTTGCTGATTATATCAAATTTGATCCTCAAACTTTTGATTGCTATATATAATTTGTTTTGAATATTTATTTTTCAATTCTATCTCTTAAAATTTAATTTTTATATTAATTTTGGTTCTTATTTTTATAATTGCTATTTGCTTTTTTTCTTATCATTTTTTTATTGAAATTTTTTATCTATCAAATTTGGTCCTCATTTTTTTTTATTGTTACTTATTTTATTTGAAATAATTTATGAAATGTTAATTATTATTATTTTAATTTATTCACCTTTTATTTTTTAAAAAAAAATTAGATTTGATCTCTATTATTTTGATTATTATTTATTTTATTTGAGATAATTTATGAAATTATATTTTTTTTCAATTTCATTCTCATTCAACTTTTTAATTTGTAAGATTTGTTCCTCATTATTTTAATAAACTTGAAAAAAAAAATAATTTATTAATAAATTATTTTCCAGATCATTTTCCATAACATAAACAAACACTGGAAAGTGTTTTCCAGTTCATTTTTCATAATACTGCCAAACATCGGAATTCATTTTTTAGGAATTCACTTTCCAGGAATTCATTTTCCCTGGAATTCACTTTCCAAAAGGAAACCACTTTCCAGCAAACAAACGGGGCCTTAATGTTTAATCTCTGGACCTAGAGGAGATCCTATGTTCCCATGCCTTAGGGAAAGACGTTTAAAAGTGATATAGATGCCCATAAATAACTGTGCTTGCTAAACGTACCTGCGAATGAGATCGGCATGGAGGCTTTCCTTGTCAAAACGCCAAAAGTTTTTGTAGGCAGCAGCACTAATCTCCATAGAATATTGGCCAGGAGTGAAGCAAGCTTCTATAACACCATCACCGTTGATGAGATTTTGTCGGGCTAAGGCATTGATCTCTAGTGTATATCTCATGTGTGGATCCAAGAGTTTGAATACAGGGTGCATTGCACTCAATTGCCTGTGTGCTGCCAGTATAAATGGCTCCAGGGAAGCATGTGTGCGTAACCTGTAATCATCATTTTGTTTCTATTAATGCCAACATTGATTGAGAACTTCATATCTTTGTTCAAAAAACTTAAATGGTCACCTTTTGTTCTTACCAGTGATGGACAAGCTGGTGAACACTAGCATCGTTGGAGCAAACATGAGCCTTGGCCAGTTGCCAAATCCAACTGCCAGTTGCATCCACCGGAGGTGTAACCACACGCTTTGATCGGGAATTTGGCCCTGCTGGTGGGAGGCTAAGCTCTATAGCAATGGGTTTGAGTGTCCCAAGAGGCGTCAAGAAAAATAGGGTACGAGTTGCATATGCTTTTCTTCCATCAAGTGCATTAATCCGATCCAAAAATGGAAGATAAATATCATGGTAATCAATCATAAACAATTTATTTTCCTCCAGGGCCTGCAAAACTCAAATAATGATACTTAGGGCAGACATGATTAGGGAAAATAAGTGAATTGAACATAATTAAGATCAAATAATAAGGTGGTCCATGAAATGCTGATAATCTAAAGAAGAAAACGAGAAAAACGAACAAGGATAGTGCAAGTCTTTTTTCTTTCTTTCTTTTCGTAATTTGACACTGTCAGTGAGTACAAAAGGGCAGCAGGAAATCTAGGATTACTACCTGCGAAACGGACAAGCCATTAAGATGGCCCAAAATGTGTTCTTCTTTGAGAGCAGATTCTAGTGGACCGTAAACTTCAGGATCAAGATTGCTTTTTGGTGGGAAAACCCTAAGTCTCTCAATGCTGACAGGGTTTATTCCTGAGACAGCTTCTCTGGCGAATTCATCATCTCTCAACCAGGCTAGCTTGTCCCCTGCAATATTGTGAATTGCATGCTTGCTTGTAGATTAATTAACTCATCATGTTTTGATAATTACATATGGATTGTTTACAAGAAATCCACTTTGCACATAAATAACTGTGGCCACCAAGGTATTGGAAACTCAGACACGTTTTTTATTCGACCAAGATTGGCTCCCAGCTAGGCAGCCAACGAAGAAAAATCATAAGTGAAATTTTTTTCCTCTCCGATAAGCAAATGCTAGACAAGGTCATTCTTCCTTGAAAGGGCAATGGTGATTATTCTTCCTCTTAAATACCTTTAGTGTCTATGACTTGGATCCCACTGAATGATGAGCAACGCCAAGTGGCTAACACAAATTTTCTTTTTGATTTTTAATTTATTCACGACGTTATTTTCATGCTAGTTCAATTTGACGGGCATTTGTAAATCAATTTTCCCTCTATGATCCAAATAAAAACGGGACATCAACAATAAAACTAGAAAATTAAATGAATAAGTGAGTATAGTAAGGTCTTTAAGTCAATTCAAGTTAAATTTTATTCGGTCTAATTATTTAAAAAAAAATCTTGATTTTTTTTAGTTTTAAGTTTTTTTTTATATTTTTGAATTAAAGAGGTATTTAAGAAAACAATATTTACCACATTTTAAAACAAATCTTATTACCATTTTGGAAGTGTGTGTTTAACTAGTGGATCATACAACCAAAATTCTGTCTATTTCTAGTTTGCGCATTAAGATATACGCAATGTTTGTCCCCTACTGGACGGTCCAAAAGTTGCATAGCTCTTGCAATCTTTAACGAATATAAAATAGGAAATCTAACAGGGAATGTATGTACTCACTGGAAAGAATCTTTGGTGTGTCATATTTGAGCTGTCCCTCACCAGACTCCTGCATCTTGTTGACCGCTTTGAGCAATGGTAAATTCTTCCAGATCTCATCTTGCAATCCCACTTTAAGAAGAAGCCCTTCCTTGTAGAGAACATCAATATCTGAGAAGCTACTAAAGTCCTGATTATCAGCAGAGATGCTGGCCTTAATCGCTGGTATTAGAGTATGAAGCACTGCTCTAAGCCTCCCATTTGAGAAAGTAATTTGCTTGGACTCCTCAAACTGTTCATCTCTAGGCACGTACAGCGGCGTTGGCTTCTCCACCCGGCTCTCCGCTTTAGTATCTGGTACGCATGCATGCGAGGAATCAAGCAGGGTTCTTGTGAGTGTGTGTGTGCTGATAATGCATCGTGGAAGCATCCTTGACAAGTCGTAGATATGTTTAAATCATCAATGAAATTAAGGAAGCAAAACCTGACTAACCAGAATCCATTGGAGGTCGACCAGTACGGCATCGTCTTGGGTATGGAATTGCTTTACCACCAAGTGTAGGTCTAACCAGGTGATTACCCTTGTCTGGATTTCCCAAATCATTGTACACATCAAAGTCGTAAATCCTGTCTGACATTTTTCTAACTCCTTTGCCATCGCCCCTAAGATTTCTTAGCTCCCTTTCTCTTAATGCTTTGAGCCCAGTAGGGGTCTCGCTTGGTAAATATGGCTGCTCAAATTAAATTAAAGTGCATGAGGAGACCATATATATATGCTAACAAAATTTACGTACAGGCAGCAATTTTCTTTATTAATTCTCAAAGTGGGATCCATGCACTGCACAGTATGAAGGGTACTGTGATTAGATGACAGTTGTTCCCTTAAACGCTTACTAAGAAGTTCATCTCCATTAATACAACACCATCCATCCCATGATACAAACAGGCTGATCATCATGTTGCATGAAGCTCATCAAAGGGAGTGAGCGTTCAAGATAGCTTTGATCTCTATTTTTACTTGTGAATCACTCTTCTGTGTCCTCATTTTCTACTGGTAAAAAGAGAAGAAGCACAGACACCCCCTGGCCCGTCCATGATCTAGTTGCGTGATACAGAGAGTGACATCCGTCCAATTACAGGGGAATCTAAATAAAGTCTTATTGTTGACAGTAACTTTTTCCAATTTCTTCTCAGTGGGGATTCCACTACATATTTTGAAAGCGACATGTGAGGAAATTCAATTTTTAACTTGGTGAAATTCGATTTACTATTTGGAAGAAGTGGTAGTCATAGTACAGAATATACATATACATATATATATATATATATATATATATATATATATATATATATATATATATGTATATATATATATATATATATATGTATATGTATATATATATATATATATATATATATATATATATATATATATATATATATATATATATATATATATATATATATATATGTATATGTATATATATATATATATATATATATATATGTATATGTATATTCTGTACTACGACTACCACTTCTTCCAAATATATATATATATATATATATATATATATATATATATATATGTATATATATATATATATATATATGTATATGTATATGTATATTCTGTACTACGAAGAAAATAAAGCAAGAAGAAATATTGAGTTGTTGAAAACTCAATGTCAGTAGGCTCTGGATTGTTCCCCTTCATTGTCATTTTAAAAGAAGTCAAAACCTATCAACATGTGATTTATGGTTTGACCTTTGTAAATTGTATATTATTCAACAAAAACAACCTAATACACACACACACACACACACACACACAGCCGATCGTATCATGCATTTCCCGAAAGTCAGAATTCAGAAAATAAAAAAATAATTACCTTATTAGAGAAAAATATCCTCTCCGAAGGATGATCTTTTCTGGATTGTACCCATGAGTTGCAAGGGAAATGAACTGGACCGCAAGCAAAACCTTCAATGGTGATGGTCTCCAAGAAAAACTCCCGTTGATGCTTGTTGCTCACTGTGATTGCCCCAGGCACACCAAAATTTGAGTCTACTGTAAATTCAGCAGTGTAATGGACCTTCTCAGCTTTAATATTTGATTTCTTTGACCAGTCTCTTAACGCGGCTTCCCTGCTTCTCTTTGGTTCCTTGCTCTCTACAGAACCAGTTAAGATCATTATCGAATTCTAAGTTTCTATGATCTAATGAAAAACCGAAGCATAAATGAATTAGATATGCTTTCTCTTTAGATTTACAGGTATTTAAGGCGTAATTAATTATGACAAACATGCAAGTCAACCCATATCATGAGAGTTTCATTCTTATTATCAAACAAAGAAAACTGGAAAGAAGTGTAATGCCTCGTTATTAGAAGATCCACAACAAGTTCTAATGATGATCACCCTTTTATTTAGTACCCAGAATGAGAAATACTGCTTTACTTACTTGGATCAACTTCAGTGCTAATAAGCTCCAAAACTACATTTCTCCCAATATTATCAGTTAAAGCATCCAGCTTCTTCACGAGAGTCTCCTTCAAGCCCTCCTTGTGTTTGTTTCTCACAGTCACCAAAGCTCTCACCTTGAATTTCACTGCCTTTTCAGGCAAACTTGTGTAGTTATTAGCCTTGATTATATCTTCTCGAATAGCCGCCACAGGACCCTTCACAGCTCTCCTGACTCGCTCCTGCCTTCTTTGCTGCTGCAAAGGCACCGGGACGGGGCTCACCAAGAACTTGTTCTTCTTAACCATTCCTAGCCTTCGGTTCATCAACATTTTTGATGGTGTTACAAATGATGGTCCATCAATTAAGCGACCACCCATGATTTCTATAGTCAGCGCCATCTTGCTCATCGCTCTCTGTTTCTTTTCAAAGATGACTATGTTTTTGCAGAGATGAGAGAAATTAATGGTGTTCGGGACCAAGAAAGAGGCGTTACGGTAATGGGAGAGCACGAGATGAGTTGGATGGCTACTGGCTCGTGTTTTCTGCTTCTTTTTGATGAATATGTGCTGTCTGTTGCCTTATACATACAACACAAGCGCGCATGTGTTTGAAAGCCAAATGAAATTGGTGTGCCATAAAGAATATGTCACCGTCCACACGTTTTTTTAAATTGTTTAATTTTTTCGGCTTTTTGTTTTTTTTCAACTCCCTTATCGTAAAAGTAATTCATATTAAATATACAATTAAAAAACTTGGTGAACCACCTTTGGTCCTTCAAATTTTGTTGTCATTTCATTTTATTTTTATTTTCATTTGTATCATTTTTTATTGGATTTTTTTTTATTCACATCTTTTTTATATAAAAAATAGAATTTAATTTTGTAAAATTTATTATTAGTAAATTATAAAATGATATTTAGAATATGAACACGCGAGCCAATGCAACAACTAATGAATATTAAAAAAAAAATGCAATATAGAATAAAGACACAATTCATTGGGAGATGCAATAGTTGCTCACAATTTTATTTTATTTTACTTAATTTTTTATTTTCAATTTAATTATTTTAAAATAAGCTGATTTGAAATTGAGTTTGATAATTTATTTTAATTCATTTATTCTCAATGTAAATCTTTTATATTAAATTAATTTGAGATTAATTTTTTTATTTTAATTGGTTTTATACGAAGATCTTGTCATTTTAAGAATATTCAGGTTTAATGCTTGATTTGGAAAAGTGAAATTCAATTTTATTGATTCAAACCAACTAAAATTTTAAAGATTATGAAACAAATATTCAACTTTTTTTCTTATAAAATAAAATAATTTTGTGTGATAACAACACCCATATCTCTTTTTGACATTGAGAAAAGAATATCTCATCCCGTAACATAGCAACAACATGAATCAAAATATATATGGGTCATCAAGAACATTTTTTTTACTTAGGGTTCGGTAAAGGGCAAGTCACAAGTCAAGGTTCAAATCGATTAACCATGTGAATCTAATTTATTTTATAAAAAATGATATCATTTAAAAAACAAATATTAACATTTTGGATAGATGTTTTTTAGTTAATCATGTTGGTGGTTAGGCTAGAATTCTAATCCTATGATATCGAGTCAATTGCTCTTTATTTTTCTTGAAACCTGGCCCAACCTACGTTTTAAGTCATCAAGTAATGATGACGATTTAATTTGAACCTTGAGAACGAGATAATATTTTCTGGATAATTAATTTCCGTAATGGATATAAGGTAGAGTATGGATAGTTCATGATAAATATTTATTTTCTTTTAATAAATAAAAATATAAAAATGAAGCAATCCCCACCGGGAAGGTGTTTGCTGAAGACACGTGTATGCATCCCTGTCTTGCACTAAACATATCCCGCTGCTTCGATCATTCATGATTGTGAATCTCCAGGGACGGTGAGAAATTATACGGAGAAAGTGTTGGGTAGGGCTCCAGCTATGGATACATTGACTTTTATGGAAAGGTTTTTTATTTTTTTTAATTACTCCATGGATATTTAATATTTTTATTGTGACATGAAATATTATTTATTTATCCTTTAATAGGATAATAGAATTATATTTTCTTTCGAATAAAAAATATTCAAAAATCGATAGATTAAATATAAATGAGTAATGAATCAAATATGTGCTAATTTTGGATACAAGTACACTAGAAATTCAATTCATGCATATAATCCCTGATATTATGGTAAATGATTTGGATTTCCATTCTCTCCTATTTGAAAACAAGACCATTTGTTTTTTACCCCTTTTATATTTTTATTTTCTTCTAAGAAAAAAATTCATACATCAATATTCGAATTTTATTATCTAATATTAGATTAATGATAAATTATTTTATATATTTTTTAATTTTATCTTTAATATAGAAGAAAAAAATCCAATCATAAATATGAGAATTTTATTATTTAATATTAGATTAATGATACATTATTTTATATATTTTTTTAATTTTATCTTTAATATGAATTTTTAATTTTTTTGTTATTTACCTTTTTATATCTTAACTATATCTTTTAATATGATTTTTTTTAATAAATTTTATCATTCAAGAAAAAAAAAACATTTTATGTACCTAAACATTAAATAATATTATAAGGTAACTTTCATTTAATTTGTTTTAAAGCTCAGGTTAGAAAAATAATCAAGTCAGATTTTTTTAAAATTTTAAACCGTTATACCGAGTCTCATCACAATGCTAAAATATTTCCATATTCTAAATATTATTTCTATATATATTAACTTAAATATAATTTTCATGATTGTTTTATTATGTGTTTTTTAATGTGTACATAGACACAGATTATTATAGATTATGCCAATAAAATTATCATTTTATCTTAGGGCTGAAAAATTTAATCCTCATAATCGAGGTCATTTTCGATATTTTTAGGAGACATGTATGGTATTTTAAACAGTGGAGGGTATTTTCGGTCTTTCACAAACTTTTACACAATAAAACTATGAAAATAGCCTATGAAAAGACAAAAAAGAAGGCATAGAGAGAGGGGCATTTTACTTTCCCACACGGTTTTTTTGTGGTTTATCTCCAGGTTTATTGGTGTATTGATAATTTGATATTGTTTTATTAATTCTTTTATGAAACACTACAGCCGCATCATATGAATATGACAACAGTGTTTCACGTTCACGCGCCTTTTAGTCAGTGCATGCGGTGTCATTGTGCCATTAAAACAATATGGTCGCCATGTCACCTAGTGCACTGCCATTACTCTACCTCCTAGTGCAACGTGTGTCACATTACAATGGTCGGTGAATCGTCGGGGGATGGTTTTTAGTTTTCTCTATCTCCTGTCATCAGTAAAAACATTATAAGTCCTTAATGTTTGTGATTGTTTTATTTTAGTCCCTGTTCTTTTGATTTTGATTTTATTCCTGATTTATTCAATGAATAATTTTATTTTTTTCCAATTGTTCCCTTCAATTGAAACTTATTATATATGTTGGTTTTAATTTTAATTTTAATTTTTTGTTTGTTTTTGGTTCCTCTAATTTTTTGGTATACAGGTTTTAATTTTATCCTCCAATTGAAATTGGTCATAAATGTTATTTTTCATTTCGGTCCTTAGTCTATTAATTTTTCAACAAAATCACGGTGCATTTTTTTTAAATACCTTTATTTGTTTCGGTTCCAAAGTTTTTATTTGTTTCAATTCTATCCTTCAATTAAAATTAATTATATATTTTATTTTTCATTTCATTCCTTATTCTTTGAATTGCTTATTTGATATTATCCTTTAGTGTTTTCGGTCCTTCTTAGATAGTATTTATTTTTTATTCGTATTTATGCATCTAAACTTTTAGTTTCTTATTTTAGTTTTTATCAGTTTATTTTTTATTGAGATTTTATTTTTATTCGATGTAGTTCTAAAATTTTAATTTATATTGATGATAATTTGAAAATTAATATTTATCCCTTTTTCTATTTGTTCTTTTTTTGTGTTTTTTGTTATTTTTATTTTTTTTAGATCAAATGATTTTATGATTTTATTGTTTACGCAACAATAATGATAATTTTATTGATTTTTTTATTAAAATGTTTTGCTTTTTTATTATTTGGGAAAATTTAATAATTTTAATTGTTATAGTCATGATAATGACGGTAACGTAATGATAGATTTTCAATGATGTTTTATCCTTTTATGGATAGAAAATTAACTACTTACTTTTTTATTTTATTATTACAGGTGTTCTTACAATTATATTTTGTTTGTTGTGTTTAATTTAAATTGGATTATAAAATGAATTATTTCTAATACAGTGAATTCAATCTTCTTGTTTTTTTAATGACGATGATAATTTTAATTGGTTATTTCTATTAAATCTACTAAACAGATAAATTTATATAAGTTTAAAATTCATATATTTTATAAACAATTTCGACTTCACTGGAATTCTGCATAAATTTATTATTTTATCCAAGTTTATATTATAATAAAAAAAATCTCATACAATTTATATTTTTTTTTGCATTGAAAAAATATAGTTTCAGTCGCGACGAGACACAGATAAGTGACTAATAAATATATGAACCTAAGCAAAGACATGATAAATAAACTTGTGCGTTCTAACCAATTGCGAGCTAATTTGATACTTATCTTTTCCAAATATTAATTGATGATAATATTAATACACTTTTATCAATATATTATACCTCCTCGTGCTCCATTTATATAGCATATATTATTAAATTTAAAGATATACAATACTATCTTAGTATTGTTTGCATCTATCCCAAAAAAACATGATGTGATAATAAAAACCTTGTGATCTATATAATAAATTTTGAGTTTAAATCAGGATTTTTTTTTTTTATAAAAGTATGGAATAATCAGGTTTTACTCATTTATCCAGGTCCACAAAATATACTTTTTAGAAAGTGAGATTTATTTATATAGAAAAAAGTAGTACTTGCATTTCATACTTGTCAATATTATAAAATATTTTATTTGAAATACTATACGAATTAACCCATTTTAGTCGTTATGTATGTGCAGGCATAATTACAGGATGTATATTATGAAAGAATAGTTGACTAGCATGTTATTTTAATTATTGACTTCACGTCGCCATATTACAAGTGAGTGTGGGCAAGAAAAGTCAACACTTAAACTTATCAAACTCATCACCGTCCATGACATTGAAGAAAAGTCAACAATTAAACTTATCACCCTCATCACCGTCCTTGAATATTGAAGAAAAGTCAACAGTTAAACTTATCACACTCATCACCGTCCATGAAAATTGTAGTTAAGGTAGAAAAACTAAAAACGACCCCCGACGAGGAGGCAACAATGGCGATACACACACGCCACTAACCATATTTTTTCACTAAAAAAAATATTAATTATATAAAATTTTTTATTATAATATAAATTCAGAGAAAATAATAAATCTGTACAGAATTCTTGTAAAATTTAAGCTTTTTATTAAATATATAAATTTTAAATTGATATAAATTTATTTGTTAAGTAAGTTTTAACGAATCATCAGCATAATATTATCATCGTCATTAAAAAAACAAAACGATTCAGATACTTCAATTATTGAATTTACCATATTAGAATTAGTTCATTTTATATTCTAATTTAAATTAAACACAATGAATAAGATATAAATTGTCAAAACACTTGCAATAATCAAATAAAAAAAATAAGTAGTTACATTTCTATCTACAAAATTGAAAAACAATCATTGAAAATTCATTCCTATGTTATCATCATTATCATGACTATAACAGTTAAAATTATTATCAATATTATTTCTCAAACAATTAAAATCATTAAATTGCTTCAAAAAATAAAAAAAAATATTTTTACAAAGAAAATAAAAAAAATAATCACTAAAATTATTATTATTATTATTGCACAAATAATGAAATAATAAAAGTATCTAATTCAAAAAAAAGATAAAAATAAAGCAAACACACAAAAAAAGAACAAAGGGAAAAAAGAAGAAATACTAATTTTAAAATGATCAATAATATAAATTAAAATTTTAGGATTGAGCTAAAAAAAATAAAACCCTAATAACAAAATAAAACAACTAATATATAAACACGTCGATGTTTCACTGTGCATCTTTTTTGTAGATTTAAATTGTTAAATTATTATTTTACCCCTAGAATCACCAAAAAATGACCACAATATCGGGGGTGCTATGGTATTTTCAATTTTTATTACATAGTAAAACTATAGAATTATCACTAGGAGTTGACAAAAAGAACAAGGTTGGAGGAGGATATTTTGGATTTTACACATATTTTGCAAGGTACAATTACTTACATACCCTCGTAAAAATACAAAAAGGATGTTATGTGGCTGTGGGCTTGGAGATACTTTCACTACTAATTTTTTCATGATTATCACTGAGTTTAAGTGTGTTTAGGTAATTTGATATTTTTTTTTATTTTTGAGAAACATTGCAAGCATGTAGTCAGGATGCGAAAGCGTTTCACAAGGACGCGCCTTTCAGGCGGTGTGTACAGCGTTGTTTAGATGTGAAAGTGTCTGTTCGTTGTGTCGCCCTGTCCTCTATCTTCCAGTGAGGAGCGTGTCATTGTATAGTGATCGGGGAAGCATTGATAGATGATTTCTAGTTTTTTCTTCCTTTTCTCTCTCCTATCACAGGAAAATACATAGTAGTCCTTAATGTTTGTGATTGTTTTATTTTGATCCTTGTTCTTTGGATTTTTGTTTTATTTCTGATTTCTTCAAATGAAATTTTGATTGTTTTTAATTGTGCTCTTCAATTGAAACTGAATATATATATATATATATATATATATATATATATATATTAATTTTTATTTCAGTCCTTATTTTTTTAACTTTTAATTTGTTTTTTTTCCTTTATTTTTTTTGGTATACAGGTTTTAATTTTGTCCTCAAATTCATATTGGTCATATATGCTACTTTTCATTTCGATCTTAATTTGTTACCTTTTTTGACGCAATTACACTGGAATGTTTTTTGAAAAAAAATATCTTTATTTATTTCGGTCACAAGGTTTTTATTTGCTTCAATTCTATCCATCGATAGGAATTAATTATATATTTATTTTATCCCTTATTCTTTGAATATTTTATTTGGTATTAATTCATTTGGTTTTTTCAGTCCTTCATAGACAATTTTTTTTTTACCCGTATTTATACATCTATTCTTTTAATTTCTATTTTTAATTTTTATCTTTTCTTAAGGTTTTATTTTTATTTGGTTCAATCCTGAAATTTAATTTATGTTGGTGATGATTTTAAAATTAATATTTCACCTTTTTTTTCTTTTAATCTTTTTTTGATATATTCTGTTATTTTTATCTGATTTTTTGGAACAGATAATTTTATGGTTTTATTGTTTGCACAATAATAATAATAATAATAACAATAATAATAATTTTAGTGATTATTATTTTATTTTTATTTTGTAAAAATGCTTATCTTTTTTTTTTCTTATTCTTTGTGGCAATTGGATGATTTTAATTGTTTGGACAATAATATTGATAATAATTTTAATTGTTATAGTCATGATAATGATGGTAATGCAGGGATAAATTTTCAATGATGTTTTCTTCATTTTGTAGATAGAAATTTAACTACTTATTTTTTTATTTAATTACTGCAGATATTTTCACAATTTATATTTTATTTATTGCATTTAATTTTAATTGGATTGCAAAATCAATTAATCTTAATACGGTGAATTCGATAATTCAAATATTCGAATTTTCTTTTTTTATATAGGAAACTTGCACTCCATAATATTTCTGCACAGATTTATTATTTTACCTAAATTTATATTATAATAAAAAAATCTAACATAATTAATATTTTTACATTGAAAAAAATATGGTTCTAATCGCAGCGAAATGAGTGAAAAAGGCCTGTGTGTGTGTGTGTTTGTAAGTTATGTTGTCCCCTGTTAAAATATTTTTTATGTTTTTATTTAGTTTCATTTAAAACTTACATGATATTTATTCTCAATAAATCAAAACAATTGAATTGTCAATGTTATTTTATTTTAAAAAATATTAATGAAAATGATTAGTTGTATTTAGTTTAAATCGTGATAGGATTCTTTAACATATTAGGTTGATAATTATCAACTAAAATAAGGGTATTAACCATTATCGATAAAAATGATTAGTTGTATTAAATTAAAATTCTAGTAGGATTCCATAGGATATTTGTATTCAATTTAATTTTCAATAGAATTAGTTAACTCAGTACATTAATTAGTAATTATGAAAAATAAATTGGAAATAAAATGAAGTTAGTAAATCAATTATTTTGACAACTAAAGATTTTGAATGTCGCTACGATGAATTTTTCACGCTTTGCACCCTGCAATTCCTGGATTTGGAGAGACAACGACGCGCGGTGAAAATAAAAAGTGTTTTATAGTTGTAAAAATTACAATTATAATTATCAGGAGTCATCACCTAGTATTACGGTCACTAGGAACTTATTGGTCTACGAGAGCTGGGTAAAGGCATTTGTTGTGCAAGGAAAAAACGCATCATCTCTAGTATATCCTACCTAAGGTAAGCTGCTTTATTTTTTGGTTGTTTTTCGTAAGTCATTCTTTTTTTGCTAAAATTTCACGTAGATCGCTCTTCGTGAGAGAGTCTCTACCTCATTAGTAGTTGAAATCCTAACCTTTCTATCGTTTGGAAATTTCCACACTGTGTAAAAATCTTTTTTATCCACAAGTGTACTTTGCAGTGTAATTTTACACCCTAATAGATAAAACAAGTTAAATATTAATTTTTATATTTTAGCCAAATTTCAATGGATAACTGTAAACTAGTTACGATATCCAATTTTATTTTAAAATATGAGAAAAATACAACATATATTTTTTTACAAAAATTATGATAGGAAAACCTTGAAATTCGGCCACATGCATGGAAACAACACATTTTTATATTTTTAAAATTTTTGCATTTTATATGTTTTTGCCCCTATTTTTTAAAGAAAATAAAAAAAATATGGGTTGGATTGTCCAACCCTAATGGGCCAATAAGGCCCATCCCTTGATGGGCTAGTTGTCCAGCCCTAATAGGCAAGAGCCCATCCCGTAGCGGGATGACTTTCCAGCCCAATTGGTTGAGAGGCCCATATTCAAGCGGACTAGGTTGTCTAGCCGTGATGGGTCGAGAAGCTTATCCTATGGTGGGCTAGACTGTGAGGCTTGATGGGCCGAAAGGGATATCCTGTAGTGGGTTAACTCTCTAGCCTAATGGGCCGAAGGCCATATTTTGGTGGGTTGGCTCTCCAACCCAATAGGTTAAGAGGCCTTATTTTGATGGACTTAGCTCTCCAGTCCGATGGGCCGAGAGGCCCATCCCGTGGTTGGCTGATAGGCCAAGCTGGTGGGTCTACAGCCCACCCAAACTCGGTGGCTAGGACAGGAGTAGGGCTCGACCTAGTCAACCCACTGTTCTTTACATGAACAGTGGGCGATGGAGAGTGAATTAATTCACTCCCGAGAAGACAATGAATAGTAGGCGACACTTGGTCGAGTTTGATATATGGCGTACCTGTCACTGCCGCTGATTAGAGGAGGCCGAGATGGTTGTCCCTGTGATTGTGATGATGAAAATGGATGCCTGTGGTGACCCGTGGAGGCGTCGAGGTTAGCTGAAGCACGCCGCTGTAACTCATGTTGCTGCTGCTTCCTTGTTGAAGGCTACAGTTAGGTCGTTTCTATGGAGGAGGAGATGGGAGTGGTGAGGGTGATGGTGCTGGGTGGAGTTGGTTGCTGTTAGAGGAGGAGAGAAAGGTTGTTTATGTTATTGTTTTTTAGAGAGAGAAACGATGACAAGAGGAGAGAGAGAGACATTGTCATCGAAAAATGAGAGAAAGGATGTTGCCAGAGTCACTCTACTTGAGACTAGGAAAAATAAAAGTGGAGTTTCAAATGATTTGCTCTTCTCGGTTTGTTATTGCCCTTTTTTTAGCCTTGCCCCTCCATTCGTTCATGACTTTCTTTTATAATTTTCCCCTATTTATAGGCTCATCTTGCAACTTGCAAGTATGAGATTGATGTCCAAATCATGGTGTTTTCAGGGGGTAGATTGTAAGGTATGGCTGTCGGTAGCGCCACTATCTAGTCAGCTCAAAAGTGATATTTTTTTAATATAAAATACACTGAAAAAATGGGTTATTATGAAAAGAGTTTTTCGATGGGAAGAACAATGTTTTTATTTTTAATTTTAGCTTCTGATTTCACCCAAAAAATTTCATCACTGAAAATTTTGATCTTCTTAATTTAATCAAATTAAGCTTCCAAACTTGATTTCTCACTAATTAAACCCTTAATAAAATTAATTTGACTTATTTAAAGTATAATTAAGCTCTTGCACTTAATTAAATCCTTAAATTGGGCTCTCAATTGATCCCTAGACATAATTACACTTTAATTTAACTGACGATTAAATCAAATTGGCTCATAAAAATATAATTATGTCTCTTGACTTAAGTTTTAAACATATTTATCCAATAATAAATTATTTCATCCTTGAATTTGTATTTTTTTTCATTTTTAGGCACAAAAGAGGTACAATCTAGCTATTGAAAACGTCAAAAATTTCCACTTTGATTTTTCTGCCGACACCAGTCCCTTTTATTTTATTTTATTTATTTTATTTTTGGGTAGATTTTGGAGAATAATCTAAAAATTAGGTTCTGACATTGAAAAAAGAATATTTTTTTGATAGAGAAATATTTACAAAATAAATAAGTTTTGAAAATAAAAACAAAATATTTTTGAGCCCCTAATTTATTAAAAGATAAATGAAGATCAACTTGGATTTTGGTAAAATAATTAATATTAGATATTTAAAATAATAATGCATCACGTTATATTTGTATGTGTACGAATGGATGAAAAAGACGGGCCTCTCCCGACTTGAGCTCCATCATTTTTGTACAAAAATATTTCACATTGCGTAGGCTGACGATTTGGTATAAATATAAAATCTTACATTTTGAATATTTATTTTATTTGATTTTATTGATTTGTATGGAGTTAAATAATATAATTATTATATATGAATTGATTTTTTTAATACCCTAAGTAGCATGGGACATTACTCACTAGAAACAACAAAGTGTATAAATTAACGTGGCATAAATAAATGTAAACCCTTACACAAGTTACTTGAAGTTGAAAACGAGTCATCAATGTAATCTAGACAGCTTGCCATGTATTTTTAGCTTTTGTGATACAATCAACATTGTTGATAAGAGAAAGTGTGACTTGTAAGCTGCATATAAAAAAACAAATTGGAGATGTATTGTTGAAGAAAACCCAATTCTCAAAAAAGACATTAGATTGGAGATGTATTATTGAAGAAAACCCAATTCTATTTCTATCCATGTTTTTATATATATATATATATATATATATATATACACTCTTGCTTTTTGTTTTCAATTTTTATTTATTTCCACTATTATTAAGGTTTTTTTATTTATTGTTTAAATTTTAATATGTGTTGGTGGTCATTTGAAATTTAATAATTATTATGATTTCTCTTTCTTTTTTCCTTTGAGACAAATAATTTATTAAAATCTAATAATATTTATTTTTATTTTGTTATTTATTTTTTTAAAATTGGTTTTTTGTTAGTATTGTTAGGTCTTGAATTTTCTAATTATTATAAATAAGACATTCAAAATAATGATTATTTGTTAGTTTTGTTTTCTTTTAAGTATGTCAAATTAATTATATATTTGTATATTTATGTAATATTAGTGTCTTAATATATATATATATAGAGAGAGAGATACACACACCTAGAATTTGTGAAAAAAATATATATATCTTTAGTTAATATCATCGATTGTGATTTTGCTATTTACTAATTAGATTACTACCAAATTAGTTAAAAAAAAAACACCAATCAAATTATTTGTTGCATAAAATAAATTAACTCAGTTGTGCTAAAATTCAATAAATATATTTTTACTATTTGCTAATAAAAGAATTCATGAAACAAATAAAACATACATAACAATTAATCAGTATGTTACACGGAACACATAACTCATTTCGATTCTAACTGTACAATCTATCATTATAATAATTATCAAAACAGTTTTAACAGTATCAACATTCAATCACTTTTAGGAAGAAAAAAAACATTTCTAACATATTTCATTAATTATAATTTTACTAATTAAATATTAAAATAATCAGTTACAATGCGTATAAAATCATTGAATTTCCTACATAGAAAAAAGCCTAGATAAAGTATTCAAAATAATGATAATGATTATTAGGTTTTTTTTCTTATACATATGTGAGACTAATTATATATTTTAATAATTATTTAATATTATCGCATAAAAATATACAGAGAGAGAGAAAAAATGACCTAGGATTTTTTGAAGAAAAAAATTAATATTAGTATTTTAAAATCATTTAATATAATAATATGACGAATAAATCTTATAAAATAAAAATATTTTGGCTTTTAATTTTAATTTTGTACTCTTTTGTTTAAGTTTATTTCTTAAAAAAATTTATAACATTTCAAATCTAATATTATTAGGAAAAAAAGACAACTCATAAGAAAATAGATAGACAAATTTACCTAGGTTATCTACAATTAAAAAATACACGAACCACTTTCCGTTTCAATTACACTGTTCCTTTTAGGAGAAAAAAAAACTCATTTCTAACATATTTTATATATTATAATTTTACTAATTGAATATTAAAATAACTAATTATAGTACGCAAAAAATTTAAGTTTATTTCTTAGAAAATTTACAATATTTTTATTTATAACATTTCAGATCTAATATTACTGGGGGGAAACAATTAATAAAAAAAATAGGTAGATAAATTTATCTAGGTTATCTACAATTAAAAAATATACGAATCACTTTCCATTTCAATCACACTATTCCTTTTAGGCAGAAAAAAATTTATTTCTAGTATATTTTATTTATTATAATGTTATTAATTAAATATTAAAATAACTAATTACAATATATGAAAAATTAATTAATTTTCTACATTTAAAAAAAACTCAATACAATACGCGTGCAAGCATCCTCGTTAAAGCTAAATGAAGATCATCACGGCTTTTGGTAAAATAAATAATATTAGATATTTAAAATAATAAAGCATCACGTTATATTTGTTTGTATAGGAATGCAAGAAAAAGACGGGCCTCTCCCAACTTGGGCTCCATCATTTTTGTATAAAAATATTTCAAATTACGTAGGCTGACGATATGGGATAAATATAAAATCTTATATCTTGAATATTTATTTTATTTGATTTGAATGGAGTTAAATAATATAATTATTATATATGAATTGATTCTTTGAATACCCTAACCGCAAGAGAAGTAGCATGGGACATTAGTCACTAGAAACAACAAAGTGTATAAATTAACGTTGCATGAATAAATGTAAACCCTTACACAAGTTACTTGAACTTGAAAACGAGTCATCAATGTAATCTCGACAGCTTGCCATGTATTTTTAGCTTTTGTGATACAATTAACATTGTTGATAAGAGAAAGTGTGACTTGTAAGTTGCATAGAAAAAAAACAAATTGGAGATGTATGATTGAAGAAAACCAGAAAACCCCATTCTAAAAAAAACATTAGATTGAAGATGTATTATTGAAGAAAATCCAATTCTCAAAGAAAAAAAAAAACATTAGATGAAATATGATATACAACTCGAGTTAATTGAAGTTACAAGTTAGATGGATAAGAGTTTTATTTAGATTTTTAAGTTTAAAATAACATTGTTTTTGTAAAGAAAGGAATTAGATAATTGCAAATTCGAGTACGATTCTAGATTATTTACTCATCTAGATCAAGTTTCATAACTATATGAATATTTTTTGGATTTACACATGTACGTGTGAACGATAATAGCTTGTTGATATCTTCAAATTGTGTCAATCTCTTGATTCTACAACCAAATAACAAAAACAAACTGGAGATGTATTGTTGAAGAAAACCCCATTCTAAAAAAAAACATTAGATTGGAGATGTATTATTGAAGAAAACCCAATTCTCGAAGGAAAAAAAAACATTAGATGAAACATGATACACAACTCGAGTTACCTGAAGTTACAAGTTAGATGGATAAGAGTTTTATTTAGATTTTAAGTTTAAAATAACATTGTTTTGCAAAGAAAAAAATTAGATAATTATAAATTCAAGTAGAATTCTAGATTATTTACTAGGTTAGATCAAGTTTCATAACTATATGAATATTTTTTTGAATTTATAAACATGTGTGTGATAGCGATAACAACTTATTGATATCTTGAAATGGTGTCAATCTCTCGATTCTACAGACAATTAACAAAAATAAAATCCCTCGAGTATGAGATTGTACGGAAGAAAAGGAAAGAGAGAGTCATTAGTAGTCGAGCCAATCTTTACATTGAAATTATAAGAAATAATACACTTTTATTTAAACTTTCTTGCTGCTCGAAACAAAAAGACGGGAAATATAAAAATATATTAACATAACTGAAATCGAACTTAAGATCTGAAATTGAGAAGAAAAATTGGCAGTTTTACATGATACTGAACGATCGAGAGGGGTTGGATCTGCTAGCCACGGAAAGAAAGTTGGAGAAAGTAATACCTATGCCAGGAACAGCAAAAGAGGTCTCCATTAAAAGCCTCTGGTTATAAGCCTCTATGCTCGATCCAGACACCTTGAAATCCTTCATGAGATTACGATGATATTCCTTAAGCTTCTTTAACAGGCAAAGGTATTGCAATTTGAGCCACCTCAGTCGCATTCCTCTTAGCGTCCTCACTAAAAACGCTCTTCGTCGTCGAGGCTTTTCTCCTCCTCCTAGACGTATTATGGGAAGTTTACGCCCACGTACAGAGAGTCTCCGTCGAAGCGGCCACCGGGAGGTGGTGGCGAGATTGGTGTTTTTGATCAGAGGGATATCACGTTCTTGAGCCATGTGACCAGTAGCAGAAAGGTATGGGAAAAATGGGAGAGAGAATTTATGGGAAGGACAGGGAAATAAAATACTCCATAAGTTTTCATGTACAGTTGACGATGTTGAGACAAAGGCAGCTTGGGGTATCTCTGGGGCCCAGTGAAGTTGAGTATTTATTGTGCTTGCCCTTTCCTAGCGTCGCAAGGAGGAAGGAACGTGCCCTTTGTTTGTAATTGCTCGTGATATGAAGACACGTCATTTGCTTACTTCTTAATTACTCTCCAATTCATGGAGAGACGTGATGAACGTTAAAATAATTAATCGTGCATTATTCTATTTAGATGTGTGCGTATGTGTGTCCATGTATGTATGTATGTATGGCTTGTTATTAATTTACTCATCATTATTGTTTTTATTAAATACGTTTGCGATAAGATCGAGGTTTTTCATGCATTTAGTGCGACAGGATTTTAATTGCGAAGAAACGTGAGATGATAGGCCTTGAGCTAGTTAAATCAAAGGGAGGTAAGACAGGATGATCCACATGTATTGTGGTGTAAAAAAAAAATTTAATAAAATAATTTTTAATATATTTTCGACACACATATATCAGAATCATTAAAAAAATATTTTAATAATATTAATTTAATATATTTTCAAATAAAAAAAACTTTAAAAAATATAAATAACCACGATGTCAAACTAAGACTCCATGGTTAAATTAAAATGTTGATGTGAAAAAAATAAAGAAAAAAAGTTGTCTTTTATATTTTCTACCTTTATTATTTACATTTTTTCCATGATGCACTAGTCTATTATAAATTATTAAAAAATTATATTTATCTATAATTGAAAATAGTAATTAAAAACATGATTAAGACTATATAAAGACAATGCTCATATTTAGAACCTTGCTTAACAAATTGCACTTGAAATTATAAATCATTTATGCTATAACATAACCTATCAAATATTCTACCTAGGTAATGAGATTCTAATAAATTTATATAAAATAAATAAATAAAATATTAATATAATTTTAAAAAATCAATTAAAAATGACAATAAAAAACTCGTAATTAACTCACAAAACTTGTAATTCATATGATTAAAAAAAATAAAACAAGTATGAAGTTCAATTGTAAATCAATCTAATATTTATGGGCAAAGTTTAAAAAAAATTAAAAAAATAATTCAAGTTATAAATGTTAAAAAGCAACTACGAAAGGCATGACGTTGCAGATTGGTCCAACATTTAACGACCACGGGAGTCCGAAATATTTGGCGATACTTTTAGGTGACGATCAATGCCCTCTTGTAGTATACTCCATCTAAATGGAAGGCTCAAGATGGTCCACGTGTCAAACTCTCATGAGTGGGGTTAGTTTGGCTGGCTAGTAAGTAGTAACATCACTTTTGAAAGTGCGCATCTTTTGAAACATCAAGATTATTATTTATATTTTTTATTTTTAATACATGAGCATGGCGGGAGAATTTTATGGAGTGATGTTTTATTGGTTGTTTTTATGAGTTTATTTAAAATATATATATATATAAGATATTTATTTTAAAAAAACCATAAAAATATTTTCATATTAACCATCTCTGTCCTAATTATATTAAAAGTATACGAGACACTAAGAGCTAGTCCTCAGTGGAATGAAATCTTATTTATAATTATTTTATTGTATTTTTAAATAAAAATTATTTTTAAAATCAACCTCAACCACACTCTTAAACATACACTAATATATGAAATTAAACAAACAAAAAAAAACTTTCAAGTCCCATCTACCTTTTTCGGCATAATAAAATTACAAAAACACCTAAGTAGCACTCATTTTATCCCGACTAAAACATGGACACCAAATTTAGTTTTTTATGTTAACAAGATCTAGTCGACTAGTTTTTTTTTCTTCTCTACTTTGTTGTTTTTTTCTATCAAATTAAAATATGAACAGTCATTGTTGTCAATTTTAATCCCCTCATTTTCAAATTTTTAATAATAAACAAAAATAGATTATTATTGTTATTATTTTGCACACTCAAGCATTAATCTAATATCAAGAGCTTTTTTTTACATAATAATAATCACATAAAAAAACATATTGAAATGAATAATTAAACTTAATTATTAATGTAAATTATGAATTTTTTTTAAAAAAAAATGATGAACAAAGTACAAAACAATAAAGGATTAAAAAAAAAACCTTTTTACAATCCACAATATTTCTCTCCATTCAGGTTTATAAGCTTTCTTTTTTCTTCTTCTTTTTTCATAGCATATAAATTATTCTTCAATTCTAAAAAATCTATCTTGTTATTTTTATTTTAAAGTAAGCTTAACTTCATTATATCATCAAAATAAATATAATGTAAAATAATTTCATATATTTATTTATTTGTTAATATCTATATTATCAAAAGTTTTTTTTTTTTTTTGAAAACTTAGAATAAAATAACACCTTCTTAAATACTAATGTTCATGTTTGAATAATATAAAATTAAAATATTTTTTCCTTCTAAAATTAATATTATATTTTTATTTTTTCTGAGGAAGTCCCTTGGTTAAATAAAACCTACTTATGACACAAATAATTAGGTATATGATGTGAATACAAATCCATTTAGGGCTTCATTAACTTTTAACATGATTAGTGTTCTTTATAGGTTCAAATGAAAATTAAGTACTATTTTTTTTTTATAAATATTTTTTTTTAATATTAACAAATTTTTTAAAAATGTATAAATTATTTCACCTAAAAAATTTTAAAAAATAGAAGACAATGACCAAGGGTCTTGTAAAATAAATAAATAAAACTAAAATCTTACTTAACAATATGTTTAATTTTTAATCAATTTTTATTTTTTTGGATTATAATTATATGTATAAATGAATAAAATAAGGAGGAGTTGAAATTTGATGAAACTTTTTTTTTTTAAAGAAGTCATTACTAGTATTAGTAGTGGTTTTACAAAATAAAAGTTTTTCATTTGATAATTCATAATTTAAATTGTTTTTCATTTTTTTAACTAAGAAGGCATTAAAAAACACTTTTTTAATCTCAAGATGCATTATTAACTTAAAATTTTCATAAATGAAAATGAAATAAAAATTGAAAGACCTATTTTCAATTCAATTTAATTTGGCGGTGTTTAAAAATAAATGTGGGTAAAAAGATCCTTCACTTAAATTTGAGTAGAATATTTTGTTGATTTTTAAAGGAGAGATTTTGAACTAAAAGATCCTAAATAAAAAATCGATCCTCATCATAATTTGGATTTCCATGAAAAAAGTGTTTGTGTGGAATTAATAAATTATTGGTGGGGTTTCTTATGAGAAACTTGTTCACCTCGGTATTCACCCTCATAGATTTGACTTAATTTTTAAAGTCACCAATCAACCTACTAAGCCAATTGAGTTTGGTCAAGTTAATATCTTTTTGGGCTCAACCTAAAACTTGGTCCCAAGACAAACTTAAAACAATGGACTTTTCATATAAACCCTAGTGGTTTAGGTTATGTTTAATAACTCTATTTCTATCAATGGTTTAGGTTTTTATATAGTTGGATTTTGCTTGTTGAATGTAAATGTGATGTTAATACAGTGTCTAACATGATTTAAAAAATATAAACAAACTATTACAAGAGTAATTATTATAAAAATAATATTTAAGAGTGTAAAAGTAAGGAAAATTAAGTGTTTTTGAGGTGTAAAAGTAAACTTATAGAATCTTTTTTGGATAAAGGGTAAAAATTAAGTGTATTAGCAACATGGTTAATAGGAGTTAAATTTGAAATAAATATCAAATGATGTATATTAAATTATTTCAGCAACTAGGTGCGAGCAAAAAAAGAGAAAAATAATTATAAGTCTAGAAAGAGAGAGAAAAGACATAAAAGATAAAAATATTTTCCCTCTTAAAAATATTTTACTCCTATCCCAAATATTGAGATTTTTTCCTTATTTAAACCTTATAAAGATTAAATTTTAACCAACTTGATAGTTGTCCTTGTTAGGATTGCAACATGTAGAAGCCAATATATGCAATTAATAAGAACAAAGAAAAATAAAAAATAAATCACAAAAAAATATATAACTTGCTTATTTGGGTTATGTCTACAGGAAAATACAGAAGGATTTACTGAAAAAATATAAGAATTATCACCACTTTCTATTAATAGGAGAATAACTAGTAATTTATCTTCTAATAGAAATAAACACCTCACCTTATATACTCTTTCACTCAAATATCTCACAAAATGCATCACTCACTCTTTTGTGAGATAATTGTGTTTTTTTCTTTGATGATGTATCAAAAAGTTTAAAAATATTACCTATTTATAGGTCGAGTATCCCAACATTTCTCTCTATTTTCATAGGTAGGCAGTAAATTTAGTGCCTGGCATTTATGGTAACACTAATTTAGTGCCTAAAGTTTCTTTTAGTCAATTAAGTTGAGAATAAATATAATTTTAATTTTAAAAATCAAAATAATAAGGATAAAATTGAAAACAAATACATTATGAACTTTGATTGAATGGTGAAATTAAAAACTAATAAAACTTGTATAAAAGAGCTAATAAAAAGATTAAAAATTAAAATAATAAGGATCAAATTGAAAACAAATACACCATGAATTTTGACTAAATGATTAAAATCAAAAACCAATAAAACTTGAACTAAAGAGACAATAAAAAGATTAAAAATTATAATATAAGGATCAAATTGAAAAATATAAATATGACAGATTATAATTGATGGAAGAGTAGTTTTATGGTGCTTAGAAAACTAATGACATCCCAATAGTTACTTTTTATGGTCCATTATAAAGAAATATAGATACAACCAGGAGAAAAAAATAAATACACCAACAAGAACAAAATAATAGATGAATGTATTTTTATCACTTTTTATGGGTCATAAATTTTATATTTCTTCTCTTTTTATGTTTTTTCTTACTAGAATGGCCCCCCAGAGTAACTAACATGATAATACTAATTACTGTCTTGCATCATAAATCTTTTCTAACATGAACAAAAGAGCTAATAAAAAATATTTTAAAATAATAAGGGTCAAATTGAAAACAAATACACCATGAACTTTGATTGAATGATGAATTTGAAAACCAATAAAACTTGAACAAAATAGGCAATAAAAAAATATTAAAAATTAAAATAATAAGGATCAAATTAAAAAAATATAAATATGATAAATTATAATTGCAGGAAGAGTAGTTTTATGGTGCTTAAAAAACTAATGATATCCTAATAGTTACTTTTAAGGTCCACTCTAAAGAAATAAAGATATAATTAGGAGAAATAAATAAATACACCAAGGAGAATATATTTTTATCACTTTTTGTGGGCCATGAATTTTATATTTCTTCTCTTTTATGTTTTTTTTCTTTCTAAAATGGACCACAAAGTAACTAACATGATGATAATATTAGTTACTTTCTAGAATCATAAATCTTTTCTAAAGAACTACATTGAATACAAATAATTTTTTGTAGAAAGTTAAAATAAAGATTAGATATCAAAGAATAGAGTTTGAAATTGAAATACTAAAAATAAAAAGGACTAACATGTACTTTTTACAAGTAAGGAGATAAATTAAAAAAATAAACACTAATAATAAACTAGTCATCCACCATGCCACACCTAGAGAAAATGGATGATATAGAGCTTCCAATAATATAATGGAAGAATAAGTTTGGTTACAAATAAGCACCACACATGTCATTACTTATAAGTCTGCATTTAGGAGACTCATGTAATATCTATTAGTGAAATTAAAAAACTTTGAATTACTATTGTAACCAAGACTTTTCATTTATATATAAAAAAGAAAACCATAATTTTACTGTCCAAATAAATATCTTTTATATGTGTATAGTGATTTTTGTACATATCTAGAGGGTGTGGAGGTTGCAACTTCCTAGAGTTAAAAAGATCCATCAAACTTAATATCAGGTTCAAAAAAGCCTATATTTTTTTTTAATTAAAATGATCCTTATAATAATAATAAAAAACCTTAATTCATAAAAATTTTAAATGCATTCTTGGATAATTATTTTGATCCAAATATATTTTTTGGCCCTCGATATAAATTTATAGTCATCCCTTGACATTAATAATTAAGTAAAATACTAAAACGAGTAGTTTTTCATTGCTCGCCCACTATGCATAATTTTTTTATTTCAATTTGGTCATTGATATTTTTTCTACCAATTTCATCCTTGTTGACGAACAATTGGTTTTGATTTTTTAAGAAAGGATGAAATTGAATAAAAAAGGGATTTAAATAAAAAAGACATAAAAAATGAGTGGTGTGCCGTGAGTTTATAACTAAATACATTTTAGTCTCTAGGTTTAGAAATCATGCATATTATACAATTTTAGAACTCAATATCTTTCAAGTCCACTTTTGGTACATGATTTTATTTTTATTTTTTAGTCTGGTTAAGAGAGGAGAGAGAAATGTCATCGGATTTTAGTGATAAAAAGAAACATATGGTTGACACCTATTTAAGCCACAAATACGAATGGAATTTGTGTAAAATGTTCCAGTTGATGTTGGGAGTTTGTCAAAAAATAGATCTGAGCTTGGGTTGATTTTTTTGGGAAGGTTTTTGGCACTATTTATAATTTCATTATGGTTTCTAAAGTGTTTTTTTTAATTGTGTTTTGGGTAAAATAATAGGTTGAAGAATAGGTTTTTAGCTAAAAAAATTTATCAAACCTTTATTTTCTAACCATTATGGCGGCTAAAATATGGGCAAGACTAGACGATATTTAATCTGATGTTTTTTTCCAAAACAAATGGGGTAGATAACCGAAAGTATAATTAAATAAAGGCCTACATTTACGGGTCTACCTATTAAACTTATGTGTGTACCCCTCTTAAACAAGTCTTGCTTGACAATGGATGACCTTTTTTTTTTTATATATATATATATATATATATATATATATATATATATATATATATATATATAAAATGAACATGATCTAAATATATCTTCTTATATATATATATATATATATATATATATATATATATAAATTTTTTACTTTTTAAAAGTAAAAATTTTAACTTTTAGATAATATTTATAATATGTATGATATTTTTACTATTTTTTATCCAATCAATTTAATGTGTTTTTCTTTTCTTATTATTGTTCGATTAAGTGAATAAAATAATAAATAAAACATAGCAAATACATATCATATAAACAACGTGGCTCTTTAATTGTAAGTTCTTGAACTATTCACCCTCTCGCAATTAATTGTGGATTAATACAATGTTTGTTTTTAATATTTTTTTATCCTTTATTTATTTTTTGCAGAATCAAACCCTTTAAATACTCAATTTCATGTTATTTTAGGGAATGTTGTATTGCAAGATAGATGATTGAAGTAAAAAAATAAGGTGATTTAGGTGGTTTTTTTGAATTTATTTGAAGAATATGTTTTGCACTTGAAGTTAAAAAATATGGGTGAAATATTGTTTCTTCGCACCCATTAACACTGTGGGTTATAATAGCAACTTATATATTTTTTTATTTTAACAATTTTTTCTTTGCTTATTTTTTATTTTGATTTTTATATTATGTTTTTATTGGTATTTAGAGCTAATAATATATTTTAATTTATCTTTTATATTGGTTGGAAAATAAACAACATCATTTTATTCTTCAATCTTCATTTTAATTTATTTGGATTTTTTATATTGTTTTTTAATATTTGATAATCTATTTTTATTATAATAATAATAGTTTAGAAAAATAAGTTATTAATTCAAATTATTTGAGTCCATTATCTATTTGAAAAAATATTTATTTTTTTAATATTTAATTTGGCCTGTAGCGGAGTGCTAAGCGCATACTAGTCATAATTGTGGATGTATTTCTTGATAAAAATTCAAGAAAGAAATTAAAATATAAGAAATCGTATCCGCCCTAGGAAATTATCAGAGCAACTCCTCTCCCTCCCCTTTTCACTATTCCACCATCTCTCTTTACCTGTTTTATTTTATTTTAAATCCCCTCTTCAACTCGATCTCCTTAGTCCGGAATCCAAACCCAGATGGACACGGACGTGACGATGGTTCCGGCAGGCGAGGCAAGCTCCTCTTCCTCAAGGAAACCGAAGCGATTCGAAATTAAGAAGTGGAATGCTGTCGCTCTTTGGGCTTGGGGTCTGTCTCTTTCCCTGTACTTCCTCGCTTTATCTAACCCTTAAATTTTGATTTTCTCTCTCTCTTTTATGTTAATTATTTGATGGGTTTGCAGATATTGTGGTGGATAATTGCGCTATTTGTAGAAACCATATCATGGATCTTTGTAAGTCCTGGCCTTCTCTCTTTCAAGATTCCAAGACTTTTCTTTTCTCTGTTTATTTATCGATTATATCTTATGTGTTTTCGTTTAGGCATTGAGTGCCAAGCAAATCAAGCTAGTGCTACAAGCGAGGAGTGCACTGTTGCCTGGGGTATGTGCTCTTCTTCTTTCTTGAGTTTAGGGTTTTCTCTCTGATGGGCACTTTGTTTTGAGCTTGAGTTCATGTGCTGGTGCACTTATTTCACCTCTTTTATTTGAATTAGACAAGGATTTAGTGTGATAGGGATCTTATAATCGTTATGGCTGTGTTCCATTGCTCAGTATGCTTTTAATTATTATTTTTTTAGAGCTCTGTGTTTTCTTTGATGGGAGATACGGAAATAGAAGGGAGAATAAGTCTGTGTGTAGAAACTAATGCTCACTGCGAGCTTGCAATGGTTGTATGCTAGAATAGTTAGCTGAAAGTCCCAAAGCTTAGGACGCCCGCAGTTTGATGTTGATAACTGACATTACATCTGTTTCACGGAGCTGGCCTTTTTGTGATCACGGAGAACTCATTCTCTTAATAATTAAAGTTCCTTTATAAGATGATTCCCCCTGAAAATGACACTACTGATTCAGAACATTCACTTATGGTAATTATCCCAATTGCTGCAATCATCTTAGGCTTTTCATTTTCTATGTTCTTCCTGGATATAGCATGTGTGGATTGATAATCTGGTCTTGGACATGTGTTGTTATTCGTAGCACCACAAGTGGCAACCCTGTTGGTCTATTGATAAGTAAATCACCAAACTTTATATTTTTTTATGAATTACGAGTGCGTGATAAACTAATTATAGACTAGTAGCTGATATTGCCAGAGATCATAACAATTATGCCCCAGTGTCAGAATTTAGTTTTCTCCTTTTTTTAGTGCATTTATTATTAGTGCTTCCCTTGTGAGGCTGCATGCCTTGCCAGTGTTGTGCTGTTGCTATTGATCAACCTGATTGAAGTCACCATTTCAGTTTTCTAGATGGCAATTGAGGAGAAAAATCTTGGTCCTGTATTTCTGATACTTTTTTATTTATTTAAATGATCAGTGGCTTACACTGATCTTGGCATTGTTTGGTAATCCACAATAATAGTGAGGGTCATGGGAGATCATGATTTTGTTTAATTTTATCTCTCAATGATATGAGATAGAAATGGTAGTTCAAGATGCTGGTTTTGCAGCTGCCTTTCTCTTAATTCTTCTGGTCTTTTGGTCATGTCTGTTTGTTTGGCTGTATTAAAACTATGATTCCTTGGAGAATATTTTTTTCACTTGAATATCTGGCTTTATTACTGGAATAAGCGTGGCACTTGATCTAGGTCTCTTTGTTTTGGTAGCTGATCATATCAAACTTGTAACTGTATTGTTTTATTAATGATTGTGGCTCGATGTGAAGCTTCAATGATGTTTGCTTATATGATCAATTCTGTTGTCTTACCCTGGTTTATCCTGTAGGTTTGTGTTTTATTTATTATCAGTCTGCTTACATTTGCTAAGGGATTTGGTTTGTTATGTCAGGTGTGTGCAACCATGCCTTCCACTTCCACTGTATCAGCCGATGGCTCAAAACCCGCCAAGTGTGTCCTCTTGGTACGTGGTAGAGAATGCATATGATTTCTTAGATTTATTTATTATATCCTCAAACACCTGAGCATTCATTTGGCTCTCACTTATGCAGATAATAGCGAGTGGGAGTTTCAGAAATATGGCCATTAAAGTTGATGTAGCAAGCAGAACATCTCGATAGGGACTTCTGGAAATAAAATGTGTTTCTACAGACTTGACATTATATGAGATTATTAAAAGTAATATTGGATCATTATTCTGAAGTTTGTTTTTCAAGTCATTGGACCTGATTTATGGGATGAGATGTTGCGCAGTGCACTGCTGTTTGTGCGATCAAATTTATGTCATGATGAAGGTTTGTGATTGTGCAATCTCAGAGCGGAGATTTGATTTCTTGAAATGCTGAAATCCACTTTCAAATTGCTTAGCTGCAGATTGGTTTCATACCTTTAGGTCGTGGCCATGCAAGTAGGCACTAGATCAACTTTTGAACAGGGGGGGTGTTTATTGTTAGTTTCGTATGGTATTATTGAAGCAGGTCCAAAGTGATTGTGTGCTTTGTAACCGGGTTGATGTTATTTTTAAAAATATATTTTTTTATTTTTAAAAAATTATTTTTGATATTAATATATATGAAAATGATTTAAAAATAAAAAAAAAGATTATTTTTTTCAAAAATATTTTTGAAATGGAGAGACAAATACCTATCCTATATCTGATTTCCCTTACGAGGCATTGACGTAAATGGAGTGATCTATGAATGTTGGCCTAATGAGAAACGTTTTTACTTATCAGTCTTGCTCTGCTGACTAGGTTCTCACCTCGCTGGTGGATTTTCCTCGGGAGCAAAAAGAGGGAAGGAGCTCAAAACATCATCCATGTGAAAAATGGGTGAAAAAGTTAAACGACGCCTGAGAGATTCGAACTCTCGCGGGGAGACCCCATGTACTTAGCAGGCACACGCCTTAACCACTCGGCCAAAGCGTCGTTTGTGCGATGAATCTCACTTTTTTACTATTATCGTTTAGATCGTTCCCATCCACTAAACTCCTCTGTATCCGGTTGTGTTGATTATCCTGTTTCAATACTTGGCTGTTCTTTCAACAGTTTTTATTTTTAAATTAAAAAAATAGTTCGACAACTTGCTTTTCTTATGCAGCTTCCTCCTCTCATCACCTGCTTACTGGGGAGTGTAATTTTTTATCCACGAGGCGTGGACAAACCCTGGAGGTGCACTTGAATTGGATGCGTGCATTTTCCCACACTTGAATCTTGAGAGAAGACCATGAAGATGGATATCCATACCTGTATGAATAATTGATAACGTATCATCTTTGTTCGCCTTCTTTTCTGTTGTAACCCATTAAAGCTTCATTTCTCCCCTAAATTTACGTGGCTTATGCAGGTTTCTTATGAGTCTATTTGCGTACAAGGACAACTTATGTAGCGGAAGATGGAGAGGAAACATCAGAAGTAATGGAACAAATCTATTGATTACAATTGTAGAAGCCATCAAAGCATTATTTCATCTAATTCACCATGGAAAGTATCATTACATTATAAACAAGAAGATGAAAAAAATTCATTTCTTCAAATACATTAACTTTAGCCCGTTCCTAGATCAACCACTCCACAATCTTCAACTTGGAATCTCGTCGAAATGAAAAGCTAAATCATCGTCGCATAATTTGTACACAAGAGGCGGCCAATGCCCCAAGTTTGAAACTATGACAGATACTTCTCCAATATCCAAAGTTTAAATGGATTCCATGGATGATACTTGACGCCACTTGACAGCAATTGGACTTCTTACTCCATGAATCCCATTGCTCCACTCGATCGATCCAAATGCTGCTGAGTGAATGCTGCGAGACCAACCCAAGCTAACACTGGAAAAGGTAATCTCATAAGATATGGTCCTATTCTCTGCACTAAACACAAGCCTACTTGGGGATACGTTGATGTCAACATTTGCAGGAGCATTCACTTTAACCTCATAAACTGCATCAGGTGAATTCCCAACATTTTTCACCGTCCTCCTATATGTAACCACATCAGTATTGGACAGGAAAACAACAGAGAATGATGGATAGTTAAGATTGCCTGGACTGCCCTCTTTACCACTGCATATGTCCGAACTAGGAGGCTCTCTGACAAAAACCGCAATACGCTTAGAATCATACCCGATTGCACAAAGGAATGCGATGTAATCACTTGTGTCCATATCATACACCAGTCCTGGATTAAGAGCACTATTAGGATCAACATGACCAGCTCCGTGAATGAAGGGTGTTGATTCTTCACCACTAGCAAGATCCTTGATATTCTTGCCAGAATTGTCTAGATTATGAGCGGTGGTCACCAAAGCGGATTTTACAGCAGCTGGGGACCAATCCGGGTATGCTTTTCGAAGCAAAGCAACAATTCCACTTACATGGGGACAAGACATCGAGGTGCCTGATATTATGTTGAACTCAACCCTTCTAGGATCAATTTCCAAATCTGTTGGTCCAACGAATCCAGTCCAACCAGCCAAGATGTTAACACCAGGAGCAATGACATCTGGCTTCAGAATCTCTGGTGTCAAATAATTCGGACCACGACTCGAAAAGGCTGCAACCTTGGGAGCTGCAGGTGAAGTCCCAATAATCGTTCCACGGAAATTAATTGTTGCAGTTGGATTCTGACTGAATTTCACATATTCTCTAATCTTATTGGCAGCAATTTCACCGACCTCAGTAGCAGGCAGAAGATGAGAATCGGCAATTAGCTCCTCGCCACTATCTGCTGTGTTTGCCAATATCATTCCAAGCCCACCAGCAAGTTTCACGGCAGCTCCTTTCTCCACTCTTGCATTCCCTCCGCGATCGCATACCACAATCTTCCCGTGGACTTTTGATGGGCTTATACTCCCCACATAGCAATACCTATTCCCAACATCACCAGCATATACCAAAGGAAGCTTGGAATCAACAAGTGGATCACCAGAGTACAGCGAAACCCCATTGAAAACCCATCCATTGCCCAAGACTACATCGGCTGGAAACTCTCTATCAATTGTTGAAGCACCGACAGTAAGGATCCATGGAGCAATATTGACAGCAGTATATGGATCTGGTCCTGAGTTCCCAGCAGAGCAAGACACAACAATTCCGTGTTGTGATGCACTAAATGCCCCGATGGCAATCGAATCATGATCATATTGAGGAGCATGACCATTAGCACCAACAGATAAAGAAATCACATGGACTCCATCATAGATAGCCTGATCCATTGCAGCTAGAATATCAGAGTCATAACAACCTGAACTCCAACAAATCTTGTAAGCAGCAATTCTTGCTTTTGAGGCCATACCACGAGCTTCTCCACTCGCGTACTCGAAAAGGCTCGCGTTATAGACCGAAGATCCAGCTGCAGTGGTTGATGTGTGTGTGCCATGACCTTCAGTATCTCTTGGAGATGCAGATTCTTGAGATTCAATAAGTCTCCCTCTATGACTTATATAGCCTTTGTTAAAAGCTCTAGCACCAATAAGTTTCTTGTTGCAAGAAGAGGCTGGAAAGTCAGGTCCTGTCTCACAGATCCCTTTCCAGCTGGAAGGAACATCAGACAGACCGGAGTCCGACAAACTACAGTGTTCAGGCCATATTCCAGTGTCAAGAACTCCAATGATCACACCATCACCATAACCAGAATTTTGCCAAAGACCCGAACTTTCTGTCAAGCCTAAGAAAGCAGGGGTGTGCGTGGTGTGAAGCTGGCGAATTTGATCTGGAATGACTGAAAGAATACCCGGAACACGGCGGAGCTTTTCCACTTGGGTAGCTGTGAGGTGGGCTGAGAAACCGTGGATAGCATGGTTATAGTTGTAGAGGAGCTTGGCAGGGTGAGGCGAAGGGGGGAGGGAATGGATGATGGAGGTGTACCAATCATGGTGAGAAGAGAAAAGGGAGGGCTTGTGGGATTTTATCACGTGGATGATGAAGGTTTGTGGATGGTCTGATGATGATGATGATTGGGTCGAGAGGGTTAAGAGGAAGAAGAGGAGACCGTGAAGGAAGGAGAGAGGGGAAATAGCCATGGAGTTTTTTCTGGATGTGCGTGTTGACTTTGGATTCCAGAGAAACAGGATGAGGGGGAGTGGGTTGGGAATTAAGACTGTGATTTATTTTATTTTATTTTTGCAGGGTTTTATTTCTAAAAATATTTAGAAAAATGATCGGTAATTGATTTTATTTGCAAAATGACAGCAAGGCTTTTCGAATTTATTATCTACACGTCGTCTGCAGCCTACTGATCCAATGATTCCAATTCACTGGGCTACCCTTCCCATGTGCTTAAAATAAGTCATGTCATCACAAAAAAGAAAATTTCTTCTTATCTTTTTTAAACATAAAGTGAGAGGATTGACAGGCTTGATTTTGAACTCTTTTTTCTATGATATTGAGCTTGGTTTATTGCCAATTTTTTCATATTTATTAGGCTCCATTTAAGTCCATGTTTTCTTATATATGAGATCAATTTACAACCCATTTTTCTTTGATTTGGAGCTATTTTTCTTTTATTTTAGCTTTAATTGTGGAGCCCATATCAGTAGTTCTTTAGTATATTGAAATTATAATTTCAAAGAATTATTTCACAAGGATATGATTATCAAATAGATAAATAAAAAAAATAACATATTTTTCTTTGATTTTAGGCTGAGTTTTGGATTTTTTTTTTGTTCTAATTCAAAACAATTTTTCTTTGATTTGGAGCTATTTTTCTTTTATTTTAGCTTTAATTGTGGAGCCCATAGTCCTTTAGTATATTGAAATTATAATTTCAAAGAATTTTTTCACAAGGATATGATTATCAAATAGATAAATTAAAAAAAAATGACATATGAAAATGGATGTGTAGAGGAAGATATGCCTCATACATTGGACAATCAACTTTGAAAAGGTAGAATAACATGCTTTGTGACAAGTTTGTGTCATCATGCTTATCTTTTTAAGATTTTTTAAAAGTTTTTGCCTATTTAAATAACAACATCTACACTTTTATCTACCTTTCTTTTTTCTCTATATTGTTCCCAATAATTAATTGAAAGAAATTATTTTGTTTTTCTTTTTACCTATACAAACATTGTCCTTGTGAATTTAGCTTGGATTCAAGCATTTATGACTGGATGAGATTATGCTACCATTTTATGACAATTTCTAGTTCATATAAATGAAATTCTTATTCCTATAAAAAGCATTACTTTAACTTACTCTATGTTTTATTATTATCATTTTTGCTGCTGAAAAAAATATAGAGATATCAATACCAACCCGGAAGAAATAACCTAACTGAAAAATAAAATCAATTATTGTTCTTATCCTAATCTTGATTGAGTTTCATACCGAAACAACTTGAATCAGAAAGGTCAATAAAAATGAAATGTGATTTACCATTTAGATATGAGATTTTTTCAATGAATCCAATTTACTTTTCTCATCTCTCACCATATGAAACATCTTTGGACTATAGATTTCACATAAACAATATAAAAAAGAAAAACAATGAATGTTTTATATACTAAAAAAAGTAAAAAAACATGTTAAACATCATAGGTGATTCAATGCCAAGAAATTCTCTCACCATTTGAAACACCTTTCTTGTTTTTGTTGTATAATTTTCATTTTGATGCCTTCCATAAACTTTAAACTTGTGTTTTGTTATTTTAATTTTGTATACTGCTTAACTTCTTTTTTAATTTCACCCTAAAAATCAATGTTATTTCTCCCATTTATTTAAGCGGTGTAGCCATGCTTTTTTTTAAAAAAAAAATAAGAAAAGATTTTTCTTGCTTTATTATGTTTTTTATTATATTTTTGAATCATTTAAATATATTGATGTTACAAATATATTATTGTAATGATACTTTTAAAAAAAACTAATAACATTAACTTACACATTAAAGTAACCTGTGAAAGGTAAACCCCTAGAAAGGAAGGCAGCCCATTCAAAATCTGATAGCAAGTGCTGCAGCTGACAAGATCATACACGCGCTATATCGAGTTAACCAAATTGTAATTTCACAAGTGAAACGTCGGGACAATTATAGCTTGAGGGCCCTGCCCTTCCCAAAAGATAGCTAGCATCTGGTCAACTAACTGAATATACCATGGCAACGGTCACCCTTACTGAAAGAAAAATCACATAGAGAGTTATGAGACCCATCCCTAAGAACTTGCTAGGGCGCATGTCGTTCCGAGGTAAGACAACAAGCGCCCAGATTAGTCCTGACATGAGAAACCCCATAGTGTAAAACAAGCTACTGTCTTGAGGAAGAACGTATATACCAGTGCTCTGTGACCAGGCTCCTATCAGCATTGAGATACCTAAGCCAACAAGAGTGTTGAACATGGGACCTGCATAGCATCCGGACATTGCAATCTGTGCGCTGTCACCACCATTCATTGCCAACGCAACATTTGACACTAAATCCCCCATCGAGTTGCCCCATGCTAATACAGTTAATCCAAGGATTGATGGATTAATTCCTAGGACAATACCAAATGCAACTAACAGAACAACAAGCTCATTAGCTATCATGTAGAACCACACAATACTCATACAAAATCCCCCTAAAACCCAGGCTAGCAAAAACCTCTGAGGTGGATGATCAGAGTTTGTATGTTGATATGCAAGAAAACCAAGCACACAACCAGCTGCAGTGCCAATAAAATACATTATGATTCTACTTTGAGAACCCACATCATCTTGGCTACTCAACAAAAATGCCAGTAAGAGAGGAGCCAAGGAAGCACTGGCTACAGCATATGGCTTTGACCATGTCTCCTCTTCAACTAATGGGATTGTTAGCCGTCTGGGCACTGTCAATGGCAACTCCATCATTGACAACAACTTGGAGCATGAAAATGAAGAATTACTGATTTCCATGCCGTCATCAGTCCAGCCCCACGGAGGCCTTTCTTCATCCAGCAGATTGATTTTTGATGAGTGATTGGAATAAATGGCCACATTCGAAGCCCACATCCATGATGGCAGGGAAGAAGGTAGATGGGGCACGTCACTTCCAGTCTCAAGGTCAAGCAGAGAACTATAGATGTTTGTATCCTCTTCACCACTCGTTTGTGAAAATATACTTCCTCGCACAGGAATCAACGGTGTAACAGCGTCCAATTTCAACCTCTGTGCATGTTTCCTCAACATCTCATTAGCAGCCACTGAAACTGCATACACCACATAAATCAAGACAAATGCAAGAGCTGCCCCAACACTCACCTCACCAACCATCATGATTATCAACAATGACAGCAGGGTAAAAAGGAAGAAACATATATCTCTAATGAAGCATCTCCTGTCAATCTGAACTTCCTTATCCGCAACACATAATGATACAGCCCCAACAACAATGCAAGTAACAAACACCGCACCACCCAACACACTATTAAGCCCGACGCCACCTGCATCCTTTCCGACAAAGGCAGCGATACTTGCAAACACATCTGGTGCTCCATTCCCAAGCGGAAGGAGTGCAACACCAGCAACTGTAGGAGACAATTTTAAAAGATCCGATAACCTCTCCAAAGAACAACAGAAGTAATCAGCAGCAGTATTCCCCAACAAATAAAATAAAGCAGCAAGCCAGATACCCAGCACCACATAACCCAACACTCTAAAATCACCACAATCACAATACAAAAACTTGATATAATCAAAGAACCCACCCGACGAACAATCCGGGTTAGCTTTCAAGTACTCACATTCATTCGCGTACCCATCATGATTAATCAGCCCACTACACAATGCCGGATTCTTTAAGCTCGAATCATTTCGATCATCATTCACTTCAATCATTCCCCTATGAATTATCGAATTACCCCTTGACCCATCTCCCAAAACACCTCTTTGAATTGAGATTTTACCATCAAAAGGATTTCTAAGTATATCTATCCGGTTGTAAAATAAAAACAAAAGGATCAAAGTACAGAATCCATTGAAAACCCCTTTCAATTTGGGCTTCTTTGAACTATACAAGCTATCAAAGACTTTCATTTTAATCTCTGAGGCAAAAAAAAAATAAAAATGAAATAGAAAAGAGATTAAAAACCCAGATGGCAAATTAAGGCCTAGGGTTTCTTCCTCGTGTTTACGGAAATGAAACCCTAGTTCTTAAGCAAAGTTAAGAACTTTGCCAGGTAATGAAATTGAAGAAGAATTTCGAGGACTTACCAATGAATTGGATAAAGTGTGAGGCAAGGACAGAAGATTAGGAGGCGGGGAAGGATTAAAGAATGGTACGATGAAGTTCAGAGAGAATTGATAAGAATTTTTGGTTTCTTTCGTTTGGCTCGGTCGGATTCAGACCTCGACCAACACGCATATGCAATTACGGGAGTAAGATTTTGTTTTTGATATTCTCACGTCAATAATAGTCTATAACGTTTTGGTTTTTTTTTAAATTAAAATAAAATATATTAATTTTAAAATTGTACAATTTAATCCAAAAAAATATAATAAAATAATTTTTTTAAATAAAATTATGAATATATATAATATTACAAGAATATCTTTATTAATTTTATAAGATGATTATATTTTTTTATTATTTTAAAATTTTAATATAATATATATATATATATATATATATATATATATATATATATATATAAAATTCGATTATTAAATTGAGATAAAATTTTATGAGAAGTTTTTTGATATATATATATATATATATATATATATATATCAAAAAACTTCTCATAAAATTTTATCTCAATTTAATAATCGAATTAAAAAATATAATTGATATTATAAAATTATTTATTATTTAAAAAAATATTATTCGACAGTAACAAAATAGTCAAAATAAAATCAATATATTTTGATGGAAATCAATTTCAGCTAGTATTTATTTGAAAAAATATAAAACAAATTATAATTTAAATCAAAATAAAAACAGCGTAATTTTATATTATTGTTTTTAACTAATACAAAACGACAACAACGAAATAGCCAAAGATGTGGGCTTTCATCGTTGTCGTCAAGCCTCATCACAAGCCACGAAACTTCGTGGGTGAGGGGAGGGGGGTTAGAACGATGGACATTTGCCCCATAGGACTTGATGACCGGACTACTCACGTACCATGGTGCAGAGCCACATGGATTTTGGCACCTTCTTGATTTTGTGATCCAAATTTTGTATTATTTTTGTCTTGGAAATCATTCAAATTAGAAATAATTATATCCAATCTATATATATATATAAAAGAATATCTAGTATATTATATGCCTTAACTTTTTTTCTATGTGATACTTTAGGAAATTAGGCATGTATAGCTTTTACTGTTTAAAATACAAATCATGATATAAAATTATCTAAAAAAAAAAGACACGAGTAAAAAAAAAGAGTTAAGATAGTACAATGTTAGCATGCTTACCATATATAAAAAGAATTTACTATATATATAAATTCAACTTCAAACTCCTTGCTACCTATCAATTTTCCCCTTATTTTTGCTAATTTAATAACAAAAAAATCCAAGAAAATAAGAGAGAGATAGAGAGTTGTGTTATAACTAAAAAAGGTGATGGGAAATAAAATTGCAAAACCAATTTTATTGATAAATAAAAGAGGTTAAAGAAAAATTGTGACCATTTACATTAACCAAAATTAATAATGTTCATAATTTTCTAACCCCTTTACATCTCACCAACATAAACCTTCATGTTTTTTCTTAAAAAAAAATCCATATCATAATTTTACTAATTATAACACCAAAATCTAACAAAAATATTCGCTCCCAACCAAAATTATCTACCATTTAATACATTTATTTTGGTTTCTCGTATTAACTTCATCTGTTATCACTTGACATGCTAATCAATGTATAGATTAGTTTTTTTTTTTAAGTAAATGACACTTCACGCAAAGTCTACTTTGATAAATAGCAAAATTTCTCTCAAGAAACCACCATATAAACTAGGAGTGAATATTTTCAATTCGATTTGGTTTTTATAAATAAAAACAATCAAATTAAAAAAAAATCACAACCAAACCGGACCCGGATTAAACTGTTCGCGTTCAGTTTTTAAACTAAATAGCTGAAAAATAGTTTTGGTTTTTTAGTTTTTTTTTTTACTTTAACCAAGTTTTCTCTTCTTCTATTTAACCAAAATGGAAGTAAATCAAAAAATTTAAACTAAACCAGAAGAATAAAAAAAATTATAGAATATTTTTTTGAATTTAAACTGGTTTGGTTCGGTTTACCAATTAATTATTTAAAAAACCAATAACTGAACTAGACCAGAAGTTTAAAAAGAATTCTAATTAGGTTTTTTCGCGGTTAAATTATTTTGTTTTTCTCGATTTAATATGTTTTTAAATTTTTTTGTTCATCGCTAATATAAACCCTACACAACATAACTCTTGACATATTGAAACCTTGAAAATATTAAATGGATATCTAAAATTTATTTTATTAATTGATTGCACCGCTAGATACAATTAGATGCATCAATCTATACTATTAAAAAATATCAAATACAAACAAAAATATCAATGAAAAAATATCAATAGTAAATTACATTGATATTTATCAATATAACATGATATTTTTGTTTCCATTTGTATTCACCAACAAAAAAAAGTTTTGTTGGTGAATGCAAAGGAAATTATCTATGGAATTCAAAATATAAAAATTATATAAGTATTCTCTTGTTATTTTTCTCGACAAATCTGACATGTCAATATTGCTAATGGAATTACCATTAAAAATCATTGTCTCTAATTGTCATCGAAAAAACCATGGGTAATATTCAAGTTATAACTTGTCACGCAAGCCCCCTTCTATATTTTTTTTGTGTGTGTGTGAAAAACAACACCTTTCCCCTCTTTATTTAAATGATGGATGCAATGAGAATGAATAAAAATAATTATACATGTAAATATTCAATCAATAGTATATGAAGAACTGTATATGTCTAGATTTTTAAACCTTAGTACTTTGACAAACTATTATAGGATGAATGTACAAATCACAATAATAAATTATTGGTGATTGCACAAGTTTTCATTCTCAAGTTAAATTACAAGATGAGTGAGGTCGGCTGTGATATAATTGTCAAATAGATAAAAAAAATATTTTACCTCAAAAATAGATTGAAAGAGGACTTTACGCTGTTGAATTCGTGATGAAACCTATTGGTCTAGGATACCAGAAAACTATCATATATTTGTATTTTACCATAATTAGCAATTGATTTATCGATAGAATTAATATAAATAATTATTTTTGGTCATGCATAATAATCTTGTCTATAAATGCATAAATTATTATAGTATCGATGAATTTAACGATTTGTTTTCATACATAAATTTTGTTTGTAATCTTATTTTCTTTTGAATTAGTGTTTAAATATTCACAAAAAGAAATTATCAATAATTTGCAATTTTCTTGTGGTGTAAAGACTTAAAAAAGTTCTTAGTAATTTGATGTTATTGATCTAATCAATAATAAATTATTATCATTATCGATGTATCAATAATATTCTTAAACAAATTAGATCTAAAATGATTTGGGAAAACACCAATAAACAAGTATAAAACATTATTGATTCACACAATTGAATCCATTTTATTTATTTATGCATGGAAGATATGACTGAATAACCACCATATTTACCTCCATTTTGTTTTCTCCTTTTCTTTTCCCAACAACCAGTGTAATAGCTTGTGTTTTCCTCTTTTCCTCTTACCTTATGTTTCTTTGCAAACTAGCAGCAGAACCTTTTCTCTCTCTTTCCCTCTCTCTCATAGATGATCTTCACCTTTTATCATAGACTCAAACATATGCTTTGTCTTAAACTCTCGTTATTTCAAACTTCCTCCCTACAAAACTATTGTAAGAGTTTTTTCTTTTAAATCAAACTTAGATTTCAAGTTGTAGTTTTTGGTGATAACATTTATTATTTTTAGTGTTTTTAGTTATAGTTTATTACTTTGTCTTAATATGCCGTAAACAAAACTAGTGCTATAGATTTTTTTTATAGAAACTATTTTTTTAATTTGTATTATTAAGTTTTGAGGGAGTTTTAGGGTTGTGAAAAAAAAAAAGAGTGAAAAAAAGAGAGGGAGGAAATGTGGTTTTGAAAGCTTTAAGGATAAGAATATAAAGATAATAAATAAGTCAATTTATTATTCTCTTTTGTTTTCAATACATTTTCCTATGTTTGACATTGTTTGTTCATTTGGATGGGATGTCTTTAACTTGGTTGTCATAGTTTGATCCTCTAGATCGTATGTATTATTTTTTTTTTTTTGTTGTTGCTTTGTCTTATTTTTGAAGTCATTTTTTTCTTTCTACTATCTTGATGCATTTATTATGGGATGTTGTTGTTGTTTGTCTAAGGTATTCAATATTTATGATGCTTTGACTTGGTTAATTGAGTTTAGTAAATTGTTTATCATTACTTTTCTTGTCTTTGTTTATTTTTTTATTGGTTTTTTATCCTTTAAATTGACATTACCTATAATTTTTTTGTCTATATTTTTTCTTCTTAGTTTATTCAGAAAACTACACTTAAATTTTTAGTTTTTCAGGTTAAGTAGTGAAGACATTGTAAGCACAATATTGTTTGAGATTTGCTCATTATATATTTCATTTTTTGTTGTTTATGATATTTCTTACTCTTTGCTGACTTTCCTTTGTTGCTTTTGTTGTATTAGTGCTTCATTTCTTGAAATGATTTTATTTATGATTTTTTTCAACCTATATTTATTTCACTTGTTTGATCATTCAAGAAATTACTACCATGATTTTGTGGTTGTAACTTCTAGTATTGTTTTTTCTAATTGGGTTGCAAGAATATTAATGACGTAACATTTTTTAATGTTTTTTTTCTTTCTTTCCACTGAGTAGTTTTTGTTCATACTTGTTTTTGTTGAAGTTTTTTTTTTTTTTTCAAATAAGAGATTAAGTTTGTTTCTTTGTTTAATTTGGTTTGCTTTTTTAATATATTTATTATTTCCTTTTTTCTTTTCAATATTGGTTACCCTGGCTTTCAATTTTTATATCTTTTTTCTTCATGTTATTGTTTTTTTTACTTTGTTTGGGTTTAGGTTACTGTTTTTTCAACCCATTATATTTGCTTTAACTCTTTGCTTAGATTGACCTCTAGTGTTTTCATTTGTAATTGTATGTTTGATCTTTTGTATTAGATGACTATATTTTTTCTTTATTTTTAGTCATTATGCCTCAATTTACATTATCATTTTAAAAATCATTCATTTCTTTGTTTTGTACTATCTTTATCAATTTATTAAAGGGAGTTTATGTCAATATCATTATCATTTTTTTTTCTATTTTGGATGAATTGATCATGTTTAAGTCATCATTTTTATCTTCTTACCCTTTATTATTTTTGTGTATTGTTCATTTATGGTATTGGTTTTTATTCTTTAGAATAAAGTCTTTTTATATTATTATAATTGTTTTTTTCTCAGTTTAAATTACATTTATTGTTTTGTTTTTTTTCCTTATAATTTTTTTTTGGTTATGTTTTATATGCTATTTGTTTTCATAGATTGAGTTTGAATGCCTTTATTTATTATTATCTAGTTTGTTTTCTTAATATGCTATCTTTTCTGTTTTGCTTTTTTTGGTTATATTCAAGGTTATATTTAGCACTTTGTAACATTAAGTTGAAAATCCCAATCTTGATTGGGTATCCCTCTCGTTTCAAAACTTTTCAACAATATCATGTATAAGCAATCAAATGTTTGCATCAAAGAAACTATAGCTCTTTAACTCTCCTCCAACAAAAGTATGTTCCACCTACTTTGGGATATGTTTTAGCAAAAACAAGGCATTTTATTTGTGAAACTCATCCAAGTTACATAAAACAACAAGTAAATAATCATTGATAATTGTAATTAATGTCAAAACAACTATTGTTGTGCCCACCTTTTATCATTAACTACTTTAAGCTTCATTCAATATAACATGCCACTAATTTTGATATTTTTACTTTGATTAAACTATTCACCTAATCATACTTATTCACATCAACACCCTATTCATTCTACCACACTTCAAAAACACTCTTTCAAGTTATTTATTTTTTCTACACCAATTTATCTTCATATTTTGTTGCTTGAATAAAAAAAATAAAATGTTGTTTTTTTCACTTGCACTCCCTCTTGAAGTAACGATCATACATAAGCCAGACATGCATGCCCAACTAAACTTTTATAATCATGAACATTTCTTACCAATATTATAAATGAATGACGTGATCCAAGTTTTTATATAAGAATATATGTGTGCAAAGCAATTTATTGATATGTTGTTGAAAACTATTCAATAATTTAAACAAATATTTTTTGGTTTATAAATAAATTTGTTATGTCTTTTAACCGTAGGTTACTAACATTGTTATAAGCTTTGATTTAGTGAATGAGGTTGTTGTTTAACAAAAACAAAGATTATAACTTTGGCAACCTAAAAAAAAGTGATTCTACCATTTTAGTTTCTACATAAAACTAAGAAATTCTTTTTCCTCACTTTTATTGATTACCTTCTTTATTCATAGTAGATTATTATTTCTTAAAATGAGCATTTTATCATCTTACTAAACTTATTTAATCTTTTATTCAATATTATATCAACCTCCATGACACCACAAATTATTTTAGTATATTTTTTCTTAAAATATATTTTAGCTATGTACTTGTTACAATATTTCCAAAGCCTATGCATCAAATTTTTTTTTTATCTCCTTTCTTTTTTATAGTAGATTCTCATTTATTAAAATGATAATCTTCCTTATTATACTAAACTTATTTAATCTTTCATTCAATATTTTATCAACCTCTGCACCATATATTTTTTGACTACTTCTTTGTTTAAATATATTATAGTTGAGCACATGTCACAATACTGCTAAAGCCTATGTAAATAAATAAATAAAGTAGACAATTGATGAATGCTGGTCTTTGTTTATTCTCATCATGGATTCATCTTAAATATGCCATAATTTTAGCTTAAGTAAATATATAAATTAATATTTTTATCTTCATTTATTTATTAAGAATATTTATGACACAATCTCTTTTTCAATATATGTTGTCTTCTTCTTCAACATTTATTTACTTATTCCTTGTCATTTTAATGCTTCATAGACTTTCTTTAAACATTCTATTCCCCACTCTAAATGTTGCGTGGAAACAAAAACACTAGTTATGACACTAAACATGAAAAAAAAAAACACTAGTTATGACCCTAAACAAACTTAATTAGAAGAATTGTAAGCTCTTTCTGTACTCTTGTCCTTTACTTTTATTAGATGGATAGATAGATATGCATAACTTCAATAATCTTGATTTGGAAAAGACCATCACTCCAACTAAACCAATAACACCGTAAAAACCATTTAGATTTAAAATTTTATTTTAACCTCTGAATTTTATAAGTATTTATTTAGTCATAAATTAGGGGAAAAAATATCTCTAAACCAACCAAATCCAAAAGGACACTAAAGGTCCTTGTGGTTTCTATTTATGAAAATCATAGATTTATGGCCCTAAAATATACAATTAGGTCCTTAAGAATTTTATTTTTATGATCCATTCGACACTTTATTCTTTCATTTGAAACAACATTAAAAGTGTTAATAAGTTCAAGACTTTACATATAACATTTTATAATGGTTGTCATAACCCAATTTTGGGTCATCCTCCAAAACTACCCGAAAATAAAAAAAATAAAATAAAAGAGGCTGGGGTCAGTAGGAAAATCAAGGTGAAATTTTGGACGTCTTTGAGAGATCAATCGTTTTTTGTGTGCCCGTAAATGAGAAAAAATACAGATTCAAGAGCATAATTTATTATTGGATAAATATGTGTAGAAATTAAGTCAAAGGATATAATTATATTTTTACGGGCTAATTCAATTTAATCGTTGGCATATTTAAAAGTGTAATTATGTTTGAGAATTAATTTATGGTCCAATTGAAGGATTTAATTAAGCGCGATGACTTAATTACACTTTAAATTGGTCAAATTAATTTTATTAAGGGTTTAATCGATGAGAAATCGAGTTCTTGAATTTAATTCGGGTTCAATTGATGAGATTGGAATTTTCGAAGACCGATTTGAATTTTTTCAAGCCAATTATGTGAAATCGAGGGCCAAAATTGAACAAATTGAGAGTTTAATGGTCGATTGAGGGTTAAATCGCTCAAATCAGAAATCAAGAACCAAAATTAGAAGGCGCACAAAGTCAAAGCTGATATTGAAATTCTGATAGGGTTTAATTGCACAAAATCATAAGTTTAGATCCAATTGGGGGTGCATTTAGAACAATTATAAAATTAGGGACCAGATCGCAATTTTACCTTCCCAAAACTGTCACAGCACACACTCCCACCGCAAACCCCCTGCGCATGCCACCAACGACCATATTTTCAAGCATGCTGCCGCAGGAGATGACCCACTATTGCAACGGTTACTTCTTGCGGCTATAAATACTGCAGCCAACCTCGACTAAAAGGGGAGAGGGGACAGAGAAGAAAAAAAGAAAAAAAAACAGAGGGGGGGAATTCAAAAAAAGAGAGAGAACTGGAACAACTCACAAAGGAGTTCACGTAGAGTAGAAACGAAGAACAGAGGGCAGAACTGAAGAAGAAGAAAAAAGGAAAAAACAGACAGTGAGAAAACGTGAAGAAAAATAGAGACAAAGCAGAGAATACAAAGGAAATTTTACGTAAAAATTTTGAATCTTGATCCCTCTCGTTTCTGGTCTTTCTCCTTGCCTCTTTCTCTCAGTTTTCCTCTCTCTCTCTCTCTCTCTCCTAAAACCAGCAGACCCGTAGCTCTCTCTCTCCTTCCTCTCTCTCTCTCTCGGTCAGCAGCTTCGACCACCCCACACCTCTCCGTCATCACTAGCATCCCCACCACCACTCAAGCAGCTCAGTACGTCTTTTCCGACGAGGCAGCAGAGCACCAGCCCGCGACAACAAGCATAACCCATCATTTTTCGACGTCCATTTCGGCCACCACAGGCTACCATTTCCAACGCCACCACGACCAGAAGAACCACCTCGACATCCTCTACCTAAAGGTGATAACAGATAAGCCATTCATCGCACTCCAAAATTTAGCATTGTTCATCTTCTTCATTTTGTATGTAGGGAGTGAATTAATTCACTCCCCGCTGGGTCTGGCCGGGTCCGGGTTTGGTGCCCAGCCTGACAATTAAAGGTTATGGGTTTCCAGCTCGTTTGGGTTGAAAGCCCAGCCCAAGACTGGAGGTGGGCTGGGACACAAGCCCAGCCCACACAACAGGCTATGAGTCCACCCCAAGATAAGCGGGCTGACAGACCAGCCCACCCATCAGGCGGGCTGGTAACCCAGTCCAAGGTGGGCTGGGCAATCAGCCCAGACCCCAAATAAGGTGGGCTGACAACTAGCCCACCCATAGAAAAAGGAAAAAATAAATAATAAATAATAATAATAATAAAATAGAAAAAATATATAAATTGCAAAAATAAAAAATACTTTTTTTGAGAAAAATATATGGAACAAAAAAGTGGTTTTATGCATACGGCCAATACACTAGCATATTTTAAAAATTCTTTTTCTTTCAAAATATATATTATCTTGGAGTTTGAAAAATGTGTTTTACTATTGGATTTCATAAAGAAAAATCATTTCTTGCATTCTTGAATTTTACAATATGTTTGTAAAAGTTCAAAAGGTATTGGCCAATATTCCAAAAATATCAAAATATTATTTTTGGTTATTCATATTATTCATTGTTGATATTTGGATAAATAAATCCTAAAAGATTAATATCCAAAATATTGAGTGGGGATAATTTGCTCTTATTCACTGTTGGTGTTGGATAAATAAATCCTAAGAGATCAATATCCAAAATATTCGACGGGGATAATTTGCATTTATTCACCATTGGTGTTTGGATAAATAAATCCCAAGGGGTCAATATCCAAAATATTTGACAGGGATAATTTGATATTATTCACCGCTAGTGTTTGGATAAATAAATCCTAAGAGATTAATATCCAAAATATTCGGTGGGAAAAATACATCATCACCATTTAACCCATATATTTTTTGAAAGATCAAAACTATAACAAATCATAAACAAACTAAAACGTCAAGCAGCTTACCTTAGGTAGGGCGTATTAGGGGTGCTAAAACCTTTCTTTTACGCAACCAGTCCCTTGCCTTATAATCTCTAAAAGACCAGTTTTAGGTTTTCTAGTAACCGTAATACTAGGTGACGACTCCCTTTTTCAAAAATAAAGATAAAACCCCTAAATTGAATATCTCCGCTCGCAGGGAGGGTCGGCCGCGATACCGCTCTCATTTTTCGGGGTGCGACAATGGTCAGCAATCATATTCATATTCTTGACAAACAATATCCATATCTCAATTTAGCATAAATTTAAAACATATGAATGAAGGGATTTAGATGTCAGAGTATTAAAATATGTCGATAGATGTCATAGTATTAAAATATGTCAAGGATTTAGTTATTTGTTTTGGAACCATATAGATTATATAACTAATACTAGTCTCAGTGCCTACATTTGACTATGCAGTCGTGTATGTGTGTGTATATTTCAAAAATAGTATTCAAGTGTTGCAAACATGTTTTTTTTTTTAAAAAAAAGATTCATGACTCATATTATAGACCTAATTGGATCGAATAAGTTGATTTTAGTTTAATAAGATGCTAAAAAAAACCAACTATAAAAATGGATCAATTTTTTTAAAAATAATCATGATAACCTGGAGAGAAAAATGTTTTTTTTAATAGGACAAGCAATATAGCTCAATTTACAACCCTATCAAACACGACAAGATAAAATGGGATAATAAAAGGACTTATAAAAATTAGTCTTGGTCAATCGAAGTTAGCATGACAAACTTGTTATCTAAGTAATTAGGGCAAAGTCAATCTAAGTTATTCCACTAAACCCGTCTAGATCATGATATTGGAATAATTTAATAGAATTTTTTTTTACTTATAACGCCCATTTATTTTTATTAGGAAAACTATCAAGTCGTTTAAATTTGCCACTCAGGCAATTAAAATTGAAGCATCCTATATAAAAAAACCATAAAGCCTAATCTTCAATCAATCATAGAATTTAAGTTACATATAAGGATTCAAATTAAAGGATAGAAATTAAAATGGCGAAGATTGTCATAACACATTTCTAGGTTATTCTTTAACAATAAAAAAAGATAATAACAAAAATAAAATAAAAGGCTGATATTGTGAAAAAATCAAGTTGAAAAATTTGGACAGATGTGAGAGTCCGATTATACCTTTGTTATGCCAAAAAATAAAAATAAAAATGCAAATTCAAGGCTAAAATAAATGATTATTAGATAAATCTGTGTAAAAATTAAATTGAAAGGTATAATTATATTTTTAATAGGTCAATTTGATTTAATCATGGGCTAAATTAAAACTTAATTATATTTATGAATTAATTTAGGATCCAATTAAAAGATTTAACTAAGTGTAGAGACTTAATAATACTTTTAATCGGTCAAATTAATTTCGTTAAGGGATTAATTGAAAAAAAGAAGTTTGAGAACTTAATTCAGGCTTAATTAAGAAGACTGCAATTTTTAGAGACTAAATTTAATTTTTACCAAGTCATTTGGATGAGATCATTGGTGAAATTGAAGAAAATTGAAATTTTAATAGTCAATTGAGGGTCAATTTATATAAATTCAAGACCAAAGGAAAGGACAACCAGTAAATACACGTAACGAGCAATTGAAAAGTCATCTTCTTTTTATAAATATACAGGGCACGAAAGGAATAGGGGAGAGGAACAAAAAAATAAAGGAACGAAAGAACATAAATAATAACAAAGATGAAAAGGGAAAGGATAAAGAAAATAAAAACAAGAAAAAATACAGATAATGGACCAAGGAAACTACTAGCAACCAATTGCAACACTTTAAAAGCCATAGTCAAGCCTTCTTCCCCAAAGCCGATAACTTCAACACCTTCTTCTCCCCCATTGCCGATAGTTTCTATAACTTTTGTTTTGATTAAATGTAAGTCTATTGATGATCAAATGTAAGCTAAAAATCAACAAGTCCAAATATAAAAGAATTCATAAACGAGCTTGTTCACAAGCACATGCTTCCAAGAACAAGCAAACCAAAGATCAATACTAACTATGAAAACATGCAAGATCTAGGAAACATGCTTTATAGAACTAGCAAATCATCTAGATCATCTAAAATATCAGGAAACATGCTCCCTGAAAAGAACAAACCAAAAGAGAGCTCTACAAGTTGGTCGAATTAGCAATACCAATAGACACAAGCAGCATATACAATAAATAATCCCACACAATCCACTAACTGCAAAGAACCATATAATCAACAACACTACCAGTCGAGGTTGGGATAGCCTCATCTTGCCACCAAATTAAGCTAAACAACCAGAACCAACCATGTCATCCACAATGTATGCCTCAACAAGAAAGACTACAATAAGAGAATTGATTTCCACAACAAACCATGTAAGATCACCAACTAAAGTCCAAGAGAACATCATAAGCATGATGTCCCTCTACAAGACCAATTGGCAGCTTACGCCTTCAACAACCAGCTTCCTGTCTAGTGACTATCGCTAGGGTAGCCATAACAAGATACATCAGCCAATAAGTTTATAAGAGTCTAAAACCAGAAGTTGGCATTCATGGCATCTATAAGGCAACAATAACTGATCACCATAATATGACAAATAGTAGAGCAAAGCCACAATACTATTCCTTTAGAAGAGCAACATCAGCCAAGCCACTAGGCATCAAACAAAAACCTAGCAAAAATACAACCCATATGGAGTTGTAATATGGAAAAAACAAATAGATATTGCAAAGCATACAATCAAGCACAGGATGCAACCATCCAAAATCCCTTGAACCTTACTAAAGAGAAAGGAAAAGTTATAGCCAACTTCTAGCAAAAAAAATAAAGACCAACAGAGGCATAATGCAACCCATATAAAGATAGGATACAACTAGCGAAAGCTCCCTCAAACTAGTGTAAAGCCAAGGAAGAGTAAAAGCTAACATTCGACAGCAAGACACTAACAAAAAAACAAGGCCAACCACAAGCAGGGTGGTGGCCCTGAGATACACATCATCCATAACAAATAGAGAGATACATGTATGGAAAGAACTAATAAGACCAGTCTGACATGCTCATCATGACTAGTGAGCAGATAGGAGGAACCTTCATGCCAAAAAGATTTGTTGTGAGCCGCATGAGAACTATTTGGCTACGAGTTCCAACTGAAGAAACCAAGCACTAGAGGTTAGCGTTGCATAATGAGAGAAGTAGACACGTAGATGGGCATCCATCTCTCACCACAACCAAGGGTTCTTTGTACCAGATCTTTAGAACACTCGCATTGGAGAGGTCTATCACGAGTCATAACTGAATAACATGATAGTGAGGTTGAATGGAGAAGGGATCAAATAAGAGAGTCAGAAGAGTCAACGATAGAGATGTTAGTGGTGCACAGTGAAAGAAAAACAGACATAGAGGGGTGACCTTCTCTCACTATATTAAGAGCTTCTCTATCTACACACTATAACTTTGAATTTGACTGGATTTGGTCTTTCTTGGATCTATGGGTGGCGGCGCTGCTTTGGGAAACCAATAACCATAAAAGCAAGGAAGGAAGGCAACAATCATCCAAAGGGAAAAGGCATCTTTAGAGGAAGAGAGAAGCAAAAGTTACTTTCTCTACCCAACCAGTTTATATAACTTTTTCTTCCCCAAACAACAGCTTCAACAACTTTTTCTCCATCGAACAACTGACTAACAACAACCTCTCAACACCACTAACAACTCATTCTTCTCCTCCGCCCACCAAAGCCAGTTTGCAACTCACCATAGATGAGCAACAAATCTTCCTTGTTGTCATTAGCCGCACAATTCTCTTTATATAGTGACAGTAGCCACCAACAGCAGTTGTTCCTTCTTCATTTTATGAACATCGGCTTCCACTCTACCTTCAAATCTAGACACTAGCCAGACCTCATCTATCGCCAGCAACCTCTTCTGTCGCTAGGTAACTTCCTTCCCCTGCCTCTTCCATAGCGGGCATCCACTGCTTATATAATACATGAACAATATAGAGTGAATTAATTCACCTTGCACTATTCAAGTTTCTATCTTCAGGTCAGACCTGCTTAGCCTAGCGTAGTTGGTTAGGCTAGGTCCATCCCAAACCCACCAGAGTTGGGTCATTTTGGCTCAACCTGGTTAGGTCAACCCATTTAATTGGGACAAAATAAATCTTAATACATATTTAAAAACTATAAAAATTGCATTTAAAAAAACGAAACAAAAAACATTTTATTTTCATGCATACGACCAATTATAATATTTTTCTAATCATATTTTTGCAAAAAATGCATTTTTTCTCATCTTTTAAAATGAAAAATGGGATATCATAACCAATTTATGACTATCCATTAGATTTCAGCCAAAATATCAAAAAACTTTTACCGATCATTTTTTTCGTTTTTAGCTGTAAACTTTAATTATTGAGATGTAAAATTATATTATAAAGTATATCTTTAGATATTGAAAAGGATAATAAATGCATTGCTAAAATTCAAACATTTAGAATAATTAGGTTTCAATCAAATGAGGCAGGTTTCTCTCACGAAGAGAGATATACTTCTAGCTTAAGAAAAGATCAACAAATAAATATCTAACATAGAAAAAAACAATCAAACAACAATGCAGCTTACCTTAGGTAAGGTGCATTGGGGGTAATGTGTCTTTTCCTTACACAACAAGTCTCCTTACTTAGACTCTTGCAGACCATTGAGTTTTCTAATGACCTTAATATTAGGTGGCAACTCCTAAAATTATAATCATAAATTTATGGTTATAAAACCTCCCGTTTAAGAACACCTCCCCCCGTCTCAGGGGATGGCCACGAGAGAAGTGAAAAAACAATCGTCGCGACAAAGATCAAAATTGAAACACCAAATAAATTTAATATATGAATGAAGAGTGAAATAATAATAAAAAAATATAGAAAAGGATTAAAAAAAAGAATGATGATAAACAAAAACAATTTTTTAGTAAAGGGTAAAATTAAAAAGAAAAACAATTTTAATAAATAAATAAAATGAGGATCAAATTGGTCAAAATAATACCATAAATTTGAAGTGAACGATAAAATTGAAAACCAGTAAAATTCTTCTAAAAAGGCCAAGGAATGATATTAAAAAAAAATAAAGATTAATGTTTCAATACCAATAAAAAAGACGACCAAACTTTAATTTTTAAAAGAGGATAGAAGAAGAAAAAAATCCACCAACAACAAATCACCTCACAATCATTGACACACGTTACACCAATAAAAAGATAATGTAGCGACTTCCAATAATACAATATAAATGTAATTTTTGCCACCGGAAAACACCACACAAATGAGAGCGTGCATCCTAAACATCAATGAGTGCACCACATTTACCTATACTTTTTATATATAGTCAAATACCAAATTACTCTGAGCTAATTAAAGAATACACAAATGAGGAGAAAAAAAAAATAGCCTCTAGTTTTTATATTTTTGTTCTTAAAACTATTTTGATTATTTTATTATGCTTTTGATTTTCTATTATTTTTGTATTTGATAAAACACCGAATTATCTCTCATTTGAAATGATAATAACAAAAAACTCATTGTGAATATATTAAATTGCCTCTTTACTGTCAATTTTTTTTTTTTAATTTTAAACATATTTTGGTTATTTAGCTATACTATAGAAATACAAAAAAAAAATATATATATATATATCTGATTGCCTCTTGCTGTCAATCAATTTTTTTTTTTTTTTTTATAAAAGATATATATTAAAAAGATTTATATTTCTTTAATATTGATTCTAGAATTTAAGGCTATAAAATATAGCATATTTTTAACATAAGGTCAATCCTTTAAATTAATTCAATTATATATTGCAAATAGCAGGATGTTTTTCTCTCAATCACATTGCAATTTGCGGTTGAAATCTCTCTCTTCCTTCTTCTCTGTCCTTGATTGAGAGGCTCGTTATTTATGAAAACAATCTCGAAACATACAATCAGGAGACTCTTGAAGCCATATTGTATTGCGAGCTAGAACATGAGCAGCTATTGTACCATTTCCGTTGACATGTTTAGCATAGCAATTACCTGAGATTTTCTTTTTTCCCTTTTGATATCTGCGCATTTTGCATAAACAGGTGCTCTAACCTCCATGGCAGAGGGAGGTGGGAGCCCAAACGCAGTTAGCATGGCCTCTGTAAGCTGAGGCATGATAAAAAGAAGCTCCATTCATCCTAGATTCGGTATGTTATGGTAGTCGCATCATTCTTGGGTGAGTGATCATAAAAACAATGGAATTAAATCATCCTCACAGTTGACGGAAAGAGCAAAATTCACTCTCAAATTTCTCTCTTCTTTTAAATTAGACCAAAAATCTAACCTTACTTTATCAGAGTAAGAAAAAAGAAGAAGAAAAGAGTCAGATACCGATAATAGTTTCTTTTCATTCGATGATCATAAATGGACAAATCATCAATCTCATCCATGCCCTGGTGGCCTTTACGTGTCTGTCTTTCCCTCTTCTTTTTGTTGTTATGGAAAGAAGTAATCGTAGTCTCTGCTATCCATATATAGAGTTGCTGACAAGTCAGAGGTACCAACGCTCTCTCCTCACTCCTCTTCTGTCTGTCTTCTGTCTCTATTCCATTCCTTCTCATAATCAATCAAACAAAACTAAAAGTATTTAGCATTTCGTCAGTACCCTCTTCCCATTCCAGAAAACACAACCACCACAACTTAAAGCTGGTATTTTCCCCTTCTTTCTTTTATCGTACAATTTTCTTTCTTTTTTTCCCCTTATGAATTATGATCCCTCATTCCACACACAAATGCATCGCCCCCACTGTTTTCCCCCCTTTTCTCATGGTTTGGAATACGGTAAAACGAAAGGATCGCAAGTAAAGATTGAATGAAAATAAAATCTTGATTTGTGCTACTATTTTTTTATCTCTTGTTTGTGTTTTAGGCGTGGTTTTGTTCTTCTTAGAGACTCTGATTCGCAACAACTGAAAGTATGTCAACTTGATTTAATTGGTTGTGACTGTTGCTATATGTGCTCTTATTTTCTCATCATCTGCTTGGTTTCCAGGAAAATACTGTCAAAATCTTTGTATATGTAGCTTAAGATTTTCTCTTTTTGGAACCCTGATCTATTTTTGTGTTTAGTTACTAATAAAGTTTAGAATTATAGAGGCAATCCAAGTTCTAAACCTTAATAATTAATGGAGAGCCTTAATACGTGTTTCAATTATACATATAAAAAGAATTGATAGCAATGATATGTTGTAAAACCATGAAAGGTTATCATTTTGAGTTTCAATTAGTGGTGTAATAATAAATTATTCATGCATATATTTTATTTGTTTATGTAGAGATGAGTTTTGCAAGGAAAGAGCACGAGTTTTTGACTGAGATCGGGCTGAGCTCTCGCAATTTGGGTTGTTATGTAGATGGCACGTGGAAAGCAAATGGCCCTGTGGTCACCAGTGTGAATCCTGCAAACAATCAGGTTGTTCCTTATGCTTGTATCTTTGTATAATATATACGTATCAGTGTGTACCAACTGCTGCTGATTAGTGTATTCCTCTGTGTATTCGCGTATAAGTTGCTTTTATTCTGTAGTGCTAAGTTGTTGTGAATCACAAATGAGATCATTTGAGGGGTACCATACCATGGAAGTTACTAATTCCTTGCCTTGCATCATCCATCGACATTATGTTTAATCGTTTCGTTTTTATTGATTTAGGCTATAGCTGATGTTGTGGAGGGTTCCATTCAAGATTATGAGGAAGGCATGCGAGCTTGCAGTGAAGCTGCTAAGAAATGGATGCAGGCAAGTCTTTTTCCTTGCTGTAAACCCAGTTAAAAAGTTTGGGGGACAAATGCATGAGTTTATATATCATATAATTCACTATTTCTGGAATATGCTTACTTGGCACTATTCTACCTGATGTGAATGTTCTTTCTGTGATCGACATCTGAGACCTCTCAATTTCCTTGCATTATATTTTTCTAGGTTCCTGCTCCAAAGAGAGGTGAGATTGTCAGACAGATTGGGGATGCATTGAGAACTAAACTTCAGCAGCTTGGTCGCCTTGTCTCACTGGAGATGGGAAAAATACTCCCTGAAGGAATAGGGGAAGTTCAAGTATGTTACCTTGCTTTGCTAATGCTTTAGCTATTTGTGTATAGGATGTTCATTTCACTTGTTGTGAAAGCAGTTTTTCTGATTTATTATTCGTGATATATCTTGTTCTTTGATGGGTGTTTTTTAAACTTTTTAAGAACCAATGTTTGCAGGAAATCATTGATATGTGTGATTTTTCTGTGGGCTTAAGTAGACAACTGAATGGATCAGTGATACCTTCAGAACGTAAGCTCAACAATTAGTTCTCACCATTTATGTATAATTCGTAGTAATTTTATCTTTCTCTCATTTGCCTTTTCAAAATAATTTCAAGTTTAAGTTTGAGTCCCACTGATCAACTAGGTGCAGAATGTTGTGGATAATGCTAGAATTCAGGCATTTAACAGCAATGGTCATTTTGTTTTTATTTTAAAAAGTCTTGAAACTGGAGATTTTCCCCTATTCTCTATATTTAGTCCTGGAATAATTCATATTGATCTGTTAACAGGTCCAAATCATGCAATGTTGGAGGTATGCTGATCGCCTCTACTTTTGGATTCAAATCAGTACAGTAATTCTCTTAATATTGTTGGCATTCTCAACATTTTTCTTGTGCATAGATGTGGAATCCTCTTGGAATTGTTGGTGTGATTACGGCTTTCAACTTCCCATGTGCTGTTGTTGGTGAGTGCTCTACCCTGTTTTATAAATATCAGCCTTTGAAATAATCCAGAAAAACACACATTTACATTTTGCAATAAACAATAGGCTAATTGGTATAAAACTATCTGAACTTTCAATCAACAAAGAACTTAGTCGTTAACCTTGTTTTAATCTGATTTAAGTTTTAACCTTTCATTCATCTGCAATGTGATCCTTCCATCCAACTTGTTAAGCTTAATCGAGTTTTGAGTTTTGGTCTTCTGGGTTTTAATCCACTTTTCTCTTTATAAAGGATGCACATGCAGTCCATCTTAACTCATTGGCGGTAACATGGATGGAGGGATGATACTGACTAAAAAGAAAAGCTAAGACCTAAACCAGATTAAAACAAGGTCAGGGACAAGGTTCCTGTTGATCGAAATTTCAGGGTAGTTTTTGACCAATTAACCTTAACAATATATATGAAGATATACCCCATGTCTGGATCCAAGACTGTTCGTCCTCAAAATTGTAGTTGTTTCTTATGTCAGTAGTACTTTTCTTAATGGTTATGAGTGTAATTTTGGATGCTTTTCATTCAATCCTGACTGATAAAGTAGTGCAACTTTGAATGGTATTGGAAACCATTGCTGGTATTGTACCTCTCTGACATCATAATATATTTTCACTATATTTGTTTTTCTCAAGTTATCAGATGAATTTTTTCCTGTTGTGTGATGAATTAATTTATACTGCTGTTCTGCAGGATGGAATGCTTGCATTGCACTAGTCTGTGGCAACTGCGTTGTCTGGTAAGTCATGTTGCCTATGTTGGCTGGGACACAGTGCTTTATGACATTCTTAGATAGACACGAACATTTCATTACTGGTGTAATGTATGCACTGAAGTCTTGTTTTTTTTATTAAATGTGTAATTCCATCTTTCTAAGCTCATAATAACATGCAATGTGTCCTTGTTCAATCAAATACTTAGAGCATTTTTCTTTTCCTTTTTCTCCATTATGTAGATTATTATGCCATCCTGAAGGTCTTAGGTTTCAGTATCTTATTGGTGGACCACTAGCCCATTGTTGATTGTCTTCCTTGAGCTGTATTTTGGAAAGATCAATGAAATGCTTTAAGTATTATTTGTGTTGGCTTGTTCTCCTGCAAATGATTAAAAATTTAAATTTTTTATCATTCTTGCTTTGGTTTCTGAAAGTTTTCGTATTTAATTAGCCTCTCCTTTCAGATTAACTTGAAAATTGGAAGTAAAATTTTAATTTTGCACTTTAATCAAATAGATTACTTGGGTTCGATGTCTGACCTGCATCTTGTCTTAGAAGAGATATTGGACTGCTAAGCCTTTTCTGCATCCCTTATTGGCATACTAGTTCCACTGTAATCTCATTTCATAGCTTCTCGTTGTGATTATCAGCTTACAATCATATGAATAAAACAACTTTGTTTTTCTTGGTTAGAAATAGAGCTTAGAAAAAATTTGTTAGTGCCTGACTTTCAATCAAACTTTTCATCCTTGATTATAGGAAAGGTGCACCGACAACTCCTTTGATTACCATTGCAATGACAAAGCTAGTAACTGGGGTGTTAGTGAAGAATAACTTGCCTCCTGCAATATTTACATCCTTTTGTGGTGGTGCTGATATTGGTCAAGCAGTAGCAAAAGATACACGGATTTCTCTGGTTTCTTTCACTGGCAGTTCAAAGGTGTTTAAATTGTTTCATTAGAAAATATTAATTGTTCATCATCTGTGCTGGCAGAGAGACTTTCTGTTCATGGTCAAATTATTTGCCCTGTTTTATCTATAGGCTACTCTCCTCATTCGTTATATTCAAAGGTATTGCTATAATCATCCGCTGCATGTATTCAATGATGAATTTCAATTTATATTGTTTCTGCCCATGCTGAATAATTAATGTATTTGTGGTTTTTAAATGTGATTTTGGTTTATTCCAATCAATGATTTTTCTTTAATTTTGTCTTGATTTCTATACATTTTTTCCAATAACATGTACAAACCCCCTCTTATAAAGGGGAAATTTTAATAATTATTATATGGTGCATGCTTCAAACACACAAATACTGCTTATTCTACAGGTGGGTCAAATGGTGCAACAGATAGTTAATCAGAGATTTGGCAAATGCTTGCTTGAGTTAAGTGGGAACAATGCTATAATAGTCATGGATGATGCTGATATCCTGCTAGCTGTTCGTTCTGTTATGTTTGCTGCTGTTGGGACAGCTGGTCAGCGTTGCACAACATGCCGCAGGCTGGTATCTAAAATCTGACTTTTCTTTGAAAACCCATGCAGGGAATGACAGCCAAACTCACTCTTACTGAACATTTTTCTTGCTCTTGTTTAAGCTTCTACATGAGAGCATATATCAGAGAGTAGTTGATCAACTACTTGATGTGTACAAGCAAGTTAAAATTGGGGATCCATTAGGAAAAGGGACCTTGCTTGGGCCATTACATACTCCTGAATCAAGAAAGAGCTTTGAAAAGGGAATAGAGATAATCAAGTCCCAGGCATGTTGTATTTTTCACTCATCTACTGTGGTTTTCCAGCTGTTCCAATATTTCAAACACAAGCATTCCTTTTTTTCCTTTTATGTTCCAATTTTTGTAGGTTGAAAAATACTGACAAATTAAGAAGGAAAAAAAAGTTAACTTGCTCACTCTCATTTTTCAGGGAGGTAAGATCTTAACTGGTGGTTCTGTGATTGAATCCGAGGGGAATTTTGTGCAGCCCACAATAGTTGAGATTTCTCCAAATGCAAACGTTGTTAAACAAGAGTTATTTGCTCCTGTTCTTTATGTTATGAAATTTCAGGTACCTTCTTCATCCATCTCTTTTCTTTGTTGAGGTTTTCTTTTTTATCTCCTCTTTTTCTTTGTTTTTTGTGTTGTATGAACTGGTTTTCTTTCTTTGGTGAGTTGTGAAGTACATAAAGATTATTTTTTCTTTCTTTACCCCCCTTCTGATGACTAATCACTACTTTTATTCCTGTAGTTATTTATATATGTGGAGTTTGCTAAACGATTAAGTTGCATTAGTTCCTTCATTTGTTGGGTTTGATTTCTGGAAGCTGAACCCTTTCTGCAGACTTTACAAGAAGCAATTGAAATAAACAATTCAGTTCCTCAAGGATTAAGTAGTTCTATTTTCACCCGCAAACCTGAAGTTATCTTCAAGTGGATTGGGTGAGTTTTTTCATAGCCATGTTTGTAGAGTGAATCATGTTTTTCAATGTCTCTTGGCATACTTAAAAAATCCTTACATGTGAGTTATGTAATCGCAAATTTTGTTGCTTCATGTTTTGGATCCAAGTAAAATTATTTTGCTCCTGAAATGTTTTCACTTCCAAGCAATTTCTGAAGGTTGTTTATGCTCCCATCCATCTTAATGCTCGTCGTAATAATCCTTACATTAAATAACATCTTCGCTGATATTTATTTAATTTCTTGTACGCAGCTGATTTCTTTATAATGATCGTTATATATTCCTCTTTTGTTGCTTAGCTAAGAAATATTTCACTTGGTTACCTAATGCAGGCCTCAAGGAAGTGATTGTGGTATTGTGAATGTAAATATACCAACAAATGGCGCTGAGATTGGTGGTGCTTTTGGTGGAGAAAAGGCTACAGGGGGTGGCCGTGAAGCAGGAAGTGATTCTTGGAAGCAATACATGAGACGCTCAACTTGGTAAATCCAAGAACCATTAACCTTCCTTTGATTTCTCTGCTGCGTGCTCGAATCGAATTCTAGCTTCTTTCATGGAACGTGTTTTTTCTCAACAAAAAATAAAAATAGCAAATAATTAAAACCTCCAATAAAATTCCTGCTGATCTTTTATATAATTATATATGACAGTACGATCAATTATGGGAACGAGTTACCACTGGCACAAGGAATCAATTTTGGGTAGACACGCATCAAGGTCCAGCATTTCCACTTCTCAAGAAAAACAAATTTTCCTGTAGTATTCTTTGATTTTACCCTGTTAGAGCCATGTCATATTGTCATTTAGGTTGATTCTGTAATTCTCATGCACAGGTTCAAGAGCTGTTCTCCTCCCCTTTGGGTCTGCCATCAACTTTGCTTGCCTGAAATGCTCTAGCAGAGCTATGGTCAAAGACCTTCCTGCTTTTGAACAGCCTTTCTCTGGATTAATGATTTTTACCGACATTATAGCCATCAAAGAATAAAGAAAAATGATATTTCATTATAGCCATTCCTTGGTTGTTATTGTATAATACAATATATGTTTTATTTTGTCATGGACAACTTGAATCGATGCCTTGTACAGGTGAAGGTTTACATTTCTCTTATAGTTCGCAATTTCCTTGTGCTTTATGATTAAAATATTTATTTGACTGGTTGATGGAATGAGATATTACCTCGTACCTTGCTTGACTGGAATGGAATAAACCTTGTGAAAATGGGAGATATTAGGTTCAAAAATTGCATTACATGTGAGATTCTTCACTTTTTTTTTTTATTAACAAGGTGTTCAGGCTAGTTTACAATCATCTTAACTAATCCTATGGGTTTTAAAATTAACAATTATATAAAATTTCAATGACTATCATATTAATAATCACATGGTTTCAATATGAAACTGTAGAAAAATAAACTTTTTAGTTTCAAGTTTTGCTGCTAATATACCTATTAGATGGTTAATTCTTCACTTATTTGGTTAGGCACGGGACGACTTTCTTCAACATCCAAAGGTCCAAGAATGAAAGAGAGGAAACGAGAGAAATTGTTAAAAGAGAACACGCTAAAAGAAATAAGGCAATAATCAGATGGATATGAAGGAACACCAGGACTCTGTACAGAGCGAAAGAGAGATATAGAAGCTAGGGATGACATGGTGGCAAAAGAATGATTTGCAGAAGCAGATGATCATTGCAATGAAAGGGATTCAAGTACCGATTACAAGTCCACAGGTGCTACCTAGGCCATATAATCCACTGCAAAAATAAATAAAAAATATCCAAGAAATTAATGAAGGACATGTTCCAACTCTGCTCAGCTTCAACTCCGAGTCAAAGCGTAGATCTTCAGACCCCCGAAGAACCCTTGGCCAGATAATTATGGCAGAGATTTGGAAGACGTGCATGCTCATGAGTTTGTGCTGACTGAGGAGCCAAAGATTGGTTTTGAAAAACAAAGTTGCACTGAGTGTCGAAAACTCATTTCACCATTGGGTCGAACTCGTTGTCTTCATCCTCCATCGAAGTGCGCAGACTCACCAACCAAGGAAGAGCTTCATCGAGTGCCTCCGCCTCCATGCCGAGCGGAAAATCACCGAGTTATTATAACTTTACAGGGACATACAAATGTAACACTTGTCCCCATTGCCTCCTGGAATCCAACATTTTTATCTGGATTACCAAGACCATGAACATCCTCGTTAATTCTATCATCATGCCACTCTCATATAAATTTCAATTCAAGTGCCGTGCATGTCCTAAATGTGGAAAGTCAGCCAGTTACAGAGCTTATGAACTGTGGAGCTACTACAGTGGTAGAAGACGCAACACAGTTCATTGATTCATCAAGTAAGGTAATATAGACACAGAGGATTGTGTTTAGAGATATACTTCTCTTACAATCTTTCAAACTCATCATGCCCGAGAGTTAACATCACAAAATACTCGTTTGATTTGGTAATTAATTTTTTGGTCGTGGTGGTGGTGAGTTAACAGTTCTGCTTCCAACCAGAACTTGTGATGCAATACAATGAATCAAGGGGGGTCATTGATTATTAATGGTGACGATATTTGGACTTTGCGGATTACAACTTGCTTTATGGTTTTAATAAACACCCAATCATGGAGACCTAATATCCACAGAAAAATATGATAAATGCAATTTACAAATTAATATATGAACACACAGCATTTTCATTGGTTTCAGCTTGATTTGCACAGCAATAAATTAGTTATAGGCTCGCTAAGCAGATCAAGGTATGATTCAGAGACATAATTAATTGAGATATTTTCTTGTGTTAATCATGGGGTATGGTAGTTCTTAATTTGTGGGAAGCTTTAATTATTATTTTTTTCCAGGAGAATTTATTAGGGAGAGTAGGGTCGTACTCAGACAACATGGCTCTCTGCTATAATAATATATAGTCTAATCCCTCCATCCAACCATTTCAGTACCAAGTCTTAGGGTGTGTTTGGTATTGTTTTTATTTTTGTGGTTGAGGTTTGAAAAAATCAGTTTCATAAAAAATACTTTTAACTGCTATTCAAAATAAGCAGTAAAGTGTTTAATTAAAACTGCTTTTGCGTTTAAGATTAATGAAAAGCAGTTTAGTTGGTATTTGGTAACCAAGCTTCTTATATTGCTTTTAACTTGTTAAATTATATTAAGCGCATCGACATGTATATATGTATATATATATATATAAAAAATTACTACATAATGTAAGGAATAATGCAAGTAAATTGGATATTTTTTTATTCATACATCAAACTATTTGCAATGTCATCACGAACAAGATCCATTTGTGAAGGCCTATGCAATCCCTGACTATTGTCACGCGCTACAATATCTGGTAAAAAATCATCAAGGATATAATTTGGATTACGATCAAACTCTGAAAAAAAACATCATCATTTTGTGACCTCCTTCTGATATAATTATGTAACGTCATTGATGCAACAACAATCTGAACTTGATTTTTATATGGATAAGCTGACATATTCTGTAAAATTCTCCACCTTTGCTTCCATACTCCAAAAGTACATTCAATCACATTACGGAGGGACGAATGTGCATGATTAAACACTTCTTCTCGTCCACCTGGTTGTCCACGACGTCGAAAATCTTATAAATGATACATCTCCCCTTTATATGGACCTAAATACCCATACTCATTCGGATAACCGGCATCGACCAAATAGTACTTTCCTGAAATACAAACACCATGCATCATTTTCATTAATTCAATAACAAAATAAGAATATTAATTTTTTGAAATTCTAATTGCTTTAACATATATTAAATCACAACCTGCAGGAGGTTTAGGAAATTTGATACTTCTACTGTCAATAGCCTCGAGAAAAATGCGTGTATCGTGTGCACTACCTTCCCATCCTGCCCATCCTGCCCATACAAACGTGAATTGCATGTCAAAACTACAAGCTGCCATGATGCTTTGTGTTGGGACACCTTTTCTACCAATAAAAGGGATTTGATTCTCGGCTGATACGGTAACATGAACATGTGTCCCATCAATTGCACCAATACAATTCTACACGAAAAAAAATAAAGTCTTAGTATAAAAATATTCAAGCAACATATACGATCATAGTGAAAACTATATTTTATATAAACTAAAAGGATTACCTTGAAATGTGGCATAAATCTTGGATTCCCCGCAATTTCTATTGGTGTGTTGGTAAATTCCGGATCAGCTGGTTTTATAACATCAACAACAAACATACATAATGCCTTAAGCACTTCTTTCATACATCTACTAACCATTTCGCCTGAATGCTGAAATCTTTCTTGTACATGTCGATTTGATGCCCCAACCACAAGAGTAAATAGAAACATTTCGACGTTCTCAATGATGCTCATCCTTCGTGACGGTTTTAAACCATAATTTGTTTCCAAATCATGACATAGGCTCAACAAAGTGTCTCTGTCAATCCGAAACATGTTAACACAGCGTCTCCAATGACCTCGTAAAATCTCATTCAGCCAACGCATCCCTGTATTATACGAAACCATACATGGTTCTTTATAGACATAATTAATATAATATACGTTAATAGCTCCAGCCATACATATAAACAGTTTTTCATCATCAAATTCTCTCCGTATAAAATTTCCATCATCATCGTCGTCACCGTCATGGTCGTTGTCGTCGTCGTCATTATTATTTCTATAATCACCATTTTCATCATCGCTGTATGCGCTACTGCTGCCCTCATAACAACCGTGGTTAATGTGGTCAACAACTTGATTCATAACATTCTCGTAGTCACCTTCGAAATCACAGCTAAATATAGCATTCAAATGTGGATCATCCATATCTAGCAAGTCTCGAAAAAAAATACAATCAATTATTAGTGTTGCATAAACAAAGTTTGAGTGAAGTGAAGTATATTAACATAAAACAAATGCAAACCTGTTAAAAGCAGAGAAAAATTAGATCAATTTAGCAATTACACGATAACCTAGTTTATTTGTGTTGATCACTTGAACACGAAACAATTATTAACTAGTTCAAAAAAGACATTCATAAAGAAAAAAGAAAACAAGAAATTTTGTCATAATTAAATAATTTCAAATCTTAATATAAGAAGTTGTCATGAAAATAATATGATGTCAAACATCAACATAACTAAATACAAAAGTCAAATCATGAAAAATTGTGCTCAACAAATTACTTGTTACGTTACAATCCGAAGGAAGGAAAACAAATAAACCAAACAGTCAGACAACGTCAGATGGTTGCAGTTAGGCATTTCTTTGACGCGCAATGTTTCGTGCAAGCTAATTGTATTTATTTTCAATACCCACGATGCCAAACCAAGTTTCCCTATGTCTTCGCACACCTAGGAACCCGACAGCGCGGTCAAAAAAATCTTCGTCAATTGTCGAACCAGGTATTGATTGGAACTCAGCTAAGACTTCAGGGATACTACAACCTGGCATATCCCTACTCGCAGAGGTGGAATCACTCCTACTAGACATGCTGTCAAGCAGCTGTTGTTGCATTGATACAAGTTGAGCACCAATTCCTACTGACTTTTTCTTTCTAGCTCTCGGTTCAGGCTCTTATCTTTCTTTTCGTTTACCACTACTCTTTGTGTTGCTACTACTACACATATTCACTCCTCCAATGCCTCGAGAAATATCATTTCCAGAATCTGGATTGACATTCTCCTCTGAATCCCCGCTTTCTTCTTCCAAATCAGCACCGTCCAAACCGACATTGCTTGTGCCCAAATCAACTCCACTTCCATCAACATATCCTGAGGATGGTGCCCATGCATATTGTCCAGTAGCGGTGACTCCAGAGAACATCCTATCAAATTTTAACTTCAATCATGGCTCGATACCGGCTTGTCTGAATTTTTTTGCACCTCTAATTTCCTACATAAAACAAATAGTTATGATTGTACATATCATAACAAAGCATAATGAATAACATGGAATGGATAGTTTCATAAAATTCACCTGAATTTTTTGTTTTCACCACCCATCGCTAGCCGCTATTGTCCCTAATTCGTAACTTCAACCCACACCAGTTTCAGCTATCAATTTGGTCCATATCCTCCAATCTTTTTTACAATAATCCCATTTGTTTTTCAACTGTGTTTTGGTCAACGCATGACCCGTTTGTTCTTTAAATGATGTGAGAATAAATTTCCATCCGCATCTATCAAAATGGGTATTCGGTCTCATTCCCATGTCAGTTGCTTTAATGCATATATCACAAAATATATGCAACATGTCTCTAGTCCAACATGCTTTATCCATAGATTCATGATTGTCCATGATGTCTCGTAAAACTTGAAAACCAAAAACAAATCAACATTACTACAAACACTTAAAAGGGTTAGGAACATTTGTTCAAATTGAAACTCAGGAGTTTGGTGATTTTTCTGAGTTTGAAGTTTTAGAATTTCTCAATCAGGCTATAAGTCTTGCTCTCTATTAAAATGACCATAGTTCTGATTTGGGTTAAATTCCCAAACCTCCCTCTCAAATGCTGGTCTTCCACATGCTTATCCAAGATTAGAAGTGTCTTAGGATCACATCATTCTCTATCTCCTTAAAATGATTCACCCTTAAATCATCACTTGCATTAAATAAAGAATGGGCAGATATATTAACAACATCATAACCATATTCACTTGGTAATTCCATTGTTTAGGGCGGATACATTAACAAAATCATTGATCTTTTGAATGATAGCAACCATAAAAACTATCATTTTTACACAAATCACAATTTACAACCAACACAAAAGAAACAGAACAACTCCGGCAATGAAACCCATTATCACAGAGCATTCAAAATTGATAATTCATGACAGCATCTACACTCTAATAACTTAACAATCACAACCATCACAGAGGATTAATAACAGATCCAAAGGAATAACACGAAATTAGGAATCACATGAGAAAATATTAACATTTTACATAACACAAAAGCCATTTTCGAAGCAGATTTTGTACCACTGCAGTGTTAAGAAGAAAACGTACCTTTTCAACTCTCCTCCCCAGCTCTGGTTGCTAGCTTTGAGAAGATGGTGCACGGATTTGTTGGAGGGATGATGAGGACGAGAGATGTGAGGGACGGGAGGCTGAAGGAGAAGGGGAGACCAGATGGGTTTCTGATTTGCTGAAGAGGGAAGTGAGGGAAGGGAGAATAGGTCTGTTAACGAGAGAAGAGATGGGTAAGTTTCTTTGCAGTTCTAGTTAGGGACGGGATGGTGGAGAGGAGAAGGAGAAGGGGAGATGGGTTTCACTTTGTGTGTGATTGCAATTATGGTGGTAGGCAGATCGTGAATAATTGGTGACGAGAGAGGTGAGGGCCAATAATGCAATACCAAACAATAATTCAACGGTAATATTTTCGAGAGAATCTGCTTTTCACGCGTAAACTGCTTTTTTCAAGCTTGAAAAGCAGCAAATATATGCTTTTTAAACAACTATGTTTCTTTACTTTTTTTACATGGGACCCATACTATTTTTTCAACTTTTTTGATATAACCAAACGTCAATTCACCTGCTTTTCATCTGTTTATTTTGAAACTCCGGTGTGTCCACACTGCCAAACGGCCACTTAATCATGTGCAAATTCTTGGAAGCCCAAAACAATGCATTATTACGACATTAGCACATAATTTTGACATTAGTGATAGGAAAGTTTTGTTGTTGATGATTTTAAAAATGATTTTTTTAAAAAAAATATATTAAAATAATATTTTTTTTAAAATATTTTTTATATTAGCACATAAAAATGATTTAAAAACATAAAAAAAATTAATTTAAAATAAAAAAATAAAAAATTTTCAAATATTTTCAAAACCATATTTGAAACGTAATATCAAACATATACATATATTTCAATATCCTACTCGTTTGTCGGACCTATTTCTTGTTAGCTAACAATGTGCATGAACATCTCAGGACCACCCACGCTCAAGGAACACACAACAGAGACACATGCATGACTCATACTCTAACTACACATGTATCTTCTCTATTTATTGTTATTCACTTTCACCATTAATGTCAGCTTAAGTATGAAAGAATCTCGTACACTTGTTTTGCAAGAACATGGAAAAATTAGGTTTATATCTACCCAGCCATTGAAGCTTGAAACACCTCTGTCCATTGTCAACGACCCTAAACAACCCTAATCCTTTGAAATTTCGACGACTGCATCTTCAAGTGTTAGGTTTCTCCTTTCAATTTTAGACAACTGACTACTACGTACACATGGCGCCGAGGCTTAGCACTCATCCAAAAAAAATCTGTTATTTTTTTCTTCTGTAAAGGTTTTTTTTAAATGATTTTCTACAGATTATTTACGAAATAAGTCGGTCATTATTTCACTAAAATGATCATAAAAATATATACTAGATTAATTTATCGTGATTACTTTATTTACGTAAGCCAGCGATTTTAAATATGAGCGTTTAAGAATTTAGAATTTAAAAGCTAAGACTCAGAAATCTTGTGCTCGATCTCACTTTTGAAATGTTGTTTGCCAAGTTACAAGAAGTGTTTTCAGAGAAAATTGGTGGTTGAAATTGTGAAATGGTGACAGATAGTGCTCTACATATTCAAATTATTAACTATACAATAAATCCGCCGGCGTTTTTACTATACATTTCTTCACTATTCACGTAAACTCAGTTCATTATTCATGGCTACAGTAAAATGATCATTTTACCCCAAGTCCAAAAAATATTAGCCCCCTAGACCAGGGATATTTTTGAATTTTTCACAGGACATGGATTATATTTTCGGATTTATTACACAGTTAAAAGACGAAATTAGCCTCCCTAAATGACAAAAACTGCCGCATGGAACCGGGGGTATTTTCAATTTCTCGCCCACGGTTTTTTCATAGATATCACTAGATCCAAGGGCATATGAGTAATTGATCAATTTTTTATTATTATTTTTTTCCAGAACACTACAGGCGCGTCGTCCAAACGCGCCAACAGTGTTCCGCCTGCATGAGCCTTTCAAGTGGCATGTGCAATGCCCTCCACCATAAGAAAATATGATTTTGCCATTTAATATTGTTTGGCGCGTGTCAGTCAAATTTGACTATGTGATCTCCGGTAAACGGTTCTTCTTCCCCCCTTTCTTTTCTCATTCATGTTACCAGTGAAGTACAAAACAGTTCCTCATATTTGTATGCATTTCATTTCGGTCTCTAATTTTTTAATTTTATTTTTATTACTGATTTTTCAATAGAATGTTTGATTATTTTCAATTATACCCTTGAATTGAAATTAATTATATACGGTAAGTTTCATTTTGGTCCTTCATCTTTTGATTTTTGATTTGTTGTTGGTTACTTTAATAATTTTGATATGTAAGTTTGAATTTGTTATAAATTTATCCCCAAATTAAAATTGGTCATATATATTACTTTTCATTTCGGTCTTTATTCTTTTAATTAGTTCAATAATTGCACTGTATTAATTTTTTCAAATCTCTTTATTGTTTTTTTATCCCAAACTTTTGATTTGTTTTATTTTGTTTCTTTAAATGGAATTAATTATATATTTTATTTTTTAGTTTGGCAGTTATTCTTTTAATTTTTTTTATTAATTCATTTGGTTTTTTTCTTTTTCTTGGACAATATTTATTTTTTGTCTATATTTATGTATTTATGCATTTGTGCTTTTAGATTTTTTTTTTCATTTTATTTTTTGTTAGGGTTTTCATTTTGGCATTTATTTTTTTATTTTTTTTATTTAGTATTAATTCTGTTCTTCTTTTTTTTTTATCTTTCTTAGAAAATGTTTCTTTTTTGTCCGTATTCATTCGTTTATACTTTTGAATTTTGTTTTCAATTTTTATCATTTTATTTTTTATTAGGGTTTTATTTCAATTCTGAAATTTTAATTTATATTGGTGATCATTTCAAAATTAATATTGCTCTATTTTTCTCTTTGTTCTTTTTGTTTTTTTGGTTCTCTGTTATTTTTATCTGATTTTAGGATCAGATGATTTTATGATTTTATTGTTTGCACAAAAATAATGATAATTTTAGTGATTGTTTTTTTGACAAAAATTTAATTCTTCGGGGCAATTTAATGATTTTCACTTTTTGGATAGTAATGTTGATAATAATTTTAACTATTATAATAATGATAATGATAATAATATGGGGATGAATTTTCACTTTAAGTTTTCTTCTTTTTGGAGATAGAAAATTAACTATTTATTTTTGTTATTTGATTACTGCAAGTTTTTTCACAATTTATATTTTGTTTGTTGTGTTTAATTTAAATTGAATTGTAAAATAAACTAATTCTAAGACAATGTATTCAATAATTCAAATATCCGAATCTTCTTGCTTTTTTTTAATAATAATGATAATTTTATATTGGTTACTTCATTGAAATCTACTAAATAAATAAATTTATATCCATTTAAAACTCATATATTTTATAGAAAACTTGGGTTTTATAAGATTTTTGTATAGATTTATTATTTTATATAAATTTATATTATAATAAAAAAATTACACATAATTAATACTTTCTTACATTGAAAAAATGATTTCGGCCACGACGAGGCGCGGTTATCATGGCTAGTATACAATCATTTATGTACAAAAACACAGTATACATCTTTATATTCAAATATACAATAATTTATGTACGAAAACACAGTATAAATCTTTATATTCTATCCTAAACGTTTTTCCAAAGAAATGTTCTTAAAAACTAAGAAAAGCAAAATAAAAATGGGCAGCAGGAACAGACAGACTCACCTTGCATTTGTAAACCTACTGGTTAAACTCGCAATGAACAAGATTGAGTGTTTGACACGTAAGTGGTGACTAGAATGCCATGTCATATATACATTTCGTTCAAGTAATAATCAGCAGGTCACTTGCACCTGTGCAGACCATGCATGTTGCCGTCGTTTTCAGCATATGTGGATCCAGGCTGGCTCTGTTTGACCTTCAATAAAATGCTAGAAGCTGCACCGAAAGAATGCCTTTTTCCTTTCTTTCTCTCGGCCATTTTAGAATCACCATGACAGCAGTTAACTGTTCTTCAATTAAACAAAGCATTTCTATAAGATATTTATTGGTCAATAGCTTAAAACAATTCATACCTTGTATTTATTAGATATAAATCTAGAAATTAGCAATTAATTAAAATCTTCAACGATTCTATCTGATATAAATCTAGAATATATGAACTCTGTGCAGCGATAGCAGGGCAGACCAGTAAGCCACACGCTATACCTTCATCATACAATCATACATTGCCTGCTTGATTCATGCTTCACGTGCAAGAGAGTGATGTATTGGGTTTTTGCAACGTGGAATAGACCCATGCCCACACTCCCCATTAAGACACACACACACATATATGACCCCTTATTTATTTTTTAATGGCGAAATTTAATGGGGAGGATGGGAACAAGAAACGGGGTGGATGTCGTTTATCTACTTCTTTGCGCAAGTGCAAGTCGCTATCACAGTTGATGCCACTAGTTATTTCATCTCATCACTTTTTTTTTATTAATATATATATATATATATCGATATTAATTTTCGCGCACCTCAATTAATAATTTCATATCCTCACTCTTCTTTATGAGGTTTGACAATGGTAGGTCCACAAATACTGTAGAGAAATACCAGCTGAGGAGGACATGGTTGATCCACAATTAGCTAGGATCGTTGAGCATCGGGGAATTGATAGCAAGGCATATACTCGTGCTTCAAAAAAATAATGGAGTGGGGGCTTCAGTTGGGTTGCTTAACCTACACTTCTTATTGAAATCAATAATTAGAAGCTTGCATGAGAACGCCATTAGTCTTCTTCCTAGCCCAAGCTACTTCGGGGGTGATTTATTTTTAATTTTTAATATATATTATCCCAGAAGATATTATATATATATATATATATATATATATAGAGAGAGAGAGAGAGAGAGAGAGAGAGAGAGAAACAACGTCTATGTATAGAACGCTAGCTATGGTATGAAACCATCAAATCTTCTGATAGACTATTAGATGTGAAAACAATAACAGGTTCAATCAACCATCTAATACATGTATAGCCTATTAATAAGAGCCTCAAGATTAACATGTTTATTTTTCCTGAAGTTTTAGGTTCTAATCATATAATTATTAATATAATAATTATTAAAATTTATATAATTATTAATTTCAAAATCAATAAAATAATCAAGTATACTCAAATTAGTCTAAACATCCAAATTAATCAAATAATAATAATAATAATCGGTTCAATGAGGAACATGCATGAATGTACACAAAAGGACACAGCGTGGGAAATCCAGAGCAATTAATTAAGTTTGAATTATCTATATGCATTCATTGTCCCATTCACATACGCTGTCAAAATCACGTTCAAGTTGATTATTACACGTGTTGTAGTGATTTTGTTTTCTATGAACAATGCAATATTAATTTACAAACAAATTATTCTATTCATACTCAAGATAATTATTTGAATCATTCACTCGGTTTTAGTTTGACTTTTTTTTTTTATTGCATAGCAATTTTATTTGTCTAAGAATTCAGTATGATATTTCAAGTTTTCTTACATCTCAATACAATGAATTAAAATATGAATAAAATAAAATAAAATAATACTCATTTTGCACAATATGTTTTGCACTGGCTCCGAGAGTGTTTCATATTTTTGTTGGCAATTGGATATTCGCTCCAAGAACCACTTCAAATTCTTGTTCCCCAATTCTTTAATAAAGAAAATACGAGTGAGATTGTTTTTTAAAGTATTTTTTTATTTAAAATTATATTTTTAAAAAATATTTTTAATATCAATACATGAAAATAATTCAAAAACACCAAATAAATTTAATTTAAAATAAAATAATTTTTTTTTTCAACAACACTCTTGAAATGCAATGACAAACAAAACTTAAATATGAACGTTGTTTTTCTATACGAGAAAAATATTTTATTTCATTATGTTAAAATATTTGATATTATTAAGAGGTTTATTTAAAAAATATATTTTTTTTAAATTATTTAAAAACTTATTTTAAATTAAAATATAATATTTTCACGATACCAAACAAACTTGATTTTACCAAGTTTCTCAAACATCTCTTCTCCTCATCATTAATGGGCTAATTAATAGCTAATTACAACCCATTTGCTCCCAAAACTCTTGGAATTTGAAAAGAGTAGTGATTTCATCTATTATTTGTTAAAATTACGAGCTGTTTTGTTTTACGTATCTAATATGTAATTTTTAATTAAAAATTAATAAAATCATATTTAACTCCATCAATTTTGACCACGCAAAATTACAATTTTGACCCGAGTTTACGATTCCTAGGTGACAATCATTGGATATGTGAGAAGAGGTAAACAAGGTGGCAGCCGTCGGATATGTGGAGCCATCAATGATGGTTGCTCGCGTGGCACATCGAACGGGTAAACAAATAGAGTTATGGCCATCCATGCCAGGGGCTAAAGACAGAAAAGTCCTTGCTGGACATAGTTTATTTTCGTGCTCTGATTTTAGAGCTTTTAATTATCCTCTAAAAACTCGATCGGGCTAATAGTTTTTTTTTAATTAAATTACATTTTATTTACTATTTCCAGATAAAAAAAATAATTCCTGGACCGTAAAAACAAGGAGGCACAAAAAAAAAAAACCGACAAGCAGCACAGAAAACAACAAAATAATTGTTTGAGAATTGCTTACGACAGAAAACACTGGCCCTGTGATAATAGCCAAGAATCAGTGATCGAAGGGATCAGCGACAGCTCTCAGCGCAGAACCACATTGTTGGATAGACACAAAACCTAACTACTTGATTAGCTAGCAACTTGTGTGTGAGGAAATCGCCAGGGCAAACTGGTACTTTACACGTTTGCGTAGCACGTGGCACGTAATAATTGGGCTAGGAGATGCCAGAATGAAGAGGCGAAAACCTCATGAACAGCACATAACAGGCCAAGAATAGTCGTCTCATCATAAACATGATAAATGCTTAGTTGGCAATCAGAAGATCAACGGTCCGATTTCACTGACAGCATCGATTGTCGACGTGGGATTGTAACTCCTTAAAGCTTCAATCATTGGTGATTTTTTTTTCTTTCTTCTTTAAAAAAAGACCTTCACTTCTCCTCCTTGTCCTTGGTGCTCTCCCTCTCTCCCCCCCTCTCTCTCTCTTGTATTTTCTGTATTTTCTGTGGAGGAGAAACAAAAAGCAATCTCTTGGGTTTTTGTTCTTTTAAAGATTTGGTTTGGGTTCTCTCTTTGAAAGTTATCAAGAAAAGGGGGCTCTTATTTGATTGATGCAAGCTTAAGATTTTCTCTTCTTTTAAGAGAAAGAAAGAAAGAAAGAAATGAATTTGATGTGTGAAGTTTTCTTTGCTGAAGAAGAAGAGAAGGTTGAAGGAGAGTGGGAAAAGGAGAGATAGTATTTACCAAAGCCAAGGTAGCTAGCAGAAGTAGAGAGGCAGATAGCTATAAACAACATACAAAATAAAAAATCATCTAAGGGGTTTTAGTTTGTTCTGCTTCTGCTGGTAATAATTATTCTTTTCAGAATTTTGTTCTTTCTTTGATTTTGCTCTCATTTTATTTCCCTGTAAGTTTTTGTTTTTGTTTCTTCATGCAAAGCAAGTTTTCGTTGTTTGATTTTGTTCAATGTTTTTGTTTAGTGAGGAAAATCTTTTTTTTGTTTGTTTTTTCTTTCTTTGATTTTGTTCAATTTTTCTTGATCACTGCAAATGTCTTCGTCTTTTATTTCTCTGCTATGAGCTCTTAAGGACATGTATTTATATGATGAATATGATGCTGTTCTGTCTGCCATGAACAGAGAATCAAAGAAAAAACAGGCATAAAAGCTTTCCTTTTGCCTTTATTTGTTTTTCAAAGTTTGTAGCTGTTTTTCAACGCTTTTTTTTATGCCTTCTACGCGGAACGCGTGATAATGATGACTTCTTTTATTTCTTCATGTTTTAGAAGCTAAGAAATCATAATTTGAAACAGAACGGTCACATCTCTCTATTTATTACCCCAATTATGTAATTAATTAACTGGCAACCAAATTGAAATGAAAAACGAAGAGAGAAAAAACTATGTACTCCTTTGTTAATGATTTGCCATTGTTTTTGTTGATTTATAGGGTAATTGGCAATGTCTGCTACTATAATCAGTGACCCTATGGTGGTCTCAGCTCCAGAGACACAAGCAGCAGCAGCTGCTGCAGCTGCAGCAACTCAACTCATTGCACAAATAGATGTTGAGTCTGTCAAATGTGATTGCTGTGGCCTAATCGAAGAGTGCACACCAGCATACATTGAAAGAGTGCGCGAAAGATATCACGGTAAATGGATTTGTGGGTTATGTGCAGAAGCTATAAAATATGAAGTTGTGAGGACTGAAAGGCTTATCAGTACTGAAGAAGCAATGACAAAGCACATGAACTTCTGCAAGAAGTTTGTTTCCTCAGGGCCACCTCCTGATCCAACAATTCATCTGATAGCTGCCATGAGACAAATTCTGAGAAGAAGCTTGGATTCTCCGAGAGGTTTAAGGTCAACCCCAAGTAGTCCTAACAAAACGAACGGAGCAATGCGTGCTGCTGCACTTGCTAGGTCCGAAAGTTGCTTCCCTACTTTGTCTGGTTGAGATATAATAATGAGCTTCGTGGAAGACGGGGTGATTCATAAAATGGTGATGAAGCTACTGTGAAAAAAAGAAAGAAAAAACAATACATTTCATTTTCATGCAAATAAGAAAGATCAAAGGATTGAAGTTAGGTCCCTAATTTAGCTACTTATATAGTTGTCCAATACAGAACTTCTCGTCAGCAGAAAAATTATGGAGCTTCCTCTTTTCCGGAAACTTTATGTTTCAATTGTACGTGCTTGTGTAATCTATCTTTTTTAAGCCTTGGCTTCCTCTTTTTACCAAACTATCTTTCTCACTATTACCAAAAAAAAGCTATATTTCTCAAATTTGATATGTATGGTGTCAATGGAATGAATTGTGGGTGCATTATTTCTTTCCATGGTTACAAATGGTTGATGACCATTTAGTGTTGATGTCTAGCCATTTCTCACCATAATCGAAACATAATAACTTGTTCCCCGCGTGATACTTGTCATAATTCAACATTTGGTTTGAAGTTGGTGAGATATTATGTTAAAGAATGAAAGAAAACTGAGTCTGTGAATAGATCCAGAGAATGCTTTGGTTAGCATGGATTCTCTAATGGTGGGAGACCAACTTTTTGGTTCTCTCGGTGCTCTAGGTGTCCACTCATGGCATTTCTTTATTTGATTCTTCTAAAAAGAAAGGAAGTCGACGACGTGGATGAACTATTCTTGTGCTATACATGACAAATATGATTGATCAGCTGTCCAGTTGTGTATGGCACATTGCCCATGGCTTTCATGAATCCGTTCATATAATTCCCAACTTTCAAGATCTTTTGACAACGAGTAAGGTTGAGACCAAGATACAGCCTTTCTTTCTTTTATGATATTGAATTACAGCCCTGTTTTGAGGATAACATGCTTTAATTCTTTTTATTATTTCTATCATCAAGGAACCTGTGACTCAGAATGTTCTATTATATCATGTCTTTCTTGTCCCAAAAACATAAAGAATAAAACTCTCACACTTCCATCAAATTCATAGATATCAAAAGGATTCCATTCCAAGAACTCCACACAAGTACAGCTATACTTTAAATTTGGGCTGAGTTTAGTGTTCTGGGTACTCAAGAGTGATGAAGATCTTAACAGGAACCAGTACTTGGCTGGAACTATAGCAATGACTAGCAAAAGAGTGTGCGTGTTTAGTTTTTGATTAATAGAATATAGAACATACAAATAAAATAAAAAATGCTATTTCTTAAGGATATATATAGAAAGAAATGAAAGTGGATCAAATAATATCGGTTAGCTTTGATGAAAGTTACTAATCAAATTATTTAGCCCTTAAATATTACAGCTAATATTAACACTGGAATCGATCGACATAATTGACCTGAACATGTGAAAAGTGCATAATTGGAGTTATTACCTTTGACAGTAGATCTTGATTACGAGAAAAGGTAAGGAAAAAAAAAAAAGGGAAGTTGAAAATGTCATGTCACTAACCATGAGATTGCCTATTTGTTACCGAATTAAAAAAAAAAAAAGGTTTTAAATTAAATTTTTTTATATTTTTAGATTATTTGATATATTGATTTCAAAAATAATTTGGAATATATATATAATTCTAATGTAATTTTAAATAAAAATCATTTGAAAAATAATTTTAATCACCTTCTAAATCAAAATATTATTTATTCATTGAGATCTAGAGTAGTGCCCGTTTGGGTGGGCGGCCCAAACGGCGTTTTGCTATTTTTTATTTTTTTATTTTTTTTATTTTAAAAAACGGTGGTTTGATGTTTTAGATCATTTTGATGTGCTGATGTCAAAAATGATTTTTAAAAAATAAAAAAATATCATTTTAATATATTTCGACACGAAAAGCATTTTTAAAAACTACCGCAACAGCCCTCCCAAACAGGCCCCTAGATATTCAGTAACTAATGCGCACAAAGGAGTGAGTGGCAACCAACGCCAGTGATCGTCGTTATGCCATAGAGTTGATAACAGAGGAGACTTTCCCTTTTTAACTTCAAGTTTTTTGAAAATAAAAAATTTTATATATATATATATATATATAAAACAGTTATCCTAGATAAAAAAAAAACAAAAAAAACAAAAATAGTACATTAAATTAGTTGATTCAACTTTTGTAAATTATTTTATTTTTCAATTTATCTTTTATTATTAGATTAATTAAGAATCAAGTTTTGTTATTTGTTTTAATTTGCTTTTATAAGTTTATTTTCGTTCCACGACTCAAATAGCGAGTTTGGCGAATTAATTTGTGTTGTCTTTAGTTGTTTTATGTGTCTTTTTTAATTGATTTTTTTAATTTAATCTTTCAATACTAGGTTAATTGAAAATTGAACTTCATAATTCATTTATATTAGTTTTTTGTTAGGTTGTCTCGGTCTCATAATCTAGATGCAGGTTTAATAGGTTAATTCAAAATATTTTAAAAAAAAATTATCTTTCAACATTGAGTATATTAGAAGTTAAGTTTCATAATTTATTTTGATTCATTTTTCATAAAATTATTATAGTTTCATGACCAGTTAAATGGATTTACAAGTTGATCCAAGTTCACATGAATATGTTGGCGTTTCAATATTTATATAAAAATAAATCATCTTGAACGCTTATCTTAAGTTAAATCATGTTTTTATTGGTTATCTAAGTTATTTTTCGACTCACCAAGTCAATTAGGTCATATAAAGTAATTCTCCACGTGTTTTTAATTTTTTTTTCCACTAGAAAAATATTAGCAATGCCTAAATATTCTTTAATGATAAAAAAAAAAAAGACTTTTTATCTAATTCATATTGTAACACTAACCAATTATTCAATTTTAATTTTGAATAGTTTGGGGGTAGATTGGTCTTTTTACTTTTTAAAATAGTCAAATTACTTAAAAACCCCAAGAACAAAAAACAAAAGGCTTAAGCCCATAGGCTTTAATGTATTTGTTTTATTTTTTCTTAATGTTAAATCATTAAATTACCTATGGATTCAAAATTAACAAAAATATTCTTCACTACTATTTAGGTCATGTTTATTTGTTAATCTTAAGTTAACTCGAGAAATGTTTTATATTTTATATACTGTTAAATATTAAAAAATTATTAAAAAATCACACATAAACCCTAATTCAGAATTTTATTACAAACATTTTATTTTTGAGATATCTTATCTCTCTAAAAGAGTTACAACTCCTTAAATAAATTAAAAACATGATCTCAACCAATAAGAAAACTCAAAAACAGAGGAAAGGTAATTAAAACCCTAAAACAACTAGGAAAATAGTACAAATGACGAATAGATTGGCTGAAAAGCTTTCTCAATTTATGATTTGAACTACGTTTTAGTTTTTAATCCAAGTATCAAATCAAAAAGTCAAGCAAGGGAAAGATGTCCCGCACACTTCATTCCTGTGCTAGATTCATTATTAGACGAAATAGAGAGATGCAGCATCTTCCAAGTTATCTTGTTTTGGTAATCATGGGAGGATCGATATGGCAGCTCGGGACCAGGGCCAAGAAGCTGGGTAGTGACAAAAGTTGGTGATATTCCTTTTCTGTGTCTCCATGAGATTAGATTGAGAGGGTTTGTAAGGAACTACCATCGGAGAAACTTGAAAAGAAAGAAAGAAAGAAAGAAGAAAATGTGGACTGCAGAACTGGAGGCTAATGCCTTGAGCTCGATGAATTATTGGAATCAGACTTCCAGGGCTTGCTATCTCTTGACCATGTAATGGTCTTGTGTTTCTTTCTCAATTATGGTTTTACTGTTGCCCTAAGTCTACTGATGTGATCAGATTTGTATAAAGCAAAGAGTTGAGCAACGTATCCTGGACAAAGGGTAGAATACAGATTTGTATAAAGCAAAGAGCTGAGCAACGTATCCTGGACAAAGGGTAGAATACAGATTTGTATGAATCAGCTAAAAGACGGCTGAGCAGATCTACGATCACTTCTAAGCAAGATTGTTCATACAGGAAATAATTGCAAATCCAATATGATAATATAAAACTCTCCTTCCCTCTCACGAGAAACCGAACATGCATGGGAACCATTAATCACTGACAGTCTTCTCTCTTTAACAAGTATCACTATTTAAGATCAAGTGGCGTGACAGCAGAAAATTTATGAGTTGTGTATTAAATTTTGAATTTGATTTTCTTTTTTAAATACAAGACTATTAGGGTTTTATTTATTTATATAAACCCATAAAATATATTTTATAGAAGATGTAACGGTAGAAAACTTATGAGTTATGTATTAAATCTTGAATTTGATTTTCTTTTTTAAATACGAGACTATTAGGGTTTTATTTATTTATATAAACTCATAAAATATATTTTAAAGAAGGTGGATCTCCTCGCATGAAAAAAGAAAGTATCCTCTGTGATTTTAAGGTATCGAACTATCCTTCCCTGTCTTAAACTATTGTCAGCACATATGATAAACTTCTATAGATCAGGTGAAGCAAGCAAACAAGGTCTCGTATAATTAATGTTAACTCGAGGAATATTAAACAAACGTTTGTTTTCCTCATTACTTGGATCAATTACTAATTCTGCGTATGTATGCGTTTGTTAATTACATTAATATGATAGACATACTTTATATAATCGAAATGTTAAATACATATAGCAGCGAAAATTTAAGATTATAAATACCTCCAGCCATTGTTGCTCAAGTATCGAAATGAATGAACTTTCAAATTGCAGCAGCAACCAAGCTTTTCCCAAAGCAACAACAAAATAATAAAATATTTTACGAGAGGAGTCTTTTAATCTATGTCTACCTTCATTAGCCATAGATGGAGTACACAAGCTATTATTTATAAGTAGATTAGGGACCCCTCTTATTAATTTGTTTTCCAATTTTCTCCTTCCATCAAGGAGATAAAGGAGAAAATTAGCCATGATCCTTTAATTGATCCCCATGATCAAACTCAATGACCTATCTTTATGGTCATGGGTTTGCATGATCAAGAACATGGGTGTGTCATGAGGGGCACATAATGTAATTTCCAACATTCTCCCACTTGGCCCTTATGACACATATACTCTTTATTATGTTCTGTTCTTTTAACATGATCATGGAATCCTCCCACTCACATAAGGAATACTACACATGAATCATGGCGGTAAGACCATTATATAATAAGTCGTCCCTTCCATGTATTACATATAAAATATCCCTTAGATAAGTACTATATGGGCATTCAAAACTTTATGAATAAACTTCCTATAAGTTATTCGGGTCCAAACTTTATTTTTATCCTTATGGATAAAGTAATAAATGTGCACAAACTTTATTACAATAACTTAATGTATATATACAAAATTAAGACTAAGTACAAAATGAATCAATCAATCCCATATGTTCCACATGACTTTTAAATAGCTTTACCGGTAAACCTTTAGTCATAGGATCCGCAATCATCAATTCAGTACTTATATGCTCAATAAACACTTCATGCCTTTTGATATTATCTCTCACACGAAGATACTTAATGTCGATATGTTTACTTCTGCTTCCATTTTTATTATTCTTTGAGAAGAATATGGCAGCACAATTATCGCAGAAGATCTTGATTGGTCTCTCTATAGAATCGATAATTTTGAGACCACCAACAAAATTTTTCAACCAAAGTGCCTGTGTAGTAGCTTCATAGCACGCAATAAATTCTGCCTCCATTGTAGATGTAGCAACTATAGTCTGCTTGTTGCTTCTCCAAGATATAGCCCCTCCAGCAAGAAGAAAGATATATCCTGAAGTAGACTTTTTGCTATCTACACATCCCGCGAAGTCAGAATCCGAATATCCAACCACCTCTAAATGGTCAGTGTGTCTGTATGTCAAACTGTAATGTTTGGTTCCTTGCAAATATCGCATAACTTTCTTTGCAGCTTTCCAATGTTCCAATCCTGGGTTGCTTTGATATCGACCCAACATTCCAACTGCCACTGCTATATCAGGTCTAGTGCAGACCTGTGCATACAATAGGCTGCCTACTGCAGATGAATATGGGATATCCTTCATTTTTTCCTTTTCCAATGCATTTCGAGGACATTAATCATTACTGAATCTATCCCCTTTAATGATAGGTGCTACGGAATCGTTACAGTTCTTCAATCTGAATCTCTCTAAAACATTTTCAATGTAGGCCTTTTGAGACAGTTTCAATATTCTTTGTTTTCTGTCTCTGTGAATCTCTATGCCTATGACATAAGAGGCTTCACCCAAATCCTTCATTTCAATGTTTTGAGAGAGGAAACCTTTGGTTTCGTGTAGCAAACCTAAATCATTACTTGCAAGCAAAGTATCATCTACATACAGGACTAGAAAAATAAATTTACTCCCACTGACCTTAAGGTATATACATTGATCAACAAGGTTCTCAATAAAACCATATGAGGTAATGACCTTATGAAATTTGATATACCATTGACGGGAGGCTTGTTTTAGTCCGTAAATAGATTTCCTTAGTTTGCAAGTTTTCTGAATGTTATCTTCAAAACCTTCTGGTTATTTCATGTAAACCTCCTCTTTAAGATCCCCATTTAGAAAGGCTGTTTTCACATCCATTTGATGTAGCTCTAGATCAAAATGAGCTACTAATGCCATGATTATCCTAAATGAATCCTTCTTAGATAATGGAGAAAAGGTTTCATGATAATCAATGCCTTCCTTTTGAGTGAAACCCTTGGCCACAAGTCTAGCTTTATATCGTTCAACATTACCGGAAGCATTTGTTTTGGTTTTGTAAACCCATTTGCAGCCTATGGCTACAGCTCTCTTTGGTAAGTCGACGAGATCCCAGACTTGATTTTTAGCCATGGATTGCATCTCTTCTTTCATGGCATTAAACCATAATGTGGAGTGTTCTCCACTTATGGCTCGTGAAAATGTTTTTGGATCATCTTTAGGCCCAACATCAAAATCGGACTCTTGGAGATATACAACATAATCACTAGAAATTGCAGGTCTAATTATTCTAGAGGATCTTCTTAATTCTACTTGCTCTGTATTTGGCAGAGTTTGAGTAGGTTCAATCTGAACTTGTTCCTCATGAGTTGATTGTTTTGTAATTGATTGTGGTTCAAGGTAATCATTTTGGATTTCCTTGAGCACAATCAAACGTCCTTGAGATAAAGGAGTTTCAGTCAACTCTTGTGTTTCCTTAAATTCAATCATTTGAGGACAAACACTTCCACTAGGTTCAGAATCCTCTAAAAAATTTGCATTTATAGACTCAACAATTCTAGTACTATTAGAAGGACAGTAAAACCTAAATCTCTTGGAGTTTACAGCATAGCCAATAAAATAACCACTGGTTGTCCTTGGGTCTAATTTTTTCATGTTTGGATTATAAATCCTCACTTCAGCAGGACAACCCCATATGTGTAAGTGATTTAAACTTGGTTTCCATCCATTCCACAATTCAAAAGGTGTCTTAGGAACAACCTTGGATGGGACCCGGTTTAATAAATACACTGCAGTTTTTAAGGCTTCACTCCATAAAGATAAAGGCAACTTAGAATTACTAATCATGCTCCTTACCATGTCCATTAATGTGCGATTCCTTCTTTCTGCCACACCATTTTGTTGTGGTGTACCAGGCATTGTGTATTGAGCAACAATGCCTTCCTCTTCAAGGAATTTCGCAAATGGACCTATCATTTGTCCCTTTTCTATGTACCTACCATAGTACTCTCCACCTCTATCAGATCTTACGATCTTGATTTTCTTGTCCTTTTGTTTCTCTACTTCTACCTTATAGGTCTTGAAAGCATTTAATGCCTCAACCTTATCATTTAGAAGATAAAGAAACATGAACCGTGTATGGTCATCAATAAAAGATATAAAATATCTTTGATCATTTAAGCAAGGAGTAGGAAAAGGTCCACAGATATCAGTATGTATGATCTCAAGAATCTCAGAACTTCTTTTGGCACCTTTAGTGGTCTTATTGGTTTGCTTTCCCTTTATGCAATCCACACAAGTACCTAAATTAGTAAAATCAAGAGTTTTTAAAACTCCATCATTTACTAACCTTTTGATTCTCTCTATGGAGATATGTCTCAATCTCCTATGCCATAACCAAATAGAGTTCTCATTCATAAGACTCCTCTTTATGCCAATATGAGTATGTAACGATAAATAATTGTTCTCAAAGTTGGGATCTAAATCAATTTTAAATAAACCATCAATTTTTATTCCACCAGCAATAAGGTTTTCACCTTTGAAAATACTAAAGGTTGAATTGATAAACCAAAAACCATAACCAATAATATCCAATTTAGAAACAGAAATTAAGTTTCTTGAAAAATACGGAATAAAAAATACATTATCCAGATCCAAAACATATCCGGATTTCAAAATCAACCTAAATGTCCCAACTGCTTCAACTTGAGAAAACAATTTATTTCCAGAATATACTCGTTGTTCATGGCTTGCTGGTTTCCTTGTGTTGAGAAAACCCTGCATTGTATTAACAATATGGATTGTAGAACTAGAATCAATCCACCATGTATTACTAGGAGCCTCAACAAAAAAAGATTCATGACAAACTAGAGATATAATATTACCTTTCTTTTCGAGCCAATTTTTGTATTTCTGGCAATCTTTCTTCATATGCCCACTCTTCTTGCAGAAGAAACAAGCATCCTTCTTGTTATTTTTCTTTATTGACAACTTGTTATTCTTCTTGAGTTTGTGAGCATGATTGCCTCTCTTGGCATTTCCCTTATCATGAGTAGCCATATGAACACTTAAAGGCTTCTCATGCTTTAACCTCTCTTCTTCTTAAACACACATGGTCAAAAGTTCATTTACTGACCATTTATCCTTATGTGTGTTGTAAGAAATTTTGAAAGGACTATATTCAGATGGGAGAGAGTTAAGTATGAAATGCACCAAGAATGACTCAGAAATATCAACCTCTAAGGACTTCAGTTGAGCAGACATGTCCCTCATTTCCATGATGTGCTCTCGCACACTTCTGCAATTATCAAAGGTTTTGCTTGATAGCCTTTTCATTAGAGTGCTGGCTAAGGCTTTCTTAGAACTGACAAATTGTTCCTCAACAGCTTTGAGAAAATCCTTAGCCTTGGTGTATTCTGGGATTGAACCCCGAATGCCTTTAATGACGTGAGATCTCATAAACATGAGACTTAAGCGATTAGATCGCTCCCACCGTTCATGTTTAGCAATCTCTAGTGTCGTACTGGAGTCCGTTAGGACGGGTGGTTCGTCCTCACGGAGAGACAAGTCAAGTTCCATGCACCCCAATGTAAAAAGCAAATTTTCTTTCCATTCAGAAAAGTTATTACCATTTAGCATCGGAACTATTTCAATCAAAGCGGAAGGGATAACTGCAATTATCAAGGAAACTAAAAATTACTTTATTGCTATGAATATAAATATAACTTTATTTAAATTAACCAATGTCAATTTAATAATAAATTTCAACCTACCTGTGGGCAAAGGTTGCATCATGCATGAAATTTACTACTTATTAATAAGTCTAATAAATTTAAAATTTAATAAATAAAATTTTCCGTACCTGTGGGCCTAAGATAAATTTTATTTCTTAAATATAAAATTTACTATCTTATTCTAATTAAGTCATAAAAATAAAAACATCCCTGTGGGGATTAGCAATTAAATTTATAAATTAATTACAACCCGACGTTAATTTTCCTTATGAAGTTTATGTGTATTTTCTTGATGTAATTATCATTTATAAAATCAGACGCTATGGCACTTCTAAAATTATTATGATAATTACTACTTCATTAACATCTAATAATTATATCGATGCCTAGATAAGGTACTTTAGAAATCAAACAAACCGATATGAATTAAACGGTATTTTTCCAAATTACAACTAGGTAAGTTCCCAGGAAAGTGAGGTGGGTCACAATGGACACGCTTAAATACCAAGACTTTCCTAGACAGAACTTTCCTAGACATTGAAAAAATGGATAGTACCATAAAATTCACTAACATTTATGGTTTGATTAATTATTCTTGTTTCTAGGCATTAATTAATTTATATTTCAATAATATAAATTACAAAATATATTCCTAATTTAATGCAATATATTAATTTAATACCTCATAACATAAAATAATAGGAATTAAATTACATCACATAAGCATAAATTAAAAGGAATAAATATTTCATCATGTAATCATAAAATAAATATACACCAGAATAAACTATATAGTATAATTTAAAATAAATAAAAAATGCATGGTGTAACCATAAAGGAAGCATAGCTTAGTGGAAAAATTGCAAAAATGAATTCTGTGAGACCTGGGTTCGAATCCTCCTGTACCCACATTCCCCTTTCATTTTTTTTTTAATATAATTACTGTACGGGCGGGTCACCCATTTTCTCGGGTCGGACCAAATCGGTCCACCGGGTTGGACCAAACCGGTCCAATCACTTAATGACCCATTTGACTTGGTTCCTTATGGGTTTGAAGAAACCCGACTCGAATATGTGACCCGATAACCCGTTTAAGTCAAACTTGCACCGGCTCCCTCATGCACCGAAAATAGGGTCACCGACCGGCTGTTAACGGATCCATATGCGGCGGCCACAGAAGCCGCCGCCCAGTCCATTCACGGCGACCCAATGGGTCGCCGCTTTTCCTTGAGTAACCAGCGATCTTCACAGATCGCTGGTACTCCGGTCACAAATGGGAGAGGCCAGTGGCCTCTCCTTCTGTCAACTGGGAAGAGGCCACTGGCCTTCCCGTGTGACAGACGGCCCTTCAGGGATCGTCGTTGATCTCATCGGCGACCCTTATGGGTCGCCAGTCAGAGGACGGGGAGAGGCCAGTTGCCTCTCCTTCCGTCAATTCCAATTTTTCAATTTTAATTTTGAGTTACACAAGTTGTCGTCAACAACAATTTGGTTACACACTTTGTCATTTACAACAGTTTACGTAAAATAACAACGTTACTCCATAATTGAAAATCAGAATAAATGATTCAAAAACACAAGAATCATTAACGAATATACTGAGCAAAATAGCATAAAGGCAGGCTCTGATACCACATGATAGACATACTTTATATAATCGAAATGCTAAATACATATAGCAACGGAAATTTAAGATTATAAATACCTCCAGCCATTGTTACTCAAGTATCAAAATGAATGAACTCCCAAATTGCAGCAGCAACCAAGCTTTTCCCAAAACAACAACAAAATAATAAAATATTTTACGAGAGGAGTCTTCTAATCTATGCCTACCTTCATTAGCCATAGATGGAGTACACAAGCTATTATTTATAGGTAGATTAGGGACCCCTCTTATTAATTTATTTTCCAATTTTCTCCTTCCATCAAGGAGATAAAGGAGAAAATTAGCCATGATCCTTTAATTGATCCCCATGATCAAACTCCATGACCTATCTTTATGGTCATGGGTTTGCATGATCAAGAACATGGGTGTGTCATGAGGGGCACATAATGTAATTTCCAACATAATAAGCATGTTAGTACTTGTGTTGATTCTTTATTACCGATCTCCTATGATCATGTCGAGATTTCCAAACATTATTATACTATATATTAAAAAAGATTATGTTCAATTACTGTAACTTGTGAGTGAAATTACTGTAGATTATAATAATATTACTTAATTTTTGTGCCGGTTTGGTTTATTATGTTCGTCATTTTACAGGTACTTACTTATTTTTCACAATAAAATACTATGAATCACCTCTAGCTCAGTGGATAAAGTACTTGGTTTCTTAGCTGAGGTCATTGGTTCGACCCCTATCTAGCGCGCCAGATTATGCTTCTTTTTATTCCATGTTTTGTCTCTTCTAAATCATTTGTTCTCCTCTTATAATTTTGTTTTTGATTTGTTTTTAAACTTATACATTTTTTTTCGTTGTTCTTTCCTTTGATTGTTTTTTATTAGTTTTTTTTAGTTATTTTCATGATAAATTATTTTTTTGTTTATAATTTTATTTTATTTTCATTTTTTGTTTGCTTTTTTGTTAAAATTATTGGAATTTTTTTCTTTGATTGAATTTCCCCCCATTATTAACCCAAAAATAATAATATTTTATTATTTCTTTCTCTGTTGTTAATATTTTTTATTTATTTTCTCATGATAATTTAATATTTTTTATTATTTTAGCAATAATAGTAATGATATTTTTAGATGTTAAGACTTCAATGTTTTTGTTGTTATAATAGGGTGTGTTAATGTGTTTTATTGTATCAAACCTTGCATGCATAGATATTATACATTATTTATTTTTTTCATGATTGAAATTGATAATATATTTTATTTTATTTTCGGCCCTTATACTTTAAATTTTTTATTTTAATTCCTTTAATTTTTAATTTTTCATAGTTCTAAAATAATTCATACTAGTCAAATGCCCGCACTACGTTGCGGGCGTAGTGCGGGTGGAACAAATAATCTTTAGAATTATTGAGGTTAAAATATAATATTTCAGTATATAAAATTTGATATAATAAAAAAGATTAACATCCTTTATTATAATAACAATAACATCGAACTCTTAACATCTTAAATTATCATCATTATCACTGTTAAAAAAATAAACATTATTCAACAAATCTGACAGGGAAACAAAAAAAATATTAATAAAAAACCACGTAAGAACAAAAACTAAAATTATTATTATTATTATTAATATTAATATTATTATTACTTTAATAATGGGAAGAAAACGAAATTAAATCAAAGGCTTAAAAAAAAGCCTAAAAACATTAACAAAAGAGAAAATATAAAAATAAAATAAATGAAAAAAATAAAAATTATTGACTGGGAAAAAAATTACTTGAACTGAAAATTAAAAAAAATTACGACACTACGTTGCGGGCTGAGTAAAAAGTTTTTTTAATTGTTGAGATAAAAGAAATTAATAGGATATGGTGGTCCAAAATAAAAATATAATATTTAAATATATAAATATTAATATAATAAAAAAAATCACCACACGTTATTCTAAAAATAAAAATATCGAAGTTTTAACATCCAAAATTATCATTGCAGTTACTGGCAAAACAATAAAAAACATCAAATTATCCCTAGAGAAAAAAAACTGAAAAACATTAATAAAAGAGTACGTAAGAAAAATAACTATTTTTTTTTCCTTCTTCTTCTTGTTCTTCTTCTTCTTATTATTATTATTATTATTATTATTATTATTATTGTGTTAAAAAATAAAAAAAGAAAGAAAGACAAAAAAAAAATTATAATAACTTTAACAAAATATTAAACAAAAAAATAAAATAAAAATAATTTTAGTTTTTTTTCTTGCTTCCTCATTAATGTGTTCGAGGTTTATCTCCTCAGAATAATTTAATAATTTTTATTGTTTTAGCAATAATAGTAATTATATTTTTAGATGTTAAGCCTTCGATATTGCTGTTATAATAAGGTGTGTTGATGTATTTCATTTTATAAAACTTTACATGTATAGATGTTATATTTTAATTTTTGACCAGCAAAATCTATTACTTGTTTCAATCCCAATAATTATAAAAAAATATTTGTCCGCCCCGCAATGTAATGCAAGCAATTAACTAGTCTTATAAGCTAAAAGAGATCATGCTTTTAAACAGTGTTTTTGCATTGTTCATCTAGACTCAGATGCACTGTGGATTAGAATAGTAAAATTACTTAATAATATAAGTATTATTTGTATAAAACAAATGAATATAGAATTCGCTTTGGCCGAGTGGTCAAGTTTGTGCCTTGACAAACGTTTCAGCATGCAAGAGTTCGAATAAGTCAGATAACGTGTCTGGGCTAGCTTACGCGTACCATGACTAATCTCCAGATCCACCTTTTTTCATATTTTTTCTCCTGTTTTGTATTTCCCCTTACATTTTTTTTTATATATATAATTGGGGTGTCCGGGTCAACTTACGTGCACCATGATTTTTCTTCCCAAATATATTTTTTTTGGTTCCGGGCCAACTTATTGCACCACGAATAATCCCTTAACTTAATTTTTTTATATTTTTTTCTCCCTTATACATTTTTTTTATTATCAAAATATGTGGATCATCTTACGCGCACCATGGCTATTATTATTTTATAGAATAACTAAAGGAGATCGTAATTTCAAAAAGTAATGAATAATGATTTTCATTGTTCATAATTGTTTGAAAAGGTGAATTGAATTATGGTTTTGGTGAGAGATGGCAGGGGTATTTGAGAATCCGTTTGGAAAATATTTTTGAAATTTTTTATTTAAATTAAAAAAATGGTGTTTCTAGATAATTTTGATGTGCTGATGTCAAAAAAAATTTATAAAAAATTTTAAAAAATATATTATTTGGTGCATTTCTGAAGAAAAACCATTTACAATATCAACCTCAACCTCACTCTCAAACAAACACGGCATATGGTGGACGTGGAAGGTAAAAAACGAATCGAACTGTTAGCTAAATTTTATCATTTAAATAAAATTTATTATATATGTGTTTATTTTTCATTTTGGTCCTTATACTTTTAATCTTGGATTTTATTTTAATTCTTTTATTTTTTAAAATATATTTCTTAAATGGTTCCTATTTTTTTCTATATTTATATGTACATGCTTTTAGTTTTTGTTTCTTTCTTTTATTCTTTCCACTGTTATTAAGGTTTTTTATTTAATATTTATATTTTAATTTGTGTTGGTGATCATTTGAAAATTGATATTTATTTTTTTTCTCTTTGTTTTTTTTATTTTTATTTTTATTTATTCTTCAGGTCAGATAAGTTTTAAAATCTAATAATATTTATTTTTGTTTTTTCATTAATTTTATTTTTAATTGCCTTTTTGATAATATTATTAGGTGTTAAAATTTCTAATTATTATACATAAGGTATTCAAAATAATAGTAATAATTATTTGGGTTTATAAAACATTACATTACATTGACGCCTTGAGAAACACGATTATATACATGTAATAAACTAGTATGTATTGGGAAAATATCATCTCATATTAACAATAAGCTAAAAGGTGTGGGAAAAATACTATAACTCCCCACACATTTCACTGTGGATTGCTATAGTATTTTTCTTTTCTTTTCTTTTCTTTTTTTGATTTTTTTATCTAATTACGTTTTTTTTATCTTTTTCTTTTCCATTCCTTTCTTTCTTTTCTTGCTTTTTATTTTTTCTTTTTTTAATTATGTTTTTTTTTTTTGGTTTTCTTGATTTTTTTTTTCTAATTACGTTTTTTTTGTTTTTTTTGCTTTCTTTCTTTCTTGCTTTTTATTTTGTTTTTTTTATAATTATTTTTTTTTTCACTTTTTCCATGAAATATTTTTTTTCTAGTTATATTTTTTTTTGTTTCCACTTTTTTATATATATATATATATATATATATATATATATATATATATATATTTGTTTCTTATAATTGGAGTGTCTAGGTTAGCTTAAGCGCACAACAATTAGTTCTTAGATCCAAATTTTTTATAGTTTTTTTTTTTTGCTTTTTTCTTGATTATGTTTGTTTTTCTGATTTTTTTTTAATTTTTTCCCATGAAACATATGTTTTGCTGGTTATATTTTTTTTTTATTTTTCCACTTATATATATATATATATTTTTTATGATCGAGGTGTTCGAACGAGCTTAAACGTGGTACAATTAATCCTCAAATCCATTTTTTTATAATCATAGTGTCCAGACCAATTTATGCGTACTACGACTAATCCTCAGATCTATTTTTTTGTTAAAGTGCTTTTCTGCTTGTACGTTTTTCTTTTCTTATACTTTTGCTTTGTTCACTTATATATTTTTTTTATAATCGGGGTCTACGGGTCAGCTTAAGTACATCATGACTAATTCTCGAACCGAATTTGTTTTTAAAACTATATGGATTACTACATTGCTTTCACGCTTATATTTTTTTCTTTAACTTATATTTTTTTTTATAACCATGATCTTTGAGTCAACTTAAGCTTTTTTTCTTCTTCTTCTTTTTAACTTATAATTTTTTTTTATAACTAAGATCTTCGAGTCACCTTAAACGCACCATGACCAATCCCCGAACCAAATTGTTTTTTGATAACCAAGCTGCCCAAGCCAGCTTACACCTTACACGCACCTTGACTAATCCTCGTACCAATTTATTATTTTTTTAATTTTTTCCCTAATACTTTTTGTTTTCACTTATAGATTTTATTTCTTATCCCCGAACCAATTTTTTTTTTTTTGTATAACTTGGATCTCCAGGTCAGCTTAAGCACACCACGACTAATTCCCGGATCAAACTTTTTTTAAAACAATATGGATTGTAAATGGTATAGGGAAAGCATTATAGCTCCTCACACATAGCATTGTTGATTACATGAGTGCTTTCCCACTATAGTGCTTTTTTTCCCCATTTTTTGCCTTTTTTTCCTTATTATGTTTTTTTTTTCTATTTTTCCCCAAAACATTTTTTTTTTTTGCCTGTTATACTTTTTTATATTTTTTTTCTTTTTCCACTTATTTTTTTTTGTATTTTATAATCGGGGTGTCCAACCTAGCTTAAACGCACTATAATTAATCTCCAGATCTAATTTTTTTATATAATTATGGTGTTCAGGCCAACTTATGCGTACCACGAAAATCCCCAGACCCACCTTTTTTTTTTCTAAAGTGCTTTTCTGCTAGTACATTTTTTTTATAACCAAGGTCTTCAGACTAATTTAAGCACATCATAACTAATTCCTGGACCGGATTTTTTAAAAACACAATATGCATTGTTACAGTGCTTTCACATTTATATTTTTTTTTTGTTTTCTTTCACTTATATATTTTTGTATGATCATGGTCTCTCGGTCAGCTTAAGTTTTTTTTTTAATTTTTTTTCACTTATCCTTTTTTTTTTCCAAAATCTCCTGACCAGCTTAAGCACACCACCACCACTTCCCGAACCAAATTTGTTTTTTGATAATTGGGGTATCTATGCCAGGTTGGGCACAGGACAACTAATCCCCGGACCAATTTATTATTTTTTTTCTTATATTTTTTTATTCACTTATACATTTTTTTATGACCGGGGTCTCTGGTACAACTTAAGTGCAACCCGGATTGATTTTAAAAAAATAATATGGACTACTACAGTGCTTTCATGCTTATATTTAAAAAAAAATTCACTTATATTTAAAAAAAAATCACTTATATTTTTTTTTTTATGGTCGGTGTCACCGGGCCGACTTAAACTTTTGTTTTTTTATTTTTTTTTCACTTATATATTTTTTTATAATCAGGATCTTTGTGTTAGATTAAGTACACCATAACTAATTCTTAGTCCTTTTTTATAATCATGGTGTTCAGGTCAGCTGATACGCACCACGAGTTGTATAAGTACGTATATACCCCTTATAAGATAAAATCCAAGAGTTGGCTATAGGGGTGTATTGGTAATTTATCAATTTTTAATTATATTTTCTGTCGGGGTGTTGTGGATGTGTCTTCGGGCGTGACGTCAATTTCAAAACGTAGAAATTCTAATTTTTTATAATATTAGTGTGCGGCGTAGTAGAAATTTTAAAAATATATATTAACTTTTTATATATTCATTTTATTATGTAAAATGTGTTTAAAATAATGTCATGGTATCAGATGTATTTCTATTTTTTTTCATTTATGTGCATAGTACAATAATCATAGCTATACATGTATAAGAAATAGTTTCACTTTCATTTTACACCATCAAAGCTAAATTATGTTTTTTTAACGCGAGTTGTATTTAATACAAATACAAATACAAATAACAATAAAAAATCAAACTCTAAACTAAGAGCAAAGGTATATAGATATAAACAAAAAATTTAAAATTATTTTAGAAAGACCAAGAAAATCAAGAGATCAAAACTAAACTGAAAAATAAAAAAAATTAAAATCAAAATACAAAATAGTAAATTATATGTGTTGAAACTAAACAAAAAAAATTTTAATCCCTGCAGCGAAACACGGGTTTATGTCTCGTAAATATCTAGATCAAGTGTTAGATGTTGCTCCTTAAATAGTCGATCTCTCCTAGTATATTTAGATAAGTTTGAATCATCAGGCAATTCCCTTTTTCCACTTACCATGATCCCTTTTCCACTTATCTTAATGGCTAACACATCTCATCACAGTATTATCAAATGGTTGCATTATCCAATCAAGGCAATGATCGTGACTATATCAAAGCAAGGCAACAAGACCTATGCTAACCACACCTTAGATCTCTTAAAGAAAAGGTTGTCAACAACGATGGGTACATGGGGTGGGGTGGGGTGGGATGGGGTGGGGGGGGGGGGATTACAGGGAGAGAGAAATTAGTTCTGAAATTTACAATCATTTGAAATCACAATCCCCATCTCCGACTCTCGACTCGCAAATGTTGAATGCAACCCATAATTCATTAGTGAAAATTGTGACTCATCAAATTATGTTATTTTTCTAAATATTTTATAAATTTTGGTGTTTTACCTTTTTTTTACTGTGCTAAATATATATATTTAATGGATTAGACTGGACAATACATGTTCTTATCTTGTATTTGATGCATTCTAAACACAAACAAAAAAAAAAAACATTTTGAATTTTGAATTTTTTTCAATAATTTCTTTCAATCCCTATGTTTATTTTTATTATATTTTAGTTTTTTATTTTCAGTCCTCTAATTTATGGTATGCATAAGTTAGTTCCTAAATCAAAAACATTTTGCAATTAAATCATTATATGTAAATATTTATTTTAATAAAATTGACCAAATTTTAGACTATCAAATAAATAAAAAAAGAGCAAGTTATAAATAAATAATAGGTAGTATGAAAAATCAAGAAATAATGGTTTTTACCTTCGAAGCAACTTTAAATAAGAGAGCTCAATCACTGTCATGTTCAATACATACAATTTAACTTATTTTATTATGTCCTGTCTAATTCAATATACCAAATACAACCTTTACAGGCTTTAAATTCACAGTGAAAAGCTACATCAATTTCTTAAGAACTCCCAAAAACCCTATTTTGGAGGCGAAATGGCTTCCAGAAGAGCTTTAAAAGAACATCAGATACTGTTTGTTTTACCATCAAAACGCAATTACGAGTTGTAAACCACCGTTTAGGGACAATCTGCACGATAAATTATGAAAGCACAATTCAAACAATGCTCGGGGCAGCCATGAGGAGAAGAAAACTAGCTTGACTCGGGAAAGACACCGATCAACTTAGAGCCGAAACACTAGATATACATATAAATGGTCAGGGTTGAAAAAATCACTTTCAATAGAAACTATAGGGTTAGTACAATCAATGGCGACATTGGATGTGCCAGGTATGGATTTATAAACCATGGTTGAGTATGCAAAACTATAAATGAATTCGATTAATTGCTCTCTCGTGTGCCGCCTGACATGGATCTATACCCAGGTGGCTTCAATCAAAATGCATTTTTCATTGCAGTTAAGGAGATTTACTTGCCACATGCGTCTAAATAACGAAGTGAAATCCGAAAACCCTGAATCCTCTCTTTTCAAGTATTGAAGAAACTGTGTAAATCTGTTTCCGTATGGTGCTGATTCAGTAACATGCCAATAACACTTTCCCTATAACAAAACCTCTAAGCTGTCCTTATGATTACCAGCAGCCTCTTCCTCCTCAAGTTCTTTAATTAGCTTTTCAATCTGCCTCCTATAAACAGGCATAAAGTGATCGCTAACCATGGTTTGAGAAAGCCTCAGCTTCCCATAAAGCGTTCTGGGAGGACAGAAAATCCCAACTTTAGTCTCCACCGGTGGCTGGCTGTTGTCCGAACCACTCGAAGTGGGGGTATCACCTTCACTCTCTGCACTATCACGATGCAGGTTAACGATATGCATTATCTTTCCTGGAGGGAAGAATCTGCGCACTTCCTTTGTTCCTGAAGCAGTGCTTCCAGGCTGGTCCTCACCTACCTCAGCAATGGCTGCTGCTTCTTCTTCCCTTATTTCCTTTGCCACATCAGCACCCTCACTATCTGATCTATCATACAGCTCATGCTCAAGATGTTGCCAAAAGTCCACTTCATTCATTCTGTCATCATGTGAATCACTAATGAGGTCCTCTCCATCATCAAGATCAGCACCCATATGAGCATGTGAAGCCATTTCATCAGTACAAGAATATTCAATTTCTGAAGCCCATTTTGCTTCTACAGAAGAAGCAGGAAGTTCAGTAGTTCCAATGGAAGCTGTGGTCATGTTACTGTCAGGAGATGTAAGAAAAGGGTCCGAAGTTTCAGCTTTTAAGCCAGATCCTGGGGAAACTTCCTCTCCTGAATTTGAACTTGCAGCTGTGGCTCGGTGGCGGGGTCCAATGCACGACCATGAAGACAATTGAAGGGAAGGGCGTGTGGTCCATGCTGCCTGGGCCATGCTCTGTGCTCTCTTCATCACAACCTGCAGGCATTAAATACCGAACTAGTTGGTTTTGAGCATAACCAAGTGTAGAAGAACTCTTTTCATCTCTATGTACTCAAGCAATTTAAACTTTGCTGTGAATACAAAAGCTAGGGTTCTTTCAATAATTCATTGTTATGCCTTCCATATGAAAAAATGATAATAGGATCCAACCAGTCTCAGAAATCAATTCCTCATTGATAGTCAAAATGTACCAGTTGAGGAGGAAAAGGAAGGACCACAGTAAGTCCACTTCAGTTGATTGAGAAGTCTGAGAATGTTGTGGAATTACGAAGAGAAACTAGTTTGCAATTGCATTGGATACAAGATATTACCTGTGTACCATTGGAGACGGGGCGCAAAATTGCCCCAGCCCCAGCAACCTTTGCTCTAGCACTGGCAATAGATGGAAGACGGGAACCTAACGCTGATGCTGAACGATAAACAGTACTAAGAATTCTTGTATGCTCAATCTGATTCTTCAAATCATTCAGCCATGCTGATGCAGTCACCTGAAACAGGAATATTGTTGCTAGAAAATATGAGAAGCACAACAGATTGAGAAATTGAAAAGACTCATCATTATTATTTAAGTTAATGAGCAAAGTCGGGGTGGCACCCATGACTTCAAAAATTGCCAGTTCCTTTCTCAAATAAAATAAATTTCACAAAAACAGTGCATAAATTGTAGGGGAAAGGTTTTGGGAGACTCTGAATGTTTCAAAGCAAAAATTCACCAAATGCATCAACACAACTACTGCATCAACACAACTACTTTCCAGCATAAATGAGAACCGTGAAACAAAGATGTTTTGCAGTTATACCAGCCATAATCCAGACTAATCCCAATGGTAAAAACATCAGAAAAGTAAGCAAGCACATGTCATAAATTCTGCACACATAGGATACATGCAGAAAAAGAAATCCACCAAATAATCCTCAGATGTAAATAAATTTGTAAAAAGAAAATTAAAAGTAAATTAAATTCTTAACAGTTTTGAGAAAGTAACCTCTGCACGCAAATCATCAACTGAAGCAGCTGAGAATGTAGGCACTAAGTCAGCTCCGTTTATAACAGAAGTAATGAAATCATTGCCTGATTCAGCTAATTCCCATGTCATACATGCAGCTGTATATGCAACCTCAAGTCAGTGAACATAGAAGCACACACATCACCATACCACTCTAGAATATATGAAAACAAAACCAGATGCCACAGAGAGAAAGAGATTAAGATGAAAGGCATCAAATTTTCATTTCAACACTGAGGATTTGACAAGTTTTGGATAGAAACCTGGAGCAAATGCGACACATGTAGTTGACGATAACTCCTTCTGTTCTCGCAATACATATGTTAAAAGTGCAGCAGTGCCTCCACCAAGAGAGTGCCCTACAATCTTCAGATTCAAGAGAAGTAATCTTAGTCAAACTTCTTCTCCTTTTTCACCTTAAACAAGATATTATCAAATGTAAAGGAAAATAGATGTTCTATAAAATTTAACTCAATTTTGAAAGGAGATTCAAAGAGCACACTTTCATGAAAAAAAACTCACATGAATCATGGATATGGTTTGCTAGGATAAACTAAGAGAAGAACCAAAGCAACAGGTAATTTATGGAATCTTGCCTGTGCATCTTTTGATATGCCAGCTGCACAAGACACTACAGAATACAAAGGGTATGAAATGTTTGTAGGCAGAATGTTTCAGAACATTCAGTAGGAACAGATTCAAACACTTAATGAAAGGTATCAAGAACTAGGTTATGTACTCTTATCTTCTGGTCAAAGTTTCTTGGCTTCACAGAAGAAAAGGAGGATAGATAAAGTTTGAGGAAAGCAATAACTAATGTATAGTGTCTTGAAAACACTAACACGGCAAATAGGCTCCAGAAGACTATAAAACTGACTACAGTGTTCAGAGCTAACATTAGATGCAATAAAAAACTTGATGTTGACGGGAAAAAAAGCAATTTAAATATGCAATAAACCCCACCATGAGCTCAAACTTAAAAGTGCAATATACTAAATCAAGTTCAGATTCTATATTATTACTATCTGTGGTTTTTTTTCATTTCTCAAGATAGAAACAGAAATGATTTTAGTTTTATGACATGGACATAGAATTACTTGAGCACAGTGAGGGGAAATTAAAGTTTCCAGCTTGCATTTACCTTGAGTTTATAATCAGGGAACTGCCCAAGCACCTGTTTGAGACAAGGTGTTGCAAGCTTTGAAATCCACCTGGCAGCTGCAACCATCCCACAATGTGCATAGCCTAAAACTAAATTGCTGACTCCTCCCTCGTACACAACAGTGTGATGAAAAGGCACAACAGCTCCAGTTACAGCTGTCAAAGTATCTTTAATGCTATGTGTTCCACGAATCAGTAAGAAAAAACATTTTGTCTTGTGATCAACTAAAATTGTAAAAGCTGGCTTCAATATCTGCATTGCATAGATTGAAAGATGCATTCAGAAAAGGCATGGATACTGCAGGTATCGTGATCAGTACCTTTTGTCAAAACAGCAATGCAAAAGGTACACCAGGACCTTTATACAATTCAAGGCGAGATATTCAACAATAAAAGCATTATATAAAACTTACTCCTGCTTTGGGTTCTTGAAGAAGAACGCTTTCTTCACTATATCCTGTCTCCTCTAAAAACAAAGGAAAAGGTTTTTTTGAGAAATGCCAACACAAGGTCAACAAGTTTAAGAGGTATCTAAGTTCAGCCGCTATTTCTAATCCTTTAAGCTGTACACTTTCTTCACCACCAAATACACTGCCAACATGTAAGACGCCCTGCAAATAAGGTTACAAGTCAGATTATCAGCCCAACCAAAGAAAGCACCAAAAAGAAGATTGTTCAAAAGATCTCTGCAACATGAACTCATTGTTTCCTATAATGATGAAAAACTATTTGGTAATGTCAGAAGCAAAAGGTAGAGTTAATGCCGGCAAAAAGAGTTACTGGAATTCTCTAAAACACACGGCAACAGCATTTTGATGGAAAAAATGTCATGCTGAGTGGGCAGATAACACCACTAATGCAGAACAGGAATGCTACAGTTCTCCACTTTTTTTAAGGCGTTCAGGCATATTTATTTTCTCCAATGACAAGGAAGTTGGATTTGAGGTTTCATCAAACAATTATAGAACCGCAGCCTTAGGGTAAAGGAGTTTCTTACTAACCCTTGATATAGAAACAAACTATATCTCAAGACTCAGATTATCTATAAAATGTGTGACAAGAGTTTATTTGAACATGACTGCCAAGGTAAAGGTGTGACTGTCAGAATTATACTTTCAATCCAGTAAAAGACTTGAAAGCTTGTACAAAGACATGTTTCATGGACCATGGTTGAGGCATTATTCTAAGATTCAAACAATCAATTAACATCTCACAAAATTTATGGCTGTTTTCACAAAAGCAGCCATAAAATCTCAAAACCAGTAAATGAAAACCGGGCATAATCAAGCAAGTTGTCTAGGATTCAAATGTTGACACCCACATATTAGTCTAGTATCCTTTCTTCTTTTCTTTTCTTTTCTTTTTTCTTTTCTTTTTTTTTTTTTTTTGGGGGGGGGGGGGGTGTCAATTTTAGCAAATATAATTCAAAGATTCACGAGAGCATTTTGATACAGGAACAGGTCCAATTTAACATATATAAATGTCTCCAGACACGCTATATAAACAAAACCAGATAAAAAAAAATACTAATAATTGAGGACAGCAACATTGTTTTAAAAAGCCAACACATTCATTAAATGGTATGAAAACAACTCTCACGAGGGGGAAAAGGAACGGCAAACATAAACAGTTAGACATGAAACGAATGAAGGACTCACCTGCCTCTTCAATAGAAAGTTGATCCCGAATGCCAGGTCCCCAATAGGCCACTTCCCTAGTGTTTCGGAGTAAGTAAACCTGAGAGTCTCCGACAAAGTTGCGATCGTTTCCAACCACGTGGCAGGAGCTTGAATTAACCTATGTGATACGCGTTCAATACCTAAATGAACGCGACTAGGTGCTTCACCGCTGTCATTCTCATTCTCATCATCATCATCATGAGATGTACTAGACCTTAATTTACGGTTCAATGTATAGTACAAAAGAGCAGCTGCACCGGCTGCTGTAGCCATAGTTGCAGTTGCCATGAATTTATACCTGATTCACGAACGAACCAAAACTCAATATGATTAGCAACCTCTAAAATCTGAAATTCATTGTTACTTGAAAAGATGAAAATCGAGCACATAGGCTGTATTCGAAAGGGGAATTCAATAAATTATCCGCTAAAATGGCATACTATTAAAAAAAAAGCGACACCCATAATTCTTTAGTGCAATTTTACTAGGGTTCTCTACCAACAAAAAAATCATTCTAAAAAATAAGAGAGTTTCAAACTTTACACGCACAAAATCTAATCCAAGCAATTTATAGATGACCCAGTTTTGGGTTTGCAAGAAAAAAAGTGAGAAAGAAGAAGACAACAGGAATTTTAACAAGTCTACTTTTGTCTGAAATCACTACAAATTAAAAAGAAAAAAAAACATTGAATTTGATTATAACAAGAGGGAAAAGAAGAAGAGGAATTGAGAACCTGAACATGAAATAGGAGAGGAGGGAATTGAAAGAAACAAACCTGATTGAATTTTTTATTTTTTTTTTGTGTGTGTGTGAAAGCTGAGGTTGGAGTGCTAATTATAGGACTTGCTGACAAAGGAACCAAAATCAAGATCAAATCTAAAGTTAATAACAAGTAAAGGAAACTGATTCGCCCTGTCTTCCTTCCCTTCTCTTCTGTTACCTTGGATAACCCGTGATGGACCTAACACCCAACCAGCAAAACCTCTCTCTCGCTCTCCTCTGTTTTCTTCTTCTGTATTTGAAGGCAAATATTTTGTTAGCACACGTGGTCGTTGGATATTGATTGGTCTTCTTTTGAGGCAAAATCTAGAAAGGCTTTCAAAACCGGATTCACTCGATCTATCCACTCATAAATATAAATTAATGGCTTAATAGCAGTTAGCAATGGATTGGAGTAATGGCCACGATGTGTTTTGGATTGCGTTAGTTTTTAACAAGGAAAATTATAAAAATATAATAAACAATTCTTTTTTTAAAATGATGTTGATTTCATGAATACTCATGTATGTATCTCCTTTTAAGTATATGTTTGGTAACACGATCCCACTTGTATTTCAAATCATAAGCAAAAATATATCGTTTGGTAAAGAGAAAAACAGCTTAAATTGGTATGGAACCCATAATAAAATATCAACCGAAACTGCTAATTTTCAGAAGTTGAAACATAATGCTTTTTGGAAGAAGCAAAATATTGATGCATGCAGATTATAGATGCATGCAGTTCTACATTGTTTTTCTCCTTCAAAACACGTTGAAGACACCATTACAGCAGGAGATGTTGTGCTTATGTGGCAACTCACTCTAACGACAGCCACGAGATGATGACGACGACACCAAGCTCTCTCTTCACAACGGCAATGCGCTCTCTCTTTCCATAGTGCTCTCTCTCTCCACAGTGGCAGCTTTTGACGTTCCTCCTGGCCACCACAGGCCACCATCTTCGACGTCACCACCACAAGAACAACCACCTCGATCTCCTCTACCCATCAGCATCGGCCATGGAAACTCTCGTCGTGATTGATCATTCACTTGAACAGTAACGTTGCACTGTTCACATGAAAAAGACGTGAACAGTGCAACGCACTGTTTCGCGCTTCTGCATGTTAACTAGACTTGGGCTGGGAATGCTCTCGGCCCAACCCAAGTCCAGCAAAGTTAGGCTTTTAGCCCAACTCAACTAGGCCGACCCATTTAGTTAGATGAGGCTCAGTCCGAATTTTAAAAAAAAAATAAAATTTAAAAACAAAATATATGTTTTTTTCATGAACTATTAATTATATTTTATTGTTATGATTATTAATCTAAAAAATTTTAAAAACAATATATGTGTGTGTCCTTTAAAGTAATTTCACAAGTTGATAGAAATATGAAAAACATGATAACCAAACACACAAAAATGATTTTTTTCAACCTTAAATTCAACCACAGTTTAACCAAACACTTCACTATTTATTTTGAACCGCAACTAAAAATATTTTTCATGAAACTGTTTTTTTTAATTTAAACCAAAAAAGCAAAAGAAATATCAAATACACCCGAAGTTTTTAAGTTGTTGCATTATAGCGTTGCAAATTTTTTAAATGATGTAATTCATAATGTTTTAGTAAACAAATCTATTAGATTATCTTATAAGTGAGTTTATTGAGCATCAATGCCATTAAGCCTATCATGTTCATGTGGGGGGGGGAATCGATGAGATATGCTTTATTGTATCTTCTTTTATGTACCTTTTTTTAATTGAGCTATATATGCGGCATTGTCTTTATACATAATGATTAGAGTTTCTCTGATGAGGGATAAACCACATGTTTTATGAATATAATAAGTCATAGATCTTAACCACTAGCATTCTCTTTTTGATTTATGGATTGCAAGTATTTCAACATTATTGCATGAAGTAGTAATTAATGCTTGCTTTGTAGATCTTCATGATATAGTAGTATTATCACCGTAAATAAATAACATGTGTGAGATTGATTTTTATATGGATCAGTAAATATCTTGCATAAACATATCCAACTAATAAATTATTAGCATTATTTGAATAAAATAAATTTATATTCATGGTTCCTAATTGTTAACAAAAAAAAATATGTTTGGTTTCATTTCAATGTCTTTGAGTAGGAGAAAAACTATATATGGCTGACAAATTCACAAAAAATGCTATATAAAGTTATGTATTGTTAGCAAGATACATTAATGCTTCAATCGCATTAAGGTATAGTACTCCATGATCAAATATTTCTTTGTTATCCTCACTAGGTCTAAAGGGAATAAAAAATTTATATCAAGTGATCAAACAATCATTGAGATACTTAATTGATGTGTTTAATTCATATAAAATCTTTTAAGGGCTTTCTCTGTGTAAATGAATTGGTAAATGAAAATTCCATTTACTAAATGATCAATTTGCAAGTCAAGGCAATTTTATTTTTTCCAAATCTTTCATCTCAAATTTTTTCTTTAAATAATTTACTATCTTTAATATCTCTCTATAAGTTCCAATAATATTTAAATCATCGAATTACACAACAATGATAACAAATCAAATTTTGATTTTTTTTATAAAAACATATGGATATATAGGGTCATTATTGTACTCTTTCTTTAATAAAAACTCACTAAGGTGATTATACCACACTCATCTTAATTACTTTATATCATATACGGATCTTTATAACTTGATTGAGTAAACCTTCCAGGGATTTGAATTATATGTTGTAGGCATTTTTAAACCCTTCAGGGATTTTCATATAAATATCATTATTAATCGATCCATATAAATAGATTGGAACAACATCCATTAAGCACATATCTAGTTTTTCACAAGCTGTCAAGCTAATAAGATAACAAAATATAATTACATCTACTACAAGAGAATATGTTTTATCGTAATCAATGTCAAGTCTTTGTGAAAATCCTTGTGCTACTAGTTGACCTTCTATCTTAGAATTTCATCTTTTTTTCTCATTTTGTTTCTCACAAATACCCATTTGTATCTAACGGATTCTACACCTTGAAGTCTCTGGACTATAAGTCCAAGAGCTTCCTTTTTTGCAAGTAAATTTAATTAAGCCTCGATTGATTGTTTTCAAGTACGTGAACCTTTTCCAAGATTTAATGATCAACTATCTATATATCCTTATAAATATTTTATTCCTCAATGATGTCAACTTGATTATTCGTTTCTTTTCTTTTTCGATGATGTTTGTTTCTTCAATTGATTGGCCCATCATGCCTATAGCATCTTTAGACTCATTTTTTACATTTTTAGTGGATTGTCTTATAGGGACTCCAACCTTGGTTGGAGCATTTATAGATGGTAATGATATTTGGCTACTCCCTTTGAATCAGTGATGTATTTAGTAGCTAGTTTGTTATGTCTTACAAACAAAGTATATGTTAAATTTCTTATTCATATTGTTTTGTATGAGAATTAAAGTTTGTTATGTCTTACAAACAAAGTATATGTTAAACTTCTTATTCATATTGTTTTGTATGAGAATTAAAATTTGATAATGATAATACATTCCATGTTATATCTTTATCCAATTGCTTAATTTCTCCCCTTAATGATGGGAACATAGTATCAAAATAACAATCGGCAAAACATGACATAAATGAATTGTTTGCTAAGGGTTCAAGATATTTAAATATTAATGGGGACTCAAATATATTTTTTGGTGTAAATAGTTCAAGAGAGCTGGGTCCAATAGCAAGGCTAATCAACTGGTATTGTCAAGCAATCATGTCTATTTGAGGGTATGATTGAGGTTGTTTTTTAAAGTATTTTTCGTTCAGAAATACATCAAAATGATATATTTTTTTTATTTTTTATATCAGCATATGAAAATAATTTAAAAACACCAAAAATTCTTAATTTAAAGTACAAAATAAAAATTAAAAAAAAATAATATTTAAAAAAAAAACACTTTTAAAACACATTTCTAAAAAGCAGATCCAACATCGGCTTTCAATGATTTGCAAACAATCTTATTAATGCATGTTCAAAAACACATTTCATTAAGACTAAGAGGGTGTTTAGGAGTGTGTCAACCGGAAGATGCAAAAAAGTTGAGTGAATGAGTGTTTAGTTAATTGTTAGAAACCAAGTTTTGACCATGAGGCCCACCTTTTTTCACTGTGGAAACCAAGTTTCACTAAAAGCAAAAAATTGTTACTTTTCATGCGTTGCAATTGGGGGGCTATATAGAAAAATATCACAATATAATATTTGTCTCGCAATCCTAATTTTTTTTTAGATGATATTTTATTATATGTTGTTTTGGGATTGCAGAAATCTTCATGTATGGATTTAGTTCGTAATGAAATTATAAATAGTTTGATGGGAGAATAAAAACAAGTGTCTAATTTACTTGAATTATTCATTATATTTTATTGTTATAATTATTAAATATTTAAAAAACAATATATATATATATATATATATATATATATATATATATATATATATATATATATATATATATATATATATATATCACAAGTTGACAGTAATATAAAAAAGCATGTTAACCAAATACACAAAACTGTTTTTTATCAACCTTAAACTCAACCATAATTTTAACAAAATACTTCAAAACTTATTTTGAACTGTAGTTAAAGTGTTTTTCATAAAACTGTTTTTTAAAACTTCAACCACAAAAGCAAAAGCAATATCAAACACACTTTAAGGCTTTTAAATGAGAACAATACAAAAAATAACCAATGAAAATTTATTTGATTTATCTTAACAAATGGTCTAACATTGTGTTATTATATAATGTAGTTTATAAACTTTTTATTGTGTAATAAAATGAAAAAAAGAAGAAATAAATAATAAAATGAAAAGGGTTATAACAACGATAATTATTTTCTTACACAGCAACTACATTAAAAAAAAAAAAAAAACTCATTGTATTTTAACGGATATTTTTCGACCATTTTCATTTAATAATTTAACAGTATAGAGGATTCAAAAAAAAAAGAGGATATTATTAAAAAAAATAGAAAGAATAAATGAAAATAAAGAAACAAAACTGGGTCCTGGGCTTGGAGTTGAGCCCGGTTGGTTTGGGCATCGTCAAGGAGCTTGGTAGGATACATGTCGTCTCTTTGTCTTGTTCATTGTTGTCGTTGAAATGTGGGCTTTATTGCCATATTTTGGAAAGGCATAACGCAAGATTGGAAACCTTTATTATTCGGCCTAATGGACATCTAAAAAACGCTTTGTGCATTAGTATAACATCAAAAACTCTTCATAAAAAACAAATCAATATAATTTAATTTATACTTTTAAAATTTAAAACTCAAATCCTCATATGATTAAAAAAAAAACAAAGTGTCTGCTATTTTAAAAGTATTGTTTTAAAAAAAAAATATTTTTATTTTTTATTTTAAATTAAGTTTTTTTAAAATATTTTAATATATTTCTAAAAAATACTTAAAAAAAACTCAAAATACTCCCAAGTATTGTACGGCTCGCATCCGCAATCAGTGCAAATTGTGTGGCTCAGCCACGCAGGCATCACACTGCTCAACTACCTCAATTAAAAACCTGTTCGCCTCGTCAACCCACGTGTCATTTCAATGGGCGATTGAAAGATAATAAACGTGTGCCTAAACGACAACCTCAGATTTACCCACTGCAGGCATTGTTTGACTCTTAGGTCATTAGATTCTTTTCACAACTACTTTCTTCGCAAGACAGATGGCACCAGCCAGCGCAGGCCCATCTTCTTTTTTTTATTGTATAAAAAATATACAAACATTGTTTTTTAAAATTTTAGTTACTGATCGGAATGAATTTAATAAATTTGATCAATTTAATAACTTAATTAAAGAATAAGATATTGAAAACAAATAAAATACAATGATTCAATGTAGAAGATAATAAATGTATTATAGAAATATATTTTTAAAATAAATGTCTCATCTCATCTCTCTCTCTCTCTCTCTCTCTCTCTCTCTCTCTCATAATAATGCTGTTAATTTCCAACTTGTTCCTATCAAAAAATCAAATCAAGGGATGAAGACGAGTCGGATTGATAGTTCTCAGCATCAAGAAGTGGAATCTTTTCGTTCATGATTTCTTCATTCTCACGAGATAGTCGTCTGTAACTTTTATGGTTTATGAGAGCGAATAGCGTATTAGCATCGCTACAAGCGAGGGATCAATGAAGCTTGAGCTTAAAATATAATTACTTTATCTCTGTGTTATGCTTAAACCAAGTCAGGGTTAATCTAAATGCCTTTCTTGCCGCTCGGAAAACTTTGGCCGGCGAGAACAAGTGATGCTATCTTATCATCACTCTCTGATTGCGATCGATACGGTGCCCCCACAAAATTCATGCTCGTTTTTTCAACGGGGAATATGCATTCGTCAATATTTGGAGGCCGGTTCAGCCAATAAAGAAAGAACAAAAATAGACCAGCGAGTCATGAAAGTGTTTATGATGTCCGAAAACAGAGAGCAACAGGTCGTGAAATGTGTCAAGTCAACGATGTTAACGTGTCCTAACCACCGAGATTGTAATTATAGTTGATTTTAACTTTAAAATATATTAAAATAATTTATTTATTTATATTTTTGATATTAACTCATAAAAATATCTAAAAAATCATTTTAAAAAAATATTATATTAATAACTTTCTAAATAAAAAAATTATTTTAAAATACATCTATAACACAAACCAAACACCGTCCGGTTGAATTTGATGCGAGATAGACCATGGACCACCCTAAAATCGATCACAGTTCCCGAACACTTGCCCAGCTGATTAACCTCGTGGATTTGACGCGCTCCCGCAAAAGGATGCAAACTGCAGATTATTATTATTATTATTTTTACGTGGAGCTATTCGTCATGCTATCGCATACAAGGATAAGGACTATTGAGTGATGGAAACAATCTAGTCAAGAGCCAGGGACATCAAACAGTAATGATTTAAACCATGAGAAATTTTATAAACAGCTAATACCAGCGAATTTGTCCGTGTGCTGATTTTTTTTATTTATATAAAAAATAGATTAATTTTATACATGTTAATTTTTATTATTTTAATATTTAATTAGTAAAATTAAAATTGATAAAATCTATTAAAAACAGTTTTTTTCTACCAAAAAATAATTGAATATTGCTATTGCTAAATTTTTTTTGATAAAATTTGTTAGAAAATTTGCTAAGAAGATGAAATGATTTATTAGAAATTTGTTGTCACGGATACCCTAGTTAAAAAAAATACAAAAAAGAAATTCGGTTAAAAAAAGAGCTGACTTGGACGCCCCGATTATAAAAAAATTAAAAAAGTGAAAAAGGTCCCTGTTTATTAAAAGAACAGAAAAAAAAAAAAGGAAGTCAGTCATAAAAAAAAATTGCAAGGGGAAAGCACCTTTTTAAATAGCAATGAGAAAAAATTGTGATGTGTATAAACTAACCCAGACACCCCGGTCATGGGAAAAAAATGTGTAAGTGGGAAAACAAACAGGGAAGAAAAATGTTAAAAAAAAAAATGAATATGGAGATTAGTCGTGGTATGCATAAATTTCTACGGATACCTCGGTTAAAAACAAAAAAAAATCTTGGTTAAAAGAAAAAAAACATAAAGCACCTTTTCAAACAGTGAAGATTACTGTTAAAAAAAAAAAAAAAGGAAGCCTGGTTATAAAAAAAAAATGCAAAGGGAAAATATTTTTTTAAACAGTAATGAGAAGAAAAATTGTAGTGCGCGTAAACTAACCCAAGCACCCCGGTCATAAAAAAAATATATAAATGAAAAAAATATTAAAAAAATGGATTTGAATATTAGTCATGATGCACGTAAGCTGACACAGATACCCTGTTGAAAAAAAACAAAAGAGAAGTCTGAAAAAAAAAAGGAAAGGATCTTTCTAAACAGTAATGAACAGTGATTTCACTGTTCATTACAGTTTTAAAAATATTTGTGGCTAGAGAGATTTAAACTCTCACTCCCGCGATTTGGCGTCCACACTTAATCACTCAGCTAAATAATTTTGTTGTTCATCGTAGCATTCAAATAATACTTATCTTAGTATATAGTGTTTACTATTCCAATCCATAGTGTATATGAGTTTAGGTTAACAGTGCAATGAACAGTGAAAAATACTTATTTTGTTTTAGCTTATAGCGAGCCAACTTGCCCCCACGTTGCGCTAAGCTTCTATCTATGTGGAAAACTGATTGATTTTATGCGTGTTATATTTTTTTATTTATTTCATATTGGCGTCTTAATATATATATATATATATATATATATATATATATATATATATATATATATATATATATAGTAAGCACTTTTTGGAATTGCAATCTCCTTTAGGTATTCTATAAAATAATAATAGTCATGGTGCGTGTAAGCTGATCCAAATACCCTAATTATATATATAAAAATATATAAGGGGGGAAAAACAGAAAAAATATTAAAAAAAAAAAAGTTAGTCCAGGGATTATTCATGATGCACCAAGTTGGCCCGGAACAAAAAAAATATATACTTGGGAAGAAAAAATCATGGTGTACGCAAGCTAACTCGGACACCTTGGTTATAAAAAAACAGAAAAAAAAAATGTATAAGTGGAAAAAAAAGGGAAAAAATATATATATAAAAAAAAAAGTGGATTTGAAGATTAGTCATGGCGCGCGTAACTTGGCCTGTACACCTTAGTTATTAAAAAAAAAAAAACTTTTTTTTTGTGTAAAAACAACAGCAATTAGTTATTGAAAAAAATCTTTTTTAAAAACCATTTTTTTAAAAAAAAAACCCGGTTTTTAGAGAAAAAAAATGGAAAAATCAATTTTGTTGGCTGAGAGCTTTGAACTCATGCGCGCAACATTTTTCAACACGCAAAGAACCACTCAGCCACAGCTATTCATTTGACATTTCTACTCTACAAATCCAAAAAAAGCAATCTTGTATAAAAAAATAGAAGAAGAAGAAGAAGAAGACCACCGAGCTCATGTAGGCGCAGTGGATCAAATATCCAGTACACAGTGTTTTGTGTGTGTGTGAACAGTATTTCTACAGTAAAAGGGTGAGCTGTTTTCGCTTATACTATAAAACTATGATTAGATTATATTTTGCGGCTTTTAAATGTTGCTCAAAGGAAAAAAAAATAATAATTCAATTTAAAACTGGAGTTAAAAATTAAAAATGTCTAAAAATAAAAAAAAAATATTGTTGTTGTTATTATTATAATTATTGATATTATTATCACTACATTCATCATAATAAACAACTACTATTATTATCATGATTATTTTTATTTTAATATATTATTATTACTACCATCACAATACTACTAATATTCTCATTTGTTACTATTTTTAGGGTCAATATTACTACTATTATTATTATTATTATTATTATTGCAACTATTACTACTATAAAAAAAATTACTACCATCAGTATAATAATTATTATTAAAGCCAGATAACCAATCACTAGTCAAAGGAGAGATAACAAGGCAAGAATCATTTCGAGATTAGTAATAGTAATAATTATTTCAATAATTATTATTTTAATAAATATTTTAGAAATAATAAGAATGATTTTAGTTTACATGATATATAATATATCAATAGAGTATTTATTTTAAATTTATTAATTTTAGTTAATAAGAGTTTATTGACATAATTATATTGTATTTTTAAGTTTTTTCAATCATATATAAACCTTTTATTTGGACTATATATTTCAAGGCGTTTGGTTTTCTTTGCTATTTCATTTTTATTTTAATTGTGTATATTGTTAATAAAATAGTAAATTGTTATTATCACCATTATTATTACAATCATAACAATGATAATCACAACTAATACTATTATTATTTTTACTACCCTCGTGAGAATACTAATATACTTTTACAAGTCAATTATAATAGTTTTTTTTATTCGAACAAAATCCACCTCTTAGAAATCGTATTTTATGAGCCTCAGTAAGCGAGTAAAATTTTAGCTATCCCGGGCTTTTACAAAAATTGTATGTCCGGACTCGAACTCAATACTTACTATACAAATCTCCAGTTCTTTGTCATCACACCACGTCCTTTCAAGACACATATAATAGTTTTTTTTCTCACGGGAAAGAATGTCATCACGTCAGTTATAATAGTTTTTTTTTTTCTCATGGTAAAGAATGTAATTACACTATTATAATGTTCAATAAATTATACTATATACTAATTGAGATCATGGTTTAGTTATTGTAGCTTATGAGATAAATCATTTTGGATTACAATAGTGTTGCCCAGTTTTAGGGTTGGTTCGGTTCGTTTGGTTATTCGATTTACTGATTTTTTTTATTTTTGCATGGTAAAATAACCATTATATCCCTAAAAAAAAACAACCCTTTTCGCTAGGGGTGCCACGGTAATTGTATTTTTTCAGTTCGGGTGATCAACTTTTTTATTTTTTTATAATTCTTTGCACAGTAAAATAACCATTTTGTCCCTAAAAAGACAAAAACATGCGGCTTCCGAGAGGGGTTTCATTGGAATTTTCATATTTTTTAAAAATAACTAAATATGGATATACCCCCAATAAGACATAATTGAAGAGTTGATTGTATGGGTGTTCCAGTAATTAACCATATTTTTTATTATTATTCTCTGATTATTGTGGGCGCGTGTGGCACAGGCGTCCTACAGTGTTCAACCTCATGTCCTTTTATGGCGGTGCGTGTAGTGTCTCCTGGTGACAGAAAATATCCATCTAGCATTTATGTGATGCGTCGCCGTGTCATCTTCCTCATGGTGGGATGTGTGTCCCCATACGGTGGGCGGCGGCAAAACTGTGGATGGTTGAATGTTTCTTCTCTATTTTCTCTCTCCTTCACTCTCAACTACATAGCAGCCCCTCGATTTTATTGCCTTTTCATTTCAGTCTCTTCTCTTTAAATTGTTATGTATGGTTCTTATTTCTATTATGTAATTTTTGATTTGTTTTTAATTATGTCATTCGATTGAAATTAATTATATATTATATTTTCATTTCATTCCTTATTCTTTTAATTTTCATATTGCTTTTAAAACTCTTAATATTTTCAGTGTAGAAGATTTTAATTTTTTTTCTTTAATTAAAATTGATATTATATTTGGTTTTCATTTCGGCCCTTATACTTTTATTTTTTTTATTTTAATTACTTTATATATTTATATTTCTTAAATAGTCCATTTGTTTGTCCATATTTATTTGCTTTTAGCTTGAGTTTTTAATTTTTTTAATTTTCTCTTTTTGTTGAAGTGGCATTTTTTTTGAAAAAAAATTGTTTTTAAATTTTAGTTTGTAATCATTTGAAAATTGATATTTCTATTTTTTTTTTGTTCTTTCTTTTGGTTGTTTTTTATTAGTTATTTTTTATTTTATTTTCATGTGAAATTATTTCTTTAGCTAATAATTTTTTTTTCAATTTTTGTTTGCTCTTTTGTTAAAGTTCTTGGATTTTTTTCTTTGATTGAATTATTTCCCCATTATTAACCCAATAATAATAATAATTTTTTTTTTCTCAAAGTAATTTAATATTTTTTATTGTTTTAGCAATAATAGTAATGATATATTTAGATTTTAAGTGTTTGATGTTGTTTTTGTTATAGTAGGACGTGTTGATGTATTTCATTACATCAAACCTTGCATGTATAAATGTTATATTTTATTTTTAAACTAGCAAAATCTATTAATTGTTTCAATCCTAATAATTATAAAAATTATTTGTTTGACCTGCAACTTAGTACGGGTAATTAACTAGTCATATCTAATACACAATGTTTTTCCATGCACTTTTACTTTTCTTTTAATAATCAAGTCTAAAAATCAATTAAGAGTGTGTCGGGGATTGTGGTGCTTTTGTGGTTGTGGTTTAAAAAAATAGTTTCATGGAAAGCACTTTTAGCTGCAGTTCATAATTGAAATTAAAGTGTTTAGTTAAAACTGTGGCTGAGTTTGAGGTTAATGTATTTGATTATCATGTTTTTTATATTGCTACCAATTTGTGAAATTATTTTAAATGACACACACACACACACACACACACACACACAGATATATATATATATATATATATATATATATATATATATATATATATATATATATATATATATATATATATATATATATATATATATATATATATATATATATATATATATGTATGTATATATATATATATATTGTTTTTTAAATTTTATAGATTAATGATCATAACAATAAAATGTAATTAATAGTTCATGAAAAAACAAACATATTTGTTTTTATTCTCCAATCAAACTACTTGCAATTTTATTACGAACTAAATCGATACGTTATTGCTTCTACGATCCTTTTTCTATTTGATCGAGGAACAACATCTGGTAAAAATATTATTAGTAATAACATTTGTGATTTAGTTGTAGAGATATAATTTCAATGTCAAATATAATTGCAAGTGTCTGATTCATAATCAATCGAAAAGCAATAGGATTGTGAATTGAAACGAAGTCACACGCATTTCCCTTTCATTATGACTGATATATATATATATATATATATATTATTAGTAATAACATTTGTGATCTAGTTGTAGAGATATAATTTCAATGTCAAATCTAATTGCAAGTGTCTGATTCATGATCAATCGAAAGGCAATAGGATTGTGAATTGAAACGAAGTCACACGCATTTCCCTTTCATTATGACTGATATATATATATATATATATATATATATATATATATATATATATATATATATATATATATATATATACATACTAGACTTGGGTTGGACCTCCTCTCAGCCCAGCTGAAGTCTAGCAGGCCCACCTTTGCTGGCCCGACCCATTTTGTTGTGTCAGATATAGTCTTTATATATATATATATATATATATTAGAGAGAGAGAGTGAAACGATGCGCTGTACTGTTCACGTCTTGTTAAACACATAAACAATGCAGTGGTTACTCATATGAATTAACTCACGTGAACAAAAACATCTAACCGCGGTAACGAGAGGCTCAATAGGCGATGTCGATGGGTAGAAGAGGGCGAGATGATTCTTCTTGTGGTGGCAATGTCAGAAATGGTAGCCTGTGGTAGCTGGGAGGAGCGTCAAAAACTTGCTAATGCCACTGCTCCTTCTACACCAGGACTTGATGATGTCGTTGGACTATATATTTTAAGGTGTTTGATTTTTTTTTCTATTATTTATTTCGCTTTTGTTTTAATTATTTATATTGTCAATAAGATAGTAAATTGTTATTATCACCACCATTATTACAATCATAACAATAATAATTACAACTAATACTATTACTACTACTACTACTACTACTACTGTTACCATCGATTAAAAGTTTATGAAAAGGATAAAAATATTCCTCAACAATTAAATACTATGACAAAACAAACCTTACGAAAATACTAATATACTTCTTACAAGTCAATTATAATAGTTTTTTTATTCGAGTAAATCTCATTTATTGAGAAACGTATTTTATGGGTCTAGATGAGTGAGTAAAATTGCGACTGTGCTAGATTTTTACAAAAGATACAAATCTTGACTCAAATTCAATACCTACAATGCAAATTTCGAGTTCTTTACCATTATACCATGTTTTTTAGAGACATGTATGATAGTTTTTTCTCACATAAAAGAATTTAATTATACTATTATAACATTAAGTAAATCATATCTAATACACAATGTTTTTCCATGCACTTCTACTTTTCGTTGAATAATTAAGTCTAAAAATCAATTAAGTTTTTATCATGAACGAAGTTTGAACTTGGTTTTATTTTTTATATATATATATATATATATATATATGTATATAAAATGTTTTTTTTACTTTACTTTAGTTTTTATATTTAATATATCGATGTTAAGAATAATTTCAAACATAAAATAATATTTTTAATATATTTTAAAATAAGTTTTTTTAAAAGCAAATGTTATCGCGCGTATAAACACCCCCTCCCCCTGCTCAGGAGCAAAGGTGACCAGTGAACAGGGAGAATCCCTCACCTTCTCATGAGCAAAGGTGACTAGTGAACAGCGATAAGTGTCTATTTTAAGTTAGAAACACGTCATTTACTTTCTAAGCTCTAACTGTAGTTTTCACTGCATATATAATCGAGCCCGGAGTAATAATCACTCTTCACGGTATGAGTGATGCTTTTTTTATTCCGAGTAATTATTATAGTTTAAAATCAATACAATAATTCACTGTCTTTTATTTTAAAATTATTTTAGAATTAAATTGATTAAAAGCCATTAATCTGATATCTTAATTTGCCATCAGAATTTAGTTAGATTTTTTTATTTTAAAAACACGATATCATTTTATCTTTTTAAATATAATATTAAAACAACATTACTTTAAATAAACTGAAATCAATTCATACATCCCTATCCCTAATTCGATGCTTGAACCAAATCATGGATACTCAGGTTCGTTTAAGAATGCATTTTAAAATAAGTTTTGAAAAAACTTAAAAAATTAATAAAAAATATTTTTTTATTTTAAATTAAAATTTTGAGTTTTTTTAGATTATTTTCATGTGCTGATTTAAAAAATAAATTATTTTAATATATTTTTCAATAAAAAATACTTTTAAAACAACTATAATTATACTCTCAAATAATCAATTACATTTATTAATATAACAAAACAAATTTAAAAACACTATTTTTATTTTATATAATGGTGATTGGAGTGGACTGCACTTGACTAGATAAAAGATAACCCACTTGTCTTCAACGATAAGTACAATTCATTTAGGAGTAAACAAAAAATATTTTAAATAATAACCTCCATTATATTCTTTAACTGACCAAAAACCCCTTAAATATATATCATATTACAACTGATTGTTTTTTCACCTTGTGTTCACTAGCTCAACTATATTATTTGTTTTAGTATTTATTCAAAAATAATTTAAAATAGAAAAATAATTTTTTTATTCAAAAACACTTTTAAACACGACAGCAACTGAATTCAAAGTCTTGTACCTGTTGAAACTAATGAAAGAATTTTAAAAGCCAATCTCTGGAGAAATAAATATTTTGTTGTCTTTATTTTTTTAAATAAACACCATCACAAGCTTAACTATATTATTTGTTTTAGTATTTATTCAAAAATAATTTAAAATAGAAAAATAATTTTTTTATTCAAAAACACTTATAAACACGACAGCAACTGAATTCAAAGTCTTGTACCTGTTGAAACTAATGAAAAAATTTTAAAAGCCAATCTCTGGAGAAATAAATATTTTGTTGTCTTTATTTTTTTAAATAAACACCATCTAAAGTCCTCGTATAAATAAAGAACGTTTTCACCTGGCGAGCTCCTGTTAGCATGCTTGCGGAACACAAGATCCCAGCCCATAGTTGAAGTCTCCTACTTGTCGTTTAGTCATTCGCCCACCACCATCAAAGGCATTAAAAACCAACACCACAAACCACACGTGTCAGACGATCACTGGTGTACCACTGTTAAAATATTGATTTCCTCACCCATTTGTCCTTCCGCTCCTTTCACCTTCCCTCTCATTCGCCAACTGGATTTCAAAAAGAAACCTCACCTCCACATAACATAACTGACAGCTCTGGCGAATTTCTTCGCTCAATAAATTTTTCGACGTCATGGCGAGAGAGTTTGCAACATGTGTGGAGTACGGGTTGAGCCTTTCCAAGAGGATATACTACGGAAAGGAAATGACTCCGGCGGCAACGGCAGCGATGACGCGGTCGATGTCAGCAAAGTCTTCAGATGCGGACGAGAGTTACTTTCCGACTGCGGTGATGGCTTATGCGGTGGTACTGGAGCCGGATATGGTCGACAATCCGGACGTACCGAGTTACCAGCCGTACGTTCACGGGCGGTGTGAGCCACCGGCCTTGATACCGTTGCATATGCATGGAGTGGCGGCTATGGAGATTGATTGCTGTCTTGATCATGCAAATGTTTGTTTTAGCGGCGCGTGGCGCGTGCATTGTATTAAAGCGAATAACAAGTGTGATGTCCGCTTTGCTGTTCCCATGGGCGAGCAGGTACTGCATATTTGCTTATAATCACTCCATCTTTTTTCCTTTTTCTTAGGTTTTTTTTTCCTTAAAAAAAACTAAGAAGAAACAAAAGGTGGGATGGTGTTAGTTGCCAACTTGATTCAAGCTCTTGGCTTTTATTAAGATTTTGGTGGTCGTAATGGATTTGTTTCGTTTCAAATCCATCAAGGAGTTGTTGGTCATGGAGTGTTTCAAATAAATGATTGAGGCTAGAAATTAGTGATTTGATAATATCGAAAGTTCAATAAAAAAGCATAGATGATTTTGATATGTGCTTGATGAATTTAGAGAGTGTTTGGAATTATGGTTTTTTTTATGTATTTAAATTTATTGATTGATATTGAAAATATTTTTTTATTTAAAAAAAATATTATTTTAATATATATATTTACAATAAATTCTATTGTAATCTAAACAGTCCCTACTTATGAAAGGTATAGGTGTGAATAATTGGAAGTGACACAACACCTAACAAATCTCGTACAGGTCCTGTATATTACCAGCTAATCTACTATATATCTAAATTAGTGAACAGTTTGGCAGTACACGCGCACCTGTTTCCCATGAATAACACGACTTGTTGCTGATTGCAGAACGGATAATTTAACCCTTTTTTTTTTCTAGTATTTTTTCCCTGAACAACAAATGTTTTTGCTTAATTTGCTTCTTTAGAACATGTTGGCTTCTATTTTAACTTGTTTTTCCTAAATGTTTAATATTAACTTCCTTTTTCTAGTTCTCAAGTAAAACATGATGTGGCTAACAGGGTTCACTTCTAGGTGTCGAGGTTGAGGTTACTGGAAAATCTTATCATAGTCAGTTGATCGAAGCAGAAGATGCGAATTACAATGAGAAACTACGCAAAAGAGGGAATGGATATTTAATGAAAGGCAGCACATATACTTTTAAAATTCCACAGGTGATTACTTAGTGCATTTGATGCTTTAATTCTTTGTGGTTATGGATTACGAATTGTTTCAGATTGCTTGTTTCTCAGATAGTTGTCTGACAACGAATTTGCTGTTTAGGTTGAAGGAGGGTCAACAGTCTCAATCAAAGTGATTTGGTCACAAAAATTACTATATCATGAGGGTCAATTCAGTCTCAATGTACCATTTAGTTTTCCAACATTTGTCAATCCCATTGGCAAGAAGTTTTCTAAGAGGGAAAAGATACTGTTAAATGTGAGCTCTGGTGTTGGTAAAGAAATTTTATGCAACAGTACAAGTCATGCTCTAAAGGTATGCCATTCTTGCTGGCCTTAATGTTTCGATCAGCCTTTGATAGTTCGACGAAGGAAGTGAGGTTCTGATTCTAGTTTGACAGGAGCTAAGGCGTGAAGTTGGTAAAATGGGTTTCTTATATGACGCTGAAGTGCTGACTTGGTCAAGTTCCGACTTCATTTTTTCCTACAATGTAAGACCTTGCTCGCACCCTTTGCTGTTTCTCTCCCCAAATATATTTATCTCTATAGAACCATTGATTTAATGGTCATACCATGAATATACCAAATACGCAGGGAGCCATATGGGCACTTATTGTGGTTGACTGCTGTGTTCACAGGTCTACTCAAAGGATTTGTTTGGTGGTGTGCTTTTGCAGTCACCCTTCTTGCGAGATATTGATGACAGACAGATGTTTTGCTTCTATCTTTTTCCTGGAAACAACCAGAGCATGAAGGTTCATTACCATTGACCTGCTGCATGATTATTTGTTTCTAACGTATTTCATTCCAGCAAAAGACAAGTGGTCATTGTGGATAATCTATTCTTAAAAACAAAGAATCAGTCATGCCGCAAATTTTGGGCTCTAGTCATGGTGGATAGAAATTTTCGTGCTACCGGAATGGTGGCTGCACTAAAGTGGTGGAGAATGTGGCCACCAAACGTAAATATGAAGAGAGAAAATTAAACTAAAACTAAACTAATAGAGGCACAAAACAGTGCTAATGAAATAGAAACTGTTCTTGTTAGAGGAATACCTGCCATCCACAGTTGTAGTTTCATTTTGATTTTGATTTAATCTGCTGTGGGAACTCAAAAGGACCAAGCATTCCTGAGTCGGAAGTCTGAACCAAGGCTTCAAATTTACTAAAATCTTCATCTGTGTGAATCTGGCAGGCTTTCAGGAAGGAAGTGATATTTATAATTGATATTAGTGGAAGCATGAAAGGGGATCCTTTTGAGAGAGCAAAGAGTGGACTATTGTCATCTCTCCAGAATCTCAACCCAGAAGATTCTTTCAACATCATAGCTTTCAATATGGAGACCTACCTATTTTCATCACTAATGGAGCAGGCAACCGAAGAAGCAATATTAAACGCTACCCAGTGGCTTAATGACAAATTAACTGCTGATGGTGGCACCAACATTTTAGTGCCCCTCAAACAGGTATTTCTAAAGTTTCACTGTGTCCTGTCAAACTACTTGATGTTGCTTTAGGCATATTGTCTCAGAGCTAGATTGTTTTCTGTTTTAAAAGAGCTTTTAAAAAATAAATAATAAGCTAGAATTAAAGTCTTTTTGGTATTTTCATATTATTTTTATGTTCTAATGTCAAAAACAAGTTTTAAAAAATAAAATAAAAATGTTAGTTTAATGCATTTCCAAGGAAAAAACACTTTGAAAAGTAACGGTTAATACAATACCAAACATACTTTTAATATCTCCTTAATCCAGTTCTCAACTAGTATGTGAAAATAAAGCAGCTAACTATAGCTTATAATCTGCCCGTCTCCATCTCTACAAGTAACCTGGTGCTGTATAACATGAAAATTACTTCCATCGCCATCTTATTTGCTTTTTTTTTTTTTTAATTTCCTAAAAAAATATTTTGGATGATCCCATTTTCCACATTTACATCTCTAACAAGATGCTCGTGACAAGAATCTTTTGATTTTATTTTGTGATGTTATGTGTTTTAGGCTATCAAGCTCTTGGCTGAAACTACCAATTCAATTCCTGTCATATTCCTCATCACTGATGGAGCTGTTGAAGATGAAAGAGATATCTGTAATTTTGTCAAAGGCTATCTCACAAACGGGGGATCAATTTCTCTTCGCATAAGTACATTTGGTATAGGTGAGGTTTTTTGGTGTTTCAGCTTTTTCTTTGTTTATTCGAAACCTGTTGTCTTGATCACTTCGATCTGTCCTTTGGGCTGTTGCCTAAACACACACACATACACGCACTTCATTCCTGATATGATGACTGAACTCAAATCTGCGCACAGGAACTCTGTGTTTTGAAAGTCACAATCCCGCTCACAATACTTTTCAATCTGTCTAGTTATCAAACTGGATATTCGAGATCTCAACATATAATGTGCTTAATGGACCTCAACCATACCTGACGCTCAAGCTTACCAGCTTTGTGTTGGACTAGCTTAAATGAACTGCTCTATCAACCACTAGAGTTGGGTAATTCTCCCTGACGAGAAAACTGGTCTGCCTCCCTAATAATTTCTTTATAGTGGGATTTTTTCACGATCCTTACCTGCTGATTATGTCAATGAGGGGACATTAGGCTTGTGTCCCAAGTAACATTGTCTTGGACGTTATCATATATCTTCTCATTGTTTTTAACGAATTTCAAAATGTTTAAACTAATTATATACTTCATCCTCTCACCACTTCTTACCTTTATATAATTTGTTAAAGAACCTCATAGCATGAAAAAACTCTTTCAGGTTCATATTGTAACCACCATTTCTTGCGAATGCTAGCACAAATTGGGAGGGGTCACTTCGATATTGCTTATGATGCAGGTTAGTTGTGTTGCCATTGCTTTTCAGAAGTTAATTGATGGTGCAATAGGCCTTGTGTCTCAATACCCTATAAAGCCAAGCAGGAAAAGATTCATAAACAGTCAATTTCCCTATTGCTTTTTTATTTGGCCAGATTCGGTTGATTTTCGAATGCAGAAATTATTCACAACTGCGTCATCAATCATTCTAGCTGATATAACTGTTGATGCTTTGGAACATCTGGAGTCGCTTGAGGTGCTCAATTTAAGATAGTGACTTCTTTTTTTTGCCAACCCTGCCTTGATTATTTCATACTCTCTCTTAGCATAATTATGTTTTAACAGAGGAGCTTTCGATTCTCTTGTCTTGTTCAATTTTTCTGGCTGTTTCTGACATGTTGTCTTCTCCGAGCTCCTAGCAGATGCTTCCGTTTTGTATCCCAGATCTCTCACGTGGAAGCCCATTGATTGTATTCGGCAGATATAGTGGAAACTTTCCAGACTCTGTCAAAATAAGTGGCACCTTGACAGATATGAGCAAGTTCACAATAGACTTGAAAGCACGAAGGGCAAAGGATCTGCCATTTGATAGAGTAATGTTTCTTCAGGACATAACATTATTTAATAAATATGAACTTAACACCAGAAGGTAGTTGCAAGATGGATTATCTTAGATAGAAATCATTTTGTCTAAGAAAGATTATAACCGTGAATCAGTCTCACCTAAAGGACAGAACTTTGTGGTTTCTCTCATAATGCCTTTTTCTGAATTCCTGGCTTTTGGGATGAAGATGATTTATTGAATATTTAGAAGGAGAATCTTAAGGTTCTGTCTTCTATTGAGATGCCTAGGAGGTGCAACTCTCACATTCTTTTGCTACAATGATCTTTACATTATGCATGAATTTTTTCTGTGAACGGTGTCCCTTAAGGGATCTGGCTTCATCCCAGTGTTGAATTTTGATACAAAATCTATTGCCATGTTTGCTTCCTGTACACCTACACTTGTCAATTACTATTGTAATGCTCAAACCAGAGCACTTCATTTCCTTTGCTATCCACTTTAGCTGTTTGGGTGTTCATAGAAAGTAATTGTTTTCAGTTCTCAAGCATGAGATTACATCCATCCCGCACAATTCAGTAATCCCCACCTTCTAGAGCGCCCATATTAGTTCACTAGAGAAAACCACTATAAAAACTTTTGCCCAATTAGAAAGTTGTTTCTGGGGCTTTCTATCTAACTATTCCTTACTAAATCTGAAGGTAGTCGCAAGGAGACAAATTGATTTACTCACTGCTAATGCATGGTTGTCAGGAAGTAAAGAGCTGGAACAAAAGGTTTGCTATTAAATTTGCTTAGATTCAGATTCTTCTATAAATTATGCGAAGCAAATTCGATTGATCTTCTTCATTGTAGTTGAAATGGTGATGCGTGTAATCATTGTTTCTACATGCAAACCTAATTCGCATGATCTTCTTCACTGTAGGTAGCAAAAATGAGCATTCAAACTGGGGTTCCATCTGAATACACCCTCATGGTTTTGCACCAGACTCTTAAAGATGAGAAAGCGCCAGAAACAGTTCTGATACAGGATGTATGCACTTGCCTGACTCCTAAATTCATGCTTCTTAAATTATCGGAAGAAGTCCTTTGTATTGTTTTTCTCAAGTTCCTTATACAAGACTAGCAGACGAGCATCGCCATTTGAACTACGAATGTGACATCTATCATCCAGCTTTTCTGATCATGCAGCACCCTTACTTTGGCCTTGCTCTAGTCGGATGATTTTCAACTGCCCTCACATGGAAAGCTTGCATATGATTTTTCTTTTTAAGACCATTAATTTAACCTCAGATGTTACTAGGAAGATTATTTGCAAAGCCGTTAGCTCACTTGTTTAATTTCCTTTATATCTAATGAAAACAGGTATTCAACAAAATCAAATCTCTCAAGAAAATGGACTTACAGGAGACAATCATGTTGGGGAACCTATGCGTTGGCTTTGGCAACTTGACTGCGACAGCTGACAACATTCCTCCAGGAACCGAGGAGACAAGGTCATCTGAAGCAACCGAAATGCTGGTTAAGGCTGCCTCCAACTGCTGTGGCAGGGTGGTGGATCGCTGCTGTTGCATGTGCTTCATCCAAAGTTGTTCATATATGAATAATCAATGCGCTATTCTCCTCTCCCAGATCTGCGCTGCCCTTGCTTGCGTTGAGTGCATAAACTGCTGTATCGAGCTTTGCGAGTGAGGGTAAATGTGCTGTGACTGGTCGCTAAACACACGGATTCAAGAATGCAATGCTGTGTGATTATTGTATTGCTGCAACTTGCTTTGTATATTGTTACTGCATATTATATTGCGTTTTCTTTATCTGTTTTATTATTCCATTAGAAAAACAATAAATTTTCTAACTCAAGTCCAATCATTTTACATGACATTCATTTCAGATTTGTAAAATCTCTCTCTAAATATGCATCCATAGTATATCAAATATAAGGTTAAGACATTGAAAAAAAAACTAGGTTGTGTTAAGTAACAGAAATCACTAGGTTTTTTGCCCGCACTGTACACGAGTCCAATTAAATTCAACACGAGAAAAGAAGTGTTTAAAAGTTGCTAATGTTTTTCTTCTAATAGATTTATTTTTTTAATTTTGAGGATTAATTCAATATGATATGTAAAAATATAATTTGATTCAAAATAAATATCTAAGATGATATATTTTTATATAAATATTAAGATGAAAATATATTAAATTGATTTGGATCAATACAAATTAACTTGCTAATATAAATATCAGGTCATGAGATCATGATAATTATGTAAAAATCAAATTAAATTATAAATATTATTTTTTAAATAAACATAACAATGAAGGATTAAATTGGAAATAAATCAACTAAAAAAATAATTATTTGAATTAATTTAGGTTAACTTACCAAATGGATCACAAGATTAGATTAAAACAGTAGAAAATAAATTGAACTAAATCTTAAAGCTCAATTCTTAATTAATTTATTGTTGAAAGATACTATTTTTAAAAATTAATTTTAAAAAATAAAAAATAACTTGAGTTAACTCGTTAGAAACAAAATAATGAAATAAAGATAAATTTATAGAAAAAATAAATTGAGAAAAATTATAAATCTTAAGTCTAAATAAGTCAATGTGAAAGGATGTCATTAATCTGTTTTGTTGTGAGGAGGAATACAGTAAGATCTCCATCTCATTTAGCTTCTCTTATTATTTTTTTCTTTTCTATTATTAACTTTTTAATGGAAAAATCGGAAAATATGTGATTTTTCAAAAAAAAAAAATTATATTACAAAAAAAACTAAAGTAGATCGGTCTTTCCCTGTTCACCACTGTTCATCTACACCTATATTTACTGTAGACTGGATATTTTATCTGCTACTTCCACATGTATTCAATTGTAATTGTAAATGACATTTGTCATGCAAAGAAGAAAGTTTCATGAGCGATGTACTAGCTGCTTAAAAGTTAAAAATCCACGTTGTGTAAATTGAAATTCAATTTATGAGTAAAAATATTTTTTTCTTTAAAGAAATCACATCACTTGGTCCACTCCAACAGACCCGCAACACCCGTCGGCCACAGCAGTCAGAACCTTGCACCATCTCTCTTTATTTTTTGCTTTTTCCAAAGCCCACATCCAATCTGCCATTAACCCATGCTAATTTTATTTGTAACTTTGTTTATTTGTTTTATTTGTGTCATTTTAGTTGAACCCATGTTCCCATTTCATAATTTTGATTTGTGATGTAATATTAAAATATATTTTTTACCGACCAACATGATTGCATGCAAAATAAAATAAAACCCCACCCTAAAAATTCATGCCCAACAAAACTTGCCAGAATAAAATGACTATAAAATAAAGTTTACAAAGTACCAAGAAAATCAATGAGCAAAAAAACCAAAAAAATAAAATTATTGATGGTATTCTAAAATTCAATATGTTTAAAAAAAACTTTTTTTTGAATGATTAAGGGTGTGTTTGATATTATTACTTTTATTTTTGTGGTTGAGATTTTAAAAAAACAATTTCATGTCATGAAATTAATTTTTTATTTTATTTAAAATAAATTTTTTGATGTTTTTAAATTATTTTTTATGAACTAATATAAAAAAATATTTTGAAAAAATAAAATAATATTATTTTAAATATTTTTGAAATTATTTTTTATGAACTAACATAAAAAAAAATATTATTATTTTAAATATTTTTGAATTTTTTTTCCAAATAACTACAAACATATTTTCAAACAGGCAATTCAACGGGTTGGATCATCTCTGCTGGGCTCAAGCCATACCCGTGCAAAACGAGCTCCCACCATGGTTACATTAATGTGTGTTTTTTACTCCAAATATTTTTTTTGTTAGGTGCTATTGAAACAAAAGCTAAAAGAGTTCAGATAAACACTGTATATGCACTTACAAAATATCGTGGATTGCAATAGTGATTAATGATTTTGCCTCTCAGCATGCCTCAGCCCTTTCCTTTGTATCAGGGGTATTTTCTATTTTTCCACAGAGCCATTACCAAATTATTTGGGGGTATTTCAATATTTTCCGTGTATTTTTGCAGAGTAAAAATACCGGTTTACCCCTTCCCACAAGCATTATACAGTACACAAAAACAGGGGTAATTTTGATTTTTTAAAAATTTATGTACAGTTAAATAACGATTGAGTCCTCCAACAAGGAAAAAAATAGAACAGCCGGCTAGAGTCTTCCAGACATTACACAGAATTTGAAAATGTATTAATAAGTGTATAAGCCTCGAAAAGATAAAAGGAAAGAATTAGTTGTAAAGGTGTTTAGGTAATTGACTTTTTTTTAAATATTTTTCCCGGCGACATTGTTTGCGCGTCATACAGGCGAGTCAGTGCATTTCTTCCTCACACTCTCTATCGGTGGCACGTGAGGCGTCATATGGTAATGAAAATTATCCATCCGGAACCTCAGAAGATGCATCGCCATGTTCTCGGTCAAACAAAGTGACACGTGGCTTACCATGATGTCCGGAGAGGTGCAAATGGTTGGTTAAATGTTTTTGTAACCTTTTCTCTTTTTTGAATACCAGATTACACTCCAGTCCTCTCGGTTTATGGTGGCTTCATTTCTGTTCATTGACTTTTGATTGTTTTGTTTGGTCCTGTAATAGAAGTTTTAATTTGTTTTAACTTTACCCTTTAATTGAAATTGATTATATATTTTGTTTGCATATTAGTCTTTTTTTCTTTTAATTTTCGGTTTGTATGAAATCCCTTAATCTTTTCGGTACAACAAGCTGTATTATTTTTAATTCTGTACTTCATTTGAAATTCATTATATATTGCATTTCCAATTTGGTCCCTATTTTTTGAACTTTGATTTTATTTTAAATCCCTTAATATTTTTGGTATAGAAGTATGAATTGTTGTCAATTTGATCATCCACTTGAAATCAATCATATATTTTATTTTTATTTCGACCCTTATACTTTTAATTGTTTTATTAGAATTTAATTCATTTATTATATATACATATATATATATATATATGCATTAATCCTTATTATTATACATGTTTATGTGTATATGTTTTTTGTTTTAGTTTTGAATCCTTTTTTATCTTCTCTTTTGTTTGGGTTGTATTTTTTTAATTTAGTCTTTAAATTTTAATTTGTGGTGGTGATCATTTGAAAATTTATATTTCTTTTTTTTTAAATCAAATGTTTTTTAAGGATAATAATATATATATTTTTGTTATTTATTTTATTTGTTTGCTTATTCTATTTTTTTAATTTTGAGTTTTTTTTCCCTTTGAGGTTAGTGTTTTTTTTTATATGAATTAATAGTAAAAATCATTTTTCCAATTTTCTATTTTGTTGGGGTTGCTTCTTTTTTTATTTAGTCCTTAAATTTTAATGTGTGTTAGTGATCATTTTAAAAAAAAAAATCTCTAGGTCAATTATTTTTTCAAAGCTAATAATATTTATTTTATTTTTTTTCTTTCCCTTTTGTTATAATGTAGAGTTTTTTTTTATTCTTTGAGGTGATTTTTTTAAAATTACTCATGCAATAATAGTAAGAATTATTTTATATGTTTGTTTCAAAATATTTTTTTTAAGTTAATACTTTTTTGTCATTAATTTTTTTTAGCCTACTCTTTTGTTGTATTTTTTATTTTCTTGATTCTTCAAGGTAATTTTGTTTTCTTCTTTATTTATACAATAATAATAATTATCATTTGAAATGTTTTTTTCAAATGATTTTGTTAAGGCTAATAATATTTATTATTCTTTTGTCAGTTCTTTTTGGTTTTTTTAATAATTTTTAGTATTTTTTATTCTTCAATGTCATTTTTTTTATTATATATGCAATAATAATGATAATAATTAGAGATGTGTTTTTTCTTGCTTATTTTTTTTTGTTAAACTTTTAAGTTTTTTTATTCTTTAGGATAAGTTAAATTTTTTTATTATTTTAACAATACTAATAATAATAATAATAATTTAAGGTGTTCTAATCTTGATGATAATAGTGATATTATAAATTATCATGATGATAATAATAATAATAATAATAATAATAATAATAATTTATTCTAATAGTTATGGTGCTTATGATATAACTAGCGATGATTTTGATGGTAGTAATAACAGTAACTCATAAAATAATATAAAAATATCAATAATGACAAGAACAATTATACTAATGATAATAATATTAATTATAATATCCAAAAAAACAATGACGCTGATTATCGTTATAATTATTGTCATAATAATTATAGCGATTATAACAATACTGTCAGTAACAATCATAATATTAATTATTTCTAACAATTATTATAATAGTAGCTATAGTAATTATGATAATTTAGAAATCATGATGATTCAAATATAATAAAAATAGAAATAATTTATTAGTCAATGTTGTTTTTGTTCAAAATTGACTTGCACGACTTTTTTATGTATAATATTTAAGATTCAATGTCAAATATACTAAACCAAATATAGATAAAATAGGTAGAGAAATTGAGTCATTATTTACAAGCGCTTCAATGCACATAGACAATCTACCAATTAAATAATTATCCAGACATTCAAACAGTAGCAACATTCAATAACTTCGATACACTAAATAAATAGGTCATTTGAAACAGATTTTATTGATGATAATTTAACTATTTAAAATTTTATTTAACCAATTAAAATATTCATAACAATCAATCAATTTACTACGTCAAAAAATATCAGCGCAACACGCGAGCATAATAGTAATCTTTTGAAATGTGTTTTTTAAAGTGATTTTGTCAAGGCTAATAATATTTATTTATCTTCTATCAATTTTTTTGTGTTTTTTTTTAATAATTTTTAGTTTTTTTTTTATTCTTAGAGGTCATTTTGTTATTTGTTATATATGCACTAATAATGATAATAATTAGAGATATGTTTTTTCTTGCTTACTCTTTTGTTAAATGTTTAGGTTTTTTTATTCTTCAGGATAAGTTAATAATTTTTATTATTTTAACAATGCTAATAATAATAATTTAAGGTGTTGTAATCTTGATGATAATAGTGACATTATAAATTATCATGATAATAATAATAATATAAATTATTCTAATATAATTTATTCTAATAGTTATGATGCTTATGATATAACTAGCAATGTTTTTCATGGTAGTAATAGTAACTCATAAAATAATATAAAAAAATCAATAATGACAAAAACAATTATACTAATGATAAAAATACTAATTATAATTGAAATAGTATCCAAAAAACAACAATGTTGGTTATCATTATAATTATTGTCATAATAATTATAGCAATTATAACAATGTTGTCAATAATAATCATAATATTAATTATTTACAACAATTATTATAATAGCAATTATAGCAATTATGATAATTTAAAAATTACGATGATTCAAATATAATAATAATAAAAATAATTAATTAGTCAATTTTGTTTTTGTTCAAAATTGACTTGCATGACTTTTTTATGTATAATAGTTAAGATTCAATGTCATGTAACCAACAAATATACTAAACCAAATATAGATAAAACGGGTAGTCAAATTATTTACAAGCGCTTCGATGCACATAGACAATCTACTAATTAAATAATTATCCAGACATTTGAACAACAACAACATTCAATAACTTTGATATATAAAATAAATAACTCATTTGAATCAGATTTTATTGATGATAATTTAACTATTTAAAATTTTATTTAATCAATTAAAATATGCATAACAATCAATTAATTTACCACGTTAAAAAAAACCAGCGCAACGCGCGGGCATACCAACTCGTAACTACTATTATAAAAAAATAAATTTAGAATAATTTAATTATAAATATTTAATATTAATTACATTTCATTTTAAATAAAATTTTTTACTTTGTTAAAAAAAATCTTTGATGAGAAAAAGTTAAGCGGCCGCGAAGTGACAGAAATGGTGTGTTAAATTAGACAGTCCCCGAAAAGATAGGAGACCAAAATCTCCCCCCTAAAAAATCTCGTCTTCTTTCCCGCCTTTCTCCTTCCTAATTCCAGGTATGTTTGTTTCCCTAGAAAATAAAATCTATGCACAGTTAATGAATGATAAATAAGCAAGATTACTTTTATTGTATTAATTGGTTGTGATTATATATATATATTACATTTTGCAGTTTCAAGTAGTAATAGCAAATAATTTCAAATGATTCCTCGCCTTGTCTTCTCCGTCTTCTTCCTTGTGATCTCTGTCTCTTTCCCGATCAGGTAACAATCACTAAAAATGAGGGTTTCCCCCTCTTTTTAGTTGATTAACACAGTCCTTGCTTGTATGAACTATTTATGGACCTAACCTTAAAAATGTACGAGAAACATTTCTTTCCTTATTGTTCAGTGTTACTATATGTTGTAATTAGAGCTGTTCAATTGGTGAAATATTTATTTTAATCAATGAACCTAATCTTGCCAAGATTTGCATTTCAGGGTTAAACTTGAAAATATTGGATATTTATTTTCACGATTAAATTTTTTGTAATAGAGTTAGAGGATCGGATAGGTTTAATCTTGCTTGTCCTTGTTGATGCAATCATACAATATAGTTTTTACTTAGCTTTACTGGTTTTGTTATCTTGAATGCTTCATGAAATGTGGGCTGCTTTCAAGCATTGGGAGTAAAGAAAAGGAAAAGACGTTAGCTATGATCAAGCCAGATGGATTGCTAGGTAATTACACTGAAAGGATAAAGGATGTTATTGTGGATTATGGGTTTAGCATCTTGAGGGAAATTACCACTCAACTTGACCAAGACAGTGCTTCAAGATTTTACGCTGAACACTCTTCAAAACGTTTCTTTCCAAGTCTTATCAAATACATGACAAGGTATCTTTACTTCATTTTTATTATTGTTATTTGGGGGCAATTCAGCTGACCAATTTATGGTGAGCTTCCTGAACTCCATTGCTGCAGTTGCCAGGTTCTGAATTGGATTTTCCAGAAAATATTTCAGATGCCTTAGACAAAGAAGATTGTGCCCTTTGTTTGTGCATTTCAGGCATTTAGGCAATGTACTGAACCTTGCACGTTGAGTAATTATAATTCATTCTATTAATGGTCTGTGATTCTGAATACCGAGTTGACATTCATCTTGCTGTTGGTTATTCTTTGAAAGAAGGAGAAATCTGCTCTCATTCTTTTGCTTCGTTATATGTTGACCCATAGCTTTTGATAGTGGTCCAGTTTTGGTCATGGTCTTGGAGAAGGAAAATGCAATTGCTGATTGGCGCGCTTTGATTGGACCAACTGATGCATACAAAGCTAAGATTACAAATCCAAACAGGTTATTTACATTTACATATAAGCTCCTGTTTATCAAACCCCCCTCATTCATTGCTTTGTAAGGTTAGGTTCTCATATCACTGACATTAGACTTTCTCCTCCATAGCTTCACAATGGGACTCTCTTGTTTTTTCAGTATCAGAGCAATGTGTGGGCAGGATTCAGAAAAGAACTGTGTTCATGGTTCGGACTCTCTCCTATCAGCTCAAAGTGAAATCTCATTTTTCTTTGAAGATGTATCTTCAGGTTATATATGTGTGTGTGTGTATTGCTTTTATCTTATTTTATCATATGTAATGGTGTTCAATTTATTTATTTTATTTTTCTCTGGATCATTTATATATTGAGAGCCTAAGATCACTTCTCTCCCTGTTCATCTCTTAACTTTGGTGCACAATATTGGTTTTTGCCATTTTCATCTAATATAGTGAAATTATATGCTCATAACGTATACCATCTTCTGAGCCCATGGTGACAACATATCATGATGATATGCTTAGTTCTTCATTAATTATAATTTTATTTCTTGGTAATCTTCTGTTATATGCTATAAGATATATTTTACAAATGAGAACAATTGCCTTGCGAGTTTATGACTGTTTTCATGAAGTTGGAATGTCAGTGTCAGGAATAAATCTCGATGTAACCTTGTTTACTTATACGGAATAACTATTTTTTCTAGCTATGCACTGACACCAATATATGAGTATGATCTTTTTTGAAACAAAAACAATAATAATCATGGTTTTGGCTGCTTTAGCTACTGCCATAAAATATAAAAAAAAATATCATTTTTCAAGTAGTAATTCGGTGGCTGTATTTATTTTTGGCAGGTGAAAGAATTACAATACATGATGAGCTCTAGCAGCTGGTAAGCACTCAAAGACAAATTACATGTTTTTTCAAGTCTGTTTACTCTCTTGAACCCACACGCACTACAGCATCTGCAATGGCTAAGATTTTATGGTAGTTAGCCATCTGCTGTTAAAATAGACTTGCAGTTTTACAGTTTCATTGAATGTCCTTTTCTTCTTTTTCTTTCTTTTTTTTCTTCCTGTTTTTGTTCTTTTATTTTGAGTACACTCTTGAAAAAGGTTGATTCATCACTATACTTAGGAAAAGTAATTCAATGGAAGCTATAATTAGTTGCCATTTCATAGATATACTTGGTGAACACCAAATATTTTGTGTTCTCTTAAGTCACTTTTTGCTTTCTCTTTGAGAAAAATTGCTTTTGCTTACCTTGATAAAAGGATTGGATGGGCTAAGGGAGAACATTATAACAGTGAGTGATTCGATATATAGGTGTTAGGGCTTGTGTTATCTTTCAGCTTGTAATAAGTGACAGCAAGAACAGAAAAGGAAGACAACAAGAACAGAAAAGGAAGATAGCTTTGACAGTAAGAAACAAGGACAGTGGACAGTTAACATAGAAAAGGAAAAGCATGCTAAGGCTAACAGTAAACACAGGAAAGGAAAACATCTATACTGAAGTGTAAAGAGGAAGATTTACTTACTAAAATTAACATTCTAGATATAGCTTGACAGGCTATAACAAGCTGTATTTTTACATGCATTCATATTATAAATAAGAGCAGTAGAGCAAGAGAAGAGGTAATTTATACCAATTCTATTATGGTATCAGAGCCTCTTTCTTAGAAATCCTTAGAATCCTAACAAAAAAAAAAAAAAAAAAAACTAGAGTTTAAGAGTCTTAGCTTAATGGAGAAGGCCGATAGTGTTTTTGTCCGATTTACTGGCAGAAATTATGCTGCCTGAGCATTTCAAATGGAGATGTTTCTCATGGGAAAGGTGTTGTGGAGTCATATAGATGAGAGTGAAAAAGAAGACATAGATGCTGAAGGGTCTGCTGGTGCAAAGGCTGCATAGGTAGCCAAGGATGCACAGATTATGTCCTGGATCCTAAATTCTGTAGAACCTTATGTAATCATGTCTTTGAGACCTATTAGGTCAGCAAAGGCCATGTGGAATCATCTCACACAAGTTTATAATCAAGACAACAATGCTAGAAGATTTCAGCTTGAATTGAGCATTGCAAACTATACCCAGGGGGATCTATCAATACAGGAGTATTATGCTGGATTCCTAACACTATGGAATGATTATTCAGATTTTGTCACAGCCAAATTATTTGCAGAAGGGGCTTTGGCAGTGCAACAAGTTCATAAAATCAGCCAAAGAGATCAATTTTTGATGAAATTGAGATTTGAATATGAACCAATCCGTGCTTCACTAGTGAATAGAGATCCGGTTCCATCTCTAGATGTATGTTTTGGGGAGCTTTTGCGTGAAGAACAACGTCTTCACACTCAGAACACCATGGAACAAGAAAAAGTGGCTCATGTGGCCTATGCTGCCTACAACAAAGGGAGGGGGCCTGAGATGAGGAAAACTCAGTGCTATAGCTGCAAGAAGTATGGACATATTGCACCATATTATCCAGACAAGGTCTGCAGCTATTGCAAACAATCTGGACACATTATTAAAGAGTGTTCTGTTCGACCACCCTAGTGGTTTAACAAAAATCAGCCCACTGCCAACTCTGGCAATGTGGTAACAGCTACTGCATCTCACTCAACCACTCCTATAACAAAAGAAATGATACAAGAAATTATTGTAAGTGCCTTTACCACACGTGGGCTTCAAGGTAAGGATGTTTCCTCACTCCTTGGATTTTAGATTTTGGGGCATCAAATCATATGACTAACTCGTTGAAAGGGTTAAGAAATATCAGAAAATACCATGGAACCTCAAGAATTCAAACAACTAATGGGAGTGTTCTTCCCATTGTAGCCGTTGGCGATAAACCTCCTTTAAAGGATGTTTTTGTCTCACCTAATATGGCTGAAAGTTTGGCATTTGTAGGGCAGTTTGTTGATGATAATTGCAAGGTTTTTTTCTCTAAACATGGCTGTATTGTGCAGGATCAAATGACAAGGCAGTTGATGGCGAAGGGGTCTAAGCAAGGTCGTCTATTTCTCCTACATTATGCTATTCCGCGAAGACTGGTTTCTTTTCCCATGTTATCTCTTTTTTGTAATGTCTCAAAAGTGTCTAATGAGGTGTGGCATAGGCGTCTTGGTCATCCAAATCATAGTGTTATCTCATCTTTTGAAATCTGGCCTAATCAATAATAAAATGCATTCCTCTTCTAGTTTATTTCTTGATTGTGCTACATGTAAACTCGGAAAAAGTAAAACATTACCCTTCCCATCCGAGGGTAGTAGAGCTATGAAATTGTTTGACATTGTTCATAGTGATGTATGCGGAATTAGTCCAATAGTATCTCATGCCGGTTACAAATACTTTGTAACCTTTATAGATGACTTTAGTAGGTATACATGGGTCTATTTCTTAAAAACAAAATCAGAAGTCTTCTCTAGGTTCAAATTGTTTCTAGAACTAATACAAAATCAATTTGCTGCCACCATTAAGATCCTCAGATAAGATTTTGGAGGAGAATATATGTCCAATGATTTCCAATCATTCTTGCAAAACAGGGGCATTATTTCTCAAAGATCATGTTCTTATACTCCACAGCAAAATGGAGTAGCAGAACGTAAAAATCAACATCTTTTAGATGTCGTTAGAACCCTACTTATTGAAACTTCTGTTCCACCAAAATTTTAGGTAGAAGCCCTCACTACTATTGCATACCTAATCATTCGGCTTCCTTCACAAAAATTAGGTCTAGATTCTCCATATTTTAGGCTTCATCACTGTCAACCTACATACAATAATCTACACACCTTCGAGTGTGTATGTTTTATGCATTTGCCTCCCCCTTCTAGGAATAAACTCACTACCCAGTCTGTTAAATGTGCTTTTCTAGGGTATAGTATAAATCAAAAGGGATATTTCTGCTTTGATCATCATACTAACCAAATTCATGTCTCTAGAAATGTTATATTTCTTGAAAATCAGTGCTTCTTTCCTATATTGTCCTCAACAACACTTAACACATGCTATGTTACCTTATGTCACTGATTTTGACCCTACTAGTCAACATGATCCACTAAACACTCCTACAATTGAGAACATAACATAGGAATCCTCTATCCATCAACCATTGCTAGTGTACAGACGTAAATGACTACTTGAACAGCCTCCTTCCCCTACTATCCTGCCATCTGATTCAAGGCATCTTACTGATTTTGAGGTACCTAACTCACCTCTTATATTGCCTCCTTTACGATGAACTGCTAGAATTTTTATACCACCTGACAGGTATGGGTTTCAATCCTCTAAGAGTACATCTTCTCAGTCTACTCTCTCTGCTACACTACACTCTACTGTCATCCCTACTTCTTATTCACAAGCTGCTACAGAATCTTGTTGGCAGCAGGCCATGCAAGAAGAATTACATGCCCTGAAATCTAATCACACTTGGGATATGGTGGTTTGCCCTAGTGGTGTCAACCCTCTTGGGTGTCGGTTGGTGTATTCTGTTCTGTGAAGGTTAAGGTTGATGGCAGCCTGGACAAATATAAGGCTAGATTAGTGGCTCTTGGGAATCATTAGCATTATGGGGTTAACTATGAGGAAACTTTTGCTCCAGTAGTCAAAATGACCACTATACGTACTATTTTGGCTATTGCAGCTTCACAGCATCGGGTTTTACACCAATTGGATGTAAAGAATGTCTTTCTACATGGGGATCTTACGGAAGATATCTACGTGCGACCCCCTGCTGGCTTGTTTTCTACCCCTACTTCTGCTGTGTGTAAACTATGTAAGTCCTTGTATGGATTTAAACAGGCTCCTCGGGCATGGTATGCTAAATTTGCCTCGACTCTCCTGGATTTTGAGTTTCTAAAAAGCAAGTATGATGCATCCTTGTTTATGCGTCATACTGCTAGAGGGGATGTGTTTGTTCTGGTGTACGTCGATGACATAGTCATCACTAGTACTGATGACAGTCTCATAGCTCATCTTAAACAGCACTTACAGCAGTCCTTTCACATGAAGGACCTTGGTAATCTAGCCTACTTTCTTGGTCTAGAAATTAAAGTCGATACACATGGTTTATTTGTCTCACAGCACAAATATGCTATGGACTTGGTAGCTGCAACTGGTCTCCAAGAGGTACCACCACTGGATACACCTATGGAACTCAATGTCAAGCTTAGGAAGGATGAAGGGGAGCTACTATCTGATCCTACAGCATATCGCACACTTGTTGGTAGTTTGATCTACCTCACAAACACTCGGCCGGATCTCTCTTATGCAGTTCAACAGGTGAGCCAGTATATGGCCTCCCCTAGACATCTACATATGACCGTTGTGGAAAGGATCATTAGGTATGTCAATGGTACTCTTGCCCGGGGATTATGCTATCCTACTGGCACATCCCTTACTCTCTATGCCTACAGTGATGCTGATAATGTTGGGTGCTCGGATACTAGAAGATCCACCACTGGATGGTGTATGTTCCTTGGGTCTGCCCTTATTTCATGGAAAAGCAAGAAACAGGACAGGGTTTCTAAGTCATCAGCTGAATCTGAATACCAGGCTATGTCCCAAGCATGTTCAGAAATCCTTTGGCTACATGGGCTTTTGTCTGAGCTTGGTTTTCAACAAACTACATCTACTCTTCTTCATGGGGACAATACTAGTGCAATTCACATTTCGGCTAATCCTATTTTTCATGAAAGGACTAACCATATTGAAGCGGATTGCCACTTCATTCGTGATGCCTATGAAGACAAGATTATCTCCCTATCTCATGTGCCCAGCAACCTACATGTTGCTGATATTTTTACTAAAACCCTAACCAGATAAAGACATCAGTTTCTTGTTGACAAATTGATGTTGCAGGATAAACCAACATCAATTTAAGGGGGGATGACAGAAAAGGAAGACAGCAAGAACAGTAAGAAACAAGGACAGTGGACACTTAACATAGAAAAGGAAAAGCATGCTAAGGCTGATAGTAAACACAAGAAAGGAAAGCATCTATACTGAAGTGTACAGAGAAAGATTTACTTATTAAAATTAGCATTCTAGATATAGCTTGACAGGCTGTAACAAGCTGTATTTTACATGCATTCATATTATAAATAAGAGCAGTAGAGCAAGAGAAGAGGTAATTTATACCAATTCTATTAATAAGATCTTGTAATAAAAAGATTATCTGATTGCTGGAACTTTTAGGCCTTGCTCGGTGGTTTATGGGAGTAATAGATAGTTCATTTAAGCTTGTAATGCCAGACACTTGTACAACATTGTTATTCTATCCTCTCAAACTAGTAATCAAGACATTACTCTTAGGCTAATAGATTTTTAGTTTTGGCAGAGCAGATATCAATAGAAAAAGGATGAGATAGGCTCTCTGTAACTTCATGTTCAATTAAAAACAGTTCTCATGAATCTAGAGGACACCAAAGAATTACTTCCATGGTTGTGATAAGAAGGATGGGGCAAAGAGCTTTTCGAAGAGTTGAGTTGAACATAAGGGAATGATATTTCATTTTTATAGAGGATGATGGTCAATGAACAAAATAATCTAAACTTATAATAAGGATCGTGTTTAGAATATAATTTGAATAGTCAGTGGATAAAGAGTCCATTCTGCCAGTCACCGGGATTGCAAGTGAGCTGTTTTTTGTTTTTGTCAACACATAGAAAGCTGCGTGCAAATTGCAAAAACCATCAGCATACATTTGTTGTGTGTACTAATTGATAGCTAGATACATGAAGAAATGCAGGCCCAAATGGAGATACATATATATAAACATGAACATATATTTCTTCCATGTAGTCAAATCCTTGACAACTATTTGTCGCCAGAATCACCAAGCAATTTGGTGCACCTGTAGGATTATAATGAAATTCTTGGGAACAAATTTATCTTTGAGCTGCTGATACCTTGATATAGCTTGCATTCAAATCAATACTAGGCAACTTGCAAAGAGTGTCAGTTTTATTAAATTAAAATTGGAGGTTGTACAAGAAAGAACAATAATAATTGTAGGAGAATGATTTCTTGGTGTATTTATACTATGTTTGTTATTAGCTTCTACAAGCTTCGTTGTTATTACATATATTTTATTTATCATGCTACAAGTACAAGTTTCAACTTCACCTTTTATACCATGTACGTGCTACTGATCATATTCTTTGGATGGCATGTGAATTATTTCAAGAAAGCAGTTTGGCTTGCCCGGTCTCCACACCTCCAACTGACACCCTTTGATTTTCTTATGTTGGGAAGCCCCTTTTGTGGAGAGAGGCACTGAGTTGCAATTTGACAAACTGCTGGGCTGATTAAAATGCCATGACCATAAAAGTAATTATCATGAAGTTCAGTTGTTCGATTGCTAGGATAGGCATAATTGAAAGTTGGAAGATGACTTGTATCTATAGATATTTACGTGCTCAATGCTAGGGTAGGCATAACATGGTTCTCTATTTAGTCTGTTACTTCCATAATGAAGTTGATAAAGCTTGAATGCTCATAACTACTTTTGACTCGATCGTTTCCTTTCAATTTCTTTTCCTTGTCAAATAAAGTGTCATGATGTTATGCCTTCACAGTTCAAAATTCATAACTGTGTATACCTATGTCACTGCTTTGCCGTCTTAGTAGACTGCAAATCTCATTGTTTCTTGTTATTACATTATACCCATGCTAGGTTTAAACCTGCAGCTACTTGAAGATTCTATGTGATTGTTGTGTAATGTAGTGCTAACCAACAAGGTCCTATTTAGCGGGCAGGAATGAAGGGTGCACTCATCTTCTTTGAGAGAGAGAGAGAGAGAGAGAGAGAGAACGAGGCTGCAAAGTTCTCCTTTCATGATTATTAGGATAATATATTTTGACCCATGAGTTTGTCATGGGAGCAGGACCAAACATTTGCTTAGTCTTAATGCAAGACACCATTGTTTATTAACTAGCAGAAGATCCAATGAAGGGTGAGGTAGTCAAACTCTATGATGGCCACCATGCACTTTCGTGGATGAATGAGGCGCCACATCATACTAGGTCTTAGTTTATGTTAGCCGAAGAGTTCCAGAAGTAGCAAGTCTTTCAGGATACACTAAGGTTGCTAAACCCTAGACATCAAGTAGATGCGGTAACTCACATGCCTCTTATTTCTTTACGCTATCTTGGTTGATGCGATCCTTAACTTAGCTTTACATTTGCTTTCCTACTTATTTGCATCTCGAGGAGTCGATGACAAACTTTACTGGTGCATCAAAAATTTTGGGTCTAAAGCATTGTAGTGACGAGCAAGATGACGATTTGTACGGGATAAATATATTGCAGAATTTCTTGATCATCAATCTTGTATCAAATCAACTTTGGAGTAGCTTTTTTTTTTTTTTTTTGTAACTTCAATTTTATTTATATAATCCTGAGAAATCGAACACTACTCACTGTGCTGTTAAACTTGGCTGTATAATCGACGTGAACCGGCACCAACCACACATGAAAATCATCTGAACCACCCGCAAACTCCCCTTGGACTATCAAGGCTACACAGAATCAAATGCAGGTGTTGATGAAGTGGTCCAAGCACAATTCATGTCAACCAATGAGGTGAAACCCACTTTAAACCATGCTTTTAGTATATAATAGCAAATTAATTCTCTCTTCTTTTTTATTCTGGCTCGTACCATCCCCACTACTTTCCTCATAAATAGAATAAAGTTTCAGGTTACAATATGATATGATTTGAAACATGTGCTATGGAGGAAAGAAAGTGAGCCGAAAACGAAGCCACTTAAAATTTAGAGTGAAAAGATCTAGTGATGGTTTCTCCCATATAATTAATTATGTTATTGAAGCATATTGACTATTTTTCTATCATGTTAATAAGTAGAAAATTGTTTTAAAACAAATAAAGTTAGATTAATCCCAGTATAGCTAAAACAAAGTTATTTAACACCTGGGATTTATATCTTGCACACAAATAAATCAGGAGAGCATCACTGGAATTATAACTCGTAAAAGCACTGCACCCGACAATTTCACAAATATCGAAGCAAATACTAAGGGTTCTGCAAAACAAATGGTGAGCAATTATCCGTACAAGTTAGGAATATAAAAAGAGAGGTGGAGAACATCTTCCAATACATTGTTATGAATATACTATCTGTGCTATCGATATCAAATGAATTACAGCAGATAGTTAACCTGATGGAAAGGAACGGGTTGTTAACCTGATGGAAAAGGACTTGAGGCGTGCCTCTCAAGACAGTATCTCCATTAATTAATTACCCCTTCGTGTCAATCCTTTCATCGTTGGATTATCATTTCAAAAGGTGTTGGAGATTGAACCGACTTTTGTGATTGAGTCATTAGATTTGCATGCTAATCCAGTGGACAAAAATCATGCCACGAAGCACAGTTCAAAGGTTCTTTCAAGAAGAACGTCCTCTCACATGGGCCATATATTATAAAAAATTAGGGTTCAGTACGTACCAGGATCAGAGAAATTAAAAAAATGAAGGGAATGTCTTTCATATGCTCGGGTATTTTCTATGGATTATAAGAGAGAATTGGGCGATGTCCTGGTTGATATCAGAGAAGAAAACGACGACGCTGGATATTATATATATAGTTATATATCAAGGTGGAAATTGAAAGCTGGGGGCCATAGCTAGAGTGGCACGGAAAGCTGATTCTGGGAACTTGAACCGAGAACAGTCTGCTCAAGTTTCGGTCATGAAAACCATCCAATTCCCATCTGTGTTTCGACGCTCTTAAATTCGAATTCTCATTGAGCTTAACGTTTAGCTTTTGAAAGCTTCGGTTTCTTACACGCACCTTACCACCTTCGCATTGACATTTTGCGCTCAAAAGGCTCCCATTTCACAACCAGAAAGCAAATTAAAGGTCTCAAAATGAAGGTAAGTAATTTGCATTGATATGTTGAGAGGCCTTCTCGTTTCAAATCCATGAACTGTATCACACCCACACACACATATATAAATGGTGTTTTGATGAGAGGTTCTATTTGGTTGCTGCCAGCTTTTCAGTTGGATGCAAAATAAGATTAATGGCAAACAAGGGAACAGCACAAATCCAAATACAGTGCTCTCAGCTACTCGTAAGCATTATACCAACCCTTCTATTTAATGGAACTGTTCTTGTTGAAGAATTCTTAATTTGATCCTTCTTCAAACTTATTTTATTTCCATTTTTGTTTCAGCATTTCGGTTGATTAATTTTATTTTTCTAAGCCAATGTATCCACACTAGGAGACATGAAATAATATAATATATCTTTATATATATATAATCCTAGTTGAAATGCATACTACTGATAAGCACAATTACTTATTAGATAAATCAACTAGTGTGAATTCGGAAGGGGGGGAACAACAAGGATGGAATTGATAAATATTGAACATTTTGTACGAATAGCAAATTCACCCCTTCTGCAATTGAAAATTTTACTTTTAGCCTTTTACTTTTTTATTCGTTTTCCCTTCTCAGCAGGAAACGCATCTTAAATTGATCGCTCCATTGTTTTCTCTTGTCTATTGGACAGAGCATGTGAAACAAGAGTCCAGAGAGGAATTCAGCGACTGGCCTCGTGGCCTGCTAGCAATTGGAACATTTGGCAACAACGAACTTCGAGACAATAATGAAATCCAAGATGCTGAAGGGGACCCGTCCCCGTCCGATGATCTACAAGATTTCACACCTGAAGAAATTGGAAAATTGCAGAAAGAGTTGACAAAGCTTTTAACAAGAAAGCCATCTTCTCAAGATAAGGAAAAGGAAATTGCAAATCTTCCATTGGATAAATTTCTTAATTGTCCATCAAGTTTGGAGGTTGATAGAAGAATCAGTCATACAGCAATAAGTGATGTGGATAAACATGAGGATGATATTGAGAGGACAATCAGTGTTATACTTGGAAGATGCAAAGACATTTGTGAAAAATATAATAAGAAGAAAGCTATCGGGAAGAAATCCATCTCTTTCCTTCTCAAGAACATATTTGTTTGCACAAGTGGGTTTGCTCCCCAACCAAGTTTGAGAGATACACTTCACGAATCAAGAATGGAGAAGGTATACTCGCAGACTCAAGCTTACTTTATTCACTCGCATGCGTGTCCATCATTCGGTTTGCATTTTGTCATGACAAATTCAAACTTTTGTTCATGCCAAAACTATTTTCACTATAGTTTTTTAGACTACTTTAGCTAGGGTACCGATAGAAGAGTGCCACACACTTGCAGAATTAGTTTATACGGCTGCTGAATGTTGTTGTACTTGCAAACAGCTTTTGAGAACATTGCTTCACAAGAAGATTAACCCACAGAGTACTTCCCGGGCATCATCAATGAAGAAATATATTGAGGGCAAGAGTACTCCGCAGAGGGACAAAGAAGATGAAAAGCGGGACAAGAACAGTAATGGATCCAAATGGGTCAAGACAGATGCAGAATGTAAGGGTTATTTATTTATTTATTTATTTCATGGGTGTCAAGACGTGTAAAACGATGCAAACGATATATATATATATATATATAAGATCCAATTCTAATATTAACGTGCTGATCTTGTTTGTCAATTTTAATGCAGATATTGTACTAGAGATTTAAATCTTCGTGGTATTAAAGGATTCGAGTTACAAGGTATGTTCATGAAGATCCTTTTTCTCAGCTTTGTTCAAACGAACCTTCAAATATCAAAATTGGCTAAATATTACAACTCTTGTCCAAAAATAATCATGGATATGTACAATTCTATCCCAATGCACATTCATATCATCTAGGCAATTTGATTTCTGACATAAATGCTAAACCACTCAAATTCCAGATTCAAATGTTGATCGAAGCTCGTGAGATGCTTGGAATTATGGACTAAAGAGATGAAGTTTCAAGACCATAAAAGCCATCAATAATGTGAGGGTGGATTCATGAGGACAAGAAGAGCTTTTTTTGATCAATAATGTCACTAGCTATCATCTACTTTACGGTGCTTCCACGACCGTTTCCCCCCTTCTTTTTTCCATGTTTGCGTTTTGAATTCAGGGCATCATCACATGTTAATAGAGAATTATTGTCCAAGGATTGCTTTGGCCTGTATGTAATGAATGTAACACTAAAGTTTCTATGGCCTATTATCTAAAGTCTCTAAGATCACATAAATTAGACTTATTGGGCCCGAGATCAAATTAAATAAAAAAACTCAATCCAAATATATCTCGTGGTTTTTTTTCAATATCATTTTACCTTAGAGTATTTTATATAATTTTAATATTAATTCTTCTAAAATACTCTTTAAATAATAATAATAAAAAAGATTTGAGATAAATTCCATTTGATTTATCTATAAAAAGCCACACAATGAGAAGATGAAGAAGACAAACAAAGATAACAAATATACACTAAAAATCAAGCATAAATATTTTGAGGTTCTCTAAAGAAATTCATGTCCAAGGAAATAATTAGTCCTTTTTTTTATCAATCAAACCATGAATATAAAGTTTTTTCCTTTATTGAATCAAATCAAGTTAAGATTTTATATGGTTAAAACTTTCGAGCTAATATGAATACTCTTTGTTTTTATCAAATCAAAATAAGTTTAGATTTCATACAATTAAATCTTTCGAACTTGTGTGAATATTTTGTCTTTATCAAATCAAATTAAATCAAATTAAGATTTTTCATGGTCAAAGCTTTTGAGCTTGTGTGAATATTTTCTCATCCAAAACAAGATGTTTTCTCAATTCTTAAGTTACTAAAATAGATGTTTCATGAGTAACTCGTCCAAGGACTTAGTTTGAAAAGTCCAAGTTGGTCTTTCGAGGGAGAAAAATTTTTAGAAGAGAAAAAAAAAGTAATTTCTTTAAAATATAAGCTTGCATACCTTCTTTTTCAAGATCTGCAAGAAGAGATTGAGTTTCTATTATATAACTCAAACTTAAGCATGCAATCAAAGTCTAAATCTCATTAGATGATTTCTTCTGAGCGAAGATAAAGAGATTACTCATCCTCATCTTATTTTAATTCTTAAATGTCAGTTATGGTGCCGAGGCATCACTTTTTAAGGATCATGTCCATCAAATGTCTATTGAAATAGAATAGCTAAAAAAATATAACAAGGAAAATAATGTTTAGATCACTATATTGATGGACTAGCTGTAAAAACAAAACTCATCAAATGGAAACATTTGAAGGATTAAAGATCCATCTAGGAATAATGCTTGTTAAAATCCTTTAGAAAAACAAGATGTTAATGAAGAGTAGTAAAAACAAGAGAAACATGATTGAACTATAAAATATCATTGAAGATACTAGTAGATCATTAATAGGACCACTTACCTTGTAATAATTATAGCATATAATTATTGATACTATTCATGATTAGTATGGAGATGATCCCTAATCTTCTCTTGTGTATGCCAAGTCGTACTTTAAGTATATCAATACAATGAGGATACCGCCAAACTATAATGGTGAGTAATATCTTAAAGCAATATATTACTTTTTAGTTAAGTAGTTTGTATAATTGCCATAAATAGTCATGTTTAAGCAATTTGACTAGTTCCCATAAATAATTGTGAATTAGTACACTATGATTATTATTGAAAGATAGATGTAATCAATTGGAGCAAGAGTTCTTAACTCAAATTTACAACACTCAATAAAATTGTAAGCTTGCTAAAACTTACATGTACTAAGAAAAGGTTAAGAGCTAATCATGTATCACATTGAGAGATGAAATAACTTAGTTTTTAGTTGAAAAAAGAAGATAAAAAAAGCTTCTTTAATAAACATTATGTCTAGGGAATATAATGGGTGTTGTTATATAGTCTCTAAGGGAACATGTCATTTATTTTTAAACATCTCGTTATAAAAGCCCATGATTTGAAGATCCAAATAGCAAAACGTGAAAACTATTTCCTAAATAATCCTCGTGATAAGAGGGGAAAAAATAAAGAATTTAAAAATGATACAAAATTAAAGGAAGTCATTTTTATCTGCACTATACTTATAAATTTTTTTAGTCAAAAGACAAACCAAATTAAAAATCAAAGAGGAATTAAAAGAAAGAAAGGAAAGGAAATTAGTCCATTTTATCCTTGATGCTAATGATTTATCCAATCATTTATCATAAAGAGCACTTTATATTCACTTCAAAGTGGATGAGACAAAGAAAATAACAAGGATGTACCTAAAAACATCATTGTACGAGTTAATAAAAAAAGATCTTGGGGTTATACTATCATCCTTAGAGCATCTCCAATGTTGGAGACATCGAAAGGGCCAAATGTAAAATATAGTATTTTTTAGAATTTTTATTTCATTGTTTATTCTCCAACCGAACAACTATATGAATTGCTAAAATGACTATTTTTATGTCAGAGTTGCTATATATAGATGTAGAAAAAAGAAAAGGCATGCTACTGTTGAAATCACTATTCAAGTGAGATTAGGTCAAGTTTTGTTTTCTTAGACATGGCTCTTAATTGATTTCCTATAGCCAATTTGATCATCATAGTATTTAGACCATAGCGTAACCTCACCATATTTTGTAGAGCCCTTGATTGCTGGAAGCACTTTGAAAGTAAGGTCAACTACAAGAACGAAACCACTTCCCGCTGCGTCAGGAGCAACAGGTAATCCTAGAAAAAGTTTTTGAGCAGGGATACTTGAGTCACATTGCTAATTCTCTCTCCATGTGTTTGGATTCCGAGACAATGATTCCATTTTCTCTGTACCCAAACAAATTGCTCTTTTATTTATTTCGAATTATCATTACTAATATTTATGGCTCTATAATTGATTCATTTTTAGGTTTTGATGTGCTCACAATATAAGGCGATGACTTTTTGATTGATTATTGCTTTATATTTAGGTTTCTGATCCGAGTATAGACTAAATAGATCTAAAATGCGTTTTTGGATTAATTTCTAGATCAAATTCTGATTATTTTTTATTAGCTATTATTGTTTAATCTTTTTGGTTTTTGTGCTAATAAGATTTAGTACATTTATGTGTTAATTGTGTTGGATATGTAATTTAGGTGAAACTCTTGTTAGTGATTTGTATGTGAATGTTGATGGAAAGTTGTATGATAATGGTGATTTAGGAACACTAGTGGAAATAGTTGAGAGTTTGTTAAGATTTGATGGTGCTGAATTATTTGAAGAGAAAGGTTGAATTTGTTTCGTTTTGTTCTATTTTATTAAATTAGTGACCGCATTGATTAATGTTTATGATTCGAAGAAGTTCAATGAGATTGCTTTTAAATTTTTAATACTTAATGCTAATTTGATTTTGCATAATTATATTATATATAAATATATAAAAAATAGCTTTTATCATTGGAGATCCTCTTAGAATTTAATGATAAAATTGGAAATGGTATACTTTTATTTATAAAAAAAAAATACAGAAATATATTTTTTTACCAAACATTAATGAAAAAGTATCATAAAGATGGAACCAACCAGATGAGAATCTTATACATGAGCATGATGATGAAGGATAAATCATAGTAAGAAGATATATTTTAAGTCATCTAACTTTTTCAGTTACTAAGGTAGCTCCACTTAAAAAGATGACTAAGAAGAAGATGAAGTTCTCAAGTCTAAAACGAAGATAAATCTTATAAAGATTGGCTCATCAATGTCTTATCCAAGGAAAAAGAGTTATACAATACAACAAGAAAGTCTACCACTCTTAAAGATTATTTTCCAAGATAAAATTATTATGGCTAATGTTGTAATTGTTAGGCAAAATGAGAAATTAGCAACCACAAAGGAACTTTCTCTAAAGAAAAGTAAATCCTAAAAAAAAGATACAATAAATCTAATTATTAAAGGAATTGTCTTAAAGTTAGAAAATAGTTTATCAAACACAACTTTGTTTGAGAAAATAAAGCTATTTCTAAACACTTAATTAACTCTCTCTTAAGTCTTTTTTGGCCCTGAAATCTTAGAAAAAATTTATTCTCAATGTTGATGATATAACCAATGTTGAATTTTTAACAATAATTTTATTTTTAGATAAGGATTTGCAACAAAATCACATAATAACCACTTTATATAAGAGAGTATGTCCCATACCAAATAATAATATGCATCTTAATTGTTAATAAATTAATAATTAGCATCATATTGATTTATACAATGAATAAGATTGATATATCTTTAGATAAAACATACCTGAAAAGATTCGTATCAGGATTAAGATTGGAGATATGAACTCTTCAGCACTTTGCCATATTGTTTAGGCAAGAATTTTTCATGTATTACTATTGGGAAGAACTTGGTTACACAAGAATAAAACAGTTCTATAAATATGACATCAATGCTTTAAGTATAGTTATGAGAATGAAATTAAATACGTTAACGGTATGAAATGTCCATTCTCTATTAGAAAATCATATGATGCATATATCAAGTTTTAATTTGAAGAGGATAAAGAGTTGAAACTAAAAGTCATACCTAATTTCAATTTAAAAGATAAGTAAAGATGAATAAAGCAATGAAAAATTTAGCCCATGATTTCATGTCAAATCCCCAAGTCCAACATTTTAAGAAAGATATCTAAACAATGAAGGAAGAGTTGGTCTATTATTATCAACTATAACTTAATTATAACTCTTTGAATTTCACTTTTGAAAATCTTAATAAATAAAACCTTTATAAAATAAATAAATAAATTAGAACGATGATTTAACTCTCATATCTAAAAACCTTTACATGATATGAGACATGTAAACATGAAAAACTTATATGACATTATTATAGGTGAAAATTAAACCATTTAAAAAATAGAAAAGATCATACAAAAAGGAGGACTTGTCCAATAATAAAAACTTAGAATAAGATACAAATATTTTGAAACTCTAAAGATTAAGGTGAAAAAGGTTGTATAAAATCCTATTATTATTCAAGTCTTCGAATATGATGAAAAACAAACCCAGGAGTTATTTCCTTGGATAAAATTTCTAATATTATTATAACATTTCAAAAAAACAATTAAGCATATACATGGCTTAAGATCCTGATCAATCAAGTTATTGTCTCATAGAATTTACAAACCAATAACTCTAAAATGCAATAAAGTAAGAGAATGTATAAAATATAATTAATACTATTTGATTGTACTATGTTGCGAGTCAAATAATAACATTTTGAAATACATAAATTAAATAGATAAAACATGAATGTCTTGAATGATATGATTATCGTTATAGAAATTTTAAAAACATGTTACTCATATTTGTGTTTAATATATGTCATTCTAGTAAAGATGTAAAATTGAAGAGATAGGTATGCTATGATTGTACATCCATGCATACCTAAGCAAAAAAATAAATATATTTGTGTTTAATACCTTAACATGAGATTCTCCTTTGCATTCTCTTATTTCCTTTACAAAATAGGTATGCTTTCAGTGTAAATTCTTTTAAAAAAAAATCATTATATGGTGAACATAACTAACAAGATGCAAGACAATAAACTTTCTATTATTCTAATTTTAGTTTTAAATCTATACATAGCAAACCATATATTGTCCCTATATATCATCCTTTTTTTCCTTTAGCTAATTATTGTAAATAATAACTTTAGTCAATGCTAGCAACTACTTATTGACTAAATGAATGGGACTAAAATATGTTACAATTATGAAAGAGGATTTTAATTGATATATAAAAATTAGCATGCATAAAAAGGATAAAATCAAGGTAATTTACAAAGTTTTGTAATATATTAATTTTGAAATATCTAGATTAAATTACCATTTCTATGTAGTAATCTCAACCAAACCTAGTTTTATTATAAAAAAAATCATGTAAAATCTCTTAATTATCATAATAAATGAGATATTTGATGAAATAAAACTTGTTAAAAAACATCAAGTTTAAAGCTTAAAACAACAACAAATAGAGGTTTAAGTCTATATATAACCTTCTCATCAATATGCTTTGCAACACACCTTTTAAGGTTATCTTGACATTATATTTTTTTTATAAAAAAAAATATGTTCATAAAATATTGTATTAACATGCATCTTATAAATGGATTTGTATATAGAAACAAAAATTGATTCGTTTAAACTTTAATTAAACTTATGAGGCAATAACAAATCATGATTTAAGATAGACAAATAAAGAAGAATTCAACGAGTAAAGTCTATGTTGTTAAATATAAAATAAGACAAATATAGCTATAATTGAACACTGGAGCAAACTTAGTGATGGTAATGACTATGCAAGATGTAGGATAAAAAGATGATAACTTAGAATAGACAACTTAATTGGTAAACATACAATATTTTTTTTTGGAAAAAAAAAGACAAAAACATTTAGCTTGAAATGCCCTTTGAGTATCTTAATTTTGATTTAATAACAAATTTTATTATGTCAATAATGAGTCATGGCTAAGAAGGGTTACATGATACAAACACATGATTATTTTCTTGCAAGCAAATTTATATATATATATAAGAATAAGAGGTTTAATTTAAACTAAATGAAAGGCTATAGACCACTTCTTTAGATACCAAAGTTATAGTCTATATGTTTTATTTTTCCTTTTGTAATAATAAAAAAATAGGTCATATGAAAAATAAATAATTTTAAATTGTGGTGAAATAAATAATCTTGTCTTCACCACATATTTGATACTTAAAATATGTTTCATCATTATAAAAAGATGAAAATTATAATTATATTTTTTTCCTTATTTGTGAAAATCGATAATAGAAAATAAATTCAAGCAAAGAAGAAAACCATCTTATTTCCCTCCATAACTTTGATCTCTAGAGCAAGCTCTATCATTAGCAACTAAAAGAAAATGAACATGGCGTACACAACAAATAATACTTTTATTTTAGAATTCCTAGTTTTTTTTAATTACTAGATATCAATTCCATATATTTGTTTTCAAGTTTTCCTTTAATTTTTAGAAGTCAAAATTGTCTTGTAAGGCACAATATATAGTGTTAAGCTATCCATCCATGGACATTCCACCTAGTTATAACAAGTAAAACTATCAATAACATAAATAAATATGGACAAAAAAATTGGACATGACAAATGAACTAGCTAGGAAAGCATCTAACCATGGGACCACTTGTCGCATGAAACAAAAGTAAATTATAGGTGAAAGGAGAGGAGAAAAATAGAAGTTTACCAAACAAACATTTGTAATCTTGCATAATATCTTACTTTGTTTCTTAACAACCAAACAAAACATATTTAATAGGGGGGAGAGTAGATGGAAGAAATGTGGTTGCTATTTTTGAGTCTTATTAAAGATTGGAAATTGAGAGAAATGTGAAGACATGAAGTTGGGGTCGAGGAGCTACTTTGATTTAGATTAGTGCTAGAAAGATAAATTCATAAATAACAAAGTTGTCATTTAGTTTTCTATTATGGTTCATACCTTAAAGGCTTTGGATTAAAGGGTTATTTATGTAGACAAATAGAAAAACAAAATGTTACCTTACCTATTCTTTCACTTGGAGATCAATAATCTCTTTCGACCTAAGAGAATTTTCAAACACAATATACTTGTTTATATATATAAGAGATTTTGAAATTGAGTGACAACAGTCAAATTCCTAACCTTTATTGTTTGTAAACCATTTGAATTCATAATATGTATGAAGATACAGCAACATTGGTTTAGATGTATATAAGTAATTGGAATCCTAAGGTAGCATTTGAATTGTTTTTTTAAACACAAGAAGCGAACACAATGAGACAAAATTGTATATATATTAGTGGAGATAAATACTAATAAATTAGTTTTATCTTGGTTTTAGGACACTTTTATGCTAATTTTTTTAAATCCCTTAAAAAAATAGGATTGAGGAAATAGAGATAAATTTATTATAATTTTTTGTAAGGTAGTTTTCCTCTAAAAGAATCATATAACCAACAATACTATCTTTGATGTGTACTAATAAACTTATTAAATTTAATCTATATTATTTTATGTGGAAGATTAAAAATCATGAAAAATAAAATTATTAAATTCATTTGGATTCATGATAAATTGTGGCAAGTTTAGTGGATTTATCTAGATTGATTAAAAATATTATTGTCTTATTTAAAAAAACACAAATATGAAAACAATTATTGTTGAGAATTTTTTGTCCAATCAGGTTTTGAAAGGGATTAACAGTTCATGATTGAACCTATTGGTAAATCAAGTTTTGATGAGTGGCATCAGTGCAACTTAACAAGGTTTAATTTGAAACTTATGCCATGAAAATAGACATGTTAAAGAGCTAAAATGTATAATTAATTTAGTCAACTATCACCAAAGTTAAAGAAAACCTTGCATTTGATCCAAGGATAATCTTTATCTTTTCAACTTGTTTTTTTTTTGTTATTATTAAATAAGCTAAGACAGAGATTAGTCTTTTGCATTATAATAAATAGTATAGTATAATAAAATGATGACACACAATTGCACTTTTCAGTAGATAATTGTTGAATGTCATTTTAAACAGTTTATGTTATGTTATCTAGAGGTTAAAAAACAACTTATGGGATAAAGTCTGATTAGTTTGGATGTCCTCTCCTAACATAACCAATACATGCCATTGTTGGATGTTTAGTTTGATATTGTCATCATTTCCCCCCTAAATTTTTCTATGTATTTTAATTTTTATGTTTAGCCCTTTAAATGTACAAAGCAACTCCTAAATATTTCTTTTCTTTGGATTTGATGTTTGTTCTTTTGATACATACACACACATGTGTATCATTGACCATATGTAGATTATTTTAAAAAAAATTTAATTCTATAATTCAATCCTAATAAATGATGTATTGTTTTTCAACTTTAGTATTTATATTTTATTTTTGAGTTTCTTTCTTAGCCTTTATTGTGAGATTTTTATTGGTTTTAAATCTCACCCCTCAATCCAAATTTACAGTTTTTTTTTCTTCAAAAAAGTTGGTCCTCATTTTTCTTTTGTTAAATTTATTTTTGTTTTTAATTTCATTCTTTAATCAAATGTTGCCTATTGATTTATTTTTATTTTTTAAATTATTATTTTTGCTTTAAATCCTTTAATGTGATTGACTTTTTTCTCCATTTTAGTTTTCAATATTTGATTTATTGATATTGAGTTTTATGATTTTTTTTCCAATACATATTGCTTTTAGTTTAATAACTCGAGTCGTAAGTTTAAAAAATTAATGCAAGTCAATATCCTCATGCTCTTTCTCTCTAACTTAATGTTATATATTTATTATGTTATATTGACTTCAATTTGATTATTTTTTTAAAAAGTTATTTTTTAAGTTGTTGTTATTTATTTTCAATGTATTTACTATCATTTAATTAAAAAACACAATTACTCCATATATGTATATATATTCTACAGGAAAGAAATATTTGTACATGTAAAAAATATAGACCCACGTGAAGAATATTCATGTAATACAATGTCTTTAACAAGGATAGATTGTTTAGCGACACAAGGGCATTATAGTAATAGTAATAGTAATAATAATAATTAAAATATAATTTCACGCCTTTTATTATTTTTTAATTTTTATTTCCAATCAATCGAAAGAGCCAAACCACATCATCCCGTGGGGAGAGCAAGAAGGAAAAAAAAAACAGGAACAAGAGACCCTTCTCATCTCCCACTTCCACCATGAAAATAAAAAAAAAACACCACCAAACCCTAAGTCAGTGAAATAAAAACACAAACATCTCCTTCAATGAAAACAATTTCCCGCATTTAATTTTCCTTTTCCTCTTACTCTCCTAATCTCTTTCGGCGCGACTGGATCTGAGTGCCTATCTTCTTACAAACCCACAACTTCCTTCTCTAGTGTTTTCTTGGATCCGTACTGCGGTATTCTTTTCTCTCTTGATTAGTACAGATAGAATTTGGAATCCGAATTCTTGAAAAATAAAGGGGGGAGTTCTTGGTCATTGATTCAGTTAGGGTTTTTCTTTTTTGTTGGTGGGTTGATTCTAACCCCTTTTGTTTTGGATTGAAGAGAGCGAGAGAGAGTTGTTGTTGTTTCGTCTGTGTCGCTAAGGGTAAAAGGGAGGAATCTGGAGGCAGCCAATGCCATATTTCGTGGATTGCTACTTGGAGAATTTTTCGGTTATTTTAGGAGCACCGAAAAGTTTACAACTTAGAATAATTACCTTGAAACCATCATCAAACGATGTCTTGGGCAGGCCCGGAAGATGTCTACCTCTCCACTTCTCTTGCTAGTTATCTTGATAGTAAGCTCTTTCTCTCCCTTTTGCAGTGTTCTTTGGATTGTTGGCGTGTTTAAAGTAAACTTTACAAGAATTGCCTAAAATTAAGACTTTTTTTTGTAGTCATGCCAGAAATTTGGAAAAAAGTAGTTTCTTGCATATGTTTGTTGTAATGGGTTCTTGCAGTTTTCGTATTTTGTTCTTGGGATTGTTTGGATTTCGTCAAATTTTATTGTTTATCTTTACAAGATTGTGCTATTTTGGGGTTGTTCTGATTCCATAATGAACTTTATAGCTTACTGCGTTTAATAAGTCAATTGGCTTATGGTTTTGGTTCAGTCGAGCAGAGTTGTAAAACACAGTGTTCAGTAATTTTGAGTGTTGCTCATGATTCGATTTTCTTTTTTCTTTTTTGGTGAGGATGCTTTTGGTATCGCAAGAGCTAATTTATTTCATGGATTTGTACTCTTTAACATGCTGTTATGGAAAATGATTAGGATCTTTTTTCTTCCAATTGAAATCGGTGGACATATCTCACCATGGCCTTAATGTTTTGGCCAGTGGTACTGTTTAGTAGCGTTTCCTAAAGTTTTTGCTTCCATTTCCACCTTGTTTTGGCCGAACTTTCCTGCTATATATTACCAACCCAAATACAATCTTGCTGGTTTCAGACTTTGTAATCCAAAATGTTGTGATTTGTGAAACCCAACTTTGGGATATATATATATATATATATATATATATATATTCAGTCAATTGAAATTGATTTAAAAGAATGTATTAAAGTAATGGGTTATCTCAAAACAAAAAAGTATTGGGTTATGCACAAAATGTATGCGGATGAACTAAAATGGGTTCATGGTCCTATGTCATCCACATTTGCTTCTGTAGAGTTGTCTTGATGATTTCCAATTCTATTGCATCCTAGTAGTCATTTTTGATAGATGAATGAAATTGAGACAATGTAACACTAGAATTTTCTGCACCAAAATTTTGATTGAAATTCAGATATAAAATGGAGTAATAGATGTGCTCTGTACTTTTGAGCACTTTTTCTTTGCTCATATTTGATTGGGATCTTATGCTTTTGTTCATGCTTCAGAGAAGCTTCTTGTGCTTCTACGAGATGGACGAAAGCTCATGGGAATACTTCGTTCTTTTGACCAATTTGGTAAATCTTATGCTTCTCATTGCTCCTAGTTTTACTTGCTATTATATTTTTCTGATGTCTGAAAATATAAAAATTTACTGTGTGCAGCCAATGCTGTTCTTGAAGGTGCATGTGAAAGAGTTATTGTTGGCGACCTTTATTGCGACATCCACTTGGGTCTTTATGTAATTCGTGGCGAGAATGTTGTCTTAATTGGGGAGCTGGTACAATTTGATTGGTTTTTCTTTGTTTGCCTTGAATATATTATTTGGTAACATGCTGTATGGTACTCTTCTACATTTTGCATTTTGCTCTCTCAGGATTTGGAGAGGGAGGAACTTCCACCTCATATGACTCGTGTTTCAGAAGCAGAAATTAAAAGGGTAAGTGTTTCTCAATTTGGGATAAAGCTAACTCCAAAGACTGATAGATCACTTGAGGCCCAAATAACTTTCATCCTTCCAATTTTTTTCTAGAATAGTCTGCAAAACAATTGTTGGTCATAATCTTGATAGGTCTGGAAACCAGCTTTGTGGTTGGCCTTTGACATCATGGGCAAGGTTTTTGGACAAAGTAATTCGCTGAAGTGGACAATAGGAACATAGCTTCGTATGTGCACAACTGCGTTCTCACTTTTGGTTCTGATGTTAAGTGAGCTAAGAATAAGCATTTTGTTATTAAATGGCTCGATGGTGTTTTTCTCTAATCATTAACTGAACTTAATGGTTGACTTTTTTCCTGCCTCCATTATGTTGGCCAAGTTACCGAGTGATGAAGAATAATGACATGAATTGTATTTGGTGATTTTTCCCTCCTGAATTAAACACTTAACTTTTAGCTTTGCTCTTCATTCTCCAGTTAGTACTACACCCTGCCTATTAAACCTAATTTATTTAGGTGTTAGAACTTTATTCCACTTTAACAAATAACATTCCATTGAAATATAACTGTGATGCGTGTGAGGATAAAATTATGATGTAAGCCCCTAAGCAGGTTCACGCAAAAGTTTTTTTTGTATAAACGAACCTGGCACAGTTGCTGAACTAACAGAGAGATGTTAGAACTTCGTTCAGCTCTCATAAAATTTCTCTTAATACTCTTTCATCCTATAGTGGTCAAAGATGCTGGCTCACTTGTGATTTGTATTGCTTGCTGTGTTAATTTTGTTGCTTTGTGATTTTTTGTAGGCACAGAAAGCAGAAAGGGAGGCTACAGATCTGAAAGGTACAATGAGGAAAAGAATGGAGTTCCTTGATTTGGATTAAGTTCATCTCTTACATCCAGGCTATGTGATCCGCACATATTTTAGCGGGCAGTGGAGTAGGGGATATGATTAGGCCGGATGTTATTTTGTCGAAGTTTCTGTAACATTTTCCAAAGAATGTACTTGACAAATGTAATCAGTGCTTGTTTTTTTCTGGATTTCATTCATGTTAAAGTTTGGATCACCGGATGGGGTTGAGGTTAGTTGTGCACCGACTCCATTGACAACCAAGTTGCTTCTGCAGTTTCTCTCACCTTTTTCATTCCTTTTTTTTAAAAAAAAAGACTTCTCAGGAGGTATTTCCCTGTTTAAAATTCCCTTTTCAGCGCAACTAGGGGGAAGTTGACCAGAGATTTATCAGGAAATGAGGTGATTTTTTTCTCTTAATCATCATTTAATTTGAGAAAAGAGATTGAAGTTAGCCTTCCAAAATTTGAAGTACAAATTAGAAAGTAGTGTAGTGGAAATAAAAAACGGCAAGGAACATAGCTTCAATGTATTTGTATATATATATAGATAGATAGAGAGAGAGAGAGAGAGAGGTTAAAGGAGAAAAAAGAAGTGAATGATGTGCTGGCTTTTTAGCTGTACTAGGAAGATCCGAAAGGGGTGTCCTGGCGACAGCTTTACATGCAAGACTTTTACATGTGTTTTTGAACACCATCACAGTAATAACCAAAGGTAAAAAAAAATAACTTCATTTAATGGGAATTGTATAGGCTCACAAAAAAATAATGCAACAACAATCGAACTTCACAATTAAAAATTCAGATGAAAGCTCACATGGTATTTTTTTAAATTTAAATTAAATTCATGTATTTGAATGAGTATTAAAAGTGAGTTTCATTTTTCTGTATTTTTTGATATGCTAATATAATTAACAAAAATATTTTTAATATATTTTCAAAAGAGAAAAACTTTCAAAAATCAAATTCACCCTAATAATAATAATAATCACATATGTTGCCTCAATTCATTTGTCTGAAAAATATTACAATCACTTTTAATCATTTTCGTCGAGAAAAAGACAGTATATAAAACCAGAAACCGACAGCCTCGTCTCTTTTCCATACAATAGTATACACAGAACACATGGTACAAAACAAAATCACAACCACACACATAATCTCCCATCAATCCAAAATCCAAAAGCCCAAGCATCCAATGGCTCCATTATTTACTAGGTGCTACGTGTAAAACATAGTATCACTTCCCCAAACCCCAAATTTAATATTCAAAGCAAGCAGCTCATCCATTACTGTTAAAGTACACACGTCATTTTTTACCTCGTTGTCTCTTGTTTTAGCAACTCAGCAGCAAGATCTCAGCTTGCAGATCCAGAAAGACCAAGATACACGAGCGCAAACTCATTTTATACCTTTCCCTGTAAGGATGTTTAGGGTCTATGAATCAATATTGTTTTGTGTGTGGTTGTTTATGAGCTTGATTGTTGAAGGCTCAGTTCACGAGTATAAAGGAGAGAGATTTGTGAGCAAAGGGAATGCCTTTGTGGTTCACGGCGGCAGTGAAGGGATTTACTCTTCTGCCTCTGAAAATCCCAATGAGAAGAGTGTCCTTCCTGCTAATGGGGACTCTTATATACGGTAATTCCAATTTATTTCGCAACAGTTTGTATATTTACCTTACATCTCTATGTGTGTGCTAGTTTAATTACGATCAGATCTCTTGCTTCTTGGAGTTTCAATAGTTATGCCTTGCACATGTGATGTGGAAATGAGAACAAGAATTGGGGTTCTCTGATAAGAGCAAGTTATGGGTCATGCCAGTTATGTTTTTGGTTTCAGTAATGAAATAATAGTATTCCATTGTGATTCAAGTTTCGGAATTGGAGTAGCTAATGCTCTTGATAAGAACTAGCTGGTTTAATGTGGTATTGGGTCATGCAAGCATGGGACATGTTGAGATTCTATTACTCACGGGGATTGCAGATGAATAATATGGTTTTATGCTTTTGAGCTCAGTATTACAAATTTCTAACCTGGACATCTGGTACTTAGTTCAGTTAGGGACTCTTCAGGACCTTGTATTTGTATGTTAAAAACTTAATCTCATTTTCATACAGAATGAAATGTATAATTTGGTTGATATGTTGTCTGAAACACAGCATCATGCTTTATATTTCATCTACATCTATTCCCAATGACTAATTTTACGTGGTCATTTGTCACCAGTTTTGAAAAGATTACATTCCGGAGAACCCAGGAATTTTCTAACTTTAGTTCGGGGTTGGTACAAGCTCTTGTTTTTGAGGTAGAAGATAGAGAGTCAGTTGGGGGTTCAGCCTATGGTGGTCAAAGAGCTGTCTGCTGCACAGCTGATCTTGCAAAGTTGGGTGTGTGTTCAGAAGGAGAAATCATTCATCGCCCGTCAACTAAAAATCCTGGCTGGCCTCAGGTCTTTGGTGTTGGATTCGATGCAGACGAGCTAGTTGCAACATTGCCATCAAAATCAATACAGATAACCAGAACTGGGATGTATAATTTGTATTTCATGCATTGTGATCCTAATCTTAAAGAGGTAGTTGTAGAGGGGAATACTATATGGAAAAATCCCAGTGGTTATTTACCTGGTAGAATGGCACCACTTATGAAATTTTACGGGTTCATGTCCCTTGCTTTTGTTATACTTGGATTATTCTGGTTCTCTCAGTATGCAAGATTCTGGAAAGAAGTTTTTCCTTTGCAAAACTGCATAACATTGGTGATAACACTAGGCATGTTTGAGATGGCTTTCTGGTATTTTGACTATGCTGAATTCAATGAGACTGGAATTAGGCCAACTGGTATCACTGTATGGGCAGTTACTTTTGGTACTATCAAACGTTCAGTAGCACGCCTTGTCATTTTGATGGTTTCAATGGGCTATGGTGTTGTAAGACCCACCTTAGGTGGTCTTACTTCAAAGGTGCTATTGGTTGGAATGACCTTTTTTGTGGCATCTGAAGTGCTTGAATTAGTAGAAAATGTTGGTGCTGTTAGTGACCTTTCTGGTAAGGCCAAACTTTTTTTGGTTCTTCCCGTGGCATTGTTGGATGCTTTCATCATTATTTGGATATTTAAGTCACTTTCTGCCACTTTAAGCAAGCTTCAGGTACCTGATTTGCCATTCTGAGTGATGTTTATTTTACTACAGTGCTCTTTTTTCTTAGCATGTAGTGGATTCTGCATTAGATGGATTACTATTTTACTCTTGATCATTAAAGCTATTATTAGATGCAGGACAACAAAGAATTTCATTCTTTAAACGTATGGGGACTTCATATGGTGTTACCTAAGTATTTCTCATGTTGGTGTGAACTACTTTTGACAGCTCTGTATCAGATGATTTGATAATCTACAAAATCTATTCAGAAGCAGAGCATCTGGATCATAATTCACATAGCATGCATTTAAACATCAGAGCTTCTGATAATACATGTGTATGTGTTCAAATACAGTAGAAGTGAACTTGAATAGTAATGTTTTCTTCCTTATCTGATGTCTCAGGCTAGGAGGATGATGGTCAAGTTGGATATATACCGGAAATTCACTAATGCTCTAGTAGTAGCTGTTATTGTGTCAGTGGGTTGGATATGCTATGAGGTAATATACGCTAATCTCTGACTATACAAAGAAAGAAGATGAGGCTTAATGCCAATAAGTTGTTTTATTCTCCTTGTCACTGGAAAAAAAAATTATTGTAAAAACATAAAAGAATCCGTAGAACTTTCTCTCACTGCTTGCAATGTTTTGCTGTAAACTTATTAAGATCTTCTAGCACTACGTAATTTGGAAGGGAATGAAAATAAAATTCATATTCTTTCTTTCTTTGTGCGCGCGTGTGTTTTAGCAATGTTTTTGAAACATAAAACTATATTTGTTGCTGACTTCCATGATTTTTTAAGCCATCTAGGATGAGATGGCTTAAATTGTGAATAAGAGAAGACAATTTGAAATTAACAGTATTGTCCCCTTGTAACTTCGCAGTTCTTATCAAAACTGGGGATAAGGAACAACTGTTTGTGCAATGTTTTGCAGATCTAACTTCATTCATGGAATTTAATTGTTACTAAAGTTTAAAGTTGTCTACTTGCAGTTGTATTTCAAGTCAAAGGATGTTTACAATGAGCAGTGGCAGAATGCATGGGTCATCCCAGCTTTCTGGCAAGTCCTTTCTTTTTCTCTTCTATGTGTCATCTGTGCTCTTTGGGCTCCCTCACATAACTCAATGCGGTAAGACAGTTTATTTGCATGATCACCTCCTTTTATACCATAATGTCTTTGTTAATCTCTTTCAACCTCCAAAAGATGTTAATTCTTAATAGGCTCCAGTAATTGCCTACGAAAGCACGGTGCTTAGCTCATTTATGAACCCAGTATATTGAATAAGATGCACTCCAACTACCTCTGGGTATGAGAAGTGCTTTCAGTCAACTTAATGAACTGTCAGCGTTTTTGGGACAACAGGAAATTTAAAGATAGAATTACAGTTTTGCTTGGATTGGTATAAAAAATATTTACTTTATAACCACATAACGGCATTAAAAAAACCCACAGATGTAATATTCTCGTACAATTATATTAGCGTAATGAGTTATGAAACTGACAACCATACCTGCCCAATATGCTGTGCACTTGTATTCATCTTCTGCTGTCTTTCAGTTATTAAGCATTCATGTCTTGCTGTAATAAATGCTGATTTCCATATAAACTTCCATGCATACTGTGCTATATGGAATTGTTTTTTCAAGAGTTATTGTGGAAACACTGCCACAGCATGGATGATCATCGTCTTAGGTCAGGACATTGACTTTACCTTTTTTTGTTTACCTTGCTTTCTTGACAGATACGCTTACTCAGATGATGCAAGCGATGAGTTCGACAGGGATGATGGCACTTTGACACTCATTAAACCATCCACAATACCTACCAAGGATGTTAGAAGTTCACCGGAACCCAAACCAGTGCAAACCAGCAATGGATCATCTAATGGTGATTTGGAAGAAGATAAGACAGAATAATGCAAATATCAGTTCTTATGCTCTAAGGTGGGTGTTATCATCTGTTATGGTTGCAATGAACATTCTAAATCTGCATCGAGAATTACTACAGGAGCAAACTTATAAAGAGAAGAAGTCCACTTTGGGATTGCAATAGGATGACCTTTTCTTTCTTCAATTCTTGTTTGTCATTATTGTTCGTGGTATTTCTAAGTACTTTCTTAGATGAGGTTTCTCTGTACTTGTTACAGTAATCATTTAATGTGCATTATTAGTTAGTTTTTTATTCCTTTATGGTGCGTGCTTCTCCAGCCATGTTTTCGCATGCGGGAAATGATAACTATAAGAAAAAAATGCCATGAGTGCTGCTGGTTTTTACCTGTAAGGAAGATTATGTTAGGTTTTTGAATGAAAATACGAATGAGTGACAAATTCTTCTTTCAGAATTTGTTTTGGGTTCCCACGGATTTGACAGTCAGCTTTCTTTGGTCGTAAGCATCTAAAGGAACCCTTCATCATTCTTTTCTTAATCATCATTTAACATTTGTTTAATTTTGAATTGTTTTTGTAAATTGTCTGGATTTGATTTTTACAAGGTTATTACAATCAAACAAACATCCTGACTTTTGATTTTTTTGTATACTTGTACGTAAAGGTTGTTTTTTTTAGTTGAATTTAATTACAGTACCAAATAATTTATTATGAAATAAATATTTTTCTTGCATTCAATTTTTTATTTTATTTTTAATTCTAGCCGCAGCGACCTGTTAACTTGCTTAAAATTTAGCACTTGATTCTCTCCCCTTCCAGTTGTCTCAATTTATTAACTTCAAGGACGTTGTTCAAATGCTTCAGCATGGGTATCGTGATGGGAAAGGAGGTGAGGTCTCTCCAGTGCTCGTATTTGGTTATCTCACATATAACCTTGTTGTGATTGGCTTGATTTGAATATTTTGTGGGATTCAATTAAATCTATTAATTTGAGAGAAGAGAAGAACAAGTAAAAGGATGAAAATTCCTCACTTGTATAAAGAGAGAACAGCAAAAATTAACTTCCTGATCTGTTTTGAATACCATCGATTAATAGAACACCAAGAAATGCTCCCAAAAAAGTTTCCAGATCTCAAAAAACAATTCCATCTTGCGCCTCTGACAATGTTTCAGTTCCAAATTAGTTTGATTTTAACAACATTTATCTTTTCTCTACATTTATCTTTTCTCTTCATTTAATTCTCTATTTTACACCCAAAACAGTGCATGTTGTGGTCTGAATCATTTGCTGATATGTATCAAAGCCACAGATTTGCAGCACACAATCAAGGGACACCCCAGATGGTAAGATGTCTCAACTATTTCTGCCAGCTTGAGAAAGATTTGGCCAGTAGTCCACTACCGTAGAGGACACGGGAACTAAACGAAAGCAATACGCCTGCCAGTTTGGGTTCAGATTCATGCTACCAACTGTACCATATAAGACCTGTTCCCTATTTTTTTTTTCCTTCTTGTCTCCGGTCCATACACAATTTTGATGATTTGTTGGAGGCAACGACAAATAGGAGAATTCAGTTTCCAGTTCATTTCAGTATCGAACAGCCATCAATCTATGTTGATAACAGAATTTGTCCCTGATTGAAGGGTGACGAGTTTCCTTCTTTGCTAAGATGACAAAACTCATGGAAACCATTCAAACACCAGCTAGCCAAACCTCTTTCCAGATGGATATAGTCCAGTCTGGGTGGTATACCTCATTTGCAAGCTGCTACGAGCTTCAATTTGAAACCGGATTTCATGAAATGTCCAGCTATCTAAACTTAAAAAAACATTGTATATATCTGCACTTGGGCCATCAAATTCAAACAAACCAAGCATAGACTAAACTACTAGCCTTGTTTCGAGAGAATTAGAGAAACATATTACACCCTAAACTCAAACTGAAACTGAATCAATAAACTTCTGGATCAGCTGGCAAGAATAACACTCCCTCTAAAGAGAGCATTTAGGTCCAAACCCCCACATAGAGAGAATTCTACCAATCAATTAGCAGTTACGAGAAAGAAAGAAAGAAAGAAAAAAGAAGAGTTTTTGGTAGAAAAAGGCTTCAGTTACAGCTATATCTAGCAGGAACTCATAGCATGCCCCACCAAGCCGGAATTTGAATCCAAAAAATTGTCAAAGCTACCTTAAAGCCAGCCGGATATCAGGTTGTTCAAGAAAAATGATTGCATTAAAAGCTTCCAAATTTATTCGCACAAAAAGGTCTCAGCGTTTGACATATCTTGCAGGAATTTCTGTCAGTGAACCTTAGATTCTATTTGGTATCAACTTTATTGAAATCAATGGTAAACAGAAACTAATCAAAGGTACAATCATCAAGTGACACAAAACTGATTGCAGTGGGGAAGTTCTAGCTGCGCCATCTAATTGTAAAAGTTCTAATGCAGCAGACTTGTTGAAAGATGGGCACAAGCACCATGGTTAAGCGTCATTTCTGAAGATTTTTAATTGGAATTACAAAAGAAAACTTACGCAGATTCATCTTCAATAAATGGAGGTTTAGTGATTTCAGTTCTTTGTTAGAGGTGTGAGTTCTCATTTCCAATAACGAATATTCATATTTCCTAGGATGAATGGAAAAATACCCTCTACTAATCTAACCCAAATATATTTAAGCCACCCTTAAATTTATCACCTTTTCAACATCGTCAAAGCTTGTCCAGTTCCATTTTCCAAATGCATTTAACTCTGGCCACAAATAGATTTACTCCAGGAGAATTTTGGTGCTAGAAAAGAAACTGCTTCTCATAATAAATAATAGTGAGAAATCACACACAACAATTCCCATATGAACAAATGAAAAAAAAGGGTAAACCAAAACAAACAACATGCTTACAGTGTGGAAGCATTCAGGTTGAGAGACCTGGCTGTTCAAGAGAGCTACACCTTATCTTACCAAAGAACTCGTTCTGATCCACGGTAAATTAACTGATGATGCACAAAACAACTGCAGAGCACAGGGCAGCCCCTTATTAAGCAGCATAGCATCACCCAAACACTTCACAAAAAATTCAAAGAATGTGTCCTAGTTTCTAAGTCGGCAAAACCCATCCATTCCTTCACTGGGATCTCCTCCTCAGGTGCTGAGATACATGATAACCCTCAAAGAAATCCAAGACAGCATTCTCTAAATCCTCCACTGAATACTTGATATAATTTTCTGGATGCTTTCCACTCTCTATATGACTCCTGAACCGTCCAAGAAATGACCTATAAGCTGGGATCAACTTCTCAGATATAGAAATTCGAAGCTCCTCCCTAAGTTGAGAATCTGGAATCAACCATGTTGCTTGAGTCCTGTGAACCTCCTCAAACATGGCATTGAAGGTCTTAAATCTCTCTCTCAAAGCACTCTTTGAGACACCAGAAGAGAAACTCCCACTTATATGTAAACCCTCATCCCTCAAGCAATACAAAACACTCACCCAAGTTGCTCTCTGGTAACTAGTAGCTGCCTGCCTAAATTTCCCTGTCAGCTTTCTCAAGTAATCATCTCCAATCATTTCTCGTAATTCTGGTGAGCCTTTGACCTTTTGAACAATATAGTGAACATTGTTCATCATAAACAGATAGGCCAATGATGCATCCTTGTAGTGCTTGGACTTTCCCTCCAAATTAAATTGCAAAATCACAATAATCCAAATCAAATGAAGGGCTAAAGGGGTTTTCCCCTCTAGTTCAGCAAACTCCATATCAGGGGTGGTTGGATCACCCGAATATCTTGAGCCAGTCGATGGTTTTGACATAATAAGCTCAATCAAGGTCTGCTTATAATCCGAAATCAAACTGATATAATTCATCACATACCTTGTCAATGGATGAATTGTCCCTCCAGGCACCGCAACCGTGGAGGGCTCACGCAAAACAGCACTCTCAAACTCAGACAAAATCCCCCTGACAGCCTCAGCCAATCTTGACAGAATCTCAGCAGCCTGGACACGAATGGAATCAGAAGATTTTGATTCGAAAATAACATCAATATCAGGCAACAAACCCATCAAAGCATCATGTAAGTCCAAAATCTTGAACATTTTCTCAGGAGATCTCCTGCTAATACTAATTGCATCAGCAAAATTAAACAATTGAATAGCTGGACCCCTGACAGTCTCCATAAAACAAGCATCGTCAATGGCAGTACCAATCCCATAAAAAATCTCCTCCCAAAGCTTCTTCTCACTAGCAAACAATATCCTAACACAAACCTTGGCCGCACGAATCCACTTCCTGATCTTGGTCTCCAAAGTCTCCCATTCCAGTCTCTGAATATCCCCAATACTCAACTTTTCAATCCCAAGTTTCCGAAAACTCGCATCCACAGCTGATTTTCTCACACTCCCATAGACCTGGATACACTCCCTCAGGCACCCGGCAGAGATCATCCGTTTCGCAATGGACTGAAGGTCTGCTACAGCTTCTTGAGGAATCAGATCGATCTCGCGAATACTACTCGTAGATCGATAACTAGAACTACTATTAGTCGAATCCGCACGCTGTATGGGATCTAAACCATCATCATGATCACCACCACCAATCTCCTCCTGGTCAAATTCAGTGCTGCTCCTTGCCGAACTAGTATAACGGTTCCAAGAAGAAGAAGAATAAGAAGAAACGCGATCAGAAAGGATATGAGAGTCCACTTCAACAGGGCTTGTGTGGTTAATAAGGATATTTCGGAACTCATCTTCAAGTCTAGCCATGGCGATCTGTATAGCAGAGTTGACTCTGTTATCATTACTATCTTGATCATGATGGTCAGATGATATTGAAGTTGATGACATAGTCTTTTGGATTTCATCAACAGCTTGTAAGTATAGATCCACTTCTTGACGATCTCCATCAAAGATCATTCTTTCTCTTGCTTCTTCAGATGCTGTCGAGTCCCACCTTAGAATTATCTTATGGGCATCTTCAAAAGGTGCTGAAAAAGAAGTAGCCGTGCTGTAATTTTCTGGTGGTTCCATGACTGACTGGAGGATTCAAATTCTGATTCCTAGCAAAAAAGAAGCTGAATTTTAATCTTGAAAAGGATATGTTTATTTTATATTAATATAACAGCTTGAAAATAATTTTGTTTTGCTCTTTTTCAGGCAAGTGTTGTTGGATTTAGCACAAAACCACTTTCTTTCCCCCTAAAATCTTGAAAATCATGGAGTTAAGGAAGATGGTAGAATTGGATGGAGCTAAAGATGGCGATATATTTGGAATCTTGATAAAGGGGTGGGTTTTTTCTTTCTTTTGGGTGTGCGCGTGTGTGGTGGAGGAGGAGGTGGTGGTGGGACAGGGAAGGAGGAGAAATACGAAATATTTGGGTGTGAATTGGAATGGTGGGAATATCAGTGACTGTGATGGGAGGAGTATAGTGGCAGGAGCCTTGGAGGAGGAGTAGAGTTTTGGTGTGGTCTAGTAAGGCAGCTGCCGTTGGGGATTTTTGTCTGGTTGTGAAACGTTTGATTGAGTGTTGAATTCGAAGACAGAAAATTCCAGCAGGAAGACTTCATGTTTTGGAAGCTTGACTTGTTTTTTCACACTTGCCGGAATCTGTTATAGAATATACCGGCAACCTCGCCGAACTAATTTCGGTCTTCTTAGGAAAAAAAAAAAAAAACATAATAAGATCTCATACTTGACATTAGGAAATATTGAAGGCAAGTCTTTATGGATATGAGACAACATATGATACCATACCATGATGCCATGGTTTGAGATTTTTAATTCATTATTTTTACCGTACTATTGCTTGGCTTGTGTATTATATTTATAACAGTGATTTATGCATGGTGATAATTCAATGATGACGATGATATATATATATATATACGTCAAAAAAACATGGATGTCGTGCCATCTTTGTGTTGAATGTTTTTTTATTCCATCTGCAATGGAATGCGTGTTAGGCTTTCATAGATACATTAACAAAATCAGGCCAGCAGAGGAGGAGGTCTCCTAATTCCGCAAAGGATGCAGAATCATTTCAGCCGAAAATAAAATAATAATTAAATAAATTTTAAAACTAGCATTTTTTTAGCTACTTCTTTGCATTTCATAGTGGTTGGAGTTATATTTTTTAAAATATAAAAAAATATTAAGAGTTTGAATTTTTTTTGTTATACTATAATTTTAGATAAAATAATAAATATTTATAAATTCTTGTGGAACTCGAGTTTCCAATAAAATATATTAATTTTAAATTAATATAACTTTATTTGTTTAAAAAGTTTCAATGAAATCATCAATATAAAATTATCATTATCATTAGAAAGATAATAAGATTTGGATACCTGAATTATTGAATTCACCATATTAAAATTAGTTCATTTTATAATCTAATTTAAATTAAGCATAATAATAAAATATAAATTATGAAAATGCCTACAATAATTAAACAATAAAATAAGTCGTTGATTTTCTACTTATAAAAAAAAAAACATCGTTGAAAATCTATCACTACATTATCATTATCATCATAACTATAACAGTTAAAATTATTATCATCATTACTACCCAAACAAATAATATCATTAAATTGCCCTAAAGAATAAAAAAAAACAAAATATTTTTACAAAAAGCAAGCAAGAAAATAATAACAAAAAAAAATTATCATCACTATTCGCAAAGAATGAAACCATGAAATTATCTCAAAGAATAAAAAAAAATAACGAAAGAGTAAACAAAAACAATAGCAAAAAAAACATGAAACTAAATAAATATTATGAGTATAAAAAATTTATCTAATTCGAAGAAAATATAAAAATAACAGAGTACACAAAAAAAAATAAAAAATAAAGAAATATTAATTTTAAAATAATCACCAGCATAAATTAAAATTTCAGGACTAAACTGAATAAAAATAAAACTTCAATAAAAAATAAAATAAAAAAAATTAAAAACCAAAACTAAAAGCATAAATGTATAAATATGAATAAAAAAATAAATATTGTCTAAGAAGGACTAAAAAAATCATAGGAAATAATATTAAATAAAAAATTAAAAGAATAAGGGTGAAAATAAAAAATAAAATACATAATTAATTCCAATTGAAAGACATAACTGCAACAAATCAAAACCTTGAGATCAAACAAAAATTCTTTTAAAAAAATAGTAGTGTAATTTTAAAAAAAATAAAAGAATAAGGATTGATATGAAAAGTAGAATATATAATCACTTTCAATAGGAGGATAATTGAAATGAATTAAAACCTGTAAACTGGAAATATTACTAGAATAAAAAACAAACTAAAAATCAAAAGAAATAAAGGCCGAAATAAAAAACAACATATATGATCAATTTCAATTAAAGGATACAGTTGAAAAAAAAATCAAAACTTCCATTGAAGAAATCAAGAAGAAAAAAAATCAAAAACTCAAGAACTGAAATAAAACACTAATAAACATAGAGGAAATGCATGTGTTCTGCCGTTGCAGGAGAGAGAAAAGAAGGCAAAGAAGAATCGACCACCAACGATCCTCCTGCTATGAACAATGACACACATACCACTAGGAGGAAGAGAAATGGTGGCGCACTAGAGAACTAAACATTTTACATCACTGAGAGATACCGCACACGCCACTTGAATGGCGTGTACGTGTGGAAATTGACGGCGCGCTTGCATTAACCTCGAGAATATTTTTTTTTTAATACAGATTACCTAAACACCCCCTAACCCAATGATAATCATGGAAAAATCGAGTGTGAAAGTATCTCTATGCCCTCAGTGTCAAACCTTCATTTTTATCGTTTCTGAGGGTAGTTAAGTGGTATTATTGTGCATAAAATATGAAAAACATAAATGATCCTCTCCTTCAGCCCCCTACCTGTGTCCAATCTTGGAGCAAAGTCGATATTTCACTATTTAAGATCAAGAAAAAAAACTAAAAATAGCCATAACCAGCCTTTATCTTTTTTCCAGCTTCCAGAGATAAATAGGTAATTTTACTATGCAAATAAAAATAAAAAAGACCAAAACATCCCTAACACAATTTGCAAATGTCACACAAGCCACATGAGAAATGTCCAAAATACCCATGATACTAAGTGTTAAATTTGACGGTCCTAAAGTCGAATAGGTATTTTCATTGTTAAAATCCACGGTGATTTGTGTCTAAAAACACAGTAAAAATCAATGCTTTTATATACATATATAACTCTTCCTGATTTGTTCATCCAAAACAAGTCAAAATGTATGATTTCCAATTAATTGAAATTAATCAACTAAACTTATAATTGGAGTCTCGACTCAAATCAAGCTCAACAATGATCATTTTTTAATTATATATAAAAATAATTATTCTCAAAATTGAAAATCAACTAAATATCAAGGCATCTATTTGAGACTATAATAAACCTAAGAATATAAGATCAAAACAAATTATATTTTCCAACTAAAAAAAAATAAAAAAAATTGAAGGATAAAATTTTTAAAAAATAAACAAGAAAAATCAATAAAGATCTAACCATGAATGATTAATTTGAAGAGAAAAAAAGAGAGGTTCAAGCCCATGAGTTTGGGGCAACTCACATGCCTTATCCATTTTATTTTTTATAGAGTGAACAACCTTTTTTTTTCTTCTAAAAAAGTAGTTGATGACGCTTTACCTATTCATATTTCAAAAAACAACAATAATAAAAAAGTCACAATAATGGTGTTTTACATTAAAAAATTATATTCTCGGATTGTTTACCTAAGAATCCAAGTAAACTCATTTATGTCTTCAAATAACCCAAAGCAAGCCCATAAATACCAAATCAACCCCAAACTCGACTAGGATAAACTATTTTTGATAGTCTGAATAATTTTTAATTGATATTTTCTCTCTACTACTGAAATTTGATGAATTTATCTCTTCTACCTCAAATTAAAGATAACATAAATAATAAGATAAATGAAGTTTTAAACCAAAAACGAACTTTGATAAAATCTAAGAGATAAATGAAGTTTTAAACCAAAAACGAACTTTGATAAAATCTAAGAGATGAAAAATAAGTATGTTGCAAACTAAAAGGATTAAAGTAAAAAATTTTGGTCAATATTTTTTTTAATTTAACCCCCTATCTTTCAATTCTACCATGACTTTTAGTGTTTACTAAATCATTGGTTTGTGTTGTGCTACATATCGAATCACTTTTTAAGTAAAAACAGTTGTTCAAATATTGTTAATGTGTTTTTTAATAAAAATAAATTAAGTATAAACTCAAAAAATGATGTATACTAGATGACATCTTTTATAATTATTGATATGATAATATTTTGAATGTTATTTAAAAAAATTTTTTTTGGGAATGTGACATATTGGATTAACTCGAGTCATGAAATCTTGATAACCCTATAAAAATCAAATCAAAATAAATTATAAAGGTCAATTCATAAATAACCCACTATTATAAGAAGAAATTAAATTAATTAATTAATTAATTAAAAGGGATAAAAAAAATACTACCGTAGCTAATTTGAGTTAACCTACCAAACTTGTAGTTCAAGTAACAAGATTGGAATAACCTCAAGAAAAAAAAAATTAAGATTTCTAATTTCTACCAATGCAATGGTGAAGGACAGATTTTTTTAAAAAAAAAATCAATTATAATAAAGAGAAAATACAACCTAGACTTAAATTGTCAATCTAGATTAACCTGTTAAACTTGTAAATTAGGTTATGAAATTTAGATAAAATTCATAGAAAATGAATTAATTTTTTTTTTATAAAAAGCATCACTTTTAAATAATCTAATATTATTTAATGAAATAAATTAATAAAAATAAATCTACAATACCAATACATAACCCAAAAAAATATATTCATAAAGCGCAATAACAAAAACAAAAAGTAAAAATAAATAAATAAATAATTGAGTTGAAGAGTTAAATAAAATAATATTTCGTGATATAATTTAATGATTTATCCATACATGTCAATGATGACATGGAAGTAAGCCCATGTTTGCACAGTTGATTTGATTTCGTCAGTTATGGGTGCAAATGACGTCATCTCACTTACTGTATGTCAATGTTTTTTAAAATCGTTTTCAGAAACAATTTATTTTTATTTAAAATTAAATATTTTAAGTATTTTTATATCATGTTAAAAATAAATTTGAAAAAAAATATTATTTTAATATATTTTTAAACTAAAATCTTTTCAAAAAACAATTTCAATTAAATTTCATATTTTAAAAGTAGAATTTTTTTATTTTTTTATTTTAAATTAAAAAATTTGGTGTTTTTATATCTTCGTATATTAATATCAAAAATAATTTTAAAAAATAAAAAAATATTATTTTAATAAATTTTTAAATAAAAAATAATTTTGAAAATAACTTATATCTCACTCTTGAACAGGTAATTAGACACCTGGATGATAGCAGTGTTTTCCTCGTCAACCATTTGATCGAGAGCTGCGTATGATTTTGGTCTTGAATTTGCCTAACCATACACCAGTGTCAAAGACCACCGCCCACCCACCCCGTAAATAAATAAATATTAACAAGATAATGAGAGCACAGCTGTTTTTGAGAGAACGAAGGGCTTCGTGTGCTGGCTGTGCCTTACTGTGCAAGGATGTGATTGCTTTGGTGATTGAACTTGTTTATTTTCTAATAAAATTTGATTTTTTAATTTATTTGAAATTATTTTTTTATGTTTTTTATTAATCTAGATATTTGTGTCAGTTTACATGTATTTCAACTAACTCCACGGCCCTGAAATTAATGATTATATAGACCTCTAGTGGTTATCATATTAACAATCATAGAACTTAAACCTAATACTAATGGAAAACAAACCTTTTTAATTTCAATCTTTTATCACTTGCTCATTTGGTAAATGGTTGTTTTAAGTTTTTGAAAAAAAACCTCCACCACTTTTTAGCACGATTACTAAAAACAAAACGAAGAGAAGGGAAAACATATGGAAGGCAATTATATTGTAGGTGTTTGGTGTCGCGGTTTAAATTGTGTTTGCGTTGAACTACAGCTCCAAACACATACATAACCAAACAGGACTATAATTTTTTACTGTAGGTCCCACCATAAAATGTATGGTCTGGCCACAACTACAAGAGCAGCTACGAGATGCTTTTGCAACTACAGTGAGTGACCACACGTTGCATACATGGGCATCTCGTAACCTTCACTCACACTGACATGAGTTTGTCGTCTTCTCCCTCACCTCCCTCTCTCCCTCACAAAGACTTTCTCATCACCATCCCACCACCGTCCCTTCCCCCTTGACATCTTTATTGTCATCTTCTCCCTCACCTCTCTCTCTCTCATAAACTTTCTCCCATGCATCCCACCATTGTCCCTTCCCCTTGGAAGTCCAGCCTTCTCCCTTACCTCCCTCTCCCCCTCATAGAACATTGAGGCTTAGTAAATCCCACCACCATCCTTTCCTCCTTGAAAGTCCAACCATCAGCCTTTTCCCTCAACCCACAGACCACCCACATCCATCATCCCTTCCCCCTCAACCACGCCCACTTGTACCATCCCTCAGCCACATCATGAAGGAGGTCCATCCTTCAACCTTCTCCCTATATCCCTCACAGAACCTCTCATGTAGACCACAGACCACCCACATCCACCGTCCCTCCCCCTAGCCACATCCACCTGCAACCCTACACTAACCACGACGTGAAGGGGGTCCAGTCCAGCCTTCAGCCTCTATCCCTCACAGAACCTTTCCCTCAGCCCACAGACCATCCATATCCACCGTCCCTTCCTCCTCAGCCACACCCACCTACAAAACTCCCTCACCACGTCGTGAATGAGGTCTAGTCCAGTCTTCTTCCACAGATCAACGTTGACCATGAAGGGGAGACATTGATTTTTGCAGATTGAAGGTTTGTGTTTTTTTACCTCAATTTGTTTTCTTCCTATGAACAATAGTGAACCTAAGATTTTGATTGTATAACCTGGTAATATTTTAGCAATTGTTTATGAATGATGGGAAAAATTTAACAAATAGCTAGTAATTGAACAAATACCAATGATTTGAGATGAAAATCATAGCATGGAATTGATTTTGTTACAAGTAAGGCTTGGAATTGAGATGAAAATAGATAGTAATGGTTTGAAATTTGTTGAAAATGTTAGTGCACCGTGGCTGTCAAACAAGTTGAATTGTTGAATGGTTGTTTATGAATCTTAAAATCATTAAATGATTGTTGGTGGTTCATAAAACTATTGGGTGATTGATGATTATTTGTAGACTTGTTAAATGATTGATAATAGTTCTTGGATTTTATTAGATGAAGATCACAAGATGATATTACTTATGTCGAATATGATTGCAATCTTAATTTTGTTCCTAAAGATATTTTATCAAATATTGTTCCTTAATCAAATAGTCAGGGATCGCAGACACATTCATGTATGGATTCAGTTCGTGATGGAATTGTAAGTAGTTTGATGAGAGAATAAAAATAAGTATCTAATTTACTTGAACTATTTCAAACATTTTGTTATTATAATTGTTAATACATCTACAAAATTATTCCAACAAAATATGGTTTGCTTTTGATTCCTTTAATTATTTTGGTATGGAGATTTTAATTTGTTTTAATTGTGTTCGCCAATTGAAAATTTTCATATATGCTACTTTTCATTTCGGTCCTTATATTTTTATTTTTTTAACAAATATTTAACTGCAATTACTTTTTAAATGCATTTATTTATTTTGGTCCCGAAGTTTTTACTTGTTTCAATTTTTTTCTTCAATTAGAATTATATATATATATAAATTATTTTCATTGTGTCATCCAATTAAAATTAATTATATATGCTACTTTTTCTTTGGGTCCTCATGTTTTTAATTGTTTTAACAAAATTCAGTTGTATTTTTTTTAAAATATCTTTATATGTTTTAGTTATAAAGTTTTTATTTGTTTCAATTTTATCTTTCAATTGGAATTATATATATATATATATATATATATATATATATATATTAATTTGTTTTAATTGTGCTCTTTAAATGAAATTGGTCATATACATTATTTTTATTTTCGTTCCTTATTCTTTTAATTTTTTAATAAAATTACACTATATTTTTTTTAAAAATATCTTTATTTGTTTCGGCCGCAAGATTTTTATTTTTTTCAATTTTTTATTTTTTATTCCAGTCCTTATTCATTGAATTTTTTATTTGATATTAATTCTTTTGGTTTTTTCATTTCTTCTTGGACAATGTTTATGTTTCATCCATATTTATGCATTTATGCTTTTAATTTTTATCATTTTATTTTTTATTAGGGTTTTTTTTATTCGGTTCAGTCCTTAAATTTTAATTTATATTGGTGATCATTTTAAAATTAATATTGTTTCCTTTTTCTCTTTGGTTTTAGTAATAATAATAATAATTTTAGTAATTTTCTTTTTTGTAAAAATATTTATCTTTTTTTTAATTCTGTAGTAATTTGATGATTTTAATTATTTGAACAATTATGTTGATAATAATTTTAAGTGTTATAGTAATAATAATGAGGTAACATAAGGATGAATTTTTAATTTATATTTCTTCTTTTTAGAGATAAAAAAATTAACTATTTATTTTTATTATTTGATTATTGTAGGTGTTTTCACAATTTATATTTTTTTATTTTTAATTTAAATTGAATTATAAAATAAATTAATTTTAATACAGAGAATTTAATAATTCAGATATCCAAATTTTTATATTTTTTAGTAATAATTTTATACTGATTTATTTGAACTAATCTGCTATGGGGCCCGCTGGGGAGCCCAATGGGATTTGTATTAGTGTTAGGCCTTAGAAATTAACAAAGTTTTGGCCTTTATATGAATCGATAAATGTTCCCAACTTAGCATAGCCAATCTCTTGTGATGTAAAAAAGAACAATACTGCTAGCATTTTTTTTAATGAAAAAAGAATCTGCTAGTTCAATTATACAATATTTTCTTGAAAACTTGGCGATGAAGTTGTAAGAACTTCGGATGATTTGGGATTTCCATGACTTGGCTTGGTTTGTAAGGTGAGAACGACTAGCTTTTGCCTAGTTTTTCACCGACAACAAAATTAATGAAATTGTAAAAACTTTAGATTAAACTTTGTTTTTCCATGTATATATATGTATGATCAAAGTGTATGGTCTTTATCATTCCATTTTCTCTAGCAAAAATAAGCCTTTTATTAAGACATGAGACTCTCTTATGCTCAATCGAGTAAATTGCAAGAGGAAACGAAAGTAAAATGAGAAAAATAAAAAGAGTATAGAGTGATGGTTGTATGTTCTCGTATGATCTTGTGTTATTGTGATTAACCTGTGAAATAAGTTACTAATCATTGTGATTCGTATTGTGACTGGTTAAAAAAGTCAGGCACTCACATGTGATTGACAATGAAAGTTGGCACCGTGCTCACAAGATAGAAAACTGGGTGGTGCACAGACTTGTGAAGGTTGTAATAATACTCTTTGGTGTGTTCCAACGCCTAGCTCCATGAGAGCTTGCGCGGAACACTACAAGAAAACTGTACAGCATTATGTGACGAAGTGAGGTTCTTGAGCCTGCAATTTCAGGACCAAGAAAATCAGTCTCTCTCCCATCGAAAATTGCAGATTCCATCAGCTGGGCAACACCAGTCCCTCCCTTGGCATTGTTAGGATATTGAGAAGGAAATTTTCCTGAAAGGGTTTCAAGAATGATTATTCCTAGACAGTACACGCCAAACTCCGCTGCTCCTGGGGCTTCACGGCCAAACAATACTCGAGCCAAAATTGGAATTCTGAAAGTAATGGCTCGCTATCATTGCGGAGAAAGACATTGAGGCAAGTTAGAAGAAGCATGTTCTGTATGTAGATGTGCGTAAGAGCCAAGCCTGCTTTCGACTTTCCTTATTTATTCTTACTTGCTCGGACTGACTGGCGCATGAGCGTAGGGTAGGCTCACGAGACTGCCAACAAGAGTCTCCAGGCAAGGGGAGGCTGAGCGGAAATCAATCATTCTTGGAAAAAAAATCATAGTATATTTTTTTAACTTAAACCGGTCAGTTTGATTCGGTTTTGGTTTACTAGTTTTAACTTTTAGGAAACACAACGTATTCATTTATCTCATTCTCTTTACCACCGTCACAACTCCGTTAGCCATCTGCGCCTTACAAGAAGAGCCCAATCCTCCATTTCCAAGCACTTCTGCTGAAGCTTTCATCAAATCTGGTAGCCCAAATACGCCCTTTTCATTGGTCACAATAACTAACTCACGTAGAACACCCCTATCATTATTAGATCCTTCACGGCCTGATCCCATCTTTTAGGCAACTCCCATTTCCTTCGGTCTGTTCGAAAACGAAACTTGCACCTCAAGTTCGGCTGCATTACCATTACTTCCATTTTCAATCACATCAAAATCCATGTCCCTTCCCCTCAATCACATTAAAGATGATCACGGCTATTATTGAAACAAGCAACACAGCCAGAGTTACGAACCCTGCTACATTCTTTCACACTTTGGCTCGCAACTCAAGGTCGCCTCCAAACCCTCGATCGACTTGCGAGAACAGGCATCACTGACAGCACCATATGCCAGCTATGCAAAAGGGAAGATGAAAGCCATGAACAACTGTTTTTTCCATGCTCATTCGCCAAAACAGTGTGGGACAACATATCAATGCATGGGCAGCTACAATGGCCTACTCTACCATGGTCTCAACTCCTCCAATGGGCATGCACGAGGTTTGCAGGCAATAGAAATATCAACAGTCACATTGCCAAGACAAGTCTATCCACAATAGTTTACTTCCTATGGTTTGAAAGGAACAACAGGACTTTCAAGAACATCCATCGTAATGCTCAAGAACTCAGCGCAGACATTATACAGCTGATCCGAACTCATTTGATGAATAATGATGCAAACAAGCTTATCACTCGAAATGTGAGTGAAAGATGGAATATTCACATAGAACCCAACATGGCTTAGGACAGTGAATGTTTTTCTGTAAAAGCCTAGCTCAGGGAAAGAGATAAGTAAGGCAGGGGTATGCCCCTAAAATCCTGTATATTTGCTTCTTTTTTTATCAATAAACGAAAGTTTGTTAAAAAAAAAAAAAAGTCTTCGCAACGCTGTTGCTTTTATTGTCGCTGCCAGCTTTGCCACCCCAACATCGGTAGGTGGTTCTGATGATCCTTTCAAGCCACACCCTTTGCCATTTTTTTCTCCACATAGACCATCATTTGCTCTAAAGGAGCTAAAATTAAATTAGGCGGTATCTCCCCTTCCAGCATATTGTTTGATACATTACATGACATCAAGGTTGGCTGGTCAATAGATGAAATAGTCCCCCTAAATTGATTGTTCTCGAGATGTAACTAGCTAGGCCGAGGCAACTAAGCCAATGATGATGGGATTCCTCCAGAAAACTTATTATCCGAAAGCCAAACCTTCTTCAGCGACTTCATTTTCAAGAAGAAATCTGAGGGAATCTCACCAGAAAACTGGCTCCCTCTCAAGCATGCAGCCTTTAAACAGCCTAAACGATCGACTCCAGGAATTGTACCTGTAAAATAATTATAAGCAAAGCTTACGCTTTGAGTCACTGCATATTAGCCAATGCATCAACATCAATGGTTCCTGATAAGCCCATTTTTCGAGCTGAAGACCCGTGACAATTCCATTGAAACAAACAACTCCATGCCAATGAGTTTTTTTATTGCAAGGGACAGAGCCTGACATCCAGCAAGAACTAGGAGCACCAGCATTAGTAAATGATTTTTTAAGCCTGATCAAAGACTCGGATACTGAAAATGACAACGAAAATTGGAGGGTAAAAACTATGAAGATAAAAAGAAATGAATGGAAATGCCAATCCAAGGCCAATTAATTTTGCACGGTTTTCGGTTACCTGCGTCTCTTCTTCTTCATGCCATGTTTCTTGTTTTTGCCTTAGCATTGCGAGGGAGAAGCTCGAAAAAACAGTTATAAACGTCAGGATTGTTTTTTTTTAATAAAGGTGAGTTTTGATTGAGCAGCAGCGCAGCAGCAATGAAGAGTTGAAGATTGTCCTCTACACAGCAGAAAAGCCCTCAAAACAGTATGAAGAGAAACAGCAGCAGCACAAACAACTAGCAGCGGCTTCGAACTGTTCCAGCAGCAGCTTCCAAACAGTATCCTTGCAACACACCTCACCGGCAGCAATCAGGCCTCTCCGAAAACAAAACCAGCAGTAAGCAGCAGACCTGCAACACAACAACCTAGACGCAAGACATAACAGCAGCAGCAGCAGATCCTTCCTCGCACAGTGTTCAGCAGCAGCAGTGAACACCTTCCCAACACAGTAGAAAACCAGCAGAACAGATGCCCCGGCGGCAAAGTTTTAACACAGAAGTAGAGTCTTTCAAGAATTTTGAAACTACAAAATTCTTGAAGTCTTCCCAGCAGCAGCTAACAATCTTGGCAGCAGGTCAATATTAAAATAATTATTGTGTATTTATATATGGATATAAACTTAAGAATCTTGACTTAACTCGAGTTTGATTGATTTTTTTTTAATGGATTCTTATTGTGATAGAAAATCTAAGAACAAGACAACTGAGTCAATCTAGCGCTCCATTTATATATGGTTATTTTGTGAATTCATGTTTTTTTATTGTGATGTGATGATTAAGATAATTTTTAACTATAATTTTGTATTAAAATAATACCTTTCAAATTTATTTATTTATGATATCACCCTTGTAAAACTATAAAAAAAAATACTTAGAAATATATCAAATTAATATTCTTTAAAATAAAAAAAATATTTTAAAATCAAGTTAGAACACAACACGACTGCAAGCTTTTATAATATCTCAACCAGCAAAGTTGATAATTATTTAGTTGAATCCTTTCTCACGTTAGGGATGCTAAAAATTGGGGGGGGAATATGATAATAAAAAAAAAAGTCAAAGAATAGACATGAAAAGTTGTAGCATAGGACCTACTTACATGCCCCACCAATTTAACTATACAAGTATATTCTTGGACTTTTTGTTACATATTTTCTTGATATTTATCATTTCCTGTAGAAAACATGGATTATAGAGCGGCTGAAAGTCAGCAAATGCCCTTTTATGCTTTCAACTTTTAGACATATTGACCCATCGTGGCTGGAGGGTTTAGTTTCAGAAGGAAAAGAGGGGGTGGTGATATGAAGGCTATGTGGAGATGGTGGTGGAGGAAATGCTGGTGTTGGAGGGGGAAGGCTGGTGAGAATTTTGTTGGACGTTATCTGGTAGCTAGCCAGCTGAGAAAAGAGGGCGGGGATGAAGATCCGGTTGGTGGAGGTGGTGGTTACGATGGACGGTCGGTCGGCTGGTGTGGGAGAGTGAGGTCTGTGAGGCAGAGACGGGGAACTGTTGAGGAAGGCCGGTGGAGGGTTTAGTTTTGGGTATACTGTAGCATGGGTCAAAGTGGGTTTCGGTTGAGCCTGTTTGGATGTAGGAGAGATAATTTTCCAAAAATGATTTTAATTTATTAAAAAATATTTTTTATATCTGAAATAACAAATAATTTTTACAATTTTAAAAACAATTATCACTAATTATTCTAGTTTGACTCTAACTCCATAACTACTATTTCTCAAGTTCTTTCTCTCCTTTTTTTCACGTGAACGAAGAAAACACAGCATGCAGAGAAGGAAGATAGTTCCATGAGAGAGAACTCTCGCAGAAGACCTCCATCATTATCCATTAACATTGGAGGGTTATTTTGATTCGAGCAATGAAAACAATCGTTGATTATTAGTTATATGACGCGTGGAATTAAGAATCTGGTGTGATTATCTGATGAGTCTGAAAGGCGCGTGCTCCATTAAACTCCATGTTCCTGCTACTGTTTCTCTGTAATTCAAAAACACAAGGAAGTATAGCAGAGTGAATAGTTCAGAATACCCTTTCTGACAGAAACTGCTAATCTTTTCGATATTAATTTTATTATTTCAAGCTGTTCTTACCGCATTTTAAACCAAACTTACCATGGAGGCTTGAACCGAAAACTCAGATGGCTTTGGAGCTATCTTTGATGAAGCCAGCCTGGACTTCTCGTTTGATTTTGATGAGGCGGCTTTTGCTGGAAATTCAACGGGTGGCTTGGAGAGTCACTTCTTTTAGCCATACACGTTGCCAAGAAATGGAGACTGGCTACTTCATCAGAATCAAACACGTCACTGTAGAAGCTACAGTTTGACTTTCAGTGCACGTCAATCAGTCTATAAATTATTGCCTCCAAGGGCATATTAGTCATTCTAACATGCGATAAACAGTAGAAAGACCATCCTACCCCCTGCTTTCAAAATCAACTGTGTTGAATAACTTTCCACAAGTAAACACGCTCACCTTGGCAGCTGCTATCCTTTCAATTCTGGTGATTGACTTGTGAGGGGGAGGGGGGCCTAAGGGACTTGGTCCAAAGTTGAAAATCTTTCAGAACCATCCCTCCATTTATTTATTTATTTATTTATTATTGTGAATAAATTGTGTGAATCGGCCATTCTATATGCTAAATTGTAGCCCCCCCCCCCCCCCCGCCACTGAGAAGTCCCTTCTCGCCGGTGAAAATGCAAATCTTTCTATTGAAATACAAATCTTGATCCATTTTCTCTCTTGTTTGATTCTTATAACTTTTTCTCTTTTTTTATTTTTATTTTAAAAAAATAAGAGTCTCCGGCAGTGTAAAGTCTTCGAGGAAAACGAGAAAAGTCAAGAAACGGGGAGTTAATTAAGAGCAGCACCTATCGGGGGATCACATCTGTAAAGTCTCCGGCATTAATCTACACGTTATTATTGCTTGACAGTTGAGCCATTGATTTGAACAAGTCAATGCGGAAAACGCACGGGCAAAACATGTTATGCTACTGTTTCACATACTTTTTTAAAAATACTTTTTCAAAAATTTAAAAAGAAATTATATTTGTTTTTCATTTTAAATTAATTTTTTTATAATTCTATATACTAATATTACAAATAATTTTTAAAAATAAAAAAATATTATTTTAATATATTTTTAAATAAAAAATATTTTTAAAATAATTAAGTATACCTCAATCCAGATTCTACGCCCTAATTGAATGTGTGTCGGCATGTGAAAATGACTCTCTCTCTCTACGCACTAATGCATGTGTGTCGGGATTGAAAATGACTCTCCCCCCCCCTCTCTCTCTCTCTCTCTCTCTCTCTCTCTCTCTCGTATTCAGAGAAGGAAATATATTTTATTGATATAAATGGAAGTAAAGGATAACTATTTTTAATTTTTAAAAATTCGATTTTATTCATCAAAATCTAATTCATTATTACAACTTGGATATAAAAGAAAATAAATAACAAGCACTGACAACACTAAATAGAGAAAACGAGCCATAAACCCGTAATTTGATGATGGGGTTAAGAAAAAAATTTTATCTAGTTTTAATATATATATAATTTTATCTTTTTTCTTTTTTGTTTTAGCTTTGATCTCTTGATTTTTTTTTTGTTTTTATGGGATAGTTTTTAATTTTTTATTTGTATTTATATATTTAAATTCTTAATTTTAACTTTTAATTTTTATTGTTATTTATTTTTGTATTAAATACAATTTGTGTTAAAAAAAACAAAGCAAATTTAACTTTGATGACATGAAATGAAAGTGAAACTCTCTCTTAAACATGTAAAGTGAATCTTGTGTTGTTAGTAATTTATTATCTTTGTGTTTTTTTCATTTGTTTTGTTTATGCGTTGTCTTGGTATATTTTTAGTTTAAAGTTATTTTTATTTCAAAAGATATTAAATTATTTTTTTTATTTTTTAAGATTTATTCTTGATATTATTATATTAAAAATATTTCAAAATATTGAGATTAAATTAATTTTAGATAAAAAAAACTTTATTTTTTATATATATATTTTAAGGCGTTAATATTAAATAAATATTAAAATATATAATTAGTCCACATATGTTTAAGAAAAAAACTCATAAAAATAATCGTTATCATTATTTTAAATATTTTATTTATGCTAAAATGAATATATATAAAACTAAATAATTAAAAAATTTGTAGGCTGATTATTTCGCTCAAATGTGTAGCACTATAAAAAAATCTGGGACTATTAGCTTTTATTTACATATTAAAAAAAAATTAGTTTTGGCTATGGTAAAGTACGAGCCAAGTGATTTATATATTTTTTCATTGTAGAGAATTTGGTCTAATTTTTCCACATGTTCTGTATATGTGTGGCTTTATATAGCTTTTATTTATGTGATATTAAATTTTAAATATCATCCCTAAAAAAGCTACAAGAGTCATTTTTTTAATAAAAAACAACATAAACTAATGAATTGTTTCAATTATTATTTTTATTGTTATTATCATTATTGTTAGATTATCACAATTAATATAATTGTCATTATAAATATTATTATAAATAATTAATATTCTTATTATTATTAACAATATTATCGTTATCATCATCATTATTGTTATAAAAAGAAATTATATTATTTTTTAAAAGATTTATTCTTCATATTATTATATTAAAAATATTTCAAGGTACTAAGATTAAATTAATTTAAGAGTTTTTTTTTAAAAAAAACCTTAGTTTATTTTTTATATATATTTTAAGGCATTAATATTAAATAAATATTAAAATATATAATTAGAAAGAAACCTTAAAAATAATTATTATCATTATTTTAAATATTTTATCTATGATAAAATAAATATAAAAAAATAAATAACTTAAAGTTTTATAAGTTAATTATTTTACTCTGTATAATATTATAAAAAATATAAGAAAATTAACGTTTTTTTAAAAAAAAAATCGTTTAAAATCTGAAATGGTAATTTATGATGTCTGAATGAAGCAATGGTTTAGTGGTTAGTGACAGCTATTAAGAGATCAACAAAAAAATATACCTAAACAAAATGAAAGGGGCCGACAATGCTAGCAATTTTTGTCCTCTATTTGTAAGACCATCCTTCACGCACCTACTTCAGGGGGTATCTGTCATGACGATCCGAAAATATTTTAGAAATTTTTTTAATTTTTATTTTATTTTTTATTTTAAATTTTAAAAAATAATTATTTTATATTATTTTGATGTGTTAATATTAAAAATAATTTTAAAAAAAATAAATAAATAATATTATTTTTATATATTTTTGAATGAAAAACACTTTCAAAATCAACCTCAACCACGCTCCCAGATAATCATGTACCTATCAATTAGTAAATTATCCATCAATGATAGATAATAGCTCCTGTAAAAAAAAATATAAATAGAATTTTTAAATGAGAAAACACAGTAGTAATCTACAATATATTATGAGAAAAATTACAGTGTTTTTCCCACACCATTTAGAGTATTAGGTAATAATAAACTAGAAACACTATTCTTTTCAAATGAAAAAGAAAAGCACACTGATGAAAAGAAAATAGAAAAAGAAAAAATAGCTAATAAAAATATCAATTTGCCAAAAAAATAAAGGTCATGCATCTCTTATACATTAAGTACACTATTTATTATTCTACATAAAATAAAAGAGTAATACAAACATAAGATTGGGTTTGGTTTGAATTTAAAATTCAGTTTGATAATATTCATATAATATTAATTACTAATTAAGTAATGTTACTATAAAAATAAAATTATTCATTCAAGTTTATATCTATTAGGTTCAAATTAAATTTTTATTTTTATATGTGATCAACTATGTAATAAATAATCCACTCTCCTTCTCCATGTCATTTTTATATATCTTAAAATGAGAGAAATTTTAATTTTATTTTTGAGAGTATTTTATTTCTAAATTGAAAAAATGTAAATATTTTGTATTTTATAAGTAGAAAATTGAAGGTTTAACCTACCGCGCACTTGTTTTAATTAATTAAGAATTATATATAGACTAAAATTTTAATAATGTTTAAAATAAAAACTCTTCAGAAAATGAAAAGGTTAAAAAGATCATAATTAAACTCTTGAAATTCAAGCGTATGATTAAATGAGTGATTTTAATGGCTTTAAAATGCTTATTTACAGCCATTAATATATATATAAATAATTATTTTTTAGAATATTTATTTAAAAAATTATATTAAAATAATATTTTTTTAATTTTTAAAATCATATCATTTTATCAAAACTAATTTAAAACATAAAAAAAAATTAAAAATATTTTTAAAACAAACAGCTCCAGAAAAGAAAAGATGGTGCGCAGGCAAGCAAATCGCAGTCACCAGCGCACGTTAGCATCCACCACAAACTTGAAAACATTATTAAACAGCTACGGAGGCTAGCAACTTGTCACGTACGCAGAAAGGTGTTGACACATGCTAGTTCAAAGTGGAACCCGCAAGGTGAAATGACGTAATTAGCCCGGAAACAAAAAGAAATTGAGCTAATGTTTATCACGTGCTCGATATTATAAAAGCTGACAAAAACAAGAAAGCGGAGGCCAGGTCAACATTCATGAGAGAGAAGAAAAGTGAATAAGAAGCAGCCGTTACGGATCATATAATTTTTACAAGTGTTTAAATTAAAATATAATATTTTTATATATAAAGTTTAATATAATGTAATAAATTAAAATATTTTTTATAATAATAATAACATCAAAGTGTTAACTTTTAAAATTATTATTATTATTACGGTCAAAACAATAACAATTATCAAACTAATTCGAGAGAAAAAAAAACAAGTAAGAACAAAAACTCAAATTATTATTATTATTATTCTTAATATTAATATCATTATTGTGTTAATAAAAAAAACAAAATTAAAATCAAAACTAAAAGAAGTATGAAAACATTAACAAAATAGAAAATAAATAAATAAAATAAATGATATAAGAAAAATAAAAATTATTACCTGAAAAAAATCATTTCAGTTGAAAATTAAAAAAATTGACCGCACTACATTGCGGGCTGAGCAAATAATTTTTATGATAAAAAAATTATCAGTTGAAAAAAAATCATTTAATTTGAAAATTTTACAAAATATATGTTCTACGTTGCGAGCTTAGCAAACAATTTTTATAGGATTTTATGGATCACAATGAAAATATAATATTTATATATGTGAAATTTCATATAATAAAATATTTCAACACACCCTATTATAACAATAGCAAAATCAAAGTTTTAAAATCTAAAATTATCATTACTCTTATTATTAAAACAATTAAAATTAGGAAATTATCCTGGAAAGATACTCAAAAACATTAAAAAAAGAGTAAGTAAGAAAAATAATTAAATTAAAGAATAATAATAATAATAATAATAATAATAATAATAATAATAATTCATATTATGAGTTATTATTAATTATTCTTATTCTTATTCTTATTCTTATTCTTATTATTGTGTTAATAATGAAAAAAATAAATGAAAGACTAAAAAAATCTTAAGAACTTTAACAAAAGATCAAACAAAAAAATAAAATAAAAATAAAAATTATCATTATTATTACTGTCAAAACAATAAAAATTATCAAATTATCGGGAGAAAAAAAAATATTAACAAAGGAGTAAGATAGAAAAACAATTCAATTATTATAATTATTATAATTATTATTATTATTATTATTATTATTATTATTATTATTATTATTTATGTGTGTGTTAATAATGAAAGGAAAAAAAATGAAAGAAAAAAAAATCCTAAAATTTTTAACAAAACATCAAAAAAAAAAAAAATAGTCATTGTTATAACTTTTAAAATAATAAAAATTATCAAATTATCCCAAGAGGAAAAAACCCGAAAAAATATTAATAGAAGAGTAACTAAGAAAAAAGCTTTAAATTATTATTGTTGTTGTTGTTATTATTATTATTATTATTATTATTATTATTATTATTATTATTATTATTATGTTAATGTTAATGTTAATAATGAAAAAAAATAAAAGACTAAAAAATATTATAAAAAATTTAACAAAAGATTAAACAAAAAAACTAAAATAAAAATTATCAAGTAAAAAAAGTTATATGACGTGAAAATAAATATAAAAAACAAATAAAAAGCTAAAAGAAAGAATAAATAAAGAAAAAAAATACAAATATCAATTTCCAAATGATTATAGATATAAAATAAAATTCAAGAACTAATTTTTTTTTAAAAAAAATAGCATCCCAACAAATAACAAAATAATAAAAATTAAAAATCAAAACTAAGCATACTTATATGTATATGGATAAAAGTAACGATTATTCTAGAAATAAAAATAAATAAAAGGATTAAAATAACAAAATTAAAATTAATATGGTTGAAATGAACATTAAATATAAAAGGGATTAAAATCCAAAATTAAAAGTATAAAAGCCGAAATGAAAATCAAATATATTATTAGTTTGAATCAAATGACAAAACTGAAGAAATCAAAACAACTGTACCGAATGAATTAATGTTTTTCAATCCAATCCGGAAATTATACCGAAGAAAAAAAAATATAAACAAAATAGTAAGTAAGAAAAACAATTAAAACAATACTATCATTATTATTATGAAAGAATAAATAAATAAATAAATAACTAAAAAAAATGCAAAAAAATCATCAAAAGATCAAACCAAAAAATCAAATAAAAATAAAAATTATCATTATTATTGCTGTCAAAAGAATAAAAATTATCAAATTACATGGAGAAAAAAAACCTAAAAAACATTAACAAAGGAGTAAGATAGGAACACAATTAAATAATAATAATTATTATTATTAGTTTTTGTGTGTGTTAATAATGAAAGGGGAAAAAAATTGAAAGATAAAAAAAATCCAAATTTTTTTAACAAAATATAAAAAAATGAAAATAAAAATAGTCATTGTTTTAACCTTTAAAAAAATAAAAATTATCAAATTATCCCAAGAGGAAAAAAATCTAAAAAACATTAACAAAAGAGAAAGTAAGAAAAAAACATTAAATTATTATTATTATTATTATTATTATTATTATTATTATTATTATGTTAATAATGAAAAAATAAATAAAAGACAAAAAAAGCCAGAAAAACTTTAATAAAAAATCAAACAGAAAAACTAAAATAAAAATTATCAAATAAAAAAAGTCATATGACGTAAAAATAAATATAAAAAACAAAAAAAAGCTAAAAAAAAATAGAGGAAAAAAATACAAATATCAATTTCCAAATGATCATAGATATAGAATAAAATTTAAGAACCAATTTTTTTGAAAAAAATACCACCCCAACAAATAAGAAAATAACAAAAATTCAAAATCAAAGCCAAGCACACTTATATGTACATGGATAAAAGTAAGGATTATTCTAGAAATAAAAACAAATCAAGGGATTAAAATAAAAAATTAAAAGTCATAGAGCTGAAATGAATATTAAATATAAAGGGATTAAAGTCACAAATTAAAAGTATAAGTGCCTAAATGAAAATCTAATATATTATCAATTTTAATCAAATGACAAAACTGAACAAATTAAAACTACTATACTGAATAAATTCATATTTTTCAATCCAATCCGGAAATTTAAAGTCTAGGGATCAAACTGAAAAATGGACATTGAATCAATTCCAATCAGAGGACCCAATCGAACAAAATCATAACTTATATACCAAAATAAAGAAAAGAAAATGAAATCAGAGGACCGAATTGAAAAGGCATAAAACTTGGGGGACTCTCCTGCACTTATACGTGTAGAGAGAGAAACGTCGCCACTGGCTTTAACCGGCCACCGCCACGTCCACAGACCTTGTATGAAGACACGCGCTGTTGCGGGATTAAGACAATGCGTCTCCGGAATCACGTCTCCGGGCACCGAAAAACACCGCACTCATCGTCTAAGATGGGCGTGGGCAGAAAAAACGTCTGGCGCGTTCCGTGCACGCTCTGAGAGTTACAAAAATAATAAAAAAAATTTAGGTCAATTACGCACCCGACCCTGGTCCAAAACCGTTGTTTTTGTCTTATCGGGGGCTATGGACATAATTAGCTATTTTTAAAAAATAGTAAAAAAAAAGTTGTGGCGGACCGGACAGAGCCGTACGGGACCGGTCTGGTCCGTACACGCACAATTACCTGGGTAACCCTCAGCCCTTAACATTTTTTGTCCTATTGGCTGGGATAAAATGGTTAAAACACTGTTCAAAACAGTGGAAAAAAATGGAAGAACTCGCGCGACGTACAGACGAAAAGTACCGAGTCCACAGTGCACTGAGTCTGGTGCTACAGGGAAACACTGAGAGGGAAACACTGAGCTCTTTTAGGTTTTGTTATAATTGGATTTGCGGTGGTTTCTATAATCGAAGATGTTAAACTATTTAGAAATTTTTTATACCATAGTTTTGTAATGTGAATTCTACCAAAATTGTGATTGAACCGTAGATTTTGAAAAGTATCTTTTTACCTGAATACAGACCACATAAAATGCAGATGAACACGATGACAATAATCACCTTCATAATTTTTCGTCATAGTAACACACTCAGTAACAGAGTGGAGGAGAAGGAGGAAGACGATGATTTTGGCAAAAAAAAAAAACAAAAAAAGAAGACGATAGCTGAAGGTCGAAGTATATTCGAGTGGAATCAACTATTATGATAAAGGAGTGAGATTATCATATGCATACAATCCCATCGCCTACACTGCAATTCTTTCATCGTCTTTATTGATGTTATCTTTATCATCATTGATTTTGTATTCACTCATTTTTGCCTCTCTTGTGGTAGCTTGAATTTTGTAGATTTGTTTTTAGAAAGAAATAGAAAGTGAAACGGATCAGAGCCAAAGAAGAAATTGAAGGTAATTGTTTGGTTTGTTGAAAATTGGAGATAATTAAGGGGAGCAGTGAATGTGATTGTTTGGTTTGCAGGAAAGTAAATGATAGGATAGGAAAATAATGTTGTGGGTGTTTCCTTGAGAGATAAAAAAACATAAATATATAATGGGTAAATGTTATTTCTTTTTATTCCTATATTATTATTATTATTCTTAAATTTAGTCTTCTTACTCTTATTTTTATTTCATATCATATCCTTAATTTTATTTTGTATCATAATATTTTTATTGTTATGATTATTAATATATAATATTTTAATATATATATATATATATATATATATATATATATATATATATATATATATAATTTTACAAGTTGACAACAATATGAAAAACATAGTAATCAAACACATAAAATTATTTTTCATTAAACCTCAAACTCAACCACAGTTTTAACCAAACACTTTAATTTCAGTTATGAACTACACTATAAGTGTTTTTCATGAAACTGTTTTTTTAAACCTCAACTACAACAACAACATCAATGTCAAACACCCCTTTAATTAAATTTTTGGGTTACGTGGGTCGTATATCTGCGTGTTGGTCCTTATCGATACATTTAGAGAATCTTCACCCCACCTAATTGAAAAGGAAATTTTATAAGAAATAATTTGAGGCAAAAATAATTTCAAAATTTTCAAAAATATTTTTAAACATAAAAGCAAACACAATCTAAATTAATAATAAATTATTATGTTTGTTTAATTAATTAGATTTAGGGAAGGGATTTATCATTTAATAAAATCATTATAATTTTGTCTAGTATCATATGTTAACCTTGTATATAGCACATAGACACATAATATTTAGTGCTTGTTTGCTGATGTAATGTTTAATGTGAGAAATTTTGTTATGAATGTTTTAAAAAATAGTTCATTTGTAATATTTGTGTTATATAAATCAACTCAACCATCAAAAGTCATAAAATATGGATATTATAAGTGATAGTAGATAAAAAAAAAAAACCCCCTAAGAAATGGATATAATGGATAGAATTTTTGAAACCTCATTAACTCAACACAATTTACATTAAACTCTTTTATCTTTATATTTGACAATTTATAGGTTAATAATTTACTTTTATTTTATTTAAAAATATTTAAGCTTCAAAGTTCTTATTAGTGAGCTTTATATTAGATCTTTTTAACATCATTAATACACACACACGTCTTTTTATGTGATGGAAGGTAATTAGAATTCAAAGGTGACCCTCTCAGGTATGAAAATTAGACTTAACTTTGAGGTTGTCATGACATATATAGTCCATGTTGTAGTCTTCCTCTAAATATGGACCTATGAAAGTTAACAATATGAATTCAACTCGAAAATATATGTGATATCCATGAAAAGATTTGTCTGGCACGATATATTTAATTGTTTTAGGTCCATTAAAAAAGAATTGAATGAGTTGGGTTTATAATTTCAAAATATTAAATATTAGGTTAGATATAATTATGGGCTCAAATTCGACACAACTATATCTATAAACGCCATTACTTTTCATTTTTTATATATAAAATAATAAAAATAAAGACCAAAAATTATTGACAACATATCCTTTTTTATTAGTTTTGAGATCATAACTTAAATAGTAAAATATTATTTGAAATAATAGGTTTTATATATAGTTCATTTACCCAATATTGTAAAGTATCATATTATATTATTTTATCACACGTAATATTATTTCATTTATCCCTTTATAACAAAGTTTTTATTTAATAACAATCATTCATTTGTCAATTCAAACTTAACAATTGACCAATAAAATTATGATAAATGAACTAATTTTTATTTTTATCAAAATATTTTTTCCACACGTCACAAATTCATAAGTTAATTGTTTAGTTCTTATAGCATTGATATAAGGAGGGTTATTACTAAATAAAAATGTTACTATACAAGAACAAACAAAATATGATGTCTAATGATCTTAAATAAACTATTAATTGTGATTCAATAACAAAATAGAATTGCATTAAATAAAATATTAAATTGTGATACAAGGACAAAATAGAATTGCAATAAATTTGATAGAGAGGGAGAGATGAATAAAATCCAACTATATCTAATTTAATTTCGTGAGTGATATTAGATAACATATTGGGTTTAAAATTTAAATCACTAGAAAATAATAATCAATTCCTATTTTCTTTTCACAATAAGCAACTCCATTTTGAATAGTTTAATATTATATTCCATACACAATTCTCAACGTACAAACAACGTTCATATCATGGAATATGAGGGGGAAGCACGGCATGGCATGATTGTAAATTCTTGTAAAAGACACGGGCAATTCAGGGAAAGCACTCGCCGCCTCTACTTTCTTTTCAGGACGCGTTCTCATCCTCTACTTTTCTTTTTCTCAAGCTAAAAAACGTGCTTGAAAAATAAGGAAAGGGAAATTATAGAAATCAAAGATAACAGGAACTCCTGGCCAGTCAGACAGGTTCAAAGAACGTGTTCGTGAACCCAACACCCTACCTTATATTCCCCGTCCAAACCTACTCCCCACCAGCGAAACGAGGACATCATGAGCAAGCATTTCCCTTTAACAACCACATCCCAAGAGAGTCATCATTCGATATCATCCATGGCGAAGTTGGCTCAGAAATCTGGCAGGCCCCAGGACCAGATATCAAACTTCGCCCAGAAATGCAATCTTTTGAGCCAGTACTTGAAGGAGAGAGGGAGTTTTGGAGACATTAGCCTTGGAATTAATGGAAGGGCAGAAGTTAAAGGTACACTTGGAAATTAAATCTGTTCATTTTTCTTAGTTTTCTTTCCAGATGAGCGGATCTAAGAGTCTCTTTTTATCTTTCACTGATGCATGCTTGATACAGACAGACTCCTGTGTATGTTTCTTATCTTCTGTATGTTTGATATCGTTTTTAGGCCTTGAGACACATACTCCACCGGCAACAACATTGAATCTGCTCAACAACATGGAAAATTCACCTGATGATATCACTTCGGGGCAGAACGCTATGGCATCTGCAGACATGATGAAATTCATGGATCTCTTTCCCCAGTTTGTGGGTTCTGCTCCTCCAAATTCTACTGATGACGCCATTATTAACAAGGCTGATCACTTGAGGTGCCAACAGCGACCATATAAAGACTGTTTGTTTTTACACCTTTTGATTTAAAAAAATATTATTATCATTCAGCTTTACTTTTCATATACTGAAGTTGTATGCGTTTTTATGACATCAGGCAATCGTCTCCAGTGGATCCTGAACCCGCCCAAATGACTATATTTTACGCTGGAAAAGTGAGTGTTTTTAATGACTTTCCGGCTGATAAGGCCAAGGAGATCATGGCTTTGGCTACCAGGGGAAGCTCTCTTACTACAGATGGGTGTCCCAGCTCTACTCCTGCGATGATAAAAGTCAAATCCTCCAATTCTGTTGCTGCTCTTGACTCCAGTAAAGGCCAAGAAGTACAGCAACTACAATCTCAACCTGGTGCTTCAGGTAAAAAAATGTTTCATAATCTACCTGTTCTCGTGTTGTTAATGATTTTTAAACTTTAATCAGCGAAGTAATACCCTTGCAATAACCATTTCTTTCCATTTTTTCTTACAGATGTGCCGCATGCTACAAGAGCATCACTTCACCGGTTCTTTTCCAAGAGGAAAGACAGGTACTGATATTATACTTAATATTGTTCTTGTTTAAATTCCCAACTAGCAAGCTCAAATCTTCTTGCGATATTTTTCAGGGTTGCAGCAAGAGCTCCGTATCAGATTAACAGCCCAACCCCGGATCATCCTAGGCCTCCCAGATCTGAAGAAGACAGCAACCTGTTTCTTGCACTACACGAAGGCCAATCATCAAAACAGCTCCAGCTTAAACTGTAGCTACAAGCTAGCTAGAGATTACTTAGCTCATCATGCATCCCGTGAATTAACGCACGATGTTGTTGTAGGATCTTTTTTATTCGTTGTACCCATACATTTACACACAGATTTTGCAATTAATCCCCTTGTCCGCGCGCGTGTGTATATATATTCATTGTGAATCCACTGCTGAAGATTTTCATGCTTATATCCTTCTTCGTTTGTATATTCCATATATTGATATTGTTCCTTGATTTTGGAGGGGAACATGGTCATAAAAATGAAAAAAAAAAAAAACTTTATTTACTCTCGCCAATCTCACGAGATCAGGAAGAAAATAAAGTAGAAAAGTCATGGGTTGACTTCAGTCTGCAGTCACGAGGTGGCTAAACAAAAGGGTTACTCTTGAAAAAAAAAATAATAGATTCGATTCTTGATTGATCTGTGGATGGTAGCTCACCGGAGTCCCGTTGGCTTCATCTCCTCCTCTCTCTTTTTTCCCTTTTTCTTTTTTCTCAAGTATAGTATTTTATTACTAGATTATATCCTCTTTTTAGTCCAAAACATTATAAATAACCCCGGTGGCTACTAAGTTATTGTTTCGGAATGCATTTAAATTTATTATTTTTAATGCACTGATATTAAAATATGTTTTTAAAATAAAAATATTATTTTAAATAAAAACTAATTTAAAAAGCAATCAGACCCCATCACGAGGCCACTCTCAAATGACAACGTGATCCATTTTGAAAAAATAAAATAAACATAGCTATTATTCAAAAAGAGGCCTGACAGAGAAAGTAAGGGGGTGGCTAGTGTTCTCGCATGCACATCTAAAAAGCCATTTGAAAACGAAAGTCATCTATGTACAAGCTCAAGAATAAGAGCCTATTTGGTATAGTTATTGTTGTTGTAGTTGAAATTGAGAAAAAATAATTTTATAAAAAGTATTTTTATCTTCATTTCAAAATAAAATTGAAATGTTTGGTCAAAACTGTAGTTGAGTTTGAGGTTTAATGAAAAACAGTTTCGAGTGTTTGGTTACCATACTTTTCATGTTGTTGTTAACTTGTGAAATTATTTTTTAAAAAACACATGCACATATATTTTTTAATATTGTATATTTAATTATCATCATAGTAAAATATAATTAATAATTCAAGTAAATTACACACTCGTTTTTATTCTCCTATCAAATTACTTGCAATTCTATTATGAACTATATTCATATGATATGACGCAGCAGAAACACACAAGGAATACGACCAACGTCGATATTCCGTAAAGAAATCTAAGATGAGAGGAACTATTAGAGAAGTTCAAAACTTTGTTCAATAATTTAATGATCATTCGGACAGGGGCTTATAATAATATTTAAAACAGAAACCCTAGCCCTAACCGATGTTGGATAAGGAAATGACGCTAATAAAATTACCAAAAATAGCAAATTTGAGATAAATGCAGCAATTGAAAATATTATAAACCCTAAGCAAGCCGAAATTGATAGAAGTCGATTTAGACTCGAGAATAAAGAGTTATGACTAAAATGAAACTTTCTTAAAATGATAAAAACGACAATTTCGGGGCCTAAATGATGAAATTCGGCCAAAAATTGGTATGCATCAACAACAAAGCTTTTGATTTATTCTGGAAACGCCGAGACGCATCAATTAGGTAATCTCTATCTACATAATTTTTATTTTTTTTAAAATATAATTTTTTTATATTTTTAAAAAATCGGACTGGGTCTGTCCCAAACTAAATGGGTTGGCCCAGCCCAGTTGGCCCAAAAGGGGCCAACTCTGTGGGACTTGGACTGGGCTGAGAGCAGCCCAGCCCAGCCTAGCCCAAGAGTTCCAATAGCAACAAAACGGTAAGGTAAAACGGTGAGTTTTTTCTTTCGTTTTCATTTTGAATTATTCGGCCATGTTATTGTTCACGTGAATAGTAACATGGCCGACTTTAACGAGAGGGTCAACGGCCAGTATCGACTGGTAGAGGAGGTCGAGGTGGTTCTCCCTGTGGTGGTGACATAGGAAATGGTGTTGTGTGGTGATTGGTATAAGCCTCGGAAGGTTGCAGCTGGTGCTGCTGTCACTAATGCTCTCTTACAATGAGGCTCATTTTCGCTTGTTGGAGGTCATGGCAGAGCTTGTGACGTGTAGGAGGGGATGACGATGGTGCTGAGAGCTACGGTGACCGTGGAGAGAGAGAGCAACGATGGTGACTGTAGAGAGAGTGATCGTCTACTGTGTTGAGGAAGAGAAAGAGATTGACAATGACATGCATGCATTCTTCCCAGTCTTTATGTTAGATTGGAAATCTTGTTTGCTCGACTTGTTTCTTCTCAACGGGAGCCTATAATGGCAACTCTCACTAGCATGTGAATGTGAGGCTGTATTGAGGAAGAGAGAGAGAGAGACGCTCTCTTCATGAATTACCTGCGGCTGAGTCCCCATGCATGTGAGACTGTATTTTTTGAAAAGCATCTTACAGATGCTTTTCGTTACCTGTGGCTCGACCGCATTTTTTGGTGGGACCCACAGTAAAAACTAGGGTCCTCGTTTGGTAAAATAGCTTATGGCGCTGCGGTTCAACGCAATTGCAGGTTGAACCGCAACGCTAAACACTCACTAATTCTAGACGTAAGCCTCTCATTAATTCTAGGATTTTAAAATACAATTAAAGTTACTATGAAAAGTAGAATGGGATAAAAGCTTGAGAACAATAAGTTTGATTTTTTAGTGGTTTGTGGTTCATAATCATATTCTATGATTGCTAATAGTTACTAAGAAATTACATGATCGCTAATAATTATTGAAAACTTACATGATCGCTAATTTCATAATTCGTGAGATTAGTTGAATTGCGTGCAAGTTAGCTCGGATCCCCATGTTAATCTAAAACAAAATACTACTTTTCATAGCAATGGTTTGTGGGATCCATAAAATCTATAATCTTTAACTGCAGTTGCAATCTATAAAATCTATAATGCTAATGAAATAAACATGTCTAATTTTTTAAGTTCTAATATTTTCCAAAAAATATTATTACTCGTTTGTTTATGAGCTGGCAGCAGAGCTAACCAAGCATTTATAAAACATATATTAAGAATAATTATGGACATAATTTTATTATATATGATTTTAAAATAAAATTAAAGTTACGAGGAAAAGCTGTAAAACAATACAGTCATGAAGATGATTCTCCTACAATTTAACTTGTATTATTCTAATATATTTTATTTTTGAATTAATAAATTTTAATAATTATTTTAATTTCAATAAGTATAAAATTATTATTTATTCCGCCCGCATTGTAGATATTTTATCTATTAATTCACTAATCATAACTAATTGCAAGAACCACAATATAAGTTAACATTGTAAACTAATCAATTTTCTATAAAATAATTTACTTAAAATAAAATAAAAAGTATTTTTTGCTTCAAAATATTTCGCAAAAAAGAGAGTCTATTCTAACATGCGCCAGTCCCTAAAAAAGAGAAGATAAATACATGCATTTAAAAAAATAAAAAATTATAGCTTAATTAACTAACGTCAATCTAACCTTATCCAAGACCCGGATCATTCCTATATCAGAATTTATAATTATGTTATTTGAGAATAACACCGTGCGACGGACCCAATCAAGCCCCCCCCCGAAAAATATCACAGGCCTACCTCTCTCTCAATAACCCAATCAATGATCACCGTCATGGCACCTGTCGTTTCTCTACTGCCAGTCCCAACAGCTCATTTCACAAAGCTCGTAATTTTATCAACTGCCCCTAAAATAATAAGAGGGTGTTTGGGAGAGCTGTTGCTGTAGCTTTTGAAAGTGTGTTTCGTGCCGAAATGCATTAAAATGATGTTTTTTTATTTTTTAAAAATCATTTTTGATATCAGCACATCAAAATGATCTAAAAACACTAACCGTATGTTTTTAAAATTCAAAAAAAAAAAAAAAAAATTGGACCAAAAGCACCCAAAAGCACTTTTGGGTGGCTTCCCAAACACCCCCTAAATCGAAGTATAGTAATAGTCTCTCTTGAGCGATCGTTTTCCTCCCTCCCTCATTTTCTCTTTCTTTTTTTTTTTTTTTTTCTTTTTACAGTCGATCGATCGATCGATCGAGGTCTATCCTTTCCCTTCTTCTTTTCGAACCCTAAACCACACTAGTACCGAGAGAAAAGCAACACCCACCGAATTTCTCTTGCTTAACAAACAACAAGGCTCTCGATTTTTCTCTTTATTTCTAAAAATGCAACAGCAGAGGCTTAAGCAGCAACAACAGGCACTGATGCAACAAGCTCTTCTCCAACAGCAGTCTCTTTACCATCCTGGTCTCCTCGCTCCTCCTCAGGTGCTCCCACTTTTCTTGTGCTTTTCCTTATTGGTTCTGATTGAGCCGATTGCAACTATGACTATCGCATTATTAGAGCTAGGGTAAGGTTTTGGGAGCTCAAGGTAGGAGGATTTTGAGTTTCCTTTTTTTTCGAAGTTCTTATGGCTTTTTATTGAAATTTTAGGGTTTTCGAGTTCCTCATATTACTACAAGCTTGCTTGTTTTTTTTGGTTCTTCTGGGTTTTGTTGGAAATAAATGAGAAGTTCATTAATTTGTGTGAGATGCGTTGTTTTCTGAGGACATTTAATGAATTTGATATTTGTTTTTTTGTTCTTTTCATTTCTTTGATGCTTATACAGCTTGGAAGGTTGAAGTTAGAAATCTAAGCAAAAATTTGGGTGCTTGTGTTGTGTGTTAGTAAGCTTAAGCTAGCTGTGCCTTATCTATCTTATCAAAAGAACATCAACTTGATCATGGGTTTTCTTCACTCATTTTTATTTGGTGTGTTTTCATCAACTTGACAGCTAAGTTTTGTGTATCCCGGCATTAGTTGCTGGTCATTTTCAAATTACTGTCTTCTTCTCAAATTACTGTCTTCTTCTATGTGCTTCTCTGTGTTTATTCACGTGTTCAAATCGTGAGGGAGTGAATTATCAAATGTCCTTTAATGCTAAGTTTCACAGTGGGGTTTATCAGGCCCTGATTTGCTATCAAACTCTTCACGCCGTAGGCTTTTGGTGTTCTTGAATTGCAGAGGGATACACATCGTTTCCAGTGAAATGCAGCAAAAATTGGGTCCATTTTCCTTAGAAAATCTTAACTTAGCCTATATTTCAATTGGTTTACTTCTTGACGATTATCATCCACATCAACTGATGGTTCTTGCTTTAAGTGAAGGAAAAGCAGGACACAATTTCCATTTCTATACTCTTTGTCACAGGAACTAGAAAAATGTTGGCATGAGGAGGAATGATGGGTTTTATAACCAAAGCTGCCATCTGGGGATTGAATTTCTACTGAGAATTCAACTAGTATTGAGATTAGGAATCAAGAAAACTCATCTTTATATAGTTTTTTCTCTCTTAACCTGACCACTATATTTAAGAAGATGAAAGGTTAACAATAATTTGAATGTGAAAGTGTAACTAAAGCATTTTTCTTCTGCTCAATGTCCTGTTTGTGTTAGCAGTAGTAATCCAGCCTATCTTTTTAGCCTACTTTAAGAACTATTTTATCTTCCCATTGAATAGTTTGTTCTGTCCATGCTTCTAAAAGCTGTATGCCGTTAGAGTTGAAATATTTTAGATCCAGTTAGATTGAGATGGAGGCATTTTTCTTATTAAATTCCATTTTCCTCCATTTTCTTTCCCCTTTCTCATTTTAATTTTGCAGATCGAGCCAATTCCAAGTGGAAATCTGCCTCCTGGTTTTGATCCCAGTACTTGCCGCAGTGTGTGAGTATTTGTCTAGACATTTTTTCTTTTTATTTGTGTTTCTTTTCTCTTATCTTTTGATTTTACCTGTTTGTGCATGCAACTGCCCACCACTTCTATTTTCGTACTGACAGTCTCTTCCTTGAATGAATTTCTTTATTTTTCTTCAAAAAAATCGATAAGTTTTAAAATGAAATACCATTTACTTGTGCTTTTCTTCAATTTTTAAATTGCATTAATAATCTGATGACCAATTATCTGATATATATATATATATATATATTTTTTTTTTTTTTTTAATTGAAGAAGGTTACTTATATGCTTATTTATTTCCCTTTTTTTTTTTAAAAAAAAAAACTTCTAGTTTTTTTACTTTTGAAAAAAATGCAGGTATGTGGGAAACATCCACACTCAGGTAACTGAACCCCTCCTCCAAGAGGTTTTTGCGAGTACTGGTCCTGTTGAAGGATGCAAGCTTATCAGAAAAGAAAAGGTAAAAAAAATCCTGTAGTGTAAATAAGTCTTAAGACATTACAAAAAAGAATAAATGAGCTCTGGTGGACCAAGACACAAAAAATTGTGGATAGAAATAGTGTAACTATGATTTTGCCCTTGCCAAAAAAACTAATTATGCCTGCATTTGGAGGTAGAAAAGTCTTTTACATGAGATACATGTCATTGCAAAATTGATTAGGGACAAAATGGTTTGGGCATGCTTTCTGTTACATTGTAATGACTATTTTGCCCTCAAAAGCAAAATAAATCTTTGGATGAAGGGTTCTTTCGTCGTTTTATATAGAAAATAAACAGTAGAGTTATGGTCTTGCCTTTGGAAGAGAAAAATACATGCATAGAGGGGCTTCATTATCCTTTTCCTTTTAAACAGTAAAATAGGGAAATTAACCTTGCAATTAAAAGAAACAAAGGCTGTTTGTGAGGGTGTTTTGGTCTTTTTTGATTGGTTTCGTTGTTATTTTCAGGTTTTGTCAGGGGCAACTCATTCATTTTATGTTCTTAAGTATTATTATAAAAAAGTTGTTGACGCGAGCAATGCTGGCGTCAACACATCATGGCCTCCGTGCCATTCTAGTGGCATGTGAGGCATCATGCAGTGGCCAAAGTCTTGCTTCCGCTGCAACGTTGGGAGAGGCGCATCGTCCTCTTTCCAGCGGTGTTGCGGGTGCTCACCAAGGAGATTTGACTGAGTTGTGGTGAAGGTTTTTTAACTCTTCTCTTCTGTCTCTTATTTCCTAGAAAAGTGCGCTTGAACTTCCAAAAAATTAATTGTGTTCTTCTGTTTGTAATCTCATCAATTTCGGTTCTCCTTTAATTACTATTTATTTGACTTTTGATGCTTTTTGAAGTTTGGACATTTTATTGAATTTAATTTATTATCCGATTTGGCCACTTTACTTTTAATTGCTCTATTTTTGTGCTTTATACTGGTGAAATTTTTTCCTCTATTTCATCCGTTTAAATTTTATTGCATTTGGTTTATTTATTTATTTTATCCTTTTCTTGAATTATCATTTTTTCAATTTTGTTCCTCAACATTTAATTTCATTTGGCTTTTTATCTAGTTTTGGTCATCATTCTTTCAATAACCTTTTTGTTATTTTCTTTTATTTTTTCATACCATGTTTGGTTTGAATTTTTTGAGTTTTAAAATGTTTTACGGTTGAATATTTTACTTTGCTATTTTTTAATGGTTGGCTTCCAACATGGCAAATCTTTATTATTTTTTTTCAAATTTATTATTTGACATTTGGTTATTAAACTCTTAGCTTCATTGTTTTTTGTGTTTTTTTTTTTTTGGTCGAGTTATAATAAGCTCATATCCCAGGTAATATGTTAATCAAGTTAACCATGGTGACCTTGTATTTTTCTCTCAATTTTTTTATTAAAATATATTTTTTTAATAATTTCACACCATGGTGTTAAATTTTTAGCCTGAGTTATTTGTTCTTTTCCCTTTTTTTTTTGCCGGGTTATCCTGAGTGCGAGTCATTCAAGTTAACCTAGGTTAGCTTATATTTTCTTTCTTAATATTTTTTTTTTATTCAACTTTGTTTTTTTGCTAAGTTCTTCTTTTGAAAGTTTTTTTTTATCCTGATCTCATATCTTGAGTGGTGAGTCAGTCGAGTTAACCCCCAACTGACTCGTTTTTTTCTCCATTTTTTATAACTATTTTTTTTTCAATTTCATTGTTTTACATTAAATTATTTGCCTTAGAATTTTGTTATTTTTTCACTTCTCATTCTGTCTTGTTATTTTAAGAGTGGGTTGGTCAAGCTGGGTTAGCTTGCATTTTTATTCATTATGTTTTTGTTATTTAGCCTGGGTATTTTTTGTCAGGTTTCTTTTTTTGAAATCTATTTTTTTATCCCGATCTTATGTCGAGTGTAGTGGGTTAGTCAAATTAATTTAGGTTGACTCATTTTTTTCCTTATTTTTTTTATGGTTTGTTTTTAATTTTTTCATTTTGCATTAAATTATTTTCCCTTGAGCTCTGTCATTTTCTCACTTTTCTCATTGTTTGGTTATTCGGAGAGTGGATCGGTATAGTTAACTCACTTGAAGTTTTTTGATTTTTTTTCAACTTTTTTTTTACTAGGTCATTCATTTGAAAATATTTTACTATTCTGATTTCATATTGCGGGTTATTGGTTCGTCAAGTTACCTTGACTTGACTTAGGTTTTCTTTTTTGGCATTGTATTTTATTTTTTATCTTCACTTTTTATATTAGGTTGTTAGGCCTTAAATTTACAATATCTTTATATTTTTCCTTTCAAGGGTTCTTTTTGTCTCAAATCTCAGGTCGTGCTTTAGTTAATTTAACCCAGGCTGTCTTAGATTATTGTTGCTTGGATATTTTATTTATCTTTGCAAAAATTTTGGCATTGCCCACGCGGCATAATGGGGGCCACTTATCTAGTTGTGTACTAAATGGAAAGAATCTAATTATTCTGTGTTTCTATTTTATTTTAGTTCAGTTTGTCAGATTTTCTGCTATTTTTGACATCTCCATTGTCTCCACTTCTGCAGTCATCCTATGGATTTATTCACTACTTTGATCGCCGAGCAGCTGCGCTTGCTATATTATCTCTTAATGGAAGGCATTTGTGAGTAGCTAACTTTTGATTGTGAATTATTTTACTCTTGTAAAGATCCTCCGCACTCCAGCTTAAATTGTTTCAGCATCTTATGACTGCACGCTTTGTAGATTTGGTCAGCCTATCAAAGTTAACTGGGCATATGCTAGTGGTCAGAGGGAAGACACATCAGGTTGTTTCTTTTTTTAAGCTCCAAATTTTATGCTTATTTTAGATTTATTGGCGTGTTAAACATGGACATCACATCAATGTGCAGGTCACTTCAACATTTTTGTTGGAGATCTTAGTCCTGAGGTTACTGATGCAACATTGTATGCCTGTTTTTCTGTTTATCCCAGTTGTTCGTAAGTTTCTCCTCCCTCCCTCCCTCACTCTTGCTCTCTGCCTGTGTCCACCATTGCTGATTTCAGTGTTTTCATGTCTATAGTTGGTGAAAACATCAAGTTACAAAGTTTGAAAATGCGTGCTTGATGGTTTATCATCTCATTCTGTTGGTGTTAAAAGGCTGATCACTGTAACTAACCCTGTTCTGGTTTCAGAGATGCAAGGGTCATGTGGGATCAGAAGACTGGGCGTTCAAGAGGGTTTGGGTTTGTTTCCTTCCGAAACCAACAGGTATTATATTCACTCAGTGAAATCTATTTCTCTAATTTTTTATTTATTGTGATTCTGACCTTGTTTTCCTCTCAGGATGCCCAGAGTGCGATAAATGACCTAACAGGTATGGATGATGGTACTTGGTAGAATTGTTTAATGTTTTCAGGGTGATTGTTTCCCAAGTGTGGTGTATTAGGAGAACTATTTCAACATATAATGGAAAACATTTAGAATGAAATTTATTCTAGTTAATCAATTTTAGTAGTGGAATAAGAATGTGTTACTTATGCTCCCATCATTCTTTAATTTCATTTTTACTTCATCAAATTGTGAATGACTGAAAATGGAAAGGAGCTGTGATATATAAACCTTTTTGCATGTTCACTTGTTATGAGTTGTAGGGGTTGCTGGGAAAGTTTAGCATTTTGAGATGCAGTGCCGGAATTTGTACTAGCTGTCGTTCCCTCTCTGAAATGGTCATTTCTGATATTGTCCCACTAAATTTGAGGTCCTAGGAAGGAGTATTTGGTAATAGTCCTATCCATTGGTGTCTGCATGAAATTATGTAAGTAAGACATGAATCGATACACTTATGATTCCTGGGGGTTCTTAACATAGCATCTAGCATAAGCAAAAGTTAACTAGTTACACATCATTAGGTTCAATCTAGTGATGTGTGATTGATTTTCTGAAGTGGGGAAGTTTGTCAACCTAAATCATCACATTTCTGTTGGATTATGCTTGCTTAAGGTCACCTGGCTTGCAGGAAAGTGGCTTGGCAGTAGACAGATTCGGTGCAACTGGGCTTCAAAAGGTGCTGGTTCCAATGAAGACAAACAAAGTTCTGATTCAAAAAGTGTGGTGGAACTAACAAATGGCACATCAGGTCAGTTGTACAGGTTTTTAAATGTTGAGAATGAGCAGTAGATCTATATAGTACAATGCTTTATTCCCAAAGATGGGTGTGGATCACCATTATTTATTCATAGAATGTGGTGAATTTGCATTAGCGTGTGAATTTGCATTAGCTTGTGAATTGTAACAAAAATAATCCCTTTTGATTTGTGATCTCATTGTCATGGTTGTCCACGGGTTGTGCTATGTTTTGTTACTCTCCCTTGGTTGTGCGAAACAACTAAGATGGTAAATTATTCTTACTTTTCTTGTGCAGAGGATGGCAAGGAAGCACCAAATAATGAGGCTCCTGAAAACAATCCTCAGTATACCACTGTTTATGTTGGCAATCTTTCTCCAGAGGCAAGAAACTTTTCTTCCTTTCTGCATGTTCTTGCAATTTGTATATTGTTCAGGCATGCATCTCCATTTGTTTTTCTTTTTTTAAATGCTCTTTGCGCTATCTAATATGTCTAGAAGAATGGTAGAAATTAGAAAATCTGAGAAAAATCTGAGAAACATTTTTTTTTTTTTAAAAAAACATCACATGTTCAGTCAATTGCCAGGTAACTCAGCTTGATCTCCACCGCCACTTCCATGTTCTTGGTGCTGGAGTTATTGAGGAGGTCCGAGTCCAAAGAGACAAAGGTTTTGGTTTTGTTAGGTTCGGTACTCATGCCGAGGCAGCTCTAGCTATTCAGATGGGAAACACCCAATCACTTCTTTGTGGCAAACAAATAAAGGTATGTTTGATTGAGCTTTTCTCATTTACTATCTAGGTAAAAAAAGTTTGTGTTCATGCTATAAAGATCGAGCAATAATGCACTTTTCCCCCCCATGGAAATATGTTTTTGAACACCTTTTGCCCATTTTTGTAGTGCTCATGGGGTAGCAAGCCCACTCCACCAGGGACAAGCTCAAATCCACTACCCCCACCTGCTGCTGCCCCTTTGCCTGGGATTTCAGCTACAGGGATCTTGGCATATGAGAGGCAGCTAGCACTGAGCAAGATGAGTGGCGGCCATGCCTTGATGCATCCTCACGGGCAGCTTCCTCTAAAACAAGCAGCAATGGGAATGGGTGCTGGAGCAAGCCAGGCAATATATGATGGTGGTTTCCAAAATGTTGCTGCTGCCCAGCAACTCATGTACTATCAGTAGCAATAAAGGCTGACGCCACATGGCACCGTTATTACCCGCCTTTGGGGGTGTTATTTCAGCTATCAGTAGCAAATAGGAAGCCTTCTGTTTTTGCTTTATCCAGTGGCGAGGTGGTTACCGACCCACATATTTATATCATATGTTTGCCATTTGTGTGGATGTATACATGCGTGTTTTTCTTTTTCTACCTTGTAGGGATGAGTGTTCTCTATCATGTAGGGAAGGGTGATATTGGTTATCAGAGGGAGTTGCCTATTTAAGAGGACAACAGTTTGTTTTAAACTGTTGAGTACCCCCTTGTCTTGTATGAGAGTTTTATTAAGATTTGTCACGAGGCATGTGGATTTTTCAGGTCTGGAATGTGTGTTCTCAATGTTTTTGTTGAAGGATAGCTACAATCTCACTGTCTTTGTGAAGATGATGATGTGTTTGTGTTGAGATAACTAGATCATTTGCGTGAAGTTTAGTGCGTTCCTAGATTCTAATCTTGAATGTCGGCGGAAGAAGGGTTCCAAAGAATTCATATTCAATCCAGCCACAGCTCCCCTGCAGTGCCTCCCTTGTCGACGACTCTACCGTACTTCTTCTGCCAAAAGCCTTCCGAGCACAGAAGTCATTAATGGCCGATACCAGCCATGCATGCAGACTGTACGAAAACTTTTATGACGTGCTTATGCACAAACAAATCCAAGCATATTTCAAAAAGCTCTAATTAAATAAATTAAAAACTATTTATGCAACATTTTTTTTTTATTAAGCTTGATCTCTACAGAAAAAGAAAACCAACCAAAATCATGACTTGAATCATCATAAATAGATTTAACATTATTTATTTATTAATCTAAAGTAGACATTTATAGAACTAAGAAGCAAAGTGACTGAAAAAAAAACAAATTACGTTGCGCATTTAATGTTAATCATTTAAATATTAAATGATAAAATTAAAAATATATACAATTGTAACAAATAAAACAAAAAAGCCTCGTTTTCTCGAGCTAGAAATGCCGAACACTATTGGGCCTCTATAAAAAGGCCTAAGCCCGCGAGTCTGAAGCTCCCTGCGCTTAGGGCTTATTTTTCCTAATTTTCTTAAGAGGTGAACGCCTTCATGATTTGGAAAAAAAAGAAGAAGAGGTGGCACGTTGACTTTATTGCATGAATTTCTACCATGGGAGGTCGTCAAAAAATAGATTTGGTTTGTTTCAGACCATCAATTTACGACTATAAACATAAAATAAAAAAAAGGTTGAGTACTAAAAAACAAACTATTTTGACAGTCATCAATCATAAAAAAATAGGGTTTTTTTGATACATGATAATAGTGGTTTTTTGAAATGATTTTTTGCATATATATATATATATTATTTTTTACACTAGCATAAAAAATTTAAAAAATAATTTAAAACATATATATTTTTTATTTTTAAAATTAAAAATAACATGGATTTTTTTTGAAAAAAAATAAATTAAAGCTGATCCTGATTGGGATCAAGTTTTAAACCAGTAGGTAACCTTATGAAGTGCCCGTTTGGTTACACAATATAATAGGAGATTCAAACAATAAGTAGTTTTCATGTGTTTGGTAACGAGAAAACACAGATTAATTTACCATGAGACCCATCAAAAAATCAACACAAATCATGGTTCATGAGAAGCGGACAATTAAAGTATTTTTTGTGATTGCGATTTATTTTTTTTCCTTGCTTTTACCTACTATTACAAAAACACTTTCCAAGTCCATAACAATGTTACTGAATAATGTCATCTATAATAATTTTCAAATAAACCCTCACCATCTATCCATCTACCAATTTATACCCCCTTCACATTCACGAAACTCATTGAACAAGCTTCTCATCTTCACCAAATAAACCCATTGAACAAACTTGCAGTGGGGAGGGGGTCTAAGAGAGAGGGGGGAGGGGAGAGAAGCAGAGGAGAGGGAGGTTGAAAAGAAAGAGAGGGTAGGGCGGGCTCTAGAGATGGAGAAGTTGAGAGGGGTGGAAGTGATAAGAAGGGGGAGGTTTTTTTTTTTTTTAATATTAATATAATATAAAAATTTAAAAATTTAATTAAAATATAAATAAATATATTAAAATATATCATAATGTAATTTTTATCTCAAAATCTTAATTTTATTTTAGATGATATTTTACCAGATATTATTCTACGATCAAATAGTCAGGGATCGTAGTTTATAATGGAATTACAAATAGTTTGATAGGAGAATAAAAAAATATCCAATTTACTTAAATTGCTCATTATATTATGAAATTATAATTATTAATATAAACATATTAAAACTATTTGTATATATATATATATATGTGTGTGCGCGCGCGCGCGCGCGCGCGTGTATGTGTGTGTGTCTTTTAAAGTAATTTTACAGGTTAAAAGTAATATAAAAAATTTGATAACCAAATATATGAAACTATTTTTTATTAAACTCAAACTCAATTACAGTTTTAACCTAACACTTCAAAAATTATTATAAACCATAACTAAAAATATTTTATTGAAATTATTTTTTTAAAATCTCAAAAAATAAAAATAAAAATAAAAATAATACTAAACACAACCCAACTGAAGAACCAAACCCCGGGGCCTTGGAGCGAAGATTACCTGCCGTTGCCAGCATTATTGTAATCCTTAGAATGTTAAATCCGCAGCCGAACAGAACCATAAATCAGGACCAGTAAATCATTTCTTGTTTCGAGCCCAAACACTCTCTTTTTAGCCTCTTTCTTACAAGAATTGCTCTGGTCAGTAGCAGTGATAAACCTTTTTTATTTTCTGAAGATCCCTCACTTTCTCCTCGATTTTCCCAGAAAGCGAGGAAGAAAACAAAATATGGGTATTTACATTAAGCACTCAAATCCTCAAAGAACTCTTCTTGGATATTTTATCTCAGCTCTCAAAAAACTTTAATTTGCATTCAAAGTCTCTTCCTTTCTTCACTACCTTCCGTGTTTTTTCTTGACTTTCTTATAATCCAAACACCGCCATAAAAGAATATGAATTCTCTATGAATTCAGTACGAGTTTCTCTTGAAAAGTCTAAAATACTTTCCCAGATTTTCCTTCACTTTTCTCACGATCCTAACTCTAAGATGAATTAAATTCTAAATGGTGGTCTCTTTTAAGGTCTCAAAAACTGGTACTAGGTTCCGCTCAAAGCCTTTTGTTCAATCAGATACTGTTCTTGATGAGGTCTTAGAAAACTTCGAAGAGAGCTCGGTTATTGGCTCAAAGAACGAATCATCGACGAGTAAGGGCGAGGTAATTTTGGCAACTTATTCACTCTTCTTGATTGAGGTGCAAAACATCGAGTGAGAATTAAAATAAAAAGCTCAAAATTGATTTTGTATTTTGGATGATGTTATATTTCCTAACGAATTGCCATTCAAATCTCAATCTAGCTTAGTTCAATAAAAGAAACTGGTTTCCTTTCAGGAGGGTAATTCTTCAGATTCTAAAATCTTAATTTCTTTTGTTTTATGGCATTCTCATTGCAACTGATTTGAAGGTTAATTATATGCTTTGTTTTGGTTATCATTGTTTGGATTTTTTCCGTTTATCAGAGAAAGTAGGGAAGATGGATAATTATTTGCTTATCAGATCTTTTCAGTGTGATGTTATAGGAAGTAAAGCATTGATCCTTGATTCTGTCCCCAGTCTTTTACCGAGCTTCTTACATGCCTAGCAGACTGAGAAACTGCTCAACAGTATATTTATTGTAATCTAATGAATTGAAGAGGCTGTTGATGTGATAAATCTCAATTTCTGGCAATTCCCGATGGGCTTTGAAGAAATTTATGTTGCTCAATGATATGGAGTGCATGAAATCATTCTCTCTCTCTCTCCCTCTCCCTCTCCCCCTCTCTCTCCAATACCACTTGTGATTTGGTTCCAAAAAGTAAGGGATGGTAATGGAAAATTAAAGCAATTTGTTTTCCGTGAATATCAGTGCTATTAGATCAGATGGGTTGGTCTTTTTTTGCTTCCGTAATTGTTATCTTTCTCGCTTTTCAATTTTTAGCAATGGTGAAACTGTCTTGTTGATTGAAAGCCCTTCAATTACTGGGTATGAATTAAGAAATAGCATGGATGTTGTGTTTTATCCCTTGCTCTATTTTTTCTATACCATAATCTGTAGTGTTCTGTGAAGTAGGCTGACATCGTTGAGGGTGCTGAGGATGCATTAGCTGTCTCAAGTTCATCCTTTTTGGGTAAAGCACCTAGCATATCTTCATGTTGGATTGATTCAATCGTTCAAGTGTCTTCTATCAAGTTTACATTCTGACTTCTTTTGGTTTTCTCTTTTTCTTCCAGGACATGAAGTTTCATTCACATTGAGTCTCTATCCAGATGGATATTCTATAGGAAAACCCTCAGAGGTTAGTCTGAAAAGTGTTAATTCTGCAAAATAATTTTAAGAACGTGACTTGAAGGAAAAAATTCTATTTCCATGCCATCTTTATATTGAAGTGTAAGTCCAAGCAGTTCATGTGTTTCCAGGTAGAGGCTGCACATCAGGCTCCACTTCAAGATGGTCAGAAGCTGTTGCATCCTTATGATAAGACATCTGAAACGCTCTTTTCAGTAAGTATCAACCTATCCTTTCCTTCTCATCTGTGAAGGATTTTATTTTCATTAGTTCTGAAAGGCTGTTTTATTCTCAATTGAAAATTTTATGAGCACCTAGATCAGACATTTTGATGCCGTAATTCTTATGTTGTATGGCATGTTTTGGAACTTATCCATTGCTCTTTTAATTAACCTATTTATTGCAAGTAAGATGCACTATGTAGATTCATTTATTACCCAGCTTGATTAATTCTGCACAAAGACTATTCAGATTACACGGTCAGCTCAGGGAACTTCTTCATTGTCATAACTACCCCTTTTAAAATCATGATGAGTCACTTTTTCCTATTCACCTAAGGAATCATGCTGTCTTCTTTGTAATTGCTCTTTTGATTTCAACTTCACTTCAAACTTTTCTTAAACTGACTTCACTGCTGTTTTATGCGTGCATGTATTTTGAGGCAATTGAGTCTGGCCGGTTGCCTGGAGATATTCTGGATGATATTCCATGTAAATATGTAAATGGAACAGTTGTATGCGAGGTAAGTAATTCAAATATAGTCACTTATCCTTACCATTCGACATTATGCTTGGTGCAGTTTATATTTATAAACAGGTATAATGATTATGAATGCTTTGAACAATCTCCTAAATGCATTTGAGCATTTCATGTGAGATTGCTTGCACATGTGTGGAGAGCAAGAAGTTATTGAAGCTCATGCATTTGGAGGTTTTAGAGTTTGCTAATCTCTAAACTCTTCCAGGTGCGAGATTATCGTAAATGCACTTCCGAGCAGGTGTCTAGCGCACCTTCTATGGGTGGGCTCCCTATTGTCGATAAAGTATGCCTTAAGATGTCGTTGGAGAATGTAGTGAAGGATATCCCATTGATCTCTGATAATTCTTGGACGTATGGTGATTTGATGGTAAGCGTGTCAAACTCATTCATCAGAAAATAAATTTAGATTCAAGTGTTCTGCATTTTTTCTCATTTTTTGATACAGGAAGTAGAATCTCGGATTTTGAAAGCATTGCAACCACAGCTTTGTCTAGATCCTACCCCCAAATTGGACAGGCTCTGTAATAACTCAATTTTGACCAAGGTGCTATATTTAGAGAGTTAAATAATGTTCTATGGCTGAAGGAATTAGTTATATATTTCTCAACGCTGTTGAATGTCATTTGCAGCTCAATTTAGATCTGAGAAGTTTTCGCAGAAACAGATTAAGGCATACAGCTGAAGTTACTGTCACATCTAAGAACAGAATCCATGGAACGAATGCTTGCATCAACCGAGTGCCTGTAAGTTCTAACAGTAGGCTTGGAGATTCAGGAATCAATTCAGGCAATGTGATGCCACAGCATGTCCAGGAGAATCAGACAACTCAAAACCTTGGCCCCAGCAGTATGTTAGACCTAAGTGCAAGAAGCTTTGCTCTGGATGGCAATGTTCCAGCACTGCCTTTGGTATCTCAGCAACAGAGGTATCGAATGGGGATTTCCCCAAGAAGTATGCAGGATCAAGGGTCAGGGTCTCCTGCCAACATTTCTGGAGCTGCTCCCTTCGGAAAGGACAAGATGGTTGCTCACAGCACCATGAATTCTGCTGCTCTTCTTGGGAAGAGGGAGAACCAAGATGCACAAATGTCACCTTCATCTAGTTTTAGTAAGAGACCAAGGCTTACAACAGCAGGTCCTGATGGAATTCAACAGCAGCAAAGGGGTCCGCATATGGATGGCCTCCATGAATCAGAAATGAACCGGAAGAATTCACTACTGCAGCAGCAAATAATGTCAAGAGGAATCCAGTATGCCAATGCAGGCATTCAGAAGTACCCACACCAGATGTTAGATGGGGTTTTACATCAAAATGCTGCAGCAGCAATATTTTCTGCAGGACATTCAGGTAGGAGACTTGGTCTCAAGGAAGAACAGTTTGAGAGTGAAAAAATGGATGGCCCAGTGCTTAGTCAGGGTAAAAATGACATGCAGATGATGGAAATAGAAACAGGCCATTTAGAAACACAGCAACCATGGTTACAGCGAAGATTATCACAACCTGTCATGAGACCTAATTTCCCTCAGGCTGGATGGAGCAATCCCAGCCAAGATTGTATGAAGGAGGAACAGCCCCAGAAAAGGAAACCAGCACAAAGTCCTCGGTTATCTACTGGGGGTTTAGCTCAATCGCCTCTATCATCAAAATCCGGGGAATTGTCTAGTGGTTCAGCTGGACCCCATTTTGGAGCAGCTGCAGCAACTGCTTCACTTGGGTTATCACAAAAGGAGAAGTCAATGGTTGCTCCTGTTGGTGGAACCCCATCTTTGACTTCTAGTGCTAATGATTCATTGCAAAGGAAGCACCAGGGTCAAGTTGCTGCAAAACAGAGATTGATTTCCCTTCCTAAAACCCCAGTAATGAGCAATGTGGGGTCTCCCGCAAGTGTTAGCAATATAAGCGTTCCGTTAAATGCAAATAGTCCTTCAATTGGGACCCCACCTATGGCTGATCAAAGCATGCTTGAAAGATTTGCAAAGATTGGGATGGTAGTTATGAGGTATAAAAGGTTTCCAAATTTGCCATCCCATTATTTTTTCATGTGTTACTCCTTCCTTTAATATAGAAATTTGATTCTTAATTACTGTAATCCTATCTACAGACTCTGTAAAGCTTAAATGTCATTTGACAGAGTCTGGATTAATCAGATTCTCTCCTTTTACTAAGCATCAATCAATTCTACTTCATGCCAGGAAAATCCATATTTGATTCATCATTTCATAGTTCTTGTTTTTTAACCTCCCTCACGCATGCGCTCGTTCACACGCTACATTTCTCTTTATTGCTATGTTGGGGGTGGGAAGAGTGAGTTGTGGGGCAGCAACCATATTATTTATGCAATTTAATGGTATCAAAAAGCTAAACCTTTTCCCATTCTGTCAGCTTGATATCTATGTGGGTGAGAACATCTTGATTTGTGTTTCTCTTAGAAGTCCTGTTATTTATTTTCTAATTGATTCTGTTTCAGGCATCAACTCAACCGCCAAAAGAATAAAGTTGATGATTACCCTATCAGGAAACCAAAGACCTATTCACCTCATAACCTGTCTATTCATCTCTCCAATTCAACCAGTAATGAGGAGTTCAAAAACGATACTAATGCAAGGCCATTATCAAAGTCTCTTGTAGGTGGCAATATGAATATCTGCAAGATGAGATTTATGGATTTCATAATTACAGAACGAGTACTTCAAGGTTTGTTGTGTTATTGATGAAAAATATAGTTTATTGCCTTAGACAACATTCATGTATCCTTTTTGTGTTATTTCTGCAGGGAATGTTGCTCCTTATGTTCAAAGGGTACATAATAGAATGATTATGTCAGAAAAGCCAATGGATGGTACTGTGGTGATGCATTATGGAGAAGCAGATGAGTTTGATCTTCTATCTGCAGAAGATTATCTTCCTACGTTGCCCAATACTGTAAGTGGTGTACAAATTTCATTTGTTGGATTTGGATATAATAGAGGTTTATTCTAATAAGTTCTTGCTTATAATTTCAGTGGACACTGCATCTTCCTAATTTTCACATCCAATAAACACTGGGTTATGGATTATGGATATTACAGCTTTTATATTTTCATATTAGTATCTTCCAGTTGCATTGCCATTTTCCATGCTTATTTGTAGCTCATCCACTGTTAATTAAGCTAGGATTCTTTTTTACCCTTTCATTTGCTGCTGCTTCATTGAGTATCATTGTTGCTACTCTCTGGATTTTCATATATTCTTGAGTTTGTCCCTTCTCACAAACTTCACTAACAAGTATTGGACTTCATTTGACCATCCTTGTGAGCATGGCTTCATCAATAAGTAAGATTTGTTGTGGCAGTTTGAGTGAACAGTTGAAGTGTGGGCTGAAAATTCTTCAGTTTTCATAGTATTGTACAATTTTGCTTGTCATATCAATATTTGCTTATCCTGGCAAGCATGATTATTTGTCTGATTTACATATCTGATTGATATATGCTACAGCATTTTGCAGATTTGCTTGCAACACAGTTTTGTTCACTGGTACGTTTTGAAGGAAATGATTTCTTCCCAGAAACCTAGATTTCAGATTATATTTTCTCTATGCAATTGAATTTAAGTAAATGCAATTTGCTTTACCAGATGAAGCGTGAAGGATATACAGTGGAAGATCGTATTCAACCAAGACCTATCTTAACTAATATTGCTTCAAGCAATCAACCAAATGTTTCTGGAGGCCCTCCTAATTCAGCAATTGAGGTGAAGCAATACAATGAAGCAGTTCAAGTTCAGCCATGCAATGATCTAAAGCCAACTCTTGGCGGTAATGCATCCTTTAATTCATCCCACAATCTACTAGCAAATACAAGGATGCTACCTTCCGGAAATCCTCAGAGTCTTGTGTCTGGGGTTTCAGTGCCTGCAAGATCACAGCAGCTAGACCCACACCACTCTCTTCTGCAGCAGCAGCAAAATCAACATGCTTTAATGCATCAACAAAACTCACAATTTCAGAGGTCACAAATGGTGCTTCCATCAAACGCACTCTCTCATTTAGGTGCAATTGGACCGAATTCAAACATGCAGTTGGGTGGTCACTTGGTAAACAAGTCTTCTCTTCAGCAGCAGCTGTTACAGCAGCAGATGCAGCAGCAACAGCAGCAGATTCAGCAACAGCAGCAGATTCAGCATCAGCAGCAGCAGCAGCAGCAGCAGCAGCAGATGCAGCATCAGCAGCAGCATCAGCAGCAGCAGCAACAGCAGATGCAGCAGCAGCAGCAGATGCAGCAGCAGCATCAGCAGCCGCAGCCACAGCAGCTTCAGCCACAACAGCAGCAGCAGCAGCAGCAGCTGCCACAGATGCAACAGCAGCTGCCACAGATGCAGCAGAGGAAAATGATGATGGGACCTGGAACAGCTATGGGTATGGGAAGCATGGGGAATAACATGGTTGGCCTAGGAGGTCTGGGCAGTGCTGCCATGGGCATTGGAGGTGCAAGGGGAATGGAACCTGGAATGTCTCCTGGAATCTCTGGACCTATGGCTTCTATAACTGGCATGAGTAATGTTGGCCAGACTCCGATGAATCTGGGTCAGACTCCAAATATCCACACAATAAATCAGCAACTTCATGGAGGACACATGACTCCCGCAACTGCTCTGATTATAAAACAAAGAATGAAACATACAGGCCTGATAGGGGCTCCTCAGACTGGTATAGCTGGGATGTCAGGAGCCAGACAGTTGCACCCGGGCTCTGCTGGTTTTTCCATGCCAGGCCAATCTCTGAACCGAGCCAACATGAATCTAATACAACGAGGTCCAATGGGGCCTATGGGTCCACCGAAGTTGATGACTGGGATAAATCCCTACATGAACCAGCAACAGCAGCAACTGCAATTACATCAACAGCAACAACAACAACAACAACAGCAAAAGCTGCAATTACATCAACAGCAACAGCAACAACAGTTACAGCAGCAGTTACAGCAGCAGCAGCAGCAATCACCACAATCACAACTGCAACAACTACAGCTGCATCAGCATCAACATCAACAGCTGTTACAGCAGCAGCAGCAAGAAACAACTTCAACTTCATCATCACCACAGCCTGCTGTTTCACCTTTACAACTAGGCTCACCGTCAACCATGGGAATTCCACAACTGAACCAGCAAACCCAACAACAGCAACCCCGGCAACATCTGAGCCCACAGCAAATTAGCCAGCAAACCCCACTGAGCCCACAGTTGAGTTCAGGAGCAATCCATGCCATCAGTGCTGGTAACCCAGAGGCATGCCCTGCTAGTCCACAGTTGAGCTCTCAAACCCTTGGTTCTGTTGGAAGCATCACAAACTCTCCAATGGAGCTCCAAACTGTGAACAAAAGCAACTCTGTTAGCAATGCATAATCAAAGCTCAACATTTTTTGGTCTTGCTTCTTGAGTTATGGCTCTATTTCCTCCGATTTAGAGCATGAGAACTCTCGGTATTTCTGTGCAGAAATACAAAGCTGCTATTGCAGTCAGATAAATGGACTGAATTCCATCGCAATGGAGCAAGCTGAAAGGAGAAAATTCTCATCATGTGTTGTTACTTTAGTAGTCTAACACTCGAGATGCCGAGTGTCAGATGATTTGTTATCTGTGTTATTGTGGCATATTTTATATATAACTAGGTTGTTGATTAGCGATTTTGCAATAACGAACCATGTAATAAGCATGCATAAAGGAACCTCGTCGGCGTAAAATTTCCGTAGGGGTAAAAAAACCAGGCATGGTCATCCCTGATCATTCAAAAATCCAAAGCTATATACTGTAGCTGAAGATAGTAGCAAACAGAAAATTACTTTAAATTTCTCAAGGTTTGTTCTGGTCTGTACTCTGGCGTATTTTAAAAATTACATTGTATATATTGTTGTAATAATAATGTAATTTTACATGATATAACCAGGAATGTGTGAACTCAGTCAGCATTTATTATTTAAAGTGTTTTTATACCAAAAAAAGAGAAACAAAATAAAAATTAAGTAATAGCTAAAACAGGGCGAGAAAAACACTATTCATGGTCACTGTTCACACACTAACAAATCACTGTGGACATGCAATTTTTTCCCGTGCGCTGCACGAGTTTGTCCGTATGTTTTTTTTTTTTTGTTTTTACCGTTTGTGAACAGTGTTTTACCATTTTAGACCCTGCTAATAGGACAAAAAACGGTTCCGGCCTGAGGGTTACCGAGGTAATTGCACGTGTACGGACCGGTCCGGTCTGCCGCAACATTTTTTTTTAATATTTTTAAAAATAGCTAAAGACGGATATAGCCCTTAATAAGATAAAATTTATGAGTTAAGAACAGGGGTAGACTGGTAATTGACCAGTATTTTTTTATTATTTATTTCTTTATACTGTCGACGCGTGTTTAATCAAGCGGCCGGCAATCTTTCGCCTCACGCCCTCTTCAGCAGGCGCGTGAGATGTCATACAGTGGCCGGAGACAAGCGACCGGCGTCTACTTCGATGCGCCTCCACCTGGTCTTCTTTCTGGTGCGGCGCGTTTGCTATAACGGTGGCCGGGTAAAGCAGGCTGACCCGTTTCTCTCTCTCTTGCACGTAAAAGTGCAGGAGAGTCCCCCGATATTTATGGTTCTACATTTCAGTCCCTGTAGGTTTAATTTCATATCTGTTACTGATTTCTGTTATATAAATTTTGATTTAGTTCGATTGGGTCCTTCAATTGAATTTAATTGAAAGTTAATATTTCACTTCAGTCCTCCTTATTTTAATTTCCGGATTTAGTTTAAAACGATGAATTTATTCGGTACTGAAGTTTTAATTGTTTTAATTTTATCCTTTGATTTAAATTGATAATATATTTGATTTTCATTTAGGCCCTTAAACTTTTAATTTTTTATTTTAATCCCTTATATGCAATTTTCATTTCAGCCCTTATACTTTGAATTTTTAATTTTACTCCTTTTATGTCTTAATATTAATTATTTTCAATTCATATTCTTCTTCTTCTTCTTCTTCTTCTTCTTCTTCTTCTTATTATTATTATTATTATTATTATTATTATTTAATTATTTTTCCTCCTTACTTTTTTGTTAATGTTTTTTAGGTTTTTTTTTTCTCATGATAATTTGATAATTTTTATTGTTTTGAATGTAATAATCATGATAATTTTTATTTTTATTTAATTTTTTTGTGTGAACTTTTGTTCAAGTTTTTAGCATTTTTTTAATCTTTCATTTTTTTTCTTTCATTATTAACACACTAATAATAATAATAATAATAATATCATTATTTTCCTTGCTTACTCTTTTATTAATGTTTTTTAGGTTTTCTTTCTCGGGATAATTTGATAATTTTTATTGTTTTAACAGTAATAACAATGATAATTTTTTTTTTTTTATGTTTTGTTAAAGTTTTTAAGATTTTTTTTAATCTTTCATTTACTTTTGTTTCTTTCATTATTAACATAATAGTAATAGTAATAGTAATAATAATAATTTAATTGTTTCTCTTGCTTACACTTTTGTTAATATTTTTGAGTTTTTTTTCCAGGATAATTTGATAATTTTAATTGTTTTAATAATAAGAGTAATAATAATTTTAGATTTAAAACTAATAATCAGAACAATGATAATTTTTATTGTTTTGACTGTAATAATAATGATAATTTTTATTTTTATTTTATTTTTTTGTGTGAACTTTTGTTCAAGTTGTTAGCATTTTTTTAGTCTTTCATTTTTTTTCTTTCATTATTAACACACTAATAATAATAATAATAATAATAATAATAATAATAATAATTTTCCTTGCTTACTCTTTTATTAATGTTTTTTAGGTTTTCTTTCTCGGGATAATTTGATAATTTTTATTGTTTTAACAGTAATAAAAATGATAATTTTTTTTTTATGTGTTGTTAAAGTTTTTAGGATTTTTTTAATCTTTCATTTATTTTTGTTTCTTTCATTATTAACATAATAGTAATAGTAATAGTAATAGTAATAGTAATAGTAATAGTAATAATAATAGTAATAATAATAATTTAATTGTTTATCTTGCTTACACTTTTGTTAATATTTTTGAGTTTTTTTTCCAGGATAATTTGATAATTTTAATAATAAGAGCAATGATAATTTTAGATTTAAAACTTTGATTTTTCTATTGTTATAATAGGGTGTATTGAGCTATTTTATTATATAAAGATTCACATATATAAATATTATATTTTAATTTTGATTCAGCAAATCCTATAAAAATTATTTGTTCAGCCTGCAATGTAGAACTTATATTTTTTAAAATTATAAAATTAAATGATTTTTTTCAGCTAATAATTTTTATTTTTGTTTTATCATCTATTATATTTTTTTATTTGCTCTTTCTTTTAATTTTTTATTGGTTTTTTTATATATATATTTTCAAGTTAGATTATTTTTTTTGCCTAATAATTTTGATTTTATTTTTTTATTTGATATTTTTGTTAAAGTTATTAGGATTGTTTTTTTTCTTTCATTTATATCTGGTTTTTTTATTCATGATCAACACAATAATAATAATAATAATAATAAATTTAATTTGTTTTTTTTCACTCTTTTGTTGATGTTTTTTAGTGTTTTTTCTCTTAGAATAATTTGATAATTCTAATTGTTTTAGCAGTAACAACAATGATAATTTAGATGTTAAAACTTCGATTTCGCTATTTTTATAATAGGGTTTGATAATTTGTTCTATTATATCTATCTATCTATCTATCTATCTATCTATCTATCTATATATATTAATTTTAGACCAATAAATCCTATTAATTTCTTTAATCCCAACAATCATAAAAATTGTTTGCTCACCCGCAATGTAGTGCGGTCAATTTTTTTAATTTTCAACTAAAATGATTTTTTTTTCAGGTAATAATTTTTATTTTTGTTTTATCATATTTTTTATTTTTTTTATTTGCTTTTTTGTTAATGTTTTTAGACTTCTTTTATTCTTTGATTTTTTTTATTAACGCAATAATAATATTAACATTAAGAATAATAATAATAATTAGAGTTTTTGTTCTTACTTCCTTTTTCTCTCTCTCGAGGTAGTTTAATAATTGTTATTGTTTTGACAGTAATAGTGATGATAATTTTAGAAATTAAAACTTCGATGTTTAATATATAATATTTATGATGACATATTCAAATAATTTCTTAACATCAAATAATATTTATTTTAATTTTTTTTATGTGGTTTTGAAATTTTTTAATTTATATTGATCATTTGTTAATTTTTTCTTTTAGATATGTCAAATTAATTTTTATTTCTTACTGGCCGCCTGCTGGTCTAAGCTTTATTTTATATCTATCTCTATTTCTTACTTGCTTACTTTATCACAATCACAACACATGATTGCTCTTTAACCTAGCTTGAAAAGGAATTAAACTGAATTGCCCCTTCAAAAAAAAGCTCACCTAGTCTCGAAAGGAAGAGGAAGCACTTACCATTCCATTCACCCTAAAAAAGGCACTGAACTTCACACTCGCTTAAAAAAGACCTGAGCATCACACCAAGGAATCCAACTCATACTGAATGGCTGAGTGTGGGTGTTTGACCTTGGTTTTTTTTAAAAATAAAATATCTTTACTCCATATTATTGATTATAATTTTATTATCTACTAATTAACTTATTGTCAAATTAGTTAAAAAAAACACTAATCAAATTGTTTTGAGCATGTATATATATATATATATATATATATGTGTGTGTGTGTGTGTGTGTGTGTGTGTGTGGGCATGCGCGCGCGCGCGTGTTTGACATGATTTTTTTTGAAAAATAAAATTGTCTAATTAATTAAAAAAACACCAATCAAATTATTTTGAACCTGTATATGTCTGTGTGTGTGTTTTTGATTTGAATTTTTTTGAAAAACAAAATATCTTTAATCCATATAATCGATTATGGTTTTGCTATCTACCAATTAAATTATTGTCAAATTAGTTAAAACAAACACTAATCAAATTATTTGAGGCAAAAAAATAAATCCCTCATCTGCGCTAAAATTCAATAACTATAATTTAACTATTTTCTAACAAAAAAATTCATAATAAAATAAAAAATATATATAACAATCAATCAGTATGTTAAACGGAGCCCATAACTCATTTGAAAAGAATTTTTTTAATTCCAACTATATAATCTACCAATACAATAATTATTAAAATAGTTTTAACGGCAATAACATTCAATTATTTTTAAGTAGAAAAACAACCTTTCTAATATATTCCAATAGTTATAATTTTACTGCTTAAATAGTAAATTAACCAGTTACAACGCGTATAAAATCATTCCATTTCTTACATAGAGAAAAGCCTACATAAAATATTCAAAATAACGATAATAATTACTTTTACATTTTTTCCTTATACACATGTGAGACCGATTATATATTTTAATATTTATTTAAAATTATCGCCTAAAAATATATATAACAAGAAACAAAATGTCCTTGGATATTTTCAGATAAACATATTCATATCAATATTCTAAAATATATTTAATATAATAATATGATAAATAAATCTGATAAAATAAAAAATATTTTTATGTATAATATTTTAGATCTAATGTTACTGGAAAAAAAACTAAAAAATAAATAGGTAGACTAATTTACTTAGGTTATTTGCAATTAAAAAACTATACAAACCACTTCCCGTTTCGACAATACTATTCCTGTTAAGGAAAAAAAATTCTTTTCTAACATATTTTATCTGAAACAATTTTGTTAATTAAATATTAAAATAACTAATTATAACATGCAAAAAATTTCAGTTTATTTCTTCAAAAAATTACAATAATTTTTATTTATTATATGTATTCATATATATAAAACCTATTTTTTATTATTCTAAAATATTTTTAATATAAAAATATGACCAATAAATTTAACAGTCAGTTTCCGACATATAAAAAAAAAATCAATTCTAGCAGTTTTTATCAAAAACATTTTAGCAGCATCAACAATTAATCGCTTTGTAGTGAGAAAAAAAAGTTTCTAATAGATTTTATCAACTATACTTTTACTCATTCAATATTAAATTAACAAAATACAATACACATAAAATCAATTAAATTTCTTAAAAAATAAAAAAATCTAACATATCGCGCGAGCTAATCCACTCGTGTTACCTATAACATGTGTAGTTTTATCATTTGGTTGCTGGCATGAAACGCTTGCAGCCCACCCCAAGGTCGAAGTAGTTGAAGAGCGCTTCCCTTTGACGAGACGGATTTCTTTGACCGCCGATGGCCTCCATCAGCTGTATGGGCAATGGTGTGAACAAATAGGAAGAGGGGTTGGACATGACACGTCAGCATGGGGTGATCGGAAACAATTGAGGAATGCAATTTCAAAATCCTAGAGCTCCTGATGTAGGGCAGAACATGGAAGGGAATTAATGAACACCACTTAAAAAACTTCAAGATAAGGAGACCAGAACTTGAAGTTCAAATTCCCTAGTTAAGTAAACAATATTTTTACAAAATTAAGTTACAAATTTTACTAGAATTTATTATTTTTATTTTATAAATTTAATATTTCAATCCAGTTACATAATTCCTAGCTTCACGAATTTACTTATCAAATCTTATATGTATTTTTTAATTAACGAGTCATTTTTTTTTAGTATATGTCAACTCATCAAAACTTGATACCTTTCAAGTTTTTTTTTTTTTTTTTTTGTAAATTAAGTTCGTAAATCGTAATGATACACGAGAAATAAGTGATTGGCCAGTATAAGCATATACCGTAAAGATTTATAGGGTGGCAGATGAGATGAGAGATGAGTTCAGCCTGAGATTAACCCAGACTTTATGCCATGCTAGTAATCAGATGATCCTTATTACAGTACGGCCTAGTTTTCAGCACATCTGGGGCTAAAGCTTGGTATTTTTACTGGCAAATGGACACCCATGTTTCTGATCTCAACTTCCGACAAATCAACACCCCTGGTGACATTTTATTGGTAATGCGTGCAAGTCAAGTACTTAAGAGTACTAATCCACTTGACTTGATACATACTTAAGGATTACAATTATCCATCCTGTTCCTGAGAAATATGGGAATCACCCATGCCTATAGCTAAAGACAATTTTAGAGCATTGATTGGAGTCTGTCGCGGTCAGTCCTTACATGGCTCCTACTAATGGCTTTCACACTAGGGCACCCTGCAAGGGCCATAGTGAGTTCGAGCTCGTCCTTCAGCATGTGCATCACCTGTCTCGCCCCTGCTTCTCCTTTCGCTGCCAGCCCATAAATAACTGGCCTCCCAACCTGCATTAACACACACACACACACACACACACACACACACACACACACACACACACAAACACATGAGTTGCAGTACAAAGCAGTAGAAAAATTAGAAACATTTTGATTTCAATGCATTTATCATTTTTCAGTCAGCAATATAAGATCAGTAGGTGTTTAGCACTGCAATGGCCAATGCTCGTTCACTTTAAATATGTGCAGTTAATACTTTGCTTAAGGTTGCAATGTTGGATGAGTAAATGAAATGAAGGAAATTATTGAACAAGAAGAGGTAGAGCACCAGGTTACTTCTTTTGTTATATGTTCGTATAGAACATATTGCAGCATGTTGAAAGGCATTTATTTGGAATAACATGGCTATGTGATTTAGGCTGCACTGCTCATCAATGGTCAAAGGGATAATTAGTGGAAGATCTTATTTATTTGTTTTAGCTTACAAGAACTGCTTGTGCACCAAGAGCCAGCGCCTTGAAAACATCTGTTCCTCGCCGTACGCCTCCATCAAGGAGAACCGGAACTTTCCTCCCAACAGCTTGAACCACCTGCAAAACAAGTACATCTCCGTGACCATTGAATTGTCTAGATAAAGGGTAACTTAGACCGACTGCATTCTGTGAAATGATTCTACCTCTTCCAGAACTGAAATTGTGGCTGGAGTATAATCAAGCTGACGACCTCCATGATTGGAGACAATAATCCCAGCAGCACCTACTTCCATGGCCTTAGTGGCTGCAAAATAACCTCAAGTATGTAACGGATATGCCTTACATATTCCAGATACCACTGGCTGAGCAATGACTGATAATTTCAAAGACAGTAAAAGAGTGTCATGTGTACAAGTGTTTTGTTCAAGACCAAGAAGAAAGATAGAAAACGGAGTGACAAAACATCACCAGATGAGACTTTGATCTTACCATCCTCACGAGTGAGAATTCCCTTGATCAGAATAGGCAAGTTTGTGATGGATTTTAGCCATGCTATATCCTGCCGGTGTAACGAAGCACTAGTTAAATATAGGAATATTCGTAATGGTTTGTGTTATGTATGAAAGCTGCTTTGCCAGGGTTATAATCAATAAGGCCGCTAAATAAAGTCCAAGAATCGGCCAGGGAAACCGCATTGCTTTCATAATTGGTTACGACAACTGGCTCTACACTCAACTTTTCTATTAAGTGGACATTTCAAGCAAGAACAGCCTGAAAATAAGGGTATCATAAATAAATCACAAGGTAATTAAATAGGAGTTTAGAGGTTTTTACCCTCCAACAGAAAGAAGAATCGAAGATTTCATTGGTGTGAGGTTTTAAGTTCGAACCTTTATCCTGCAAGAGTACATATCCGTAAGTTGAGGAAAAACAATTGGATACAACCGCTTCACATCGAAAGGAAAAAAATTAAAAGCTATGTGAATCAATGCTGGAGTTTTCTACGAAAGAGTCTTCTAAATGAACACAAGCTTAATGCCCATTTCAATATTTTACTCACGGAGAATACTTCAATTGAAATTACACCTTCCAAATTCTTCAGCTGGGGAAGATTCATTCTGCAGAAGTATGACAGATGATTTCATTTTGGGATGCAAAAACATATATCTTTAAATACTGGCATTTTTATCTTAGTGTGGAAACTAAGACAGAATAGTGGTTCTAATCAACATTAAACTAAATTAATGTCACCTTCCACCACTAAATGAAGTGGTTTATAACAAGGTGGTTTTTTTTTTTTTTTTTTTTAAGAAGTGGTTCAAAACAAGCTTTAATAACTCTTATATCCCTATGATGAGCATATATAATGAAGGAGGAAGAAATGATATCTACTTGTTCTTTATGTCTGCCTCCTTTCGACCACGTCTTGGACGATCCGCTGTTAGGACGATAGCCTTATAACCACTCTTTTCAGCTCTCTGAACAAGGTTAACAGCTATATCTCGTCTTTTCAATACCTAATCACATGAAGAAGTGTACATGCTTACAGTTTAGTTCCCAAACTCATATGCGTGTTGGTACCACAGCAGAGTTGCCTCAATTGAATTATAATGGAGCTTGTAAGTATCATAGAAAATGTGAAAGAATCCTGCTAAAAGTTGTCTCTGTTGCACAACAAAAGAGAGCTGAGAGAAGAATTTTGTCACTTCTAAAATTAAAATTTTATTTTATTTTTAAAAAAAGAAAAGAGATCATGGAGGTCTAATTACGTATAATTGAAAGAATCGAACAGCATCGCAGCTGGCAGCAACCTCCTCCACGCTGCAGGAAGCTGAGAAGGATAAAATCTGGAAAGAAATAATCCCATTATTCAAGCATGTAAAGCAAAATGGAAAAAATAGTAAGGCTTGTTGTTCCTCATGTGTACCATTATAGTATTACATGCAGCTGCAGCTCTGGCTGTGGCAAGCTCTCCTGGGATAGATGGAAAAGCTGGTAAAAGCAGGATGAAGAATGAATGCACAAACTAATTACTATTCAGTCAGAGGTTAAGACCTTCAGGATGTGCTAGCTTATGCATAGCAGTTGGGGCTATCATAATCGGCGCCGAGATAGTGTAACCCAATATATTAGTAGACAGAGCTATTTTGCTTACATCCACAAGAACTCTAGGCAGCAATCTGAGTAAAAGTGGCAGGTTAAATTCATGCCCTTTCGTAAACACGTAATAGGAAATAGTTTCTAGGCATTACATGATTCTCTGAAATTCCTGCTCATTCTTCTTTAATGTGTGCTCATCCTCTGCTCCTCCAGCGTAGAAGTCATAGTACATTTTTGGAAGGGCTTGCCTAGCCAATACTTGGAACTCATTCACGCTAACGATTTCATCTGCCATTTAACCTGGAAACTTGGATCACAGTAAAATGTTCTTGTCAAAATCATGGCTACCTTTTCCTCTCATCTTTCAATTCATTTTGTATATCATGATTAACTAATCCCTATTAACAAATTGTTTCCATTCAAGATCACAGGATAATCAAGAAGCTTACGAAAAACAGGTTATGCAGATTCCCCAACTAAGATCAAAGAAAACTGCAAGAAAAACATACCTATGGTCGTAGAAAGCTCCAGGGAAAAAAGAGGTGTTGAATAGGTATTGCCAATCAAGAAAAGTAAAAAAAGAGAGTGAATTAGAACGTACGTAAATGAAATGTTAGGCAGGAAATAGAGATTGAAGTTTTTTCTATCATGTCATTGTCTGTCAGCAAATGCGGGGTCATTTTTTGTCATCTTGTATCATGCTATTGTCTGCCAGCAACTGGTTTGTCAATTTCTGTTCTTTATGGTATTACACTAGTGATACTACTTCGGTGTCCACGCTTTCTAAACTAATATTTTTTTTTTTTATGTAAGAAATAATATTTTAAGGAAAAAGAAATATATGATTAGAGTTATAAATTTAATTGAGCTGAATAAATTTATTTTATTTTAATAATATTTTTTTAAAAAAAATTGATTGATCAAATCTTAAAAATAATAATAATGATTACAATAATTTTGGCTAAATATAAAAAAATATATGATGAAATAAGATTAAAAAAATAAAATAAAAATTCAATGCAAATATATGAACTCAGTAATATTAGGGTAAAGTCAACTTGGAAAATCCTATCAAACTTGTGGCTTAAATCATAAGATTAAATAATCCTATATAAAAATATAATTTTATTCTATATGAATAAAAATTAATTTGTATTAACTTTTAAACTTGTTACTCAAGTTGTCAGACCTGAAACACTTAGTTTCTAAAAATTATGAGATTCAATCGATTAAATATTATATAATAAAAAATATATAAAATGATTTTAAAAAAACTAAATCAAAATACAAATTAATTTTATATTTAATATAAAAAAATTAGCAAAAGAAAAAAAAAATCTAAAACCAATAATAAATCTTTGGAAGGACTTGCCTAGCCCATTCATGAAGATTATTCCATAATAACTAAGAAGATGGGATAACATAGCTAATTTTAGATTTAATTATATGCTAAGTACAATTGCTTATGAGTTTAATAAGATATGAAACTTAACTTTCTTTTAGCTTAGACGAGCATTCAACCTCCCGGAAAATATTCAATGAATAACTATATATTAAATCCTTTAAAAAAATTAAATTATAATTTTTTTAAATGAGGTAAATATAAGTTAAAGCAAAGGACCGAGCAACCTGAAAAGCGGGGTCCTCGATCGAGAGGGGGATAGCAACGGTGGAGGCTAAAATGTCTTATATGCCCTCCACTCTCACTGCCGTGTAGACTGTAACCAGCTGTGGGCTAGACACCCTGGAGAAGGTGGTCCACGTGTACAGGTTGTGTTAAAGCTCAGACGTGATGTGAATGCGATGCGCCAAAAACATATGCTATCATCAAATGTCGTGCTGGCTTTTCCTCTCGTTTGCTGACGTGGTGCTTTGAGAGATCCTGGCGAGTGTACAGAACAAAGTTATTAAACCTGCTCCTCCCTTTACATAATCCACATTTTAAGTTATCAACTCGACGAGTTGATTTAATATCATTTTAAAAAATAATTTAAAATATCTTGAAACATGGCAGAGAAACGGGACGTTCACATTTGTTGCCCGGCGTGAGAGTTGAGGATGCTTGTCGTTTTTATGCCGGCATGCTTATCCCGATGTGGGTATAGTCGACGGGTCCCATTCATCACCACGCCACATCCGTAGTTAATGGGATATTTAGAAGTGTGGTTGCACTTGCTTTTCAAAATATTTTTTGATTTAAAATATATCAAAATATTTTTTTTTATTTTTTTAAAATAATTATTGACATCAGCACATCAAAATGATTTAAAAATACCAAAAAAATTCATTTAAAATACAAAAATAAATAAATAAATAAATTTGGGTCAAATACCGGTTTGACCGCAGTACCAAACAAATACTAAACGAAAGTGTTTATTTTGCATATTAATTGTTTTTGAATTTTTTTTTAAAAAATAGTATCATTATTTATGATGCTGAGTTGTTTTAATATATTTACGAGCGAATTTGCCTGCGCGATGCGCTAAGCTTTTTTATCTATGTAGAAAACTGATTAATTTTATATGTGTTGTATTTTGTTATTTTAATATTTAATTAGTAAAATTGCAATTGATAAAATCTGTTAAAAACGGGTTTTTTTCCACCAAAAAGTGATTGAATGTTGCTGTTGCTGATTTTTTTGTGATAAAATTTATTAGAAAATTTGCTATGAAGATGAAATGATTTCTTAGAAATTTGTTGTCATGGATATTCTAGTTAAAAAAAACACATAAAAATAAACCCGGTTATAAAAAGATGAAAAAAAGATCCTCGTTTATTAAAAAAAAAAGAAGTCAATTATAAAAAACAAATGCAAGTGGAAAGCACCTTTCGAACAATAATGAGAAAAAAATTGTGGTGCGCGTAAACTAACCCGAACACCCTGGTCATGAAAAAAATATGTAAGTGGGAAAACAAACAGGGAAGAAAAATGTTAAAAAAAAAGAGGATCTAGAGATTAGTCGTGGTGTGCATAAGCTGCCACGAATACCTCGGTTAAAAAAAAAAATAAAAAGTCCAGTTAAAAGAAAAAAAACATAAAAACCTTTTCAAACAGTGAAAATTACTATTTTTTTTTAAAAAAATCCAGTTATAAAAAAAAGTACAAAGATAAAGTATCTTTTTAAACAGTACTAAGAAGAACAATTATCGTGCGTGTAAACTAACTCGGACATCCCGGTCATGAAAAAAATATATAATTGGAAAAAAAAGGGAAAAATGTAAAAAAAAAAAATTGATCTGAAAATTATTTATGGTGCGCGTAAATTGACACGGATACCCTTTTTTTTTTTTAAAAAAAAAGAGAAGTATGGGAAAAAAACTCGGAAAAGACCTTTCCATATAGTAATGAACAGTTAAACTGTTTTAAAAATATTTGCAGTTGGAGAGATTCGAACTCTCACTCCCGTGATTTTGTGTTCACACTTAACCACTCAGCCAAATGATTTTGTTGTTCATCCTAGCATTCAAATTATATTGATCTTAGTATATAGTGCTTACTATTCCAATCCACAGTGTATATGAGTCTGGGTTAACAGTATAATGAACAGTGAAAAATACTCATCTTGTTTTAGCTTATAGGGAGCGAACTTGCCCATGCGTTGCGCTGGGCTTCTATTTATGTGGAGCACTGATTAATTTTATACGTGTTATAATTAGTTATTTTAATATTTAATTAGTAAAATTATTGTATCGAATTTGTTGATGATTGAGTTTATTTTAACCGGGAGATAGCAAAATTGCTACCGCTAAAATATATTAAAGATGAATTATGTCTGATTGATTGCTATTGTGTGTCAATTTATTTAATTCATAAATTGCAAAACTACAATTGATTGATTGTTTGGTGTGTCTTAATTGTTTTGATAATTATATAATCGGTTGATGAAAAAAATGCAATCGATGAAATCAATTATAGATGAATTACTTTTTTTTTTAGTCAAGTGAGCATTCGTTGGTGGTTGAGTGTGTCATAATTGTTTGGCCTATCATTCTCTTTTTTCTTTTTTTATTCTTCAAGTCAAATAATTTATTAAAATCTAATTTTTTTATTTTGTCATTTATTTTATTTTTTAATAGCTTTTATTTTTTAAATGTTATTAGGTGTTGAAATTTCTAATTATTATAGATAAGGCATTTAAAATAATGATCATAATTATTAGTCATTTTTTTTTCTTATAAATATGTTAGACTAATTATATATTTTGCTATTTATTTCATATCAGTGCTTTAAAAAAAATGATAATAATTATTTGTAATTTTTTTTTCTGATTAAATATATTAGACTAATTATATATTTTGTTATTTATTTCATATTAGCGCCTTAAAATATATATATATATTCATCACTTTTTGGAATTGTGATATCATTTAGGTATTTTATAAAATAATAATAGTCATGATGCATGTAAGTTGACACGGACACCCTTATTATATATAAAAAAATATATAAGGGGGGAAAAACATAAAAAAATGTTAAAAAAATTAGTCTAGGGATTATTCCTGGCGCACTAAGTTGGCTCAGAACAAAAAAAATATACTTGGGAAAAAAAATTATGGTGCGCGTAAACTGACTCAGACACCTCGTTTATAAAAAAAAAAAAATGTATAAGTGGCAAAAAAAAACCGGAAAAAAATGTCAAAAATGGATGTAGAGGTTAGTCGTGGTACATGTAAGTTAACCAGTACACCTTAGTTATTAAAAAAAGATTTTTTTTTGAAAAGAAACACAAAAAAAAAACCAGAAAAAATATATAAGTGGAAAAAAAAACAGGGAAAAAAATTTTAAAAAAATGGATGTAAAGGTTAGTCGTGGTACACGTACGTTGGTCCGTACACTTTATTTATTAAAAAAAAATTGTTTTAAAAAAAACACCAAATTCAACAAAAAAAAAACAAATTCAGTTTTGTTGGCGGAGTGGTTCGAACTCCTGCGTGCTGAATTTAATTATTTTTTTAAAAAAACAAAATTAAAAAAAAAATGTATAAGTGGCAAAAAAAATAAGGGAAAAATATATATAAAAAATGAATGTAGAGATTAATCGTGGTGCACGTAAGTTGGCCAGTACACCTTAGTTATTAAAATAATTTTTTTTAAAAAAAACACCAAATTCCACAAAAAAAAAAACACCAAATTCAGTTTCGGTGCCGTAGTGGTTCGAACTCATGCGCGCTAAATTTTTCAGCGCGCATGGAACCACTCGGCCATAGCGTATTTTTTTGTCATTTTCACTCTAAAAAGCAATAAAAAGAATCCCTGTGTAAGAAAAAAACACAATCAAGCTCATGTAAGTGCGTAGCAGTTGATGAAATATCCATTGAATAGTGTTTTGTGTGTGCGTGAACAGTGATAAGCAACAGTAAACTATCCGTTTTGTTTTAGCTATGTTGTAATGCTTGTAAGTCTAGCAAGATGTAGACCTAACATCTTTGAAATCAAATATGTGCTAAATTTAAATGCTTATAGTTCTTATAACATGTAATACTCAAATCTCTTAAACTCGATTACACGTTGAGTCCAAACACTTGTGGGTTTAGCGAGATATCAACTCAATTATCTTGGGTTCAACTACACATTGATCCCAAGTGTTTGTGGGTTTAACAAGATGTCATACTTGATTTCATTAAGCTTGACTACACATTAAACCTAAACACATGTGGATCCAGCAAGATGTCAGATCTAATCTTACTGTACTCGGCATCACGACGAGCTTTAATGCCTATGAGCTTGATAAAATGTCAGACTCAACTCTATTAAGATCAATTAGGTGCTTAGTCTAAATATATTTATGTTTGAAAAGATATCAAACTCGACATCTTAGGGTTTAAAATCATTTCATATCCAAATATATATTTATGTTGCAAGAAAAAGAAATAAATGATTTGAGTTATAAATTTAATTGATTTAAATAAATTTATTTTATTTGAATTAGATTTAAAAAAATTAGATTGATCAAATCTTAATAATAATAATAATAATTACAGAATGTTTTAAAAAAAATATCAAATGATGTAGATAAATTCACAACCTGAAAAATAAAATAAGATAATATAAGATTAAAAAAAAAAATCAATACAAATATATGAACACAGTAATTAGGGTAAAGTCAACCTGAAAAATCCTACCAAACTTGTGGCCCAAATCATAATATTAAAATATCCCTATAAAAATATATTTTTTTTCTATATATATATATATAAAATTAATTTGTATTAACTTTTAAACTTGTGACTCGAATCATCAAACCTGAAACACTCAATTTCTGAAAATTATAAAATTCAATTTCAATTGATTAAATATTAACAGATAAAATTAAAAAATATATAAGATGATTTGAAAATTGCATCAAAAAAATAAAATCAAAATACAAAATAAAATTTATTTTTAATTAAAAAGAAAAATAATTTAACAAAAGAAAAGCAATCTGAAAACTCATAATAAATCTTTGAAAGGATTTGCCTAGCCAATTCATGAAAATTATTTCATAATAACTAGGAAGATGGAATAACAACAATTCATAATAACTAGGAGGAATTTCTTACAATATTGGACACAATTTATTAAACACTCTTTGGAATTTGAAAATTCCCTTAAATTTATCACTATATAGCCTTAAACAATGCTAACACATGAGAGAACCAGTGCATCTAGGGATTCTTCATGTTGATTTTGTAAATGGTGTAAAATGTCTGACTTTGTACCATCAAAACTTGACAATAAAATCATTGAAACAAACAAAAGGTAGAAAAGCAAATTGGTCATTGTCAAAAGTATAACTACATGTGAGTGGTAGTAATTGAAGGCACAACCAACTTGCTTGATGAGACATGAGACATGATATTAGTGGGAGTTTGGTGAAATTTCATATCCATTACAATTAGCATGACTATGCACTAATCTAAAATAATTCAGGGTATGATAATCTTATCATATCAAATATTTTTTTTATTTAACTAAATGTTAACTTTAATTGCTTATTGTTTAAGAGTCTAATAAGATATGAAACTTAACTTTCTTTTAACTTAGATGCTTGTAAGTCTAGTAAGATGCAAACCCAATACCATTGAAATTAGTTATGTGCTAAGTTTAAATGCTTGTAGTTTTTATAATATGTCATACTCAAATCTCTTAAGCTCAATTACAATTACACGTTGAGTCAAAGCGTTTGAGTGTTTAGCAAGATATTAGACCCAATTATATTTAGTTGAACTACACCTTGATCCCGAGTGTTTGTGGACCTAACAAGATGTAATACCTGATTTCATTAGGCTCGACTACACATTAAACCCAAACAGATGTGGATCCAACAAGATGTCAGACCTAACCTTATTGTACTTGGCTTCATGATAAGCCTTAGTGCCAATGAGCTTGATAAAAAGGGAGACTCAACTCTATTAAGCTTAATTATATGCTGAGCCTAAGTATATTTATTTTTAAAAAAATATTAGACTCGACATCTTAGTGTTTAAAATCATTTCATATCCAAACATATATTTAATAATCTTTATTGGCCTCATGAGGCTATCTTGAAGACCTTTTAACCCTAGATACTAAGAGCTTTGTGTAGTTATTTTCTACACCCTTAGGTGTATAAGAGTTATCTAAGAGCTGAGTATTTCAATCGGTATTAATGCATTGAAAAAGGTTATTCCTAATAACATTAGTGTTGTGTACAAAATAAAATATAAGTCTTTTATATGCACACACAATTGTAAGTGATAGTTTTAACATAAAAAATATAACTAATTATCTAAAGATAAACAAACTATAAATATTTTAGTACAAAAAAAAAATCAAACATCTAAAAATAAATTATAAAATATCATTTCTAATATGTAGAAGAAAATTGGCTTAAAATTACAATAGTACTACAACATAAGGAATGATTAGAAAGAAAGTTAAATGAGCTCGGTCATTCATACATAACAAAACCAATTAATATGTTACACGGAGTACGTGTCTTATTTTAACATAATTTTATTGATTCCAATTATACAATTTACCAATTATATAATTATCAAAATAATTTAAACAGTAGCAACATTCAATCATTTTTAGGCCGAAAAAAACCATTTCTAACAAATTTTATCAGTTACAATTTTATAAATTAAATATTAAAATAATCAATGACAACACACAAAATTAATTAGTTTATTATATAGAAAAAAGATGTAGTTTATTATATAGAAAAAAAAAATATAGCGCATCGTGCAAGCAAGTTAAATCATGTAGATATAAAAATAAGGAGATTTAATAATAAAACAAAATGAATAAACCAAGCATTATCTTTGCCATTTTACATCAAAGTAATGTCCTATTAATAGTGTTATGTACCGAAAATGTGGTATTTATTATATTAACTTGGAAAAATTACAAGATGCCCATGCAACAAAAAGAATATGGAACAATATGGTATCGATATGGCAGGTACATCTCGACCTGTATTTGGTCAGAAAAAAATCTGATATTCATAAAGATTTAAATTGAGATGATTTTGACCCTACTTTATTTTGTTTTTAGAGATGTAAGCATTGAGTTATTAAGAGTACTAATTCATTTGATTTGATACATGAGGATTACAACTATCCATCCAGTTCCTGAGAAATATGGGAATCACCCATACCCTATAGCTAAAGACAATTTTAAAGCATTGATTGGAGTCTGTCGCGGTCAGTCCTTACATGGCTCCTGCTAATGGCTTTCACACTAGGGCACCCTGCAAGGGCCATAGTGAGTTCGAGCTCGTCCTTCAGCATGTGGATCACCTTTCTCACCCCTGCTTCTCCCTTTGCTGCCAGCCCATAAATAACTGGCCTCCCAACCTGCATTAACACACACATATTAGTTGCAGTACAAAGCAGGAGAAAAATTAAAAACATTTCGGTTTCAATTCATTTATCATTTTTCAGTCAGCAATAGAAGATCAGTAGCTGTTTAGCTCTGCAATGGCCAATGCTTGTTCACTTCAAATATTTGCAGTTAATACTTTGCTTAAGGTTGCAATGTTGGATGTGTAAATGAAATGAAGGAAAATATTGAACTAGAAGTGGTAGAGAACCAGATTATTTCTTTTGTTATATGTTCCGTATAGAACAGATTGCAGCTCGTTGAAAGGCATTTATTTGGAATAACATGGCTATGTTATTTAGGCTGCACTGCTCATCAATGGTCAAAGAGATCATTAGTGGAAGATCATATTTATTTGTTTTAGCTTACAAGAACTGCTTGTGCACCAAGGGCCAGCGCCTTGAAAACATCTGTTCCTCGCCGTACCCCTCCATCAAGGAGAACTGGAACTTTCCTTCCAACAGCTTGAACCACCTGCAAAACAAGTACATCTCCGTGACCATTGAATTGTCTAGATAAAGGGTAATTTAGACTTACTGCATTCTGTGAAATGATTCTACCTCTTCCAGAACTGAAATTGTGGCTGGAGTATAATCAAGCTGGCGACCTCCATGATTGGAGACAATAATCCCAGCAGCACCTACTTCCATGGCCTTAGTGGCTGCAAAATAACCTCAAATATGCTTACATATTCCAGATACCATTGGCTGAGCAATGACTGATAACTCCAAAGAGAGTAAAAGAGTGTTATGTGTTCAAGTGTTTTGTTCAAGACCAAGAAGAAAGATAGAAAACGGAGTGACAAAACATCACCAGATGAGACTTTGATCTTACCATCCTCACGAGTGAGAATTCCCTTGATCAGAACAGGCAAGTTTGTGATGGATTTTAGCCATGCTATATCCTGCCGGTGTAACGAAGCACTAGTTAAATATAGGAATTTTTGTAATGGTTTGTGCCATGTATGAAAGCTGCTTAGCCAGGATTATAGTCAATAAGGTCGCTAAATAAAGTCCAAGATTCGGCCATCTAAACTGCATTGCTTTGAGAATCGGTTATGACAACTGGCTCTTTACTCAACTATTATATCTGGTGAACATCTCATGCAGGTGTAAAGAAGAGCCTGAAATAAGAGTATGACAAACAAATTGCAAGGTAATTAAACAGGAGTTTACTGGTTTTTACCCTCCAACACAAAGAAGGATCAAAGGTTTCATTGGCGTAAGCTTCCAAGTTCGAACCTTTATCCTGCAAGAGTTCATATCTTTAGTCTTAAAGGAAAAATGATAGAAAATAGATACAAGCACTCCACGTCGAAAGGCCAAAAAAATAAAAGCCATGTGAATCAATGCTTGAGTTTCAAATGAAAGATTCTGTTCATTGAACACAAGCTTGATGCCTATTTCAATAATTAACTCACAGAGGCAACTTCAGCTGACATTAGACCTTCCAAATTCTTCAGCTGGGGCACTATCATTCTGCAGAAGTACAACAGATGAGTTCATTTTGGGATGTAAATGCATGTATCTTTAAATACATGCATTATTTGCGTGGAACTAAGACAGAATAGTGGTTACAATCAACATAAAATAAATTAATGTCACATTTCACCAACAAATTAAGTGGTTTAGAACATTTAAAACAAGCTTTAATAACTCTTAAATCCTTATAATGTTTATACAGAATGAGAGAGGAAGAAATGGTATCTACTTATTCTTTATATCCGCCTCCCTTCGACCAAGTCTTGGAGTGTCAGATGTTAGGACGATAGCCTTGTATCCACTCTTTTCAGCTCTCTGCACAAGGTTAATAGCTATTTCTCGCCTTTTGTATACCTAATCACATGCAGAAGAGTACATGCTTACAGTTTAATTCCCATATTCCTATTCATGTTAGAACCACAGCAGAATTGCCTCAAATGAAAAATTGAAGTAAACCCTTTCTAATGGAACTTATAAGTGTCATTGGAAATGTGAGAGAATCCTGCTAAAAGTTGTTTCTGTTTCACTACAAAAGAGAATTGAGAAACGACTTTTGTCACTTCTAAAATTAAAAAGAGTATTAAAAAAAGAGGAGCTTGTGGAGGTCTAATTACATATAATTGAAAGAATCGAACAGCATCGCAGCTGGCAGCAACCTCCTCCACGCTGCAGGAAGCTGAGAAGGATAAAATCTGCAATGAAATTATTCCCATTATTCAAGCATGTAAAGCAAAATGGAAAAATTATCAAGGCTGAATGTTCCTCAGATGTACCATTATAGTATTACAAGCAGCTGCAGCTCTTGCAGTGGCAAGCTCTCCTGGGATTGATGGAAAGGCTGGTAAAGCAGGATGAAGAATGAATGCACAAACTAATTACTATTCAGCCAGAGGTTAAGACCTTCGGGATGTGCTAGCTTATGCACAGCAGTTGGGGCTATCATAATCGGCGCCGAGATATTGTAACCCAATATATTAGTAGACAAAGCTATGTTGCTCACATCCACAAGAACTCTAGGCAGCAATCTGAGTAAAAGTGGCAGGTTAAATTTCTTGCCCCTTTCCTACACTCGTAACAGGAAATAGTTTCAAGGCATTACATGATTCTCTGAAATTCTTGCACATTCTTCTTTAATGTGTGCTCATCCTCTGCTCCTCCAGCGTAGAAGTCATAGTACATTTTTGGAAGGGCTTGCTTAGCCAATACTTGGAACTCATTCACGCTAACAATTTCATCTGCCATTAAACCTGGAAACTTGGATCACAGTCAATTGTTCTTGTCAAAATCATTGCTAGCTTATCCTTTAATCTTTCAATTCATTTTGTATATCATGATTAACTAATCCCTATTAACAAGTTTTTTCCATTCAAGATCACAGGATAATCAAGAAGCTTATGAAAAACAGGCTATGCAGATTCCCCAACTAAACAACAAAGAGAAAGTGCAAGAAAAACATACCTATGGTAGTATAAAGCTCCAGGGAAAAAAGAGAGATAGAACAGGTATAACCAATCAAGGTATCTAGAGAAATTTTTTATGTCTTGTAATTGACAATCAATGGACAATATTTTGGTCGCAGTAAATTCATTAAAATTTATTTGTTGTAGTAACCTCATAGTACCATACAAATTTACAAATACAATTTGAAATGCTAAAACATGCGAGACAGTCACGAAAATAAGAAATTGTTTCCATTCAAGATCACAGGATAATTAAGAAGCTTAACGGCAAGAAATACAGGGTGTGCTTTTACCCCAGTTAAATAAAACAGAGAAAACTGCAAGAAAAACATACCTGTTGCAGTAGAAAGCTCCAGGTAAGAAGAGAAATAGAGTAGGATTGGAACAAGGATTGCCAATCTAGGCAGTGAAAAACAGGTCAGGTACTGTCATCTTTCATCATGTCATCGTCTGCCAGCAAATGCTACCTTTTTTGTCTCGACTAGCCTATTTTGTCTTTTCCATTCATTATGGTACTAGAATTGAAGCGACATGTGGTGGAGCATGAGCTTCGCCAAGAAGAGAATAATAAAAAAGGTTTAGTTTTTATTTTCTATTTTCATAGCTTTATTTATATTAAAAATTAAAATAAAATTTTTAAGTATAAAGATTATACCTACATATTCTTTATATTGATAAAAAAAAACTAAAATTTTTATTTAATATATTTCTATAAAAAAATAATTTTGACTATATTTGATTAGCTGGTTATTATTAATAAACAGTTATGTTAATATTATATATATTAAAATAAAATTTAATTAGAATACTAATATAAAAAATATTATAGGGGTGTTTGAGAGTGTGGTTGTGGTTACTTTTCAAAGTGCTTTTCGTTTAGAAATATATTAAAATGATATTTTTTTTTATTTTTTTAAAATTATTTTTGATATCAGCATATCAAAATGATCTAAAACACCATTTTTTTTTATTTAAAATAAAAAAATTGCCAAAACACTATATTTACATTATTTAAAAAATTAATTTGGTTTTTTTTTTTTTTCTCTTGAGATACTCAATGATTGAGAACGACTGTTGCGTTTTATTTTTCTTGTATTATTGCTTGGTGCTTTCCTTTTTACTTACTGGAAGGTTATGAGCATTACTTATTGGATAGCAGACTAGACGGGGCACTAATGTGTGCTCACACTCGCCGTGTAACACCGGTGAACGGTTGCTCGGCGCCTACTAACAGATCACATTTCCATAATTTGTGTCAACTGTCAAGTGCTCTTAGGCTGCGTAAGAGTGCTGGAATTAGAGAATTGAAAGGTTATGAGCATGCGTTGCAAAGTGTTTTTTTTTTCCTTTCCTTTCCTTTTCCATTGGCATTCTATCAACCAAGCAAGTACGAGAACTAAATGGTAGAGCTTCATGGGAATCAAGGACTGAGGTGGAGAAAAGGAGGGGAAAAGCTGTGTAATACACATGTCGGCAAGTGGACAAGCTACCATGGCGGTGGCGGCTTCTTCTCGGCATCAGTGATGGCTTTTTGTGGTGTTAATTGAAGCTATAGGCATCCCGTCATTTCTTTCTTTTTTCTTCCCTTACCTTGATTTCCATGTTGTTCATTTAGCCTTCCCTCGCACGCCAGCTTCTCTTCTGCCCCGTCGTGTTTGTATGGTTCTGACCCCATCTAATGCGATCGCGATGTCAACAATCTTTCTTTCTTTTCAATGAAACTTATTCACGATGAGTAAAAGCAAAAAATCAGGGTAAGGGAAGGATTCAAAATAACAAAGAAAGTAAGGAATAAATTACCTCCCAAAAAACGAAAATAAATGACAAGCATCTAGCCTTGGAAAAATTTCTAACGCATAGAATTCTTCGATTGTTATGCAAAACTGTCAGCAAATGGAATGGATTTTTGCTTTTCTTTTTTCCAAAGTGATATCTTCGTTTAGCAAATGGAATGGAAAAATTTAACAATGCTAATGATGGAAAACATCTTGACAAAGCTCGATCTATTGAACCACAAAAGTGGGAAAATATTGAACCCTTTCACATTAAGTTTCAGAACAAGTAAGATCTTCGCTCCGGCCTTCTGGGGTTGGAAGGCCACTCTTCTATCCTTGGCCTACAAGCCCCACCACCTCCCTCCTCTGCTCACGTCCGTCCCTTAATTCATGCACAAATTTGCAGTTGTGACCGTAATAACATCTTCCTTGAGCAAAGTATCTGCATGGCTGTATCTGTTGGTAGCCTTGTCTTTGTGGTGATCTTATTGGACTAGAGTTATGAATGCTTCGCAGTGGCTTTCTACAGAAGTTGGGAGACCTTGAACAAAAATCATTCCTCCTGTACCCGATTGAGTTTACAGGAACTTGGCCGCGGTAATCATTTTCTCCTCGGCTTGCATGTAGTTTAGGTTGTTCGTAGCCTTGTCTGCGTGGTGATCTCATTGGACGATAACGGTCAACACATTTCAAGGGTTGTCTCTGATCCATCTTTGACAACCCATCATTTAAACTGTACTCGACTGAGTTTACAGGAACTTGGCCGCAGTAATCATTTTCTCCTCGGCTAGCATGTAGTTTAGGTTGTTCGCAGCCTTGTCTGCGTGGTGATCTCATTGGACTATAGCGGTCAACACATTTCAAGGGTTGTCTCTGATCCATCTTTGACAACCCATCGTTTAAACTTGTGCGGGGATTTAACTGAGAGAGACTCTTGTTTGTGTCTTCATTTTTCAAGGCCCTAAAGTACATAAAACTTTAGCATGTTAACATAGCTGAACAAGTCTACCAGATAACAGGTAAGTTTTGATTTACTGGCTTGCCTAATATTTTCAACAATCTTCCAACATGACAATAAATCAGACTACCTTTCCACCCTGAGCATTTTCCTCTTTTCCTTCTCCTGGATCCTGGTTTCTCTGTTAGACCTGGCGAGAGAACCTCTCAAGTGCTTTTCGAGAAGAATTCTGTGCCTTTCTCCTTCATCTTCCCATCTCTGCAATGATAAAAAAATCAATTTGCCTTTGAGGGGAGTTTTTTTTTCATTTCAAATAAATGAACGTTGCTTGTCTTAAGAAAAATCAGATCTACAAAGCATAAACCTGTCTTAAGGTCTTCATTCGATACACGTTCCGACCCTTTATTAGGAGGGGATGAAGTGGAGGGAGTGGATTCACCCCTTTGCTCCAAAGGACTTCTATCTGGTCACACAAATATAAAAAAAAAAAAACATTTTATTTGCAATCTGATATTGATCCTCCCGCTTGGTAAGATGATAACCAGAGTCATATTTTATTGAAATTGGATGTGCAATTCAAAGGTGATGCATCGAATGTATCCGCACCAAATATTCAGTAAAAACAGACTCACTATTGCCACTTAATCTATTCTGCTAGCCACTCACTTCCTTCAATAAACAGAACAATTCTAGAAACTTAAATAGATCTTTCATCAAAATTCTACTTCACAGGAGACTTCTGCCATTGCACAAGGAAATCAGCATACAAATATTCATCTCCTAGAAATTATCAAGGTACAGATAAGACATAAAAAAAATACAGGTTAAATTAACTTCAATTTCTTCTGTAATTTTGGCTCTTCAATCACTTGAAAAAAGGATGAACGCATTGTCAAGACATATTAGTGCAAGATTCAGAGTTGGCATGCTTATGTTCATCGTCTTACATTTAATCCAATATAGTAAATCACATGTGGCTTTTATTAACTCACTGTAAATGTATGCTGTTGCTTGGCAGCACCATAGCTTTCGTGCACAATTTGGCCTGCAACCATCCTTGTTCCGATAGGAGGACCAATGGCACTTCGTGATGCTATATTATACCTGATCAGAAACAGATATAAATCAAGCAAAAACCATATAGGATTAGAGAAGCTTCACTAGACTAATTGCAACTTATGTATCCAACATATCACAATTAATGGTAATTTACATCATAATCAAACAAGAGTGACTTGTAGATCAAAGATATTATTCCAAGGACTTACTTTTCGTAAACATTCTGGACAAACATGACTATGTCACCTTTGCATGCATCCCCTGCATAAAAGCAATAACATGTCTCAGGTATAAACATGAAGGAAAGTGAAAAAGAAAACTAAGCTAGAACAGTGTAAGCTGATGATACATGAAGGAACAAATTGACCAAAAATAATTTACAAATGGTTTTATGCATCATGGAAATTGATTGATAGAACATCCATCACCTGTTCTGCTAGAACTTATCCCTTAATCTTTTCTTATAGGCTGGTTATGCATTCAAGCACTAAATCAATCGACCAATTATAAGTTAATGTGGTTTACCTTTACAGTCCAAAACAAAGCTAGATATTGGGTACTTTTTCTCCCCTCCGCCACTCAAAATCCTACATCAAGATAAGAAAAAAAATCAAAATGATAGGTAAAGCAATAGTGATTCGGAAAAAATCAGTATATCTTCAAAGAAGATGCAAAATTACTCTTGATGCTCCTTTATGCGCTGGATGAGTATGTCCTTTTTGCCAGTCAGTCTCAGTTTATTCTTCCTCAAATAGACCTTACATTGCTCCACTTTGAGCTTCTCTAACATCCCAGCTGCCATCACGTTACAAAGCAAGAAATCAAAATCCAATCTCAAACCCATGTCTATCTTGCTCTTCATACTCTAATATAAAACTAGAGTTTACTGGCGTGTGTATTTGAGATTATTGACAGTATTACTAACCCTGTATGATCTTTTCAACTTCCTCGTAACTTTTCTCATCTTCTTCTGCCGATTTCGTCTCCTTTTCTTCTCGGTCTTTATCAAAGCTCAGACCGAAATCCTTTGCAACGCTGCACCAAAATATTCAAGCAGACAACTACCTTAAAATGTTATTTTCGTAACAGCTAACAGTTCAGAATTTTAGAGATTTAATTTACACTAACCTTGACTTTGTTTTCTTAATAGACAATCTTGAGAGATTGCTTCGAGCCTCTTCAAAAACGCTCCAACTTGGATCAGTATCAGAATCATAATCCAGGTCGGACCCTCCACTTTCAGTACTATAACCTTCTTCTTCTTGTTCATCTTGGGGGTTTCTTTGTTTATAGGTTGCCATTGTTGAGTGCGCTGATTAGGGTTTTTGTTCCTTAAAATTAAAAGGGTTCCGTATAAGGGAAGCTTTGATGGAAACAACAATGATGATATTTTTCAAAAATAAAGTTACCGTTGCTGCTAAGCGATATTTAGGGAAATGGGTCTACACTCCTTTTCGTCACATTCATCTGGGCTTCCTTTTTGGACTTTGCTCCGCGAGAATTATCGAATATATTTTTTTTGACAAATTGGTAATTAATGTACGTTTGAAAATGTTTATAAATATTTTTTATTTTTTTAAAAAATATTTTGCATATTAATTTATGAAAATAATTTTAAAATATCAATTTTTTTAATTTAAAATGAAAAATAAAATAAAAATTCAAAAATATTTTTGAAGCACAATGCTAAACACTAAATCATGAAAAAAAAAAAGCTTTCAAAACTCAGATGATTGGTTCAACAATTTACTTAGCAATTGAGTATTTTTCTAATTTAAGAATGAACAATTCATTTGTTTTAAACTAAGGAATTTATATTTTTTTAATATACTTCCTGATATTTTATAACCATTCTATATTTGCAATAATTGATATGTTTTTCAAATAATTAATTTGTTTAAAGATGTATCAGAATAATAATTTTTATTTTTAATGGGATGAGAGCAACGACTATAGTTTATATGCTTCAACTAGCCAATCAAAAATCCTATGATGCGGTCATATAAACGATATTGTGAATTAAAACCAATACTCCATGTGGATAGGAATGAAACAAGGGTTCGGTAAAAGGTGGTGTGTTCTTCAGTGCAATGGCAGACACAAATTGAATTTTTTTTATGGTTTTAAATTATTTTCGTATGCTAATATCAAAATTATTTTTTTAAAATAATAATATTATTTTGATATATTTATAAATAAAAAATACTTGTAAAAACAATTTCAAAATGATGCTGCTCAAAGCCATTGGGTCTGTTCCAACCCGAATATCCTTGTCTCAACACCCTTTGACTCACGTGGCTGAGACAATTCGTTACAGAGATTATCAAAATAATATCTCAATAGTGTGATTTTATTACAAAATTAATTTATGTCTTACAAAAAGATTTGTAACATCACTCACATAAATGAGTTTGTGATGGAATTTCTCAAAATCATGCTCAAACAGTACAGTTTCGTTGCAAATTTCACTTGAATTTTATGTTTTTTTGTTTACGACACTTGTTATTTGATGCTTTGATCCAAATTTGTTACACCTACGTACAGTGGTGCCTCTTGTGAAATTTTTATTCCAGATACGCTATGGTCTGCATATAATATCATGTTCTATGATCCAGGAATAGAGACAGTTGGTGGCTTGGTGTCATTCCCACCTGCCCTGAGATTCATTTTAATCACCCCTATGGCTGGAGGTTATTGCATAGAGCAATTAAGTGGTGAAAAGGGAATAGAAGAACAGAAACCAGGGTTTATATAATTAACAGAGCAACTAGAAGAAACGTCACATTTTTCCCCGGAGAAAGTCATGGGGTGCGAATGAATCTCACAGATTTACCTCTTTTTATCATTGCCTGCAGCAAACGGAAATTTAAAGTTTACTCAGAAACTCAAACATCAACAAGCCAAAAATGTGAAAACTCCCAGCAAGAGGAAGTTTATAAACAAGAGGGGTGCACACATGAATCACGAGCGGTGCACACATGGCATCATGGCACCTGAAACTTCCAGCAAGCTATAGGTTATCATGCTTTACCAAAAATGTTGTGAAAAAAAAAAAAAGACGGGGGTGCACACATGAATCACGAAGGTAAATTATGAATTGCTGGCTGTATATCAATGTAATCTAGAGCACTTATTGGACAGTAATGAGTTATAGATATTTATAAGGCCTCTATAGAGTGTTGAGAATTCGGAAAATCCTCAAACTATACCCAATATATATCTGATCCTTGCCTAATTGTAAGATCAGGGGTTTCTCTTTCACATTTCCATATGTAGTTTGGACGTACATACAGAAGCAGTCCTTTTAACTAGAGCCTTCCATGAACCAAAACTAGAGTCCACTTTGAAACATGATTTAAGCCTTCATGTGTGTCCAGTCTCCAGTCTGAAGTTTAAACTTATATCACGAACACAGGTGAAAACAGGCAACTGACTAAAATGCAGAGAAACCCAGGAAAAGATGCAACATTTCTCAGAAACCACAAAGGCCAATGGATCACCAGAGCTTTGTTTTAATCCAAAAGAGGAGGAAGACAACTCCTAGCACAATGGCAACAGGGGCCCACTTCCGAATTAAGGCCTGCACTCAAATAGTGTAGAGCAGATCATAAGTAAATTTCAAGTGTATTTACTACATAGGTTTGTGGTTTCAGCATTTGTCAAGAACTTTAGCAGTAACCATTGCCAATATGTATAATAAAACATTATGTGTATATATATAAAGAAAATTATCTTAGAACAAGCATGGTGAAAATTTTAAAATTAAAGCTAGAATTCTGGTTAAAGCTGGCGGGAAACATTCCTGAAATCCATATTCTCTTTGAAAGAATTTGCCAAAAAAGAAATATATATCTTAAAAAAGGAAACTACAAACAGTGGAAAGCACAGTTCATAGTCTCATAGCAATTGTGGAGCACAAAGGCTAAATTTTAAGCATGTGAACCACATCAACCTATTCTTCTTATGTCTTTTCAGTCACAGTCCTGTAGTTTACCATGGATAATGGAAAATGAAAAATATCTTGGGGGCTAGTCTAGCAAAACAAATATAAAACACTTGAATGCACAATAGATATTCATCTGAAAGACATGAGAATGATTCTTTGATTAACAGTAATATGACACAGAGATCTCATGTCCAGAGGCCTTCCACAAGACTTAGCCCTTAAGCATCCACATTATATACAAAATGGCTTCCAGGAACAAAAGCCATCAGGGAATGAGCACAATGGATAAAAAGCATACAAATAGAGAGCAAGTTGCTAAAGTGTCGGTTGGATTAAAACTGTACGTTAACTATCAAATGGCACTAACCTGTCGATTTAAATCTCTTGCCTTGTCAGCATATATGCGGGATTCTGATGTTAACCGACTTGACATTTGACTGACCTCTGCATTGTAACCGGATATGCAAGAGAGAATTTTGTGAACATGTAGCCAGGGAAGAAAGATAAGAATGTAGCATCTTTTATCCAATAAGAAGAAAGGAGTGATTAAAAACAAATGATGAAGCAAAAAATAGATATGTGCAGTATGTCAATTGCATGCACAAAACAAGGAATATGGGTAATTTGACCAAAATCAAGTAATATGCGAGAATCATGATTTAGTTCAGCTTAATAATACACAAATTTATTATTGAAAAAAAACTCTGGAAGGGATGAAAATGACTCTCCATGAAGGTTCATAAATCTGGTGTTAATACTTGCAGAATAATGGCAAGCATGGAAAATATGATTAGTGTCCCATTTCTATGTGGAGATACATGACTGAGGAGACTAGAATAGGTGACAGGGACTGCCCTAAATCAATAGGTTACTACTGCTTGTCAGCTTCATAATAATCAAAAGACCAACATCATTGATAAAGGAAAAGGCATCTCTCCTAGCATATATAACACATGCTTGCTAAAAGCAATGATGACTGGTTGGCATATCCTAGTTGATCAACTTATATAACAATCACTTAATCTAATAAATACTAAAGCATCTAAACATATATTAAAACCTTCATTTCAAGTCCGAACATAGATCATGTTTTACTAGCACCATAATCATAAGAAAATCAATTGATTGTTCTTTGTAAACTCTTGCAATAAAAGAAAATAAACATGATAGAGAACAAAGTATTTGTTAGAACTAAAATTGGATATCTTACGGTCCAGCTTTTCACCAACACCCAGAACTTCCTGCACATTGCGAGTCATTATTTGGTGGACTTCATACAGCTCATCATTCAACTTTGCAATATTCCGCTGGGTGCGGGTGTCCTGGTACAATTTCTTTGTTTTCTGTATGAACGTATCTTAAGAACATAAACATAGAAAACAAAATCAAGCCTAGAAGATGTTCCAAAGAGAATGTAAAAGAGCATCAAGTATCTGTAAGAACAATTCTAATTCATTCAGGATAAGAACAAAACCTACCAAATTTAATGAAGGCATATGGTCTTGCAGCAGTTTCAATTTGAGCCCCATTGACACGCTCAAATTCATTCTTAAGATCTTCTAGGTATTGAAAGGCAAGCTTCTTAGGATATGAACGGTCACACATAGTGAGGTAACAAACACGTCCTTCAATAATATAACTATGATCTTAAGTGAAGGAAAACATCTAGTATGGTTGACTTAAAAAGAGAATGATAAGAAAACAGTAATAATGGAATGAATTTTACAAAATACAATAAATAAACAAATGTCATGGTTTGAAATTCAAACAAAAGGGAATCAACGAAGTTAATGATAATACCAAGTAGCATCACATGAGCATAAATTAGGTAATTGGGGAAACATAAATAAAATGCACAAGCAAACTCACTGCACGTATTAAAGTTAATTTTCACTTAAATAAAACAGATGGGCCAAATGACCCCATAAAGTTCAATGAAAACCATCAACAAACAGGAAAGCAGATACAGTTATGCAGGTGCAGCTGCTTTCACAGCCAGAAAAATACACTTACGCAGATGTACAATCAGTACAAAAACACCTTTTTTCTATGAGTTCTCTGCAGTGCCATTAAACTGATAACAAATATCCAGTAACATATAAAACTTATGAGTAACTAAAAAGGGTTTGATTGATTCTGAATCTGCAGTAGGTGCAGAATCCTTAAAGTGTGTTGATACTGCAGTAGGGAGATAATCTAAAAATAGAAAAGTTAAAGATCAGTGTAGACATGCTAAGCAAGTATAATTAAATGTTTAAGAAACAGCGTACATGATCGTCAGGCAATCAAGAACAAACTTCAAAAGGTTATGAAATGATCAAATTCAGGAAAAAAAATGCAGGATACTGGAAAATATAAGGGCCAGTTTCAATAGACATCCTCGAAGCATCATTGTGGCCAGATGCAAGGTTCTTGAAAAGTGCCTTAACCTGCTGTTTGTACATCTCGGCATCTTTCACATCACGACCATCATCCAGTCCCTCTACTAGCGGAAGCCCATCCGTAACACGAGCAATCATTGTCAGCTTCACCATCTTTACTTTTTTACTTCCTCAGATATGCAAATTAACTGCATTGTGTTTAAAATAGAAAACCCAGATCCATGAGAGGCCAGAGCAGCAAATTTGTTCAAAATTCAGTCAATAAAACCAGTTTTTCATTAGAAAAACCGGGAAAAAAAAACATTCCTTAAGCTAAATTTGGCGTCAAAGCATCAAAATGTGATTAATCTGAAATCTAAGAATGGAATCGTGCCCATTACAATATGTTCAACACAAAAGAAACCCATCGTCCACTTTCTGTAATTGTCTACTGATTACCAAGATAAAAACAATTGAATAGATCATAGAACCAATTGAAAAAAGGCCACCACTCGATAATCAACTAAACATGCAAGAAAATAAAATGAAAGAAATACCTGATTATAGCAGGTGATTTTTTGGTTTTGGACCAGGGGATTTGAGGAAGAAGAGAGACGATGGTAGTGAAAATCTATGTGTACAAAAATGGAAAAGAAGAAAAGCACACACAAAAATACAGGGGATCGAAGAGAGACCAGTAGTTAATTTGGGAAGCTGCAATTCCTATCTCTGTCTCTCTCTGTCTGTAACAAGTAATTTCAAAACACAACGTAAATAGGATATGCTCTTTCTACTTTTTATTAGGCTGTAAGCATGTTTATTTTTGTATTTAAAAAAAAAAAAGTAAAAATTTTATTAATTATTTTATTTTTAGTATAATATACCAATATTAAAAATATTTTTAAAATCAATCTCCACTATATTTTTTTTAATTAATTAGCGTTTAAAATTATAGCACAAAAAAACAAAAAAACTTGAATTTTTTATTCAAAACAATTTCACATGTTAAAATATTTTGAAAATTAAATATATTATTATAATTAAATAAATTTAACACCAACAAATATAAAAATGACAACTTTATTTCCATTTATAGTGAAGATAATATTATCTAATTAGTGCTTGTAATACAAACAAACATACTAAAATTAAAAAAAAAAAAAAAACAGAAAATATAAGAGAATTTTACTGTATCTTTCCCCGCAAAAACATTATTTATTGGAAGAGGACTTTTGCTTCTTTTTTTTCTTTTCTATTAGGAATTATTTTGGAGTATTTATGAAAAAATTTAAATTTTTATTTTTTATTTTAAATTAAATTTGATTTTTTTAGACCATTTTGATGTGCTAATATCAAAAGTTGATTTCTAAAAAATAAATAAAAAATATCATTTTGATGTATTTCTAAATAAAAAACACTTTAAAAAACAACCGCAATCACACTCTCAAAAGTCATTCAATCTCTGACTCAGGGTGTGTTTGGTATTATTTTTATTTTTGTGGTTGGAGTTAAAAAAAAAAACAGTTTCATGAAAAACATTTTAGCTTCGATTCAAAAATATTTTTTTGTGTGTTTGGTTAAAACTGTGATTGAGTTTGAGGTTGACAAAAAAAATTTCATATATTTGGTTATCATACTTTTTATATTTCTGTCAACTTATAAAATTACTTTAAATGACATATACATACATACATACATACATATATACATGTTTGGTTATCATGCTTTAAATATTTCTGTCAACTTATGAAATTACTTTAAATGACACATACATACATACATACATACATACATACATACATACATATTATTTTTTAAATATTATAGATTTAATAATTATAATAACATAATGTAATTAATAATTCAAGTAAAATTGATTTTCATGGCTTTTTCATCTATGATATTTCAATTATAATATCATATAAATAAAAAAATATACGAAGACACACATAGACAAAAATAGATTGAGAAAATTGAGCCAAATAATTTACAAGTATCTCGATACATATTTTTGTCCTCTCGAACCCATGTATAATTTCATATGATTTGCAAGGTGAGTAGATCCTACCACTATATTGTTGAAACATGGATTTTTTTTAATTTGTGTGTGCTAGTGGATTATTCATTCTTGCAATTTAAATGAGAGATTATCATTTAAAAAAATATTTTATATATATAATTAAAAAGTTACTGTAGCAATAATAGTATAAACTATGATCTTTTATAATATTGCTAGAGCAGGACTTAAGCTGGGAAGACGAGGAACTTTCCACTTTGTTTGCCAGGGAGGAGCAAAACTAACCCATCTCTGGCTAGGGCTCACCGCGTTCAAGGTGATGAGCAATAAAAAGCAACAAATTACTGTTTTTTTTAACTAGTGGTGTATGCATAAAATTTATGGGCTCCACACAACTGTTTTAATATTTTTCTGCTAACCAAACACTACTTCATTAGCTTTTTTCCAAACTCAATTTCAAACGCAAAAACAAACGCCCACTCAATCGAACCCTTTAATGGTCTAAGTTAATATATAAACAATAATTTATATGTTTTTGGGAGCACGTGTTGTGGGAACATGTATATTCTACGTTGTTCTTCATTTTTCATTGAATGGATACAAACATGATCATCTTTTATTTGATTTGGTTTTTATTTATAAAATTAATAAAATCAAAATTATGAAGAAGAAAAACATCGAATTGAAACTATTTTGTTTCAGTTCAACTCGTTTTTTATGTAAAAATTTAGAAAATAGTTTTTGGTTTTTTTAGATTTATTTTTTTACTTTAACCGAGTCTTTTACTTCTATCATTTCACCAAATTAGAATCAAACCAAAAAAATTTGAATCGAACCAAAAGAATATAAAGTTTTTTAAGTATATTTTTTTAATTTAAATTAGTTCAGTTTTGATTTACCAATTTTAACCTTAAAAAACAAATAGGACTAGAAATTTTTTAAATTTTTTAATCAATTTTTTTTAAGTTTTGATTTTTCTTGGTTATTTTTTTATTATTTTCTTAATTTAATTGACTTTTTTACTCACCTCTAATAAACACATTTGAAGATACATGCACAAAAGCCTATACTTGGATCGAATTTCCTATATAGATATGTTCTCCATTAGTTATCAATCAAGTAATAAATTTGGATTTGCATACATGACCATTCATTTTTAATATCCATTAAATAAATATTATTTAATATTTAATATCAAATAAAATTAAAAGATACTAATATAGCCTGTTATTTGTTTTTACTTTGCCTCTATAATTTTTTTTAAAATATTGTACCATATATCAACACATATATTCAAAATCTATGAAAATACCAAACTATTCTTATATATTTTATACTGGTTAATTGCACGCACTACGTTGCGGGCGAAGAAGATAATTTTTATAACTGTTGAGATTAAAATATAATATTTATATATGCAAAATTTGATATAATAAAATAGATCAACATACCCTATTATAACAACAATAATATCGAAGTTTTAACATCTAAAATTATCACCACTATTACTACCAAAACAATAAAAATTATTAAACTACCTCGAGAAAAGAACACAAAAAAATTAACAAAAAATGATGTAAGAACAAAAAATAAAATTATTATTATTATTATTATTATTATTATTATTATTGCATTAATAATGAAAAAAATTAAATCAAAGACTAAAAAAAAACCCTGAAAACATTAACAAAAGAGCAAATAGAAAAATAAAATAAATGATAAAACAAAAATAAAAATTATTATATGAAAAAAATTATTTGATTTGAAAATTGAAAAAATTGACCAAACTACGCTGCAAGTTGAGTAAATAGTTTTTATAATTATTAGGATTAAAAAAATTAATAAGATTTGCTGGTCCAAAATTAAAATATAATATATATACATGCAAAGTTTAATGTAATAAAACAGTTCAATACACCATATTATAAAAATAGTAACATTGAAATCTTAACATCTAAAATTATTATTGGTATTACTGTCAAAACAATAAAAATTATCAAATTATTCCGAGAAAAAAAACTCAAAAATATTAACAAAAATTAAGCAAGAAAAATAACTAAAATATTATTATTATTATTATTATTATTATTATTATTATTATTATTATTATTATTATTATTATTATTATTATTATTGTGTTAATAATAAAAAAAAAAACAAAAATAAATGAAAGACTAACAAAATCCTAAAAACTTTAAAAAAAGATCAAATAAAAAAGTAAAATAAAAATAAAAATTATCAAGTAAAAAAATTCATTTGACTTGAAAATAATAAAAAAACTGAAAGAAAGAACAAAGGGAGAAAAAGAAAAAGAAATATTAATTTTCAAATGATCATAAACACAAAATAAAATTTAAGAGCTAACTTTTTTCAAAAAGTACCACATCAACAAATAAGAAACTAACAAACATTAAAAACCAAAGTTAAGAGCACACTTATATATACATGGACAAAATTAGGAACTATTCCAGAAATATAAAAAAATAAAGGGATGAAAATAATAAATTAAAAGTATAAGAGCCAAAATAAAAATCAAATATATTATCAATTTCAATCAAAGAATAAAATTAAAAAAATTGAAACTTCTATACCAAATATATTAAGAGATTTAAATTCAATCCAGAAATTAAAAAAAGGAGGACCGAAATGAAACTTTAATATATATTTAATTTCAATCGAAGGACTCAGTCGAATTAAATCAAAACTTATATAACAAAAATTAGGACCATACACAAAATTAAAAGTACATGAATTGAAGTGAAATATCAATAAAACCGGGGGCATCTCCTGCACTTTTACATGCAGGAGAGAGAGAATAGGGAAAAAAGCTTTAGTCGGTCACCATCGCGTACACGACTACCGTTTGCCAACTTGCGCTGCACCGAGAGGATGGCAACGCGATAGCGTATCAAAGGAGATGTTAGAAGCCAATTTTTGTTGACCTGGGCACTCCTCATGCACCTCTTAAATAGGGCATGAGGTGGAATATTGTCGGTCACGTGTGCTACACGCGCCAATAGTATTCCGAGAAATATAATAAACAATTATGGTCAATTACCGGTATACTCTTGTACCTAAGTCATCAATTTTATCTTATCAGGGGTTATATTATTATTAAGGCATTTTCAAAATATATGAAATTTCCGTGGCACCCCTCCTGCCAAGAGCTAAGTTTTTTCCTTTTTGAGGTCTAAAATAGTTATTTCATTATGTAAAGAAATATAAAAAATAAAAAAAAATGCAGCGAACTGAGCCAAACCCAAAATGTGCAATTATCACGGCACCCTTCCATCCAGAACTTTTTTTTTATTTTATCTTTTTCGATGGATAAAATCATTATTTTACCGTGCAAAATCGAAAAAAATCAGTAAACTAGAGAACTAAAAGACTCGAACCGAACCAACCTGAAAATTGAGCAATACTATTGTAATCTACAGTGATTTGTCTCACAATACATAGTAACTCACCCATTACATCACAACCTCTTTTAATGTATTTTTGGAATTAACTTGCTTTTATATCTAAAATTGTGATGTGGGGTCATATTGGTTTTGATTACCTTTTATTTAAATTGATTAATACATGACATTTAAAACAACTATTAATGGCAATAACATTGACATGGGATGACAACATGGTATAAATATTGATGAGAATTCAAGAAAAGTTCAATAATTATTGTTAAAGAATTTTCAGTGAAGACATTTATAGTTTTAAAAATCATTTGGCTTACTCTCGAAAGGATATTAAATCATGCCAATAAGTACCGGATGTGTAGAAAATAGTTTTGAATATTCTGGTGACAAATCAAGAAGCAACTAAGAAAAAAAATAGAAAGGTTTTCCAATATATTGGAAGAGACAAAGATAAAGATGAAAGGAATGGAATTAATAGACAAAGGAAAGAGAGTAGCAAAAGGGAATGAAAGTACACAAATTGTCATCAATTAGTTGCTAAAATATGATCTTAAAGAAGACACATATCAACAAATTACAAGATTTTTCTATACCAACGTGATTCCATTTAACCATGTGAAAAACTCTTAATTTGTTAAGGCACTTAAATTGGTTGCATAGTATGGACCAAGTTTTAAGTCTTCATCTTACCATGATATTAGAGGGAGATATTTCAAGCAAGAACTAGATCACATAATGAAGTTAATTGAAGAGCACAAGCTAGAATGGAAAAAAGAATAGGTTGCTCAAATGTTTAATGGATAGACTGATAAAAAAGATATTCTATTTGCAACTTTTTGGTTAATAATCCTATATGTATTAAAGATGTGTTTTGGACAACAAGTTTTGACGTGATGTCACTATATGTATTAAGACATCATATTCTCTTATTAAAGTTCTTCGATTAGTTTATTCATTTTGAAAACCAAATATAAGTTTTATATACAAAGCAATGGAACAAGCAAAAGATAAAATATAAGTGAATTTTGGTTATATGAGAAAAAAATATCAATTATCTATCTTTCTAATTATTTACTTGACACAATCAATTGTTGCATAATGTATATTTCACTTATATATTATTTAATTTAATTTAATGTTGATGTTAATATTTTTATTTTTATTTTTATTTTGTAGCTATATACCTATATAGAATATTATTGATGCACTATGAGAATTTTGACTTCACATATCTTTACATGCAACAACTTAATATTTGAATCCTCATTATGATTATAATTCTAATTTAGGAGTTAATGCCAATATTAAAATTTAATTATAACACTATTTATAAATAATAGTGTGTGATTCAAGTGAAAGGAGTAAAATCAACTTACAACTTGATTCGTTTAAAGATGCAAAATGGATGCAAAATGATTGTTTGGTATTGAGACTGTTAAGACAACAAGTTGTAAAAAATCTTTAGTTAAATGGTGAGATTCTCATGATGATGAATATCTAGAGTTACAAAAGTTTGCAATTTAGTTTCTAAGTTTGACATGGAATTCATTTAAATATGAGCGTAACTAAAGTGCATTATTTAAAATGATAAATTTTTTTTAAAGTAATATTTTTATATTTGATAATAATTTTATATATTATTAATTTTAATTATTTACAAAAGTTCATACTAATTGAAGAAATCATTGGCAACAGAGAAAAATAAATGACTTGGTATTTGTAACGTGTAATTTGAAATTAAATGATAACCAAGTCAAAAGGTAAGTTAATGATTTTGGTGAAGGTTTATATAATCTCTCATCTAATGATGATTGGATAATTGAAGGAGAAAAATATAATGGTTCATCAAATTTTGTCGTGCCTAGTGTCATTGATAGTGTAACATGAAGAAAAAATAGTAAAGAAGTGAAGAAGAAATTTTGATTGATATTGAAATTGAGAGTCTTGGTATCCAGATTATTCAAAAAGTTTAGAGTTATTGTTGATAATATTAATATTGATGTTGGTACAGTAGTAACAATAATTATCACAATATTGATGCTGATACTACTACTATTACTACTAATAATAATCCATTAGATGATAATGATTTTGATAAATTTTGTTAGAAATACTGATGAGGTGAAGGCATATACTTGTGAATTGTTTATTTTAAATTTGTTAATATTTAGTTATTGAAATTCCATGAACATAATTATATTGTATTTTAAAATTATTTGAACCATGTATGCTTTTTATTTGAATTATATGTTTTAAGGTGTTTGATTTTTTCTATTATTTATTGTTTTCTTTATTTTAATTTTATTATATTGTTATTTACTACTTGACTAGAATTATCAACATATAATTAGTTAAAATATTTTATTTATAATTTTATGATTAGATTTACAATTCAAATTTATATTATATTTTATTGCTATGTTATTTTTTTTTTAGCAAGCTTGCCTAAGTATGGGCTCCTGGGAATATCAATATATGGGCTTAATGAAGTTTTTACTCCATGTTAAGTGGCTTGGAGCTTGGACTTTCTACCATATGGTGCGGGTCCTACTGTCTTAAATCTGATGAATCAAGTGACAAGTGTTTAAGAGTGCGGTGAAAGTAATATTTTTTTATTTAAAAATATATTAAAAAACATTTTTTTAAAAAAGTATATATATTTTTAATTTTAATTAATCGGCTTGTTTGGGAGGGCGGTTGTGGTAGCTTTTGAAAATGCTTTTCGTGCTGAAATATATTAAAATAATATTTTTTTATTTTTTAAAAATCATTTTTGATATCAGCACATCAAAATAATCTAAAACATCAAATCATTTTTTTTTTTTTAAAAAAATAACAAAATGCCGTTTGGGCCGCCCACCCAAACGGTCACAAAAGCTAAGATGCCAAGACTGAGAAGAAAGCGTGTTGCCGAGGCATCATTGTGAATTATTTTGGAAATTTAGTACGTACCTTTTTTTTTTTTTATGCTTTTCTATAAATTAATTGCAGGGTTAGGTTTAAGATTTAGAAAAGGTAGGAGCAAATGTTGAAAGCGGCTGCTAGATTTTTTTCTTTATAATTTTAATTATTATATGAAAAATAATTATGTTTATTCAAATTATTAAAAAATCAGTTTTTTTTTTAAGAATATGTGTCAACAGATTGTAATACTTTTAATAATAATAATAATAATAATAATAATAATAAAAGAAAAGAAAAGAAAAGAAAAGAAAGGAATCGAAAATGGGAGGTCAAAATGCAAAATTAAAAGGTTAATGGCTGTTTTTTAAAATAGTATTTGTTTAAAAATATATTGGTATATATTTTTTTAAAAATAATATTTAATATTAAAAAAATTATAAAAAAATACTTTTTACATTAACATTTCAATGATCTTTTTCTTTTAAAAAACAGCCTGTAAAAAAGTTAATTGATAATTTGGGAATCGTGAATGAGTTTTGTATCTTATCAATGACAAGACAAGGAAAAGAAAAGAATCATAGCAACCGACACTTTGACTTCCTCCCCCCCTTCCTCTTTTTTTATTTATTAAGCTTACAGTGTCCTTCAATTTACAGTATCGATCCCTCAAACACTGATTTATTATTAAAAAGAAGCTCGGTTTATTTCCCGCCAAACTTAATCCAGCCATGTATAGTGATCGAGGTCGGGGACGAGGACGAGATCGAGGTCGAGGACGAGGACAGTGGCGCAGTCCCGGAGGAGGCGAGAATTGGGGTTTTAGGGGTGGATCTTCCGGTCCTTCTTTCCACTGTGACAGCCCTGTAATTTCATCTTCCCTCTTCTTTGATTCCTTGTGTTTTTCTTTTATTGATTGATGGAAGTAGGAATCTTCATGTTTTGTGATTCGTGGGTTTTTTATATTATAGTATAATATTTCTTTTTTTGTGATAATCATCATGAATACATCATTCTAAATTAATCTGAACTTTTTTTTTTTACATGGATATGGGAAAGTTTGCTAATGTCATGTTATTTGGAAGCGGCGTAGGTTGGAGCAGATGGGTCTTCTTCTGATGGGAAATCTTTCAGCAACAGAGGAAGAAACTCGCAGCCAAATTCACGAGGGTGGTTTCCAAGTTATCCCAACAGTGCGGTTAACATTTTTTGCCAGAAGGAACCATTGGAAAAGAAGTCATTAGAAGATAGCATGTCCAGTACGGGAAGGATCCTGCACGACCAAAGTGCTCCCAGTTGCAGCAGTATTGAGTCAAATCATTCAGATTGTTCTGTGGCATCAAATTCAGTTAATAAGGGCGATTCTGATACTGTTAGCGTTCCCTTGGGAGATGGAGCAAAGGATGGTTCAATGCACCTTGATCTCTCACACAAATTGAATATTGTCCCATTGGAAAATCAGAATGAGTCTCTCCTGTCATTTCAAGCTGGTGCTAAGGACCCGCTTTCACAAGAAATGGATCCCAATAATGTGGCATCTGCTGGGGATTCAGGGTATTCAGAGCAGCAGGCAGTGGTTAAGCTTTTTGATATTTGCTTGCCCAAGACTGGAACTATTAAGCTAAAACCTTCTTTGCTTGCGAAGAATAGAGAAAAGAGGAATGATGCCAAGCGAGCTGCAGATGGGATGAATGGACGGATACTAAGACCTGGGATGGTTTTACTAAAGAATTACTTATCCCTGCCTGAACAGGTGCTGCTTGCTTTTATGCTTATTCTTTTCCCTTGTTGAGTTAATTTGTCGTTGCCTTTTTAAAAGTTACATATCGATTTAATCTGTCATTGATTTAGTAATTACCTTATGATTTAGCAAGTATTAATTTATTGTTTGCTTTGACTTGTTACTAGATACAAATAATAAAGCTATGCCGGGATATTGGTCTTGGTCCTGGAGGTTTCTACCAACCAGTCTACCGTGATGGTGGAAGAATGCATCTGAAAATGATGTCTCTTGGTAGAAGTTGGGACCCTGATAGAGGTGAGTATGTAGAACATAGGCCAGTTGATGGTGCTAAAGCACCAATTTTTCCTAGTGATTTCCATCCACTGGTTGAGAGAGCAATCAAAGACTCCCATGCTCTTATAGAAAGAAATCTGAAATCTACATCTGCTGAAGTCATTCTACCATCATTGTCGCCCAACATCTGTGTCGTAAACTTTTACTCAGAAAGTGGGCGGCTTGGTCTTCATCAGGTTTGCAGTGTCAACTTTCTTATACTAGTTACAGTTTTCTTATGCACCTTTTATGTTGCCTTGTGCATTGTTCTATATTAAAACGATTTTGCATTAAATGAGGTTTAATAAAGAACCCCTAGGCTTTTCCTGACCGTCCCTTTGTACGCTTAGAATACGTTGTCTCCATGCAGGATAAAGACGAAAGTCAAGAGAGTCTGGACAGAAGATTACCTGTGGTTTCCTTTTCCATAGGAGATGCAGGGGAATTCCTCTACGGTGATCAGAGGGATGTTGAGAAGGCAGAAAAGGTTTTCCTGGAATCTGGGGATGTACTTATCTTTGGCGGGATGTCTCGGCATGTTTTTCACGGTGTAAGTTCTGTTCAACCAAAGACTGCCCCTAAGGCCCTGCTTGACGAAACAAATCTCCGTCCAGGCCGTCTGAATCTCACTTTCCGTGAGTATTAAAGACCATAAATATACTATGAGCTGTTTCTAGTGATTGTACACATGACAGTTCGGTTGTGTCCCCCCGCTTAGTTTTGTTGCGAAGTGATCAATACTCGTGGATACAGTCTAAGAACTTGAACTTTTTTTAAACTGCTGGCAAAGGCTTACGAACATTCGTGTGGAGATATAGTTGGGTTGTTTGTAAGCTTTTTAACTACTGTGTTATGTAGAATTTAATACTGTTTTAGTTTTATCTGATTTCTTAATAAGCCACGATTTTTCAGCTTATTTTGTGATTTTTTGGGATTATTATGCAGAGCTAGGTGCCCCTTTAAAATACCGAGTAAGCACTTAAAGTTCTTATTCTGTTAACAAAAATAAACCATACAAGAAAATGATGGGTAGATTGATATGGCCTCCATTAAACCAAATTCTTTAAAACGTCACTGGACAGTTTACAATAACATCCAATAATAGGTTGCCCTTTTTAAAAACAAGATGTGAAGGAGATCATACACAAAAGCATGGGCACACAATGAGGATGAACCTGCTAGGGTGATTATCCTTCGAAGCCTTTTAGGCAAAAGGTTTCTCGTGTAGATTAATTAGATCTCCTACTAGGCGACGGTGGGTGGGCTGTCTTGCCATGGTTGAGGCCGCTTTCAGTTGGCATCTGGTAGACCTTAATATTTCCTGACATGGCTGGTGCTCTTGTGAGTTGCCACTTCAAATGGGCTACCTTTTTTGGCAGCCAAACTTCCAAAAGTCGCTCGATTGTTTGGTTCTTAAATATAAATGCTTAGGTAACAAGGAAAGCCACAGGATCAACTACCTTCCCACCAACATATTGTCAAGCTCATTAATTTGTTGGATCTAAGCTTTTTGCTTCTGACAGCTTCCATGATGGTCACTCAAATTGCAATTTGCAACGTATATAATCCCATGTAATTTCTATCATGTATAACCCGTCATTCACAATGTTCCCATTTATAAGCCTTGCTTCCAGAGCTTATTAATCCCAATCTACTAGTCCATATCATCCTAATTGTGAAGCATTGAACCGTGTTCAATCAGAAAGCTGACCTCTTGGAACTGGAACACTGGGAGAGTTGGAGAGGAGAGCCGTGCTGGAGAAGCAGGGCACATGCTAAATCTCAGCTTCAAAGTCTGATAGTTTTGCATGTGCTCTAACTCCCCAGCTTGGACCTTCCCTCTTATGACTACAAAGGTTCAGAAAGCACAGCAGGATTAGTTCTGTCATAAGGTAATATCCCAACTATTTTTCATGGAACTTCCTTGACTACCAAATATGTTTAAGAGATGTTGCAGAATTGAAATACATTCAGTATTCCTTGTATATCAACATCACCTGCATTACGTGTTTCTTGCCCCATCATTGCAGCATATATTTATCAACAGAGGTAGAGGATCATCAAGAAATCTTTAGTATATTTTCTTGCCTCATCATTGCAGCATATATTTGTCAATAGAGGTAGAGAATCAATCAAGAAATCTTTAGTATATTTCAGTCTCGTATCAAAAGTGTACCTTCATCGGTCTTATTATGATAAAGATTACATCATATGTAACTTGGATAATAAATACATTAGGTTAAATTCATACAACATGATTTGGCACAGATGATCTTTGCTTGATAATTAACACTACCTAGATATAGAAGCTGTTTTATTAACAAGAGAGGATATTAAAATTCTAAATCCAACAACCCCCCCTTCTTTTTTTTCTGAATCAACCTCGATTAGATCGATTCTCTAGAGCTGATGCAGCTGAATCCACATGACCAAGCAGACAAGCATAAATCTTTTGCTTCAACCTGTCAACAGTTTCCACTAATTCATTATTGTCTTCAGAGCTCAATTTGCTTCTTAGTATATCTAACCACTCATTAGCATGCTTAAGCTGTGACAATGCAACAGCAATATGGTTGTTCTCCGGTTCCATTCGTTGGGTGGCGAAGTCCTTGCCTTTTTTCTCCTGGGGAACAACATGAAACCCAGCATCCAATGCTCCCTCCAAGAATCTCAAGAACCAAGCCCTCGATTCATTCAAAAGAGTCTGTTGGAGTTCTTTGATCTCTTTCTTACCATCTCCTTTAGCCCATTCCTTCTTCTCAGTTGCACTTAACTCCATTGAAGGCTTTGGAGATTTCAATGTAGCTTTGGCCTTACTTAGACTAGTCTTTTTTCTTGTTTTTTCTTTCTCTAGAGCAGAAAATTGAGTAGATGACTGAAGCGATTTATCCTTTAATGGGGCTGTTACATTTGGTTGGTCGATGAGTTGTTGGAGTGTAAAGAACTTGGTGAGAGTGAGGTGGGGGTTCACTGGCGAGGCAGAGGCGCAGAGATCAGCAAACATACTGAAAGAAAAAGGATGAAAGTTAGAGGGATATAGAGAAACGGCTAGTATTATCTTGAATCAAACTATGTTTTGTCCTTGTAATTTATGTACTTACTTGAGGCACTTGATAAGAGATGCAGAAGTGGATGCCTCCTTTTGAGCCTCATCTGCAACCAAGGTAGCTAAATATCTCCTTCGAAGCATTCCCTTAGAACATTATAAACAATGCATTATGATGCTGAGATTGATGAAAGAGTTTTCATAGATTTCTTGTATATCTGCTGCTTCATTTAGTGGCTAAAAGACTCATTCTTGAAAGCAATGTCATTTGCATGTTTGGGAGTGAGGTTGAGGTTGATTTTTAAAGTGTTTTTTGTTATGAAATGCATCAAAATGATGTTTTTTTTTTTTTTAAATTATTTTTGACACCAATACATCATAATGATATAAAAACACTATTTTTTTTAATTTAAAGTAAAATATAAAAATATATATTTTTTAAATTTCTTCAAAAATATTTTTCAATCGCACTCCCAAATACCCCCTCAGATTCAATAAGATGAACAGTCTTTCATGTGGTTAGCATAATGCACAAGAATGAAAATGTTTTCTCGAGATCTACCATCCTAAAGCTTCCTCAACGTAAAAAAAGGGGTAAAGTGAGGATAACAAGAAAAACTTACCTTTCCAGGCTTCATGAGGTTTGAAGGCAAAGAGGTCCATGATGTTGCCTCAGGAAAAGGGATTTTATCGTTATTACTTGACAAAGCATTGAAGTTTGTGTCGTCTTGTTTATTTGATAACCGTTTTGCAGAAGTTCTCTTGGAAGGCGCTGGAAATTCTTTGTTATTGGATAAAACGGCGACCTCTGGCTTTGATGAAAGCGCATCAGGTTGATTATGGTAAGGAGTGATCGGGCGTGCCTGCAATGCTTACAGAAATAACTGTTAAATGATGTAAACTTTACATTTCATGCAGCAGAGTGCATGAACCAAACGAACCATGTCATTGTGAGGATTAAGGAACCTTATTTTCGTAATTGTAACAATCAAAATAGGACACTGGATATATTGGAAATGTTCATAAAACAATTTCTCTACCATTTGTTTATGCTTGACAAGAAAATCGATGCATCACAGACAGTTCATTGCAAGAACATCATGTGCTACTAGTGCATTTTTTATAATTTCCACCTTCTAGTCTTTCTGCCTGTAATTTACTTGAAACCTAAACCAGTTAAGGAAAAAAGAGGCAGAATTTAAAGAAAAGCAACTATTACAACAAGCTATTTAGGTCTCTGCAAAAACAAAATGTATGTCTGAGAAAATCGTACCTGGCCATTTTCTTGCTGCTTGCCATTCATTAATCCAACCTTCTTACCTGGTCCACTATTATCACTCTCATTACTCTTCCCAATTCCACTTGAATCCAGTTCACCAACTTTAAGATTTCCTGTCAAAACACCCACACCCTGCATGTACCTAGATGCAACTCCGGCCTTTTCCTCTTTGATAACAATTTTCTGCCTTGCATTCTCCCCTTTCACTTCTGATAACTCCCTCGATTTTGAACTATTAACGCCATTATCAACTGGCACTGGACCCTGAGATGGAACCAACATTTGCATCAGATCTTTTGGATTCCCAACGAAAGGATTTCTTCCTGCCACTGGTCTAACACCAGTTAAAGTCGGAACCGGGGTCCCAGCTTCCACTTTATCAACATAGAAAAACTGCCCAAGTTGTAACTTGTTATTCAAAATTAGCTCGTTGTCTTCCTTTGACAATGAGACATAGGTAGAATGTGAGGAATCGGATACTTTTATAAAGAAGCCTTGATTAGGCCATAGTTCTGACCCTGACAGGGCCGGCACAATGCTTATAACTTGCAGGAGAACAGACCGATATTCTCCTCGAACCCTTACATTCGAGTTTATACTCCGAAGAAGCTTAAGCAGTACACCTGGTGTAAGAGATGCCATGCCTTTTCCTTCTCTATTTCAGACTATGGACCTCTACCAATTACTTTTCTTCATCCAAATTTGTAAAGCTGAATGATGCGCCAAATTTTGGTGTCAGATCAACAGTACTGCCAACAGTAGTTTATGCTGAAGAAGTACAGCATAATTTTCAGGTACCATATACAGGTTGTAAGAATCTATTCGTTCTCCCTTTTTCTGTACATACGAGGAAGCCCTTTCAGTTTCAGGTAACCTACGGATATGTGAGTAAGCCCATGCCCTGATGCTTATACATCAGGGAAATTCAGGTTTCTTAGGCTAGCATTTAACTCAAACCTTGTCACCTATCTGTAGCCAGCGTGCATCACTGGCTGAAATCTTTTCACAAGCCTAAACCAGTAGGCTGATTCAACCCTTTTTGTTTGCAATATTTTTCTACTCCTAGAAGTATATATGCAGCTATTAATCACAAACCAATTATATCTTATGCAGTACTACAACATGAACATCCTTGAACCATCTAGACTCCATAAAAATGAATTTACTGGAATAAGCTACAGAAGTTTCATCAAATTTCTAACAGATAATAGCAAAATGAATCCAAAAAGTGTGGCCTGTGAGTAACTTTGACATAGAACAAAAGTTTCCGAGAAAACAAAAAACAAAAGAGGAAACCTTAATAGCTAAATCATGGATGACATCAATGAATCCAAACCAATCCGAAGCATATCCATATGTAAATGTATAATCTCACAAAAAATAGATAGAAACAAAAGGATCATACCTGAGATGAAGTGGGATCTACTTTAAAGAGATGGATTTTTTTGCATAAAGAAATGATCACAAGACACCTACAACCCAAAGAAACCAATTTGTTTTGACAGTAGAAACCTTTGCCAAATTAACCTTTATGGCTTTGCATGCCAGACAAGCAAATATGAATCTTTCTTGGCTTGGAAGCCAAGTGACGTGCTCATAACTAATGAGAAGTCAGTGCCCCTGTTTTGATATGAAATGACAACTATAACCTCAAATGAGAGTACTGTGCTGATGTATTAATTTAGTGGTTAGTTTGGTCCTTAGGTTGTTTGTCTGAAATGTGGTAGCATTTCCCTTTTGAGATTAGAGGGTATGGAGTTTTTAAGGAAGGTGGGAGTATTTTGATGTCCCATCTTTGCATGCCAAAAACCAGTCCATAAGCTGACAAAAATCACTCTCTTTCGAGCTGTCTGCTGAGCTGATTAGATGTATGATTAAGTAAATTTTACTCTGTTTCTTGAATCATTTTCAGTCCACTGAAATCCTCAATTATGACACTTCCACTTGAAGAATTCTTCTCTAGGATTTGTTTTACTTGGCAAAAGCCCAAAAAGCAGTTTCTCGAAGTTATTTTTTAAAATGGGTCAAAATAATATATCTTTTTAATTTTGTAAAAATTATTTTTGACATTAACATATTAAAATATCTGAAAATATTAAATATTTTTAATTTAAAGTATAAATTAAAAATTAAAAATTTGATTTTTTCAAAAGCGCTATATATATGGCTAATAAAAAAAAAAAAAAAATGAAACTGTGAATTCAGGAGTGCATCATGACTTCCATGCTCAACCACCACACCCTCTTTCACTACTGCAATCATATGAGCTTCTCTAATGGCAGAAACTATGATAGTTCTTACCCTTTTAGAGACCACCTTTTATGCCTCATCTGACTCCAAGTTTAATGCATCGGGTCTTGGTGTCATAAATTTGATGAATTTGTCGAAAGAAAGAGGTTTAAAATGTGGGATATTATTTCTTTAAATATTTTTATATTTTTTAAAGTTTATTTTTAATATAAACATATCAAAAAAATTTAAAAATAAAATAAAAATAGTTTTAAGCAATTTATTCTTTATTTTTTGGCCTACCTTTGTTTTCAAACAAAACTAGGATGGAAGAAAGTATGTGGTTGCTTAGAGGGCACCATTGTGAATTATTGTGGAAATGTAGTGAGTATTTTTTTAATTTTTACACTGGGTTGAATTTTTATAAATTAATTTTGATATCAACATAATAAAATACTTCTAAAATAATAATAAAAAGGTTTTAAAACAATTAATTTTAAAAAGTCTTTAAAATAATAATAATTTTGTATCTTATTAATAATAAGATAAGGAAAAGAAAAGACTCATAGCAGCAGACTCTTTGACTTCCTTCCCCCCTTCCTCTTATTTATTTATTATTATTAAAGCTCGATTTATTTCCAGCCATGGATAGTGATCGAGGTCGAGGGCACAATCATGGAGGAGGCGAGCATTGAAGTTTAAGGGCAAGATCTTTGAGTTTTTTTTTTTTTTTTTAAAGGTTGAAATCAATATTGCTTCTTCTTTTTTTAATGGTTCTCGCAAATATTGAAAATCTTACTAAGTTTTTACACTAATAAATCAAGTTTTATTTTGTCAATTAAAAATATTAAAATTAAAAGTTTGGATTAATTATGTCAAACAATTAAAAACAAATTTTGATGTTATCTAATATACTAAAAGTTCAGAATTGGTTACTGTAGCATGTGAGAAAAATCACTGTAAATTATAATAAAATTATTTAATTTTTAAATCGATTTCATTCGTTGAGTTTACTAGTCATTTGCTAAAAAAAAATATATGTATTAGAAGCTTATAATGCAAAGTTACAGAAGCTAAAAGCAAGAAGAAGATATGAGAGGATAGAAATCTCATTAATTGTTTTCTCTTGTGTATTCTTTTATACACACTTGAATTATTCTCTTAATTACAAGTTTATTTATAGGTTTTAAGTCCTAGATAATTAAGAAATTAAACTAAATAAAAAAAATCAATTCTAATCTAATCAGGAAAGCATTATACCCACTTGAACAATCATTTGATTCATTAAATTTAACCAGTTAGCTGGTTAATCTATTTTTTTAACAAAATTCACAATCTAATTTAGTTTTTAACAATAATAACATGCTGATTGTTAATAACGAGTTGACTGAGTAAAGAAATCTTGATCATGTTTCCTTTTTTTATTTTATTTTTACTATAATCAAGATATATATTGGAATCAATCAAAATGAAAAAAGAAAAAGAAAAAGGATTCATGTTCTCATTTTTTTTGTTTTCCAGTCATATATGGTCGCAATATTGCCTGCAAGCAGTAACAATAGCATATTAGTTTTCAAGTTCTCATTGCCTCCCTGCAGTCTTGAGTAGGCTAAGATTAATTTTCAAATTTAATATGACCAGGTTTTTTTTTACTAATATAGATGCTCAGATCAATTTACTTGTATATCGATTAATTTCACGGGCTCTGAAGTTAAAGACCATATAAATATTCAGTGACGATTATATTAACAACTACTTAACTCAAATTTAAAACTATAAAAAAAAAAAAAAAACAAATCTCTTGGTTCTAAACTCTTATCGAACAATTAATTTGACCTAGTTTTCTTGCTTGAACTGATGGCATAATTTATATCAAATATATGAAAGCAGAATGGGCACATGAAAAGAACTGGGGGTAAGGCAACAAATGGATGGCAGGATGTTCCTCACCAAGAGGATGGCAGGCTGACAGCATGCAAGGCCAACAAAGCCGGCCATTTGAATATTCCATGAACTGTCGCCCAGATATACCCGATGAGATAAGATGTAATATCGAGGGATATCCAACGTTACCACGATTCAATCATAAACCCTCGCGAGATTGTCTTCATATTTCTCCTCTGTGTTCCTCTTCTTGACCAGGGACACCCGAAATTAAGAAATATGCAGACAACAAATTAACCTTGCGTAACAAAAAGTTGTCCACATCTAATGTCATCACGAGCTCACAACATTAACCATAAGACATTCCATTTGTCACCATAAAATCAAAGAGCAATTTCTTTGCTCTCATAAATACAGAGTAATATATTTCTGTTTTTGAATTTGATATAACTTCGAGCATTCTATTTTGAGCTGACAATATCAAGAGGGATGCAAATCCTTTTGCCTATCAGCCTACAGAGACAAGACATATAACTAAGTTGGTTTCTGCGATCTATTTTGAAGAATATCCACTACCGTCCTATGAGCCAAAGGGCCAACTATCAATGGAACACAGCTTTCCTTGATGACACCAACGGGTGCAAAAGCAAACTATCGTCCATTACAGTATTGACTTTAACATGTACAGACAATTTCAACTAAAAACAAAATGGATGGAGTGGAGAAGAAAGGTAAAATAATGTAATCATTGTAAACAAGCTATTGCTCCGCATAATCACATCTCTTTAAGCAGTCAAAAACTAGGATTCTAGCAAGAATTCTGTTTCTCATATACATCACACAAGGCTGGAGAATGTCGAAGAAAAAATGCTCCTAGACTACCAAAATCCCAAGAATGCCAATAGGCAATTTTTGTTCAATACAATATATAACATATTCAAGAAGCGTTCATATTCTATATATAATCCCTTTACACTGTCACTTGAATGATGATTCCAAGAGTAGCTCCAAGCTTTTCTCTTGAAGTGATTATCTAAGCTTCGAGTCACTACCCTTGCTTCTGAACGATGTCAGTGAGAAGAATGACCGTGGTGCTGTAAAATTTAAGGTTGTAAGCAAATCATCATAAATAATCAAATTTCTTTAAGCCTTTTCTTCATTCCTCCATGCCTTGTGTAGGCGACCTTTTACTTCTTGAAAGGTTTGTGAGCCACTAGATGTAAATAAACTCAAACACATTGTAAATATTCCATCATGAACAATCAAGTGTTTTATATTTCTTGTTTTCTGTCGGGTAACTAGAGTGAACATTTGTTAACAATAGGTCAGCAGAGGACTTGAACCACTTGTACCTAGACAAACTCAAACTTAATGAAAACCAGCCAGGCCATCCAATGCATGACACTAATCATGCATACAGCCTGAGACACTTCTCAACGATTCTCATGTTTTTGGTACAGAATTACAAACATACACACTCACATAAACTATGACTTGTTTGATTTCTAGGCAGAGCACAGGTCATGGATCACATGCACTGGCCTAGAGACCATGCTCATGAGCAAAACCTAGAGTGGAGGTTTCATGTTCTTGAACCCTACATCAACAAGAGAAACATGGAGCACAGTTGCCTCCCCTAAACATGACTTACAGAATATTCTAACAGCCTAACATGACAATCAATTTGTTGTGAAGAGATTTAAGAATTGAATGCGTAGAATATTAACAAGAATTTTTTTTTTACCTTTAGTTGAGCTTCCGGACATAAGATCATCCCTCAATTTGAAGTTTGCTGGAGGCGCTGGTATGGAGCTATGTAAAGTTTGAACTGCATGCAATGAGAAGGGTCAAGACAACCATCATAACCCATCAAGAAAAACAAAAGGAAAAATTCTGCTGTTTGGAGTAATCCGTGCTCTTTTTTAAAAATACCTGCCAAATCTCTGGTCATCTGAAGGTGTTGCATAAAGGACAATTTATTCATAAATATACAGGTTTCAGACGAAAAGATCTAGAGTGGAACCATGCTCCCTTATTAGACAGGTATGTCCAAATCATGTCATTTTAATTACTAGTACATGGTGTCTAGATAAACAATTCACAAAGGCCATGAGCAATTTTCAACATATAAACACAGAAAAATGGCAATCCATGCACCAAAGATCAGGCACTACTTTTTTATGCAAAACACTCCAGCAATGATAGAGATATTAACAGTCACTCTTGAAAAAACAGTGCCAGCAGAAATATTAGTGCAGGGAGAATATCAAAAGTAGATGTTACTCTAAACTACAAGCAAGATTTAGCTGCTGCAGTTCCTTGATATTCAAATAGATTCAAAATTCAGATGCCTATAAATCCCCTCATGAATCCAACAGTGAAGGGAGCACGCCATCCATTATTGCCAATCCATAGAGCTATGGTCGCTAGAACACAGGTAAATTGACAACCTTGCTACCGAGAGAAATTTTCATTTAAAAGAAATAGTTGCAAACACATACTAAGTTCCATTTATCATATGAGCATTAGGCAGATACATAGTACATTGAGATTCTAAGAAAAATGATTAATTAACCAATCTGGAAAAGCAATTATATCTTACCCTGCTCATTGAACAGCTCAATTTCATTTAAGCCATCATCTGAAGGATGACCCTGTGAGAATCCCATTCTTGATTTCCTCAAATCTTCTGATGACCGATTCACAGGATCTCGCCCATCTTCTGTGTCATCATCTCCTTCAGAAGTTGTGGCAGAAATCCAGTCAACCAAACTCTCTGCCCCGCGACTTTTCCTTCCAAACTTCAACAACCGTTTGAACCCTTTTGTCACATCCTTACGAGACTGATTATTGAATGAATTCGCGACAAGAATAGGTTTCTGAGCACTTTCCCACTTCTTCCTCATCCGAGCTGCATCAGTCTCTGTTTGGATCGAGTGAGAATTCCAAGATGCATGACTCCCAATTGGAGAGTCCACAAAAGCATCCATATCTGAGGTTTCATTTGGATATGAAAATGGATGATGCATGTGTGAGTTCCATGACACAGGGCTTTCCCCAGGTGAGTCATGTAGAGACCCTAAAGCATGGAATGTTGAAGGCATGGATGCAGGCAAATCAGAAACTGAAAAAGGATCAATTTGAGAAATAGATCTCAGAGAATAACTATTCTCAGATCCAGACATATCCATCTTGTCCGAATCCTGGCTTAGTCTTGGTTTGCCATTGTCCATATTAGCACAATCTTCAACTTCTGTCGTTTCAAGCTCCTCGTCTTCTTCCTCTGCCTCATTGACTGATTCTTCTGCCTCAAAGGGTGATTCTTCAAATTCTTCATTTTTCAAAGACTCGGATGCCACCATACCTTTCAGTTTAGCAGCAGTTGCTCCAGAACCAGGACCTATTCCATTACCATTCCTGAGGACAGGCTTTGTCTCCACTATCTTTGAGTATTTGTCATATGGCATCTGCTCAGGCAGCTCTTTATCAAATTTCATTGGTGTTAGCACAACACCATCTGAGTTCAATGGGGGCAAATCATTAAACTCAATAGGACCAGCAGAGCTTTTCCGCAAGGACTGAGACCACCGTTTCTTTTCTTCCTTGACAAGAGGTACCTCTTCATTGGAACTCTTGCTGCAGGCATATGTTCTCACCTGCGAGCGATTTGCTGCTTTGCTAACTCCAGAAAAGGGTTTTGTATTCTCTTTTCTAAAATCAGAAAAGTTTGGAACAGACTGTGCAAGTGGATTTTCTGATTGCACTCTCTGCCTCCCAGAAATTGGATTAGAAATTTTGGACACTGACCTTGGAACTGGTGCTGCTGTGGTGCGAGGGCTAGGAGAAGACAAATATCTGTTTGGTAAGAGCTTGTTTTGAGAGCTTCTAGAAGCAATGTCCCCATAAGACACCTCACTGTATGATCTATCTTCTCCATAATAATTCTGTTTTGGAAATGCAGAAAGATCCTTGGCCGCCTCACTCTGAATGGAATCTTCTGGCTGTGGTAGAGAGAGAACCTTACAAGGACACTATGAAATTTCAAAAAGGGAAAGAGAAGAAAATAACATCTAACAAAAAAACTGTATGCTGAAACTCATTAGCTTCAGCATTTATTTTCAATAGACAGTTGAAAGATGGAATACCTGTTCTCTCTTCAAACTTGAATGAAAATTGAATGATCTGAGCTTTTCTGCATGTCGCTGAATACTAGACAACGAATTTTGTCTGTCCACGGAGCTAGAAAATTTTGCCTTCATCTCAGCTCTACTCCGATCAAGGCTTTCCTGCATGTCCTTCAACTTGGATTCCTTCTCCACTCTTTTTGTACCCGACTCCTCCCTCAGTTTTGCATCTCTTTTCTGCATGTACCTCTCATAGAATCTTCCTCTAGAATTGTCTGAAACACTACGCTCAGAGAAACTCTGCCTGAGAGAACTGCCATGGTCCTGATGATCTACCATCTTCCTTGGTGGAGTGCTAAGCTTTCCAAAATCACTAGAACTCCCAGCTGGTTCAAGCACTGTCTTCTTTTCCTGAAATTCAACAGGGTACAGCAAACTTTCTGCCTGTTCAACTTGCACCTCAGTAGGCTTGCTTCTCTGAAGAGAACTGGATTGATCACTAGGAACCCGAAGTTTGTGTTCAGCAAAAAGCTTTTCAAGCTCATTTGCCTTCATCTTCAGCTCATCATTCAGTTCTTGATTCCCTTTGGACTGCCGTACCCTCTGAGCTTGATCTGCTGATGGCACTTGCAGGGTAATAACACTCTCTTGACTCTTAGAAAACTTGTTACCAGGAAAATTCAGCTTGCTAATTCCATGAAGAGACCCACTCTGATCCCTATTCTCATCCCTCCTAACCTGAAGCTTCTTAAATTGTTCTGTACAAGAAGAGGGTTGTTTGTGGACCTTCATTCTTGAAACTTCAAGATCTTCCTCTTTTATCTGTACAGTATCCCCCTTCTGTGCATGATCAACTTCACCCTTGAACAATTTCCACTGTGTCTGAGAAGCTGACAGATCACAGTCAGTCACTTTAGTTGGCAATTCCTTACCCTCTACTCCGAAACCACCTTCAAACTGTCCTGAAAGAGATAGAGTGTGTGTCTGAGAAATCCTAGACCTTGACTGACTTACAGGTGGATCCCTTACTTCAACGTCATCAATTCTATTCCTAAAATTCACACCCCCAACCCTGCCTGCAAAACTTCCAATCTGGGTCTGCAGACCAGCCTGGTTTTTCTCTGCAACAGTCTCCACCCTATTTGGAAAACCTCTCGACTTCTCCTGAAAAATCAGTTGAGCTTTAACTCCAGCCTTCTCCTCCCCATCCGAAGTAGCCGTCAACTTATCCTCCCTAACCACCTGATCACCTACCCCAGTCTCCTCTCCTCTACCAGCAGATGACCTTAACTGGTCCAGAGACACTACTTGATCTTTCAAATTCACTTTGCCCTTCAAATTCACCTCCTCATCCTTCCCCACAAGTGCACCACCATGAGTTTGCAACTCACCCTGATCTTTCAAACCAGAAACACTCCTAGTTTCCGACTTTACTAAATTTGCTGCACTTGCTGTATCATTAAATCCCTTCTGGTTCTTGTCATCAGCTGATGAGACAGGAAACATAGTACTTTTGGTTCCAGATGCAAAGGATGAAGAGGGTGTACACAACGGGCTGTCTATATTGCTATCATCCTTCTTATCATTGCCCAAATCAATGCTCATATCACTTGCACCACTCCATCTCTTCAATACAGCCTTTTCAACTGCAGATGCTGACAACACGTCAGATGATAGTCTCCTTGGTTCGGCAGATTTCCCCACAGCTACAGATTTTCCACCTGAACTCCCCTTCTGCTTATTCTCAAATAGGCTGATTCTGTCCTGAACACTGAGTCTCCTAGAATGCTGACTTGGTTGACTTGTTGAGGACTCATTCACAGCCTCCTCTTTCTTCTTTTCTTCTTCCTTTTTCTCGTTTTGAAAAGTTTGTTGCTGTGTAGCCAGAGAGGAATCAGATTGTTGACAAGTGGTGGGCTTGGATTTGTCAGGGTGGAGATGGGTTTGTGTTGTATCTAGCTGTTGTTGTTCTTTGCCAGCTGGCTGCTGGAGTTTATTTTGGAATGGGTTTTGGTGGGGCCTGTTCATGTAGGACCCACTTTCATTTTCAGTGGGGTCATCAATTGACATGTCAGATCCCCACGAGGATCGGACCACTTGATCCTCCACACTTGGCTTCCATGGATTGATCAGGTCTGGTCTTCTCTGGCACAGTAGCATAAATTTGACGCAGGCCTCACTGCACAAAATATTTAACTCAGTTAAATTGTCATAGCAGTTAATATTTAACTAGAGTTTGTGAGGAAAATGTAACTAAGACTTAAGAGAAAAGGTGGGAAGTATAAGGATATGGGAACTTTTAAAACAGAAAACAACAATGCAACAGCTAAACCTGCCGAGTTGTGACAGGTAAAGTTAAGGTTGGAAAAATTGTTTTTTTTTTAAAACATAATAAATTAATTGAGATCTAATGTCAACTTTCTCTGTTTTGATAATAAGATCCCAAATGCTGAGAAGTTTTAAAATATTTTCCTAGCTAATTTTGCTGTAGGATGCCACCTGCTTTGTCCTAAATGATGGGACTTGCAGGCATAAGAAACCAAAGTATGTTCCAAGAACAAATTTTTGGCAGTATGCAACATCTCAAGTTGAAGCATTTGCCCAATAGAAATTATTCATAATGACCAACCCTAGGGTTCACTTAGGACAACACTTGACACAGTCATGAACGATTTATTTCCTCAAGTGTCCTTGATACTTCAAACCAGTAACCTATGTGATCCACTTGAAGGCATCCCAATGTTCAAACACAAAGCACCAGGATTGGAAAATAATCAGAAGTCACAAGGAATTCTAATGCCAAAGGAGAAAAATAACTCCCTAATTCATGCAACTATGCACCTTCATAATCCCAATAAATCATCATGAGTCCTACTTGAATAAGACATCATGCAGGCAATACATCAATCCACTCAGTGATGAACCATGTTATATCAGTGAAGTGATAGGAAAGAAGAATGCTAGTATTTGCAACCATCCAGAAACTTTTTGCTCCTTTTCATTCACCAATATATGATCGCTTGCATGCAATGACTGTCATACAACAATAAAAATTATAATGCAGCATCAACTGTATCTAGAAACCGCATGAAATTGCCTGAAACTTTCCCATTTTCCCAGTCATAAATCTTAAGCACCAGATAAATCCCACTTCTTTGTCATGCCAATGCATCTAAATTTTAAATTAAACTTTACATGTTCTTAATGTCCATGGTGATGCTTCATTTTCTAAATAGCTAAGCAGTCAGATGATGCACCATATTGTAATACTTCAGGCACAATTGTGGAGTGGACCCTAGCTGCACTGTATCAGCATTGCTACAGCTAAAACAGCTTTGATAAGTCAAATCAGTTTCTTACGCCCAGGAGCCTCAACAGGAGCAACTAAGAACCATATTGAAATGACATCTTTCAATTTCAAGATCTCACAGCAATAAATTTCAGATTCAAAACAGAACATGGTTCTAGTGCATAGCTTATTTACATTACAATTTCGAGATTTCTTTTTATTTTTAAAAACTGTTAATAAAGGCACTTTCAATGCCCTATAAAGTGATCAAAGCTAAAGAAACATTTTTGAGATTATGAGGTACCTATCAACACATCTATAGAAAGATGACTATGATATAGATTAAACTCTTGGTTCAGAACCTCAATATGCCTTTTTGGTTAAAAAAAAAAATCCTGGTGTTGAACCACAATAAATAGTGCATTTCATGGGATTCACAAAGCAGGTAGAACTGGGTAGGAATAGAAGATCAAAAGCTTAAGAATCTTTATATAGAACCAGGTTGAGCAAGAAGTGTTCAAAATTGGTAGATAGGTTGAAACAGTGTTTCCATGTTATCATCTTCTAGTCCAAGCTGAGAACTGGCTTTTAGGCTGCACTATTCCAAACTTAAACTAGTCCCATAGACAAGCCATAATACAAAATGAAAAAACTTCCTGTTAAGCCAGTTTTGCCTGTTTTTCCTCTTCCTCTTCATTCCTCATAGTTTGTCTCCTAGCCAAACTGAAGAATTAATTATTCCATCCACCCCCCCCAAAAAAAAAAAAATTAAAAAAATAAAACCAGCACCAAGCAATCACAAAAACACAGTTTGAAGGCACACAAAACAGACACAAACAAAAGCAGAAGAGGGATACAACAGAGCTACTATGCATAGTGGAGTTCCCAGCCTGCTTACTTCAAGCGATGAGCACCAAAGCGATCTGCAAAGTGCTGGAGGTCTCGAACAGTGTCAAGGTTGAATCCAGTACCTGATGCACGAGCATAGGCTGTGGCTAAATCCTCCCTAACAGCAGCAAGCCTCACATCAATTGCTCTTAAAAGTTCCTTCCTGCATAAATCAACAATTAAAAAAAATTTAAAAGCAATATTTATAGATATTAAGCATGCAAGAAATATCTGGTTGTAACTTGCAGAGAATGCAGTCTAAATTTTTTTAAACTTTAATGTTTCCATGCACAGGTTAACTCTTTTAACAACATTGCATGGCAACTGCTGCTTCAATAGGTAGCTGAAGATATTCTAGCTTATGCTCATGCCTTATGCAGCAAAGACATCATAGTTATAAGATCCCCTTACCCCCCCCCCCCCCCCCCCCAACCCCTTAAATAAATAAATAGAATACTGAACCAAAGGTCTTTACTTTGTTGCATCAGCTCCAGCTGTGGTTCCTGTTGCATCCCCACCTGGAGAACAATAAGCACCCAGTAAGTAAACATAAGAGCGCAAAAATATGTTACACCATCTATGTTAGGAATAATAATCTAATTTAGGATATTGTATGAAATTTCATATGTTCATTAATGAAGGAGAAATTCAAAATTTTCAGAGATGAAGAACAGATAGTTTCAGAATTGTTTTACGTCAAATACAGCTGCAATATCATACAGTTAGCACAGTAGTAGTTAAAACCAGCATAATCAACAGTTTTGCAAACCTTGTCTTCAAGAAATCAGTTCTTTTTCGCCTAACAACTTGGTTTTACAACACTTTCTCCACCTGTACCTTTGACATTTTTTACAACTTTAGTTCTGTTGAAGAGACCACCAAATATTTAGAGCAGAAAGACCAATCCAAATGATAATTTTCTACACACTGATTGTGTTTCAAGTAAGGCACCAATGAAGTACTCGCTCCAAAAGGTTCAATTGTGTGCTTGTTGTGACCTTGCCAATTTAAATATTTGTCATTAACTCCAACATTTTGAACCAATAGAGGATATGGCAAAAAACAATCATGCCAAATTATCTTCTTTAAATTGTTGACCAAACTTCATCTTGACTTAGCAGGAGATGAGGTAACCAGCATACATATTTCAATATTCACTGGCAATAAATATACCATGAACTACAATGTTCTTAGGCCATGCTCAAACCCACATTGATTAAGTCTAGAATCAATCCAGTGAATGTTCAAAGGCCAAGACAGCACCATCCCTATCCTAACCAACCCCTTCATTGTAAAATCAACACCACAGGAACCACTCCAGGTAACAGATCCAGGAACCTTGGCACATATAATTGAAACTTATTTTCCATCTCTTCAGATTCCAGAAGGCATTCCACTATTACCCTCTATTGCTTGACTACTGCCTTTTCATCTTTTAAATGAAAGCAATCTTGAACCCTAATTTATCATGAAAAAAACTTCCATACCTCATGAACTCACTGAGAATTCAACTACTGAACAATATTGTTCAAAGTTCTCATAAAAAAATAGGGTATCACCTGTTAATCCCAATAGGAGATGAAACTGCATATAAACTTCATCCCATTTGAGAAAGCAGCTTTTGCTTTTAGGCTACTATCTTAATCAAATTCGACCTTTACAGAATCTTTAACATCTTCTAACTGCCAACTTGTCCTCTACTATGCTACTCCACTAACATCTAAATGTTCAATCAACAAGTAGAAGTTCTGTTCTTTGTCATTGACTGTAATAAAGCTCTATCAAGCCTTTGCATGGCTTTGTAAATGAAATGAGCACACAAGTAGTACTGCTCAGTATCTATTTCACATTGTACCTGAAAAATATTTAGCTAATTCCATTATACACCAGCAGTAAATATCAGAATGACTGGTCAAGATTAATATCAGTCATCCTTATTCCTTGTGTCAATTCAAGGCCATTAGTCAAGAAAGTCCCTGAAAAAGTGGTAGCAGATGATATTACAGCTGTCAAACTGAAAAGCATGAGATGATATTTGATTTGAAATAGAAAGCATAACATATTGATATGACTGTCTATAGTGTCATTGCCTTGATTACTACAATAAAAACCTGCTCCTTACGAAAGAATTCTACGTTCAAGACACTCGCCTCATGAACAATTTCTGAACTACCATTGGGCATGTTATCATTTCCAGTTATTTCCATTTTTGCATAATTTATGGAATGCCGCGGTGTCATATTCCAATAATAATGGTAGAGATTATGGAAACTCTTGAGGAATCAAGATATAAACAAATCATTTCATGACTGCTTGTAGTTGTATACCCATTAACACATGTAAATGGAGCTCCTGGAAACATGTCTGTCGCATATAAGCATGTGTTTATTACCAGCACTTTAGACATTAGTGCACAATATATCTAGCAGCATATATTGGTAATTGACACAAAATACCATAAAAGAAAGAAATTCCGAACATTTTTATTTGGAACTAGGAAAGCTAGGATATCAATGGACCAAAAGTGATGGAGTCACTGCTGGTTCTGATTAATAATAAGGTTAACTGAGGAAGACACTGAGGAAGATGTGCATAACTATATTATTATCATACTAAATTATTTTGGTTTCCTACTGATAAATAAGCAAACTTCTTTGAATTGCCTCCAACCAGTAATTTGATTGTATGCTATAAAAGTTTAATTTCCATAAGACAATATCTACTCTGATATTAATTTATTTGTGCCACTAAACATGGGAAACAAAGCCATCTATTATTTAATTTTGTTCATCTTCTTTTGGGTTTGAGCCTTCATGTTTCCAATATAGTGGTAGACTTGCCGCTGGTTCCCTTGTGATCTTTGGAACAGCAAGAAATGCAAGATTTTATGGAGATGTGTTCTGAGAGAGGGCATCTGATGTAATTTATTGGAGAATAGAGTAAAATTTTTAAAGAACCATTTATCATCAAGCCAACTGTTTTCAACATAATTGATTTCACAGATGATCCAATACTGGATGCTTTTAAAGGTACTTTCCTAGTTGATGTTCACTAGCATTGGACTGCTCTACTGTTTTGATTTTTGTTCTGCCCTTACTCTGTTCATGTGAGGATATATTTGTCTCCTGATTTATCCTCCTACTCCATTTTTTTTACTATAAAATTCTTATTTAATCTTAAAAAACAGTGATGAGAATTGCATTTTCTTTTCAAGAGAATTAGTTCGTGAAACAATTTCCAAAAAATTCAAAATTCATGAACTGAGAGGTTAAAAAGGATGTGTGAGAACTGGGATTCTAGGTATATTTTACAGTTCCCCACGTTGATGGAAAATAAAATCAGTTAACTAGCAAGTTGTATTTTGATGGAAGATATTATCTTTTTAGCAGTGTTAAATTCAAAAGTGATTAAAAAAAACAGAGAGAGAGAGAGAGAGAGAGAGAGAGAAACATACACACCTAAAGCACGAGAATGTTTATCTCCAGACCCCTGAATCAAAGTATCCTACAAGTCAATGAGAACTGCTTTTCCAGTAATCATTATAAATGTTCTCTACATGATAAAATAGCAGTCATTACCTGAGAATATATGTTTCGTGCTGCTTCTAACTGAGACATCTCTGCATCAAATGTATTGACCATCTCTAAAACCTCAGGTGTACTGACAAAACGCACAAACCTGAAAACAAGAAGCATTATCATGTCAAAAGATGAATCAACATTTCTTTATACAGCAACTAATTGTTCGGTTGGCACGACATGCAACCTCTCAAGTGTTCCTTTTGTGAACCAAGTCTCAGCATTTCTACGTCGGTCAAACTCTAGTTTAATTGACTGAACTGCCTGTGAAGCTTGTTCTTCTGCAAACTTCAAATGAGATATAAATGGCTTTACTGATCCGGACACTAGCTTCTCTGTGTTTCCATTACTTGAAACAAATAGATCACATCTGGCAATAAGGAAAAAAGAATTAGTGTATCAAAATAAATAAATATAGACACAAAACTAACACATAAACTTTATGGATCAATAAACTCACCGCTTCAGATTTGGTGACAGTTCAAATACAGCATAGTCGAGAAGTGAATTGGATTTCATTTTCTCGCCAATTTATTTAAAGTAGTTCTCTATGCTCCAACCTCCTCATATAACTGAATGTAGTCAACTCTTGCGTAATTAGGTCTCAGAAAAAGCAGAACTTCGGTCCAAAAAGAACAAAAAATAAACCAACACACAGTACAAATTATAAAAGTAAAAACAAAACCAATAAATAGATTGCCAATTTTGACATTTAATGATGATTAAGAACCAAGTTAAAACTCCACATATGCATATCAAACAAGGAAACCGGTAATTTGCTAATCCACATTGCAAATCCATATCGGACAAAACATAAAGTAACTATCCAATGGTTAAAACTTAAAATTATTAATTGCTAAGCCAAAAAATGAACCACGGCAAAAAAAGAAGAAGAAGAAGCTACCTCCAACTAGCCATAACTCAAAAACAGAAACCGCCACTTCACATAGAATAATCTAACTAAACCCAGATCTGATTCTATAAGAACCGACCTAAAATGTCTCACTCAAAACTTAACCAAATTCAAATGCCAAACAAAACAAAACCCATTAACACAAATACTCATCTAACACAAAAATGCACCAACTTTGAATGTAAAGAACCCAACCTTTTAAACCCCCCCGAAAAGGGGAGAGAGAGAAAGAGAGAGAAGAGAATGAAGATTAAGAGAAATGTGGATTAAACCATACCTTAAAGACCAATCAGGGCGATCTTAAGTGGGTAAAACGGATCCGATATTTCAAATTGAGTACCTGCATTTGGATGCTAGCTCTTTTATTAGTGATATTTCTTTAAAGAGATTAGCGTTTTCGGGGTTTCTGGGTTTCTTTCATTTATATACATAAATATGTGTGTGTGTTCAATATTTTTCAGTTCTAAGAAAACCCTAACAATGACAAGATGGTTTTTGCCTTGCTTGTTTCTCATATGCCAATCTTTTCTTTTGGCTTTGCTTGCTTTCGCTCTGCGTACACACTCTCTGTAAGAGAGCGCTAGTGCTAGTCTTTGGGTGTACTTCGTTTTGTTTTAAGACAAACACTTTTTGTTTGTTAGTTGGAAAGAACATTTTAACTACAATTATTTTGAAAGAAGAAGTGCCTGTTTGACACTTCTTTAAAATTTCGTTTGAATATGTTTTAAAAAATATATTCAATTAATTTTGATATATAATATTAAAAATAAAAAAAAGAATGAAAAAATATCATGGTATATTTTAAAAAACATCAAAAATATAAACAGCCGCATTTTAAAATAGACACAAAAACTCAATATGCATAATTTATTATCAAATTACAGCTTCCAGGGGATAAAAACAGTATTAATTCCATTGTTATATTTGTGTACTCATTGATAAATCTATTTTTTATGTTCTAATCTCATCTTTCTAAGATATTAGGAAGCATGATTTTATCAAATTTTAACATATTTAATTTAAAATTGAATGAAAATTAGTGAATCGTTTTGATAAGATCCCAATTAAGAGCCAATTTTCAATAACTCAATTGTTCTCTTTAGGTGAGAATTAACCACAAGACAATATAGGATAAAAATCATTTTATGATGTTTATTCCTTTCTTTTCAATGCTCATAAATACATCAGCTCTCTACTTTGATTAATTCATCTACGATTACATTATTCAATTCTACTACAGATATTAATGAAAATAAACATGTAACTGATAAACAATAATTGGTGCCTTAATATTACAGTAACTAGTGCCTTAGTAACTAATGTCTTAATATTTGCTTCCATCAACCCCTTTAATCCCTTTTATTAACAGCAATCGTTACGTCTCTGTGTTTTCCATAATCAATTTGTCTTATCCTTGTGCCTGCCTTCCTTTGCCTGCACTTCCTCACCTACATTTCCTCCTTTATACCTAGAAGTCAGCTTTATTAGTCTCTTTGACCTTCGTGGCTTATCAATACCCTTCCCAGGGAGTGGAACCTTGTCCTCAAGGTTCAACTGTGGAAAATTGATGAGGCAGTAATTCAGTTGCTTCCCAGGTAGCTTCTTCTGATGGTAAGTGTTTCCATTTTACTATACTTTCTTCTAGAAATTTGTCACCTTGCTTCACCCAACGATGATCAAGTGGGTTCTTCGATTCTAATTTGACTTCACCTTCGTTGGTCATTGTGGGAAGGTTTATGGATGTCATGGTTGCATCTCCCATATATTTCTTAAGTAAGGACACATAAAAAACAAGATGGATACGTGCCTTCTCTGGTAGTTGTAATTTGTAAGCCACATTACCTTTTTTTTTTTTATAATTTGATAAGGACCAAAGAAATAGCTTGCCAATTTTTTATGTGCTTATTTGAAGGTTGAGTTTTGGCGATAAGGTTGTAGCCATATAAAAACCATTTCCCCTTCTTAGAAGGATACATCCTGTCTTTTTTTATCTATTGCCTGTTTCATGTGATTGGTTGTTATCACCAAGTTGGGTTTGAGCCGTAGCAGGGGTTCCTCTCTGTTTAGGAGATTTTGTTCCACGTCATGAACTGGTGTTGCTCTAGCTAAATAATTTGGAATGGTTAGTGGTGGACGGCCATACAGTGCCTAGTATGGTGTCATCCCCGCCAATGAATAGAAAGTAGTATTATACCAAAATTCTACCCACGGTAGAAATGAGTGTCATTTACGTGGCCACTAGCGGATGAAGCTCTGTAAGTATTGTTCTAGGCATCGATTAACCACCTCTGTTTGGACATCGGATTAGGGATGGTAGGCTGAACTCATTTTTAGTTTGGTACCTGACATTGCAAAAAATTCCTGCCAAATTTTGCTGACGAATATGGGATCCCTGTCACTGATAATAGTTTTAGGCATTCCATGCAATTTGACCATGCCTTCAACAAATTTTTCTATCACTGATTTAGCTATGAAGGGGTGAGATAGTGATATAAAATGGGCATATTTACTCAGCCTATCTACCACCACAAAAATAGTATCCTTTCCATGGAAACTTGGCAAACCTTCAATAAAATCTATAGTAATATCATCTCAAACTTGACATGGAATTGCTAATGGTTGTAGTAGTCCAACCGACATTAATGTTTCTATTTTGGTTTTTTTGGCAAACTTCACAGTGTTTCACATAATCTTGGATAGTCTTGTGCATGGAAGACTAGTAAAACTGTGATGCTATTTTTTTAAAAATGTGTAGGACTTCTAAGTGACCCCTCATTTTTGTATCATGAGCTTTATATATCAATTTGTTGCATAGATTGAGATTTGATGGAACCATAATTCTACCTTTAAGAAAAGTTAAAACATTTCTTTGGATAAATGGCCCTTCCGGTTGAGATTGAACTAGTTTATTCACAGTCATATAGTCATCTCTCATGGCAGCTTGTTTAATTTTGTTCCAACTATCAATTTGTGTCACGAATAAGTGATCAATAGTAGGATTGTTTGGTCATCGCGATAGTGCATCTATAGTAGAATTTTCCTACCTCGGCCTATACTGAATCTCATTGTCATAACTAATAATTTGGCAACCCATTTCTATTGTTCTAGTGTGGTAATCCATTGTTCCAACAAATATTTTGGAATCTTTTGATCTGTTTGAATAACAAATCACCTACCTAGTAAATATGGACACTGAGTCGTCTGGATTCCACAATAGAAAGCATTTCCTTCTCATAATAGACCATGATTTCTTTGACACCCCAAGAGCCCGACTCATAAAAGCGATAGGCCTACCTTGTTGTTAAAGAGCTTCCCCAATTTCATCACTTGAAGCGTTAGTCTCCATGGTGAAGGCTTTATTGAAATTTGGCATGGCTAAAATGGGTGCGGTGGTCATAGCTTTTTTAAGTGTATGGAAGACTTCCTTTGCGTCTTCATTCCATTAAAAGTTTCTCTTTTTGAGGAGATTTATGAGGGCCCGAGCCATTATTCCATAATTTCGGACAAACTTGCAATAATAACCTGTCAATCTTAAAAATACACGTAACTCGGAAATATTAGAAGGTCTTGACCACACCACCATGGCCTTATTTTTTTTGCTATTGACCTTAACCCTTTCATGAGAAATCATATGGCCTAAATACTCCAGCTCTTGTTTACCAAAAGCATATTTACTGGCTTTGATAAAGAACTGTTGCTGTTTCAAAATTTCCAAAGTTTGGGTGATGTGATCTAAATGTGCTTCCCAATTAGGGCTATAGATCAATATGTCATAAAAAAACCAATATGAACCTTTATAAATATGGCCAAAAAATGGCATTCATAATAGCTTGAAATGTAGATGGTGCATTACTTAAGTTAAATGGCATAACTAGGTATTTGTAGTAACCGTTATGTTTATGAAAGGCAGTTTTAGGAATATCTAAAGGCCTCACTCGTACCTGATGGTATCCTGCTCTTAGGTCTAATTTGGTGAAGTAAGTGGCTCCATGCAATTCGTCCAACATTTCTTCCACTGTAGGTATCAGAAATCGATCTTTGATAGTCACCGCATTAAGCGATCCATAGTCAGTGCAAAAATGCCAACTACCATCTTTTTTTCACCAGCAATACCGGGGATGAGAAGGGACTGGTGCTCGGTCTGATCAACTCTGAATTTAGCATTTCTTGTACCTGTGCTCTGAATTTCTGATTTCTAAAAATAAGCAAATTGATATAGGCGCATGTTGACTAGTTCGCTACCTTTTTAAGGATAATTTGGTGGTAAATTTTTCTTTTTGGTGGCAGTTGCATAGGCTCCTTGAAAATCTTGACATATTTATCTAAGATCTAGCGCATGTTTGGTGGTTGATCATCTTTTCTTTCTTCTACTTTATGCCTAGATGATTGAGGGTAGATTGCAAAAACTGAATGGCCATGATGGAATTCTTTTGATATCGCATTTATCGATGTCGTTTGGATAGGCCAATCACTAAACCCTTGCAGTTGACGAGTATTGTCTTCCCAATAGAAATCCATGGTAAGGTTTCGCCAATTACATACCACTGACCCTAACATTTCCAGCAACTGGATGCCCAAAACAATATTCAATCCTGCCAAGGAAAGTGAATAAAGTGTAATTAAGAAAGGGATTCCCTGAAGAACAACCAATAACTTTTCAAAATTTCCTTGGCACTTTAGCTTTGATCTGTTAGCAACACGAACAATAAATGCTTTCGTTGAAATTATTGGTAATCACAGGAGATCAACCATACGAGTGCTCACAAAATTATGGTTGGATCCACTGTTAATCTACACCACTACTTCTAACAAACCCACCTTTGCATCGACACGCATGGTTGAGGGGCAAACTAACCTGTTAATGTGTGCAAAGTAATCTTAGGTTCAATATTTCTCCTTCCACTGCCTTTATGTCATCTACTTCGTCCATATCTTTACTGGTGATTTCAGTGATGTGTGTTAGGCCCTTTAGAAACAAGAGTTTCATCCCTTGACATTTATGGCCAGTGATGAACCTCTTGTTACAGTTAAAGCATAGTCCTTGAGCTCTCCATTTCTACATCTCCTCCCACCACAATCTCTTGAAAGTTATATTTGGTGTTGTTCGTGTTAAAGTTGGTATTGTTAAGGGTGCATAATTGGTTGGGTTTGTTCGCAAGAATTGATGTTGCCTCTTTATCTGCTTGTCCCTTATACGAGCTAAGTTAATTGATTCCTTTTAGTTTTTTTGGTTTGAATATACGATTTCCTTCTGCTATCTTCAACTTCAAACCTCCCATAAATGTCCTAACTAACGCCTTTTTTGGGTCTATCCACGAACTTAATTTCCTAACTTCTCAAAGTCACTCTGATAATCACGTAAGGATCCTACCTGTTTTATTCGTGATAAGAATTCATCAAAATCCTCACTCTAAGTAGGTCGAAATCTACCCTATAATTCCTCTACAAACATCTCCCATGTCATCATTTATCCTTCCTCTTAATAAGTTCGACAGATCCATTACCACCATTAATTTGCTTCTCCTTCCAGGTGAAATGAAGCCAATGATACCTTTTGGCTGGTTAGAGTTTTCTAGAATTCAAAGAAATGATCCACTCGATTAAACCATTATGTTGGGTCATGTCCAACATATCATGGGAATTCTAGCTTGGGCATTTTAGAAGAAAAGACTTACTATTCTCGTTATCCTCCTCATGATGTGTATAGGAGTTATTTTCTCTATTTGTGTTGACTTATATGTTCCTGTCATCTTCCTTATGATGTGTACGAGAGTTGCTCTCTCAGTTTGTGTTGACTTATTTGTTCCCGTCATCCTCCCCGTGATGTGTACGAGAGTTGCTCTCTAAGTTTGTGTTGTTCTAGCTTGACCCTCCTGTTTGATAATAAAGCTTCTGTCAATTTATAAATGGTTTCTTCTAGTTGACTCGGCTTATCAAACATGCCCAACTCCATTCTCTGCATTCCATCTTGTACTACCCCTATTCCAGCCTCCAATAATTCAATTCGTTCTTTGTTAATCGTCATTGAACCTGGCTCTGATACTAATTGATAAGGTTTAGTCAAGATCCAATTTTCAATAACTTAATTGTTCTCTTTGGGTGAGAACTAACCACAAGACAATATATGATGCGAACATAAACACTAGCAAGGATTAAGAGGCTGAATGGAAGGCTATATATAATACTGATGAGTTTTCTTTAATTTTGTTAGCTAGAGCCCAGGGCTTGTTTGAGCTTAAATTAAGACTTTATTTTGAGTTAGGATCCAAAGCTTGTTTGGATTAAGTCATGGGGTTTTTAATTTGGGATTTTGGGTCAGTTTTGAGTGGACCTCATTTAAGTCCATATAAGGGGTCCATTAGGGTTAGTGTTTAAAAGACTATTTAAACTCATGTTAGGAATAATTTAGGCAGCCGTTGATGAAATTAATTTTGAACTTTTCAGTTTATGTGTGAGAATGATTCTTGCATTCTTCAATTATTGAATGAACTGAATCCGACTTATCGAAGATTAACTGGCTTCGTGGCATCATTCTACTCCCTCTAATAATACTGATGTCTTGGGGCAGGTTTTCATTGTGTCACACTCCTATCAGACTTAATTTGACTTTCCGGGATCATATCTTATTCTTCGTTGTGGGTTACGGATCACATGATCACGAGGTTCGCATCAATATAGGATAAAGATTATTTTCTGATGTTTATTCCTTTCCTTTTAATGCTTATAAATACATTAGCTCCCTACTTCGATTAATTCATCTATGGTTACATTATTCAATTTTATTACATACTTTAATGGAAATAAATATGTAATTGATAAATAGTAACTGATGCCTTAATATTTGCTTCCACTAACCCCTCTAATCCCTTTTATTATCAACAACCGTTATACCTCTATGTTTTCCATAATTAATTTGTCTTGTCCTGGCGCTTGCCTTCCTTCGCTTGCACTTCCTCCTCTATACTTGGGATTCGGCTTTATTGCTTTCCCTGACCTTCGTGGCTTATAGCATTTAAAATAATGTTTATAAATTCATAAAAAAAACTCAATTTCCAAGTTTTTGTATCAAATATCTTAATATATTTTTCAATGGAGCTTTTAACTTTCTTTATTTATTTTATTTTTCTTTTTTTGGAAAAAAAATGCAAGTTTAAAAAGTAAAAAGCTAAAATTATTTTTCAATTAATATATATACAATTTAGAGAATATAGTATTTGTAGTTGGAGTCACGTTAGAAATTAGAAAGATAAGGATAATTATTGAAAAATATATAAGTCATGAGGTGTGAATATCATTGCAAAAAATCAAGACAAGATTGTAGTAACAAATTATGAGGATAACAATGAGGAGTTAAGATCATGTGTATCTAAAACTATACAATATAAAAGTTTAAGGAGTTTTAATAAAAAAGTAAAACAAATCAATTGTAATTATACTAGTATAAATTATCATGTATGTTACACAAAAATTATACAAATATTTTTAACAAATTATGCATATAAATTCTCTCTCGTGGTATAAAGGTCATGAAAAGACCGACATTTACCCATGTCTTTCTTATCTCCTCTCTTATTTATTAGTTGAGGAACTCAATTTCTTAATTAGCCCTTTATTATCTTTATGTGTAATGTTGTTAAGGTCTCATGATTTAAAACACAAATTTAATTGGTTAATTCGAGTTGATTCAAGTCATCTTATGTGTTGTCTTCTTAACATTTATTAAAAACCATGTTGGGTGTTTTAAATTAAACTATGTTCTTACTAAACTAGTTCACATCACGGCAGTTTTCATGATTTTGTTTTCTTAGAATACATGTTAACAATATGTGATTTTTTTCTTTTAATTTTTTTTATTTGACTCTTAACATAACATGAGCTAATAATCTAACTATTAACTAAAAAATTTAGAAAAAATCTTATGTTGGAGCCAAGGTTGTCAATACTGTTTCGGTTGGTGTTTCGTTTTTTCTATTGGTATGGAACGTTTCGGTTTCGAAGCGTTTCGGTTTCGAAGCATTTCGGTGTGCCGTTTTGGGGTTGCACTGTTCATATATAATTAATTAATTATATATATAAACAAACTTAAAAATAAAAAAAATTAAATATAATTTTAATTTTTTTATAAAATCAAAGTTAACAATAATTTTATATTTTTATAATATATATTTTTATAATTTTTATTTTTTTTTATTTTTAATAAACTAAAATCAGCCTCAATATCTTTCTGAGCTTTTAAATTTATTTTTAACATTAAATTAAATTTATTAATATATTAAAAAATTAATATAAAGTGAAAAATAAATTAAATAAACACCACATAAAAACAATTGCCTTCCATGCTATATTGCTATGGAGTGTGAACCCCCCACCCAGCTTGTGCCTGTCTCAAGAAAAAAAAAGTCACACCCCACTTTTCTCCTTTAAATGAAAATTCAAACCTCAATCACACCCCACTTTCTCTTTTCTAAAACAAAAGCAAAACCCAAACCTCTCGTCTTCACCTCCCTAACAAGGTCACCAGAACCAGCTTCCACAAACTCAAGTCAAGAACCCATCAAAGGTACACTACACACACCCATTTAATCGAAAACTAAAGAGATCCAAAGAAATTCCTTATCTTTCTCTTCCAAGTTCCAATCTTTGTCTTTGAGCACCATGGATTCTCACATCTATGGTGTCTCTAAAAATACCCATAAGAACAAAGTTGGTAGTACGGGTTGGGTGTCTCTAAAAATACCATTGATTGAGTTGAGAGAGAGGGTTGAGGGAGAGAAGAGTTAGGGTTTTTGATTTGAGATTTTAGGGGAAACGGGGTGCCTGGCTGTTTAAGAGTTAAGAATTAAGTTGATTCTTTATTTTTACTGGTCGAAATGGCACACCCAAAGTGATTCCGGGGTGTTTCGACCGGTATTTGACCAGTATTTCTAGTACAGGCCGGTATTTAAAACGAGACAAAAATAATGCCTTTTTGTCTCGTTTTTTTGCCTGAAATGAAACGTTTCGGCTGTTTCGGCCGAAACGAAACGACATCAATAACCTTGGTTGGAGCTTTATGTGACTCAAAGGCCTTTTTTGAATAAAAAATATAGTTAAAAATAAGGAATATGCAAGGAAACAATAAACATGATAATAATATTGGATCACCAATTAATTTATACACTTACCCTATTTTGTTCCAAGAAAACAACAACAACAACAACAAGAGCTCCTTGAATTGTTTTTCCTATTCCGGAATTAGGATGTTTCCAACTTTCCATGAACTAAAAACTCAACTAATGAACCGTTTTGAAATTAATTAAGATAATAATAGAATTCTAGGGAGAGACATCCATGCCTGAAAATCCTTCTAATCTAAATCACGATGAGGAGGCATGAAATTCCCAAGTGGATCTCAACCTTTCGATTCTTTGACTGATTGGTAGTTGATGATAAAATGACCGACTTTATGATCACATAACTCTTTTTTTTTACAAAAAATAAGAACACATTTCTCACTTCACATGGTAGGACCACAATGGAGCTTATGTTTTTGACCTTTTTCTTGATGTGCGAAATTGATGCTTCCATCTAACAGTCATGATATGCTTTCTTCCTCTGACCTAAAAAAATATAAAATTTACTGATGTAATTTACCCGAGATGGTCTAGCAACTTAATTCTTGGAATTGTAAGTAACAAGTAGCATTGAGATTTACCATTTTGGATAATTGCTAATCACTTTTTAAAAATAAACTAGAAAGAGAAAGACCTCTTGTATGTTCTTCACTTGTGCATTGGACCACAGTTTATCACTGGTTGAACTAAAAATATTTTAAATGTAAGAAAAAAATATTGAAGTCATCAGAATTTTTGTGACATTGTAAGTATATTTAACTAAATAAGTCAATTTTAAAATCATTCAATCTGAATCCTTGACCGACTCGAGTTTTAAACTAAGAACATGTTTGACATTACAGTCAAAATATTGTTTGCCAAAAATTTAATTTTTTTCTTCTTAAAATTATATATTTTTTTAGTGTTTAGAGGTCATTTTAATGTATTAATATCAAAAATAAATTTTTAAAAATTAAAAAAAATATTATTTTGATGAGTTTTTTTAATTAAAAATACTTTAAAATACAACCTTCATCATATTACCATATAGGCACTAAACCATGTCGGAGTTGCTCCAACATGAGTTAGTTAGTTTCACAGATAAATAAAACATCCCAAACAATTAATGAAAACATGGTTTATTTTTTTAAAATATCTCAAGATGACAAATTGCTTTAAAAATATTAAGACGACAAAATTGCCCCAAGTTACTTAGTGACTTAATTCATGGATTCTATTGGGTTTAATAATGTTTTTTTTATTTAATTATATGATAAAAAAATAGATGCTCGAAAAATCAAGCACTAACCCAATATCAAAATATTTGTTTGAGATCATGATTATCCTATATAAAGCAATAAAAAATTAATCATAAAGTCTATTTTTTGTTGAACCCATTGTTGAAGGGTGGAATAAAAAAACCAATAAAAAACTAATGGACAAAAAAGAAGAAGACAAAGGTACATCAAGTTTGGTGGGTAAACCCGCGAACGAGGTCATGAACTCCTCTCGGATCAATAACTCTCTCACCCCCACCCCCCAAAAGAACTCTTTATTTAACTATATAATCACAAAATTAGATGATTACAAACTCGAGTACCAATCCATTATTGGGATGTTTTTCTAAGACCATGACACTCTATAGAAAGTGAATGAAAAAAATTATAAAGTACAATTGTTAATTGATCTAATGTTGAGGAATGAAATAAAATACCCAATATGAAAATCTAACTAACCAAATTCATAAACAAAGTCAACTCACCAAACTTGCAAATCTTTTAATGTGTTCTATAGAGTTTTTTTAAATGGCTAATGGATTTCATAAAGTACTGCTGCTGCTGCTACTATTATTACTACTAATAATAATAACAATGTGAGGGACAAGAAGGAGATGAATAGTGATGCTAATAAAATACTAATAATAGTTATTATAATAATAGTAATAATAAAAATAACAACAACAACAACAACAATAATAGTAATGTTGATAGTGATAATTATTGTTAAGATAATAATACTAATAGGACTGCTTATATTATTACTAATAGTGATAATGCTAACAATAATTATGACAACAACAATAACAATACTACTAATAGTAATAATAGTAATAGTAATAATAATACTAATAATGATTTTGATAATGGTAACATTGATAATATTACTTACTAATAATGATATAAATAACAATAGTGGTAATAATAATGATATTATTGCCCAATAATGTAGAAATAAAGATTTTGACTCTCATTTTTTCAATTGTTATTTTTTAAATCCTTTTTTATGATTGAAATTCTATTTTTTTCTTTAAATCTCATCTTTAATATTTAATTTATCAAGAATTGAATTTCATGTTTTTTTTTTAAAATGGGTGTTTCAGGTCTAATAATTCAAGTCACGAGTTTAAAAAGTTAATATATTTTTTTAAAAGACTTTATATCTCTTTTTTATTTACTTTTTGGGTTATTTCAGTCATATAAACTAGACTACGAGCTCGGTAAAGAGTCCCATGTTAACTTAGTTTTAATTAGCGTTGTTATACATTTATCATCATTGATTTATAATGTTATTTTTATTTATTTCAATACATGAACATCTTTTTTTATCCAAAAAAAAAAATTCATCCCCGCAACAAAGCACAAACACCAAGTCTAATAATTAACTAATTATTTGTATCCTTCAAGAATATAAGCCGTTATAGATAAATTCTTCTTTTTTTTATAACCGGGGCATACAGACCAGTTTACGCGCACCATAATTAATTCATAGATTCATTGAACATCCTACAAATTCAATGAGCATGTAAGGTACCGCGGGGGTGAAAAATATGCATGGTGTGACTTGAACCCTGGTGCAGAGTAAAAGAACAAATCTCTTCAATCACTAGGTCAAGACCCCACTTACATTATAGATAAATTCTTGTTTGATAAAGAAATAGTCAACGTGAATAGATCCTGAAAACAATTCACTTACAGATTGTTATTTCAAGGATCTTGAATAAGATTCCACTTGAACGAATGCTCCAACAATAATTAAAAATTAATCTCATGAAAAGATAGATCGATCTCCGAATCTTCCATCTTACCTAAAAACAAATGAATAATGCTATAGAATTGGTTGGCTTCTCTATATGATTAGAATAGTGGTTCCTTCCCTTTCCCCTGTAACTTTATTCTAGAGTACTGCCAGATTCTTTCATTTTCTTTCCATGTTGATGCCACCATTAAAACCTCCACAAAGTTGACTTGCCAACATCACCTTCCAGACCCTGACCTGCTTGCTTGCTTGCTTATGATTCTTGTAATAGAGAGAAACACCACCTGGGCCATGCACCTTTTCCTTCCATTCTAGAAGGAGTAAAGATAAGTTAGAGAATGTGTAACCTGATCTTAGCTTAATTTTATTATAATTAATCTTTTGTAACCTATATTTACCACTATGGTCAAAGTCCACACACAAGCTTTACTTTTTAAATCCATTATTACTCTTAAATAGCATAACAGGTCTGCTATCAACCTCAAACTCCAGCTCTGCTATCAGTTCGTTAGGGGAAAAACAGGCTCTCATCATACAGATTATTGTGCAATACCCTGGCAAGCGAAGCAATAACAAAAAAATAAAAGCGATGCAAAGTATAACATGGTTCGGGAAAGCCTATTCCATAAATAATTTAGGGTTCAACCAGCAATCAAACATGCTCAAATCGGCCCTAAATGCTGCCTTAAAGACGAATATAAACATTGAAAATGTCATTCGGCATATACCAGAGTTACCAGTATGAAAATACCTAACAATGAACCGGACTAATAGCATCATTGGGGGATTACTTATAGCTAGACTGATTTCCACCATCCTAAGGACCATGATTCCATGAGTTCGAGGCTCTATTTCTACCATGATTATATTATAAAATAATATAAATTATATTTTGAGATCTTAATTAACGATTTAAGTTCTTAGATAAGATGATTCTTCAACAATCTTAAAATCTAAAAACTTGTCAATTCTAATCTATTTCATACTAGCATTTATAAATATTAACTATGAAATTATAAAATTTTTCTCTAATTATATATCATGAAAAAATAACATTTCTCATGTTTATAAATTAAATTACCACAACTTAATTAAAATAACTAATTAGATTTATTAATTGTATTTAACAATCAAGTATTGGGATGAATACAAACATATAGCGGGGTTTTAGTCTTAAGATTGTTGGACATATAAAATTATGATGACTAAATATAGTACCTTATAAAAAAAGTAAATTATATATCTATATATATATATATATATATATATATATATATGAAATTTATTTAAAATATACCCATGCATACTAAAATTATAAAATGGTGTTCAAAGTTGTAATTGATTGTATACCAACACATTTGTTATTCAAATAAATTCAATTTAAGGATAAAAAACTTACTTGTTGAAGATATTTTAGCGGAGAAATAAATTTATTTTTGTCAAGGATTAAACACCTTTTTAGGACTAAAATGCTTATTTGTTTGTGCAAATAATTTTATTGCAAGTAGTCTCCTAGATTTCCAACAAAAAATTTAAATGATGCACTTTCTTTGAATAGAATACTAGAACCTAAGCTCTAGAATATAAGGAAAATGTTGCTAAAAGATAATGAAAATGGAGGCAAAATAAGCTTGAGAGAATAGTGAATAAGAAGGCAAACGAGTTGTTATAAGGTGTGTAGATCACCTTCCATTCAACCCTTTTTTATATTGATTTTAGAATTAGTTCTAATAGTTATTAGAATTTATTTAATTATGTATTATAAAAATATATGAACTTTGTAGTTTTTGCCTTAAAAACTAGACGTTTCTTCTTTGAGAGATAACTATTTATGAAATGTAAGGTTAATATTCAATTTGTTTATTCATGGGTCAGGAAAACTAATTAGATAGTAAAAAAAGTAGTATTTTTTTATTACTACCAGAAAATTGTCAAATAACAATGAAATTACCGCTGAAATATATTTTGTTTTGGTAATTTTCCATAGCAATAGTAATGGAAAATACCTATTGAAAATTCTCAATATAATTATGACAAAACATATTCCATCGTTATTTACCAATAAAATTTATGACATGATAAAAATAATTAAATAATTAAGAAATATTATATCAAGTGATTTCATCATCAAAATGACACTAATTTGTTGATAAAATTACTAACATAAATATTTTGTAGCCGATGTTAGTTATAAATTTCATTAGTAAATTTAAAAGTGTTATAATTGACACTTTCTCCATCCCCTATTTTCTTTTCTTTTCTTTAAAAAAAAAAATTATTTATTTATTTAAATGAAAATTAAAGCAATAACAATTCCCTCTTATTTTTCCATAAATATAGGATCCATCAAAAATTGACTACCCACCGCTTAGTTGTGTTAGCATTATTGTATTGACTAAATATTTATTACAGCAAGTATGCAAAGCCACTCATTTATATTTTAGTTTAATGTATTGATATATTTGTGTAGTAATTGTAGTTTGCTTCTATATTTAAGTGTTTTACAATATTTTTATTGAGAAATTATATTGTATTAGAGTATGACTTGTATGTCAAGGTTTGTTTATGATTTGGAGAAAATTGATTTTTATTGTAATTTTATAAAATTAAGTTTATTTTTGTAACTTAGATGTGTTATATTAAAATAAAGATGAGTTATTCAATAAGTACCAATCATATTTTGTTGATTTGATTGTTAAATTTAAATTTTTAAGAAAAATGGTTTATTTAAATATTGATAACAATTAAATGAAATTAATTTTGATTGAATAAGTTTGAATTAAAAAAAAGAAGATAATTACTTGGGTATCGATTACTTGTTCTTAATTGGATTTATTTAGTTCATGCTCTTACAAAACATGATTTTTTTGTACAAATGATAAATGATTATTAGATTGTGAATTAAATTTTAATTATCAAAGCTTAATATTGGATTTTTCTGTTACATTATTAAAAATATATTATAATCAATATGGTATATAGGTTTCTTAACTAATAAATAATCATTTCCGAATGTATTGAGATTCATCCCAAAAGATGTATAGAGAATATTATTATTAAGAGATTGAGAGTTTTATTAGTTTTGCATTTTTAAGTTCATAGAATATTAGTGAAAATAGAATTAGATGTCTATATGTGAAGTGTGAAATTAAAAAAGCTCCACCAATCAAATCGTTTGACAATGCTTTTGTAAATAAAGGCTTGTACATAAATATTTATTTTGGTTTGCACACATAAAAATCTATATTTCCTACGAGACCATTATAGAAAGAATTGTTAGCTCAATAACTAGTTCTAGTAACATATATTAAATTATAGGTGATACTAATATTCATTATAGGAGTATGGTGATAGATATTATCGTTGTTTGCATGACGTTTTATGATTGGTTTTCCTCATTGATCGATGAAGTTTTGGATGTGCTAGGATTAATCATAAAAACTATGATTTCAATGGTTCATAAGTCACTATCTATATCATGATCACTAAAAACCTAAAGATATATGAAACTATGGGTAAGAAGAATAGTTGTGCATGAGAAAAACACATTATTCTTAAGGCACCCTAATTTATGATAAGTTGTATTGTTGATTAATTGTTTTTTTCCAAGTCTTATTTCCATTTGTTGATTCATCTAAGATTTTTATAAGGTTCTCTTTAGTAAGGAGATCTCTATGTTATTAAGCTAAAACTTAATGATTCTAAAGTCAAGTTTTTAATAATGTATTTATTATTAATTTTGTATTTTTATAATATAATTTTATACCTCTAAAGATTAAAGTCTACAGTTGTTTCCTATTTTTTTTATCAATTCATTTAATTTAATATTATGAACATGCAATACATTGTAAATTTTAAGGTTATCGTTAATTACACAAATATGGATTGTTAGAGATTAAGTGAAGAAATCATAGGAAAATCAAACATTTATAATAAACAAGTGCAAGATGAAGCATTAATAAGAAATTAATAAAATCAAAAGGATTAAACTCGGGAAGTGATTAGTTCTTTTTATCTATTTGAAGCAAATTAAAAAAAAAAAAATGTAACCAGTTAGTATCAAATAACAACATACCATAAACAAATAGACTTAAAAAAGGGTTTAGTACTACGGCAGAAACTGTTTTTTAAATTACTCTTTTGTTTTAAAATTTATTTCTAATATCTAAATAATCCATAAATAATTTAAAATAAAAATAAAAATCATAGCATGTGCAGTTTGAGTTAAAGAATGAAACGGCGGCATAGATTTTCTGAAGTGGTTTTTTCAGTGCTTGAATAAGTTTCGGTGATATATCAGAGGCCAATATACAGAATTCATATATACAAAGAACAAAATTAAATTACAAAACCATGGAACAGAGAAGGAATGAAGGAAAAATAATGAACATTCTGACGCGATCAGGGTTATGGTCTTGAATCATCAGATATCCTGTTTTCCGACTCCATCATCTCCATGAAACCCAAGCAGCAGTGGTGGTTCCTTCTGTGATTATTGAGAACCATCTTATTTATAATAATTAATTTCCAGATTAGGATACACACACACACACACACACAGACATGTGTTCCATGAAGTTTTTCTTTATGTACAAAGGTTTACTGGTGCCGATCGATCGATCGACCTCGAGTAAAATGGTCACTTCCTCTCTCAACGATCCAAAGCATTAATCATTATCCTGCAAAACAAACATATTCAGAAACATCAGGGACCATCCATATGAACAAGGAAAATAAATGTGATTATAGCGAAAATAAAACAGATCGAGAGAGAGAGGACCAATCATAAATAGTCAGTCTTCTAGGCTCGCCGCTATCTAATGCTTCAGCTGATGATTTTCTAATCCCCGCGTGGTGTCCCTGTCCCAGCTGCATGCATACATCATAACCAAAGGTCGAGGATCATCATATAGATAAACGCCAACTAAAGCTTTAAACTGAAAGAAGAAACTTGAAATCTTACGCACAATTCACCAACTAGTCTAATGAAGCTGTTTCTTAAGTAACAAACCACCAGCGAAAGGAATAATTCTTTATGAGGCTGTATGTCTATATATTCATGCATGTTTGTGATGAAACAAACATGAAAGAAATTGATGAAAAGGTTGAATTTCGTACCCCTCCTCAATATTTAAATCCATTTTTCTGACTGTCTTCTTTCTCTTTACCTACTATTTCTTAGCTCCCTCTCAATATCCATCATTAATTCTCAAGATTTATTTGAAATGATACCAACCTGAAGGTTCCAATATTGTTTTCTTTTCTTAAACTCATCTCAGCAACCGAATTTGAGAGCACCACAATAGAAAGTACCACAGTAGATAAACCAGACACATAGCTAGTAAGCTTACGTGTCAGAGGTGTCGTAGGAGTGCTGGGGGTGGAAGGCGACTCAGGAGCTGAACTAGGATCAACAGAGATGTTCCTCAAATATTTGGAACTATTTGTCATAACAATAGCAATGCTTCGAGTTATGTTCATCTCCTCGTTGCTATTAGCTGCAGCGGCATGAACCGGAGGTGATGATCGTACAGAGAATGAATCATACTTTCGAAGTTTGCCAAGCCCACTATCCGGCATGGGGCCAGCAAGCGTTTCGTCCCATAGCTTATGGAGAAATCCCATTATATTTGACAAAAATCAGTTTTTCTCTTGTGTAACAACCGAAAGAGGCCTAAAATCAAAACATTTCTTTTTTTTTTGGGTTTGAGTTCTGTTAGGCCTAAAAACGTACGAGTGTTACAAAGAGAGGGAAAGGGGAGCGAAACGCAGAGAAGATAAGAGGAAGCGTTTTTTTTTTTTTTTAGTTTTTTTTTCTGTGAAGAAATGGTGGTTTAGGGTTCTTTATAGAGAAAAAAGAGAGGATAGCGACAGGGTGGATATTGATGGTTATAATGATGCAACGGTTCCGGCTAATATGGCCTTGTTAGCAGCCATCAAATTTATTTGGAAAACATTTTAGATCATATAATTACTTACCATACATAGCTAGCCATTCATAAGCCTACTATATATATATATATATATATATATATATATATATAGGATCATACATGCATAAATATAAAAGGAAAGTAATTTGGCTTATTGTTTTTTATATATAGAAAAATAAGTACATATAAAAGAAAAAAATGATGGGAGTACTATATTATCATGTACACAAACAGGCTGAGAAAAACAAGAAAACAAGGCATTTCATTCACACTGGAATTTGCTATGGATTGGCTTCTTGTTTACCCTTTCTTTCTTGGCAAGTCTCAAACAACAATTCATTTCAGCTCTGAATGGCCAAACATTTTGCCTCTAACCACCTCGATCTTCCAATATCACACCTCAATGTGTTTTTTTTTTTTTAAGTTCTGGAGAAGTCAGAGCAACACCACAATTGTCTGTGTAAAGCTGAATCATCAGCATCTCCATCAATATCACAGCAAGTATCGCAAACCCATGACAAGCACAAATTCTTCAGCCAACGATGCTCATTTTCTTCCCTCGCCATGAGGTTGGTTGCTCCCCGTTATTGCTTTAGTCACTGCGAAGCAATTGCAGCTTCACTCACACTTGTAACTTCATGTATAGTGAGATATCGACAACACTATTCTTCACGAGGTAAGTTGACATGATTAAGTCTTATAAATATTTTTGCTCACCAAATTCAAGCTCGTTCAAGATTTCACACGCTAATTCAACAAACACACTCTTTTGTTTGTTTTTTTTTGTATACATTACTTTTCTCTTCTACTTTTATTAACTTAAGCATTAATAAATCTCGTAATTTGACATAGAACTTGTTCTTACGGCAACAATCAAACCTAGAGATAAAGTCTGCATTCAAGCCCATATATTTAGCCTAAAACACAGTCCTTGAAATCTCGATCCAATCCTTAAGTTTTCACGACTTCACTTCTGAAGTGTGTTTGGAAACTGAAAGGTTCTGTTTTCATAAATACTATGCGAATATTATGACCCAGTTTGAGTGTTTAATGGGTTAACCCATTTAATTTGGATTGTTTTTAAATGATTTCTTTTTAAGTTTATACTTTAATTTCAGAATTATACTTCATAATTTAATATAATCTTTTTCTTCTATAAAATTATATTAGTGTCATGACTGAAGTCATGAGTTTAATAAGTTAATCCTTTTGACTTAAGTTATTTTTTAAGTTAATTTTCAATTTCATATATTATTGTATTGATTAGAAATCAGACTTCTTAATTTATTTTGATTTATTTTATATGAAATTATTATGGTCTCATGATCTGAGTTATATGTTTGGGAGGTTGACCCGAGTTTTCTCAAGATAATATTTTGTGCTCTTTTTTTTAAAAAAAATTATTTTATTTTCATCATTAAAAAATCAATTGGGAGATAAGATTCATAATTTAATTTAATTGTTTTCTAGAGGGTTGCTTTGGTTTTATAACTCAATTAATTGATTTATCAGATTAATTCAATATATTATTATTTTAATACTTATTAAGAACATGTGTACCAAAAACTTAGTTTTGTTTATTTATTTTAACATGTGTACAGAAAGGAAGTAACTAAAAATGGGATTGATCAATTTTGAGAAATTCAATATCTTTCGATTCCTTTTCTTAGGATTCATATATTATTAGTATTGAGTATAATAAAATCTTAATATTATACTAATAATAAAATAACCAATAAAATTTTAATAATGTTTACTTTTATAGATTTATTAATATAGACAAAATGCCTAAGAAAGCAAACTACTCGAAGAAAGGAAAATAAAGTATAGACTGCATATTCTAAAATTAAATTTCCAGCCAAGTACGATCATGTGATTCATCGTGCTAAAGCCATCACGAGAATTCAGTTACTTGTAATCAAAGGTATGAACACATCAAAATGATGTCGTTTGCTTCCACACCCTTCGAGGTGAGTAAATTTTTCCCATTTAGTTCGACTTGTCTGGTTAATGCACCATTATCTCTGCTACGTACAGCCATTCCAACAGGGTGTGAGTTGACCAAAATTTTGAAGGTTGGGCGAGCATCAGACATTTGATTGCAGCATGATTCATGAAGCAGATATACCGTAGTCATGGGAGGAGACATCATAGCCGGAAGAAACTTTTTGATTCTTGTCTTGCCTTCGTCTACCGCCGGCTCCGCCTTGAATTCCTCCTCTTACGGCCTCCTTCACCTTCTTGAAAGGTTGTTCCACCTGTCTTCATAACACCAAACAGAAGTGATGCATCAACAAGGAGCTAGATCACAGGCAGTCAAATTTAATGGGACATCGAACAAGGTTTCAAGCAGATATGATTGTTATACTGGATTTGATGGAGGCTTCTCCTAAATCCACTATACCACAGCCTCGTTATAACTGTGCAGCAAACAATATAATAGAGATGGGCCTAACTTAGCATTTTATACAAGAGATCACAGACTACTTACCCCTAAACAGAATTTCTCAAAGTGTGAGTTGAAGCTAGAAGAATCATCCACTTTAGTCTTCCCCAAGTTCATATCGACAGAAACACGTTTGTTATTTGAGTTGGAACTTTCGCTGTTGGACACACAAGAAGGAGAACATGAAGGAGCAGCCTGACTGTAAATCCCAAACGAATTCAGATCCTCTTGGAACATCTCGTCAAATAATTCTCGCAGTTCCTCGAAGCTCTCCTCCATGTTTTCCTGTTAACTCAAATTGAAGGCATTCTTACATAAAAGCAAAACGCAAATTTATTCAATCCTAGTTATCTTTAAATGTCTCATTTCATTTTCTAGAGATATCAGATTGCAGGTCTGGATATAGAACAAACTTCCAACTATTTTTCAGAAAGCTAGAAAACTTCCTAACATAAAAGATCAAGAGCACTAACTCAAATTAATGTCTGTGACTAGGACTTTGCAAGGCCCAACACTGAATCGTATTTGGTAGTATTTTACTGGAAATGATGCACACAAACGTACACCAAATAACTGCAGTAATTCTGCAAATCATGTATTAACATCGCATGTAGCCTACAGGCCGAAGGACAACTCTTCAACTACGGAACAATCACGCCAATTTTTCTCTGGGCTACCAAACTTGTTCATCAGGCTCATTATCGAGCACCTTCCTTCAGTCTCAGCCCATTGAACTGAACGGTCATTGATGGGGCCAATAACGTTCATCATGGGATATGACCAAATACGCAATCATCTCGCATCAAAAGCGAAACGAAAAGGAGCTTTCTTTTCATCTTTTTAAGAAAAAGATGATAGGATTTTTTTTTTTTTTGAAAAAAATGGAATTGGAGCGATACATACAACTGAAAGATGAATTGTTTGTCACCCAAATATTCGAATCTAAGCAATAGTTTCCAATTGATACAAATAACAGGTTTTGATTTCAGCGAAAATGACATGGGAGTCCCATCAATGATCGACTACCTCACATATATACGTAAACATTTCTGAATGTTAGAAGGAAAGCCATGAAAATCCAAGGGTAGGCCTTGAATTTAATTAATTTATTTAGTTTGTGAATATACTTTTAATCCCGATGAACTTAAAATCTGAACATTGAAAAACTTGGAATTCCTTTGACATGATTTATGGAAATAAACGATACATCGGAGTTAGAACAAGTCAAAGGTTTAAACTCTAAAATTTTGATTGAAATAAGATTTAAACTTGGTATTTTAGTAATTTTCAGGTAACGAAAGATTTTTTAAAATAACTTAAATCAGTTTACCAAAATTTTATAAACAGATAAAACCTCAATTACAATCATTTGATTTTTTAGCACTTATCTTTTTAATTAGAAATATATCAAAATAAATTATTTTAAAAAAATAATTTCTAATATCATCATGGTAAAGAGTTCAAAAATATTTTTAAAAAATAAAATTACATTTATTTTACAAAAAAAAAAAATTCATTTTCAACCACAATAAATAAGCATATTCTCAAACAGGATAAAGTGGGCAACATGGCGTTGGTTGGAAATATATTCGGCATTTTCGTACATCTTGGGGAATCTTGACCTCTCTTGAATAGACAAATGCTAGAAATGGGATCACCATCCCACTTACCAAATAAGTAGATAGATTAGTAATAAAAATTTGAGATTAGAAAGTATTTTTTTAATAGTTATTAATATAATAATTATTAAAAATTTATATGATTGTTAATTTTAAAATTTATGAAATTAATTTAGATGTGTATATATTAATTGACTTGGATACCCATATTAATACAAAACAATAAAAGTTACTTAAGAATTTCCAAAAAATATAATGGAAAAATTGATTGAAAGGTCACCAGATGAAAAGAAACAAAGAAAAAGGGAACATAAAGAGACTCACAGTAGGTTTTGTTTGGCTCATCATGACAGCCATTTCATTCAGAAAATCACCCATTCCCTGCACGCACCAATATCAACCCTAATTCAACATCATATTTGAATTCAAACAACTGATATTAACAATTAATCTCTTAGAGATTTTTCACCATATACTCAAGCCAGTGACTTTCAATTACTAATAAAGCAAATATAAAATTCGTCCAAAATTGTGCGAATTTTTTTTTTATTTTTTCAGAAAAACCTGAGTTGGGTCTGAGGACCCGTCAATATTAAAATATATTAGTGAACTGTTTATTTATGATTGAGATCTTAAAATAAAAATATTTATAAAATACAATGTGTAAATCATGGTTGACACACACACACATATATATATATATAAACAGGAGAGAGTCATAAAAAGAAAAAAAAAAAAAAAAAGGAAGCATACATTTTCGTCGTCATCACTGTCATAAACACCTACGTCGTAGAGAAACCTCTTGTTGGTGTCAGAAAGAACTGTTACACAAAGCATAACTCGGAGGATATATCATTATCCAGAAAAAGAAACAAAAAAGATTCCAACCTTTTTATTATAATAGCAGTTTGGCAATTTGACGACCAACTTTTTTTTCTAAAAACAAATAGATAAATGATGTGAGAAAATTACCAGAATAGGCCTGTTGAATTGCCTGAAACTTCTTTTGAGCTTCTTCAACGAAACTGGAATTCCCTGAAGATGAACAACGATCTGGATGCCATTTCTGTCCCAAAAGAAAACACAACTATTTCTTATTTTCCTGGAAAACATATCTACTCTCCTAGAAAAAACAGTTCCAGGAAAGAAGAAAAACTAGTGAACCATCTCCTGAAAAAGAGAATAAATCGGTCCCTTTTGAATTTAAAAGGCAAGAGTGCAGAATAACTTTGAATTTGTTTATTTCACAGCAGAAAGATTAAAACTTGGTGACCCATTTGATTAAACTATGAGAAACGAAAAACGGAGTGGCCAGATTCCTGCATGGCAAGAACCCTGCCAGGAATTGATTCCATTGTCCTGATAACCCAGCAACAGAGCCCAAGAATAAGAAGATCGATCATTATCAACTTGTTTTGCAGTTATGTTGAAGATCCATTAAAAGAGAAGAGGTTTGTGGTTAAGGTCTAACCAGTGCAAGTTTCTTATAAGCACCCCTGAGCTCTGTGGCAGTGCATTCCTTATTCAACCCCAGAACCTGATAAAAGTCATTGTTTTTCCTTTTCTCTTCTCCTCCGTCTGCCATTGTTGAGAAAACGTAACAAAAGCAAAACGCTTAACAATCCCACAAGCAGAACAGCCTCAGAACCACACACAAATTGACGAAACCAAAAGGCTTCCTCTAAAAAACAAAACGAAGGCGCCCGGAAAACCTTAGGAGTGTATGTTAAGTTATAACATTGAAGGGAAGAGTACTTTTACATGCACATGAACACGGAACCTGAGCATTAATTTCCGTGAAGGCAAAGATTGATCGAATTTGGGCGGCAGAAAATAAAAAAATAAAATAAAAATAAAAGCGACTATTCGAGTCCTTACCCTAAGGTTCTAGGAAGAACCCTCCAGAAACCTACTATTCATACATAGTTAATTGCCACTTGGGCCTTGTTTTTTTTTCAAGACAGTAGGTTAAATGTTTTTGATGTGTTTAAGAAAGAATTGATGTCTAATGGGCTGTGGTGTGCGATAAGGTTTGTGCAAATTGACGGTGCAGATTCAATAGGAGTGGTAGATATTTTGTGTTTGTCCAGAAGCTTCTGTTTTAGCTGTGATTGGTCCCTTTTGACGGAACTCTTTGATTTCAAATGGTCCCACCAAACTCAACTGTTATCTGATGACTTTGGATCTCGAACGTTGTTAGTGTCTGCCTCCTACGTGTCCTTTTTTCTTGTTTTTTTTACTTGTCAAAATTATATTTTAAGACAGACTAACCACGTCAGTCCTTATTTGTACATATATACATCTAATTAAATTAATTAATATTCAGTTAAGAGATGATGTAAATTAAAATATTTAACATAAAAAAATGTAAAAAATAAAAGAAAAAATCACGAACATCAATTTTTGAAAAAAATAATATTGATGAATAAAATTAAAAAATTATTTGATTAATTTTAAAAAATAAATCTAAGAAAATCAAAATCAATATGTATAAACTATAAAAACTTGTGACCGTTGTCATAAGACTTGACCCAATTGCATAAAAGGTAAACCACAAAAAAAAAACCTATATTGCTAATTATTGAATTGTAGTATTATTGCAACTACAATAGACTATTTTTATTTAAATCTTATTGATATAACATCATTAACAAATGATAAGAGTAGATCCTCATTATAGTTTGGTAAAAATTAATTCAAATACTAAAATTCATAACGTGGATAATGTTTTTGTTTTCATCAAGCAATACAACAAAATTTATTACACGCATATTCATTCGTTTAGAAATGATGTGATGCGAACCAGCCCAGAAACACCAGTAAGGATCCATTATATGTTCAGAGTCTCGATTCGTGGTTTTAAAGGTTTCAACCAAGTCAGAATTGCAATGACTATTGAAGTATCAAGAGGAGACCCTAATACATCTAATCTATGTGCAGGAGGGATCTAATACAATCTTATTTAGGTCATGATGCGAGGACAACAAAGGAGATAAAAGAATTATACTACAACTTGGAAACAACATCGGTGCCTCCATTTCCCTTCTATTTCTAGGATTAAAGGACTGGTAGAAGACTATAAATAAGTCTTATATCAGCTTTATAATATTTAATATTAGAAGCTTTATTTAATTTTGTTAGCAACAGTTTAAGACTTGTTTGGACTTAATTTAACTTTATTTTTAGCTAGGATACAAGGCCTGTTTGAATGATAGTGGTGAAGTGAAAGTAACTAAACAGGTTGTCGTTCTATTTTTTACTGTGAAATATATTGATAAAGTTCTGTGCGACGTGGTACCAATACAAGTAAGTCACATCTTATTGGAAAGACTATGACAATATGATAGGAAGACAATTCATGATGGGGTTAAAAATAGGTATACCATTGTAAAAGATGGTAAAACCATCACTCATGTATCTCTTATACCGAAATAGGTGTATGATAATCAAATAAAGCTAAAACGTGAGAATGAGGCAATGGGAAAAGAAAATCAAGGTGAGAATCAAGGGGAGAGAAGACCATCAGATTCTATTAGAATCCAAACCACTGTAATCCATTCATTCTCATCGAAACACAAACAAATCAGACCACTTAACCATAACTCAAAAACACCCAAATTTGGTCGAGAGTGAAGGTAAGACAAGAACAGTGAAGAAAGTCGGGAAAAGTGATGAGAATTGTGTGGAAAAACTAAAGAAACAACTCAATTTTTATGTTAGAAAGGGCGAGGTCAAATCTATATATTTCACTAACAAGCCAATGATTTTAATTGTGTACAAGGAGACATACTTTAATACTAATGATCTTGATCATATTGTGTCTAGGGCTGCTATTTCTTTGATGCAGGAGTTTGATAATGTGTTCTCTGACGATACTCCTTGTGGATTACCACCATTGAGGGGGATAGATCATTAAATTGATTTCATACTTGAAGCTTCAATTCCTAACCGACCAGCCTATAAAAGCAATCCAAAGGAGACGTAGGAGCTTCAAAGGCAAGTTGAAGAGCTAATAAAAAAGGAATATATTCGTAAGAGTATGAGCCTATGTGCTGTACCCGTGCTACTCGTGCCCAAGAAGGATGGAACATGGAGGATATGTGTTGATTGTCGAGCCATCAAAACACAACGATTTTTATTCAAGTTCAAATCTTTTTGAGGAGAGGGGATGATGATGACCAACCCAAAAATACCAGTAAAGAGCCATTACATGTTCAGGGGCTCGATTCATGATTTTGAAGATTCTAATCAAATCAGAATTGTAAAGACCATTAGAGTATCAAGAAAAGACCCTGGTACATCTTATCCATGTGCAGGAGGGGTCCAGTACAACCTTATTTGGGCCATGATATGATGACAACAAAGGAGATAAGAGAATCCTACTACAACTTGGAAACAACATCGGTGACTCCCTTTTCCTTTTATTTCTAGAATTAAAGAACTGGATGGAAGATTATAAATTAATCTTATATCTGTTCTATAATATTTAATATTATGAGCTTTATTTAATTTTGTTAACAACAACTCAAGGCTTGTTTGGGCTTAATTAAAACTTTATTTTCAGCTAGGATCCAAGACTTGTTTGGATTAAGTCATAGGCTTTCCATAAAGGGTCATTTATGGTTATTTTTTTAAGAACTATTTAAATTCATAATTTTTTGACCATATAGGGTACATGATTTTTTTGTACAAGACACAACAATTACAAAGAAAGTCAACTATTAGTCATGAATGATATGGTGGTTTGGAGAGATTTCAAGCCACTATAAATCTCAAAGAATATACAAGAGAAATGCATTCATCACATTATATCTGATCATTTCATGCAACGATCACGATGCGTTAAGGGAAGCCAAAGGTGATAAATTCATGATTCTATTACCACACCCACATATATCCCTGTTTTGTTTATGATGCATGCAAAACAAATGCTAAAATTTTGTTTGATTACATACATTTTTTTAATTTGTTGTCTTGTAATTATATTAAACTTATAACATTTTTTTCTTGCAAGCTACAACTCTTTGACATGAATGAAGCTCGATACACATGCAGAGTGATGACCGTAATAAAAAAAAAGTGAAACAATTCATTTATAGTTGAGTTCAACACTTTGTGATATGTTTGGTTTTTAACCTTTTTTTTTCTTAGGCTAGTATTTACTTAAATTTGATTGTTTCATTTTTATTTTTAGGATAAATATAACATCCGATTGAAACAGAGATATGGGGACAATTCTTCAACTAAACCCGATATTGATTCAGATTTGTGGTTGGAGGTAGGATTGTTTAGAGGACCAAATAGAAATAAAGCCTAAAAAATCTCAAATATTATAATTTAATTATTGGGTGTTCATAATTGTTCTCAAGTACTCATTCTTCAAAGTGTGTGCCCTTGTTAAATTAAAGAGTTTAAGAATGTATAACCTGTCTTAATGAAAAATATGAACGACTCTCTGTTCAACATAAAGAACTATATCAAATGGTCTTTGTTATTAGACTATATAAGGGTGATACATGTGCACCCTATTAACCCTATGATCACGGGGATGACTAACCTCCTTTTCCTCCAGCATCGTCTCTATTCTAGTTTCATTATATTTAAGCTTATAAATTTGTAATGAATATTTAATTTTTATATTAAGATATTTTTTTTATATTAAGTTATTTTTTTAATTATTTTCTATTTATGTATCATAGATTATTTTTTAAGAAAAAGATGATTAAATTATTAAGTTACCGATACAATATTTTATTGGTATACTTCACAAAGTTGGGAGAGAATTACTGCAAATACCACTTAAATAATTAACGCATCAATTGAATATTTTTTTAAAATAAAAAATATTTTTGAAAAGCCTTGAGAAACATAATTTGTGTTAACAATACTCTTTAAGAATTTTTTTTTTTGAAAAGCCCATAAAGAGGAGCTCTATGCAAGAAAAAAAAAACTTATTTGCTGAAAGATTAAGAAAGGATTAATAATACTCCATCCAATGCCTATGAACATTGCACATTGATCCATCCAATGCTTTGTTATTGTGGCCTTCATATGTTTCATTAGCAATTTTCAAAATAACCCATGACATTTCTTAAAACAAAAAAAATGTATTGATAAAGTATAATTATTTTTTTCCATGATCCTAGTAAACGTTAGTCATAAGGATGCGTAGTTGGTTCACATAAAATATTAGAAGGAGCAAATATTTTCATTTGTGATTGTTTGAGAGTATAATTAATATGTGACATCAGCATATGAAAATGATTTTAAAAACATTAATTTTTTAATTTAAAATAAAAAAACATTAGTTTTATTCTTATAATTTAAAATAATGTTGTTTTATTTTTATAACTAATGTGATTTTTTTTTATATTAGCGTATTAGATTTAAAAAAAAATTAATTTCATATTTTTTTTAAATAAAAAATAACATTAGTTTAAAAATATTTTAAATAAAACATATAGTGCCTGTTTGGCACTGTGGCCAAACCGGCGTTTGGCTGTGGTTGTCCTTTTTTTTCATTTTAAATGAATATATTTTGGTTTTTTTAAATCATTTTGATGTGCTGATGTCAAAAATAATTTTTTAAAAATAAAAAAAATATCATTTTAATGTATTTCGACACGAAAAACACTTTAAAAAGCAACTGCAACCACACTCCCAAACACCTCCATATTTTAAAATAAAAATAATCACATTCTCAAATACTTACTTAGCCTCTCGCAAGAAAGAATTGAATTAATTTTTTTTTCTAATCAAATTTTAAGCAAAAACACAAAGTTGCAGAAGTGTTATAAAACAGGTTCAAGTAAACAAAACAGGGATGCAACTCTAGAAAGAGCACTGTTGGTGTGATTTGTTCTTGGACAGCATTTGCAATCTGTGTACATCAAGCTTGGAGTAGGAGAAAAGGAATATATATATATATATATATATATATATATATATATATATATATATATATATAACCTATAAAATAAAAGCCGTCCGTGTTTTACTGTGTATAAATGCACTGTTCACATAGGCACATTGCACTGTGGACTGGATATTTTTTATCCGTGCGTCACGCGAGTTCGTCCGCCTTTTTTTTATTATTATTCTTTTCCTGGTTATGAACAGTGTATTAACGAAAACGTCCCCCAATAAAGACAAAATAATGCACAGGATCAGGGGCTATACCGGTTTTTTCATTTTATTTGCACAGTGAATCGACGAAAAAAGCCCCCAATAAAGATAAAATAGCTCACAGTAAACAGAGTTACCTCCGTCTTTTCCAACTCGTTTTTTTTTGTAAATATAGGACGGTCTAGGGTCAAGTCAGTCATTACCTATTATTTTATTATTTTTTTCGTATTAATTGTTGGTGCATCGTCCGAACGCGCCAGCAGCATTCAGCCCCAATGTGCCTTTTAGACGGCGCTTGCAACTTTTTTCCGCTGTCAAAAATTCACTTCCGCCACACCCGAAGATGTGCCGGGACGTCCTCTCTCCTCCGTCGCGGTGCGTTCTGGTCATATATGTCCGGGTGAGCCGCGGCGGACAGGTTTTGGTCGGTTGTCACTTTTCTCTCTCATGCCGACGCAAAGTCAGCTCTGGTCCCCGATGTTGGTGAGAAGTTCATTTCGGTCCCTTGTGTTTTGATTTCGTTTTTCTTACTGATTTATTGAAATTAAAGTTTTTTTATTTTCAATTGTGCCCTTGAATTCAAATTGATTATATAAGAAGTTTTTATTTCAGTTCTTATACTTTTGATTTTTGAATGATTTTTTATTCCTTCAATTTTTCCGGTACGGATGTTTTCATTTCTTTAATTTGGTCCTCCAATTGAAACTGGTAATATATACAAAGTTTGATTTCAGTTCATTTTCTTCTGATTTTTATTAAATGAAAGCAATCACCATTATTTATTTTTGGTCCTCCGATTTTTTTTAATTTTATCCTTTAATTAGAATTAATTATATATATTATTTTTCATTTCGGTCCTTATTCTTTTAATTGTTTATTTGGTATTAGTTCATTTATTTTTTTATAATATTTATTTTTTATTTGACATTAATTTTTTTTATTGTTATTTTTTATTGATATTTGATATTAATTCATTTGTTATTTTTTAATTGTTTTTTATACAAATTTGTTGATTTTTTTGAATGATTTTCCAAAACAATTTAATTATTTAATTTGTTCTGATAATAATATTAATAATAATTTTAACTATTATAATAATCATTTTACTATTAATATTACTCTTTTTTTCTCTTTGTTTATTTTTTTCCTTTGCTTTTTTTTTTCTTCTTTGGATTGGATGATTTTTATGATTTGACTATTTATGCAATAATATGATAATTTTAGTAGTTGTTTTTTTTTTCTTTTTCATATAAAATCTTTTCCTTGTTTTAATGATTTTTCAAGACAATTTAATTATTGAGATTGCTTTGACAATAATGTTGATAATAATTTTAACTGTTATAGTAGTGATTATGATAATAACATAAGGATAGATTTTTAATTTATGCATTCATCTTTTTGTGGATATAACTATTTTTTTTTATTTGATTGTTGCATGGTTTTTTTATATTAATTCATTTAGTTTGTTTTTATAAATTCTTAAACAATGTATATTTTTTATTCATATTTATACATCTATACTTTTAGTTTTTTTATAGTTTTTTTTCTTTGGATTTTATTTAAATTGGTTTAATCCTGAAATTTGAATTTAAATTGATAGTCATTTTAAAATTAATATTATTTCTTTTTTTCTTTTATTTGTTTTTTTTGGTTTTTTGTTATTTTTATTTATTTTTTGGATTAAATGATTTTTATGATTTTACTATTTACACAATAGTAATGATAATTTTAGTGATTGGTTTTTTTATTACTTTTGGATAATTTTTATTATTTGACTATTTATGCAATGATCATGATAATTTTAGTGTTTATGCTTTTTTTTCTTTCTTATTTATACATAAATCTTTTGCTTTTTTTAATGATTTTCCAAGATAATTTAATTATTGAGATTATTTTGACAGTAATATTGATAATAATTTTAACTTTTATAATAATATTAATGATAATAACATAAGGATATATTTTCAATTTATATATTCATCTTTTTATGGATAAAACTATTTATTATTTTATACAAATTTATAATTAAAAAATTCTATACAAATTTATTATTTTGTCTAAAATTATGTTATAATAAAAAAAATATAATATAATTAATATTTGTTCCTTATACTTTTAATTTTTTGTTTTCATCCCTTGATTTCTTATTATTTCCATAATGATCCCTACTGTTATTCATGTATATATAAATATGCTCTTAACTTTAATTTTGAATTTTTTTTATTTCTAGAATAATAATAATAATAATAATAATAATAATAATAATAGTAATAGTCATTTAATTAATTATTATTTAAGAATTAATAATAATAATAATAATAATTAATTGTTTCTCTTGCTTACTTTTTTGTTAATGTTTTTTAAGTTTTTTTTTTCTCAAGATAATTTTATAATATCTATTCTTTTTGTAGTAATAACAATGATGATTTTTATTTTTTTTATTAATCTTTTGTTGTTTATTTACTCTTTATTATTATTATTATTATAATAACAATATTTTAATGTTTTTTCGTGCTTGCTATTTTGTTTATATTTCTTTCTCTCAATATAATTTACTAATTTTTATTGTCTTGATAATAATATGAATAATAAATATTACTCGCTTTTTGCCTTTATTTATTTTTTATTTTTTTTATTATTTTAATTTGCTCTTTGGATTAGATAATTTTTATGATTTTACCATTTACGCAATAATAATGATAATTTTAATTATTAATTTTTTATTGTTTTGTTATAAAAATATTTTGTTTTTTTAATGATTTTTCAAGTCAATTTAATTATTATTATTATTTTAACAGTAATTTTGATAATAATTTTAACTCTTATAACAGTGATAATGACAATAATGTGAGGATGGATTTTCAATTTATATGTTCAGTTTTTTTATCGATAGAACATTAACTATTTATATTTGTTAATTTATTTTTCCAGATTTTTATTTGATATTAATTCATTTAGTTTCTTTTTTTAATTATTGGAGAATATTTATTTTTTTATTCGTATCTATGCATCTATTTAAATTAATTATAAAATTAACTAATCTTAATGCAATGAATATAATAATTCAAATATCCAAATCTTTTTATTTTTTTAATAATGATGATAAATTAATATTGATTATTTCATTAAAAACTACTAAACAGATACATTTATGACGATTTAAAATTCATATATTTGATAAAAAAATTGAACTTCACAAGATTTCTGGACAAATTTATTATTTTAACTAAATTTATAATACAATTTAAAAATATATATAATTAATATTTTTTATATTTAAAAAAATATTATGACGCGCGGGGGCATTGTCTAGTATATATATATATATATATATATTAAACCGTGTCTGGAAACTATTTGTCCGTGGGTCCAGATTCATTCGTTGTGGCCCACATTCACTCACCCTATGAGCATGCATCGACACCCAGGTCGCAACTAGCTAGAGATCCATCAAACAGCAAAAGCAATAATAACGTCACCAGACACCAGTTTCTTCTTCTCCTTCATTGATCTTCACGAGAGCTGCGAAGAGGGTGTTTTTTCTGGGATATTTTATAGACTACTATTCATTCATGTGGACTGGATCACCTCTTCTTATTTAGTGCTACTTGTAAATTCAGGGAACACAATCTTGCAACTTGCTACTACAAAGTAGTCAAGTGCTGGAGGCAATATCTTGATGCTCTATCCTAATATTGCTTGTTTTTTATTCAAGGTGCCTATCTTTAACAATTTTGCAGTCAATTTATTGTTTTTCCATTTCTAGAAATGCCCCCGTGGCCGAAAGGGCCCAAGTTCGGTGATCGTGAGTAACAGCGCAGCAGCACAGGAGCAAAGTAAAAGACTCACCAGCTGTGTTTTATTCTTGAAAAACAAAAACCTAGCTCTGGTACATGAAGGAGAAAGGGAGATTTGCATGGCAACATTATCTAGCTAGTGTGTGGATTCCAATAAACTTTGTACGGTTGAGTGACTTATGATGATAGGGTCCAATCATCCAGCTATAGCTGGGGTCTTACAGAAAATATTTCCAGCAAGATTTTGGAAATAATGGAAGAGGGAGGAGGGCACGAGTGGTGTCGATCCATAGCTAATGGCAAGTGATGGCTTAACTGTCATCATGTGATTGTAAACAAAGAGAAGGTTGATAAAGAAAGCTTTTGATTGGTTAACTTCACACTTTTGAAAAGTACTTCCAACCCTTCTAACAAAAAAAACTTCATAAATCATGCATCAATTCTTGTTTGGTTTGCGAGAAAATCTTATTTTTAAAAATATTTTATAAATTCAAATAAATAAATAAAATTTCAATTATCATAAAACCCTATAAAAAATACAAATGCTAAGTTAAATTAAAAGTCTTTTATACACAACGCAAATATTTTTATCATCACAACACACCCCTAAAGAACGCCCCTTAGGAACGCTTCAAATTTCATAAGAATACATCTAGAATCAAGATATTTGTGGGTCTTTGGTTGTGTGTGGAATAACTTTTGTTTTTACTTTTTAAAAATAATTTTTTAGTGGATTTCAAATATTAAATTGATGATACTGTTTTCCGTTTTTTAAATATATAAGTATAAAATATTAATATCTAAAATTTAAATATTAAATATTTTAAAATTAAAAACACTCTTAATCAAATTATCAAACACACGACATATGCACAAAAAATACGATACACCACTTGCCAAGGCAGAAAGCCATATTTTTCAACCATGCCAATGATTATTCTTCACTAGATTCGAATTTAGTCAGTCTTGCTGTCTCTTTGGTGGAAATCTTAAGTACTCTGCATTGGACCTGTACAATCCCAGATGCTAATTTCATTATTTATGTGGTTGACGTTTAGTAGATTCATCATACAAGCAATCTTTACTAGCTACACATGTTCTTGAACAGCAGTAGCAACTAGTTAAGCATCAATGAGCTTACACCTCAATTAACACCAAGAACAGGAACCTTAGTTGTAAAAGAGAAGAAAGAAACTGTTACGAGGCCTTCGTAATCATAGCAAGCTGTAGGTGGTGCATGATTATGGGGCCGTAGGTTTGTTGAATCTCTCACTTGCTGATATGTGATTAGCATTAGACGTTGTTTACGAAGATGACAAAATAATTAGATAGCCAAAGAAAATATCAGTTATGGTAAGACGCCCATCACTCCTTTAATTCTCAAAGGGTTTGATTGAACGGGAAGAATAGTTTGCGCATGAAATGATAAAAGAGTTGAATTTTCACAGGCCCACAGAAAACTGTCGTTGCAAAAAAAAAACACGTGATCCCAGCTTGTGCCCTGGACTTTTGTAACATCAACAGATGAACGATCATCGAAACAGGAAAATTGACGAGGCAATACTCCATTCTTAATTTGGCAGGCATGCATGCAAACTAAACAGGATGAAACTTCATTATTGGGGGGTCGATAAACGACATACACAAGCACTGCAACATATCAGAAATCTTATTAACAGAACAAAAAAATACATCGCAAAATGTTGCTATTTTTACACCAAAACAAAATAATATGCTTTGAAACAGTCATTTCCAATATTCTCAAACTGTTGACAACAAGTCACGGTGTCCTAATTAAAGGCTTTTATCCAATCAAGTTCAACTTTGAAATCACCTGGTCCAGATCTAGCACCTCGGATCCCACCTTCTTCATTGACAGATATAGACAGGCCTAGAATACGATTCATTTCCATTTGGGCATCTGTAACGTCTGCTCTCCATGTTGACAAATATCCAGCGATAGGTATCTGAAAATATCACAAAAATAAAGTGCAAATCAGAATGCTCACCTATTTACTCCGATTGGACCTCTACATATGCACAAGCAACATACTCTTGTGTACGTGTATAGCATAATAATAGCACTCAATTCTTAATTTACACGTAGAGAAACCGAGATAAAATGAACTGAGAAAATTCACAAAATTCTTCTGATGGGATCATGTCCAAGAGAATTAATTAATCTATATGACATAAACAGAGACCACTAGAGGCAAGGCCACCGAACGATGATTTCTTTGAGCACAGAATGGTAACTCCATCATAACAAGATGCTATATATTTGCCTTGAAAAAATAGCAAATATTGAATGATCTTGTATGTGTCGTTAGTATAGGTACACAGTTTCAGCTTCACAGTTTCAACATATGATGTTCCAACCACAACAATATTACTTGCAATAACAACAACAACAACAATAATATACATATGGCCTTGAATGTCAAATTCTCATTGGGAATAGATTCCTATATCAGGGTTGATGGCAAGAAACATGAAAAAAAAGCCCATGAAATAATTTAGTTTTTTCTTGTGCATATATGGACCATAAGAAGGCATGTCATGTTTCAAACACAAGGGCTTCACAACAGAAAATCTCTCACTAAGGAGATATTTCATTTTACATGCCCTTGGTAACCTGACCTTAGAAATAATTGTTGGATCATTAATCCAACGTTGGACTTATATGAGAATAATTATGTGTTTGTGGACTGCCAAATAAAGTAAAGCTTAATTAAAATGATCTGCTAAGTATTTTTTAGGCAATTGGGTTTTGATGTATCTAATAGAGTGTGGACCTTTAATATGTAAAGATTTAAGGGTTATTTCTATTTTAATGATGGGTTAAAATATGAATACCAAAGGGTGGAAATGTCAAAAGGCATGAATACCAAAAGACACTTGGTTGCCTATATATATGGTCCATAGATTACATGTACTCATTCATTCTCATACTGATATCCCATTATCAAAGAGAAAATAAAGTTAAGGTAGAGAGAATCAAAGGTCTCTCTAAGGTGAACGTGTTAATCTGGAAGGTCATCCTTACCACTCTAAATAACGACTTCTGGATATGGATTCAGGTACGCTTCCGTTTTATAGTTTATGCAATTTATTGTTCTTGATAAATCAACATGAATATAAATATCTTTATGCTATGAAATACTAGAGTTATCAAGTGGTATCAGAATCATTTCACGTTGAATTATTAGGAAACCAATTAGAAAACTAAAATAAACAACACTAGATTTACCAGCGCTGATTAAAGGCAAATTGGCAGCCGGCTGTAGGCTGCCTGGTTGAACAAATAAAGTAAAGTTTTAACCAGCGCTGGCAAGGCCAGCGCTGGTGCATGAATGAGACTGGCAGCCAATGAACAAAGATTTAACCAGTGCTGGCAAGGCCAGCGCTGGTGCATGAATAAAACTGAAGACAAAGATTTAACTTGCCAGCGCTGGTGCAAGAATTCAACTAGTGAAGATGAAGTAACCAGAGTTAGCCTTGCCAGTGCTGGTGAAGGATGGTGAAGAAATACTTAAAAAAAAATGGCAAAATAGGCTGCCAGTGTAAGGAAATGAAAGGGGAAAACTGTAACGATTGCAGTTACAGCTGCAATCAATTATTTCTTTTCCCAGGGGTCGTAACCCCTAGGGTTTTCACAGCACCTAGCGGGTCTGTGGCAGTCGTAATAGTTATTGCAACTGTTACGACTGCAACAATAATATATATTGGGCTGTGGGCTTCGGCCCACAACAAGCAAGCCCACATAAAATTATCTTGTATTATGGGCTTTGGCCCGTAAAAAAATTAGCCCATAATATATATATATATATATATATATATATATATATATATATATATATATATATATATATATATATATATGGATTCAACATCTTGTAACGTTGACATCATACAAAGTCAACAGTTGACTTTTAAAAAAAAACGGTGCAAATTTATTTTTCAAATATTAGTATATTGATATATATTTTGTAATAAGTTAATTAAAACAATATGTCACCAAAGTGACCTCTTTTGTGGAGATTAATTTTATTTTGAAATATAAAGGATTATGTGTATACGATTTATGTTCTTATTGATAGACCCAAAGGAATGTCAATATTTAAAGTAAATGCATGTGAACCTGTAGTAATCAACATGTGATGATTATTTGGTTTTACATGTGACTAATTAATCGACCAAAAGGCCAATTTATTTTTCGACATGTTTTTTTATTATCAATGTTTGATTACTACATTAAGATATCACTTACAAATTAATATTTTATTCAAAGATAAAATATTAATGGAGTGCCCGGTATCTTAAGATGGGTTTTACCTTTATTTGAATTATTTTTTCTCTTAAAGATGAGTCTTGTTTGTGAACTTGTTTCAATTTTTGTTGTTCTTTTTTCAGCTATTAATCCTGCTAACATTACTGCTAATATCAACTCAATTCCTATGCTTAATGGCTTAACTTCATGTCTTGGAAAGACAATCTTTTGATTGTTTTTGGAGTTATGGATCTCGACCTTGCGTTAAGGATTGATTCTCCCCCACCTCTTAAAGATGAGAGTACCTCTGATGAAAAGAGGGATATGAAAAGGTGGGAGAAATCAAATCACATGTGTATGATGATCATGAAGAGAGCCATTCCAGAAGCACTGAGGGGCACAATGTTTGATCAAATCACTATAACTAAGGAATTCCTTGTCAATATTGAAAAGAGATTTGTCAAGAATGAAAAGGTTGAAATTGGTACGCTCTTGACAAGTCTCATTTTAATGAAGTATAAAGATAAAGGCAATGTAAGGGGGTATATTTTGGAGATGTCTCATCTTGCTTTCAAGCTCAAAGCACTTCAGCTTGAACTCTCTAAGGACTTGCTAGTGCATTTGGTTTAAATATCCCTTCTTGCACAATTTAACCAATTTAAGGTGAGCTATAATTGTTAGAAAGAGACTTGGTCTCTGAATGAGCTCATCTCACACTTTATTCAAGAAGATGAAAGGCTTAAGCAAGATAGGACAGAGAGTGCTCACTTAGCCTTTGCCTTTAAAGACAAGGGAAGGAAAAGAAAGAACATTAAGGATAATGCAGGTATAGTACCTCAAAAGGAACAATTAACAAAATCACATGATTCCATTGGTACTATTGTTTTTTTTTTTTTTTGTGGTGCTGAAGGGCATAAAAAGAAGCAATGCACTAACTATCACGCTTGGCGTGCTAAGAAAGGTATGCTTCTTGCTTTAATTTGTTCTGAAGTTAATTTAACTTTGATACCTAGACACACATAGTGGTTAGATTCTGGTGCAACAACTCACATCAGTGTGTCTATGCAGGATTGCCTGAGTTGCCGAAAGCCAAATGATATTGAAAGATATATCTATGTAGGCGATAACAAGATGGTTGAAGTTGAGACAATTGGAAAATTTAGATTATTGTTAAAGACCAAATTTTATTTGGATCTTAATGAAAATTTTATTGTACCATCTTTTAGACGGAATTTGATTTCCATTTTTGCTTTGGACAAATCCATCTACTCTTGTTCATTTGGGATTGGAAAATTTAGTTTATTTTTTTATTCCAAATTACCTGGTTCCGGTTCTTTATATGATTATGATAATTTTTATTTGATTGATACAATTGCTTCATTTAATGAATCCCTACAATTAAGTACACGGGGTACCATGAGAAAATTAACTACAAAGAATTCAGGTATATTATGGCACAAAATATTAGGTTATATCTCTAAAAAGAGAATAGAGAGACTTGTGTCAGATGAAATTCTCGATCCCTTAGATTTTATAAATTTTGACATTTTTGTTAACTGTATTAAGGATAAACAAACCAATACAAGGAGATTTGTAGTCAACAAGACCATGGACATCTTAAAACTCATACATACGGATATTTGTGGGTCATTTCCTACAATCGCTTGGAATGGTCAACAATATTTCATAACGTTTATATATGATTTTTCCAGATATGACTATGTATATCTCATAAGTGAAAAATCATAGTCACTAAATGTGTTCAAAAGTTATAAAACTGAAGTTGAAAATCAACTCAGTAAAAAGATTAAAAGCGTTAGATTTCACTGTGGTGGTGAGTACTATGGGAGATATGACAGTTCAGGAGAACAATTTCCAGGACCATTTGCTAAATTCCTAGATGAATACGGTATCGTTCCACAATACACTATGCCGGGTTCACCCAATATAAATGGTGTTGCTGAAAGATGAAATAGAATACTTAAGGACATGGTAAAGAGCATGATTAGTCATTCTACCTTACCAGAATCACTCTGGGAAGAAGCACTTAAGATTGCAGCATATATCCTTAATCGAGTATCCATTAAAGCCACTACCAAAACCCCTTATGAACTTTGGACAAGTAAGAAACCTAGTTTAAAACACTTGCATGTTTAAGGATGTCCAGCTGAGGCAAGACCTTATAGGTCTAATGAAAAAGAAACTAGACTCTAGGACAGAAAGTTGCTATTTTATTGGATACTCGGAAAGATCCAGGGGGTACAAATTTTATGATCCCATAACAAAGTCCATTTTGAGACAGGAAATGCCAGATTCTTTGAGGATGTCAAGTTTGCAGGAGGTGATAAAGATAAAGACTTTGTTTTTGAAGAGGAGTATATTGATATTCCCACAGGTGTCATTAAAATTGGTCAAGATTCCAATTTTGACCAAGTTAAAGACATAACGAATCAAGACAATATCGAAGCACCTCCTATTCAAGAAATTATTCCAGAAGAACAATCTCGAGCACCTCAAGAATTTATGTCATTAAGAAAATCCACTAGAGAGAAAAAAAGTGCAATATCAGATGATTACATTGTATTTCTCCAAGAACATGAGGTTGATATTGGAGTGATGGAAGATGATCCTATCAATTTCCATCAAGTCATTGAAAGTTCTAACTCTAAGAAGTGGATTTATACTATGAATGAGAAAATTAAGTCAATGAAAGACAACAACGTGTGGGATCTTGTCCCATTACCTGAAGGTGTGAAACCCATTGATTGTAAATGGATATTTAAGACCAAAAGAGATTTGAAAGGTGATGTGGAGAAGTACAAGGCACGTCTTGTTGCAAAGGGCTTTACATAGAAAGAATGTATCAATTATAAAGAGATTTTCTCTCAAGTCTCTTCGAAAGACTCTTTCAGAATTATAATGGTATTGTTGGCACATTTCAATCTTAAGTTACATCATATGGATGTGAAGACAGCATTTCTCAATGGTAACATTAATGAGACGATCTATATATTACAACCAAAAAACTTTGTGTCTGAAGACCCAAAGAATATGGTTTGTAAACTTTAGAAATCCATCTATGGACTCAAACAAGCATCTCGACAATGGTATTTCAAGTTCCATCAAGTGATCATCTCGTTTGGTTTTAAGATGAATTTTGTTGATGATTGTATATACCATAAGTTGTGGGAGTAAATATATTTTCCTAGTTTTATATGTCGATGACATTTTGCTTGCCAGCAGCAATATAAACTTATTGCATGAAACCAAAAAATTTCTAGCTAAGAATTTTGAGATGAAAGATCTTAGTGAAACCTCTATTGTATTAGGTATTCAGATACGTAGAGATTGCTCTCGCGGTATTCTTGGATTATCATAAAAGAGCTATATCAAAAAAGTTCTTAAGAGATATGGCATGCAAGACTGTAGACCAGGAGATACCCTTATTGCTAAGGGAGACAAATTTAGTCTTAATTAGTGTCCTAAAAATGGTTTTGAGAAAAAGGAAATGCAAAAGATTCTGTATGCTTTAGTAGTAGGGAGTCTAATGTATGCTCAAGTTTGTACGCGTCCAGATATTGCGTACATTATTGGGATACTAGGCAGATATTTAAGCAATCTAGGAATAAACCATTGGAAAACAGCTAAACGAGTCTTACGATACTTACAGAGAACAAAATACTACATGCTCACATATCGAAGTTTAACTAATCTGGAGATCATTAGGTATAACAACTCCGATTTTGTTGGATGCTAAGATAGTATGAAATCTACGTCGGGCTATATTTACATGCTAGCTGGAGGGACTGTCTCCTGGAAGAGTGCTAAACAATCACTTATAGCCTCTTCCACGATGGTAGCTAAGTTCATAGCATGTTATGAGGCATCCAATCATGGAGTATAGTTGTGAAATTTTATCACGGGGCTGCGCATAGTGGATGATATGGAAAGACCACGAAAATTATTTTGTGACAATAAGTCGGCAGTTTTATATTCCAATAACAATAGGAGCTCATCGAAGTCAAAGCACATTGACATCAAGTTCCTAGTTGTTAAAGAAAGAGTTCATAGTGGACAGTTGTCTATAGAGCATATCGGTACAAACTCCATGGTTGCGGATCCGCTTACTAAGGGATTGCCATCCAAAATGTTTCATGAGCATATTGCTCGTATGGGTGTTTTGGCAAATGATGATATTTAGTTTTAAAGGGAGTTTGTAATTTCAGATGCTTTTTTAATATAGACAAATTTTTAGTTTATAGATATTTATGAAGTTATTTTCTATAGAAATAAAATCTTTGGTTTAATTTACACTCTGATTTTAGTATGGTTTGATATCACTAAGGTTTAAGGGTGAACCAATTAGAAATAGGCATGTTAAGATCATATTGCATGAAATTTCCATGCTACACATCCACATCATGTTCCATGTCATTTAGTTGTATTGGCGTACGTAATCTTTAATGGTTGAGTTACGATAATTATAACGAAGACCGTTTAGATCCTATATCGGTATGATTATTTGACCGGATTGGTTATAGATACATTTGTTAATGATAACAAAGATTGAGCTCATTTGGTTATTTTTGCATAACATAATTATAAGGTTATACATATAGCCCAAGTGGGAGATTGTTGGATCATTAATCCAACGTTGGGCTTATATGAGAATAACTATGTGTTTGTGGACTGTTAAATAAAATAAAGCCTAATTAAAATGATTTGCTAAGTATTTTTTAGGTAATTGGGTTTTGATGTATATAATAGTATGGACCTTTAATGTATAGAGATTAAAGAGTTATTCATATTTTAGTGATGGGCTAAAATATGAATATCAAAGGGTGGAAATGCCAAAAGGCATGAATACCAAAAGGCTCTTGGTTGCCTTTATATATGGTTATGGTCCCCAGATTACATGTACTCATTCATTCTCATACTGACATCCCATTATTAGAGAGAAAATAAGGTTAAGGTAGAGAGAATCAAAGGCCTCTCTAAGGTTAATGTATTAATCTGGAAGGTCATCCGTACTATTCTAGATAGTGACTTTCGGATAAGGATTCAGGTACGCTTCCGCTTTATAGTTTATGTAGTTTATTGTTCTTGATAAATTGACATGAATATGAATATCTTTATGCTATGAAATGCTAGATTTATCAATAATATCAAGCGTGTATTTGCGCTGATAGAGAACAAACCCATTAGGACTGCTTACCACCTTTATCCTAAAAAAAAAATTTAGAGAGCCAAAATCTTTCATATGAAAACAAGCACTAAGATAATTTTTGAATGTCTGTATGTCAATTGGAGATTTCAAGCAATGATAAGGTCATCAACATAAACAAGGAAACTGAGTTGAAATGCTCCTTGGTGGAAGGTAAATTTTGAATAATTTGAATAAGATTGCTAAAAAACATAATTTGTTAAAGTATTTAAGAGTTTAGCAAACCAATAACGAGGTGCCTGTTTTAATCCATATAGCAACTTCTGAAGTTTGCAAACTTTCCCAGTTGTCCCTACTCGAAACCCGAGTGGAAATTTTATGTACACTTCCTCCTGAAATTCACCATGCATAAATGTATTATGAACATTCATTTGATGAACTGCCCAATCTTTAGCAGCAACAATAGCGAAAAATACTTGTACAATAACCATTTTGGCGATGGGCGCAAACATTTCTTTATAATCAAGTTCTTTAGTCTGATGGTTACCAATAATGACCAGTCAAGCCTTTAACCTCTCAACCGTACCATTAGAATTATATTTGATCTTGTATATCCATTTGCATCCTAGAGTTTTCTTCCCGTCTAGCAAACTCTGAACAAACCAAGTGTCATTATTTTCAAGAGCTAAAATTTCTCGTTACATGGCTTCTCTCCAACCTTTATTCCTCATTGCCTCTGAATAAGATAAAGGTTTCCACTCCGCTATTAAGGCTGCAAGAAAATTTCTATGTTGCATAGAAAATTTATCACAATTCACATAATGTGCAAAAGGATAGGGTGTACCTGAGGAATGTTGAGGAACGAATGGCGAGAGAGATGAACTTAATTTTTGTTTTGTGTGGGTAACATAATCATGAAGTTATATGGAGGGATAGCACTGCCGATGTCCTCTACCCATCATTTCTTCCTGATCATCTTCTTAGTGAGCAGAAATTGATTGGATAATATATATATAGTTGGCTCATATGTTGAATGAGCTATATCCAGCATAATCTTGGTTATAAAATTTTATGGTTCCTTAGTGGTAGTGTGAACCATTTCCTCATTAAAGGGCTCATCTTTATCTTTAGCAAAAGGAAATATTCCTTCTGAGAACACAACATCTCGAGAGACAAAGAAATCTTGTTTTTCCAAATCATATAGTTGCCACTCCCTTTTTTCCATAAGGATAATCGATAAAAATACACCGATGACTTCTACTTGCCATTTCATCCCTCATATTTTCATGTGCATAACAAAAAGAACCAAAGACACGCAAGTAATTATAAGGTGGTTCGACACCATATAAGACTTAATAAGGTGTTTGTCACTTTAAGATCAAGGAAGGAGTACTATTTATTAAACATCCAGCTATCAATACACATTCTCCTCAAAATTTAATAGGGAGAAAGCCTTGAAATCGTAGCATTAGAGCTATACTTAAAATGTGTTAATATTTCCATTCTACCCACCTATTTTGTTATGAAGTGCTTGTATAGGAGGTTTGAAAAATAATCCTTTCATCAAGAAAATAAGATTTTAGACAAGTAAATTCAGTTTCGTTATCACTTTGTAAAATTTAACTTATTGATCAAATTGCCTTTTAACCATGATGAGAAATCTTTTAAGCATACTAGAGACCTCCTTCTTATCAATAAGCAAATAAATCCATACAGCACGAAAGAAATCATCAATAATGGTTAAAAAATATGAAGCACCACATAAAGAAATTGTTCTGTAAGGTCCTCATAAATCACAATGAACAAGTTCGAAAATAACCAAAGTCTTATTTTCATTAACAAAAATTTTTCTCTTATTTGTTTTGTTTTTTGACAAATATCACAATTTTTATTCAAACTATTTCTGGGATCACTAGAATTAACTTTAGGAACTTTGTTTTTCACAGAGAAGGATGACCCAGTCACTGATGCTAAAGATCAAGAGACACTGTATTATTGATATTTATTGCATCTTGTCTCTCACCCACACCAATTAACATTCTCAAAGTTTGATCCTGTATAACACATAAACTTTTAGTGAATAGGATAAAATAATCATAGTGATCAATTAATTATGACACAAAAATTAAATTACAAGTCCTAGTACGTAAAGGACGCTTTCAAGACACAGATTTCCCTCAAGAGTGATTGTTCCTCTTTGGTGGCCACAGTACTACTTTCATTTGGCAATCCCACGGGACACTAATTAATTGTTCACAAATCATCAAGTTCCTCAATTGTTCCGGCCATGTGATTAGAGACTCATGTATCAATTATCCAAACTGAACCAGTTATATTTCCATTTAATTGTTTCTCACCCGTTATTTTGTCATTTAATTCCTTCGCCCACCCTAATATTTTCATCAATTTCTCTCACTGTTCATTGTTTAGTCCTGATAGTGCTAAATCTTCTCCCTCGGTTATGGCCAAACTAGTAAAGCTGATCTAAGTAGGGTTGGCTCGATGGGTGTGCTTATAGGTTCGCCCACCTCCTCTCCCACTCGATAATCCTTTCCCATGACCAATCCCTTTTCTTCCTTCACTTAGGGGTTTGTCTCCCCACCATTATAGGTATCCCTTCAATGCAAAGCAATTTTCTACTTCATGTCCCAATTTGTGACAGTGTGAGCATAACATGCTGCCTATATCTCTTCCATCAACTTAAGCGTGGTTGACAAAGGCCATAATTTCTCCTTGTTCTTCTCTACCCGAGTGATCTTCATTTGTTCCTCTTGGATGAGGATGGCACACACCTTATACAGTCCCGGCAATAGGTCTTGAGCCAAGATGTTTGATCTTGTTGTGCCATACCTCTGCTCATCAAGACCTATATGGAATAGGTGCACCTTCTCTTCCTCTCGTTTCTATTCTAATTTTGAACTGAGATTACATGTACACTACCCACATTTGCACATTGGCAATTGTTCAAAATTGCCCAGTTCATCCCAAATCTGCTTCAGCTTCCCATAATAATCGATGATTGTCATCCTCTTCTATTTGCATTTGACCAATGTGGATTTCAATTGTTGAATCCATGGCCTATTAGTGATGCAAAATCTATTTTTGATATCATTTGAAAGAACCTGCACGATTTCTACATGAGAAATGGTGGATCATAAGGTGTGTTTGATGGTATTTTGAATTCAAAACACCAACAATGAATTGATAATCCACTAGTCTTCTAACCCTTCACTAAGTTGTGAAATGGTTCCATAAATGCATTTGAATTTCTTTTGGGTTCTTAAGGCAGTTCGAAATAAACATGCTCATTCTTCAGAATTGTCATCTTTTAATTGAACCTGAGTAATTGTAAACCTAGGATTATCAAGTGATGTAATATCATATGGCAAAATTATTTTTCGTATCTCGTTGAAATTGCTGTTGTTGCCGACCATGGGGTTTTTTTGGTTTTATGGCTTTGATACCATAATAAAAAAATTAACAAGAATATGGCGGCTCAAACCCAGTGTTCTGCCTTTGATTGATTAGGTTAAATACAGATTTTATGTATAAAGTCGATCCCTAATCTTTAGGCAATCTTTTCCTAAATATATGCAAATTCTCGTAGTATTAGGATATAATTGAGGTAGAATTAGGATATAATATAGTTTATGATATTAACAATTGCAAAAGACTATGTTTGAATAAGAAGTGTCATTTTACTACAAATATCGGAACTCAATTGCATGCATAATAAATTGGGAAGGCAAGCTCTGTATAAATAGAGCTTACAAAATACATTAAGCAGAAAATATGAATTGACTAATTCATGACTAATAACCTCTAAGTTTATGGCATTCTCTGAAAACATATCAAACTCCTAGTTGAGTAGGACTTCTATTTATTCGTAATAAACAAAATACTTAACATTTTTTCCCTTAAAATCATTGTTCTGAAACATCAATTTACAGAACAGTCTATAATAACCCATCTCCTTTTCTTCAAGACCAGCATTCTTCTTTGAACAAACTCCATTCAAACCACGAAGCTTAATAAACTTAACTTGATATTCAGTTCAATAATGAACAAACTCATTAACATTATCATTTGTCAAATCATTAGGAAAATGATACCTTACATCAATGTTTTTACTCTTGTCATGTAACACCGAAATTTCTAATTGAGTATCATTTAATTCTCCAAGCATTCTCATTAAGCATACCATAATGCTTGACAAGCAAAAAAAAACTTCAGTAATGAATTTGAATTTAATTATTGATAAAGAGATAACTTAGTTGCTTCTTTGATGATCAAGAAACAACCTTATTACCTATCATAAATACATAACCAAAACCACTTTTAAGATTTACATCCCCAATATAATCAATATCAGTAAACCCTATAACTTCTAATTTCTCTCTTCTTATAGAAAACATCAAAGTCAGTTATGCCGTTCAAGAAGTGTAAAATTTTTATTGTAGCAAGAACATGTCTTTGTTGGATACTCTATGAACCTATTAATAAGACTTATTGCAAATATTATATCACGCCTTGTAGTTGTGAGATGCATTATGCTACCAACCATCTGCTTGAAAAATATGATGTCAACTTTCTTGCATTTAAAATCATAAGACAACTTTAATCCTAGTTCTATTGGGGTTGTAGCAAAATTATAGGTCTTCATCTCAAACTTTTATAGTACCTCTTGCGTTTACTTATTTTATGTAATGAAAGTTTCACATGTTGATTATACTACTATAATTCCAAGGAAGCAGTGTATCATTCCCAAGTTTGACATATCAAACTCCTTTTTCATAGTCTTTTTAAGATCATAAACATCACCTCATCATTTTCTATGTATATTAAATCATATTAGTATCACACAAACAATTATTTTCCTTCAGCTCCATGTTTGATGTAAAGAGTATGCTCATATGAACACTTCTTGAACCAAGCTTTAGCAAAATAGGCATTTGTACAACCATATCAAGGTATAGGTGCTTGTTTAAATCCATAAAAGCCTTTTTTTAGTTTGTCTACCTTATTCTCTACCACCTTCTTGTGCATAACTAGTAGGTTGATCAACACACACCTGCTCTTGCAAATCTCCATAAAAAAACACAAATTTAACATGCAATTGACATATAAGCCAAACATTTTAAGCTATCATCAAGATCACTAACTTGATTATGTCAAGCCTCACAAATGAAGTGAAAAATTCTTTGTAACAAGCACCAAACTCTTGTGCGTATCCCTTTTTCACTAGACAAGCTTTGTGCTTCTCCATTTCTCCTTTTTCATTCACTTTGGTCATGAAAACTCATATCACTCTTATGTTTTTCTACCTTTTTAGAAGATCAATAAGCTCTTAAATATCATTTTTCTCTATTGCTTTTATCTTTGTATTCATAGCATTCTGTCATTTTTTCTCTCTTTGATTATATCCTCCAAAGTTAAAGGAGCATACTTTATACATAAATTTAAATGAGCTAATTGATTATTGCCTGAAATTTCATCTTTACTTATCTGGTCAATCATTTATATTGGTTGTCTATTTCTCTATCTTTGATGTCGTAAGCTTTGCTCTAATGCTTGAACTATATTTTCTTCTTCTTTAAGTAGAATTTGTTGCTGCAATGAATCATCTTCATTCCACTTTCATATCTTTTCTTCGTTAAATATCACATCTATATTGATCATAATCTTATTGATTATATTATAAAATTTATAGGTTTGAATTGCTCATTCACTCCAAGAAATATGTATTTATCACTCTTTCATCGAGCTTATTTCATTTTTTTATATAAAATATGAGCATAAACAATGTAAAGAAATATGTATTTATCACTTTTTCATCAAGCTTTTTTCATTTTTTATTTAAAATATGAGCATAAACAATGTAACCAAATATTTTAGGTGATCAACATCAGGTTTACCTCCATTTCATGCCTCTTATGGAGTTAAGTTTTCAACAATAAATACAGGAATTTTGTTCAATATATGGATTCTCTAATTCACTCCATGTAGCCGAAAGAGTTTTCAATTCCTTCTTTAGTAAGTATGTTTCATACCATATTAATAATAGTATGATTTTTCCTCTCATATACACTATTTTATTATGGTATATAGGCTACAATAAGCTACTTTTGTATTTCATGCAAGGCACAACAACTCATAAACTCTTGTGAGTTAAATTCACCTCCTCGATCAGTCCTTAGTATCTTAGTAGGTCTGCCAACTTCCTTCTCAACTAAAGCTTTAAGGCTTCTGAATGTAACAAAAGCCTCTCTTTTTTCAAACAAAAAATAAACCCAAGTTTTTTTTTACTATAATTATCAATAAAAAAATAAAATATCTCTTTTTTACTTTTAGATTATGGAATGATTGGTCCATAAATGTTAGAGTGAACTAACTCAAGTGGTGTACGAGCTCTCTATGCTCTCCTTTTAGGAATGACTCATATCTTACTTGTAAATACAACATTCTTCACACACTTTGTTGGAGGTAGGATAGATTTGAGGAAGACCACTAAGCATATTTTTCTGATATAATGTTTGTTATCCATTAAAATTCAATTGACTAAAGCAAAAATACCAAAACAATGTTAAATGTTTTATGTCAATTAATTTATAGGAATAAACACTCTTGATTCTTAAGTACGAGCAATAAAATCCCTTTAAGGATTATAAAGTTCACAAGCAGCATTCCTCACTATAGTCATATAACCATTATCTTGAAGTTAACCAATGCTCAATAAATTACTCTTTATCTCAAGAATATAAAACACATTTTCACTGTGTTGATTAAGTGTTTTCTTATGAACAAACAATGAGCTTTGCAACTCATCAATATCTTTGTATTTTTCAATAGAGCAAACTATGTAATGGAATTTTTTTAGTTAAGGAGCGAAGTACTTTCTCCACCATAGTAACATCTTGGATTTGTTGAGTATGGATTTGCATCTAACATGACTTTAGAAAATAATTTAATTCTTACAAAATTTCATCTTTGTCACTATTATAAGGAGTAATTGTTTGTCATTCAAATATTTTCATTGATTTGCTTACTTCATAGCAGATGTATTTATACATCTACTATAATCTTATTTATGGATGAAAACCTAACTAATTAGAAAAATACATAAAATCTATCCTAAATTTATTCTGATTTCTAGTTTCCAAATTTTTAATGTTGTTTACTTTGTTCTTATTAACAATCTCACGAGTCTCAAACTCTCTATGAAGTGCTTGGAGTTGAGAACATTTAACTTTTGCATTGTCTTGATACTTTTTTTCATCAAGTCCTAGATATGCTTGAAGTATCCTTTTGGAGAATGTTTTCTAAAATTGAGCAATCAACTACTTGAAACAAGTAATTTTTCACTGTCAAATCCTTCAACTTTGGCTCATCCAACATGCTTCCTAGTGTTGTTGTCAACACCTTTAGGCTTGGTAACACAATCTTCAATGGGGCCCCAATACTCCTCCAAACTCAAGAAGTTCTCCATTAATATACTTTAATGGTCATAGTGACCATCGAAGTGAGCTATTAAAGGGTGCACAAAGTTTCTCTCAATCGCCATAATTCTTGATGTTGCAAGTCACACGAAGCTGTTGCTTGTCACCTCAATCCTGGTGACCTTTCATACCAAATGTTAGAGTAAATAAACTAGAAACCAACAAAAGTATTAGAGCTAAATTGCATGCATAATAGATTGAAAAGCAGCCTTTGTATAAATATAGTATACAAAACATGCTAATTAGAAAATTTAAAATGCCTAATCCATGACTTTCAACTCCTAAGTTCATGGGATTCTCTAAAGACTTGGTGAGCAAAACAAAGTCCTTGTTGACTAGGACTTCAACTTATTCATAACGAATAGAATACTTAACGGTTAAGGAATCATCTCACCTAAAAGCTTAAGCTATTAGGTAAGGCCTTAGAATATGATTTATATTATTCTTTAACACACCCCCTTAAGTGAAAGCTTTTTGGGCTTGAAACTTGCACAAACCCATATTATCTTGTGCTTCATTTTTATCAAATAAAATGGGGGTAGTGGGATTCGAACTCGTGACTATTGGGTCAACAATGTTAAGAAACTATCTCACCTAAAAGCTTAAGCCGATAGGTAAGGCCCTGAAATATGATTTATATTATTCTCTAACACACCCCCTCAAGTTATTCTCTAACACACCACCTCAAGTGAAAGTTCTTTGAGCTTGAAACTTGGACAAGCTCATATTACCTTGTGGTTCAATTTTATTAAATAAAATAAGGGTGGTGGGATTCGAACTCATGAACACTGGGTCAACAAGGCTCTGATACCATGTCAAAGAACCATCTCACCTAAAAGCTTAAGCTTATAAGTGAGGCTCTAGAATATGATTTATATTATTATCTACCACTAACAAGCATTATGCACCATATGTACAACATCATTTTGTACACAGAATGTTACTTACGACAGTTATATCTAATTCAAGCCTTATCAAATAAGGAATAGACAAAAGGACGCACCTTTATAGCATACCAATTGTCTTTGGGTACAAAAACAATGCGTTGCCATGAATAATCTTCCATTTGTCGGGGTGAATTCACCCAATTCTCACTATAATTTGCTTTAGCATTTTATGAAACATGCAGTGACAGTTAAGCCGTTAATGAAAAAGGCTGCAACAATTTCTTACTCTATCTTATTACATCACGAAACAATGAGCCAACTCACAGTGGATATGTAGCTTCTTCCATCACTTTTAAGCTTTAGATCTATTGTATCATATGCGTGTAGATCAATGAAGCCATCAAACTGCAAATGATTAAACACACAAGGTGTATTATGCTGTATATAGTGTGTAATGTGATATTACGAGAATGGAAGGATGGGAACAAAGCAGATGAAGACACCACACAAGTTGTTTCCATTTTTAATTTGAAGCATTACAACTGTCTAGAAGTTAGAGAACTACAATGGAGTGTTCACTAGAGGGGAACTATCTTACTAAAATCAAGTGCTAGAGTCTTTACAAGATGTCAGAGCAATGATTTGTTTCTGTTCTTAAAACCTGTCATCTTCATCCTTATTTAAAATAATCCTCAACCGTCCTAGTGGTGTCAACACGGTTGGTGTTCCATGAATTTTGAATGTGAGATAGTTCTAGAACTAGGTGGTGCTGCTTTGTCTCCAACTACAACTCCAAGTTAGCATTCAATCATATGGGGTGATGCTAAATACTCGTGTTTCTTAATTCATGATGTTCAGTTCCTATATTTTGATAACAATTAAATTCTACTGGTTCATTACTAAAGTAGCTGTTTTATGCTATATGTGGACTAGTATTTTTGTTTTTTATAGTTATCTTGCAGAAACACCCATGCAAGGAGAAAGTTAGAAAGCTTTTGGACTATATGCTAACAATTGAAGGTGAAGATGAATCAAGGTTTGTGAATATATTCTTGTAGTAGGCTGACATCGTACTCTGATAACAATTTTACCCGCATTACTTTGAATCACAGGACTTTCACTCTATATCTTTTCGCTTTACCCGCATTACTAAGCATTGCAGGAGGAGGAGGAGGCTAGTAGTCATTAGGACCATGAGGCAAATTAGAAGGCGCACATGTATTACCCTTTCGTGATCTCATCTCCATTAACAACAGATGAAATTTGTTATAATCAACAATTAGTCGATCATAGTTTTCATTAAGATAGGTCATTCAAGCTTGTACTCGTTGGTCTAACATCGTCTGAAAATCTAGAGTTTGAGCGCTCAGAATTGATTGCGGACATCAAATGATCAAACTCTATGGTTCATTTGCAAGTTCTCGATCATAGAGTTGGAGAATTTGTACACCTGATTTTCATAAGATCCACCCCACGTTATTATCTCCAACCAAAGATCTAGTTAAGACTCCAATGAGTTGAATGATCATTCTTGTATCTCTTCTATAATCGATTGCTATAAGTATCTTGGAAGGAAAAAATGAATTCACCAAATTCAAGGAAGTAATTACTTGATAAAAAAATTGTTTAAAACTAACATATCACAAAGTGCTTAGCTAAACTTTGTATGAACTACTACACCTTTTATCTATAACCATCACTTTACACATGCATTTCAACAAAAACTTTAATTAGGTTTGGCTCGTGTTCACTTTACACATGTATTTCCACAAAAAATTTAATCAGGTTTGGCTCATGTTCAAGAACTGTAACCTATAAGATAAAAATGTTGCTAGTTAAATATATTTATATATAAAAAAAAAGTATAAAAATGGATGTGATCAAAAACAAACCTTACCATTTGGTTCACATGCAAAATGAACATAATGGAGTTGTTGGTATGCATGGTAATGAAATTGTGAGCATGCTAGTTTCGGTTCTCCACACTTAATTGTGATGCTTATGTGAAATGGGCAAAAACAATGTGTTGAATTTATTATACCGATACAACTATCATGATGTATGGAGGTCTAAAATCCTTCTAAACCACCACTTCATCATGATATATGGTGGTCTAAAATCCTTCTGAACCACCACTTCATTCCAACTTGGAAGCTTGTTTTCTTTTGTATATTTTCTTGGCTTTCTTTTAGACCTCATATCAAAAATCATGCAAACTATATGATAAAAATGAACTATTTATTAGTAAATAAGAAATAAAATATAACATTTGCAATAAAAAAAATTATCTTAATTTTGACATTAAGTAATTGCAACGTGATTCACTCAAACCCTCTTGGCAACATTATTATTAACTCTTTCCCGTTTGAATTTTTTCTTATGGTAAAAATTTATAAAATAAAAAATTTAGTAATTTAAATAAACTAATTAAATTAAGATAATAATAAAATACTCAAGTTAACAATAACTTTAAACCTTAACAACTATGCATCGATTAGTTGCTTCCATCCAGGATATTTGAATGACTATATTGAAACAATAAAATTATCATCTATGATTTAAATGTTGATATTATTATTCTCTTAGCCTCATTATTTGTAAACATAAAATTGTATTTGTTAAATGATATTATATTTTCAAAAATTATTAAACATGTTGTTTTAGAAACAAAACAAACTTATATTGAAAGTTTATCTTTCCATTGGACCTCATATTTACAAATAAATGGATCTCACTTACCCCTCCTCATTATCACATCACACTCAATGAGCATGCATTAAAAGCCAATGTATATGCCTAACGTGCCCATTCTTGACTGGCATCTAATAACTCATGGTTGTCAGCATCGCTGATACAAAAAAAAAATGATTCCTATATATAAAAAAAAAAAAAAAGAATGCAACACCTCCCCTCTATAGGAGGCTACCTCATAAACTTAAAAATACACAAGATATATCTCGCACACTAAGTTGATTTTATTTAGTTTCTTCCAACAATTTAGAATAATTCAATTTCATAGAAAATTCTCATTATGTAGGTGGTAATATTTTTAATCCTAAATTTACAAAAAAAAATCAAAATAATAATTAAAATTAATCCTACACATTTAATTGAAATTGAATAGAAAAAATTGAAAATGATTAACTAAAATTCAACAAAACAATGCAAAAATTATTACAATAACAAATAAAATCCAACACAATTATTTCCAAGTGGCAATATTTGTAATCCTAAATTTAAATAATGACAAAATAAAAAAGGGAATGAAAAATTCCTACCTTTACGGCATGCTTAGTTGAGAATCTCTAGTAACTTTGATGAGGACGAGTCCATAGTTTTATCATGAAATAGTGCTATAAACAAGTGGTTGTGGCTCAAAAAATAATTGATTCATGGTATTAACTTTGTGGTCACGGCATGTAGCTTTTATAAATGAATTATTAATGTTGTCTCTTTCACTTGGATGGAAAAAAAATCACTAATCAACATTTGGTATGTACACTTAGCATAAGAATACCTTTCTTTATATCTAATTACAAGAATCGGAAACTAATCAACATTTGGCAATGGGAGTGAGAGCTATCAAGTTGAGCAGATTAATTGGAGCTCGAGGCGTCAAGAGACTAGGAGGTACCACTACTTTATTACCGCCTAAAGGTTACGTTCCTATTTGCGTAGGGTTTAACAATGGTACCAGGCGATTCGTTGTTCATACAAAAGCACTTGGTGAAGCAGATTTCCTGGAGCTTCTGTATAAATCAGCTGAAGAATATGGTTTTGATAGTGAAGGAATTCTGAGGATTGCATATGAAGCAAAGGATTTCGAGGAGTGGATGGTTACGAGGGCTGAGGGAAGGGTTATTCGGGCTAAATCCGTCTAATATATCCCTGGATCTATCGCCGCCAGCAACTAGATGAACGGTATATTATGGGCTGTAAATGGCTCGATGGCTTCTTCAGCTAGGGAAGTACTGCTCTGGTATGGTGTACATGGATTCCATCTGCGTTCATGTATGCATATACTGATTTTCGAGCATTATCATTGTAGGGTTTTGTAGGAATCTTGGTCTTACTTTATTTTGACTTTTGGTTAGATTGATAAAACTAGCCTTCATATGATTACATTTTTGAGCAAGAAAATTCGTGGTATCCTGTAGCCCACAAGATTGGGATTTGATTGATGGTCATTTGCCTTATCGATACATCAGAGTCAGGTTATGATTTAGTGCTAATCACTGTATACCCAGTTCGGTGGATTATCTGGATGACTAGACCCTGGCTAGCAAAGAGCAAGAATCTTCGGTTCCTGATAGATCAAGGTCGAGTTCTAATCAGAGAAAATCTGCTGTCCAAGTACACTACTTAGATCGTATATCTTGTCACAAATTGGTGCCTAATTGCAGTGGTGATTTACTGGAAATATATGATGCCATTAGAGATTAACAAGGAGACCATCAAGCAAATCTGAACAAACAACACTGCTCCTACCAAAGATTGCAGCCGGCAGACCACATGCTGTCATTTTGAAGAGCAACAGGTTCATGAACATAAAAATTGTGCACAGAGACACAATCCAACAGTCGAACTGTGCAATTCACACAGCTTTTTCCTGAGTTTTGTTGCCAAATTGGTGGCAAAAGGTGAACCCTGTGGGCTAGGCCAATGGTAAACACACTGTTGAGCACATTGATTATCGACGGGCAGCTCCTGGTGCTTCGAGCCCCATATTAATTAATATCTTTTTCTTAGCAACTGGAAATGAGACAGCATAACCCCATGTCTCTCTCTCTCTGCAGCCAGGTTTTATTTGTTTATTTGAGCCGACAAAATATATTTGTCAAGGAATAGGATTTTTTCACCTCCAAAAAAGAAATATAACTTTATATCTTAGCTTTTCGAGAGTGTTTGATAGCAAATTGGTTGCGTGTTTTTTATTTATAAATTTATTGAAATACTATTTTTATTTTTTTAAATAATAACAATATATTAAAATAAACATACTAGAATATAAAAAAATTATTAAAAATAAAGAAAAAATTAAAGCGTTTTTAAAATTAAAAACAAACATGTTTATATATATACATGTCATTTTCACCTTTTGGCAACTACACAGTAAAAATGGATCCGGGCTTTAAGAACTTTCAGGTCATTTATTGCCGAACGTGCCAAGTTGTAATACAGCACATAGCATAAAGATGTAGATAAGTGTTCTATATTTTAGAAAGTTTTTGAGATTTTTTTTATATATAATTAAATATAAATTCTAAAAAATATATATATTACTTTAATATATTTTCAAATAAAAAATAATATTTATTATTTAATATATTTACAAATAAAAATAATATTTATTATACTCTAAGATAGATTTCAACATACTTCTTGATTTATTCCATGCATCAAACCAGCTCTTAACTTCGAGCTATGACCATGAAGGGTTTGTATTGAAAGATAAAAAATGATATGGTTTTGAAAAGAAAATCCTTCGAATTAATTTTTTAATTTGTTTAATATTATACTTTACCCAAATTAAACCACTATTTTTTTTAAATAATATTTATTATCTAGGGTTACAAGAAAAATATATAAAAAGGATGAAATTATTGAAAATGACAAAATGTATGATTCTTGTTAGAGAATAATATAAATGAATTATGGGATTCACCTAAAAATTTAAGTTTTTAGGTGAGATGGTTTTTTAACATGGTATTAGAGTCTTGTAAATCCAACGATTACAAATTTGAATCTCACCATCTTCATTCTGTTTGATAAAAATCAAGCACAAAATAATATGGGTCTATACAAGTTTCAAGTCTAAAGTACTTTCACTTGAGGGGGGTGTAAATTATATTTTGGGATCTCACCTAAGAACATAAATTTTTAGATGAGATGATTTCCATAACAATTTTTTTTTACATTTGTTTGTTCCCAATATTTTGCAAAATCACACTTTGATTTGTGTTTTTGGTTTCGAGTTCAACCATTATTATTATTTCGTGGTATCTGATAAACTACATAACATAATTAATTTGCATAAAGAAAATCTTACCAACAATTAAGTTTTGGTTACCCTTGGCCCCACCAAAACCATATTCGTGAATGGCTTGAAAGCAACTTGCAATTTCCATCTGAGTTACCCCCGATTTTAGTTGCAATTAAGAGCCTGTTTGGCACAGTTGCTGTTGTTGTGGTTGAGATTGGAAAAAAAAATAGTTTCATGAAAAGCGTTTTTAATTGTGGTTCGTAACTAAAATTTAAGTGTTTGGAAAAAGTAATATCACCTTGTGATCTTCTTCTAATATAGTTATGCAGTACCATTGATGCAACCACAATATGCACTTGTGTTTTGTATGGATAAGCAGGCATGTTTTGTAAAATTTGTCACCTCTATTTCCATACGCCAAATGAGCGTTCTATCACGTTACGTAGAATGTGCGCAGTTAAAAACTTCCTCACAATCACTTGGTTGTCTATGACGCCTGAACTCTTGGAAATGATATCTATGACCTTTATAAGGACCTAAGTACCCACACTCATTTGGATATCCGGCTTCAACCAAGTAGTATTTGCCTACAAATATAAGAAAACACCAGTATATATTAACACACAGAAATTGATGAAGAATATTATTAAACTAAATTAACCAACTCTTAAAATGTATATGAAATGTCAACCTTCTGGTGGTTTGGGAAATTTGATATTATCATTGTTAATAACCTCCTAAAAAATATGTGTGTCATGTGCACTGCCTTCCCATCTTACCCATACAAAGGTAAATTGCATGTCAAAACTACAAGCAGCCATAATATTTTGGGTTTGAGAGCCTTTTCTTCCAATAAATAGAATTTGATTTTTGGCTAATACCCAAGCACGATATGTATTCCATCAATTGTATTGCCATAATTATGTATGAAAAAGACTAAAATTTTCATTATTTTGTCCATAAATAAAAGAATAAAAATTCATTTTCACATTATTAAAATAAAAACACCTGACCTTAAAATGCGACATATATCTTGGATTCGTTGCAATTTCTCTTGGGATGCTCGTAAAATTTGGATCAGTTGGTTTTATGACGTCCATGGCGAACAAACATACTGTTTCAAGGACTTCATTTATGCATTTACTAACAATTTTTCTCAAATATTGAAATATCCCTTGCACTTCCCTATTAGACGCGCCAATGACTATTGTAAATAGAAACATTCCAACCTTTTCCATCATGAACATGCAACTTGAAGGCTTCAACTTTACTATGTTTCTAAATCTACACACAAACTCATCAAAGTGCTTGTGTCCATCCTAAACATGTTTACACATTGTTTCCAATTAAACCGTACATGGTTCCTTAGGCATGTAATTTATGTAATATAAGTCTATAACTCCAACTATACATATAATTAATTTTTCCTTCTCAAACTGTCTCCTCCAAAATTCAATTTCACTGTCAGAGTCATCATCATCATCGGTATTGTCATCATCATCATCATCATCGTTACTATCATTATCGTTGTTGTTGTCATTTCCATCATCGATACCCCCATCATTACCGCCACCCATCGATGTACTAGCATCTTCAGAAACATGATAATTAATTTATTCTTCTACATTGTTCATTATATTTTCATAACCAGCATCAAAATATTTATTAACTATATTGTTATACCAAGGATCATTCATATCTTTAAATTCCATGAAAAGGAAAAAAAAAACTTTAAATACACCTTAAACAAAAACAACTTATAAGGTTGAAAAGAATTAATTAAAAGTGCAAGAACTTAAGATAAACCTATAACTTGTTAATGATGTTTCTCTTGTGAGGTTGCTCTTCAAAGATGTTCTTCAAATATGTTCTTGCAATTGTATATATGTGGGAGTGTAAATGTTTTGGGAATCACTCTCATTTATATAGAAAAAGTGATTGAAAAAAATATGTAATTCAAAACATGTGGCTGTGCAACTTTTGGCTTTCAAATGCATTATTTTCTTGTCATTTACCCAATACTAATTCAATTTTTTGCACATTTGTACCATTTCATTTAAGCAAAACATATGAGTGAATATTACTTTTTTTTATCATAATTATAGAATTCATTCAAATGCATTATTTTATTGTCATTTACTCGACAATAATTCAATTTTTCTACACATTTGTACTATTTCATTTAAGCAAAACATGTGAGTGAACACTAATTTTTTGTCATAGTTGTAAAATTCAGTGCACAACTCAAATGAGCAAGAAAAAACCACAACACAAATTAACCATATGTATCTATATTAGTGTAAAAAATACCAAGAACTTTATAAGAAATTTTTTGTTGAAAACAAATTGTCAAGCAGGAAAAAACCATATTCAAACTTGCGTGACAACGATGAAAAATTATGAAATGTTGTAGGAAATAATAAAAATATGCATAACAAATTCAAAATTATTAACAAGAGCACAAAACAATTAAAATGTGCAAAAACATGACAAATTATTAACATTATTAGAAAAAAAATACCAATAAATAAATTATCTCACTCATGTATTAATACAACAATACAACCAATTTATGTATCTCATAACACTAACGAGAGAATTAAATTTCAAATATAAACTTTTAAATAACAAATCAAATACAAATACAGTTTCAAATAAAGAGAACTCATTGAAACCAATGATTATAACATACCAATTAATACAACAACGAAACTCATCTTTAACGATGCGCGGATTGCAGACTAATGTTACCAAAACTGTCCGTGCAATAAATCTTTCAATCTAAAAGTACACATCAATTATCAAGCAATTAATACAATAATGTCACACATTTCATTGAGCTAACATTGCGAGACAAAAAAAAAAGATTTACAGTGTTAAAAATAATCATACTATAGGTTAATTTTGTTTAGTATGTCCGTGCATCCTCTTCAACCAATTGTATTTTTCTTGAAGACTTCTCATAGTAGCCCACATTTCTCTCCTCCTACATTCGGAGCAAATTTCTTCTATGAAATCATGGAGATCATGGTCAGCGCGGATTCCAAGAATAGAATGGATCTTAGCCATCACCTCATAAATGCTACACCCTTGTTTATCCAAATGCAAAGAAGTCGAATCACTTCTCGTCAACATACTATCAACTAGGTGGTCCCACTTTGACAATAGCTGAACATCAATGTTAGCCATCTTCTTCTTCGCTCGACACTCATTAGCTTCCATCTCTTTTCTTTTTCCACTCGTCTATGCATTGCTACTACTTGAGATGTTCACCCCTCCAACTAGCAGAGCAATATCTGAGTCAAACGCAAGATTTCTATCCTCTTCCAAATCACTACTTCCTTCCTCCAAGTCAACTACGTCATTTGTGTCAGGCTGAGAGCAATTACCACCACCTTTCACTCTTGATGATGGTACCCACGCATACTCTCCGATAGCCACAAAGTTGGAATACATTATGTCATATTTGAATTTCAATGCAGACTCAATTCTTAAATGTCTAATTTTTTTGGCTCCTTTAGCTTCCTATATAAACACAATATTCATACAAATATTTTGTTATAAGATATTAAAAAATATGAAAAATAAATTGAAATATGTTACATAATAAAATTTAACCTGAATTTTCTATTTCCACCACTCACTCGTTGCTAAGATTGTCCCCAATTCACTACTCTAACCCACCATAGTTTTAAAAATAAACTTGTCCCATATTTTCTAGTCTTTTTTATAGCTATCCCACTTCTTTTTTAATTGTGCTTTGGTCATTGATTGACCAATTCATTCTTTAAATGACATCATCAGAAATTTTCATCCCGTCTTATTAAAATAAGTTGTAGGTCGCATTCCCAACTCAATTGTCATAATACATATGTCGCAAAGAACATGCAACATTTCCTTTGTCCAAGCAACCTTATCCATATTGTCACTACCTTCCATTCTATAATTTAAATTATTTCACAACAATTAATAATTTATATAACAACAAAAGGTACAGGAATTATACTTGTTAATTAAACAAACTGACCTAAAAAAACCTTAATTAACAAAATTTCACAACAGAAATTTATTAACAACATTACAAAATGTCAACACACATTTATTCATCAAAAGATGTGTTCGCATCAATTTTTTTGACATTTATCTCAAAAAATTTAACAGAAATAGTAAATGAACAACAATTTCACAAAACAATGATGTAGTGAATGAAGCATAGGAAACTTTGTCATAAAACTATAAAGAACTTAAGCTATATGCAAGCACAACAGCATAGACATCAAGTAAGAAATAATAAAATAGCATGTCATTGGCTTCTAATGCTATGCCATTTTGAAAGTGGACAAGAACTAAAACACCAAGCGTATGTTTGCTTGTGCAAAATTCTCCAAATCTTCATATCATTTTCAAAGAAAAAAAAATTCTTTTAATAGTTAAGAATGTTAACAGTTTTTTGCTAGTCACCAGCAAAGGCTAACATTTCACTGTCTCCCCAACACAACCATTTCTCCCATCCCGATCTCTCTTCACCAGTAAAGGAATATGAAATTCTATTGTTAATTTTCTATCATACTATTATCATACTAATCATGTCTTCTTCTCAACAAAAAATTAATGAAAAACTACCAAATTCAGCCAACCAGACTCTAAGATTTCCTAGTCACGTCCACACAACATAATCTCAAGGCATAATTTCCATTGGGTTCTGGTTTCTTACTATTTTCCAGAAATTTATCCATACACACTTCATAATCATAATCTCAAAACAAAAATAAACATACCTTCGATGTACAGTAATTGGTGCCTCCCTTTCTTCGTCAACGTTGATCTTAGGGAGAAGGCTAGACTCCATACAAGCGTGGTTGAGGGCATGTTGTAGGTTGGTGTGGGTGAGGGGGAAGGGATGATGGATATGGGTGGTTTATTGGCTAAGAGAGAGATCTATGAGGCAAAGAGGGAAAAGGTTAAAGGCTGGGACTGACTTCACTAGGATTTGGGTTGAGGGAGAAGGGACGGTGGGATTTGGGCCGAGTGAGTAAGGACGATGGATGTCAGTGGGATTTGGGTTGAGGGAGATCTGTGAGGGAGAGTGGGAGGGGAGGGAGATGACGATGCTTATGTGTGTGTTGGAGGTGAGGGAGAAGACTTGCCCGTGTGTGTGTGGGAGGTGATGGAGAAGAAAGGTTGAGATGAGGGAGGACTTGCAGAAAGAGGAGGGAGGAGTTAAAGTTGTAGAGAAAAGAGGGAGGAGTAGCAAAGAGAGGCATTGCAGAGAGATGAGGATAAGGGAGGAGATACAGATGATCTGAATTCTCGACCGTTGCATGTGGATTTTTTTATGGAAATTACTTGGCACCGCAGTGTATTGTCACTTTAACACCGCGAGCTGCTTTTGCAGTCATGGCAGGAATGCATTATTTTTAGTGGGACCCACAGTCAAAAGCTGGGGTCCCGTTTGGCTATAGGTGTGGTTGGAGCCGCGGTTCAACGTAGCCGCGGGTTGAACCGTGGCACCAAACAACCACTAAAAGTGTTTTTTAAAAAAATAATATTTTTATATATTAATATAAAAAATATTTTTAAAATATATATATAATTTAAAAAAAATCCATGCAATATTTAGCGGAGAGAATATAAGCTTTGAATTATATGTATTTTACTGAGAATGAATTGAATCCTGATGGTTTTGGATACAACAAACCCTTGTAAATCACGGTCGTTCAATTTAAAGATATTTTAATTAAAAAGTTAGTCTAACAATGAAATTACATTGTATGTACTATATTTTTTTGTCGGTAGCCAAAAGGGGTAGGCTCATACAAAACCTTACCTTGTGTTTTCTCGTCCAATCTTTCGAAAGATCCCTGACATGCTCCTATTGAAATCCAAGTTTAGAAGATTTTCAATCATGAAGAAGGTGAATATTTCCATCATAAGAGAGAAATGACAAAACTTGATTAAAATAATTAAATATATCGAAATCATATCCATATGATAAAATCTAATTGTTTTAATTACTATTAATTTGATGATATTATCTCATATGCTTCTCAAGAAAAAAATATAAATTAATTAAAAGTATAGGCACGTGCTTTGTTGTACCACATGATGAAATTAAATACTTCTCAGAACGTTAAAAAAAAATTAAAAACCTAATATAGAAAAAAATATTATAAAATCCAGAAAATAAATGAAAAAAACACGTGCACAACACAGTGACAAATTAACCACAATGAGTTTCAATGTCGGCAGCACAACTTGTTCATTTATTTCTCCTTTTTTTTAATTCTCTAGATTTCTCAAAATTAAATTAATTATTGACTCATTACTTTAGCTAGTGAGATAAATCCCATAAAAAAAAAAACAAAATGTGTTCTCAACTCAAAATTATTATTTTTATAGACTCAGATAAGTGAATAAAACCTTAATTGTCTCAATTCTTATAAAAAATGCATGCTTTAACTCAAATTTAAAATCTGCTATGCGGATCACAAATCTTTTATCATCACGCTAAGTACACAAAAAATATACTAGTGAGTCATAAATGTAATAATGAGCATTAATTTGTTTCCTGTTTTTCTCTCCGAGTGTTGGAAAGAAACTTAAATGAATATTTTTCATTTGCTCTATATAGTGTTTTTAGCCATTTTGATTATTATTTTTTATTAATGATAATGTCAAAAATCATTCCCAAAATCTTGATATTTTCTTATGTTTTAGTCTAACTCTCTGTGAAGTGTAGGTTGATAGACAAGTTAAAAAAAAATATTGTTTTTATTGTATATCATCTTATAAAATACTATTTATTGTAATATTGCTTCTTTTCCTTTGATATTTGTTTTTATGTGTGTTTTTAAATCCATGTTTTTTTTTTTCAAATCTTACTCTTCAACCTTTAGTTTATTAGATATTGGGCTTCAATTTGTTGTATTTTACTTTCTATATAATTATTTTAATCTTATGATTCGTGTCACTTATTTGATGGGGTTTGTATCTCTTTTTAATTATATTTTTTTAATTTTCCCTTTCGATTTGTTGTATTTAACTTTCTATATGATTGGATTTCATATTTTATTTTGGTTTTCTTTTTATAAGATTATTTAGTATCATAACTCAGGTTATGATTTTTGAAGTTTACTAAGTCATTTTATTGTATTTTTTTAGATTGATTTTTTTTTCAAATTCATAACTTAACAATGAGCTTATTAGGAGTCAAATTTTATAATTTTTTTTTATTTTTTTTATTGGGTTTTTCAAGTTTTATGACCTAAGTTGTGGGATTGACAGGTTAAACCAAGTTTACTCGATTGATTTTTTACTTTTTTTTTCTATGGATTATTCTAGTCTCATAACTTGAGTTATGAGTTAGCAAGTTTAATCATGTTGTCTACAAGAGGTATGACATGATGGTAAAGGGCTTGCAATCTGCGCAGCAAGTCTCGAGTTCAAGTCATGACGTATACCCCTTCAATTCCATCCTTAAACTTTTAATTGATTAGGATTTAATCTTCATGATTTATTTTCATTTACTTTCCATATAGTTATTCTAGTATCATGACCCATTTTGTAGGCTTAACAAATTAACTCAAATTGATTAAGATAATTTGCTTTATGTCCTTTATAATTGTTTTTTTTTAAGTTAATTGTTTTACTAAGAATTATATTTCATAATTTATTTTTATTTATTTTATAAGAGTTTATTATCAAGTAATGATATAGAACGTAGATTTAATAAGTTAACTCGAGTCAATTTAATACATCATCGTGTTTAAATAAAACATTATCATAAATTCTTACAAGACAAATTATAGTTTGCAAGTGGTTCAAGTTGTTTTTATATCCGTTCATAACTAATCAACTCTAGTATAATTTATTTATTTATACAGCTCTTGTCATAGTTATATTCATGGCATGGACCCAGGTAAAATTCAATATGAAATCTTAAAGATGCTCGTTTCCTGTAATAGATCCAAAAGGATGGGGACCAATAAAGTGGAAAAATCCTTCATATTGTCACATCCATAGATCACAATCCAAAATCCAAATCCATCCATGTTTCATTAAAGGAGAGTTCTCAGCTTGGGTAGATTTTAATTAAATTATATAGGAGTTATATTTATTTATTTACTTATTAAAAATATATAATGTTGTAGTATATTATTTTTTATCCCTGATTTTTCTATGAGTGTAGAAAGTGAAATAATAAGAAATAAAAACAAGGGACTAGTGTGTTGGGGACTCAAGATAATAATGAGAGGAAAAGATAAATAAATGGGAGGGTCAAGTAAAATTAGAAAATTAATGAAAGAAATCCTACACAATAAGAAGATAAAATTTAATAGATTAGAAATTCATGGTCAAGATGGTCTTCTTAGTATTTTTTTCTTACATTTAAAATTATTTTTTATTTTTTATTTTAAATAATTTTTTTATGAAGTTCTTAAATCATTTTTATGTGTTGATATTAAAAATAATTATTTAAAAAATATATTATTTTAATATCTTTTTAAATATAAAATATTTTTAAAAATAACTTTAATCTATGCACTAATTTCCACGTAATTGCATAGATTCGGTCAAGCAGTTTTCAAACCTCCATAAGAATGGGTGTTATTATTATTAGCATATCATATTTACGGTCCAATAATTAATGATATAAGAAGATTTTCTTTTAGTATGAGTCAAGATGATAATTTAGTGAATAAACTCTCTTACTTAGATTGCTGGCTTGTCGAAATTATAAATCAGTTCTGGAGAAAGGGACAGTAGACATCAGAGGGAGCAAATGTACCCTACCATATATATACTTGAAAATCAAAAACCCTAGCTAATCAACTTGTTTAACAACAAAATTCAGCATTAAACAAATCTGTTAATAATCCTCACAATGAAATTAAACTAGTGCATTACTTCATCATTTTCCATTGTCTGCCTCTGACATCTTTTACTGCAGCAAACTCTTACCATCCGCATCATCAGCGAGTGTAATAGAATTCAGCAAGCTCTTCCATGGATCCCAGCTGAGAGCCACCACTCTCAATCATCCACAGCAAGTGCTCAAACAGAACAACCTCACAAGAAGCAACAACAACAGCAGCTTGATTATCCTCGTCGCCAAAACCAGCGCCTGACCTGTCTATTAGCCCTTGAAAAAGTGGATGACAAATGACATCGGAGCTTAAAAGATATCTCCTCCTTGACTTTCCGACATAGACTGCATGGAGTTCCTCTGAAATCTCTCCACCGATGTGATCACTGTTAGCAGCAGCAATGGAGCTATTTGCGCGGACTATCTTGGTGAAAGACGGCAACCTCTTTATGGCAGACTTGAGCTTTGTCAACTTGGGAATCTTTGCCATTTATATGTATTTTCTTCGTATGTAGAGATTTTTGGAGAGAGAAAATGAAGGGTGTTTATTTTTTTCTTAAGGAGGAATTGGCGAGGAGAAAGAAAAGGGACGGTTCCTCATATATAAGAGCAGGGAAATGGAGGAGAAAGGAGAGGATTGGGCATCGACGTGCATGGCCCATTGTTTGAAACACACCAGCTAAGAAAGAGAAATATTTGTAAGACGTTGCAAAACCACTTGCTGCTTTGTTTTGGCCTGTGGTGGGCTGAGAAATTATCTCTGTTTTCCTTTCTTTTTCTATATATATATATATATACATATATATCATGCAAGCTGTTTTTTCTTTGAGATTTTGGTGAGGACGACTACATAAATTATGATTTGTACGTCTCAATTTCAATAAATATTATCATTCATGTTTAGTTGAAATTATATATATCTCGTGGAGCAAATTAATTTATCAAGTTTAAAGTTTCAAATTATTACAGATTTTTTATTTAAACTCTAAGATAAAGTATTTCGAGTTTCTGTTTTGAATAATAAAAAAGTTGGAGAATTTATTCGTGTTCTGTTTACAAGAATGATACCAAGCGGGCATGCATTGAAAGTGGTTGTTCCTGGGAGCAATTTGTCCTCGTTGGAGAGGCTATTATCATGTGGGAACTACTTCTTTTGTGAGGGTCGGAATCAGACAGAAATCATTAGTGGAAGAGATCTGGGTTTTCGATTTCCTTAGATTAGAACACTACACTAACCAAATTCGAATTCTATACAAAGAGATCACGTATGTACGTGGAAGACTTCCATGATAAATATATAAGTTCTCTTTGATCTTAAAATCACTAATTTATTTTACATAAAGAGTATTATACTGTAATTATGATACATATTATGTTTTTTTTCTAGAAAAAATAGTTGTTCATATAACCTAAAGTGGAATAAACACTTGAAATTAATATGTAAATATTTATCATAAGATATATATACTGAAATCATCCGCATGAAAATTCTATATAAAGAGATTATATATGTACGTGAAAAATCTATCATAACAATTATGTAAGTGATCCTTTACATTGAAATCACTAATTCATTGTATATAAATATTATTGCAAGACTAATGAGAACCTTTCCATACACACACACATATTATATATATATATATATTCCTTTAATGTCTTGTCTCTATTTTTATGGTTTTTATTTAAAAACTTAAACAGATGTTTAGTTAGCACTTGTTGAAGAAAAAGATAATATTGTTTCTGTTTAGAAAATAAGTATTTAAATATTCACCCAGGCTTTTTCCAAAAATAAAACCACTCCTACAAAAAAGGTGTCTAGCTCATTCATCTTTTGGACATGGATAACACAATAGGTCCCTCCCTAGTTCTCAATAATACAGAGACAATCGTACGTACCATCAATTATACACCAATATTGTCACGTATTTGTTTTCTGATTATACATTTACTAGGACAAGATGGTGTTGAAGAAATAAAGAAGGATCACGCAAAGAGAATTAATATATTAGACACACAAGTATTTATCAATCTAATTTATCTCATGCTTGCCATATTACAATATTCTTAATTGCATCATAAGGGAATTAGTTTTGTCAATTGTGTTTTTATTATTCTTACCAAATTAGTTTTGTCAATCGTAATGAAAATATTAAAAAAAAACAATATATATAATTTGTGAGTTTATATTTTGGATTATGTTGAGAAAAAAATGTATTGATGCATATATTTTTACCTATAATTTTTCATGTGGAATTGAAGGTCTTTGGTCGCATTTTAAACATAACTTAAAAGTACATCAAAATCCAAAGTCATCATAGCCAATAATTGTCATTCTTTTCTGATCTAACATCCATGCTATAAAAGTGAAGATTAGGCCTCATAGCCAAACCTTGGTCTTAAATCCTTAGGCTTAGTAGGCTTTTATCAAACATACACATTTACTAGCTTAGGAATATTTTGGCAAAAACATGATATGTATTTTGATCATTAAAATAAGCACAATGAATCTTACCTTGCAAAGAATACTTTCGGGTAATTTTTATCTTTTATTTAGTATAATCAATCTCTTACCTAAAATTTCAAAAACCATATACGATTTGTAGTTGTTATAAAACTAGGTGACGATTACAATTTTTTATTTTTACCCTTAATTCATCAAGATATCTTTTGCGATAGAATGATGACTTTATTAAAAACTTAATATATGGTAGGCTTTGTTTGTTTATTTAAAAATGATTGAATTGTTTTTTATGATTTTCTATAGGTTTTTTTATTTAATTTCTTTTGTCTATTTATATACTCCTATTATATGCATATGTTTATCATTTATTTGTTCAATATGAATTTATGCAAATGGACCATCTAGACTCACATTTCTACACACATTGTATATTAGGCTAGCATGATTAATTAGTGGTTCTTTAATATGATTTCACCCTAGATTAACGCTCATAAAACCTAGACTCGCATAAAAAATATACAAGGTCATGATTAGTAATTGATGTGGGTTTTTGTAATCTATATTATTTGCATTGTGTATGCCTCGTATCAACCTTTTGGAATAATGGACCTCTTAAAACTATTAGGTTATCCAACCTACCAACATGTAATGGCTAGTACTTTTTCATTGGTTTTCTCTCTATATCATCATTAGGTAGGCTTAATGCACATGGATGACAAGATGATCTAACCAGTAAACTATATTTGAAGGATTTTTGAAGAATAATATTTTTATATATGAAAAAATCTTAATAAAGTATCCTAGTTAGTGATGAAAGTAATTCCTCTAAGAATTTGAGTATCAAAATAGTTATCAGATTATTGATTATCGTTTAAGGAGTTAATAACTTTTATCACCTATTATATCATATCAAGTCATTCCCTTTTTATTTCTTTAAATATTTATATTTATACAGGTTATTTTTATTTTTTTTAGGGGAGGGGGCAAAAAAATTCATGACATTATAAAATACTTAAAAAATAGAATTTTTAGATGCTCTCTTTCCCTTAAAGACCTACATCAAATCAAGTAATAAAAGATTAAGAAATGGCTCAAACTATGCAAAATTGCTTAGATAAGATTAACTCCTCTAAATATAAGATGAACTGATTAACTAGCTTATTTGATTTGACTATACAATCCAATATAAGACTTCTAGTCTATGGTACAAATGATTATAAGGATGCTTCCTTTTGGCTCTCATCAATTAAGATCAATTTATAAGCACCTTACTTTTTCACTTAAAATGTGTATGTTTCCCATAATTAAACTTATAAATTATATCAAATTAACCAAGTTAGACAAGTCATTATTGCTATAAAAAAAGTATCTAGTAACTTTAAAGTTTCTTTTTGTATTCTAGACTCAAACTATTTCTTATGTTAATACAATGATTGAAAAAGCTATTTTCAGACTCAAACAATCATTTGATTAAAGAACAAATAAAAAACATTAAGAATACAAATTTGTATGGTCCTTTTAAGGTTATTCAAATGTGTATGGCACTCGATGTATTTATTCTTGAATGCTTCAAGGTGCAATAATTTAATAATTGTATTTGATCTCAATGTTTTAAGACTCATTTAAGGCTCTATTTAAGACTCATTTAAGGCTCTATTATGCTAAGATTGTTGAGGTGATTCATGATGATTACTTTTTAGCACATTAGTTTCGTGAAAGCTTATATGGAGTTGTTATTGGTTAGTACATGGATCGTGATATAACCAAAATCAAGAAAAATAGTGATTTGGTTATGGCTTTCGCCAAACAATATAAACTAAATCTAAAGCTAACCCCTGTTAAATTAACTTTACAAAGTAATATAAACCCTAGTAATATAAACCCTAGTAATATAAAGATCTAGAAATTTATAGTTAAATTGATCATTCTCAATATAACAACGACGATAATAATAACAACAATAATAATCCTAGCACCGCTACTTTCATTCCTTCTTTCCATGTAATATAACTTTGGATATTAGTTAAGATTTTTAGTAAATCTAAGCGTACAAATTTTAATGATCATGTTTTTACTCGTATTTTTTTTCAACTAAACAAGACTTCCCCGTCCTCAGCACAATTAAAGAAAAAGAAGAATTATTGTTTATTATTTCCATAATCTAGTTAAAAACTGAATAGTGTGAGATTTGCATATCGATAATTATTGCTACTAATTAAATTGGTAATAGAAAATTAAATTGGCAGTAATTCAGTAGGGGGTGTTGGCTCTTTGTTTTAATTGGGCATTAAATACTACGTACAAGCATAATTAAATATAAAATTGAATGGAAACATAAATGAAACCTCGAAATGATTTCATGTGGTCCAAATGGACCTTGGAGGTTAAGACCTTGCCAGTGGGCCAATAGTACCCCTCTAAAAGCCTGTTCTTCTGGTGAGACCCATCAAATTATGACGTGTCAGCCCCTATACTATTTCCTACCTATGTGCATACTATAACTAGCTCTCCTCGAGTAGTCCTAGATTTGCCCCCTTTGGTTTCTATAGCCAAATTGATTTTTGTCGGATTTCTTCGGCAAGTGCAGCAGCTGATGTTCCGATCTCCCGTGACCAGCTGCCAGTCTTTCGAGGATATTTATTTTCAAGGAGCGGGAAAACCTTTAACCATTAACACGAAATCTAATGTAAATGTTTAAAAAAATAATTTGAGAATTATATACTCATAGGAATATATAAAGGAAGATTTAAAGTTAACTAAAATTTAAACTGTGAAGTTGACAAACATGCATAAACAAGGATATACGATTCAAAGATAAGTTGAACAACCAGTCAAAACTTGGTTTTTTTTAAAATAAAATTTAAAAATTGTTTGTTTTTAATGTATAATTTATGAACTAATGTATTTTGGTTTGAAGAGACGGAAACTGAGTGAATAAGACCTAAACCAACCTAGTAAAGCCTACAATAAATCAGCCATATAAGCATTGCAAGATTGCAATATAAGTTTCCAAACCCTAACTTAGAATTAGCCACCAGAACCAATTCTTCTTTCCATATCCTTGATTCGTCTTCACCCTCACTCTTCTCTTTCCAACCAGCTAGCGAAGCTGGCAACATGACAACCCTCATTCATCTCGCTTGCTTAGCATAGTTCATAGCACTGCGTTAGCACCACGCCACCGCCCTCCCTCTTCTCTCTCATCCGAAAATGCCAGCGGATGAGAGAATATATCACCACGAGCATTGCAAGTATACAAAGATGAATATATCATCACTTAAAAGAAACATATGCGATCACTATAAAGATTTGAGAGAATACGAGCATTGCAAGTATCATTACAAAGACAAGAGTACACTCTTATAAAATAACAAAGAATTAATAGCATATATGCTCCATGATTCCAATGTTGCATATAATGAGGAACACACACATGCTGAGGAACTGTGCTAGCTGTGGGGAATCATGGGATCAAATCCGCCATGAATGTATACTGTAGAGATGGATTGCTGGAGATAAATGCGTTTTCCTTTTATTTACTTTTTTGGGAAGAAGAAGGGGGAGAGAGAGAGGATCATAGGGCGAAAGCAAGACATACAGGAGGACCAGTCAATGACATAATTAGGTTCGGGCCAAGCAAGACTCAAGCCTAATGTGGATTGTAGCCTAATAATTGAAATGGTCGCATTCCGGACCAGTCTACTAGCCCGTGCTTCGGATGGTGTGTTTGGTTTTACTTCTGTTGTGTTTGGTATAGGATACAGCCTCCCTCTAAAAACAAAGAAAAAAGAAAACACGAGCAAAAATATAAGACTTTTCTATGAAGCAACGACATGGAAATATATTTCCATTTACCTCAATATTTCAAATATATTCTACATAACACTCGTTAGATTTTAAATAAATAATTACAGAATATTTATTATATAGAAACATTTTTTTTCTATATGTATTTTTTGTGTTTTCATATATCTAAAATATATAGCTTGATCATAGTTATTTATTTTTAAAAATTATATTGAGATTTTCTTTCAAACTATTTTAAGCCTAATTTATTTTATATAGATAGATAGATAGATAGATAAAATTGAGGTGGGTCTAGACTAAATAATTTTTAAAAATTGTTTTTTCTAACCTTTTCTCTTTACACTTGTTTTTGAAAAATCAATATACAAAAACTAAGGAAACAATGTTTCAATGTGGCAATAACAACATTTTCTTATTAAAAAATAGATTGAGATCTTATATATATTCATTAATGCATATAATCTATACTATATTGTGTTACATGTAAGCATTGACTTTTTGCTTCATGGTATATTTATTACTCGAAATTAACAATTATATAAATAACATCTACACATTAAATATTTTATGTTAGAAAAAAAATATCCATTCTGCAAGTAGACATGTTAACACTTTTTTATATTTATTGGCATATATGGTTATTTATTTAATTAATTAAATGCATGGATAGGTTTTGATTTATAATTAGGATTTTTTTTTTTTTGAAAAAATCATACATTTGAAAAGTTTGCATTTTTTTTCCAAATAAACTATCCAACCCGAGGCAAAACACGGGTAATATAACTATTAAAAGCTAAAAGGTATGGTTTTTTTATTGTAGATAATATTGTTTACACGCTAGCAATACATTCTGGATATACTATGCATTTTTTAATAATTCATTTGGGTCCTTAAATTTTTTTTTTGGGAGATATAAATATAATTAAAAAGTAATTATTTTTATTTCTTAAACAAGAATGAAATAAAAAAAGGAGGGACATAAATGAAAAGGGCACCAAACATGGTTATCATGCCAAATATTTAATGAAAAATACATTTAGTTCCTTAAATTTTACAAATAGCACAAATTATACAATTTAGGTCTCTTTAATTTTTTTTTAAAAAAATATTTTTGGTATAAGAGTTTGTTTGTATTATTTTTTAGTTCCTTGTTAGGAAAAAAATAGAGAGAGGAGAGGATCATCATGGTATTGTAATGAGAGAGAAAGTAATCTTTCAAGCCATTTTCAACCACAAAAATAGTTTCCTTTTATGGCATGAAAAGAGTTTAATAATGGTTGTTTAGAACCTTAATATTAGCCGAGAAATTATTACAAGTCAAGGAAGATGAATTCAACTCAGTTTGTTTTCAAGATTTTAGATCTTTTTAGGTATTTTGGTTAATAAATTAATTTTTAGGTGTGTCAAGGGTGTTAACGAGGTGTTTTGAAGCTGAAATGACTTTAGATTAATTTGTTATATAAAAGAAGTATTATTGTATTTTTTTAACCACCACCATGGTGACTTGAATTTGGGCTCACAAACAACATGTAGTCTATGTTGGAATAATATGTGTCTCATGCATATTTTTATAAAATAAAATAGGGTTCATTCACCCCTTTAAAAAATATAATAAAATGAAACCAAGCTCAAGAGCACAGATCTAGGCTTTAAGATCCATCCACACGCGTAGGGTTTTTTTGCCCTATTTTGTTTTTGCTGTTAACACACACAAAATATATATATATACATTCACACGTTTATTCATTTAATTCAAATTTTGGATAGAGATATTTAAAGTCATTTTGAATGTATTTAAATTTTTAAATATTTTTTCTTAATCATATATAAATTAATTTTTATTTTTTGTATAGATGAACTTTATTTTTTAAAATAAAAAAATATTTCTTTTAAGATAATATTTATAATATATGTGTCTTATATGATTTGTTTTTATTTTATTCAATCATTTTAATGTGTGTTTGTTTTTATTATTATTTAAGTGAATAAAATATTATTTTAATAAACAAGATTTAGCAAACACAAATGGGTAAATATCTCATTTTAAATTATTAAAAATAATAAGTTAAATAACTCGTTTTACATTGTCTAGTAATTTTTTTACCCCCAACTTATTCTTCAATTCACAGTCTATTAAACATTGAAGAATAAGTTAGGGTAAAATAATGATATAAAAAATTAATCCTAGTCAATCCAGGTTAGCACGATAAACTTGATTTTAATAATCAATATCAAAATTTAAAAAAATATATTTTATTTAAGGAGGCAATTGAAAAGAAAAATTAATTTCATAAAAGGAACAAGATAAAAATAATAATAAGGATTGAAATTAACATAAGAAAATGATAACATTGTTTTGATTGAAAATTGAAATTGAAGAGAATAATAACTTTTACAAAAGGACTAAGAAAAAAAAATTAAAGAACAAAACAATGACTAAATTGAAAAATATAATATCATCAATTTGAATTGAATTATAAAATTGAAAACAAATATTTTTTTTACAAAAAGGCAAAGAGAAATAATATGGAAACCAAAAGAATGAGAATCAAATTAGAGAATGTAATATCTAGAAAATTAAGGTTGAATGATGAAAATGAAAACAAATATGACTTCTACAAACAAACAAACAAAAAATTAAGACTAAGGATTAGAAATCAAGACAGTAAAAACTGAAATTGAAATATTAACAAGCAAGAGGGCCTAACTATAATTTATTAGGAAAAAGAAAGAGAAAAGGGAGGGGAATGCTCATTAATGATAAATTATACCACCACCAATGACATGAGTTAAGCCAATAGATAGAGAACATGGAAGGGCTTCCATTGACAAGGTGAAGATGGTGTTTGGGGCTGCGGTTCAACGTGTGGTTGCGTTGAACCGCAGACCCAACCTCAACATCACCAAATAGGACCCTAGTATTTTACTATGAGTCCCATTAAAAAAATTAAAATCTCACCGCAGATGCAAAAGCAACTCTCTCTGCATGATGCAGAGATTCGTCTCCACACAGCAATATACACACACAGAGCTTCGTCCCTCACCTCCCTCTCCCCCACACCCAAATCCCACCATAATCAATTAACCTTTGATTATATTCGCAAATCTATTCTCTTTAAACTCATGGGATCCTGAAGATTTCTTTACTTCAATAAACATTTGGGACCCATTTCAAAACCTTCCATTTCCTTCCGTACTTCCCACTCCCTTCCCTTCATTAGAGGGAGCTGGTAGGAAGGAAAGACATGAAATGTAGTGTGTGCAATGTAATGACAAGTTTAACACTGGTTTAGTGTTTGTGCTAATTTATTAATCTTGTGATAATATGCTGTATTAGAAGAAGATTATAAGATGATATTATTTTTGTCTAATATGATTGCAATTTTTATTTTATTTTTGAAGATATTTTACCAGATGTTATTCCTCGATCAAATAGTCAGGGATCGCAGACGCGTTCACGTATAGATTTAGTTCATGATGAAATTGCAAGTAGTTTGATGAGAGAATAAAAACAAGTGTTTAATTTACTTCAATTATTTCAAACACTTTGTTATTATAATTATTAATAAATATACAAAATTATTCTAACAAAATATTTATATAAATTTGTGTGTGTGTGTGTGTACATGTGTATTTTTAATTAATTTCTCAAGTTGACAGCAAAATGAAAAGTATGGTAACCAAACACACAAAATTGCTTTTCATTAAACTCAACTTCAACCACAACTTTAACCAAACACAAATTTCAGTTACGAACTGCAGTTAAAAATGCTTTTTATAAACCTGTTTTTTTCAACCTCAACCACAACAGCAACAACTGTGTCAAACAGGCTCGAAAAGACACCATTAGAGGTCACCCAAAAAGAGCAAGCATCTCCCACATATTTCATGACTTTTTTTTTTAAGACTCAATTGCCCCTTATCCTGTAGTGTAATAAAAAAAATTGACAAAATTATGAAAAATCCCTTAAGATCATTTTTTAAATTGTTTGGCTTCCAATAACATTTATTTCGTTTCACTATACTTTTTTTTTTTATTTTGTATAGTGAAATATCAAGGTAACCTTCATCTAACATAATAATTATATAACAATCATGGTGAAAATATAAAAAATACTATGTAACTAGTTTTGATTTATTTATTTATATTTCAATAGTGCTCTAACTATTTTATGGTGTAAGTAAAATAAAAAGATTTTTTAATCCTAGTTAATTTGATAATAATGAATGAGTATTGTATAAAAATAAATATCCCTAATTATAAGTGATAAACTTTTTAGATGGAGAGATAAACTCATGAAATTATTGTTTTGCAAGTTACAATATAAATATGTTTTTATGACTAATAGTTATTAAAACAATTAGTTATATATAATGTGTTTGTGAAAGATGGTTGGTAATTATGAAAAATAAATAATGTAAAAAATATTAATTGCAAAATCATTTGGTTCATTATACACATGATGGAGCTTTGAGAAATAATTTATACACAATAATAAATTTAACCAAATATAATGGTGCTCACACAACAATACATTCCACTGATATACGGTCGTGGCTCCTTCAAATGCTGCCAGGTCAACACTATCCTTGGTCAAGAAGATTCCACATTATCCCTGAAGGTCCACGTGGGAACCAATGATCTTTCGAAACCACTGGGGATTTTTCCAGACTCTTCTCTCTTATGTCTCGAACTTTCCCCTCTCCTTTTAAATTTCATGTTTATCTCACGATTTTCTCAGCAACCAAACAGTCAAATTAAGTCATCTTGTTAGCTGCCATCGGTTATTCTCTCGTTTTGTTGTCCAACCTTCACAAAAAAGCGAACTTACCACAAAGCAAGAAGAATCTGCTGGGAAGATGAGCCAAGTAGTAGATTCAAATCTGTTTGATGCAGTGAACCATTTGTTTAGCTTCCCTGAAAGCATCGAGAAGTTGATGTTTCATCCGCGGTCTAGTGATCATACAACCAATGAAAACAGGAGCAACAGTATTCCCGTAGACATTTTGGATGCTCCCAAAGAGTATATTTTCTACATGGATGTCCCTGGCTTGTCCAAGTCTGATATCCAGGTACGTTTAATCAATATTCTGATTTGCCATATTTTTTAAATCGAAAGTTCGGTTGCTGATCAATTTTATTGATTACAGGTCACTGTTGAAGATGAGAATACTCTGGTGATCAAAGGGGGAGGGAAGAGGAAACGCGAAGATGGTGATGAGGAAAGCTGCAAATACATCAGGCTTGAAAGGAAGGCACCTCAGAAGCTGATTAGGAAGTTCCGGTTGCCCGAAAATGCCAATGTGTCTGCTATCACTGCTCAATGCGAAAATGGGGTTTTAACTGTGTTTGTTAGGAAGCATCCTCCGCCACCCAAACCCAAGACAGTTGAAGTTACCATCTCCTGAAGAGTGATGATTGAGCTTAAGAAATATGATGAGTTAGGCTAACGAGCTCTTTAGGTTTTGTTCAGCTTGTGTTGTAGACTTGAAGTAGCAGATGATTTTGTAAATGAGGAAGATGCAAGGAACTAAGTGTATGAGTTTTTGAAATTAATTTTAATTCAATGTCAAATCTGTACGAGTTTTTGAACTTCGAATTCGTCATCCTGATTTTGGATCTTAGAGGAAAAAAACAATAAATTACTTCAATTTTAGTGTGTTTTTATAAAGAAAAAAAAATTGCTTAAATATCTCTTGTAGAAAAGATCATAATACCTCGACGGGAAAGTTCATTGTTGGAATGGGAAAAAAATAATTGCACGATGAAAAGTGATGTTTAGCTGCACAGTATTCCTTAAATGGCTTTAATTTTAATTGTAAGATTGCCATGTTGTTCGAAAGCCAGAAGGAAACAGGCACGTATAGAGAGAAGTGATCAGATTTCTATGCCATGGCAGAGCGAATGAGCAAGATCGGGGATGAAATTCAACATAAATACAAACATTACCATAGAAAACAACTTCCAAGCAGTAGGTGATAGATCATCCAATGGATTTCCATTGTAAGCAATATGAGCACCGGACAGCAGTGTCCCGGCCATGGTGGCAGCACTGTCACAGCACTTAATGGAGTTCTCTGGTGATTGAATTGTGGACCAGAAGATTACCATTTGGAAGAGCATCGGTATTTGGACCTCAATAATGGCATCAGCCTCAGCACTTGAAACCGAAGGAAGAGCATCGGTGTTTGGACCTCAATAATGGCATCAGCCTCAGCACTTGAAACCAAAGGAAACGCTCTATTAACACCCTGAGAATATGGCAACCAAGGGAAGCTTAAGTTCAGGAGCTACTGCCCTGGAAGAAAAAAACAATCCTTGAAAAACTAAAATAACTTATTATGAACATTTCCTGCAGAACCAAAACATAAAGAAAACATTAAACACCTGCCCAGTTAGGTTGGAAAGCTTCTGGCATCATCAGTTACATGCATGTACAATAGATGTAAGCATATTTATAAATGCAAAACTAATATATTCAACTTGTCTCTTCTAAGTTCTACCCTAGTAAACACGGGTTTCACGACGGCCACATATGAATGTGTTCCTGATCAAAACTACATCCGGAACCTTCATTGCTTTCCTTTTTCTTCTTCCTAGGTAGCATTGAGAAGAGCAGGAATGGGTATCACATAACAAGATGAGCACAAATGTGTCCAAAACTAAGAGACACAGGGTGGCACTGGCAAGCTTCAAAAATCTACCATCAAATATATATATTACTGATAAAACAATTGAAAAGGAATGTGGCAGCAAAAACCTTGCCTTTTGGCCTTGAATTATTAGGTTAAATAAAGTACACAATCCCTTCCTCATCTTTAGGCAATCTTTTCCTAAATATATGCTAATTCCCATAAGGTTAGGATAAAATTATAGTAGTATTAGGATACAATATAATTTCCTATATTGGTGTATTTCATAATACCCCCCTCAAGTTGGAGCATGGAGATATCGAATGCCTAACTTGCACAATAGAAATTCATATTACTGTTTTCCCAAGGCCTTCATAAATATATCAACAAGTTGCATTGATGAAGAAACAAAACTAGTAGTGATATGCCCAACAATGATGGCATCACGAATAAAATGACAATCGACTTCAATAAGTTTTGTGCGTTCATGGAAGATAGGATTCTAAGAAATATGGAGAACTGGTTGACTAACACAGTGAAGGGTCATAGGATGAGGGTGAGATACTACAAAACTACAGAGTAGGGATTTAAGCCAAGTCAACTCACCTGTAGCCATGTCATAGATTGGTATTCTGCTTCAGCTGATGAGCGAGAGACAATATGTTGCTTCTTGGTTTTCCAAGACACCAGGGAATTACCTAAAAAAATTATCCAACCATTGAGAGAACGCCGAGTTAGAGGACATCAGGCTTAATCAGTGTCACACCACCCATGTAACTGCAAGTTATAAGGACTAATAAGAAATATCCTTTGACCCGGATTGCCTTTAAGGTATCAAGCCACTCGTAACATAGTCGCCTAGTGTTCTTCCCATAGGCATTGCATGAATTGAGATAAGACATGAACATTATAAGATAATTCGAGTCGAGTAAAGTAGAGATAGATCAATTGTCCCACCAAGCAACGATATTGTTCTGGGTCACCCAATTCGTACTTGTGGGTAAGGCAAGACGATGATTCTGCTCTAAGGGGATAGTTGTTGGTCGTGATCCAAGTAGCCCGGCCTCGGAAATAATATCAAGTGTGTTCTTGCGTTGACAAAGAACAAACCCATCAGGACCACATGCTACCTCTATCCCTAAAAAATATTTCAAACAACTAAGATCTTTCATGTGAAAGCAAGTACTGAGATAATCTTTGAATGTTTGTATGCCAGTCGAATCATTTCCAGCAATAATAAAATCATCAACATAAACAAGAATGCTGAGTTCAACTGCTTCTCAGTGGAAGGTAAATAGTGAATAATCTGAATAAGACTGCTGAAACCCATAATTTGTCAAGGCAGTGGAAAGTTTGGCAAACCAACAACAAGGTGCCTTTTTCAACCCATACAATGACTTCTAGAGTTTGCATACCTTCCCAGTTATCCCTACTCAAAATCCAGGTGGAAATTTCATGTAAATTTTCTCCTGAAGATCACCATGCAGAAATGCATTATGAACATCCATCTGATGGACTGCTCAATTCTTAGTAGCAGCAACAACAAGAAATATCCGTACGGTGACCATTTTAGCGATGGGAGCAAATGTTTACGTATAATCGAGTCCTTTAGTCTGATGATTTCCAAGAATGACCAACCAGACCTTCAACCTCTCAATAGTACTATCAGAATTATAAATCTTATATACCCATTTACATCTTAAAGCTTTCTTCCCATCTGGCAAGCTCTGAACAACCCAAGTTCTATTATTTTCAAGAGATGAAATTTCTCGTTGCATGGCTTCTCTCGAACCTCTGTTTCTCACTGCTTCTGAGTAAGATGTAGGTTCCCGCTTAACTGTTAAGACTGCAAGAAAATTTCTAAGTCGCATAAAATTTTTATCACAATTCACATAATGTGCTAAGGGATAGGGTGTACCTGAGGAATGTTGAGGTATGGATGGTGAGAAAGATGGACTCAATTTATGTATGGTGTTCATGACATAATTCTAAAGTTGTATGGAGGGATACCGCTGACGATATCCTCTACCTAACATTTCTACCTCCTCTTCTTTTGGATAAGCAGAATTTGTTTGGACAATATCTGTATTTGGCTCAAATGTTGAATGAGCTAAATCTAGCATACTCCCAGATATAAGACTTTATGGTTCTTCAGAAATGGTGTGAACTATTTCGTCATTGAAGGGTCCATCTGTATCTTTAGTGAAGAGAAAGATTCCATCTAAGAACATAGCATTTCAAGAAATAAAAAATCTTGTTTTTCTAAATCATATAGTCTCCACCCCCTTTTTCCATAAGGGTAGCCAACAAAAACACATCGATGACTTCTACTTGTCATTTTATCCCTTGTTTTCTCATATGCATAACACAAAAAACCTAAGTCACGTAAGTGATGATAAGTTGGTTCGATACCACATAGGACTCGATAAGGTGTCTATCCATTTAACATTAAGGAAGGAGTCCTTTTGATTAAGTACTCGGTTGTCAACACACATTCACTTCAAAATTTAATAGGAAGAGAGCTTTGAAATCATAGTGCTCTAGCTACGTTCAAAATGTGTTGGTGTTTCCATTCTATGCGTCCATTTTGTTGTGGAGTGCTTGAACAAGTGGTCTGAAAAATAATCCCTTGATCGAGGAAATAAGATTTCAGATAAGTAAATTTAGTCTCATTATCACTTCATAAAATTTTAACTTGTTGATCAAATTGTCTCTCAACCATGGCGAGAAACCTTTTAAGCATACTCGAAACCTCCTTCATATCAACAAGTAAATAAATTCATGCCGCACAAGAGAAATCATCAACAATGGTCAAAAAATATGAAGCACCACATGAAGAAAATGTTCTGTAAGGTCCCCACAAATCATAATAAACAAGTTCAAAAATTGCTGAAATCTTATTTTCACTAATAGAAAACTTATGTCTTCTTTGTTTTGCTCTTTGATAGACATCATAAGTTTTATTCAAATTATTTTCACACTCGCTAGAATCAACTCCAGGAACTAACTGTGTTATTCCCAAAGAAGGATGACCTAGTCATTGATGCTAGAAATTGAGAGACATTGTATCTTTGGTCCTCGTCACATGAACTCGCAGCATCCCATTAAAATAATAGAGTCCATCTCTCACTGGCACCAATCAACATCCTCGAAGTTGGGTCCTGTATAACACATAAATTTTTAGTGAATAGGATAAAACATTCATAGTAGTCAATTAATTGTGACACAAAGATTAAATTGCAAGTCTTGGGACATAAAGAACATTTCCAAGGCACAAATTTCCCCCGAGAATGATCGTTCCCTCTTACTTCCATCTGGTAGTCCCGCGGGACACTGATTAATTATTCTCAAATCATCAAGTTCCTTAGTTGTCCCGGTCATGTGATTAGAGGCACCTGTGTCAAGTATCCAAGCCAAATAAGTCATATTTCCATACAATTTCTTCAGTTTACCTGTTATTTTATCAATTATTTGTTTTGGCTCCCCTAATATTTGAATCAATTTCTATCATTGGTCAACATTGAGGCCCTACAGCGATGAGTCATCTCCTTCAGTTGTGGCGTTGGCTCAGTGAATGCCTCTGTGGGTTCGCCCACCTCCTTTACCACCTGATTGAGCACACGATGACCCTCTTCCATGGCCCATCACCTCTGGGTCTGTCTCCCCACCAATTTGGGTATCCCTTCAAAACAAAGCAATTATCTGCTTCATGGCTGTATTTATTGCAGTAAGAACATAGAGTGTTTCCCTTCTCTCTCTCGTCGATTCGAGTGTGAGTGACTAAAGCCATATTTCTCCATGCTCTTCTCTGCCCGGAGCGATGTTCTTCACTTGCTCCTCTTGGATGAGGATGGAATACACCTTGTACAACGAAGGCAATAGGTCTTGAGCCATGATGTTGGATTGTGTTGTCCTATACCTCTACTCATCAAGTCCCATAAGGAACAAGTGCACCTTCTCTTCCTCTCTCTTTTTCTCCAATTTCGAGTTAAGATTGCATATGTACTTCCTGCATTTACACATGAGCAATTGCTCAAAATTGCCCAGTTCATCCCAAATTTTCCTTAGCTTCCCTTAGTAATCCATAATTGTCATCTCCTTCTGTTTGCATTTGGCCAGTGTGGATTTTAATTGTTGAATCTATGGTCCATTGGTGATGCTAAATTTGTCTTTGATATCATTCCACAAATCTTGTGCAATCTTTACATGAGATATGGTGGATTGTAGTATGGGTTCAATTGTGTTTCGAATCTAGGACACCAACAATGAATTGATGGTCCACCAGTCTTCCTAGTCTTTTGACCCTTCCCTGGGTTGTTTAATGGTTTCATCGATGAACCCAAATTTTTTTCGGGCTCTCAAAGCAGTTTGGAATGAACGTACCCACTTTTCATAATTATCCCCTTTCAATTGAATCTAAGTAACCATAAACCCAGGGTTATCAAGGGATGTAATATCATATGGTGAAATTATTTTTCATGTCTCACCAAAAACACTTTTGTTGGCAGCCATGGATTCTGTTGTGTTGCCGGCCATGAATTATGTTTTGGTTGTTTCATGACTCTGATACCATGATAAAATAATTGAGAAGGAATGTGGCAGCAAAAACCTTGCCTTTCGACCTTGAATTATTAGGTTAAATACAGATTACATGTACACAATCCCTTCCTAATCTTTAGACAATTTTTTCCTAAATATATGTTAAACCTCGTAGGGTCAGGATACAATTATAATAATATTAAGATACAATATGATTTCCTATATTAATGTATTTTATAATAATACAACGCATAAAAATAGCAATGCTTGGGAGTCAAATGAACAATTTCAAAATCAATTAAAAATTGAAAGTAAGAAGGGTGCCACGAGCATAATCCAGATCGTTAGGTATCAACCAGGAGCATGATTAATTAGATATGTTTAGTGGTGAGAGTTCAGTATTAAAAGAATTATTTCCCTATAACTTTAGGTTTGAATCCTATATGATAGTAATTAAATATTTATATAATCATTAACATCAAATCTGTAAAATTAGTACACCTACATCAAAAGAAAAAAAATAAACATACAGCTTGGTTCTTTGGTCGTAATCCTAAATGAGGTCTCAAAAGAAAAGAGTCCACCCACCTCATCAATCACCACAGCCTGTAAATTAAAATGGTCTAAATAAGATTTCGAGTATAAATAAGCAAAAGATCGATCATGATATCGAACGACGACGTGTGGTTTGAGCAGACACAGGCCCAGAGTTTATTTGTATGGGCCTTAAAAAGCCCCTGTGGTGACAACAGAAGCTCTCTATCGCTCACTCACTCTCTTAAAGCCAAAAAACCCTAGCCCCCCATCCCCCCTCTCCGTCTCTCACACACTCAAGCAGTAAATCATGGCGACAGCAACCGGAGCCGGTGCGGCTGCACCAACAAGGGCACTGTCGCAGAAGGAACTAGACATTCAGATGATGTTGGCTGCTGAGGTTCATCTTGGAACCAAAAACTGTGACTTCCAAATGGAGCGTTATGTTTTCAAGCGCCGCAATGATGGTATGCTACTTATACTCTATCTTTGTACCATCCATCTGTTTTAGATGTGTTGATCGTTATACTTTTTGGAAATAAGTAATATGTTTCTGTTTTGTGGCCAGTTGCTGTTGCTGATCTATTAAAGGTTGAGTCTTTGAGCATGATTTCTTTTACGTGCTGTGTGATTTTGTGTTTTCCTTTTCTATTTGGATGTTTGATTATAGTTTATTTGCGAGTGTTGTGTTTTCCTTTTCTTTTTGTGTTCATGAACTTGAAATGATTTGGGGATGTGTTTTTTGGATGAATTATCTATGCTGAGATCGTTGGTGAAACAGAGAAGATGTAATTAGTGTGTTTTATGTCATTTGTTATTAAGGCTTCGAATAGTTTTATAAAATTAAGACTCAATGTGTTTCCTGTTCGCTGTTTGAGATGCAAGGGAGTTATAATTTTAAATTTGTTTGTTTTATTTGTCAATTTGACTTAATTTTTCTGAATATTTGTACAGTATGTTTTATTGTGGCTGTTCATTGCTGTGATGGGCAAATGGTTTTAGTTCTGACTAGACTGTCTAATTGATTTGTTTTTATTTCTCAGGAATTTATATTATCAACCTTGGAAAAACATGGGAAAAGCTTTTACTGGCTGCCAGAGTTATTGTTGCAATTGAGAACCCCCAGGATATGATTGTTCAATCTGCAAGGCCATATGGTCAAAGAGCTGTCCTCAAGTTTGCCCAATACACTGGTGCTCATGCAATTGCTGGAAGGCATACCCCTGGTACCTTCACTAACCAGATGCAGACTTCATTCAGTGAACCTCGTCTCTTGATCCTCACTGATCCAAGGACTGATCACCAGGTGAACCCAAACTCGTCGATAGCACAGAGCTTATCATGCCTGTTGGTCTTTTTGAACCTTTTTCTGAATCTTCAAAATTTAATCATCTCCAATTTATACAGCCTATCAAAGAAGCAGCTCTTGGAAACATTCCAACCATTGCTTTCTGTGACACTGACTCGCCCATGAGCTTTGTGGATATTGGCATTCCTGCTAATAATAAAGGCAAGCACAGCATTGGATGCCTGTTTTGGCTGTTGGCAAGAATGGTTCTGCAGATGCGTGGAACTATTCCGCAAGGGCACAAATGGGATATTATGGTAAGATAAAAGTGTTACTTTCTCTAGCCCCTGCTCCTTTTCTGGAGCTTTCTGTTTTTATCCTTTTGCTCTTTAAGTTGCAAGTAAGAATGACTTGATGCTTTGCACCCCAACTTACTATAGAAAAATCCCAATGTTTTAGTTTTGCCTGCAGCAGATGCGAGCATTCATTATGCATATGTTTCCCTCACCAGTATTTTAATGTCACACTCTAGTGCTTGGGATTGGTTTATACATTCTCGGTAACTGTGTTTGCATAAGTTACATGGATTGGTTATGAACCGCTTCATTTGACATTTCTTTGTCAGGTGGACTTGTTCTTTTATAGGGAGCCTGAAGAAGCCAAGCAACAGGAAGAGGAGGAAACACTACCAGCTGCTGATTATGCTCTCCCTCCTCCTGAATATGGGATTTCTGCAGGTGAATGGGGTAGCACTATAGCTGATAGCCAATGGACTACTGATGTGACCCAACAACCTATTCCTGCGGCCAATTTCTTCCCAGAACAAGGTAACCACAATTCGTTGAGATTCCTATAAGCCACCCATCCTTGCATTGTTTTCTGCGGTGAAACTTCTGTCTTTGGATTCATCCCACCTTTTTGTTCAAAATTCAGGTGGACTTTCTGATGAATGGGGTGCAGCTCCTGCTCCTGCTCCTGTTCCTGAACCACTCCCAGGTGCTTTACCTGCTGCACCTGCCGCTCCTGGCGCAACTGGCTGGGACGTTTAAATTCATCAAGAATGTTCATGTTTACAGTTACACCACCATTCCTGTTTACAATTGCCATGTTTTGCACTCATTCGAGAATCATGAGTTGGTTTTGAGGGGTCATGAACATCAAGTGGGGAACGGACTGTTTCTTTTTTTACATTTTTGGGTGCGGTGTAGGAGTTCTAGACGGTTAATTTTTTTTTATAAGATTGACACCGATTTTGGTATCTAATAGTAATGCTGTGTTATGTTATGTTGTTATTTAGTGTCCGTATGGCTTTCAAAAATTTTGAGTTTTTTTCTTTAAAATCATATTTTTATTTGATTCTGTATTGTTTAGATGTGCTGGAATTAAAAATAAATTTAATATATAGTAAAAATTATGATTTTGATGTCTTCTTCAAGAAATTATTTTAGAAAGTAAGATGCCACCACTATCTCAAACAACTGTTTAAACTTTTAAGCTTCTCGTGTTTCAAGGGTAATGTTCCATGTGAAACTGTATTTTGGCCCGTTTTCAACCTGTTTTTTTTTGTTGCTTTTTGATGTTTTTTTTTTTTTTATCATTTTAAAAACCGGCGGTTAGTGTTTTTAGATTATTTTAATATGCTGATGTCAAAAAAAAAATTAAAAAAATAAAAAAATATTATTTTAATGTATTTTGACACGAAAAGCACTTTGAAAATAAGTAGGAACTACACTTCCAAACATCCCCTTTTATCTAGCGTGATTCAGGATTTGGTGACGACAGTAATCTCAATTTTTTTTATTAGTTTCCCTAAGATTGTGGCTCAAACCGAGATGATTAGTCTGTGGGGTTGTGATGTTCCTCCCAGCTATATAAGATGCTTTATTAGTGTAATTGCTTGTGAGGTGTGCCGTTGCTTTTCATGAAACGTGTCAAAGACTAGCTCTATGATTGATTTGAGATACATTTCGTATTCATTGAATTTAATTATTATATAATTCATTATAGAAAATACAATAATTGACTTTTTTGTTATTTTATCAAACTTCCATCATTTCATCTTTAAACCTTGATATGAATCACACTAAGATTTCAAAGCCTTTCTTTTAGTGGAGGGCGGGGGTTTAGGATGAACATGGGAGTTACAAATGTAGAGAGTAACATTTGAAGCGAACAGTTGGCCACTGCTCTCTCTTTTTGCAAGATGCATGTAAAATATATACAGGGTTATGAAAATAATCTTTTATGTCCTAAAGGAAATGGAGGAGTTGGGAGCTCCAAATGAATTTAGCTATGCTATTTACCCTTGTGTTTCCTCGGTCACGTTCCTGAAGGCTTTACAATCGAACAAAATGGCGGAATTGTATCTTTAGGTTGATCTCGTGCTCTTTATTTTGGGTCAGGAAATCCACATCCTTCGGATGGGATTAAACAGATTTATAGCTCATATGAATTATGTAATGAAAAATCGGAGGTTAACTTCAATGGAACAGCATCTCCCCACTCATTACCCACTGGACAAAGCGGGCTGGGAATCCACTCGCGAGGTCATCTGAAGACCCAGTTTGACTTCTTCCCTGAACCAGAGGAAGCATCAGATTAACATTCTGACCAGCGCAAATCAGGAATGCAAGTGATAATACAAAAAACAGCAAGCTTATAAACCAAATTATACGAGAAACATGAGCACATGGCATAACAATATAAAGAGCAAGTTCTCAGGTCAGGACCACAGACCAAGCCTTATAAAGTTGACGGCAGTGTCAGACTCAAGAAATGCATAAAATTGGATGCCATCTTGAGCCATCCATTACCATTCTACCCTTTGGTCGATTCTTCCTTATTGAGATAATGGCAACAATGCAGAATAGGCATAAACAAAACGTAGATAAATTTGATGCTTAAAGATATGAGAGATTGATCAGGTAGTTTTTACTAACACATGATGTCAACTGAGTTAAACGTCAATAAATAACATAGCTAGGGTCGTACACTGGAAATTTGTACTTTGTAAACAAACTGCAAATGCAAACCCCCTCTTCTTTTTTGAAAGACAGCATGAAAGTCCATACTCTAGACAAACTTGGAAAACAAAATAAAAAAAACTAACCTTCAAGCTAGATCCAGACTCGCTCGCAGATGTGGCTGTTTCTACCTTTACATCGTTCCCAAGATTCTCAGATGATAGGCCAGCACTAGACCTGCAGCCATAAAATAATCGTTGAGTATTTGCTGGCTCCTGAGCTGAAGCACTTAATTGGAAGTATAAAACTACCTATCACACAGATCTTCTTCGCATGAATTCCCAGATGTAGAAGGCCAATCCATATCAAAAAAATTTGAGGAGCTACAAGCATCCCCGTGTTCATCATAAAAAATATGGTTACTTTCAAGACATTGGTATTCCTCCATGTCTTTAAAAAGCTTCCTGCAGGGCATTGAGGGAGTGTACCTAAAAAGAACCCCAACATTAATCACCCCCGTGTGCACATATCAAATGCAACAACCGCATTATATAAAAGGGTTAAGGAATGTATACAAGCATTTCCATTTCCAATTGAATTACATGCAGAAACTGAGGGACTAGCAACCAGATTTTCTAGCCGCAGTATTTTTAAAATATAACTCACTTATCCATTCCCAAGCCTTAACCTAATGACTACAATCGCAGAGGAATGTCAACTTATCTCCTAATGGCTAAAGAAATATAACCTACTGAAAAAAGAGAATCTATTTGGCATTTATATTAGTCATCATCTGAACCTCTAAGAGGAGTGAAGATAAACCATGGGCTTACCAAATACAGTGAGAAAACGTAACAAGCTTTGAGAAGCATTGAGCAATTTAAGCAGACCTGGAATATGATATGTCACTTTCACAAGTTGATATCTCTGGATTTGACTCTGAAAGACCATTACTAACTCCTCCCTCCTTTCCAGATAAAGGCTTGCTGTATCCAACATTGGCAGCTACAGGTGACTCATTTTCACAACGAAGATTGCCATCTGACAGTGACCTTTTAATGAATGACCTACAGATGACAAAAAGATAATAGCATAAAGCTTTCCCTACAAGTGAAACTTTAGTTTCATCATATTATATGAACATTATATGGACAAAGTAAATCTCACAATAATTTGTGCTCGCACACAAGCATGTTTAAACACACATAATTAATTTGAGAAAAGCACTTCTGTTCAAATCATCTGAAAAGCACTTCCAATATTCAAGTTGTATGCATCATTTGAATAATTACAGAAGAATTGCATTTACTGGATGTATGAAGGCTAATGATTTATTTACAATACAATAAAGATACCAGATCTGTCTGCATAATAGCAGAAACATGCATTTTCTATTCCTATTCACAAAAAAGGTCCCAAAATAGTTCTTATAAAAAAAAACATCCCAAGATATGGTGTGTAAGACTTGTCAAAAGCTGAAACTGAAATTATAGCCACAATTCTCCTTCCAGTCATTATGAATCATAGTCCAAATTAACCCTTTTTTAGCTCTGGTACATGTTTTTGCAATGTCAACAATTACCCACTTTCATACCCTTAGTCCAATGTGATGTTAGCAACCCTATCCAAACAAGTGCGCCTCTCCAAATTCAGCTATAGTTATGGCACTGAGGGAATGATGTAAGCGTACAATTTTTTTTTATTTTTTTTTAGATAATGCATGTTATGAGGGCATATCACCTAGCATTCTCAACTAAATCAGGACCACGCTTTCCAACATTGCAATGCTGGTCTGAATCCAATTCCCACAGAGCTGGCTTTCCCTGCTGTGGCTGGAAATGACCCAAGAACCTGATCAAAAGGTAAGGCAAATATCACATCAAATGCATAATCTATCTCCTGCAATGAACCTAGACATCAAAACATACATTTTAAAATCCCTGATCTTGGAAGCACTTTCCAAGGAAAAGTAATTATGGCATTGAAGCACAGACCCACTTATACTTACACATTAATAGCATCTTGTTTCTCAGCATCCATGTAGGCATTGCTGTAATAACGCTGTAGAGTTCTAAAGAATTCCTGGGACTGAGTTGCTGCTTTCCACTGACCTCTTCTCTCAGAAAATATCTATATAACATCATTATTGCAACACAGTGATGCATGGGTAGTGCTAAACTTAAAATAGATAGTTTTATGCAGAGTTCCCATAGTAGATTTTTCATAAAAAAATGAAGACAAATGGAATGGAAATGAGAAGGGTGTTTTGCTTTTTAAGTAATGAACTAACAATTTCAACACTAAGTACATCCATTGCTCTTTTAACTCCTGAGAATGCTTACTTACTCTCACACAAGCAAGGATACCCAATGTGATCAAGTTGCTCCTTGGCATCACAGTCAAAGAGGTGAAATACAAAATTAAACTTCTTAATAAAATACAAGCATGACAGAGCCAACTTGCTCAAATAGTTTAGTTTACACACACTGGAAGATTGAACAAAACTACAATACAAGTTTGGTAAAAAAATATTGCATTGTCTGCACCATCCTAAAACACATGCAATCCAAGACTAAAAGCATCAACAGGCTTGCAGATGTTTCTTTCTGATTTTCAAAATCCTACAAAACAAGTCAGCTCATTGAGCAGCAGACCCACCTACTGCAGTTTTCAAGGTGACCAAAGAAAAATAACCATGCCCTTACAAACTTCATAACATTAAGTGAGAGAAATCCTTGATTTTGTTTTTTACCTTTATCAACTAAGAAAAAATTTCAAGGTAAACAGCTAACTGTGTTAGAAAATGTATTCAATCCACAAAATTATGTTCAGTCATATTTAATCATTAAACTGTAGGCCCCCCAAACCCACAAGGATTACCTTGTTGTGAGCAGCAGACCCACCATACTGCAGTGCAAGTGTGTCACCCATCGTCTCATAAACCCTCATTAAATCTTCAGCGAAAGGATTATCTAGATCAATACTTGGGGACTCCATATATCCTAGTGCATGCAGCTGATGCCCTAGAGCCACCAATCCATAGGCATATTGTGCTACATTTGTGCGATCTAAACAGTCTATGCAATTGGTCCTTAAGACACCGCTTTGGAACATTGGAACCTTGATACTCTGATTTTGATTTGCATCACATTCAGCTTTGGCAATTTCTGAATCCAACTTGCTGACATTGCCATTTTCACTAGAAGGGTTTTCAAGAGAACAGTCACCATCATGTTTCCTGCACCAAATTTGCATCGCCAGCATTGTAATTAACTTAACAGGAATTAGACAGAGAGGGGAAAAAATCATGGCAGTGTACCCTAAAATTGGTAGTTACTAGAAAAGTATCATTATCCATAATATTGCATTTTCTGTTTTTCCCACCTTTTTTTATTAGTGTATAGATGCAAAAGGACACATTACACAAACTGCACACATGCAAGTTTTGAATTTTTGAATCAATATATCTCCTCAAATAATTTGAAACTTTACAAAGCAAGAAATCAACTTCAGTTTGAATTTGAATTTACTATAAATTTAAAGAGGCCCGGATAGCATTTGTGTGATTATTGCATGAAATTTAGCAAGACAAAGAATTCTCAGAGCAAATATTTCCCTGTGTGGATAAGACAAAAGAAAAATACCATGTAAAAAGAGTTGAAGCCTTTTTCATTAACTTACTCAACACAGGACCAATTTAACAATCCCTTTGAACTTGAACTTGGCATGACTTGACAATAAAATATCCCAGTTAGATTCAATGCATAGCTTGCAACTCTTCCTAGAAGTGCCAAGACATTTGTAGCCCTGTTGAAAGCAAACAAATGCTAATAACTTTTATCATCACAAAATTAATGCAAGAGAATAGTATGGGGTGGGCAAGCAAAGTACTTTCTAGAGTGTTTATGCAAATCCCAGTGCAGAAACTTTAGGCGATTCTCCTCGGGTAAACTTTTATTGATAAATCTGATGGCATTTGCAAACTCAGCACGAAGTATGGTTTCCCGAGGCTTCTTTTCTCGTGACTGTCAATCATCACAAAATTTTCAGAAACATACAGTAACCAGGCCTCAATCCCAAAAAATTGCTAAAACTAATGACAGCAATAATAATAATAATAAAAAAAAAAATCATGAATCCATTTTCATACACAAGAAGCTTAGAACTTCAGATCGCATGAACACAGGCATCTGGAGCAATCTGTCTATTAGTAGTCACAGCAACCTACCTTTATCAAATTCAAAACAATTATCGGGCTTCCATATCTCTTCACAAGATTTTCAAAATGAAGTTTTGTTGCCTCAAAATTTTGGTCCTTCCTTGATACTGCAAAATAATAATAAATAAATAACTTGTGAAAGTTACCACACAGAATAACATGGTTCACAGTACTGAAGTCATACAAATAATGTCAGGTTTGATATTCAATCGTGAAGTTTCTTGCGACCAGAAAAGTGGGATTGAACCCCGATTCTGAACAACAGAACTTATTTGCACTGGCTTTTCTTCAGGAACATCTTCAAACATTATCTGTTCTGTCTCAACATCATTGGCAACTCTGCCCTTCTCATTCACGCCCCGTTTTAAATATCTAGACAGATCAGAGAATAAGGAAATCAAATGATATTCATTGTAAGTTCAGCAGTGATCAGTGGGTAAAAACTGGATAGTATTGTTTCTATAGCACTCCAGTGGACTATATGAAGAGGTCAATTGGATCCGATAAATATTAGAGAGTTTATCATGTTCACAGGCAAAAGATCAAAGCAGCCAAGTAGGGTTGGTTAATCAAGCTGGCATGCTGTTCAAAAGTTATGAAGACCATCCATACCTTGTGCCAGCATAATGCCGTGATCGTCTAGCAATGAGAGCCAGCTTAAACTCCTTGCCAGATACTGAAAGTTTAACCTGGATACCAAAAATGGAAAACTAAAAAAGATCAGATTGAAGTAGATCATACAAACTTGCATAATAATGATTGAAAGGCAATTCATAAAGCCAGGTAAATATGGGTGGAGTTGATATTCCATTCAAACTGGCTCAACTTACATAAGGGCCATGTTCTTAATTCAGTTAATGTTCCTCGCCAAGACCTTGATAGAGGAACTTCAACTCCTAACTCTAAATGGGATGTAATAATAAACTCGATAACTTTGAAAAGAACCAAAAAAATAGTGAGTTACGAAATTAGAGAAGAAGACAGCAGCACATAACATGTACCACTGTAAATGTGATGACCATTTTCTATAATGAAATGTTCTGATTTTAGCCTGAACATCTTTAAGCACTCAGGTTGAAATAAAATGCACCTGTTTAAAGAAGCCATACACTAATGCCACTGTCCATAGAGTATTCTTGAGGTTATTTCGAATTCCTCGAGTTAAGAACTCATTCCAAACAAACATTGATTCATAGTGAACTTGTCCCGTCTCATTACAAGATAAATTCTTCTGAAGACTGTGCATAACATGGTAGGAGTAGCTGAAAAAGAAGTCCCTTGTAAGATCCACTGTGCACAGGAGCTTCTTATATCTATTTCATCAAGACCACCAAAAAAAAAATTGTAAGGACATGTCAGTATGTTTTTACTGATGCTAAAGAAAAGGATTACTATGAATTGTTAGTCTAGTAAATATAAACAAGAAAATGAAGTAAAAGAAATAAAAGTGAATTTCCCCCCCCAACCCTGATGATACCTTGTCTCATTCAACAGATTTTATTAACATCACAACAGCAATGAAGTTTGTCCCTGTACATATTCAGGAAATGAACAGGCAATAGCCACTAGGCTAAAATATCAACTACAAAGGATGCAACAGCAATATTTTATACGCATACCTCAGAATAAGATGCCCTACTTGTCTTGTCTCAAAAAAAAAATTAAACAAGGAAAGAAGAAAGATATACTATAACTACATTTACCACCAGAAGAAATTGAATAAGTTTGAATCACAGAAGCCAGCATTGAATAACTACATTTACTACCAGAAGAAATTGAATAAGTTTGAATCACAGAAGCCAGCATCATTAATTCACACTGAAGGGTGTAACGACAAAAATAGTCAAGAAATTACCTCCACGGTATTGAACCAGTCTACTTCTAATATATAACACGCAACTCAGACTAATTGTTCCAAACAATTAAATGAAAGAAAAATACCGATCATTGATTTAAAATTAAACCAGCGCAACCATAAAAAAGTTATCATCTAATTACAAATCAACAATGCTAATTCTGACACTAGTCTCTTAGGTCTCCTTAACAGTACCAAGTACATATTACATTTACATGCAGAATGGACAAAAGACCTGTTCTCGTTCTTAGAATTAGTCATATTGGACTGCACAGTAGAATTTGGAATAGGAATCATCTCGCTCTTGGTTATAGAATAAACTGTATGGCCACAAATTGCACCGATCTTCCTTCTTTTTGTTATCAGCAGCATGTAATGGGGTCCCAAAAATTTAATGAACCCTATGTTAAGGAAAAGAGCACCATGAGTTCAATAATGAAATATATCAAAAGCTCATATAGAAGACCTTGCAGATACAACATACCAACAATTCCATAACAAATAGTGACAAGTTTAAGTCCACCCGTTGACTTATTGCCTTCATGTATTCGCCTTAGCAGGTCATAGCATTCACTTTCTGAATATGTTGTAGAATCTTCAAGAACAATGAGTTCAGATGGCTCTAACCGATCAATCTTTAACACCCTCCAAAGGGTTCTATTCTTGTCTCTTCCAATCATATAAAAATTCTGCCACATATTGGATGTTGGATCAGAAGTATTTGTAATGATGATTCAATAAATTGGCATGAATAATCATTGCACATATGATGAAAAATGAAAATGTTTTGATAAATAAATTCATCTTAACAATGGCACTTCACTATTGTTGCAAAATAAATTGTGGAATAAATGAAAGAAGCAACAAAAAGTTCCACAAACAAAAGTGGAGGTTTTTCAAAGCACATGACCAGTACATTAAAATCCAGCAAGACCTCAAGAAAGAAAGTCCCATGCAATAACATCAAAGATTTGTGCAATAACTGACACCCCAACTTGTCATTATGAAGAAGTATTTTTCAAGGAACAAGCACAGCGACAAATCAATGAGCTTCTATTGTATAAAATCGATTGGCAGCTGAACAAAATACATATACTCTTATTCATTACCTTGGGAAGAATGAAAAAAGCAAAATTTTGACATGTACATCTCCCCACTTTTGCTTAGCCCCAGAATTCCAATGGAATAGTTCTCTGGAAGTCCAGTTACAAATTCCACATCCCTACTATTTTAGCAAATTCATTCTATGACATAAACTTATCACGCTTTAAGTTTCAAAATAAACTAACTAAGCATGAAAAAAACAAAATCAAACTCAACCACTTGCTAACTACAATCTCAGAAGCAATGAGTGCTTTATTTGAAACATTCCCTTCAAATCTCAATTTCCAATCAGGTCCACACCACCGCCTAGACAAGTCAAAATCCTAAATCTAACACCACGTGAATCATATCTAATGTAAAAGAATCACCCCCATCAACATCAAATCACCAAAAGCATCAAAAATAAATTCAATTCCTCACTTCACGGAGGCAATCACAGCAGAATTGAAATGAACACACGGACGAAAAATAAGTCATTATCCCGGAAATCACAAACAAGAACTAATAAAACAACAGATCAAAGACCTCAAAAACCAAAAAAAAAAAAAAAACAATCAAACACGACATCATAAGGATAGAGATAAAGACAAAGATAAGGACTTGAAAAAAGTGAGCAAGTATATAATGTATATATACCGAGCGAGTCTCATAGAGTCTGAATTTCTGCAAGTAACCATAATTGGATGCACCACGAATCAAGTTCGTTTCCATTTGGGATCCCACCTTGCTGAACCTCCTGGAGTTGGGTCAACTCCACAGTACCAAACACTTCTTGTCTTCTCAAAATCTACACTACAAGCACACATCTTTAATTATTTATCTATATGGGTTTTTATTATTTATTTAAGAAAACACGCAGAAAGAGAATTCAAAAACAAAGCAAACAAGAAGCAACCAGACCAAATAAGTGAAAGATTCAATCTTTTTGTTTTGAAGATTACAGTTTTGTTCGAGAGAAAGCAAACCAGAGAATAAGCTAATGATACACAGGACGTTTGGAAGCAGATCGAAGAGATAGGGTGAAAGCAGGGAACAGAAGAAAGAGAGAGATTGAAATGAAATGGAAAAGGAGAAAATTGTTTTATTTATTTGTTTGTTTAATTTTTTAGACACTGATTGCGTTGTGGTTTGTGGTTGTGGTTGTAAGAATAAGGAGATTATGTGATGGGTGACTGCCTGTCCGGAATTAATCATGTTTTACTTGTTTTAATTTTCTTACCGTGACCCCACTTTCTTTTTCTTTTTCTTTTTCTTTTTTCTTTTTTCTTAATAAATAAATATTATTATATTCTCTCAAGGCAATTTTGAACTCGCATGGAAATAGTTTTCGCTATGACAACAAACAATAAAAATATTGTAATATGAGGATTTATAAATAGTTTTTTTTATAGTAAAAGGTGTATTTTAGTTTTTTTAATGTAAAATTCAAATCTAACGTTTTAGCTATACATACATTCATGTGTGTATTTATATGTGTGTGTATAACACTTGAAAATATCAAAAATAAATAAACCTCCTCCCATGTTTTTGGATGTACATGGATGAAATTGAAAATATAATGTGATTGTAACATTTTTCAATCCTTATCTTGAAATTGTTGAATTCAAAAGGCAAACGTTTCTCTCTTATAAATCAGGATAAAAAAATTCCACAGAAATTGTTTCTTTTCAGGGCTATATATATATATATATATTATTGTGGTGCATGTTTTATTTCCGACGTGTGTAGTAGGGCCTATTCCCAATAATTCTCCAACTCTCGGAGGAAATATATTCTATATTGCTAAGAAAATCTTGTGTGACGATCTCGTGATATTAGTGAATAGGAATATGCTCATATCTTATGCCTTTCTTTGCCATGTTGCTTGTAAGAACATAATTTCGTTGTAATATTCTATTGAATTGTGGAATATTTACAATGCTGCAAGTCTCAATTTCCATCTTGATAATATGAAAGTAATACAATGTAACTTCTATATATGGTGACTGGTCATTATAAAATTCAAAATTTTCAATATTAGTTGCCAAAATAATTATATTTTTTATTATTCATTATAAAAAATATTATTTTGATATATTTTTAAGTAAAAAATACTTTAAAAAAATTAGTATCACGTCACCAAACATGCACTTAAAGGTGTTTGTAAATGAGATTGAATTTGCTTTTCATCAAAATTCATTTTTTAAAATTTATTTATTTTATATTTTTGAATTGTTTTGATATGTTGATATTATTAAAATATATATATTATTTTAATGCATTTAAAAACAAAAAATATTTTTAATAATAACCATTAGCACATGCTCAAACATCATTTAATTTACTTATCAGGCTTCAAATGATAATATCAAGACCTACCATTTGTTTCTATTTATGATTGATTGAAGCTTAAGAAACTTGAATTCTTATTCATAAAAATATAAATTTAAAGTCTAAACTTAAAACCCAAGTATAAAACCTTAAAATTCATTTGTTGATATGAAATATTTTTTATCAAACACTTAATTCATGTTAACAAACATAAATTTCAACTTTATCGTTTGATCAATTAAAATTTTATTAAAATATTCTGAATGTCTTTTTTTCTTTTAGGAGCAAAGTCAAAAAGTTACTATTGAAGATTTATTTTGTTGCGTTGATACATTAATCTTGTCCAAAAATATAACTATTAGGGTTTTTATATAATCCAAATATAATAAATATTTTTGTGATTAATCAAAACCTCTTATATCATTAATACTCATTTAACGTGCTATTAAATCTTGATTAGTCTTTTTCAAATATTTTGGTTATTTGATCCTTCATAATTAAGACATCTTTATCTTGTAAGGTCTTAATTAATATCTCTTAAAAGGGTTGAAGTTGACTTTCTATATTTTAGCCTTTTCTCAAAGCACGTATACCTTGTCCCTTAAAACCTTTGAAGTTTGATTCTTTTCCCTAGCCATTTTCAGTGTTGGGTTTTTTTTATGCCTAGCCTCTCATTATAGAGTGTTATAAACATATATCTCAACCATATAATAGCGAGTTTAATCATATTTTTATAAGATCTTATATGGGAAAATATAACAAACAATATGGGGAAGATGAGATACAGATTTATATGAAAGTCTATTTATACAATAATTAATATCTACCGGTGAAACTAACTCGTATCCACTTGTTTAAGTCTTTAAGAAATTGGGATAAGTTCTTAATTATTTTTACTTTTGGAATTATAAAGGATTCTAAAAGGATTAAATTCTTTTGAAAGAAAATCAAGTGGGTTTAGCTCTTTCTTTTAATGAAATATAAAGAAAAAATGTTTTATAAAACCTAACCTCACCTTTTTATAAAATGGTTTATCTAATTGGAAAACAAATAACAAACTTTGAGCAATACATGTAAATGGAAGTCTCCTTTAAGGTATAATACATTAACCATATGACTTTTCTTTAAGGTATATCTCTAAATTAAGGCACTGGTCTTGTACTTAAAATATAAAAAGCATAATATTTCAAGCATAATATTACTTGAAATAATATAAAAAGCATAATACATTAACCATATGACTCTCCTTTAAGGTATACCTCTAAATTAAGACACTTGTTTTGTACTTGAAAATAAAAGACTTCAACTCCTTTCTTTGTAGGTCTTTAACTTGACTTAACGTTTTTTTTTTTTATCATTATATAACATAGTAGATGTTCTCAGAAAGCTCAAACAATCTCATATCTACTAAGAGTCAACTGTAATAATCTTCTATTTATAAGAGACAATAGGTCAATCACTTCTCCACTTTGTTAAATCCATGGTTTGTTTATTTATCAATGTTTTAATGAGACCTTTAGGCTAAAAATGTAATATATAAAACCATATTATGTCATAGGTGTTACGAGTGCAAGAGCTAAGTCCGTAATAATGTTTGAAACACTTTACAAGAGACATTTTATCATGTTGCTTTATGTAATTCTAAAAAAATCCTACAATAATCCACCTATTTGAATGCAATTATTGAAATGGTGAAAGAGCCTTTTTGTGAACCCTAATGTGAGGAATGTTTATCCATATATGAACATGTAAAATGTTATCATTACTTTTTTTTTTTACCATTATGCACCTTAATAGTTTTAGGCATTAATCCTTTCAGTTTTAAAAGGACATTATTGTTATGTATCCTTTTTTTACTAGGTTTGATATTTTTTTTCTTACAGAGGGAATAACTTGTGTTTCTTTAATTAATGGATAACATGTAATCTATTTACAACTCTTTTTTGTATCATAAACAACCTAGGGATCCAATTTTTTGGATTATAAAAATATATATTTCAACCATTTTTTTCAGCAATAAGCATAGAATAAACATTTTATAAACCTTTTAAAACCTTGTTGTGAACAACATAACACATTTTAATTAGCATAAAAACTCAAAATAAAATAAAACCTTTCTAATCTCTCATTTACTTTTTTTTTTTCACATCAATGAAGGTGAAGATTTGATATTTAATTAAACATTAATCTAAGAAAATTATTTTTAAAAAACCTAATTATAAAATACAAAAAAAATCAAAATAATAATAATTAAAGAGCCATGTACAAATGGGTAAAAGAATGGGATTGTGTGTCTAAATCATATTTAAAACACACATTGTTTGTTGATATTTTTTATATGAACAAATGACTAGTGATTCCCTTGTAACCTTTTAAAAAATAAATGTCAAATTATTAGAATATGTTTTTTACATCATTTTTGATGACCTAAAAATCAATGTCCAAGGTATTAGACCTCTAGAACTCAAATCTTTACCATCTGATACCCTAAAACATGAAAACAAATATCATAAACCCTTAAAACCTTGTAATGAAACATAACAATTCTTATAGCCTAAAAACTCAAAATCGAATAAAATAAAACAACTTTTCATGTCTTGATCTATTTTTTTGGTGCCATTAAAAGTAGAAATCACTTTCATCAAGCTCTTCTCTTAAAACCTAATCTATATACACCAAAATCAAAATGATTAGTGGTCAAAATCCAAGCGTTTGAAAGCCTTTTATCTTTTAAAATCTCTCAATAACTTTTGAAACAAAAAATCTAAAAACAAAAAGGACTATATATGAAAATATTAAAAATTGAAGGGTTAAAATATAGTTTCACATGACTCTTTATAATATACATGTGAAAAAAGTTGTTAGTTCTTGCCAATATTAATTTTTGTCTTTATTCGTATAATTTTATTTTTCATTGTAATTAAAAGTTCAATTATATTAACTTGACATGTATTTTAATCTTAGAACAATCCTTAACACATTAGATACATGATATTATGTAATTCAACTAGAGTAAAATAAATTTTAGAAAATATAAGCATAACTTTAAAGAATCAAACTTTAAAAAATAAAGCTCCCTATCCAAACTGGAAAAAAAAATCTAAAATTGAAGGGACTAATAAAGAAAATTTTAGAGTGTATAATATTATGAATAATGAAACAGGAGAAGATGAATACAAGAAGCACAAGATTATTTGATAAATAATATCCATGAAAGGCAGTTGACAGTGTGCTAATTTCACCTCGAGATAATCCTCAATATATTGGATACATGATGAAATGCAATAAAAAAACAAATCTTGAATAAAAACAACAAAACTTTTAAGGATTAAATTAAAAGAAAATAAATCTTATTAACCAAACTAATAAAGAATCTAAAATTTGATGGACCAAGGAAGGAAATCTGCATAGTAAATAATATTATAAATAGTGAAATGTGATAAAATAACCAAAAACAACACAAAAATATTTCGATCTCCTTTAATTTATTTGTTAATCAATTAATGTGCAAGATAGTTGATTGACACCATAATCATCTCCCCCCCCCCCCCCCAATATTTAAAGCCTTAATCTGAATTCATAAAATAATACTTCATACTATTAGAAAATATCTAGATATTACAACATCTTATGATGGTACAATTATTTCTTCAAAATATTAGAAATTTAGAGTAACATATATTCGATTCATTGGACTTTTTCACAACCTTTTAGGTTTGGTTTATTGAAAATATTAGCCAAATATAATATAAAAAGGTAAATTTATTGAACCTTTATTTTTAATAATAAAAGTTAATTTGATCTTTTTTTGTTGTTTGAGAAATATAATTATATTTTTTATATTTCTCAATAAGTTAAGTTTGTAAAAGAATATTTTAATATGGTTCCAATCATTGGATTTCTAAGGAAAACTAATCGAATACCATTTCTTTCTTTCTTTCTTTCTTTTGTAGATATGCTTTCTTACCCTTTTCTTTTTAGAACCTCACATGATTGAAAATATTCCATTAGAATTCATGGAAACTAAGTAATTTGGAGTTTAAATTACACTTCAACGTAATACAATTCACAATTTTTAATTTTGATATATTTCAACTTTTTATATTTAAGAGTATGGTATTTCCTGTTTTTTGCATTTTAGAAATATCTTTGCTTGAAAATATATTAAATTTATGTTTTTAGTGTATTTCAATGATTACAATGTGTTGTTCATAAAAATTAATTTTTTTTACAAAATATACTTTGTAAAAAAAAATGCATCACAATAGCACTCCAATATTAAGTGTCTGTTTAGGAGTATGATTGAAATTGTTTTTTAAAGTGTTTTTTGTTCAAAAATATATTAAAATATTTTTTTTTATTTTTAAAAAATTATTTTTGACATGGACATATTAAAAAAATCTAAAAACTTAAAAAAATTATTTAAAGTAAAAACATAAAAATAAATTTTATCTATTTTTTTCAAAAACGCTTTTGAAATATAGTATCAAATACCCATAAATGAGTTTCCAAAATATTTATATACAAAAATTCCAAAATATTTATATACAGAAATTGGGTTAAAGTAATAGACCACACTAATCACATTTCTATATTTATATGTTGTCTGTTTAGTTATGCTATTAATATTTTAAGAAATTTCTTCTGCATCATCACAAACGTGAAAATTTAGGAAAAAAAATATGAGACAAAAGTAATAAGAAACGTGGGAATTTAGAATTTACTTTCTAGGACACATGAGAAACGTGCGGTACTTAATATACTTTCTTAGTAAAAAAAAGTGACGGGAATAGTTTTGTCGTTAAGATGATACATGAATCAAATAATTCTATTGTCAACAATGATTCATTTTATCTAGAAAGTTTAGGTAGCATTTAATTATTATATTTAGGTAATTGTTTCTTCAATTAAACGTGTTTCTATTTCATTATTTTTGTTAATTTATATTTCAATATAATAATCAAACATTATTTTAAAATACTATAAGGGATTCTTGAAATTGTTAAAATAGTATTTGCCCTTTTAAATATGGTACAATACGATTTATATTTAATGTTCTATGTTTTTAATAGCTTTAAAATTCTAAGCTAGCCATTTCACACTATTCTCCCCTCATCAATGAGGTACGTGCTGCAGCATTTGTTTATTTTTCTTCTTTTTTATTAGACTATTAATTCAACCGATGGTATAAAAAATAATATTTAAAATATGATATAAATGCTTTTATAAAAATATATTTTAATTCAAAAAATATTTAATCTTTAGATGATTTTATGTAGTTTTGATATCATAGTAGTTCAAACAACTATCAAATTCAGAGCATGGGGATGCATTTGGATGAATTTTTGGGCGTGTGCAGCATGTGGGGCATAAGCGATTTCTTTCTTATTTATATTTTTATTCAATTGATTGTCATGAAATATACAGCATCTAAGACATTTTTTGGTATTGGATTTAAATGTATGGTGGCTAAAATTTTTTTTTTTGTTTAAAATTTATTATTTTTAGATTGTTTTGACGTAAAAAATATTTTTTAAATTTATTTTTAAGTAAAAATACTTTAAAAAGAAATCACAACTATATCTTCAAATATTATTAATAAAGTTTTCAAAACTTAAAAGAATAATAATAAAAAACTACCTTTCTTGATGAAATTAAAAAAAGCCATTCTGAGTAAACAAGAATAATAATAAAATGAATAAAAAATCTAATATCAAATTCTAGTTAAATATTCAAAAAATAAGTGGACTTTGTATTATTATTATTATTATTAATAATAATAATATTAATATATGTATGTTGACTTGACTCGTGGTAGTGAAATTATTGTTATAAAACTCAAAGCTTTTCAGAGCTAATTTAATAAAAAAAATTACTTAAAGTTTGGATGTACTCAAAATATTATCAGATTAATTTCATGTGTCAAAACGGAACTGCAATATTCTTGTTCTTGAATTTTAAACAAACAATTTATATACGTAATAATACAATATTAAAAATAAATAAAGATATATATATATATATATATATATATATATATATATATATATATATATATATATATATATATATATATATCGACACACGATATTTCGTGCTCCTGCGTCACGGAAAAGGTCAACTACTCCACCATTCCCTCAATTAAATTAATAACTAAACAAATTGACTATCGTGTCAGCTAATCGGCAAAAGAAAAATATTAATAATTTGAGCTATGAAGGGCTCTTTTCAAAGAGATAAAAAAAGGCGTGACAGTTTCAACGTGGCCAGTTGTAAGGGGTAGCTGGCAGGTTGACGTGTAAATATGTGGTCGTTTCAGCCTTATAAAAACCACGTGAAATGCATTGCTGGGCTCTCGGGACGACAGTGACACCACGTGTCGTTTTCTCTTGAGGGTCACGCCACAAAACTATTTCCTTTGCTTCGCGTACATTCGGGGCTCATTTGCAGTGTTACGTTCGTGTGACTGAAGATTGAGGTAATACACAAATTCTTATTCTCCGAGCTTTCTATATATACTAGTCAATGTGCGCCTTACGAGCAGATCATATTTTTTTAATATATATTTTTTTAATTATATATATTTTTTATTAAAATATAAATTTTAAAAAATAATAAATATATGCAGAATTAATATGAAATACACGTTTTCTACAAAATATATGAATTTTAATTTGAAATAAATTTATTTGTTTAGTAGATTTAAATGAAATAACCAATATAAAATTATTATCATCATTAAAAAAATAAGAAGATTCGGATATTTGAATTATTGAATTAATTGTTTTAAGATTAATTCAATTTAAATCACATTTAAAAATAAAATATAAATTACAAAAAGATATGCAATAATCAAATAAAAAATAAGTAGTTAATTTTCTATCTACAAAAAGATGAAAACATAAATTGAAAATTCATCTCTATGTTACCGTCATTTTCATTACTATAACAGTTAAAATTATTATCAACATTACTACCCAAACAATTAAAATCATTAAATTACCCCAAAAAATAAAAAATAAAAACATTTTAACAAAAAACAATAAAAAATAATCATTAAAATTATCATTATTATTGCACAAACAATAAAATCATAAAATTATTTGATCTGAAAACAGATAAAATAACATAAAATATAAAAAAAATAAAGAAAAAACAGAAACAATATTAATTTTAAAATTATCACCAACATAAATTAAAATATCAAAACAGAACCTAATAAAAATATAACCTCGACAAAAAATAAATAAAAAAATAATAATCTAATATGGAGGAAATGCAAAACTAATATAAGTTGATTCATTTGAGATGAGATAATTTAAAATCTTTAGGAGTTGAAAAGGGAACGAGGTGGTTTATTTTAGGGCATAGGGCCGGCCAAATAGGGAGTAAAAACGAGGATTGGTTTATTTGGCTTAAATACTCATTATGTACATGTAATTGATGTGTATTATTATAATAATGATGCTTGGAAGTGAATGAATTACTTTATCAAACTTCATATGGAAATCTAGCATGCTTTAAATTAGAATTTTTTGAGATAATTGAGAGAAAGCTAATGATTGTTTATGACATTGTTTAAATTAGTTATTTACTTATTAAAATCATGAAAAGATTTGATGAAAATGATTGAAAAAGAAGGGGGGCTTAAGACTAGTCTTGGAAGAAGTCAGATAATTGGTAATTAATTGTATAAGTTGTGATTAATCTTGTGGTATTAATGAGATGGTGATGGTTGGAAAAGAATAGTTGATTTTGTACATTGAAATCAGAATTAGTGTGTTTACTTCATAGAAATTATATATCAAAGTCTTAAATAAGATTTTAGTCTGCATGATTATCATGAGATGATTTTGTTGGATTATATAATATTTGAGCGTGTAAGTATCTTGCTAAGAAAAAAGGTGAAACAGTTTAGTATTAAATGGAAAGTCATTTTACTTTAATATCATTTTAGCATTTTCAGTAAGTTAATTTGAGAGATGTATTGATCAATAATGTATCTTTTTTTTAAATCATCATAAACATTCAAGAGTTGATCAATCAAGGAGGAGTGAGTAGGTGTCTCATACTTTGTTCTATTTAAATTATAGTATTTGTTTTCTTTAATATTATTTTCTTAAATGTTGTATCATTTTTAATTAATTTGTGAAATGGAAATCATAGAATTATATTTTGAGATGAAATTAAAGTATGACTCTATTTTAAATGAGAATTTATAAATCAAATATAAAAGAGATGTTTCATTATAATTAAATAGAAATGTTTACCTAGTTATACTCAACAATCATATTCATAAACATGTATGTTATGATATTTTGTTTACCGTGTTGATGATAGCTAGAGGAATGTTTTTGATATAAGTTTATTGTATTGACAAATCTATAAATTTGTCTAATACTTAGTTTATTGTATTGGCAAAAGCTAAAGGGCTTTTAACAATATTAATCGATTGTATTAACAAACATATAAGATGTTATGATACTTGGTTTACCATGTTAGTATTAGCTAAGGAAATTTTATCAATATTAATCGATTGTATTGACAAAATATAAAGAGATTTTTTTACACTAGTTCTATCGTGTTGACAATAACTAAGATATTATTTCTAATGCATGGTGAGTCATGTAGGTGGTCACTAAAATTAAGAATATGATACTTAGTCAACTATAATGTCAAAAACTAAGAGAACTAATATAAACCTTAGTTTAGTTATTTTAACGAGACTTAATTAATATGTATGGACTTAAATTTTTTAAGTGCTGGTGGAAACTTCAAATCATTTCAAATATTAAGTTGATTATATTAGTTTCAAAAATACAATCATGAAATATTAAATGGATAACTAATTATACCTCATAATATTACATTCTATGCATGTCCATATCATTCAATGGGATTGTACTAACTTTAGTTACTAGATTACATTTTGTTAGGTATATAACTTATGTAGTTTGAATATTATGTTGTAATAATTTCATTTTGGGATGTGTTTAACTAAGAACTTTACTTAAATATTATAAATTAAAATATTTTATGTTAAATTCATGTTGTTACAAGAAAAAAAAAATATAGGGGCAAGAATTTGGAAATGTTATGAATGCAAATTGAGTATTAAAATGTGTTCTAATATCCATATTAAAATAAAACAAATTTTAATTCATCTTTCCTCCAATACAAATGCATGTAGAAAGTTGGAAAGATAATTTAAAAAGAAATGAAAAAATAAAAAATAGAGAGATTACAATAGTTATATTCAAAATAAAGAGCTCAATGACATGAAACATTTAAATTATATATATATATATATATATATATATATATATATATATATATATATATATATATTCATCAATGTTTATGAAAAACATTAGCAAAATTCTCTATAGGGTGTTACAAAGTCTCCCATAATAAATAATGCATCAAATACATATATTAAAAAATAATTAGCCCTCATAGTCTATAATAATATGAAAAATACTTAATAAATAATATATAGGAAAAAGTTATTGCATATGAATCGATTTTATCTCGAATTACAAGGCTTGTAGTGCATTGGATTAATTGAATATCTAGAGAAACATGACTATGTAGGTGTACCAAACCGATAATTTATAAGAAAATATCATCTTATATAGTTGTCTAGATCAATTATCAATTATCGTTTTACAAATATCTAATTTTCCCTTGCAGGACAATGATTTGGGTAAGCTGAATGCATTGCCAACCAATTTTCTTCTCTTCAATACCCTAACAAATAATATTATGCATCTTGTCATTAGTATCAACATAATTTATGATGTTTTGAGACTATCAAATTGTTGCATTACTTGATTAGAACAATGCATCTCAACAATATAAAATGATGTAATTATGCATTTCCTCCCCTATATATTGATGAAGTTGCTAATACCAAATCCATAATGTATGATGCCTATATAACTTTTGAAAGACATAAATTAGGAAAAAAAATTGAAACTAAAAAAATAACACCTAAATAACAAAAATAAATAATATTGTAACCCATACCTTGTTAGGTAGTTATACATCTAACATGTCTCTATAGAACTCGTGGATGGGAGTACGATTTAAAGTATAATGTCTAGCCCCACACTATCTATCATAACTTACTTCTGGGTTATTCCCTAAAAATAAAATAAAAATAAAATAAAATAAAACAAAACTGGTGTTAGTGGAAAAATCAAGATGGAAATTTTGAATGGATTCAAGAGCCCGATCTTATCTCTATTATGCCTAAAAATTAAAGAAAATACATATTCAAGGCTAAAATAATTTATTATTAGATAAATCTGTGTAAAAATTAAGTTGAAAGACATAATTATATTTTTTGTAGGTCAATTTGATTTAATCATGAGTCAATTTAACATATAATTACATTTAATAATTAATTTAGGATCCAATTGAAGGATTTAATTAAGTGATAAGACTTAAGTATACTCTAAATTGATCAAATTAATTTTATTAAGAGCTTAATTGATGAAAAATTAAGTTTGAGAATCTAATTTGGGTTAAATTGAGAAGATCATAATTTTCAAAAATAAAATTTAATTTTTTAAATTAGAAAGGTTGAAATGAAATTAGAGTCATCATAAGATAAAATACCAAATTAAACTTTGGTAGAAAAAAAGGGCCAGACAACTCGTCGTACGATCATTATTCATTTTCTTCCTAAATTTTCCTTGAAAAAATCTTGTTTTGTACCAACTTTGCAATCATATTTAATGCCTTTATCCTTCACTAAATTTAACAAATCTTGCTCGAAAATGATCCTTTAATTCTTTACTATACTAGCGTATGATATGTTTTGATTGATTGATACCACACATATGTCGATTCAACCTCAAAAGTGACAACTTAGCCTACTTTATCCCAATATAGACTAGATTATCCTCTTTCTCCAGTTATAAATAGAGGTGAAATCTATGGCTCGAAGGGGGAGAAATCAGAAGCTAAAATTGAAGAAAAAACATTGTTCTTCCCAGTTTTCTTGTCTAAAGACTCATTTTAGTTTCAGCTCATCTTTTGACTATCTATTTTTATTTTCAATATTTTTATATTTGAATGTTGTTTCTAATTTTTTTTATTGAAAAAAGGGTTGTCGAGGCCTTGCTGGCAACCTTGCATCACCATGCCCTGCAATCTACCATTTCTTGCACTGCAACATCCAATTTCTTGGATATCAATTTCATGCCCTGCAACTTGCACATTTAATCTATAAAAGAGAGGGGGGATGGGGTGTGGGAACATAAGGTGAGAACACTGAGAAAAAACTCGGAGAGTCCACTATCTTTTTCAAAGACTAGTGGTCGTTAACCCTGTTTCCCTCGGCAACATCAGCACGTCCGTCCAATAAGCACCAGCAGCCAATTTTTCAACACAACAGCCACCAATAGCAATAACCAGCTCTGACAACGCAACAATAACAAATTCAAGCACAGACTAACCCCTAGTGGCATCTCTCTCGCCCACCATACCCAATGCCGCCACCACTGGTAGCACTAGTCTGATCTCCTCTACCAGGTGGTATCAATGCACACTTGAGGTGGCACAAACAACAACATTTGGTGGTCAAAAATATCAATTTGATGTTTTAATAAATGCGCCACCATATCATCTTCCTCATGGTGTGGCGCATGGTCGCACACGGTGGACGGATTCATGATGATGATTAGTTAAACTTTTTTTGGCACCTTTCTCTATCCTGCATGCTAAATTACATGGCAGACCCTTTGTTTATGGTATTTTTAGTTCCGTCCCTTATCTTTTAATTATTTTGTATGGTTCTGATTACTATTATGTAAATTCTGATTTGTTTCAATTTTGTCATTCAATTGAAATTGATTGTATATCATGTTTTTATTTCAATCCTTATTCAATCCATTGATATTTTCTATACAGAAGATTTCATTTTTTCATTTTTATTTTTTGATTGAAATTGATAATATATTTAGTTTTCATTTCGACACTTATAATTTTTTTTATTTTAATTCCTTTATTTTTTGTTATATTTCTGAAATAGTCCATATATATATGTGTGTGTGTGTGTGTGCACGCGCGCGCGCGCGTTCTTAGCTTTGATTTTTAATTTTGATTATTTTCTCTTTTGTTAAGGTAGTATTTAAAAAAAAAACTTTGGTTCTTAAATTTTAGTTTGTGTTTATGATAATTTTAAAATTGATATTTTTTAGTTTTTTCTCTTTGTTCTTTCTTTTAGTTTTTTTTTTTATTTTCAAGTTAAATGAATTTTTTCAGCTAATAATTTTTTTTATCATTTATTTTATTTTTTTGTTTGCTCTCTTGTTAAAGTTTTTAGGTTTTTTTTATTCTTTGATTTAATTTTGTTTTTTCCATTATTAATGCAATAATAACGGTAATAATTTTAGTTTTTATTCTTGCTTTCTTTTTTGTTAATATTTTTAATTTTTTCCTCAGGATAATTTAATAAGTTTTATTGTTTGAACATTAATGATAATGGTTATTTTAGATGTTAATGTTTTGATGTTGTTATAATAGGATGTGTTAATGCGTTTTATTACATCAAACCTTGCATGTATAAATATTATATTTTATTTTTGATCTAGCAAAACCTATTAATTGCTTCATTTTCAATAGTTATAAAAATTATTTTCTCAACCCGTAATGTAATGCAGACAATCTAACTAGTTGTATTGTAGACGATAGCACAAGCACATGTGATGACTTGTTCAGAAACAATCCTGTTTACAATACGTGTATTAAATGTCTTTGTTTTTTCTTATTAATATAGGTGTCCAGGATTATCTACGTATATCTCGACTTATCCCACGAGCCCTGATATTCAAAACCATGTAAATCTCTAATGACCATCATATTAACAACCATATAATTTGAACCTAAAACTAAAAAAAAAAAAAATCTTAATTCTAAGTTCTTACTATTAGACTAACTAGTAGATGGTTTTGTATTAAATGTCTTTCATATCAATATTCTATTCCGTAGATAGACGCCATGAGCACATGTGTTGACTTTTAAATCAAAGTTTCATCAACTCGGACAATATAGCTGTAAATGCACTGTGTGCATTGAGCTCTCTTCAATGAATCAATATTTTAGACGGTTGTGATGAAAACAAATATCCATCACTGTGTGTATATTTTCAATGCAAACGTAGAGCTCCCATTCATCCTTCTGAGCACCATATATTTTTCAATTAGTATAAGAGTCAATGAATTAGCTTGCAATTCAGGGATTGACCGGGTGGATCTATTACTTACAGGAGCAGTTTTTTGTTTAGAAATATATTTTTGATATTAGTATATCCAAATAATATAAAAAATATCAAAAAATAATTTTGAAATAAAATACCAAATAAATATAAAATATGGTTAAAGTTGTTTTTCATAGTGATTTTTGTTCTGAAATATATTACAATAATATTTTTTACTTTGATTTTTTAAAAATATTGTTAACCTTGGCATATGAAAATAATATGAAAATATAAAAAAATATTTTTCAAAACTCATTACCAAACAAATACTCAATATAAGGTTCCTGAGTCCACCATAATTTTGCTTAGTGGTGGGAGAATTTGGTGCTCAACATGTTGGATGGATTGACGATGTAGATTGTCAAACATGCCTTATATTAGAGCAGATGATTTGCATGGGAGCCTGGGAGGATGTTGACTTGCCGTGTTTAAGAAAGCAATAATTGAGAAAAGAATGGAGAAATAGTCAAAGAATAACATTATTTCAATGATTCTAATCATCTCAAGTAACTTTCAGTGCCTTGGATTCTTCCACCACCCTCTTACCTCTCTATTTCATGTTTGTTTTTTCTTAGCTTTATGTAAAGAAGAATATCATTGGATCGCAGTAAAGCTACATGCAAACCTCTCCCCCCATGAGCATTAAATCTACGTCCTGTTTCAGACACATACACATGTACCCACAAAAATGGTCTTCCAGAGGATTTTGTACGTGTTTGAAGCTGCCTCGATCATCATCAACATGGGCCAGTCAATGGTTATTGCAGATTTGCAGCCACCATTTGTCTTGCCTCTCTACTTTGGGTTTACACTTTACATGGTGGTTCTAAATGTCTGGCTACCAAAATTCAAAATCATTGGAAACGCAATTACTGCATGTATTTCACTTATCTTTTTGACGTGACATTAATAAATCATTGAGATTGTCTGGTCAAGATTTTGGCTGACAAGACCTAATCCCTTTCGAGTACAAATTAAGCAAGAGTTGCAGGACTTGCCCCTTTCTTTAGGTGGTTTGGTTAAAAAAAACAGCAGCTAAAAAGACGGCTAATTAAATGTAATTATACTTACAAAATATTATTTTTCTTTTTAGTTTTTATTTTATCTTTCTATAATCTATTTTTCTTATTTAATATCTTTTTCAATTTATCTTTTTATTCTTAGGTTGTTTTGAGAATTATGACTTTTTTTTTTGTTATGTTATATATGAGCCTCTTGGATTTGAATATTAGATATATTGAAAATGAGTTTTCATATCCTTTTTAGATTTAATTTTTTAAATTCATCATGATGTTATCACTCAGTTTGTTGGTTTAACAAGTTAATCCAAGTTGATTTTTTTTTTATTGTTTTTTTCTAATTATTTGTAATTTTTTTCTATAATGTTGTCCTGATTTCACGACCTGAATAACAAGTTTGACTAATTAACTTGATATTTTTTTTAGATCCTTTCATTGATTTTTTTAATTTTAATAACACACTCCAACAACTCAATCCTCTTCTTCTTTTGCCAATTCCATCTTTCAAAACATCTGATTTTTGTGTTGTTTGATGGGCAATATTTGTCTTAAGGATAAGGGTAAAACTCTTGTAAAAATCACATTCAATTGTATCGCTTAATATGCACTTAACACGTGTGATTTAGTCTTTTCATATTGCTAATTCATTAAAATCTTCATGTTGGGATAATCTAATTAACATTATTTAATTAATACAAATACCTTAAATTGTTGAGGTATCTTGCAAAAATGACAATACATAACCTAAGAGTCAAGAAATGACCTAAAAAAGGGATTGAATATGCATACAATAATTGTGTAATTGATTTTTTTGTGTACACAAACCAAGTATTAAATATATTCATTCTAATATAATAATAGACTTAACGAATGCTATATAATTTTAAAATATTTTTTTGTATAAAAAGACAAGAAATTTGTTTACTTAAAAGAATGAATAAAGTAAGCTTGAATGATCATCATCAAATTATAGATGAAAGGCTTGTTAAAATATAACAATATTTAAAGAGGGATGAGAGAGAAATCTCAAAAACATCTGGTATTGTAAAAAAAACAAGTCTCAAAGCAACTCCAAGATAATATCATGCCTTGAAGCTTATTGCTAGATCAATTATATATATATATATATATATATATATATATATATATATATATATATATATATATATATATATATATATATATATATATATATATATATATATATAATTGAATATATATATATATATATATTCCATGTTCAATCTAATAATTGAATATATATATATATATATATATATATATATATATATATATATATATATATATCCATGTATAGTTTGTAAATACAAGTATCACATGTTATAAAAATAAATATATATTTTAACTATTAATCGATTTTTTTGATAATCTATATATAAATACATGCACATGAATTTAGTGAATATTATGTATATCAATAAATAACAATTAAGTAGATCGTTATCAACCTATATATTCATGAACAAATTAGTCCCTAGCCTTTAAAATGTTGTTAATTATTTCAATTGATCTTATTTGACGGCAATAATGTAATATAAAGCTTAATTGACATATATAAAAATTAATAACACTAAGGGCGAGGAACTTGATGTAAAATCTCTTGGGAAAAAACAAAAAACAATTGTCAACACTTAGACCTAAGCTATTTTGAGGGATATATTCATTTTTGTCAAAAACATCTCTTCAATTTGAGTTTCGATACAAGATCAATCAAGTTGAAAGGACCAGTTTGTATATAGTACACAAATGAAAGGACTCCTGTCACAGAAACATTTATAGAAACAGTTAAAACACTTTAACACTGGATTTCAAAAGCGATTTTGAAAAAAATAGAAAAAAAATGTTTTTATTTTTACTTTGAAATTAAATATTTTTTGTATTTTTGGATTATTTTGATATGTTATCATTAAAAATAATTTTTTAAAAATAAAAAAAATATCATTTTGATATAATTTTAATTATAAAATATCTTAAAAAATAACCTCAAATCATATTTCAATGAATCACTCCAAGACATTTAATGTTTCCTGGATCAATGAGACAATCCCCGAACACAAACATGGGAACATGTTTGCTAGGCTGCCTGAACCGATATCATTGGCATGTCTACTTGCCGGGATGAGAAAAGGATGGCAAGAAAACACAAAAAAACACAGCCATTTTTAGCTACTCCCCATTCTATTCCCAGCTTCACTTGCCTTTTTCTATATGGATCGGACCCGTTCCTTGTTTTTATAAAAATAAATAGAGGGCCCATTCTAATAATAATAATTATAATAATAAAGTAGCTTCTAGCTATGGAGGGGATATTGTACCACTCAATAAATAAATAACTTAATTAATTAATTATTAATACTACCTTAAATTTCCTTGTTTCTATGAATTAATTAATACCGCCTGTAAATTTCCCAACATAGTTTAGAAATTCTTTTCGACAAACTAGCATATGTAAAGCATTTCCCCCGTAAAATAGTAAAGTTCGTGATTGAAAATATATACATTTTAAAAAGTCACCGTGAGATTTTAAAAAGTATATATTAAAATGAGCTAGCATAAATTCTCAGAGAGAAAGAGGAGATAAAAGTTTTTTTAAAATGAATATATAATGATAACCATTATTAGTTTTTATTAATTTTATTTTTCAGTTTTTTTTTTAATTTTATTCTTATAAAAAACCATTACATACAGAAAAATAAATAAATGGATCCATTTATCGTCTTATATAATTGGACAAACCTGAAATACATTTGTATGTTTCTAATTATATTTATTATATGACTGTATATTGTCCAATTTCTTATGTCACCAGTAAAGTTTTTCCTTCTAAATTGACATAATTATACTATTCATTTAAAAAAAATCCCCTTGATTTATATAAAGATAGGAAAGCTTTTTGAAATCGCTAAAAATGTTTTTAAAATGAAAAAATAAAGATTACACAACCGTTAAAGTTTTACTTTTTTTAAACAAAATAACATGATAATCTTGTTAGCTAAAGGGAATTTTCTTAATTAAAAAAAATAATAATTGGATCTATTTGGAGGAAAACATTAGACAAAAGGATATATTAGAGAATTGAGTACTTAAAAAAGACATTATAGACATGATTAGAAATGCAAGGACATATTAAATATTTGACCAATAGTTTAAGGATATATTATGTTATTCATCCAAGAAAATTATAAAATAAAGTGATTTCACACACTGTCTATGCATGTCAATCACTAATTAAGACCTATGCTTATTTGACAATGAGATAAATATCATATTCTTAATAAAAATAACTAAGTACTTGATTGATTAATTTTATGAATACAAGTGCTTACTAAAAAATCAAAATTATTACAAATACATATATAAAAAAAATCATCAAATACAAGTATTTCATATATATATATATATTAACCAAAATATAAATGTTATGGCTGATTTACTGTTTATTTTGTTACCATTCACGTAGACACAGTTCACTGTAAATTGCTACAGTGCAATTATCATTTTACTTTTGGCACCGAAAATTTTTAGCCCTAGAGACGAGATTATTTTTGAATTTTATAGGAGACATAGATGGTATTACCAAATTTGTTGCACACTAAAACTAAGAAAACAACCCTGAAAAATGACAAAATATTAGCTCCGGAACAAGTGTTGTTCTTAGTTTTTCCAATATTTTTGCACATTATATCTACTGAAATAACCCAAAAAAAGAAGACAAAATAGAACACTGTAACAGGGGTAGCATGGTATTTTCCGTGCTAGGTGTTTTGTAATTTTGACTGGATTTAGAGGTGTATACATAATTGACTAATATTTTTTTATTTTTTTTCTGAAGCACTGGAAGGCACGTCGTTCAGACGCCCCCACGGTGTTTCACTGTGACGTGCCTATAAGGCAGTGCATGCAGGGTCTTTAGGCGGTCAAAACTGCACTTTCATTGTGACTCCTGGTTTGTCGCCCTGTCCTCTGTCCACCAATATAATGTGTGTCAGTATTCGGGGTTCAGGTAATCGTTGGCGAACAATTTTAGATTTTTTCTTTGTTTTCTCTTTCCTTTCACCGCACCTTACGTCTAGGTCCTTCATATGAGTAATTTGTTTATTTTAGTCCCTAAGATTTTGATTTCATTTTTATTTCTTTAATTGAAAGTTTGATTGTTTTCAATTGTACCCTTAATTAAAACTGATTATAAATGTTGTTTTTCATTGCAGTCCTTGTTTTTTTTTTTAATTTCTTTTTTGTTCATTTAATTTTTCGGTACGCAGGTTTTCATTTCTTTTAATTTTATCCTTCAATTGAAATCGGTGATATATGTTACTTTTCATTTCAGTCCTCATTCTTTTAATTTTTTATCAAAATTAAACAACAATTATCTTTAAAAATACCATTATTTGTTTTGGTCACAAAGTGTTTGTTTGTTTTAATTTTATCCTTATTATATATATATATATATATATATATATATATATATATATATATATATATATATATATATATATATTGTTTTATTGTGTCCTCCAATTGAAATTGGTCATATATGTTACTCTTCATTTGTTTCGGTCCCAAGATTTTATTTGTTTTAATTTTATCCTTCAATTGGAATTAATTATATAATTTATTTTTCATTTCGGTCTTTATTCTTTGAATTTTTTATTTAATATTAATTCCCTTGGTTTCTTTTTGTCATTCTTGGGCAATGTTTATTTTTTATCCATATTTATGTATCTATGCTTTTAGTTTTTGTTTTTAATTTTTGTTAAGGTTTTATTTTTAATTGGAACAATCCTGAAATTTTAATTTATGTTGGTGATCATCGTAAAATTAATATTTCTACCTTTTTCCCTTTGTTCGTTTTTTGTGTTTTATGTTATTTTTATTTGTTCTTTGGAACATATGATTTTTATGACTTTATTATTTGCACAATAATAATGATAATTTTAGTTATTATGTTTTTTTTTGTAAGAATATTTTGCTTTTTTTTTAGTTTTTCAGGACAATTTAATGATTTTTAATTGTTTGAGTAGTAATGTTGACAATAATTTTAACTATTATAGCAATAATAATGACCGTAACATATGGATGAATTTTTAATTTATATTTTTATTTTTTTATTGATAGAAAATTAACTATTTTTTTATTTGATTATTGTAGATATTTTCACAATTTATATTTTATTTTTGTGTTTGATTTAAATTGAATTATAAAATGAACTAATCTTGATATAGTGAATTCAATAATTCTTGCTTTTTTAATGATGATGATAATTTTATGATAGTTATTTCATTGAAACCTATTAAACAGATCAATTTATATCGATTTAAAATTCATATATTTTTTAGAAAACTTGCGCTTGACAGGAATTCTATATAAATTTATTATTTTACTAAATTTAAATTATAATAATTTTTTTTTTATATAATTAATATTTTTTATATTAAAAAAATATAATACCGTGTGCGACGGGATATTAGCTAATATATATATATAAAAATACAGTGCATGCTCGAATTGAAAGCCGGAGACCGCACCCCTCCTCCGATGGCGGTACAATAAGAAAGGGGAAGGCCTGCCGACTGAGTTTTCTGAGTGAGGGTCGTAATCGAGCTTTCATAGAAAGCCCATCTATCCATCTCTCCATAGACGATGTAAACATGATATCTCAACATTCAATTCACATCTATCGCCTATCGGTTATAAACTACAAGGTTGCAATTTTCGATTTTTATTTTTGTACAAACTGGTCCTCGAAACCTTTACGTCTGTACTTAACCCTTATTTCTTTTTTAATACCACCCGTAAACAAAAATAATTGGCTAAAAATAAAAGGAAAATCTCAAGGATAAGAACTAAAATAATTTTGTGGGTCCACTTTGTTTATATTAGTTCAAAAACCAAATTATCCCTCAAGTGATATTATAACAATTAAAAAAATTAAAAGGGGAAATTGTAAAAAAAAAAAATCCCCTTTTAATTTTTTTTACTCTGGTAAAAGATGCAATAATCACCAAAAAGCGCATTCAATGACTTGAATCCGTTGTCTCTTCATATACAGGGCATTGATACGTTCATTCACTAATGAAAACTAAGAAGTAGCCCTCTCTATTCCTGAACTAATGCTCGAAGATTGTGAGGCCCGGGCCTTCCCATCCACATCAATTCTGCAAATTGATAGTTGGCTTTCTCGCTTGGATGGCTGCCATCAAAGAATAAATATTCACTAGCGTCGTCGCACAACTGGTACTCTTTTATCGTTCTCTTTCCACCACAGCTCGGGATTCCTCTGTACGGGCCTGTGCCACAGCATGCCACTCTACCCTTCTTGAAGCCTTCAAAGATTGTAATTTGTAAATGAAAAACGAAAGCAGGGATCTCTTTTTATCGGATAATTATGATCGGCTGCTGTTTGATGCATGATCAGGTAATAGATGAGAAAGGGGATTTACCGTATTTTGAAGGATTGTTAATTCTTTCGCCTAGTGATGTGTAGAAATCAAAGTTTGAATACTTGAATCCTTTTAGCTGCCCCGTGAGCTCTTTCAAGACTTTAGCCAGTTCTCTGTTGTGTAGCTTAGCCAGCACTGTGAGTTCATCCACGCAACCGCGAGTGTTGTTTTGCAGAACTGCTCTCGCGTATGGAGAACAGCCCAAGGGCTCCACATTTAGGAATCCAAATCTCCTCCCTCCGTTCTCGTATATTTCCTGAATTAAGCACCAAATTTACACCCATAAGCCATGAATTGTCAAGAGAGAACAAGGAGATTTTCAAAACCAAGCACAATTAGCCTACTTTGATTACAGTTGTCAGGTTACCAACAACCATCCCAACATAATCTTTTTTGGAGTAGGAATGAAATGCACTGAAGTTTGTGGAGAATGGTGCCAGGTAGTCATTGCTCCCTATGCTGAACAAGTAAATAGCTTTAGACAATAACGTCCTGGTTTCTGTGTCACCTCTTTCTTCTCCGAGCTGCTGCTTCACTTTCCTGAAATAACTTAACTGAGTTTTCAGGTCTATTACCTGTAAGAGAAAAGTGAAAAGTCAGCAGAGATGATTCGAAGAACTGTAATCTTACGTGAATTTAGATAACATACAAATCCCTTATTCGTTTCAACCAAAGCACCAGCTCCTCCTGATGCAAAGTTGACCCCAGCTAGATACTGATGGTTGCCAGGTTGTAGATAGGGTGCAATGAATGGCAAGTTTAGATACTCAGCTGTAACATAGTTGCAGGTTTTAGAATTTCATTTAAATGGAAGCTAGAACAAGGGACCCAGAATTCATAATACAAGAATATCATGTGAAAGTCTTACCGATGAAGTCAGGAATTATTCTACCATCGGAAAATCTCCCGGTAGGGTGCTTAAAGAATGTCTCGCCGTATGGCCAGAAGTCTGCTCTCCCAAGAGCACTTTTCAGGTAGTTATTGTTACCGGCATCAAATAGTGAATCTCCAAAGACAAACATCGCTGCATCACCACTTGGAGACCATGGACGCTGGCTATAGCAGCTCGAAGGGATGAGAAGGCTCGCGTATACGAGCAGCAAATGAAAACTGGAATTCGATGAATTAGCCATCTTTTAACTTGCTCACCTGCTGTTATGATCTGCTAATTTCTCTTCGCTATTTATTTATAGAGTTTCTTGGCTAGCTTCGATCATCGTACAAGACAGAGCTAATTAAAGAAGGCAAAATTATATTTTAGTTCCCATACTTACGCAGTTGTGTGTGTTAACACCCGTTTGAAACATGGCTGATTTTCACAAAATGTTGGTCCAGTTAGTCTCAACAAATGATAAAGAAGTTGATTGATTCTTGTATTCATACAAAGTGACAATGATGTATTAAAAATATTGAATTATTCCATTTAATCAAATCAATCCCTTAAACAACATTCCAATAATTATTTATTTTTGTATTAAAAACCATTTTAAGATATATTTTCCTGTGGAAAAAACAAGAACTGATTCTTGTACTCATAGAAAGCGACATTGATGTATTGATAAGGGCGTTCGTTCATCAATTGGAGCCCATCGACTAAAATCTTGGTATCGATTGACCTAATCTAATACATAGAAGGTACAGCGATTATTTGCTACAAAAAAAACAGGGACAAAATGATGTCTTTTCCTAATAAAAGGGGGCAATAAAACAAAAAACATCCAATGGAGGGACTGAACTTCAAATCTTCAGCCTTCGGTTGTACAGTTCAACATGATTTTGTCAACGTTGTAATTGCATTGACTGGTTCTTCTTCGAGCCTACACTTCTAGAGAAATGAACTATTCCCAACCACTGAGACTACGAAAGTCCGTTAAGCTTTAAATCTCATGGTGAAGGTACTACTCGTCAGAAAAGTCTATTTCTTTTTATAAATGGAACCGACGGCTAGAAACTTCTAGGCAAATAGAACTAATCATCAGGAACTTTTAAGAATTTCCATTGTGCTTTTTGTAATGTTTTAAAATTTACTCTAAATTTTATTTTAGATATAAGGATTAAATTATATATAATTTCTGCTCTAATTATTTTTTATTCCAGTACTTTATATATAAAAGCATATAAAGTATCTGATCTAATTTATAGTATTTTTTTTCTTCAAAAATCTAGTATGCTCAAGAATCTCAAATAATAAACATGCTTATATATATATATATATATATATATATATATATCCTATAAAATTAAGTGATGCAACAACACCTATAAAATTAAGGTCGACATGTCCTAGGGTAAGGCTTATGAAGTTCTGAATATAATAAAAAATACAAAATTGGACCTGGTCGTCTTTTGCAACTGTTCTGACAGCCGGAGGAAATCAACAATTGCTATTTCTTTTCTTCCAGAACACCATTAAATAAAAAACTACAAGGGGGGAGGCTGGGTGCTGGAGAGGTGTAATGCTCGCTCATGTATAAAACACTATAGATGATGATAGTATGTTTCGATGACAGGAGTTCATATTATATATTTGTTTTTCTTTTTCATCTTTAAAGTTCATGAAAATATATATATGGTTTTCAGTTTTTACCTTTATTTGTTGGTCTTTTGAGGCCATAAAAAAGTTTAGCATGATTTATAAGGTGTTTTGGGTGAAATATAAGTTGAAAATAGATCATTGATAAAAAAAAGCTTAAGCCTTGAGTTTCCAGCAACCAATCGCAATGATCAAAATTTAGGTAAGATTAGACGGCAAATCATCTGAATGTTTCTAAAAACATTAGGGTTGACAACATGTGCAACAAAAAAAATAATAATGGTTAATGACATGTTATTTCTTTATCGTTTATCTTTAATTTTATCATTCAACAATAAATTGAGATTATCATTGTCTCAAGATACGATTTGAATATTGCAGGTTATTCAAGTTAGTTAGTTTTTTTTTTAATCTTTTTTAATTGAATGTATTTTTTTAAAATTTATCTTTCAACATTAAGTTATTAAGAATTAGACTTAATAATTTTTTTTATTTTCCTTTTATAAAATCATCATGATCTTATAACTCAGGTTGCGGGTTAGTCTAGTTGACTTGAACTTTTTTTTATTGTTTTTAGCATATTCTTTTTTCAATTTCATCATTTAGTATTGGGTTGATTAAAAAAATTAGTCTTTATAATCCGTTTTGATTTGTGTTCTATAAGGTTACATAAGTCATGAGTTTGGTCGGTTAACTTTTTTTTTTTTTAATTTCATCCTTCAATATTGAGTTGATTGAGAATTAAGTTTCATAATTTACTTCAATGTGTTTTCTATGGAGTTACATGGTTAACTTGGATTGACTTGACATGTTTTTTAGTTTATTTTTATTTTCAATTTTATTATTCAAGATTGTGGTATTGAAATTTGGGTTTTTTATTTTCTTTTTATAGGTTTATTAGGGTCTCATAACTCAAGTAGTGGATTTAACAAATTATCTGGGGTTGACTTAATTCAATTTTTTAATTGAATTTCATTTTAAATTTTATCTTTCATCAATGTGTTGATTGAGAATCATATTTCATTTTTTTATTTGTTTTATATAGAATTATTAGAGTCTCATGACCTAAGTAATGGATTTGACAAGTTAATCTAAATTAACATTAATCGATCTAATATGTTTTAGTTTCTTTATGTTTTTTTTTTAAATATTGTTCAATTATTTTTAGTCAAACTATATTTTTATTGGTTATCCGGATTATGTTTGAAATTACCAAGTTTATCAAATTATGGCATGGCATTTCCCATATAGTTTGTTTTTTTATACTAAAAACTATATTAAAAATATCTAAATAATTTTCCATATTAGAAAAATATTTGATCTACTAACAACGTAACGCGGACAACAATCTAATGTGTGTTTATGTATATAAACTTGTGTTTTTCTTAATGTATGATGGTTAGGAAGAGTGTGTTTCTTTGCTAAACTTTAAAAACACCTCAAAACTATTATAGTATTCTTCTTTTCCATCAAACTATTTTTAGTTTTTGTTTTTGTTTTACTATCTTACTATTTTAGATCTTCAATAAGGAGTTTCATTAGAATTATTTTTGTAAAACACATCAAGTTTTTATTTATTTTTTTTAAATATAAAGTCGGTTTATATATATATATATATATATATATATATATATATATATATATATATATATATATATATATATATGTATATATATAAATGCATACAATTTAGATGGAATCTTGGATGAAAAATCTTTAAAATGAATCTTGAGACTACCTTATAGTTAGATGATAATTGTGAGGTTTCCTCTTTTTTCTTACATTTTTTTTCAATTTATTCTATTTTATTTTTAAATTATTTTAGTTTATACATGCCAAATTTATATGTTAAATTGATAATTACCCAACAAGGTTGTTTCTACCCGTTCTCTACTGTAATTAAATTCAATTATAGTATTTGATTTGAATTCAATTGATAAATAAATTAAATTCACAAGTTTGAAAAAAATGATAAAATTAAATATATTTTGCCCTCATTATCTTCATTTTTTTTAAATAGATGAGTATTTTAAAAATGTTAGTTTTAATATTAAATTTCTTATTTTTAGAATTGTAAATAGAAAAGATTGATATTTAATTAACTTTTATGGTATTTGAAGATATTACAATTCATATAGAATTCAATTCCTAACATATAAAAAAGACTTCAAATATAGAATTTCATTAAAACCCTTGAATTGAATTTTAAAAAAATTCTAAATATACTTGATGTGTCAATCTACTTGTAAATTGATATCGCTAATGGAAGGACTAAACTCTTATTGAAACCAAGAGTTTAAGATCTTCCCTAGCTCCTTTAAATAAATTGGGGGTGTTTGGCTATGTGTTTTAATTTAAAAAAAATAATTTTTTTGTGTTTTATTTGTTAATATCAAAAATAATTTTTTTAAAAATAAAAAAATATTATTTTAATATATTTATAAATAAAAAATACTTTAGAAAACAACTTCTACCACACTCATAAACATCTTTATTATCTAATTAATTTGAAGGATTTGGTATAGTAGTTAGGGATTTATATATTTTTTTGTTTGACTATGAGGGTTCCAAATTTAAAACTATCATCCAAATACTTTTCTTATAATACATAAAGCTAATATAAAAGTTGCATTTTTAAGATTATTTTAGAAGAGATTTAATCTTTATTAATATACCCTTTATAATAAAAAATATATTTCAGAGACGAGATCATTGAATAATCTCCCCTGATTTCTTATTTTCGACCCATGATTTGTAACTTTTGCATGAGTCCTTGACAGAAAGTTCTGTGACATCATCTACTTGTTCTAACTTCTAACCTTACAATAATACAATAATGGAACGACTTTTCCTTGTATTTTGTCATATGTGCTGCACCCACATCACAGTTAAATTAGAAAAAAATATTAAATAAATAAAGTATCCCCTCATAACTAGATACATTGCCTGTCCGGCTAAGGCTAAGTAAATAATTTTTATAATTATTAAGTTTAAAATAATTAATATGATTTGCTAGTTCAAAATAAAATACAATATCTATATATGCAAAGTTTGATATAATGAAATAGATCAACACATTCTATTATAACAACAACATCATCGAAGTCTTAACATCTAAAATTATCACTATTATTATTGGCAAAATAATAAAAATTATTAAATTATTTCGAGAAAAAAAACTTAAAAACATTAACAAAAGAGTAAGTAAGAACAAAAACTAAAATTATTATTATTATTATTATTATTATTATTATTATTATTATTGTGTTAATAAAGAAAAAATAAAATCAAATCAAAGACTGAAAAAACCCTTTGTCAAATTATCACAAACACAAACTTAAAATTAAGAACTAGATCTTTCAAAAAAATACCACCTCAATAAATAAATAAAAATTAAAAACTAAAGTTAAGAACACACATATATAAACATTGAAAAAAATAAGGAATATTTTCATAAATATAAAAAAAATAAAGGAATTAAAATAAAAAAATTAAAAGTATAAAGACCAAAATAAAAATAAAATATATTATTAATTTCAATCAAAGAATAAATTGAAAAAATCAAAATCTCTGTACCGATTATATTAACGATTTAAAAACAATCCAAAAATTAAAAGAATAAAAACCGAATTGAAACCTAAGTAAATACTCAATTTCAATTGAATAACCCAATTGAAATAAATCAAAACTTATATAATAGAAATCAGAATCATGCAAAACAATTAAAAGATGGAGGATTGAAATGAAAATACCATAAAACCAGGGGTTTGCCTTTTACTTTAGCATAAAGAAGAGAAAATGGGAAAACAACTTTCAACCGAACACCTTAGTTCACGACGCCTCACACCATGAGAAAGATGACACAGCGACACATTGGTTAAGAGGCCAAATGAGTATTTTATGATACCGCAAACCATCGTTCACGCCGCCCGAAGCGGGTGTGAGGCCGAATACCTTTAGGTGTGTGTGACCCACGTGCGCATAATATTCGATAGATAATAATAAAAAAAAATATGGTCTATTAACACCCCAGCAACAAAATCTTCAATTTTATCTTATTAGAAGGTAGATTAGTATTTAACCATTTTAATAAAATGAAAATTTCTCGGAACCCCTCTCGTCCAGAATTATTTTTTTGTCTTATTAGAAAGCAAATTAGTATTTATTAATTTTTAAAAAATATAAAATTCCTACGGAACCCCTTCCGAGAGTAACTTTTTTTTTTTGGTTTTTTTTCAAGGAATAAAATGGTTATTTTACTGTGCTCATAAATATAAAAAAATCAATGAACTGACCGAACTGAACCGACCCAAAAAATGAATAAGCCTAAAATTATACTATTAGAATCTACAATGTTTTCACTCACAATGAACAGTGAAATACTGATATCTTTTTATTTATTTTATAATAATTAAAAATCTTAGTTTATAATGGTTATGAAGAGTGTGTTTCTTGGCTAAACTTTAAAAACACCTCAAAACTATTATAGTAGTCTTCTTTCCCATCAAACTATTTTTAATTTTTGTTTTTGTTTTACTATCTTACTATTTTAGATCTTCAATAAGGAGTTTCATTGGAATTATTTTTGTAAAACACATCAAGTTTTTTTTTAAAATATAAATTCGGTTTTTATATATATAAAAATGCGTACAATTTAGATGGAGTCGTGGATGAAAAATCTTTAAAATTAATCTCGAGACTACCATATAGTTAGATGATAATTGCGAGGTTTCCTTTTTTTTTTTTTTTCTTACATTTTTTTTTTCAATTTATTCTATTTTTTTTTTCAATTATTTCAGTGTATACATGCCATATTTTTATGTTAAATTGATAATCACCCAACAAGGTTGTTTCTACCGGTTCTCTACTGTAATTAAATTCAATTATAGTATTTGATTTGAGTTCAATTGATAAATCAATTAAATCCACAAGCTTGAAAAAGTGATAAAATTAAATATATTTTGCCCTCATTATCTTCATTTATTTTTTTAGTAGATGAGTAGTTTAAAAATGTTAGTTTTAATATTAAATTTCTTATTTTTAGAATTGTAAATAGAAAAGATTGATATTTAATTAACTTTTATGGTATTTGAAGATATTACAATTCATATGGAATTCAATTCTTGACATATAAAAAAGACTTCAAATCTAGAATTTCATTAAAACCCTTGAATTGAATTTAAAAAAAAATTCTAAATATTCTTGAAGTGTTAGTCTACTTGTAAATTGATATAGCTAATGGAAGGGCTAAACTCTTATTGAAATTAAGAGTTTAAGATCTTCCCCAGCTCTTTTAAATAAATTCGGGGTGTTTGGCTATGCGTTTCAATTTTTTTTAAAATAATTTTTTTGTATATTTTTAGGTCATTTTCATTTGTTAATGTTAAAAATAATTTTTTAAAAATAAAAAATATTATTTCAATATATTTATAAATAAAAAACTTTAAAAAACAACTTCAACTATACTCAAATATCCTTACTATCTAATTAATTTGAAGGATTTGGTATAGTAGTTAGGAATTTAAATATTTAAAACTATCATCCAGAGACCTTTCTTATTATACATAAAGCTAATATAAAAGTTGCCTTTTTAAGATTATTTTAGAGATTTAATCTTTATTGATGTACTCTTTATAATAAAAAATATATTTCAGAGACAACATCATTGAATAATCTTCCCTGATTTGTTAATTTCGACCAATGATTTATAACTTTTCTACGAGTCCTTGACAGAAAGTTCTGTGACATCATCTACCTGTTCTAACCTTACAATACAATAATGGAACGTGTAGTACCTTTCCTTGTATTTTGTCACACGCGTTGCACCCAAATCACAGTAAAATTAGAATAAAAAAATAAAAAATAAAAAAAATCCTCATTTATTTCATAACTAATTAAATTGCCCTTGAGTAAATAATTTTTATAACTATTAAAATTAAAATAATGAATAGATTTTATTAATTCAAAATAATATATAAAAAAAATCAATATGAACCGACCTGAAAAATGAATAAGCCTCAAAATAATTATTTTACTGTGCTAATAAATATAAAAAAATCAATAAATCAATGAATTGACCGAACTGAACCGACCTGAAAAATGAATAAATCTAAAAATACATTATTATATTCCACAATGTTTTTACTCATGATGAACAGGGAAATACTGATTGTTTTAGTTTATTTTATAATAATTAAAAATCTTAATTATTCTTGCCATATTATTGACCAAGACTAGTTATACCGAAAGAAACTCATTATTCTATCTAAGATAAACTTATTATCTTATCTATTTTTAAAATCAATTGAATTGTGCTTTTGACCTGCACGTCGTTTATCATGCTGTCCAAGAATATTTTGGAGTCATGTTAACTCAGCCCAAATCAACTCCTAATATATACACCCACACAAACGAGATTGATACTGATATCCCAAAACATTTTTCAGATTTTTATTTTCGTGTTTATATGTCCATTTGACATCTTTTATTATTCAACACGTTATCGTTTCGTCCGTGTAACAAGAAACACCATCATTTTTCACTAAACAACATTGAATATGAATTATTTTGATTATTATTCTAATTATTTTATCATGATTATTAAATTACTATAATTATTATATTGTTATTATAACAATTATTGTAAATATTCTAATTATTATTGATAATATTATCTTTGCTATCATCGTTATTGTTATAAAAAAAAATTATTTTTATTTTTATTTTTTAAGACTTATTCTTTATATTATTATACTAAAAATATTCCATGACACAAAGATTAAATTAATTTTCTTTGTTTTTTTTTTAAAACTTAGTTTATTTTTTTTATATATATATTTTAAGACGTTAATATTAAACAACTATTAAAATATATAATTAGCTGCATAAATTTTTTAGAATACATACCTTTAAAATAATATTTATAATTATTTAGAATGTCTTTTCCATGATAAAATGAATATATTAAAAAACTAAATAAATACAAGTTTAGTGGGTTGATTATTTCTTTGAAATGTATAACATCATAAAAAAATAATGTAGGACCATGAATATTTTTTTTACATGTTATAAAATTTGGTTCTGATTGCGGTAAAGCGTAGAGCAAGTCACTTATATATTTTTTCACTAAAATAATTTGGCCTAATTTTTCCACATGTTTTGTCAACTTGTGATTTCGTATATTTTTTTTACATGATATTAAATATGAAATATTATACATAAAAAGCCCCAAAAGTCAAAATTTAACAAAAACAACATAATAAAATAAATAAATGACAAAAAAATAATTTTATTAGCTTAAAAAAATCATTTTACTTGAAGAATAAATAAAATTAAAAAACAAAAAAAAAAAAAAAAACAAAGAGAAAAAAAAAATATCAATTCTCAAATGATAACAAACACAAATTAAAATTTAAGGACTAAATTAAAAACAAAAACGTACAGCCTCAACAAAATAGAAAATAAAAAGTAAAAACAAAAACCATAAGCATATACATATAAACATGGAAAAAATAGGAACTATTATATATATATATATATATATATATATATATATATATATATATATATATATATATATATATATATATATATATATATAGGAATTAAAATAAAATAAAAAATAAAAATTCAAAAATATAAGGATTGAAATGAAAACAAAATATATGATTAATTTTAATTGAAGAAAAAAATTGAAAAAATATCACACTTTTATATCGAAAATATTAAGGGATTTAAAACAATTAAAACAATAGGTACCAAAATGAAACCTACATATATAATTTATTTCAATTGAATGACAAAATTGAAACAAATCAAAACTTATATCACAGAAATAAGGACCATACAAAACAATCAAAATATAAGAGACTAAAATGAAAAAAAAAAAACATAAATAAAGGGGACTTACATGTAATTTAGCCTACAGATGAGAGAAAATGGGAAAAAATGAATATTTTTCATCATTATAAAATACCGTACGCGCCATTCAAAAGATGTGTTAGGCCAAAAACTGTTAATGAGGCTGGTAGAAACGGCAATAGAATTCAGCAAAAAATAATAATAAAAAAGGCCAAATGTCTTAAATACCCTACAACCACCTCTTGCTATTTGTGTTTTATGAGGGCATGTCCATATTTATACATTTTCAAAACATGTGAAAACCTAGTAATAACACGTCATCAACTCTTTATTTTTGTCTTATTTGGTGATATTATGATTATTTTACTGTACAATAAAAATGTGAAATTCTGATAACACCTTTGATGACAACTCTTGATTTTTGTCTTATTTAAAGGTATTATAATTATTTTACCGTGTATAAAAATATAAAAAGTTAAAAATACCCTTCATTTCAAGGTTAAAATTGAGGTGTGTTAAGAATGTAAAATAATAATTATATTATTACAATATGATGTAATCTGTGTCTATTGATATAATAATTTCTCTATAGTATTTCGACGACTTAATTTGGCTTATAGTGTAATAGTTTGCTCTAAATTTTACAAGGTATGCTTGCTTGTTTTGGTTAGCGTTATAAAAAAATTTCAGTGTAAGAAAACAAAATTCTATATGTTGGTTTGCTTGATTGAAACGCCACATATACAAGGAGCTTGCTTATGTCATTTCATTTATGCCCTACTATTGCCATGCTATACAGGTATAATACCCCTTGACAATTTTGTACTTTTTTTGCTCCAATTAACACATTTTCTATTGGATAATGAAAAATCATTTGATTTTTAGTCACTCGAAGCCAACTTTTATGTTTTTTCTTGGCTCCATTTGATACAAATTTCTTGTTCGTGAAAGTGTGTAAGATGGTGATAAGAGCTGGGTACGTGAAGCACTTGCTGCGACTGCATGGGGAGCGTCTGCTGCGACTGCATGGGGAGCGTCTGCATACTATTATTATTATTATTATTTTATTTCATTGTTTTATGTTCTGTTTATTTCATTATTGTTTGAGTCAGTATTTGAATAGGTCAGAGAATAAGGGATTAGCCAGAGTATCCCTAGTCTTCAGCTTCCCACGTTTGTAGTTCCTATTATTAAGCTTACCGTTGTGTGGAATAGCCTATTTAGGCCTCTGTTCCGAAGAAGGAAGGCATGCAATCAATAAACAAGTACCTTTCTCTATTATTCTTCCCTTATCTAAATTCTTCTTATCAGTGGTATCAGAGCGCGGTTCAACCCATGGACACGCGTGGTAAAACTAATGCGGAGTTTCGTGCTGAGATCACTGAAGCTCTTGGACGACACGACGCCAATTTTGATGAATTAAATCAGAATTTTAATCGGGTCAACGACGCTCTTCAAGGAGTCATGGCTGAACTCCAAGCAATGAGAATTGCTCAGACCCATCGTGCCAGTGAGAGGGAAGTAAATCCTTTTGCTGGGGGAAGTTCTTCTCATGACAGGTCATCGGCAAACTTCAATGCTGACAGAAACCACACCACCCTCAAGTTAAACTTCCCAACCTATTCAGGAGAAGGAGAGGATCCCACGGGCTGGATATTTAAGGCAGAACAATACTTTGAATTCCAGAACATTGACGCTCCTCGACAGGTACAATTGGCTTCCTTCCATCTCTCAAGCGTGGCATTACAGTGGTACCGTTGGTATACGAAAAACAAGGGCCAATTACGCTGGCATGAGTTTGTTTCCGCCCTTCTCCACCGTTTCGGACCAACTGAGTATGATGACCCGTCCGAGGCATTGTCCAGACTTAAACAAACCACAACGGTGAATGCATATCAAGAAGCCTTTGAGAAATTATCTCACAAGGTTGATGACCTTCCCGAAAGTTTCCTGGTGGGATGCTTTATAGCAGGATTAAAGGATGAAATTCGTTTGGATGTTCGTGTTAAGCAACCAAAAACTCTCTCAGAATCCATTAGTGTGGCTCATCTGATCGAAGAACGAAATCAATTCCAAAGGAAACTCAACAATCCAGTTAGATCAGCAACAACAACCCCCTTCCAGCCGAAACCAGCACATCCAAACAACCAGGGGCTCCTGGGCCCTTTCCCGGTTCAACGAACAGCTCAACCAGCCACCCCAATCCGACGCATAACAGGACAAGAGGCGAAGGAGAGACGTGAAAAAGGGCTGTGCTTCTATTGTGATGAACGATATGTCCCTGGGCATCGTTGTTCACGACCTTAGATGTTCATGATGGTGGACGTGCAGCAGAAGGAAGAAGGAGAAGATGTGGACATGGAGATTGTGGAACCTGAGGAAGACATTCCAGAAATCTCATTCCATGCTCTGGTGGGAACCAATCACCCACAAACCTTCCGGGTCATTGGTAAAGCAGGAAACACGAAGGTGACAGTTCTCATTGATGGGGGAAGCACCCACAATTTTATTGATCAGTCCACAGCAACCAAATTAGGACTCCTTGTCATTCACGGCAAAACCATCCAAGTCACAGTGGGAAATAAGGAAATTATTGAGTGCACGGGGCGATGCTTAGGCCTGGCATTATCCATCCAAGGGATCATTGTTCGTGCAGACTTTTTTGTGCTTCCAGTGGCAGCCTGCCAGGTCGTATTAGGGGTGCAATGGCTGGAGACTTTAGGCCCCATCAGAACTGATTACAAAAAGCTCATCATGTCGTTCAAGAGGGGAGGGCAGACGTACACCTTAAGAGGATTGTCAAACAATGAACTTGCCCCTCTCAGTGATAGGGAGTTGATCCATTTATCAGGAGTGGGATATTTTGTGCAGATAGAAGCAGAGACACGGACGAAGACAGCCCCTGCATGGTCACCTGACCTTAATTCTATTCTGTCAAAATTTGCTCATGTCTTCCAGGAACCCACAGCGCTGCCACCTGTGCGCAGCCATGATCACCAGATTCCCTTGATGCCGAATACATCCCCAGTCAATAGTAGGCCTTACAGGTACCCGCACTATCAAAAAAATGAGATTGAAAAATTGGTCAAGGAGTTCTTACAATCGGGAGTTATTCGCCCCAGTCGCAGCCCATTTTCGTCCCCGGTTCTGTTGATTAAGAAGGCAGATGGATCTTGGCGATTTTGTGTGGATTATAGGGCACTAAATGAAATCACAATTAAAGACAAGTTTCCCATTCCAGTCATTGACGAGTTGCTTGATGAATTGCATGGCGCGAGGTTCTTTTCAAAACTGGACTTACGATCCGGGTATCATCAGATTAGAGTCCAGCCGGAAGACATCCCAAAAACCGCTTTCCGCACTCATGACGGTCACTATGAGTTTGTGGTCATGCCGTTCGGGTTGACAAACGCCCCAGCAACTTTTCAGAGTCTCATGAATGACCTCTTTCGCCCTCATCTACGGTGATTTATATTGGTGTTTTTTGACGATATTCTGGTGTATAGCAGGTCTTGGATGGATCACTTACAACATCTTCGGCAAGTTTTGAGCATTCTCTCGGACAACCAGCTGTATGTCAAGCTATCAAAATGTCAGTTTGGAGTACTTACAGTGAGCTATTTGGGGCACATCATCTCTGCCGAAGGAGTGGCAGTAGACCCGACCAAAATTCAAGCTGTCCAAAATTGGCCAATTCCAGCAACTACCAAGGATGTCCGTGGGTTTCTCGGGTTGGCTGGATATTATCAAAAATTTGTGAGAGGCTTTGGCGTCATAGCTGCCCCATTAAATCAGCTCTTATCCAAGGAGGGATTCCACTGGTCTGAGGAGGCACTCATGGCTTTCAACAAGCTGAAGCAAGCCCTCACGTCCCCACCTGTGCTGCGGCTTCCAAATTTCACACAACAATTTGCAGTGGAATGTGACGCGTGTGGTGATGGGTTAGGAGCAATTTTATCCCAAGACAACCAGCCAATTGCGTATTATAGCGAGGCATTGAAGGGTAAGGCGCGATTACTGTCAACTTACGACAAGGAAATGCTCGCAGTAGTAAAGGCCGTGCGGAAATGGCGAGCATATTTGTTGGGTCGACACTTTGTGATCAAGACCGATCATAAAAGCTTGAAATACCTTCTGGAGCAGCGACTTACCACCCCGTCTCAAGCCCGTTGGCTGCCCAAGATTATGGGGTTCGATTACAGCATCCAGTATCGCAAGGGCAAGGAAAATCAAGGAGCTGATGCTCTCTCTCGCATAGCGGCAGCCCAATTATATGCCATATCTGCTCCTATTACCGACTGGTGGAAGACTCTCCAACAAGAAGTCCAGCAGCAGCCTTATTACAGCAATGTAGCAACCAGACCGACTTTGAAATTGGTCCAACGAGATGGGGTTTGGATGCAGAAGGGGAAGGTACACTTGAGCCCTACATCTTCCTTGATACCTGCTGTTTTGGCCGATGGGCATTCCTCTCCTGCAGGTGGGCATTTTGGCTATTTGAAGACTCTGACCCGCATCTCTTCCAGTTTCATATGGCCTGGCATACGAACTTCGGTCAAAAACTTCATTAAGGAATGTGAGGTGTGCCAGCGTTGTAAACATGAAACCTTAAAACCAGCTGGGTTACTTCAGCCCCTTCCAATTCCGCAGCGCATTTGGACAGACATATCCATGGATTTTGTAGAAGGCTTACCATCTTCGCAAGGATATAGCGTTATCATGGTGGTGGTGGATTGGCTCTCAAAGTACAGTCATTTCATGCCACTTAAACACCCCTACAGGGCTGTGACAGTAGCGAAATGTTTTCTGGATAATGTGGTCAAATTACATGGCATGCCGAGTTCGATAGTGAGTGATCGAGATAAGGTTTTCGTCAGCTCCTTCTGGAAAGCCTTATTCTCGCTACAGGGCACATCACTTAACTATAGCTCCAGTTACCATCCGCAAACGGACGGCCAAACCGAAGTAGTTAATCGGACCTTGGAACAATACTTACGCTGCTTCAGTTGCGACCACCCAAAGGCGTGGAAGGACTGGCTGGCTTGGGCGGAGTATGGTTACAACACGGCGATTCATTCAACAACGAAGGTTTCACCTTTTGAAGCAGTTTATGGGATCCCTCCTCCATCAATGATCTCCTATATACTAGGAACTACCAAGCTTCCAGAAGTGGATCAGTTGCTGCGAACCAGAGAAGTCATCCTGCAGGACCTCAAACGAAATCTCATTGTCGCACAGGGGCGCATGAAATCTCGGGCTGATTTGCGTCGACGGGAGGTCACATTTCAGGTTGGAGATTACGTGTTCTTAAAATTGCATCCATATCGCCAAAAATCAGTCGCCTTCAGTAGTTCCTTAAAACTGTCCCCGAGATTTTTTGGGCCCTTCAAAGTTCTCGCTCGCATTGGACCAGTGGCATACAAATTAGACCTTCCCACAGGGTCACGCATACATGATGTTTTCCATGTCAGTTTACTCAGGAAACATTGGGGAGATATAGCCAAAGACACTGTGGTCACCCTTCCTCCAATAACGACAGATGCTGTGGTGTTACCAGAACCAGAAGTAGTCCTGGATAGAAGGGTGATTCAGAAGGGGAAATACAGGCCAAGAACGGAGATATTGGTGAAATGGAAGGGGGCCCTGCCAGAAGATTCTTCGTGGGAAAATTTGTGGAGATTTGCAAAAACTTATCCTCAATTCAGCCTTGCGGACAAGGAAAATTCAAGGGCGAGGGAATGATAAGAGCTGGGTACGTGAAGCACTTGCTGCGACTGCATGGGGAGCGTCTGCTGCGACTGCATGGGGAGCGTCTGCATACTATTATTATTATTATTATTTTATTTCATTGTTTTATGTTCTGTTTATTTCATTATTGTTTGAGTCAGTATTTGAATTGGTTAGAGAATAAGAGATTAGCCAGAGTATCCCTAGTCTTCAGCTTCCCACGTTTGTAGTTCCTATTATTAAGCTTACCGTTGTGTGGAATAGCCTATTTAGGCCTCTGTTCCGAAGAAGGAAGGCATGCAATCAATAAACAAGTACCTTTCTCTATTATTCTTCCCTTATCTAAATTCTTCTTATCAGATGGTTTGATGAAAATGACCTGAACCATTTGACTAACATGGGGAAGTACATTTCTGCCATGGTGGAAGCCGGTGCGAGGATTACTTTACGCTAGGCAAGAGAACCATCTATGGTTTGGTTTAGTCCTGGTTACTTCTGTATCTGCTGCCGTATATCAATTGTACTAGGATTTTGTCAAGGATTGGGGGCTTCTCAACTCTAAATCCAATAATCTATGGCTAAGAGATGATTTGATTCTAAGAAAACAAAAGCGTCTATTACATGTCCATCGTAAGTTCTCCCTCCATTTAAATCCTACATGTCCTTCCTCTCAAACGTGCGAATATGGAAGGTCTTAGCAGATTGAGAAATTGAATTGCAGGCCTTGAACATAGTTCTTAGAATTGCTTGGCTGGAGGTTGTCATGTGATTCCGCTTCAATATGGAGTCATGGATGCTAGATTTTTTTCTTGGCTTCTTTGGAGGTAATTCGACGTGGCCATTGGAATTTTTACTGGCACGTTATATTTCAGCCTGAAACAACTACGGAATGTCGATTTGAAGAACTTTGTGATCTAAAGAGACGAAAAAAAAATGCTATCCTCTAATATTAATCAGAATGTGTTCAAACAGGTCGGAGAATGAATATCTGAATAATGTTGGAAAGTTCAGGGCAGTGAAAGTAGTCCCCCTGCCATTCCGCGAGACTGATTTTTATGGCTGAGATTTTCTGCCATCAAAATGTACAGAGTTCCCTTGCAATTCATTCCAGGTGAAGTTCCCTGAAGGCTGATATAATTACATAAATGGGCCATATTCAGTACTTCTGATGACATATATGGAATCCATACCTTGTAAGAGAATGCCAGAGTATCCTTGCCATTCTGCACAGATCCAATTGATTATGCGATTGTAATGAAGAAAGCGAGCATCAAGTTTACTTTGTATTTTCTTGTACAATATCAATGAAACTACAAAAAAATCTACATTTTCACATGGTAATGACTTGCATTAATTGGCAGCTACAAAATCCACTTCATTCCTGTGATAAGTTTCAAGCAGAAAATTTGAAAAACTTCTGCAGCCCTTTCAATATATGTTTTGCATGATATAACAAATAGTTGCATTGAGTTGAATGAAGTGGATAGGTCGCCAAAATGAAGCATGTTGAAGATCACGAAGAGAAAGCAGATGGCAAACTCAAATGCTAGTAAACATAATCAGGATAGAATTAATTTACTTCAATAAATCTGCATTAATCACCATTCTTTCCTTCATGTCATGTCCAGACACCCAGGTACATGAGGCAGCAAATGACGAAGGCCCTAATGCAGGAGTTTGTATAATTGCTCTCACGTTGGAGTCTCCTGTTACCACTTCATGAACTGCTGTGATTATTCCACCCTCGTATAATTTACCGTCAGTTTTGGCACCAGCAATGAGTAACGATCTATCATATTGCAGATTTACACTTGTATGTAATGTAGGGCATTTCAGTTTTAATTTCCTTTATATGCATTTGAAATGGCATACAGAGTTATCAACTTGTCAAGACCTTGAAATCGAAGGCATTTCTCAGGACACGCTACATCAGAATTGGAAAGGCTAAAAGAAAAGGTTAGGTTAGAGAAATTCGTACAAGTATTATGAATCATGTGTTTTTTAATTTAATTCCTACTGAAACAAATTATTCTTTTGGACAAGATTAGATTAACATGATTCTCTAAGCTCTAGATGATTGTTTTTTAATCTCTGCGTAAGAACTCCGCAATTTTCCTCGATAGACAGGAAGCAGTAGATTGGATTCTGATCATAGGATTAACACCAACAGCACCTGGAAAAACACTAGAATCACAAACAAATAGGCCCTCTGCTTCCCAACTCTCTCCGTTCTCATCAAAAGCGCCTTCTTTTTCATTAATCCCCATCCTGCAGCTCCCCATTTGATGGGCTGAGGAGTACACCATCCAGTCCTCTACTAGTGACAGTGGCCCTGCAGCTGCATAAATTGTGTCTAAAAATTCCTCCTGATCCTCTTTCTTGATCCCTCTACATTTGATTCTCTGCCCATCACTTCGATGGGTACCCACTTCGACAGCTCCTGCGGCAACTAAAATCTTCAATGCCTGTTGCAGCCCTACCTTGAGATTCTCTTGTAAGAATATTTCCCGTAGAGTGGCCGATGTATTAACGGTCCGATCATTAAAGTTCAAGTTCTTTGTAAAGTCTACGGATTCTAATATGTTAAAGCGAAACTGTGATGGATCGGTCTTAATAAACGAGTATTAGAATGGGTACGTTGAGACCCTCTCCTCTAACCATAAAATAACATATATTCTCATAAGGTTGTATACATACATATATTGGTGGTTTTAAATATATGTATGTGTATAAAATAAAGTTATAGAATTAATACAATGTCTTTAATATCATTTAATTAAAGGGGTATAAATAGAAGGGGTGGTTATTCATTTGGATAATAACAAGAACAAGAGAATAAAAGAGAAAACTAAAAGCAAATCCCTCTCCATCAAAGGGATTGAGAAAAGAAGAAGGTATAGAGGAGAAGATCAACAAATTGATTATCAAAGGATTCTATGCAACAGTTCAAGATCAAAATGGATAACGGTAAGTTCTAAATTCTCCATTGTTCTAGTTTTGAAGGTTTTCATCATCAATATATAAGACTTGTGGGATTAAATGGTTTATTGATTTGGGGATAGATTTCATAAATAGAAATCAGTAAAGATTATAATTAACATGTGGTATCAGAGCTAAATAGAACCCATTAATCTCCCATTAAAGGATTGGTGATGAAATCCGTTTCTTTTATTTAATCTTATTAAACATTGATAACTTGAAATGTATGAAAACAATTATATCAATGTGTAGAGGCCAATTATATCAATGTGTAGAGGCTGAGATTATCTTTCCAATGGTATATTATATGTTAAAATCCATTAAGTAGATCAAAAGTTATGATTTCTTGAAGATTACTGGTTTTAATGGTGGTTTTCGTCATAGATGACGATGAATAAAAAACCAAGCGGTCGACCGGTTCACTTGGTAAAAAACCAAGCGGTCGACCGGTTCAATTCGAAGGGCAATTTGTCTTACAAGCGGTCGACCGGTTCACTTAGTAACCCAAGCGGTCGACCGGTTCATGCAGAAACCCTTTTAATGCATGCAATGTGAAGGGTGTGAGTTCATTTTAATTTGTGCTATCAAGTTAGAAATTGAGATTTATATAAAGCATTAAAAGGAAATCATATTACGTATAACTTGTTAATCACCACAGTGATCTGGTTATATTTAATGTGACGGTAAAGTAAAGATTCATAATTGATCATGATTAAATGATGCTTAAATGACATGAAAGGTTTCGATTGATAAATTAATTACGTAATATATCCTAGGAGATCACCCACAGGTGGATCATTGGGTGTAATAAGTAACACCTAAAGTATTAATCATTTATACTACGGTCGATAATGTGTATACCCACAAGTAGCATTGTTATCGGTTGTATGTATGACTTGATTAATTATTAAAGAAAATCTAAACAAGCATCATGCAAAGTGTATGTATTTATGTATTGCCCATAGGTTGCTTAAATACATACAAGTAAAGTGTTTAGATTTTATTGGTTGATGAATCTATTAAAGTTTCAAAGCACTAACAGTAAGCACGTTGAAAATTTTGCAGTTTCATCAAGTTTGTTTGCTTCTGCAAATTCTGTGGTAAAGTTTAATGGACTCAACTATGAGGAATGGTCTGAACAGATAAGGTTTTCTTTGGGTGTAATGTCCCTAGACCAAGCCATACTCACGGATGAGGAGTCAGCAGCCATTACGGATGCGAGCTCAGAATTGGAAAAGTCTCGTTATGAGACGTGGGAGCGCTCTAACCGGCTGTGCCTGAACTTACTGAGGATGTCGATGGGGGAAAGTATAAAGCCATCTATGCCTAAAATAGAGAAAGCAAGGGAATTCATTTTGAAAATAAAGGAACAATCCCAATCGGATGTGGCTGACAAATCGATTGTAGGCAGCCTAATGAGCGAGATGACTACGAAGAGGTTCAATTGGTCTCAGACAATCCATGAACATGTCACGCACATGTCTAATCTGGTATCACAATTGACGTCCATGGGGATGGAGGTGCATGAATCTTTCTTGGTTCAGTTTATCATTAACTCTCTGCCTCAAGAGTATGGCCAGTTCCAAGTGAATTACAACACCATAAAGAATAAATGGAACTTTCAGGAATTGAAGGCCATGCTCATACAGGAGGAGGCGAGGTTAAAGAAGCTAAAAAATCAAGTTGCACTCATCGTTGGACTAAACAAAGCCGGTAGCAGCTTTAAGAAACCAAGTATGAAGGACAAAAGGAAGGATAAGGGTATCTTCAAAGGACCTGAAAGTAAAGTCCGTAAAGTGGTAAAATGTTTCTTCTGCAAGAAGGAGGGACATATAAAGAAAGACTGTCCTAGAAGGAAGGCATGGTTTGACAAGAAAGGTACACAACATTTATTTGTTTGTTCCGAATTAAATCTTGTAGAAGTGCCTAGAAATACTTGGTGGCTTGATTCTAGTGCATCTACTCATGTATCTGATATTGAACAGGGATTCAGTACGATCCAGCCTTTAAAAGGAACTGAAAGTTATTTGTTCATGGGAAACAGGATGAAGGCACGGATAGTAGGCATTGGGACGTACAAATTGATCTTTGACATTGGTTGTTTTATAGATCTTGAAAATTGTCTCTTTGTACCTGAATGTGCTAGAAATCTTGTTTCAGTAAGTAGGTTGGACGATTTAGGATTTGACTTTAAGATTGGACATGGTGTATTTTCTTTGTACCGAAAAGACTACTTTTATGGTAATGGTACTTTGGTTGATTCACTGTACAGGTTTAATCTCGATAAAAGTTTTTCTGAATCATTGTTTAATGTTGAGAATCAAGGAATTAAACGTAGTGCATCAAATGAAAAATCAGCACTCTTATGGCATAAAAGATTAGGTCACATATCTAAAGAAAGGATGACGAGGTTAATAAAGAAAGAATTATTACCTCCATTAGATTTTAGTGACTTAGATGTGTGTATAGAATGCATTAAAGGAAAGCAAACCAAACACATCACAAAGAAACCCGCCACAAGAAGTAGTCAACTTTTAGAGTTGATAAACACGGATATTTGTGGCCCATTCGATGCTCCGTCATGGAGTGGTGAAAAATACTTTATCACTTTTATTGACGATTACTCACGTTATGGATACACTTATTTATTGCATGATAAAGTTGAGTCGGTGAATGTACTGAAATTATTCATTGATGAAGTGGAAAGGCAATTAGAAAAGAAAGTAAAAGTAGTGAGATCGGATAGAGGTGGTGAGTTTTACGGTAGATTCACAGAAAGTGGACAATGTCCAGGTCAATTTGCAAAACTTCTAGAAAGTAAAGGCATTTGTGCGCAATACACAATGCCGGGAACACCTCAACAGAATGGTGTAGCTGAAAGGCGTAACCGTACAGTAATGGAAATGGTTAGGAGTATGTTAAGTAATTGCAAACTTCCCATGTCGTTGTGGATATACGCATTAAAGACTGCGACGTATATATTAAACCGGGTTCCTAGTAAAGCGGTTCCAATGACACCATTTGAACTATTTAAAGGAAGGAGACCCAGTTTAAGACATTTACATGTTTGGGGATGTCCAGCAGAAGTAAAGCTGTATAACCCACACGAAAAGAAATTAGACTCAAGGACGGTCAGTGGATATTTTATTGGCTATCCGGAAAAGTCTAAGGGATTTGTCTTTTACTGTCCTAGTCATAGTACGAGAATTGTCGAGATGGGTAATGCTAGGTTCATTGAAAATGGTGAAACTAGTGGGAGTTTATAATCTAGGGGCGTGAACATAAAAGAAATTCAGGTAGAAGATTCTTCACCCGTAGTTCCGACCCAAGTTGTTATTCCTGTGGTTGGCGTACAACCAAATACCGAAATAGAACAACAGAATGAGAAACATACGGTCCCACTAAACCAGGAAATCGAAAATGAACCTATCGCAATTCAAGAACAGAACATCGTGCCACAAATACCATTGAGGCGATCTATAAGGGAAAGAAGATCCGCCATTACAGATGACTATGTGGTTTACGATGTTGAAAGTGAATGCGACCTTAGTCTTAATGAAGAACCTAAAACATTCAGAAAAGCCATGGAAAGCGAAAATTCTGAAAAGTGGTCTAATGCTGCAGAAGAAGAAATTTCTTCTATGAAGGTCAACAAAGTGTGAGACCTAGTAGAGTTGCCTGATGGTTTCAAAACTATTGGGTGTAAATGGATCTTTACGACCAAACTGGATTCTAAAGGCAACTTAGAAAAGTACAAGGCTCGCCTTGTTGCTAAAGGTTTCACTCAAAAGGATGGCATTGACTATACAGAAACCTTCTCTCCAGTTTCAAAGAAGGATTCCTTAAGAATTGTTTTGGCATTGGTGGCTCATTATGATTTAGAGCTTCACCAAATGGATGTTAAAACCGTCTTTCTGAATGGAGAGCTTGAGGAAGAAATTTATATGGACCAACCTGAAGGTTTTGTGGCCACAGGAACGAAAAATCTTGTGTGTAGGCTTAAGAAGTCAATATATGGATTGAAATAAGCTTCCAGACAATGGTATATAAAATTTAATGATACCATATTGTCGTATGGTTTTGTAGAGATCATCGTTGATCGATGTATCTACATGAAGGTTAGTGGGAGCAAGTTTGCCATTCTGGTATTATATGTTGACGACATATTAATAGCTGCGAATGACATGGGAATGTTAAGTGACGTAAAGAAATATCTCTCTAGTAACTTCAAAATGAAGGATATGGGTGAGGCATCTTATGTGATAGGGATAGAAATAATCCGTGATAGATCACAAGGACTGTTAAGTTTGTCTCAGAAAGGATACATAAATAAAGTTCTTAAGAGATATGGGATGGATAAATGTTCCATTGGAAAGGCTCCAATTCAGAAAGGGGATCAATTCAGCAAAATGCAATGCCCGAAAAATGAATTGGAACGTAAAGAAATGGAAAGAATTCCGTATGCTTCAGTTGTTGGGAGTTTGAACTATGTTCAAACATGTACTCGACCAGATATCAGTTTTGCTGTTGGTATGTTGGGCCGGTATCAAAGTAATCCCGGAATGGATCACTGGAAAGCTGCAAAGAAAGTTCTCAGGTACTTGCAAGGCACCAAAGAGTACATGCTTACATACAGGAGATCCGACAATATAGAAATCATCGGATACTCAGATTCAGACTATGCCGGCTGCGTCGACAGTAGAAAGTCGACGTTTGGCTATCTGTTCCTATTAGCTGGGGGAGCAGTCTCATGGAAGTGTGGAAAGCAGTCTGTCATTGCTACTTCCACCATGGAGGCCGAATTCGTGGCATGCTTTGAAGCCACGGTTCACGCATTGTGGCTGCGGAACCTTATCTCAGGGCTTGGAATCGTTGACAGTATAGCCAAGCCGCTGAGAATTTACTGTGATAATTCTGCAGCAGTCTTCTTCTCAAAGAATGACAAGTATTCGAAAGGTGCTAAGCACATGGAAATTAAATATTTGTCTGTAAAGGAAGAAGTGCAGAAACACAGAGTGACTTTTGAGCATTTAAGGACAAACATGATGTTGGCAGATCCGTTGACAAAAGGATTACCGCCCGGTATATTTATTGGCCATGTAGAGAAAATGGGCATAATAGATAAGACCTTGCTACGATAGTTTGTGCTCATGTAAAATTGTTACTCAAAGATGATGTCATTAAAGTTTGTGTTTTTTTCTGTAATTAAAGAATGTTATCATAATAGTTATGCATGTAAAGTTTTTTTTAGATAACATATAAAGTTGAGAATTATGGTTTCTCTCAACATAAAGGTTTTTGAGAATTATAGTGAAATCTCAATAGAAAAGAAGTAGTAAAGTTGGAGTTAGTGTGTGGTACTTGGAAGGGACCCCATCGCAGTAAATGATGGGCAACCGCCATGACTCGGCTAACTCTGGTTTTATGGCACTTACGATATATTGAACTTGATGTAAAGATGCACATGAAAGGGAATTGGACTATAAAGTTAACACAACGGCCAAGTGGGAGAATGTAAGAATATTTCCCGTAGAGTGGCCGATGTATTAACGGTCCGATCATTAAAGTTCAAGTTCTTTGTAAAGTCTACGGATTCTAATACGTTAAAGCAAAACCGTGATGGATCGGTCTCAATAAACGAGTATTAGAATGGGTACGTTGAGACCCTCTCCTCTAACCATAAAATAACATATATTCTCATAAGGTTGTATACATACATATATTGGTGGTTTTAAATATATGTATGTGTATAAAATAAAGTTATAGAATTAATACAATGTCTTTAATATCATTTAATTAAAGGACACAAACCCTCCTTCCCATATCTTGACACCCATTCGATGGGTATAAATAGAAGGGGTGGTTATTCATTTAGATAATAACAAGAACAAGAGAAAAGAAGAGAATAAAAGAGAAAACTAAAAGTAAATCCCTCTCCATCAAAGGGATTGAGAAAAGAAGAAGGTATAGAGGAGAAGATCAACAAATTGATTATCAAAGGATTCTATGCAATAGTTCAAGATCAAAATGGATAACGGTAAGTTCTAAATTCTCCATTGTTCTAGTTTTGAAGGTTTTCATCATCAATATATAAGACTTGTGGGATTAAATAGTTTATTGATTTGAGGATATATTTCATAAATAGAAATCAGTAAAGATTATAATTAACATCTCTTTGTCCATTGCATCTAAATTATAAGATATCCTTCCCTCTGTCGTAACTTTCCCGGACCCGCTGTCTCTTATTATTGCTATGAGGTGAGCAGTTCTTGCATACTTCACCATTCTGTCCTTCATGTCAAGTCCAGACACCCAGGGACATAAGGCAGCAAATAAAGAAGGCCCTAATGCAGGAGTTTCTATAATTGGCCTCATGTTGGAGTCTCCTCTTACCACTTCATGAACTGCTGTGATTATTCCACCCTCGTATACTTTCCCCTTGAACTCTGAATTTGACTCTGGAAAGTATCCCCAAGCCATTAGTACAGGGTGTAGATGAAGGTTCCGACCTATTTTTTGATTCTTCAGTCCACTGGAGATCATTAAAGGGTGTGTCAAAAGAGCTCCGCATGCCGAGATTGTTACCTTGGCCTCAATCTGCAATCTTGTTCTGATATTGTTGTTTACAATTTTTGCAGTCACTCCTAAGCATTTGTTTTTTTTCTTACTTCCACCTTCGTTCTTTTCTAATATGAATCTCTCTGCTTTGCATCCTGTTAAGATCACTGCCCCATTATCAAAGGCATCTACCAGCCATGTACGATCAGTCCCTTTCTTCTCTCCTTTTAGACAACCATAACCGCAAGAGCCTCAATAATGCCTCTCTGAGGAATTTCGTGGGACGGTTTTGACAGGAATACCAAGGGACTCACACCCTTTTCGAAGTACTTGATTTTGAAATCCTTCCTCTTCACAGCTCTGTGTGACTCCTATTCTAGTACAGACAGCATCCATGGCAGAAAGATATTCAGAACTTCCGAAAAGCGGAATTTTCTGGGTCTTAGTCCATTCCTGAAGCACATAGCTTGGTGTTTTTATGGATGCTGACCAGTTAACTACAGAACCTCCTCCAACTGAAGATCCTGCCAGGATCAACATCTCTGCATCAGTAGTCACAAGTTTTCCACCTGATTCATATAGTTGATCCATGGAAGGGCCTTCCAAGAGAGTCAATAACAAACTCCTTCTGCCCAGAAGCTGCAAGAACAGCTGCGGCAACTCCACCACCGCAACCGGAGCCAACAATGACAACATCACATTTGATTTTATAAAGGTTCTTTCGAGGATCTTGAGTAACTTCTAGGCCTCTCTTTAGGAACCTGGCCTGGATCTTCATCAGTGCCTGCATGATATTCAATGGCTTCCCATGCAGGGTTGTCACCTTTTTCATCAACCTGTAGAAGGAAGGAAATCTTGAGTTAATGCTGAGTTGCAATGGTTCTGCCATGCAAGTTTTCCACCTGATTCATATAGTTGATGTTCATGCTATGCTATAAATTTGTATTATTTTCTGGTAAAATATTTTAGTGTCATAAAAGTGTTTTAATTATGATCAACTAAATAAATTGATTTCATTTGAATCATATTGGAAAACAAAATAGACAACAATAACAAACATAAGAACATAGATATAAAAAGAAATATAGCAATGAGAAAAAAAATACATTATCAAGAAAGGCTAAAAAATCCAAAAAAAAAAATACACTATCAAGAAAGGCTAAAAAATCCAAAACAATCATAATAAAGGAATATTAATTAAAATTTAAGAATTATAAAAATCACTTGGAAAAATAAAATAAAAAAGCCAAAATACACTATTGTTTAATTCAATCTCACTCTAAAAAAACATGCAATTTAGCTCTAATTTGAGCTCAAAATGACTGAATTGTGGGAGATAAAAAAAAGCTCATTGATCAAAGTAAACATTTTAAAAAAATACACTATTGTAATCCACATTAATATGCCTCTTATTCTTAAATAAACATGACTGGTCGCATTTAAAATTTTACATTTGATTTTAAATTTAATTATTTAAATTTAATGAGAAAATTAAAATAACAAGAATTTAAATTGTTTTTATTTTTATTTTTATTTTTTATCACACTAATTCATTACTGTTTTCAGTTCATTGTTTCCGGCCCATATAAAAATGAGCCTCATCATAGTAACTATCAATAGGTTCTATATTTACACGGACGGGGAAGCATTACACGAAATATTGATAGTCTTTCAGATATAATAAATAAGTTAGAGAAGTTATTGATAACCCAGAATTCTATAATTCCTCACCAATTAAGTTAACCACCCTTGAACTTCCACTGCCCCGATAATAAGAAAAATAAATGTATATTTTTTTTGTCTAACATGATTATGACAGATGAAAATACCAAAGAATAAAGAGCATGGGATCTTGAAAAGATGACATTACCCGAGAGAAGAAAACGAATAGGATCAAGATCTTGACATATACTGATAGGAATTGAATAGCAGAAAGTAGCTATAAAATAGATTGAGTCAGTTTGTTAGTGTCCACGTGGCAATTCAGTTAGAATTGCACAGCTGTATTCGGTGAGTTGGCTTTATAAATAGCCAGATTAGCCATTTAGCAGAGGCATCAAAGGAAATATACAGAAATTTGTTCTTGATTCTCTTGTTCTTGGTTGTAACTCTAAGGTTGAAAGATAGAGTTCTATCATTGGTATCAGAGCCATTGATCCTCTAAGCTGTTCCTTTAGTGTATGACTCGTGCCCGTACCCGATCCACAACAATGGAAGCTAGGGTGTCAGCGCTTGAAGCTGCTAATGCCAAGTCTCAACTCCTTCTGGAAGCAATTCAACATCTTCTTGAGGATAAGTTCGCAGCCATTGATAGACGCTTCAATTCAATCGAATCGTGTCGTGAGAGTTCTACCATTTCTGATTAGATTTGTACACACCCAGCTGAGGAAGACGATGGCGACGGCGGTCACAGGCGAGGAGGTGTGGATCATCGAGAGAGAGAGAGAGCTTCTCCTCTTAAGAATCACATGCCTTTCATCAAAATGGATTTCCCTCGGTTCAATGAGGGTGACGACCCAGTTGAGTGGATTTATAAAGTGAAACAGTATTTTGATTATTTTTCAGTGATGCTAGAGAAAAAAATCAAAATGGTTTCCTTCCACCTTGATCGAGAGGCCCTACAGTGGTTCCAGTGGGAAGATTGTGTTCCGTCCTGCTCCACATGGGAAGATTTCACGAAGGCATTTTGCAGAGAGTTTGGTCCGCATGGGTTTGAGGATTTTGCAGAGGCTCTCTTTAAACTCAGGCAGACGGGACCCTTGAAGGAGTATATTGCTGAATTCAGGAGGTTAGCAACTCGAATTCATGATCTTAGCCCATCTCTTCGGTTAAGTTGTTTCATTTATGGTTTACGGGAAGGACTCAAGCAGGATGTCAAGCTGCTACGTCCAGCCACAGTTCACGAAGCCATGAATTTCGCTCATGAAGTGGATGCTAAATTCCAGAAAGTGAGGTTTGCACATTCTTCTGTTAATTCTAGTCCAAAATTACCATTACAGCATGAGGTAGCTCCTACTAGAACTAGAACTGAAAATACTTCTCGGAAGGACATGCCTTTCAAGAAGCTAACCCCCGAGGAAATCCAATATAAGAGGCAGAATAACCTCTGTTTTTATTGTGATGAAAAATTTGTGAGAGGACATAAATGTGCTAGGAAACAAATTTTGCTATTGGATATGGGTTATAATAGTTCGGAAGAGAAGGAAATAGCACATGAATTGCAACAAATTGAGCATAAAGCTGAGATAACTGCTTGTTGTATCACAGCTTGTGCCTTGTATGGTACACCTGCTCCTATTGCTATTAAGACCATGAAAATCACTGCTGTTATTAAGAACTGTGTTGTTGTGGTATTGCTTGACTCGGGTAGCTCTCATAATTTCATACATATCGGTCTGGTTAAAAAGTTGGGTTGGCAATTGGATCAATCATATATGTGTGATGTCATGATTGCTGATGGGGGACAAGTCCAATGTAAGGGCTCTTGTGCTGCTGTTCCTTTAACCATAGGGACTTATGGGTACACTTCAGATATGTTTGCATTGCCATTGGGTGGTTGTGACATTGTGTTGGGGTGCAATGGTTACGAACTCTTAGTCCAATTTTGTGGGACTTTGAGAAGTTAACCATGAAGTTTTGGAGTGGGAAGGAGCAGATTTGCTTGGCCGGTGCTAGGCCTCAATCCCCATAACCGGTCTCTTGTCATCAAATGGGTAAGTTGTTACTGTCTGGATGCTATAGAGTATTTCTATGTGCTTTGGAAGGTGGAAATATGGCAGCATCAGCACCCCCAGATGAATGGTCCTCTTCACAGCAACAGGAGTTACAAGCCTTGTTGGATTCCTTCTCTTCCATGTTTGGTGCTCCAAATACTTTTCCTCCAGTGAGAGACTATGATCACAGAATACCACTAGTTGCTGGTTGCAAACCACCAAGCATTCGACCTTATGCTTATGGTCCCTTTCAGAAGTTAGAAATTGAGAAGTGTGTCAAGGAACTGCTGGAAGCTGGTTTTGTGAGGAATAGCCATAGTCCTTTCTCTTCACCAGTCTTGTTGGTCAAGAAGAAAGATAGTACATGGCAGATATGCATGGATTATAGACAGTTAAACGAGTTGACTATAAAGGACAAGTATCCCATCCCACTTATTGATGACCTATTGGATGAGTTGCATGGGGCAAAGTACTTCTCCAAATTAGACTTAAGGAACGACTACCATCAAATCAAAGTTCATTCGGAGGATATTGAGAAGACGGCTTTTCGGACGCATGAGGGACATTACGAATTCCTTGTAATGCCCTTTGGGTTGACAAATGCTCCGACCATCTTTCAAGGTTTGATGAATGAGATCTTCCGAAAGTGTTTGAGGAAGTTTGTTTTGGTGTTCTTCGACGATATTCTGGTTTACAGTATATCATGGTCAGATCATTTGAGATACCTGCATACGGTTTTGGGAATTTTAAAGCAGCATCAGCTCTTCATCAATATGTCAAAATGTGCCTTTGGGGTTTCCACTATTGAGTATTTAGGCCACATTGTCTCGAGGGAAGGAGTGGTTGCAGATCCATCCAAATTAAAGGCGGTTGCAGAATGGCCTACCCCTACTTCGATGAAGAGTTTGAGAGGGTTTTTGGGTCTTACAGGCTATTATAGGAAGTTTATTCCTCATTACAGCAAGGAAAGCTTCCCATTGACTCAGTTGACCAAGAAAGATGGGTTTGTGTGGTCTTCGGAAGCTGTTGCTGCCTTCCACAGGCTCAAGGAGCTTATGTTTTCTCCCACGGTTCTAGCCTTACCAAATTTTATGAAACCTTTTGTCATAGAAAGCGATGCTTCTGGTTATGGTATTGGGGCTGTTCTACAGCAGGAGGGAAGACCAATTGCTTTTTACAGCAAGGCTCTTGGTCCTTGGAACCGTGCCTTATCAACTTATGAGCGGGAAATGATGGCCATTGTTCATGCTATTAAGAAGTGGCATCATTACTTGCAGGGTAGGCATTTTGTCATAAGGACGGATCATCATAGCCTTAAATATTTCCTCAACCATAAGGCGCACACCCCTTTTCAGCAAAAATGGGTTACTAAGTTGCTGGGCTATGATTATGAGATCCAGTATAGGCCAGGGGGTGATAATAAAGCAGCTGATGCTTTATCTAGATCTCCTATCGACCAGGGAACATCAGCTCAGGTCCTTGCAATGGATAAGGTGGCCACGGGGGGTGAAGTTGATGAACAACATATGGAGAATCTGGCAATCACTTATCCTTATCACAGCTGGATGGATGATTTGTGAAGATACAATGAAGGGAATTCTTGGATTATTAACAAGAAATAGCAGGTTCTAGTTGGAGCTGATCCTACACAACACTCTCCTTCACAGTCTCAGTCAGCAGCAAATGATCTACTTAAATTCCACATTGATAATGGTCTCCTCAAATATAACTCATGGATAGTCCTCAGTCCTGGGTCAGTGTGGATAACCAAGGTCTTTATGGCTCATCATGCAGTTCCTTTAGCTGGACATGCTGACTTTTTAAAAACCTATCAGAGGCTATCTCGGAGTTTTTATTGGCCAGGTATGAAACATGATGTGCAAACCATGGTCGCTGAATGCCACACTTGCCAGCAGCACAAATATGAGACTATGTCCCCGGCAGGATTGTTGCAGCCTCTACCTATACCGGATAAAGTATGGACAGACATCTCGATGGATTTCATTGTGGGGTTACCTCCTTGCCAAGGGAAATCTGTCATTTTTGTTGTGGTGGATCGGCTGAGCAAGTATGCCCATTTCATTGCTCTAGCCCACCCTTACTCCGCTTCCACCATTACTCAAACCTTTGTTGATCAGGTGTTCAGGTTACACGGTATGCCTAGCACCATTGTGTGTGACAGGGATCCGGTGTTTGTTAGTGATTTCTGGAAAGAATTCTTTAAATTGCATGATGTGGCTTTAAGGATGAGTTCGGGTTATCATCCTCAGACAGATGGCCAAACCGAAGTAGTTAATCGGTGTTTGGAAACTTATTTGAGGTGCTTTGCCACAGCTCAACCCAAGAGGTGGTTGTTTTGGTTGCCTTGGGCAGAATTTAGCTACAATACTGCCTATCACTCATCAACCAAGCTAACCCCTTTTGAAGTGGTGTATGGACAGCCCCCTCACAAATTTCCTTCACTTCTGTTAGTCTAGGCAATCCTATGAACATTTCTAATTTCTGCATCTTCTTCATACTAACAGGATTCAAATGGCCCAGCCTTTTATGCCATGTCTAGAAATCCTCAATCACTGATGCTTTCAAAGCTTCAGGTGCTATGGATTCCAAAGATAAAGGAAAACATCTATTTTCTCTCATAATAACTCTTGCTATAACATTTGTAAGTGACTCATCATCAAATATTATAGCCTTATTACCTCCAAACAATATGTAGTACCCATGCTCAATCATTATACCAACACTTAGTAAGTTCTCATCTAGGTCTGGCACCAGTAGCACTTCCTCAATGTATCTGATTCCATGCTTTGTCTCCACCATCAATATGTCCTTTCCAGTAGCCTGTACAAGATCCCCTGACCCCATCTTCACTTTACAAGTAATGGTCCTGTCAATGTTGATCAAAATTGACTCTTGTGAAGTCATGTGATTGCTGCATGCACTGTCAACAAACCATACATTTTCGTCCTTCACAGTGGCAACATGACAAGCATAAAACATGGTGCTTGTACATGCATCTTCCTCCTTTGCACAATTAGCTAATTGCTTTTAATTGTTGCATTCTTTTGTAGTGTGGCAAAAAAAGTTACATCTTCCACATTTTGGCTTTCCTTTATATCTGCAGATACTATAGTGGAATTTTGACAAGTAGTGCATTGAGGTTTGGTATTTGACTGATTGTTATTCAAGTTTCTGTGCTGTGAATTGCAAACATTTCCATGACTTGTTCCAACTTTGAGATTCCAATTTGGACTCTGATTATTACTAACATTTCTCCCTTGATTCCAGCTTGAGTGACCTTGAACTTGTCTCTACCACTTTGAATTAATTTTTCCATATGAAAACCTATTTTTTGCAGCATGTCCAGGATTGTAACCAACCTTGAAACTGCTAAATGCCCTCTCTATTCCATTAATTTTGTCTCTCTCATCATGCAGATCCTCTCTTTTATCAAAAACCTTGACAGAGGCTACAACCTCTTCAACCTTCAGCTTATCAAGATCCCTAGTTTCTTCAATAATTGAAACTATAGACTTGTATCTTCTATTCAAGCTCATCAGTAGCTTCTGTACAATTTTGATCTCAGGTACATTTTCTCCTAATGATTTCAGGCTATTTATTGTCTCGAAAAACTTAGAAAGATAGTGTTCTAAGCCTTCTCCTTCTGCCATTCTTAAGTACTCATATTCTGCCCTCACAGCTTGCAATTTCACAGCTCTAACTTTCTTATCTCCTCTATACTCTCTTTTAAGCACATCCCATGCTCCTTGAGCAGTCTTCTCATTCCGAATTCTAGGAAAAAATTAATCTGACAATGCTTCTTGAAGAATGCTTAATGCCTTGGCATTTTTTATTCTATTTTCTTTGTATACAAAGGCTTCTCCATATTCAATCTTCTTGCCTTTAGACCCAGCAGCTTCTTCAGTTTCAGTCTCATCTCCTTCTTTCTTTAATTCATCAGTCTTGGTGTCTATTTCCATACCATACTTAACCACATCCCATAGATCATATGCTATGAGGATTGTCTCCATCTTTACTGACCAAAAATCATAATTTTCACCATTAAACTGCGGTGTTCGTAGATCTCCACTTGTCACCATCTTTCCTTTCTTTCAGTCATAGATTTTATGAATCAAGGTCTATTCTTCGTCCCTTTCTTGTTGATCAAGCTAGCTCTGATACCATGTTGATTCTTGATTCTGTGTTGTGCTTGTAATTGCAGGTTTTTGTTTACTGGTCTTAGGGAGCAGAGAAAAAAAGGAGAGGAGCTGATTTTCTTGAGAATTGAGAGAAAGAAAAGAATAATTACAGAAGAAGGTAATTCAATTTGTATTGATTGAATTAATTCCCATAGTTTGATGTTATGCCTCTTATATATCCTGAGGCATAACACACACACACACTTTACGCATGCTTACAGTAAGAAAAACACACGCTATATGCATGCTCTTTATGAGTTAGTTGTACAATAACAGAAAAAACTAACTATTACATGATTTACATCATCAACTAACTATTACATGCTTTGAATTATTTACTGCTGCTGATTCTTCAATTATCACTGCCAAGCATCTTCTGCAATCAGTTATGGTTAAGCCAGCTCAGCAACTTAATCTTCCAACATACTTTGGTAAACAATGGTGTACATGCTCCTCTTTTTATAATGTTGAAACACAGCATGCCGTATTACTCCCTCCATATTATTACATTTTATCATTTAAAAAAAATTAAGCAAATGTAGAGAGTCTATGATGATTTTCTTTTTTTTTACCCTTTATATGTATATATTATTAGAGAATAATATCATATTTTGGGGTCTTATCTACCAGTTTGAAGTTTTAGGTGAGATAATTCTTAATATGATATCAGAGCTTTGTTGACTCAGCAGTCACGAGTTTGAATCTCATCACTCCATTTTATTTGATAAAAAATTAAGCACAAGGTAGTGTGAACCTGTACAAGTTTCAAGTCTAAAGGGTTTTTACTTGAGATAGTGTGTTAAAGAATAATATAAATTATATTCTAAGACTTTACATATCAGTTTGAACTTTTAAGTGAAATGATTCTTAATATATATATATATATATATATATATATATATATATATATATATATATATATATAATAATAAGATTTAAAGTAATTGATAGGATTAATTATTTTTCCTTAAGAAAAATAATGGAATTACTTTTAAGGGACATTTGGTATAAGAATTCTTAGGTATCCTTTTGGAATGTGATTATAAAAAAATTATTGTTGAAAAAATAATATTTGTGTTTAGTTGAAGTTGAAAATGACTAGTAATGTATTGTTATTATGTTTGGTTTATCCATGGGAATTTATGAAAAAGATTAAATAAATTTACTATTATATCTTTGATATTTAAAATATATAATTTGTCATGGTATCTTTTCTAGATAGTCATGCTCATAAACGCTTGTATGTAAATGAGAGACCCACAAATCATTATTTTAGTATATGTACATGTTTTTCTATGAATATGGTTGATTTTTTTTGGAAGAGAAAACATTAATTAATATCAGTTAAGTTATGATTCATTAACATTTCTTTTTCAGCGAGAGGGAAGATAACAAAATCAATTTTGAAAATGATTTGTGGATATCGTCATGATCGTTCCAGGGGTAAATCTAATCCAGATTGATCCACTACCACAAGATTGAATTCTTTTGTCGGTACATTGCTGTGAGAGAAGAAAGAATAAAAAAGAAGAAGAAGCCAAATAGTATGATAACATGTAAGTTTTACAAAAGATGTTGCCGATGAGATTAACCCGATAATACTGTTATATTAAGATAATTTATTTTAATTATTTTCCACTCTTGTTTAGATATGGGTGTCTAGCTCTATAGTGTCTCCTGCGGTTGAGGCTCACCTCAGAGCCACACCGTTTGGTTAAACTTTCAAATCATAATTTTGTATTGTGAGTCCTACCAAAAACTGTAGTTGAACCACAGTTTATGAAAATCATCATTTAGATGCTTTTTACCCGAACATAAACAATGGTAACACGGACAAACATAGACATTATTAACACATGCAAAGAAGATTTTGCAAAAAAAATTAAAAATAACATAACAGAGAGGAAGCATTAAGGATTATTGATATGAGACCTTGATAATGAGTTTTACACCATTACTGTTGATTTATTCTCATTACCGTCGCTGGTGATCTCTCTCTCTCCCTCCACAATCACCGACAACTTCCTCTCTCTTCAAAGTCATCGGTAGCTCTCGAAGAGCACCACCATCATCCCCCTCAGCACCGACAACTTCTACTCCACGCCATAAACTCTATTGTGACTTCCAGTAGCAGTAGCAAGCCCCGGTGTAAGAAGCAGAAAGCCCTGACATAAGCAGCATTAGCGGCAGTAGCAACCTTCCAACGTTCCTCCTAGCCATCATAAGGCACCATTTATGATGTCACCACCACATGAAGAACCACCTTGACCTCCTTTACCCATCGGTATTGAAAGGTGAGCCTCTCATCACTATCGGCCATGTTGGTGTTCACGTGTTATGTGAATAGTAATCTAATGAATTATAATTCACGATGCATTGTTCACGCAAGAAGTGAACAGTGCAACACACCGTTTTAATTTTACTATAAACTCTTGGGTTGGACTTGCTTTCAACCCAACTCAATTCTAGTAGTTTACGCCTAATTGGGCTCGGCCTACCCATTTAGTTGGGTTAGGCCCAGACTAATTTTTTTAAAAAAATATAAAAATCATATTTAAAAAATAAAGAAATATATATATAGAGATTAACCTGATGAAAGGGAAAGGCATGTGACTTCGTTTCACTCTGCAACCCTATTGCTTTTTGATTGACTATGGATTGGAAAGTTGAGAAGATCAGTTAGGTCCTAGATGAAATTCAGAAACTTGCAATTGAATTTGGTATTGAAATTACATCTCTACAACATGTAGATAGAGATCCTGAAAATCAGTATGGATCGCAGATATTGTTCCTAATAATATTTTTTGAGATGTTGTTCCTAGATCAAATAGCAAGAGATTGTAGAGGCCTTCATTTATAGATTTAGTTCGTGATGGAATTACAAGTAATTTGATGGGAGAATAAAAACAAGTGTCTAATTTACTTGAATTATTAATTATGTTTTATTATTCTGATTATTAAATCCACAATACTTAAAAAAATATGTGTGTCCTTTCAAATAATTTCACAAGATGATAACAATATGAAAAGTATGGTAACCAAACATACGAAACTGTTTTTCAATGAACCTTAAACTTAACCACAGCTTGAATGTTGTGATGTCGCGGTCGCACAAATTAATTACCCTAGCTTAAAACACACAAGATAGTATAGAGCAAGCAGGGGGTTGATCCCACGGGGAAGTTTCAAGTCAGATTTTTATGTTGTACGTTATGTGATTGGGGGGGTTTGGTTTGTGATTATCTAAACTACGGCAGCAATTAAACTAGCAAACAAAATCAATTAAAACCTAAACTTATCAAGAAAACAAACCTTGGTCACAAACACACATTCACCTACAGAAATTAAAACCGATCCTTGAAACAAAAAAATGCAGTTTATGTTATGAAATTTTATCTTTTCTTAACGTGATTAATTAACGGATCCGTCGTATAACTAATCCTAACCAACAAACAATCAAAGTGTCTGCACTAATGATTCAATTTAATGGTAGCTTTAAGAACTAGATAATTTCATCAAGATTAACGTACAAGTTGTCCGCAACTTGTGTCAATTTTTTCAAATGTTCTCTCTAAGTTCAATAAAGTAGTTCTGCCACAATTATCAAGCTTAGTTGCTTCACAAGTTCATATATCACAACTTCGGTTTTGATGTTAAACTTAGCAATAGATTGTTCACAACAATAACTTAGAGTCCGCTTTAGCAATCATCAACAACAATCATAGGAAATATGCATAGGAAAACAATCATACTCATTCATAACATGAATTGAAAATAGAAGGAAAAATAAATCTCACGGTTCTTGGAATCCGAATGTTTTTGTGTCCTTACAACCAAGAAAAAGTGCTTAGCCTTGCATAACTATTGAACAACTAAATAAAAAGATGAAAGAAAACATGATTTAGGGTTTGGAGGAGGAAGATTTGTGTTTTCTTTGCTGCTGGCTGAAATTCCCATGCTCCTCTCTTCCTTTATACATGCTTTGAAACCCTAGTATCTATTTTACAAAATAATCCTTCCTTAAGTTGGCAGAATTTAGTTGTCCCTTGTAAAATTCATATCTCATTCATATGACATCGTTTTGAGCTGATATTTGGAAAGTTTATATTCCTTTGAGTCATGAATCCACCAAAATTAGGTTTGCATCAATCAAACTTCTGTAGCTTGAGATATGAAGGTTTGAATGGATAAAGGTCGACATTGGCAGATTGCAAGATTTGACTTTGAAGGATTATATTCCCATGATCTTCCTTATTTTATTTATTTTTACTTAGCTTTACAGAAAGATATGGATGTTAGCTTTTTAATGCCACTAGAATCACTTCATTTCGATCTCTAGAGTTTCTGCTCTGCACAAAACATCGACTGAAGGTCATATCTGTCAATGAGCTCCAATTACCTCCTTTTTGCATCTTTCATCCAAAAATGCCTTCAAAACATAAAACAAAGAATATTAAGGCATTTAATACACAAAACATATGCATAACACTAGGTAAATATGGATGAAACTATTAAATAATATGGTCGCATGAATTATACACTTTAATTTTAGTTATAAATCACAGTTAAAAGCGCTTTTCATGAAACTATTTTTTTAACTTCAACCACAACAGCAACCACAATGTCAAATACACCCTTAACCCACTCATCAAATATATTTAATCTAAAAAAAAGGAGGAAAATATTGATGCCTAAGTAAAGTATTGAGTGATCTCTTATTCTTATCTATGATCTTTTATTTTCTTCTACTTTAATGAACTTAGATAATTGATGCCTTTTATTTTAGGAACAATCAGCTATTTGACCCTCCTATTTGTGGGACGTTGTGATCTTACACTTTTCTTTTCATCTTGGATAGAGTAGCATCTGGTTAGTTAGCTCAAATCAATAATGCTATTAGAAAATGATAAAATTGCATCTCTTAAGAATACAGGTGCTTGATCTTTTTATGGAAAGTTTCCTCTCCATCCAGAAATATTGTTCATGCCTGCATTTCACCTTTGCATCCACTAAATCACCCTATTGGTGGCTAGATAGTGAAGATCCTCATGTCGAAGCTGCTAGAACTTGTTAGAAAAAGTTCGATTCAATCCTAGTATTTTTTTAAGCGGTAATTCAGTCTATTTCTATCAATATAATTCATGGTAGTTATTGATTGGGATCAACATACTAATATTTTAACAATTTTAATGTAAATAGACCAAATATAAAACACGAGGGATGAGACAAGCATTTCTCATAAGATAAGATCAAGAGGTGAAGCTGTATTTTTTACAACAACAAAACAAAGGAATAAAAGATTCCATCTCTCTCGAGCCCAGACAGAGATCACAGTCATGGGTTATAACACAGCAATAGAGAAAGAGATTTCATAATAACACCCACGTTATTCTACTAAACGCTCATCACACAGCTAGCACACTAGTCCAGAGACTGATAGACCACATAACATAAACCAAAAGTCTAACGGGACCAAAGAAAAGCTCCCATGGCATACTTCCTTTTCTGTTCAAGATCCCCAGTGACAGGCAGCCCATACTCTCTGAGCAGGAAATCAATTTTCCATTCTGGCATCGTCACATAGTTGGCTCGGGTGTATCTCGGGTGTATCTCGGGTAGTGCAGCGGCATCTGAAAGCTCCCACTCTGCTCCTTTTCGCCCTTTCCATTTGTTCCACTGCATCTGTTTGAAGTTGGTTTCTCCACTGACTCCATTGCAGCTCCACTTATATTTTGCCCAACAGCTTCTATGCCCTAGAGTTGCTCGGCCAAATATGCAAGTTCGTTGGAGAATGTTGGTGGCTTTTATAGAGGTTAATGAGAGATTATGGAATACAAGGGACCCATGCGTCGTCGAGGTAGGGTAATGTTGCAATATTCATTCATTGTTGAGAAAACAATGCTACTTGCTCTGTGACTTGTGAGCTGGGGTTTATTTAAATTTCAGGAAGGTTATAATTATGGAGAAGCTCCAAGTCTGTGGCCTAAGACACGTAAGCACGTCTAAATGTATTTTTATAGCTCTGTGAAGAGTTATTTTAATTAAAATAAAATATTTTAGATTTTTTAAAATTATTAATGTTAGAACATTAAAAAATAATTTTAAAAGTATTTTAAAAACATGTTTCCCTGCTTTGCCAAGTAGACCCTAGAAACATGTCTTTAGAGTGAGTTCCTGGAACGGGTGATATAATTGCATACATGTAATTAATGTGATGTAATATAATATAATCATAAATATTGGTTAGAATCAATATATTACAACCTCATCACCTGGATTCTCAAGAAATCTCTCCGTTCAGGAACCTTCAATTCTTACTTCAACTTATTAAACTACCACCACTGCATTTTGTCATGTCTTCGTTGCTGATAACTAGCGAACCCCAGTAATGGTGATTGCTACATTACGCTGGCGAAGATAGCTAGCTTAAATTAATGCTTTTATATACTGGAGTGAAGCAGCACCTCCCTCGCTGGACTGCCGGCCAGGAGCGGATGCTAATGTGCGTCTTAAGCGTAGCTTAAGCTCAAGGGCCCAATTCATATAAAAAATAAATTTAAACAAATAATAATATTCAATCTCAAGGTAACTTAAGTTAACTCATTAAAAATATATAATATAATATGAGTCTTTCATCCTATCAAACCTAGGCACATTTTATCTCTTATATTACTTTACATTTAATTACATAGCAAAAAAATCTTGGCAAATTACAAACATGGTAGGCATTAATTTTTTTTTATCTATTTTTTCAGTTAAAAAACAAGCTTCTTTTATGTGAACTAAAAAAAATAATAAGAAAAACATTTAAATAACAAAGGAACTATTTTGTTTTAACTTCAAAGGGCTAAAAATGTATTGAAGAGTTTTTTTTCTACAAAAAATATAACAAGGACAAACACATGACCTACCACTCATAAAAAAGAAGAGATGGAAATGAAAACAGTCGATGAAGAGAAAAAGAAAAAAGAGTTCACCCAAGTCAATATGTTAAACCTGCATTCGGGGTAATTCACCATGCTAAGTGGTAGCATTTTATTTATTAAGCTATATTTTATTTAGCCATGCAACAATCAATGATGTGGGTTTTTCTGTGTTAAATAAAAAAAATTAAAAACGAACAAATAGGACAAGAGTGTGGGACGAAAAATGGCCTATTTTTAAAGTTAAATAACCAAAGTTGTATTGTTAAGCTAAATTAAAAAATATATATGTTGACTACAAAAAAAAAAACCTTTACCAAACTAAACAAAATATCATAAAGTAAATATATCATGCTCATATTTAGGGGTGAGTATTTTCAGTTTGAGTTTTATCAATAACAACATCAAATAAAAAAAAATTCAACAAAAAAACTGAAATCAAATCGGACCTGGTTTAAATCGACTAGTTTTGGTTCGGTTTGGTTCGGTTTTTTAACTAAAAAAAACAGTTTCCGTTTTTGAGGCATTATTTTTTCTTTAAAAAAGTTTTTCCTTCTCCTACTTAACCAAAATGGAAGCAAACAAAAAATTTTGAACTGAACTAGAAGGATAACAAAAATTATTGCATTTTTTTTTTATTTGAACCAGTTTGATTTGGTTTAGTTTGATTTTGGTTTACCGGTTTTTTCCTTCAAAAATCAAATCAGACAAAGTTTTTAAAAAATTATAACCGGTTTAATCAGTTTTTTAATGATTTGGTTTTTCTCAATTAATTTTTTTCGGTTTAATCGACTTTTCAATTTTTTACTCACCCCTACTTGTATCTAAGTAATTTATTTAATTTAATAAAAAGATAAAAACTCTTTCGAAAAAAAGCCAAGTTTGACAAAAAAAAAAAGTGTTCAATAAAAAGAAATAAGATAATTTATATCGTTTTTAAAATCAACAAAAAAAAATCTTAGAAATAGAAAACAAAAGAAATAATTAAGTTTAATATTCAATTAAATCAAATGATGAAAGGTGAAACAAAAAAAATGTTAAAAAAAAAAGGAAAAAGAAACTTGAATAAATCTACTAAACCTCATTTAATTTTTCAATTTTATAATTCATTAAATTCTAATCTCGAACTCAATTTAATAGTGAAGGATGAAGAATTAGATTAACAAATAGATATATAAATAAGAAGTTGTTGATTTAAGTGTTTGGTGTAGAATTTTGTTCAACTCCAAAATTATATTGAATAGATGCAGTTGTTTACCTAATTTTATATGTAAAAAAAACTCTTATTTTGTATACTTTCTAAGCATAAACTATAAATTAATCCTATTATGAAGAGAAGGTTAAGGTAAAAAGATTAGAGAATGCCCATGTTATTTGACAACAACGTTCAACAGCTGATTGATTCTCTACCACTTCATTGATTTTTCTCAATAAAATAAATAAATGATTTATTGATGCTAGCAAGCAGCAGGCAAAGCGTAACTTAATTTCTCAACTGACTCATCAAATATATTTAATCTAAAAAAAGGAGGAAAATATTGATGTCTAAGTAAAGTATTCAGTGATCTCTTATTCTTATGTATGATCTTTTATTTTCTTCTACTTTAACGAGCTTTGATAATTGGTGCCTTCTATTTTAGGAACAATGAGCTATTTGACCCTTATGTTTGTGGCACGTAGTGATCTTACCCTTGTCTTTTTAGCTTGAACAGAGTAGTTTCTATTTAATTAGCTCAAAGCAATAATACTATTAAAAAACGATAAAAATATATCTTTCAAGAATATAGGTGCTCGACTGTTTTTATAGAAAGTTTCCTATCCAATCTGAAATATTGTTCATGTCTCTTTATCACCTCTACATCCACTAAGCACCCTATTGATGGCTAGATAGTGACGATCCTAATGTCGAAGCTGTTAGAACTTTGTTAGAAAAAGTTCGATTGAGTCCTAGTATTTTTTTTAAAGTAGCAATTCAGTTTATTTATATCAATATAATTCATGGTAGTTAATGATTGGGATTAACAAACGAATATTTTACAATTTTGATGTAAATAGACCAAATATAAAACACAAGGGATGAGACAAGCATTTCTCAATAATATCAAGGGGTGAAACTGTATTTCTTACAACAATAAGAAAAAGGAATAAAATATTCCATCTCTCTCGTGCCCGGACAGAGATCACAATGATAGGTGATAACACAACAAAAGAAAAAGAGATTCCATAACAACACCCACGTTATTCTACTAAACGTTCATCACACAGCTAGCACACTAGTCCAAAGACTGATCGACAACATAACATAAACTAAAAGTCTAACAAGACCAAAGAAAAGCTCCCATGGCATACTTCCTTTTCTCTTCAAGATCCCCAGTGACAGGCAGCCCATACTCTTTGAGCAGGCAATCAATTTTCCATTCTGGCATGGTCTCATAGTTGGCTCGGGTGTATCTCGGGTAGTGCAGCGGCATCTGAAAGCTCCCACTCTGCTCCTTTTCGCCCTTTCCATTTGTTCCACTGCATCTGTTTGAAGTTGGTTTCTCCACTGACTCCATTGCAGTTCCACTTATATTTTGCCCAACAGCTTCTATGCCCTAGAGTTGCTCGGCCAAATATGCAAGTTCGTTGCAGAATGTTGGTGGCTTTTATAGAGGTTAATGAGAGATTGTTGAATCCAAGGGACCCATGCGTCGTAGAGGTAGGGTAATGTTGCAATATTCATTAATTGTTGAGAAAACAATGCTACTTGCTCTGTGATGGTGTTTATTTAAATTTGAGGAAGATTATAATTATGGAGAAGCTCCAAGTCTGTGGCCTAAGAGACGTAAGCACGTCTAAATGTGTGTTTATAGCGCCGTGAAGTGTTATTTTAATTAAAAATACATTAAAATAATATATTTTAGATTTTTAAAAATTATTAATGTTAGAACATTAAAAAATAATTTTAAAAACATGTTTCCCTGCTTTGCCAAATAGACCCTAGAAACATGTCGTCTTTAGAGTTAGTTCCTGGAGCGGGTGATATAATGTAATACTAGAAATTATAATACTTCACAGGCAAAAATAAATAAATAAATTATAAGCCATTTGGTGGAAGAAGCCCATAATTCTCTCATTGATTTTGTGTGATTGGATGGTTTATATTTTTATTATGGTCTTTTCTTATTTATTTTCTTATAAAAATAGCATTACTCGTTGATTATATGACCACGCCACAATAAAAACTAAAAAAATATAGTTTTCCAAAACTAATTCATTAATCCCTATAGTATATAAAACAGCTATATAATCCCTTGATATGCATCGCACAATCTCTCAATTTACTTTTTTTTTTATGCTCTATGTCCTCGTCATATTTGCCCAGCTTCTCCTCTCTCTTTTTTTCTCTTTTTTATAATAGAAAAAACCAAAATAAATTGGAAAAATGTAAAATAGATCAAAGGATTGATAAAAACATGAGAATTGATATACATCTCAATATTAAATGATAACATAAATAAAAAAAAATCAATTAAAAAAATATAAGTCAACTCGGCTAAACTATAAAACCAGTAACCCTAATCATAAAACTATGATAACTTTATAAAAAATTAAAAAATAGCTATGAAGCTCAATTCTTGATCATTTCAATGTTGAATGATCAAGCTAAGAACGAAAATTAATTAAAAAATAACTCAAGACAACATGATTCATGCAAACTTGCAATCCATGACATAAGGTTGAAATAACTCCATATAAAACAAATTACGAAGTTTAATGTCTAAAACTGAATATTAACTATTTATTGCTGTAGTAAAAACTCAAGCAAGTATATGTTAATAGATTTAATGAGTTACGAGTTTTACTCTACAGATGTTTGGACATTTAAAAAAAAAGAACATTCAATATAAATGTAAAATCAGTAAATATATATATTTAAACATCATTAATGTAACATGACAAAAGCACAAAAATGAAAGATAATCACCTCTTAGCATACAAGAAAGGAGAATAGGTTCAATTAACCTATAAATATAATGAATCAAGCATTTTGTGCGCGGTATTTAATCATAACCATAAAAAAAGAAAAAAATTTGCAGTATTTAAATAAAGATTTATTTTGTAGCTTTTTATTTTTATTTTTATAAAATGAGCTATTAGTATCAATGATGGTTCAGAAAAAGAAAGAAAAAACAATAGTATCCATGACAGTTGACGAAACCAATATATTATTTTTGTAACAGCTGATAAAATCTGCTAAAGGGTGCAAATAAAAAAAGATATTTATGAAGCAAAATATCTCCACAGTCCCTTTTAGGTTTTTACAACAAAAGAGTCGATTCTCTATCACTCCACGGACTTTTCTTTGAAATTCGATGTATGAGAAATATTTGTCACAAAACCAAGGAGTGGATGTGTGATTTTGACAAATACAAAAAAGAGCAAAGGAGAGCAATTCCATCTCTCCCATACCAATTTGGAGATCACAATGGTTACTAATCACACCGAGAGAGAAAGAGAGAGAGAGAGAGAGAGAGAGAGAGAGATTAGCCCCCATTATTCTACCAAATGTTCATTCCATAACATGCTAGTCCAAAGACTAACCTCACACATTACCTAACGACTATATTTATTTTCCAAACATCCTGAATTAAATAATTAATTGCTCTTATAAGAAGACATCATGCCTTTGCAATAATCCCTTTCAGTTTGATTATACAATTACAATCCAAGTATTCCAAGCTAGATAGACAACAACAAATCAACCGGTATGTGACGTCACACAAAATATAATAGCTAATAACACAGACCAGAAGTTTAATAGGCCAAAGAAAAGCTCTGATATGGCATCCTTTCTTTTTTTGTTAAATATGTTAATTTATTATAATGAGACATGCTAAATATAATAAAATCTTCAACAAAATTTAAGAGTTTATATAGTTTAAACATGCAAAAACATAACTAATGTAAAATATGCTTTCAATAGAATACAACTAAGCATAGATTCAAACTTGCAATGATATAAAACACAAAACCTAGCATGCACACTAATAATAAAATTATTGGAGCAATTACTTGTTTAAGCACTTTAAAGTAATGAATATTCTATTGTTGTTAAAGATAAATAATTTGTTTGTAAAGCTTTATTGATCATCACTTGTGTAGTTATCATGTTCTTAATGTGCTCCTCAGGATTTTAAAAATATTATTGTGGTTTATATGCATATCTAGACATTGTCATTAAACTAAAGATTATGCTGCTAAAATATCTCCCAGCCAAATGAACCCAAGCTCTATATTTACAAGAAAAAAAAAGAAGAAAAAAGAGAATAAAAATATTGAAAAAGAGGGGGGTGAGTATGAAATCTAAAAAATTCGTTTTAGAGACTTTTTCTCCACCTTTAGTTTTATAGTGAATTTTGAAAGTTGAAAGGTTGAAGAATTTATTCTAAAAACAAGTGTTCTTTAAGATTAATCTTTCATTCATCCATAATTTGTTTAGTTAAATAAATTTCCAACAACAATGAATATTATTGGATTTATTGGCTAAATACTATTTCAACTACGTTAGAATTGATAACTTTTAGTTTTGAACTTTTCTTAGTGAGATATTATTGGATTTACTTTGATAGATAATGAATGTGATGTCTTGAAATATTTGTTCTTTTATATAAACAAAGAAGACAATAATACTTATATAGTTTTCTACCTAGATATTTTCTTTGGTCGTTGGTGTTGTCTTTATTTTAGCCCTGAACAACTCTTGAATTCATATGTAATTTAGAGAATTAAATCTTTATCAAATTCTCAAAAAAATAACTACATTTGTAATTCATATAGGTGATATTTCATCAAGATTATTTCTATATACTCCATATTTGTTTCTATTTGATTATTTCTCATAAGCAAATAAATATAACAATATTTTTTACAATCATTTATAAAAGTAACATAACATTTTTTTTCACCTCTAGTTCACACAAACTTTAAATCACTAATATATTAGTGAATTAAGTCTAAAGATTCATTATATATTTCAAGTGACTACCCAATTTGACCTCGGAAATAACATGAGGTGACCTAGGTAAAACTTGTTGATTCTTTTTGAATTTTTTTCTTCATTTTATTTTTTGTAAAAAAAACAACAACTGGATTTTATACTAAAAACAATATAGTCATTTTATAAATAACAACACTTGTACATCTTTTTAAATGAAACAATAATTTCTCCACTAGAAGTCTTAGATAGAACAAAAGTTATTTTTTGTATTGTCAAAACTTATGCCTCACAATAACAATTTTTTTTTTTATCTTATCCAATTTATTTTATTTAGAATACCAAATAATCTCTTAATATCATTCATAGTTTTTTTTTAAAAAAATTATTATATCCTTGATGGTTGATAAAACAAATATATTATTTTTATCCATTATCTTTTCCTTACTTTATTCAATATCTAATGATGATAAGACTATCAAGAAAAAATATTTCATGGAAAATCAACTATTTGTCCCTTATGTTTTTGGCACATAGTAGTCTTACCCTTATGTTTGTTTGTTTTTTTAACTTTGATGGATTGGCACCCAAATCAATAAAACAGTGGTTAATTAGCTCAAATCAATAATGCTATGAGAAAAGGATAAAATTGCATGTTTTAAGAATATAGGTGATCAATTAAACATTTTTTGTTGTTTTTTTCTACACACAGTATAGTAATACGAGCTATAAACTCGCCATAGGGATTAAATTTTTTTGTTTAGTTTTAACACATATAATTTTTTATTTTGGTTTTTGGTTTTTATTCCTTTATTTTTCTTAGTTTAGTTTTGATCCCTTGATTTTCTTAGTCCTTCTAAAATAGTTTTAAATTTTTTGTTTGTATTTATACACCTTTGCTCTTAGTTTAGATTGTTAATTTTTATTGTTATTTGTATTTGTATTAAATACAACTTGCATTAAAAAACATAGTAAGTTGAACGTTGGCGCTGTAAATGAGAGTGAAACTCTTTCTTATGCATGTATAGTTAAACGTAAAATATTTAAAACACCACAGCAAGTAACTCTACGTTTTGTCTTATTTGAGGTAATAAAAATTATTTTACTGTGCACTAAAAAAGTAAAATTACTAGAACACTCCAACTGACAATTCTTGGTTTTTATCTTATTTGAGGGTATTCTGATTATTGTCCTATGCAGAGAAGTGAAAAAAATTGGAAATACCTTTGATACCATGACATTATTTTAAACATATTTTCTATAATAAAATGAATATATAAAAAATGAATATATATATATATATATATATATTTAGAAGTTCTACGATGCTGCACGTGCCATCCAAAATATGCATGAGTTCTGAAATTGACGTCATGCTCGAAGACACGCCCACAACACCGCGATAGAAAATATAATTAAAAATTGATAAATTACCAATACATCCCTATAGCCAACTCTTGGATTATGTCTTATAGAGGGTATATACATACTTATACAACTCGTGGTGCGCATTAGCTGACCCGGACACCCTGATTATAAAAAAAAATCCGATGATTAGTCATTGTGCACTTAATCTAACCCTAAGACCCCGGTTATAAATATAAAAGAGAAAAAAAAAAGCTTAAGTTGGCTCAGAGACACCAGTTATAAAAAAAAATATAAGTGAAAAAATTAAAAAAAATAAAAAAATATATAAGCATGAAAGCATTATAGCAATCCATATTGTTTTTTTAAAAAATCAGTCCGAGAATTAGTCGTGGTATACTTAAGCTGCACCGGAGATCCCAGTGATAAAAAAATATATAAGTGAACAAAAAAATTATAAGGAAAAAAATGATAAATTGGTCCAGGGATTAGTCGGTGCGCCCAAGCTGGCCTAGAAACCCCGATTATCAAAAAACAAATTTGGTCCAGGGAGTGGTGGTGGTGCTCTTAAACTGGCCCGAAGATTCTGGTTAAAAAAAATATATAAGTGAAAAAAAATTAAATAAAATAAAACTTAAGCTAGCCAAAATACCATGGTTATAAAATATATATATATATATATATATATATATATATATATATATATATATATATATAAGTGAGAGAGAAAAAAAATAAGCGTGAAAGCACTCTAGCAATGCATATTGTGTTTTAAAAAAATTCAGCCCAGGAATTAGTCGTGGTGTGCTTAAACTAGCCCGAAGACCCCAGTTATAAAAAAATATATATAAGTGAACAAAAAAAAAAGTATAAGAAAAAAAAATATACCAGTGGGAAAGAACTTTAGAAAAGAAAAAAAAAAGAAGTGGGTTCGGGGATTGTCATGGTACGCATAAGTTGGCCTAGACACCTTGGTTATCAAAAAATATTGGAACTGTGGATTAATCGTGGTTCACTTAAGCTAACTTGGACATCCCGATTATAAAAAAAATATAAAAATATAAAAAAGTATTGGGAAAAAAAAATATTATAAGAAAAAAAAATGAAAAAATATAATAAGGCAAAAAAAAAAAGAAACAAAAAACAGGGAAAAAACCATTGTAGTGAAAAGGAACTGTTGCAATCAACAATGTTACGTGCGGGAAGCTACAATGTTTTCCCCACATCATTTACAGTCTATATTGTTTAAAAAAAAATCAATCCGAGAATTAGCCGTGGTGTGCTTAAACTGACTCGTAGACCCCAGTTATAAAAAAAAAATTGGTTTGGGGATAAAGAAAAAAAATGTATAAGTGAAACGCATAAGGAAAAAAATTAAAAGAATAATAAATTGGTCCAGAGATTAGTCGTGGTGCACGCAAGTTGGTATGAACACCCTGGTTATCAAAAACAAATTTGGTATGGGGATTAGTCGTGGTGAGTTAATGGTGGCCCGGAGATCATGACTATAAAAAAAAATATAAAAGTAAAAAAAAAAAAAGAAAAAAATGTTTAAGCTGGCTCAGAGACCATGGTTATAAAAAAATGTATAAGATAAAAAAACAAAAAAAAAATATGAAAGCACTATAGCAATCCATATTGTTTTAAAAATAAATTCAATCCGGGAATTAGTCGTGGTTTACTTAAACTAGCCCGTAGACCCCGGTTATATATATATATATAAGTGGGAAAAAAATATAACTACCAAAAAAAATTCATGGAAAAAAAATAATTAGAAAAAAAAAATGAAAAAAATAATTAGAAAAATAAAAATAAAAAACGTAATTAGATTAAAAACACAAGAAGAAGAAGGGGAAAGCACTGTTGCTATCCATCTATATTCTATAGTGCTTTCCCCACGTCATTTAGTGTATTGTTAAATTTTCATGCCTCTCGTCACCTCTGCAACCACTAAATCACCTATTGGTGGCTGGATAGTGAAGATCTAAATGTCGAAGATGCTGGAATTTTCTGGAAAATGTTTGACCTAGTCCTCTTAAGCAACAACTCGGTCTGTTTATAACAATATATATAGACCAAATATTATAACAATTTTGATGTAAATAGACCAAATTTAAAATACGAGGGATAAGAAAAACATTTGTCACGAGATCAAGGGGTGAAAGTGTGATTTTGAAAAGAAAAAAAAAGGAAAATAAATAAGTGCAAGACAATAATTTCCACATCTCTCGTGCCCAAACACAGATCACAGTGATGGCTGATGATATCGCACTACAAAAGAGAGAGAGATTACACGATAACACCCATGTTACTCTACTAAACGTCATTAAACAACTAGCACAGTAGTCCAAAGATTGGCCGCATAAAATAAACCAGAGTTCTAACGGGGCCAAAGAAAGCTCTCATCGCATACTTCCTTTTCAGTTCAGTATCCCCGGTGCCGGGCAAACCGTATTCTCTGAGCAAGCAATCAAGTTTCCATTCTGGCATGGTCACATGTTCGGCTCGGGTGTATCTCGAGTAGTGCAGTGGCATCTGAAAGTTCCCACACCGCTCCTTTGCGTGCTTCCCATTTAGTACATTGCCTCTATTTGATGGTGGCCGCACCATTGACTCCATTCCACCTTCGTTTATATCTTGCCCTACAGTTTCTATGCCCTAGAGTTGCCTGGCTAAATATGCAAGTTAGTTGCAGGATGTTGGTGGCTTTTATGGAGGTTTCAATGAGAGATCGTGGAATGCGAGGGACCCAAACGACATCGTCGATGTAGGGTAATGTTGCGTTATTTATCGGTGAGAAAATAATGATAATTCCTATGCGACTTCCGAGCTGGGGTCTATTTTATTTCCCGGGAAAACAGAATTATTGATAAGCCCCAAGTCTCCTCCAAAACTGCAAACGTTGCCCAAGAAATGGAACTTTGAGTCCCTGTTGTTTTGAAAATATTTAAAATATTATTATTTTAAATTAATTTTTTAGGGTTTTTAAAACATTTTGATTTGCTGAAGTAAAAAATATTTCTAAAAAAAATAAAAAAGATATTATTTTAATGTATTTATGAACAAAAAACACTTTGAAAAACATCTTTAATTACACTCACAAACATGCCCTAAATATTTTTAAATGAATATACAATCATGTATTTTAAAAATATATTGGGTTAAAAATTTATTAAAATAGTATTTTATTATATATAAATAATACATTAATATTAATTTAATTGAAAAGGCACTTGAAAAAATAGATTTGATGACATTACACAACACACACGAGCATTAGAAACAATTCTAATTGAACCAAAGTGCTTAGTAGGCCGAAAACTCAAGTGAGTTTCTGGAACGTGTGAAGAAAATGGTTGAATGAGGTGAGTTAATTAAATGTCTTATCCCCGGCTAGATTGGAGTGGATATCCCTCAATTCTCTACCCCTTTACTTGCCAAGGCAATGGATTATAAAGGCTACTTGACATACAAAAATAAATAATAAATAAATAAATTATAAGCCAACCAACAAGTGAACTGCTAGCTCCTTCATTATATTAACCAAATTTGCCGGCGTCTGAGTGAAGTACTGAGACCCACTTCGACTTCAACTTGGTTTTAAAAAATAATTAAGGACCCGTCACTGCTTTACCTTCCCTTAGAATAATGCATAAAACAGGCTTGGAGATGTCAGCACTAGTCCGCCCTGGACTCCACAATTACAGGACAATCTTTACAGCCTTGTTTTTCTTTCTTTCAACAAATCAGGAGTTCAAGCATACGTGGATTTCCACCTTCACATCACCACCTCATTTAATTAATATCTAATACAAAAATATTTAATGTTTATATAGATTATAATTCACCCATATATGATTGAAGATTGCAGCAGCAATAAAAATGATTATATATTGCTTGCGTGTAATTTATGTGATGTAATATAATATAATTATAAATATTGTTTAGAATCAATTTTTTACAACCAAAGTTCTCAATACCGTTCCGGTTTTTCTATTAGTACGGAACATTCCGGTTTCAGAGCGTTTCGGCGTGTTGTTTCGGGATTGTACTGTTCATATATATATATATATATATATATATATAATTAAAATTTTAATCTATCAAGTATAATTAAAATTCAAGATAAACTAACTTTAAATTATACAATACAAAAACAAAATCAAACAAACTTAATCTCAAATTTAGAAACACAACAATTGGTTAATCAAAATAATTTTAAACATAATCTCTAAAAAAAAAAAGATTTTGAGGCCGGAACGGTACCGAGACGTTCCGGCCGGAATTTGGCCAGAATTTCCAGAATAGACAAAAATTTAAACTGAAATAAAAATAATACCGTTTTATCTCAGTTTTCTTAATGATACAAAACGATCTGGCCATTCTAACCAAAACAGAATGAAATTAATAATCTTGATTATAACCTCGTCACCTGGATTCTCAGGAAATCTCTCCGTCCAGGAACCGTCTATTATTACTTCAACTTATTAAACTACCACCACTGCATTTTGTCATGTCTTCGTAGCTGATAACTAGCGAACCCCAGTAATGGTGATTGCTACATTACGCTGGCAAAGATAGCTAGCTTAAATTAATGCTTTTATACACTGAAGTGAAGCAGCACCTCCCTCGCTGGACTGCTGACCAGGAGCGGATGCTAAAGGGCGTCCCATGCGTGGCTTAAGCTCAAGGGCCCAATTCATATAAAAAAATAAATTTAAACAAATAATAATATTTAATCTAAAGCTAACTTAAGTTAACTTATTAAAAGACATGTATAATATAATATGAGTCATTCATCCTATCAAACCTAGTAATTTTTTATCTCTTATATTACTTTACATTTAATTACATAGCAAAAAAATCTTAGCAAAGTACAAACATGATAGGCACTAAAATTTTTTTATCTATTTTTCAATTAAAAAATAAGTTTTTTTATGTGAACTAAAAAAAATAAGAAAAACATTTAAATAACAAAGGAATTTTTTTGTTTTAACTTCAAGGCGCTAAAAATGTATTAAAAATTTAAAAAAAAATAACAATAAGGACAAACACATGACCTACCACTCGTAAAAAAGAAGAGATGAAAATAAAAACAGTCCATGAAAAGAAAAACAAAAAAGAGTTCACCCAAGTCAACACGTTAAACCTGCACTAGGAGTAATTCACCAACATTTTATTTATTAAGCTATATTTTATTTAGCCATGCAACAATCAGTGACGTGGGTTTTCTTGTGTTAAATAAAAACAATTTAAAAACCAATAAATAGGACAAGAGTGTGGGACAAAAAATGGCCTATTTTTAAAGTTAAATAACCAAAATTGTCTTCTTAAGCTAAATAAAAAAAAATACATTGACTACAAAAAAAAAAAAAAAACTTGTACCAAACTAAACAAAATATCATAAAGTAAATATATCATGCTCATATAAAGGGTGAGCATTTTCGGTTTGATTTTTATCAATCAAAACAACCACACCGGAAAAAATTCAACAAAAAAACTGAAACTGAAACGGACCTAGTTTAAATCCACTATTTTTTTATTCGGTTCGGTTTCTTAACTACAAAAGTAAAAAATAGTTTTGATTTCTGGGGTATTTTTTTGCTTTAACAAAGTTTTTCCTTCTCTTATTTAACCAAAATGGAAGCAAACCAAAAAATTTGAAATGAACTACAAGAATAACAAAAATTATTGCATATTTTTTTAATTTGAACCGATTCGGTTTGGTTTGGTTTATCGGTTTTTTCCTTTAAAAACCAAATTAGACAGGAAGTTTAAAAAAAAAATCTAACTGATTTAATCATTTTTTTTAATGGTTTGGTTTCTCTCAATTAATTTTTTTTTGTTTCCTCAATTTAATCGACTTTTCTGTTTTTTTGCTCACCCCTACTTATATCTAAGTAATTTATTTAATTTAATAAAAAGATAAAAACTCTTTGGGAAAAAAGCCAAGTTTTACCAAAAAAAAAAGTGTTCAATACAATAAACTAAGATAATGTATATCGTTTTTAAAATCAATAAAAAAATCTTAGAAATAGCAAACAAAAGAAATAATGAAGTTTGATATTCAATTAAATCAAATGATGAAAGATGATAAAAAAAATATTTAAAAAAAAACCTGAATAAATCTACTAAACCTCATTTAATTTTTCAATTTCATAATTCATTAAATTCTTATCTCGAACTCAATTTAATGGTGAAGAATGAAGTTATTAAATTAACAATTTGATATATAAATAAGAAGTTGTTAATTTAAGTGTTTGATATAGGATTTTGTTCGACTCCAAAATTGTATTGAATAGATTGAGTTGTTTACCTAATTTTATATGTAAAAAAACTCTTATTTTATATAGTTTCTATCACCATAAAGCATAAACTATGAATCAATCCTATTTTGAAGAGAAAGTTAAGGTAAAAAGAGTAGAGGATACCCATGTTATTTAACAACAATGCTCAAGAGCTGATTGATTCTCTACAATTCCACAACTTTTTCTCAATAAAAAAATAAATGGTTTACTGATGCTAGCAAGCTGTAGGCAAAGTGAAACCTAACTTTTCAACCCACTCATCAAATATATTTAATCAAAAGAAAGGGAGGAAAATATTGATATCTAAGTAAAATATTGAGTGACCTCTTATTCTTATCTATGATCTCTTACTTTCTTCTACTTTAACGAGCTTTGATAATTGTTGCCTTCTATTTTAGGAACAATCAGCTATTTGACCCTTATGTTTATGGCACATTGTGAAGTTACCCTTGTCTTTTTAGCTTGGATAGAGTAGCATCTAGTTAATTAGCTCAAATCAATAATGGTATTAGAAAAGGATAAAATTACATCTTTTAAGAATATAGGTACTCGATCATTTTTATAGAAAGTTTCCTCTTCATCCAGAAATATTATTCATACCTCCTTCTCACCTCTGCATCCACTAAATCACCCTATTGGTGGCCAAATAGTGAAGATCCTAATGTCGAAACTCCGAGAACTTGTTACAAAAAGTTTGATTCAATCCTAGTATTTTTTTTTTGAAGCAGCAATTCAATTTATTTATATCAATATAATTCATGGTAGTTATTAATTGGGATCAATAGACCAATATTTTAATAGTTTTGATGTAAACAGACCAAATATAAAACACAAGGGATAAGACAAGCATTTCTCACAAGATTAAGGGGTGAAACTGTATTTCTTACAACAACAACAACAACAACAACAACAACAAAAAAGGAATAAAAGATTCCATCTCTCTCATGCCCAGACGGAGATCACAGTGATGGGTGATAACACAACAAAAGAGAAAGAGATTTTATAATAACCCTCACGTTATTCTACTAAATGTTCATTACACAGCTAGCACACTAGTCTTGTAAAAAACGTTCTTCGCTCATAATAGAGTGATATAGCTGTTGGAAATTTGACCTGATTATCGTATTTTTTGCTAGTATTATAATAATACACATATAATTTTTACAAAATAATTTTAACATCAACAATTATATATTTTTTTGAAATTCGATGTATGACAAATATTTGTCACAAAACCAAGGGGCGGATGTGTGATTTTGACAAATAAAAAAAAGAGCAAACGAGTGCAATTCCATCTCTCCCATACCCATACAGAGATCACAATGGTTATTGATCACACCATGAGAGAGAGGGGGGGGGGAGAGAGAGAGAGAAAAAAAAAAATAGCCCCTATTATTCTACTAAACATTCATTTCACAACACACTAATCCAAAGACTGACCTCACATATTACCTAACGATTATATTCATTTCCCAAACATCGTGAATTAATTAATTAATTGTTTTTACTAGAAGAGATCATGTCTTTGCAATAATCCCCTTCAGTTTGATTATATAATTACAATCGAAGAGTTCCAAGCTAGACAAACAATAACAAATAAACCGGTATGTGACGTCACACATAATATAATAGCTAATAACATAGACCAGAAGTCTAACGGGCCAAAGAAAAGCTTCAATATGGCATCCTTTCTTTTTTTGGTTAAATATGTTTAGTTTATTATATTGAGACATGCTAAATATAATAAAATCTTCCACAAAACTTAAGAGTTTATATAGTTAAACAAATTTCCAAACAACAATGCTAAATATTTTCTTGGCTAAATACTATGATGTCAAAAGAAGACAATAATACCTATATAGCTCTCTACGTAGAGATTTTCTTTGGTCCTTGCAGTTGTCTTTATTTTAGCCCTGAACAACTCTTGAATACATATGTAATTTAGAGAATTAAACCTTTATCAAATTCTCAAAGAAATAACCACATTTGTAATTCATATAGGTGATATTTCATCAAGATTATTTCGATATACTCCATATTTGTTTTTACTTGATTATTTCTCATAAGCAAATAAATATAACAATATTTTATACATTCATTTATAATAGTAACATAACATTTTTTTTTTACCTAGAGTTCACACAAACTTTAAATCACTAATATATTAGTGAATTAAGTCTAGAGATTCATTATTTATTTCAAATGACTGACCCAATTTGACCTCGAAAATAACATGAGTTGACCTAGGTAAAACCTATTAATTCTTTTTGAATTTTTTTTTCTTCATCTTATTAAAAAAATATTTGATTTTATACTAAAAACAATATAGTCATTTTATAAATAACAGCATATGTAAATCTTTTTAAATGAAACAATAATTTCTCCACTAGAAGTTTTCGATAGAACAAAAGTTATTTTTTATATTTTCAAAAGTTACACCACACAATCACAAATATATTTTTTTTATCTTATCCAATTTATGTTATTCAGAATACCAAATAATATCTTAATATCACTCATAGTTTTTTATTAAAAAAATAATAATATCTTTGATGGTTGATGCAACAAATATATTATTTTTATCCATTTCTTTTTCTACTTTAATGATTGATGTTGTCTTCCTTTATTCAATATCTAATGATGATAAGACTATCAAAAACAATTATTTAAGGGAAAATCAACTATTTGACCCTAGTGTTTTTGGCACATAGTAGTCTTCCTCTTATTTTTTTTTAACTTTGATGGATTGGCACCAAAATAAATAAAATGGTGGTTAATTGGCTCAAATCAATAATGTTATTAGAAAAGGATAAAATTGCATGTTTTAAGAATATAGGTGCTCAATTAATTTTTTTGTTGTTTTCTTTTCTACACAGAGTATAGTAATATTTTTCATGGCTCTTGTCACCTCTGAACCACTAAGTAGGTGTTTGGTATTGTGGTTTTAACTAAGTTTGAAAAAAATTAGTGTATTGGTGTTTGATAATGTATTAAACACTGAAATAGTTATATAAGATCCACAAAAAAAAAACAATCAAAACAATGGTTGAGGAGAAACATTTATTAGCTGCTTCTCGTGGTTTGTCACCCTCAGATTTCTTGATTTGTTGGAAATTTGTGCTTGCCTTGTTGACCTTTTCACGTATTTTTATGGCTCATTTTTTATTATTTTTTTAACTTGATGTCGCTGGGGTGAAATTTTATTTTTTATACCATTTCACTAAATTTTATTTTTATTTTTTAATATGAAAAATATAATTTAAAAAAAAACTATTTGAATATATTTTTACATAAAAAAATATTTTTTATCATTATCTTAAATACCCTTGAATCTGACTTTGTTAAACAAAAAATTCAAATCATTACATGGATCAACCAATCTAAATTACAGGTGTAAAACTTGATGTTGGGTGAGTTAAAATATTATATTTTGATCAAGTTAATTATTTTTTAAAAAATATTATTTCAATTAATTTTTATAAAAGAATTATCAAGTTAAAATTTAGGTTTCAACTAGATCACTCAAAACAAATTTCTAGACTTCTACGTTAACTCACTAAGTTTAAATTTATAACTATAATAAAAACAACATAATTTTCTTCTCAAGAATAAATAAATAGCTTTAACTTGAGAGAAATTAGAGGATTAACATGGGTGAGTGACATAAAAGCATACTTACCTACTTGAAATATAAGTTCCCTTTCTTTGTAATCCATTTTTCTTGTTGATGTTAAGAAATTATATTTCTAATCTATTATTTCTCTTGGTTCACCATCCTACTCAAGTTTATTTGTGCTGATAATCCATTTTGATATCAATATGTCATACAACCTATACCTTATGTAATAAACGAGCCGTAAACCCGCGCTCCGCCGCAGGGATTAAATTTTTTTTATCTAGATTTAACAAATAATTTTGCATTTTGATTTTTATTCTTTTATTTTCATATTTTAGTTTCGATCTCTTGATTTTTTCGGTCATTCTAAGATAATTTTTTATTTTTTATTTTAAAATAGAAAAAAAAATAAAAAAAAAGGCTAGAAAAAAAAAACAAAGAAAAAAGCAAAGAAAAAAATGAAAAAAAAGAAAAGAAAAATGTAATAGGAAGTAAAAAAAAAATAAGAGGATTAATTGTGGCGTGCTTAAGCTAGCTAGGATACCTAATCATAAAAAAGAAAAAAATAGCAGAAAAAGAAAAAAATTAAAAAAAAAATATAACCAACAAAAAAATATATCATGGAGAAAAAAATGAAAAAAAAACATAATCAGGAAAAAAAATATAATCAAGAAAAAAAAACAATAAAAAAATTGAATCCAAGGATTAATCGTGGTGCTTTTAAGCTAGCTCGGACACCTCGATCATATATATAAGTGAAAAAAAACAATTAAAAGAATATAATCAGGAAAAAAATTCATGGGAAAAATAAAAAAAATATATAATCAAGGAAGAAAAAGCTATAAAAAAATTGAATATGAGGATTAATCATGGTGTGTAAGCTAGTTAGATACTCTGATTATACAAAATAAATAACATATATATAAAAAAAAATATAACTAGTAAAAAACAAATTTATGGGAAAATATGGAAAAAAAAAAAAAAGAAGGCTAGGAAAAAAACAAATAAAAACAAGAAAAGAAAAATGTAACCGGAAGTAAAAAAAAAAATAGAAAAAAAAATAATAACAAAAAAAAGGCTAGAAAAAAAATAAAAAAGCAAAGGAAAAAAATGAAAAGAAAGAAAAGAAAAATGTAATCGGAAGTAAAAAAAAATAAAAAAAATTGAATAAGAGGATTAATTATGGCGTGTTTAAGCTGGTCAGGATATCTGATCATAAAAAAAATAGTAGAAAAAGAAAAAAATTAAAAAAATACAACCAACAAAAAAATATATCATGGAAAAAAATGAAAAAAACATAATAAAAAAAATATAACCAAGGAAAAATAATAAAAAAACAATAAAAAAATTTAATCCGAAGATTAATCGTGGTGCTTTTAAGCTAACTCGGGCACCTCGATCATATATATAAGTGGAAAAAGAAAAACAATTAAAAAAATATAATAAAAACAACTTTATGGGAGAAAAATAAAAAAATATATAATCAAGGAGAAAAGGCTATAAAAAAAATTTAATCTGAGGATTAATCATGGTTCGTTTAAGCTAGCTAGATACTCTGAATATACAAAATAAATAATATATATATATATATATATATATATATATATATATATATATATATATATATATATATATAAAGAAAGAAAAAAATATAACCAATAAAAAACAAATTTATGGGAAAATATAAAAAAAAAATTAAAAAAAAAACTAAAAAAAAAGAAAAAAGAAAAGAAAAATGTAATCGAAAGTAAAAAAAAAAATAATAACAAAAAAAATGCTAGAAAAAAAAACAAATAAAAAAGAAAAGAAAAATGTAAATTGAAGAAGAAGAAGAAGAAGAAAAAAAAAGGAAACACTATTGAAATCCACAGTGAAATGTGTGGGGAGCTACAGTGAACTCCCCACACGGTTTAGCTTTTTAGTAATTAATCTGAGGAGTAATCATGGTGTGTTTAAGCTAGTTAGATACTCTGATTATACAAAATATATATATATATATATATATATATATATATATATATATATATATATATATATATATATATATATAACCAGTTGAAAACAAATTTATGGGAAAATATGAAGAAAAAAAAATAATAACAAAAAAAAGCTAAAAAAACAAATAAAAAAAGAAAAGAAAATATAATCGGAAGTAAAAAAAAATAAAAAAAAAATAATAACAATAAAAAAACCAAAAAAAAACAAATGAAAAAGCAATGAAAAAAAATGAAAAAAGAAAAGAAAAATGTAAACTGAAGAGAAAAAAAAAAAGGGGGAAACACTGTTGAAATCCACAGTGAAATGTGTGGAGAGCTATAGTGAACTCCCCACACGGTTTAGCTTTTTAGTAATATTGACTTTTATTTGAAACTTTATTGACTGTCTTAGCCATAATATTGCTCATTCAATTGGATTGTATCCTAAAATAGTATTTTTATCCTCAAAACATCTCTTGAAAAAACTACCTCTACTTGGGTTGACTACATATATATTATCACTTATTAAGGGTTGTCCCATTTCAACATCATTTCATCTTTTAAATCAAATTCTTATAACATTATTTGTTCTCAACAAGACCTAATGAATTTAATCGATGATTGTATGTAACTTGAAAATTGACTTTTTTGCCTGGGGACTATACCATAAGATTTCAAGAATTGTGTATGTTTAAGTCAAATTATTAGAACCAAACCATTGAGATGTAATTTTTTAGAATAATTAATGAAGAATAAACTTCTTTGGTTAAATATGAAAAACATGTCATTCAGTGATGAAATTTTGCATATATTTTAATTCTCAATAGATAATGTTTAGAAAGATCAAGGAAAGCTCAATTTAAAATTTAGTTATGCATGAATCAAGTGAATTTATTGATGAATTATGTTTTTTTAAAAAAGAAGGCTGGAATTCAAAAACTAGTGATATGCCTTTCAAAATAAGAGTAGTTGGATTTATGTCCATGATTCTATAACATGGTGCACAAACAAATTGTCTTTTTTAAAGAGCCAACACTATCCAATATACACAAGTTGCTCTAATCATAAATGGCTTTTATATGCATGAATGTAGGCTATGATTTATATTTATTAAATAAAGGATATATAAGACTCAAATGATGTTTAAAGTTCAAAGATCTAGAATAACTTTTCATGTGTAAAGATTTCTTACTATTTTGACTTCGATTGAATTCATTTCAATTTCGATACTCCTAATTATATTTTATGCTTTGTCACTAACACTTTATCTTATAATATGGACCTTGCACTATTATAAGGGACACTTAATAGAGTTATTTCTTTTTTATCTCTTTCATTTTTTTCATCGTTTTTTGTTTATTTGAAAGAACATTTTTGTTCATTTGACCATTTGTTAGCTCTCTTTGGTAATAATCTTTTTCTTTCATAACTCTTTCTATTATAAGAATGTCATAAATTATTTGAATGCTTCCAAAATATATCCTTGGTGTGAGGGAAGATCTTAGTCTAGATTATTGCTATAAAAACAAAATATAAAATTCAAAAGGGATAACAAGAGATTTTTTTTTTTTACGTAAAGGATAAATAAAAGATTTTTTCTCTTGATCTCAAATCTAATCTTGTCCATGTGAATAAATACCAACCGTTATATAGAGAAAGGTGGTGAAACCCAAACCAAGTCACACTTAATTCCATATTGTCAAATCTTTTAATTGTTTTTAGACATGTTTTTAGCATTTAATTACTTTGAGCTTAATTATAATTTTCAAAGCTTTTGATAGGAATGACAAATGTCTTATAACTCAAATAAAGTCAAGGTCGATGTTTGATGAGTTACAATGGGTTTTTAGGACTTCAAATGAGGGTTTTTCTAGATTTTGACAAGACAAAAATTATCTCTTAACATCACTTACACATTTTGGTGTTCGACTATTTTTAGAAAAAAATCAAAATTATATTTATTTAATAGTGGATAAAAATAAAATTCCAAATATTACTTTTGTAAAAATATCTTTTAATTTTGAAACAAATAATCACATAATAGATAATATATAAATTGCACGGAATTGAAGACACAGAAAATCTATCAGCTTAATTTCATAACTCATATCATTCCACCGGTATTTATTAATCAGATCATATTCGTATAGGCAAAATTAATTTGAAAACAATTTAGTTTTGTTTATTGGAAGCTCGCGTTCTTTATGCTTCTAATTTTCGCTTAAAATATTCCGTTCTTATGAAAATTCCTGAATACATTCCATATGCTTCACGTTCATGATCTACAAGTATATTTCAATTATTTTTATTTAATCCTAATATTATTTTGGCATTTGTCTACTTCACGTTTTGACAATGTTCTCATGTTTTTCAAACCAAAAAAAAAAACACAAAAGCTAATTCTGGCATAAAATATTGCTCGTGTCAATCTTTCTGGGCATGAATATTACAGTAGTAATTTCTTATTTTGGTAATTAGGTGGTAATTAGGAAAGATAGCCTATAATAATTCGCAACTTAAACATTGGCAATAAAAAAAATAAAAATAACATGATGAATTTATTGATAGACACAAAAGAATTAAAAGGGAAAGGTAGCCTTTCCCAAAATTCTATTACGAGTGGAATCCATCTACTACTGTTCGCTTATGTATGGAACAGATTCATTAGATTATAAGGCCCAAGAACATGAGGGTGGCCAACCCCTCCACCCCACATTTGATCTGCCAATTGTTTGTAAGCTTGTTCAGTGAGATGAATAGAGTCCCAGAATACATATTCATTAGGGTTTTCACATAACTCGAACTGCTTCACCAGTCTCCTTCCTCCACAGCTAAAACCCCCTCGAAATGGCCCAGTTCCACAGCATGCCGATTTCCCTTGCCTGAAACCTTTATGATCCAAGTTTTTGAACATAAAGCAATGTTAGATATACAGTGGCACCATTTCCCTTAAGGGAAAGCTTCATTGGTCTAATCTAGAGTGCTACAAGGACAGAAAATAGGACCAAAATAATTTGGGTTTGAGCCCACAAATTCCCGCATACAAATGAGAGATTTATAGGTCGTAGGACATACCAAATTTAGAAGGATGATTGATTCTTTGTTCGAGAAAGCTGTTGAGGTCAAAGAGTGAATGCTTGAAACCCTTTAATTGCTTCTCCAATTCTCGGAGGAGCTTGGAAAGAGCTTTGTTGTGTAATGCAGCGACCAATGAAGTTTCTTTCAAGCAGCTACCGTTAGCTGCTCTGCTAATTCTGATAGTGGGTAGACAGCCAAGTGGGGGCACATTGATAAACGCAAATTTTCTGCCCCCTAACCTGTATATTTCCTGTCAAATCAGCATCAATACAAATTTTGATATTTACATAAATACAATTCAGAAACTACAAATCTGTATCAAAAGTTTAAACAGGCTGACAGTACTTACTTTAACCACTGTTGTCAAGTTGCCAATGACCATCCCAACGTATTTGGAGTTTGTGTATGACTTTAGAACAGTGGAATTGGTCAAGAAAGGGCTCAAGTAATCATTGCTTCCAATGCTAAACAAGTGTACAGCTTTTGATATGGTCATCCTGGCTTCATCATTGCCTAGCTTATGTCTCAACCAATTCTCCACCTTCTTGTAATATCTTAACTGTGTCTTAAGATCAATCACCTAGAAAAAGATGGGGGGCAAGGTCATGCGATATGACTAGTTTGGTGCAACTATTCACCTAGGTAATGAAATCCTTTCATTTTCATGGCATGTGTGTGGTGTGTGGTCATTCCACCACATCCATCTTGGCTTCAGAAATGTATTAAAGCTGTGCAAATTTCATGTCGTTTATCGAAGGCTAGAAAATGGGTCGGCATGCCATTAAGTTTTGAGGGCCTTCTCCTTGATTTTGACATGTCAAGGATGCACTTAAGAGCTCGTGGACCCGAAACATTCGGTGCATCCAGCCTATAAAAGTAAGGTTGTCTTAAGGTGAGCATACACTGCCCTTAAGATAAGCGTAGAAACAAAAATTCATTTTCAAGTCTCTAATATGCACAGCATCAAAGCCTCTAGATCTTTGGACCAGAAAAAGAAAGGACAAAAAAAGTCTCTAGATCTCCACCTCATTCTACCCTTCGTTTTAGATCTTCTAACATGCGAGTAATTTCTATTTTAAAAAAAAAAAAAAAAAAGGTTAAAGGTCTCTGCTTTCTCATGGAGAGCATGAAATACAAAGTAGTTGAAAAGAGAAAAAAGTTCTCAATACATACAATGAGTTGGATTGTTTGAAAAGTAGAGCACGTCTATCTGTGGAAAGGCTTCCCTAAATAACATGCGTATTTAGATAACTATACGCAAAATATGGCATGTAGCAGAAAGTAATTCCATTGCAACAATATACTTACATCCCCTTCAAATGTTTCGGCTAAAGCACCGGCTCCGGCAGATGCAAAATTGACTCCATGGTAATATTGATCAATTCCAGGTTGTAGAAAAGGTGGGATAAATGGAAGATTTGCATATTTAGCTACAATGTTGAACCACAAAACATAATGCACAAGATTATAAGAGAACATGATATATTATATATGTGTGTGTGCGCGTGTGTGGAGCGGAGCAGAGCAGACAGAATATTTATTGGTTAAACAAAGATATGAGTTGAATAAACAAGAAAGACAACTAGAGATTTTAATATCTCACCAATAAAATCCGGTACCAAACGACCGTCAGAGAAACGACCGGTGGGGAACTGGAAGTAGGTTTCCCCGTAAGGCCAGAAGTTTGCTTGGTCAAGAGTAGTGGTGTTGATGTAGTTGTTGTTGCCGGCATCTAAAAACGAATCGCCAAAGATGAAGAAGGCAACACCATGTTTCTTTTGATTCTCGGATGTTGCTTTGCATCTTGCTGAAATGAGGACGGCGGGAAGAAAAAAAGCATAGAAAAAGTGCTCCCTTGTAATTTTTGTCATACCTTACTCGTTTTGCTTCATTAATCACAGACACCTTGTGGTCTCTATGGCTTGACTTTAAATACGTAGGCACTTTGCCCCTACTTCATTTTTGTGGCTGAATTATACATATAGGTATGTATATATTAAGAAAACACCAGCCTTGTTTAAATGAATGCGATCGATGGGAGTTTTTGGGTTTAAACAAGGAGTTGAGATTCACAGGTGTGTAATTTGTAGTCAACTTTTGGAAGTTTGACGAGATGAAAGAGTTAGAAAATGTGTTAGGCAAAATCTGACCGATGAAATGTAATATGAATAAAAAAGGAACATGAAAAGAAATGATTAGTAAGTTTCCAAAGTCAATGAGCTTTCAAGTACCTTAACAATCTTTTGCCAATTCTTGTAAAAGGAAAAGAGCTTTGTTGTAGCAAATAGAAATTCAAGCATGGGGAAGGAGCGAGAAACACGTTTTGCGACAGGAAGACAACAACCTGCTCAACACAGAAGGATGAACACAGAGTTGTGTTGTAGCCAAAACTAAATAGTAAATTTGTATTGTGATGGGTTCTAATGACGATTTAAACTCAATTGAAAAGAATTTTATTTTATTTTATTTTCAATCGCATCCAAACTCAATTGAAAAGAATGCATGCATATGCATCATTTGCAATAAGTTCCCCAGGAAAATTAACAGCCGCAAGATTGAAGACTGATGTGCTAGTTTGATGTTGACCTTCGCATGATGTCGCTCTGGTGTTCTATTAATTAGCCAACATAGAGTCATGTTAAACTCAGTGATGTTCATATCCTTTTGAGATACCTTTCTTTCAAAGATCAGAATCATTCTTTCTGCTGAATCTGTCACATTCCCAGTCTAGTATTCGTCCACCCAGTAATTCTCATCCGATGAAAGTGTTTTCATGAAAGGGGTTTTTTTTTTTGTTTTTTAAATTTTATCGATAAGAATATGCTTAGCCTGTGTGCTTTGCTGCTGTAATGTGAATTCTGTCATTTCACCTACGAAGCATAGATGCAGAAAGTCAGAGTAATAATTAGCGAGCACCTCTTTGAGTGGCAGCTTAACGTACAATTGATAATAGTTTAGTGTAAAGGTGAAGGAGCATAATTGACGATCAAGTTTGGTAAACTTCCAGCTTATATGTCTGTAAATTCTTCTGTCATAATTCACGGATTGGCCATCTATATAGGCAGCATTCATGTAATTGTTCATAGGCCTATCGATGGTGGTTTGTTGAGATGTGACTCACACTATTGTCTACACTCATTTTGGCATTTCCTCCTTTCATCTTGTGAGCCAATGGGGTCCCCTGCTGCATTATGGAATTCATATCTTAGGTGGACTGCCATGAAATTTATTTAAACTAAATCAATCCCTTCGATCCTTCTCTTTTTATCCTCTAGGTTGGCCTTCTTAATTACAACTTCAAAAAGAAAATATTTTTCTTTGTCCTCTTTGATATCAATTTTAAGTGATTGCAATAAGTTCTAAATTTAGTTTTTCACTGATCTCAACTCACTGTGTTCACTGATTGCAATAATTAGAAATATAAATGAAAATCTCGAACAACGTGTTTTTGTCTAATAATGACATCAATTGATGCTAGCGGGCGGGCTAACCCTAAAAGGAACACAGCTTGTAAAATGCTCAGACAAAATTTAAATCAAATGTAATGCTAATTTTTGTTAAAAAGCTGATTTGACATGTTTAGACTTGTTTGAACTTTTTGATTCAAATTTCACGTACATGTCATAGATGTGAGATGTTGAACAATCCATTGAATCAGCAAATTTGTTCAAGAAGATTATCTAAAAACAATCTAGAGATGTTACAGAAATCAGTAGCTTGATCGTTGGTAGTAGGTTATCTAAAAACAATCTAGAGATGTTACAGAAATCAGCAGCTTGATCGTTAGTAGTAGACTAACAACACCATAGCCTGTGTAGTTTTTATCTTATGTACATGAATCCTTGCTATTGAGTGACGTTCGTCATCTTTACAAATACAAAGCTAATGTACATTTCTTGGAGATTGATTCAGAATTAACAGGAAATGATGCCTGAAAAGTGGAATTGCAGTTGGTAATCTCAGAAGACAAGAAGACTCAACATGGGTAAAGATGGATACAGAATATGATAAGAAAAACACCTACTATAAGATCTTGAACTTCTTTCGTTACATAAAGTTGATCTTTGATAGGTGAAATCTATGTCACATTCCAGGGCAACCTGAAATCATAGAATTTGATTAAAAGGCTGTAAGATATAGAGAGAAAATACAGAGAGGCTGAAATGTAAAATCATTCTCTGGACTTGGATGGATCTGAAAGAATTTAACTATGCTAACTAGAGAGACAGACTCCTCCACCCTTCAATTTTTATTGGCTACGAGGATACGGAAATATTTCTCATATCATTTCAATGCAATCTGTTTCATAGCTTTAATTGGTTTCACTTAATAAAAATTCCATGCAGGGAAACAAACCTTGATCCTGGGCAATGTTAGATTAGATAACTGAAGTTAGAGTCTAACATCGCCTAATATTTTCATCTGTACAACATTCTTCCTCGCCTTTGCTTTTGAGACACCTTGATCAAAAACTCGGGAGACATTTAAACAAGAGAAATCTGTGATGCTATTCCAACATTACGACTATCAGCGGGTTGATGGAACTGGGGAACTCGAATTAATCCTACTGGAATTCCTTCATGGAGAATATGAAACCTCGAAGGGCTATATTTTATGCCAAATTTGTTGTGATTTTTACGATCAAAGAGACATTAGAAGAAACAAACAGTGTTGAATTGGAATAAGCATTCAGTTTATAGGAATCCACTCTTATCGTCTCTCAGAAAAACTTGGCTCTTGATTCTGAAGGAATTTGATGTTTACTTCTTAGCTATGTATTCCATTATTCCTTTCTTAAGGTGGCTTCATCAATATATAACTTTGTCCCCCCCCAAAAAAAGGATCATACTTTCCCTGAAGTTCTTTCTTCGATCCCAATTCCTAGAGTTGCATTAACCTGCAACAAGTTCTGGGCTTAAGTTCTCTCACCGATCGAGCTGCATTAACCTATATTGTAATATTGAATGCCTTGATACGCATTTATCTCTTAATTCAATTTAAATTTTAGATATGAACAATTTTTATTTTCATTTATTATCATAAATAATTATCAATTTATTAAATTAAATACATGTAAAACATTTTTTATTTACTATTATAATATGTTTTGGTGCTGAAACACGTAGCGCTTGTATATTTGTTTTACAAATGGAAAATAAAATTATCTAACCTGCGGCCAATAATCAAAACAGAAGAGCCAATGAATCAGCCTATCAAACTATTTCAATTCAGCTTCAACAAAGCCTATGTTGCCATAGGTGTCATGATTTCCTTGTCCAAAGATGGTTTTGATTGTTCAAATGTGATCTCAAAACTGGTCTTCTTCGCGTCACATGCCGCCCACTTCCCAAGTATCTAACACATTTAAGTCATTCGTGAACACGAGATGGGACCATAATGATCGTTCTTGTTCTTGGCTAGAGCATCTCCAGTAAAAAAAAAATATTATTTTGAAAATTCAAATTAGTAATATGATTTTTTTAAATGATATAAATATAAAAAAATATTTAGAAAAATCAATTCTATTTTCATATATATAATATCAATATAACTATTTATTAATAATAACTAACTAATAAAATAACTAATAAAAGTACAATCAAAGCAATTCTTTTGTATAAAAATATAGTAAACAAATGTTTGGTTTTTTTGGTCAATATATAAGAATAACTCTTAGGTTCTGTTTGGTATTGCGATTGTTGTTATAGTTAAGGTTAAAAAAAAACAGTTTTATGAAAAGCACTTTTAACTACGATTCATAACTGAAATTAAAGTATGTGGTTAAAACTGTGGTTGAATTTGAGATTTAATACAAAGTAGTTTTAACTACGATTGATATTGCGATTGCTGTTATGGTTAAGGTTAAAAAAAATAGTTTTATGAAAAACACTTTTAACTACGATGCATAACTGAAATTAAAACATGTGGTTAAAAATGTAGTTGAATTTGAGATTTAATACAAAGCAGTTTCTTGTCTTTGATTGTCATACTTTTAATATTATTATCAGCTTGTGCTTGTGGAATTACTATATATATATATATATATATATATATATATATATATATATATATATATATATATCATTTTTTTAAATATTATAGATTCAATAATCATAATAATAAAATATAATCAATAGTTCAAGTAAATTAAATACAAATAATAATAATATAAGTTCAATCAAATTAACCAAATTTAAAAAAAAAAAAAAAAAAAAACTAACCCATAATATTTATTTATTTATTTATTTATAATTATTATCATCTTCATTAATACTTTAATGAATCATGTTAGATAATTCAAACATTACGGCCCCGTTTGTTTCCCGGAATTCACTTTCCGGGAAACCACTTTCCAAACTTTCCTGTGTTTGTTTGTCTTCTGGAAAGTTGGTCAACGGAAAACACTTTCCGGTCAACGGAAAACACTTTCCGATCAACGAAGAATTTTGCTTGGTTTTCAGGAAAGTGTTTTCCGGAAAATTTGGGCGGAAAACACTTTCCGGAAGTTGTGAAAAATTTAGAAATGTCATTATTTGCTGATTATATCAAATTTGATCCTCAAACTTTTGATTGCTATATATAATTTGTTTTGAATATTTATTTTTCAATTCCATCTCTTAAAATTTAATTTTTATATTAATTTTGGTTCTTATTTTTATAATTGCTATTTGCTTTTTTCTTATCATTTTTTTATTGAAATTTTTTATCTATCAAATTTGGTCCTCATTTTTTTTATTGTTATTGTAGTTATTTGAAATAATTTATGAAATGTTAATTATTATTATTTTAATTTATTCACCTTTTATTTTTTAAAAAAAAAAAAATTTAGATTTGATCTCTATTATTTTGATTATTATTTATTTTATTTGAGATAATTTATGAAATTATATTTTTTTTCAATTTCATTCTCATTCAACTTTTTAATTTGTAAGATTTGTTCCTCATTATTTTAATAAACTTGAAAAAAAAATTATTAATAAATTATTTTCCAGATCATTTTCCATAACATAAACAAACACTGGAAAGTATTTTCCAGTTCATTTTCCATAACACTGCCAAACATCGGAATTCACTTTCTAGGAATTCACTTTCCAGAAATTCATTTTCCCCGGAATTCACTTTCCAAAAGAAAACCACTTTTCAGCAAACAAACAGGGCCTACAAATAAATCTATTTTTCCATTCATTCCTCTACCGCCCGAATTTATGCAATAAATAAATACAAATACAAAAATTCTAGTCGTTCCATCACTTTTCAAACTAGGAGGCTAGTATATAAACACTGAAAATGTGATTTCATTTTCTTACACTTGCATTTCATTTACTTTTTTCTGTAGGACCCATATAATATATATACATTTTAAACCTAAACCAAACATTAAGCTAAGAGCTTTTTTTAAAACACAGTTGCACTACAAAAACAAACACTCACTTACACTTAAAAATATAATTTTAGTTCTTTAATATAACTCTTTCCTTGTAGCCATGAAAATTAAGGATGAAAGCTAAAAGAGATTATATATTCCTTTAAGTTTTTTTTACCTCTTTTTTAAAAAGCTATTTAAAAAAGCTAAATTAGTATTAAAAAAAAATTAGAAAAGACAATTCTATTTTAATATATATATATATATATATATATATATATATATATATAATAATTAACTAATACAAATAAAATCAAAATTATTTTTTTTCATAAAAATATATTAAATTAATTTTTGACTTCTTTAATTAATATATGGAAATAATTCTTCAAATTAAAAATATTACTTAAATTTTTTAATATAACTTCTATTATATATATATATATATATATATATATATAATAAAAAAATAAAAAAAACCTTAAAAGCTAAAATTTCTTATCTATTCATTGGGCCAAACTCTTGGAGTTGCAATTAGGTGCAAAATGGAAATTTTAACTGGCACAGCCCTGTCGCTACAGATGGACAAACAGTGGCACATGCTAGATAGTCGATGCTGCTAAGCTTTTTGCAGCTCAAAAATTGATGCACAAAAAATAAGTCACGAGAGACCTTCCGCACCGTCGAATCCCATTTTCTTTTCGACCACTGTTTCAGAGGTCACAGTCTGGGAGAGGGCTCGCAATCCTAGATATTGTGATCTCCCAAAATATTACAGAGGGCCCCATCCCAGATCGCTCCTCCAATCCACCACCACCTCAGTTTTGGCCTCAAAGCTAGGAGATGATGGGAGATTGGCATATGAAGAAATAATAATAGCACACGACAACGTTTTGAAAACTATCGCCTTTTAGCTCAATCTCCCGTACAATTCGACACCAGGCAGGCGTTGAATTTAAAAGAGTATCGCATTCAAGGAAAAGATGGTGGCCCTTCACGAGCACCGTCACCTTTCCACCTGCAGTGGCAAGCAAATACGAATGATACATTATTTAATAATAGAAATATAGTGACGGCGGCCCTAACTTTAATTCATCATTCTTTGCGTCTGGACATACGGAGACTTTTCAACCTTACCGGCTAGCAACTACTGTAACTTGTTGCTTTCCATAAATTTATCAAATATAAAGTAATGGCTGGTTAATCATGTTCAAAAATGATGGCCAGAGGGGGGAAACCAAACACAGTTGAAATTTAAGGCTTCAGTTTTCAAAACAAATCACACGACAAAGTAAAATTACAGTCAACATATCCAACTTCCAAAGTCTAATGACTTGAAATGAAATGAAACGGGAACCAGATACCAAATGTAATACTTTTGCATGGAAAAAGCTCCTGAGAATGCTTCTCCCACACCAAGGCTTAACCATGTTCGGCTGTGCTGTGCTGTACTCCATTCCCATCTCAGATAAACAACCATTCCTACATGGGCAAAATGAAAGGAGGCAATTATCGATGAAACTCATTATTGAGTACAATACTAACATGTAGAGATGAAACTCGCAAACATGTGGCCTTATTATTTACAAAACCTAGCAAGCACAGAAAGGTGGGCTCAATAAACTCCCCCAACCATAGAGGGGAAATCATCAAAGCTCCACAAATCCATTGCGTTTGTGCCATCCTGAGTTGTCTCTCCATTAAGGAAGCTATCAAGAGAAGTCTCCCAGCTACCCACAAGATCTGGCATCTGAAGGTCAAAAGCCAGCAACTCATCAGACAGCGATTTTCCATTCTTCTCTTCAACAGGCACTGCATTCTCAGAGTATGGTTTCAACTTCTTAGGATTAGCATCCACAAAGACAGATTCATCAACTTCTGAAGTTGCTGCAAGAACAGACAAGATTTCAGGAGTATTTGGGCCTTGTTCTCCCCACCCCATGTCACAATCAAATGAGTTGCTCCCCTTGTCAGAATTGAAATACACAGCAGCATTGTCAGGAGTTAAGGGCATCATCCCAGAATCTCCACTGGCCGAGAAAGAACTCATTATTCCAAACTGGTTCAATTGTGGTTTCTCTTCCACAAAGCCCATAGTATTATAATCCGTTTCTGGGTTGCTCGAGTAACTGAAATTCTGGCTTAAATTTGCCTTTGCAAGTCGTTTCTGTGAGTTTTCCTTAATTGGACGCTTTCCTGAAGCACATGGAGCTTCATTGGGGAAGTTCACCTTTGCTTTCTTGCCACGAATTCTTCGTGCCTCGGCATCATATGCTCTTGCAGCTTCTTCTGCAGTATTGAACGTTCCCAGCCAGACACGTACCCCTTTCCTGGGATCACGAATCTCAGCAGCCCATTTTCCCCATGGACGCTGCCTAATTCCTCTAAACTGGTTCTTTCTCTTCCTCTTTGCTGATTTTTCAGCAAGTCCACTGAATCCAGCAGATATAACAGCAGCAGGACCTTCAATAACAACCAAAAAAAAGATATTAAGTACACAGGCACAGATACTTGAGATACTGCTGCATGAGCAAAAGACTATAAAGATATCAGAAATGAGAAACAGCACTCATCAGTAAACAGACAATAACATAATTTCTGATATCAATGATATTACAAAAATTATGTAAGAAAAACAATCATGAGGAAGAAAGCAGACAATCACAAATGAAATCAAAATTTGAAGCAAAATTTACCCAACCTGGAGTCATATTGCAATTCAATAATTATTTACTATGTAGTTATTGTCTGACAAAATATTAATTCATCAATTTTGATTTTCTCAAATTTATTTATTTAGACTAAAAGAGAAGCCCAATCAAATCAACATTTAATTTATTTAACACCCACCAACATCATGGAACCAAAAGAACCCCTCAATAAAATTAGCTATTAAAACCTCAGATAACAGCGGTAGATCATTACCAGAAGCATTTTACACGGATCTCTTATGCAAGAGCACAGACTTTAACAGCTAACGATTTGAAGAATCCATAAAGTTTAGATCTAACTGGTTTTACAAGTCCTATCTTTTAGCTAGATAATAATAATAAAAAATGTACCCAGAACAAAATCAGTACACCTTATACAACCAATTTAGTCCAAAAATATACTTCAACCAAACCAAAACAAAGCAAAGCAACATCAGAAAATCCATACAGAAGCATAAAAAATCCGAAATCCACAGATAAGAGAGGACTTTGCTCCCCATCTCAAAAGGTTTAAACTTCACAGCTTTGAATCCTCACTATTCATCATTTATTTTCCTTCTACTTGCAAGAAAACAAACAGAGCTTAAAGGAAGAGAATAGATAGCGATGCCTATATGCACGACAGAACAAAATCTAACAACCAAAAAGGAGCAATGGACAAATTTAACACTAAAGCTTAATGAAAAAAAGATGGTTCCACAAATCAAAGTCCTAGATTTAATAATAAAAAGACAACCGATAAATAACAACAATAATTACGAAACATAATAATAAGCCAACACTAAACAAGAATAAACAACCTTTAACATTAGAGAAAAATTCCTGATCACAGTGGATAACTACAAGATCTGCATCATGAAAGTATAAGCTTTGAAAAAAAAAAAAAAAAGGAACACAAATCTAATCCCGCAAAAATGATCAGTGAACAAGTACACACATCTAGAAATTTATCTCCTATCAATATGATGAGAGAGAGAGAAACCCACATGCCACCTCAATAAACTATGATCAACATGACCTACCATATATGTCTATCTTGTTCAAAATTGCAAAAAATATAACAAAAATCAAGACACAAAATAGGCTAGAAAAAAAATGTTCATATAAAATTTATCAAAGCGTATTCTCAATACTGTGGCAGCGATCGCCCAGAAACTTGATTCCCAAAAAAAATCACAAAACCCCATTTCTAAGCTACAATCAGCTTAAACCGTGATAGTTAAGCAAGAACAATTAGGACTCCAGCAAACAAAAGGAAAAACATTATTACCAGGAGAGAGCCCGCGTTTTTTAGAAGGTTCAGAAGCAGAGAAAGAAAGAGGCTTGGTATCAACAAAGACATCATAATCCTCTCCGACATCAGACTCATCCTTGAACTCTTGAAAATCAGCCTCAAAATCATCTTCAGGATCAGCACCAACTGGCTTGGAGAGCTTCTTGCTGTTGAAAGGCTTCCGTTCAAACCACTCAAAACCCGAGGTCAACCTCCTAGAAGATCGAGCGGTGGCTGTCGGAGCGATGAAATCTGAGATGATAGCACCGCCACACATGATGTTTGATGGTGATTATCCCGGTGGGTTGCTTCACAGGTGTGTAATTGAAAAGATTTTTGAGAGAGAGTGGTTGGGTTGCGATTTTCCTTTTCTTCCAAGAGACAATAATTTGTAGGTAGTGATTGTTGGCGTTTAGGTGCAAGTGGTTGGAAGAAGTTGTTTAATAGGCGGGGAGGAAAGGACTCGGAGCATCTCCAAGAAGTTGCTATTTTAAATAACCAAATTAATAAGATAAAATCTTAAATTGCCCTTAGATGTGAAATTCCTATTTTAGCCTTCCTGGCTGTCATGTTGCTGAGATTTTGGATGCCATTATCATCTCTGCCACGTGAGCTTGGTTTTTACATTTCTACAAGGTTAGTTTACCTTTTTTTTTTATCTATACATATTTTAATCGACCTATAAAAAGAATATTTCATTTCAAGCTATGCTATGTAATAATTAAGATTTAATTTTTCAATGATTTTATAAATGTATTTCACATGGATTTGATTAAGATTTAATATCTACGTTGTCATTACTTGATCTCAATTATCTTCACCTACATAACTTATTATATTGAGGTAGTTGTGTGCATGCCACACGCTCATGTCGACATTTATATTCGTTGAGGTCATTGCTTATGTATTTTGCTTGTATTTTTTTTCTTTTTTATTCCTTTCTTATTTGTATTATGACATTATTAAGAATCATATTTTTGTTTTTTTTTTTAAATTCCATTCTTATTATATTATTTGTTTGAGTTATACATTGTATTATGACATTACTAAGAATCATATTTTTTGTATTTTGCTGGATTATTATAATATGCTAATATTAAAAATAATATTTTAAAAATAAAAAATATATTATTTTAATGTATTTTCAAATGAAAAATACTTTAAAAACAACTGTTATTATCATAAGAATTTTAAGTTCCCTGTATTAATTATATGACAACTTCAGTTTTTCTTATTAGATTTTATTAAATAGCTTTCAGTTTTGAAAAACATTAAAACACAAAATAAAAATGTTTTTTATTTCTCTTTTTAGTATTTCAAAGGGTTTTTTTTTTAGGTTATTAAACCTTTTCTTTAAGATCAAAAAACCATATGAGATGAGCTATAAAGGTGGTCAAGGTCACCAATTAATAAACAAACTAGACCCTAAACTATTTCAAGTTTTCCTTAATTCTGCATAATCCCCTCTATATCAGGTGTTAAATTCATGATTAGAAGGAAGATTAAGCAAAAATCATAGATGATAAAAGTGATATATAACATTTAGAATTTCATATATGCAAAAGTGGTACGGGTCGGTCAAAAGGGTTGAATGAGCTGGAGCAAAGAAGCAGATGATACATGGTGCTTGAGCCTCAAACCCTGCAGCTTTGGAGAGTGCAGGCGGGCGCAAGAAGAAAGCTCTAGCTAGTTATGAAACTTTGTCAGATGAAGAAGATGGAAATGGTCGTGCCCATGAAAATTATTTGTGACCACAGGAGCCACCACTTCCAGGAAATACACCAAGAAAATGCCATGGAAAAAAACTTGGGAAAACCAATTGGACAGTTGATCGAGAAATAAAGAATTCCACGCCTAGGGAAGAGACTTTGGTACCTTGACAAGAATAAAGAAGAGAATTGAACGAATGTAGCATGTATTGTGAGGAAGATTAACAAGCTTTTTAAATATATCTAGAGAACTTCGAATTCAGCAGCGTCATCCCATGCCTAGTGCAATGGGATTTCAAGATTTTTGTTCAAGCTATTCCTGCAAAACCAAACCCTAATCAGGTAGGGAGAACATTCAGTTTCCAGGTTAGCAAATTTCTGATGAAAAACAGTGTACAGCAAAGACATCTAACTCAAGTGTTCATGACTGAGTTTGCTCTCTAATGATTATTAGTTCGACCTCCACATCAATTAGGATTATTAAAAGTTTTAACTAATCGTTTATAAAATTAATTAATTAATTAATTAAAATACATATAAGTTGATCGGACACAAACATTTTAAAAATAATAATATATCGTGATTATTTTGTTTCTGTGTGTATTCATGGCCTTCTTCTAATAGGGTGATATAACTCGGTTACATGAAGTTGCTTTATGGAGAGTAGAGTTGCTAAGTATTATTTTTTCTCTCTCTTTCTCCTTTGCATTCTATCTCATCAATTATATTCTGAGACTAAATTAGAGAATTATTGAAACATTATAGACTAAAAAAAATAGATAGATAGATAGATAGATTGATAAAACACCATCATGTGAATAAGCTCTCGTCACCTGTGGCAATGGCTTCATGACGACATTTATTGATATCATTTGAGTCATCTCTCTGAGTTGTTATTATTATTATTTTATGGTCTGGGACCTGAACATGGTGGAGGCATGATAACCCTACAATGGCCTCTCCTTTCTTCCTCTCTCCGTCGTTTCTTGGATTACAAGCAGGCGTTTGGCATTACCTTTAAAACAATTGATTTTTTTACAAAAATAAATTGAAAATTAATATTTTTATATCAGTATTAATATTAAAAATATTTTTTAAAATATAAAAAATATTTTAAAAAACAAAACGATTACTCATGACAGATAACTCATCCGCTGCTGCCGTGCTTTCTTTTGCTAGCTAGCCAGTCTATTTTTGGTGGTCGGTCTCTCTCTCTTTTTTGGAAGATGGGCAATTGGCTCAACTTTCATCTCCTTTTTAATTTATAATTTTATATTTCTTGGCCTTGTACTTTTTTTTCTATCACATCTATTCACTGAAATAAAAAATGCAGTACGTTGAGAATTCCATGAACCAAACCTCGTCAAATTCCATAATTTAAAATCCCGGTACAAAATCCCATAAGCCAAGAAGACTGCATGTGATGAATCAAGTGACAAGATTATTAAACTATACCATGGTGATCAGAATAAATTACCAAACATGACAAGGTTTATTTTTAAACTCGGGATAAGCAGGAGACGATTTAAAATATTTTAAAATTGATTTTTTTCTGTCGAATTTAATAATAATAATAATATAAAATAATTTTTATTAGCTTCTAGCTTAAACAATAAAGTAAACAGTAAAAAAAAAGTATATATTATGCTCTTTTATTTTTAATTTGCAAGAGAAAATAAGAATACGGGGATAATGGGGGCAGAAGTAAATAAAACAAATGAAAAGGCAAAATACGTGGCTACCACCGAAATAATTGACACGGGCAATAACATATAAATTTTTATGACCAGGCTTCTGTCAATGTCAGAGGAAAATGATAACATTCCGTCACCGTCTTCTTCTTTTATAATTGCTTATTATATATTTTAAAAAAATATATATATATATATATTTGTTTATTTTTATTTTAAATTAAATTATTTAGTATTTTTAGATTATTTTAATGTACTTATATTAAAATTATTTTAAAAAATAAACTGTAAAACACATAATCATATTATTTAATTTCAAGAAAATACTTAAATTATTTAATTTATATCATCTATCGTTAGGTATTCGATAAGGTGACGTGATAAGTATGTGCTTGAATCGAATCGAATTTTTGACTAGATACTGATAAAATCAAATAAAAATGTTTATTCTACTGGGAAGGCAGATTCTAAAATGTTCCCAGAAGCCCATTTCTTGCCCTTCACTCCCAGGATTTTTATTTTATTTTTTTTCATTGATGAGAATGTGTAGTCCACCAGCCACGACCTGTTCTTGGGATTGTTAATTGTGATTAAGGTTAAACAAAACAACCGTGTTGATTAATTAAATATCGAAGGTGACGGTGCAAGACCTGGGATCCTTTGCCCTTGATGTATACTCAAGCTTTGTCTCCTCCTCTTAAAATATTATCCAACTTGCTGGGTCGGTTATCCACGACTCCACCGAGGAAACTCCGTTAAAGCCCATTTTGATGCAGAGATTTGTAAGCATCTTACAATAAACGTAAAAGCAAGCAATAATGATTGTGATTGATTGATAAATTACAGAAAGCTGGGACGGGGCAGAAACATTGAACCGTTGATGTCAAGCATGCAAGTTGTAGATTACACACACGCGCACGCACTGTTCTTACCATATCGAATTGCAAAGAAACAAGATGATCCATTAACGCAACTTGATCTGTCAAGTTGTTTCGGATAGTATTTTGCTTTTTTAATTGGAAAAAAATGTTTATATATATATATAGATAGATAGATAGATAGATAGATATTAATTTTTAAAAATTCAAATTCAAAGATAAAATTATTTAAAATTATATCATTTAATCTAAAAAAGATATAATAAAATTATTTTTCTGAATAAAATTATGAACATGTATAATATTAAAAAAATATCATCATCAATCTCGCAAGGTCATTATATTCTTTGATTGGTCTTAAATTTTAACATAATATATATAAACATGTCAAGAGATATGATTTATTTTGTAAAATTATCTATTATTTATAAAAATATTATTTAATTAAAATAGAATAGACAAAATAAAACCGGAATATTTTAACCGATATTTAAGTAAGAAATCCAGAACAAATTATAATTTATACTGAGATAAAAACCAGTTTTGGTTTGTTTTTTACCTAACACAAAACATCAGGATAATTTCTGACAAATTAGAACAAAACAGCTGCTTGAAAGAGAGATTCATAGTACTTCGGGAGGAGAAGAGATCAAGGTATAAAAAACAAAGTAGCTGGCTAGATATGGAACCTGCCTGCCAACGATTGAAAGAGAGAGCATCTGAACCAAATTGAAGCGTAAAAAAGCTGTTGATTCCATCGTTTTGTGATCGAAGCCCATCCCTCTCAGCAGATATGCTTAAATATGCAAAACCATTGACATGGTATTGCTCATCCTGGAGGTGGTTTCAGTGTTTTCAACACAGTATAATATAATATAATATTGTTGTGATATATAATCACGGACTTTCCTATATTGTTTTTTTTTTTTTTTTTTTGTAGTGGTTACTTGAGCTCAACAATTCCGGTGTTTGTTCAAAACCATGAATAAAATTTGAAAATAATCAGAAAAATTACTCAAACAAGAGCCCTAGGACAATAGTTTTCATGTCTGAAGGTTTGATGATCCAGTTATTAATTCCATAATTATCCTAGGAAAAACAAGCTATGAAAACTCCTGTAAAATTTCAATGACAATTTAAGAAGGAAATCAAAAGTTATAGATCTTTTGAGCTATTATTTTGGTATGGCAAAACCAGACGTTGTTTTAGGTTTAGACATGTCTCCCTAGTCTATAAATACATCTCCTGGACCATCCACTGGGGTAAATTCTTATTTAATTTTGACAGATCCATACATGAGTCGATAAGAATAGGCAGACCACCAGCCATGATCAAGGTTAAATTAATCCATGTTGAATGATTAAAATTGTCAAAGATTACGGGAAAGAAATTAAGATGCTTTGGCCTTAAGGGTGGTTAAGAGGGTGCTTATAATTATAATAGTTTTTATTTTTATATTGTTTTTATTTAAAAATAATATTTTTTTATATTAGCATATTAAAAAAATAAAAATAGAATTTTAAAAAACTCCACTGAGGGACGGTGTATTCCTCTATTTGTAAAATAATTACAATTTGCGGGGTCGGGTATCCACCACACTCCACCGAGGAACAAAGTTAAGACCCATTTGATGCACATTGGAGACATGAACATCTTAAAATAAACGTAATTAAAACATTGTTAATGTCAATAATGATCGTGATTGATTGATAAATAACAAGTCGATCCAAGGGCAGAAACATTGGACCATTAATTTGAACACCATGACTAAGCGAGCAAGTTGTAGATTATATCAACGCGCTATTTTAACACTGTTAGCCACTTACTTGTCCTTTATAATGGTCAAAATTATATTATAAAATTATTATTATTATTATTATTATTATTATTAAAATAATAAAATTCAGATATTTCAATGATTGAATTCACTATATTAGAATTAATTTATTTATAATCCAATTTAAATTAAACATAACAAATAAAATATAAATTATAAAAATACTTGTAAAAATCAAATAAAAAAATAAATAGTTAGTTTTCTATTTACAAAAAGAAGAAAAATCATTGAAAATTCATTCCTCTATAATCGTCATTATCATGACAATAATAGCTAAAATTATTATTATTATTATTTTCTAATTAATTAAAATCATTAAATTTCCACATAAAATAAAAAAAAAAGCAAAATATTTTTACAAAAAATATCACTAAAATTATCATTATTATTGCACAAACAATAAAATCATAAAATCATCTAACACAAAGAATAAATAAAAATAACTGAAAAAATATATAAAAAAAGGCAAAGGAAAAAAAAGAGAAATATTAATTTTAAAATGATCACCAATATAAATTAAAATTTGAAAGTTGAACTAAATAAAAATAAAAATCCAATAAAATAATAAAATAATAAAAATTTAAAACTAAAACTAAAAGTATAGGTACATGAATATGAATAAAAAATAATCGCTATAAAAAGACCGAATAAAATAAAAGGAATTAATTCTAAATAAAAAAATTCAAAAAATAAGAGCTGAAAAAAAATATTTAATTTAAAATAAAAAATTTCGTGATGAGATATTTAAGGGTTAAATAATAAAAAAAATAAAAAAAATATTTAATTTAAAATAAGAGCTAAAATGGCCCCGTTCTCAAGGGTTAAATTTTTCAGGTATAAGATAAAATAATAATTTTATTGTCACAATCCATAATATATATATATATATATATATATATATATATATTTGTGCAGTAAAAGAAGTTAAAGTAAAAACATTATGACTTTTATTTTATTGTTAATATGATCACAAAGGAACCATTAATTCAATCCATAGGTTATCCTTGTAATATTTTGGAAGGAGAAAAAATCATGCCCGCCAAGATCGAAAGAGGAACGAAAATGAAGAATTAATAACATGTTTGTAGTTCATGACATGGTTGAATTTTACTAGTTTTTGTTGGACTTTAATGGTTGAGGGTAGGTTGAAACTGAATTTTAAAAATATTTTTGAAAAAAATATTTTTTATTATATTTTCATATCATTTTAAAGTGTTAATATCAAAAATAAATTTTTATGATATATTTGTAAATAAAAATTTTTTAACAAGCAATCTCAACTATATTCTCATATAAATTTTGAAATAACATAGTGGATTATGGATTACTCTTATGGTAAACAAAAATGGCATGGCTAGTTGTTAGAGAATAATATAAATAATATTTTAGGATCTTATCTAATAGTTTAAATTTTTAGTCGAGGTGGTTATTTAACATGGTATTATAGCATTGTTGACCTAACAGTTAGGAGTTCAAATTTCACCACTCTCATTCTATTTTATAAAATGACAAGGTAATATGGGAATATACAAGTTTCAAGTTCAAAATGTTTTCACTTGAAGGGGGCTTGAAAATAATATAAATCATATTTTAAAATCCCACTTAATAACTTAAATTTTCAGATGAGATAGTTTATTAATACTAATTAATTATGGTTTAGGTGAGAGTTTGTGTTGTCAGGACCGACTGTTAATGCATAGATGAAACTATGGTATGAGATTATTTTTTTTATTGTGATTTATTTATATACTTAAATCTTGAAATTTCTTTATGAAAAATGATAAAGCGGTTAATGTGTTTTTATTACGTAGTTTTAATGGTTGTTTGTTGATTATTATGTCATATTATTGTTATGAATAACATATGTGATGTGAATTGTTATTGGCATAGAAAATAGAAAATTCATGATGTAGATAATTCTAAAAATATTTTAATGATGTATGATGTGATGTGATAATAAAAAATTAATAATTTTTATAATAAATTTTAAATTTAAATTATAATATTCATCACTTGTAAATTTGAATTATAATATTCAACACTTAAAAAAATCTAGAAAAAACACACTTTTTCATCGCATAAAAAAGAAGAAGATAATTCCGGAGAAATCCAAAAAAACATTAAAAGATATGATTTAGCCTGACAGATCAGCATTGGATGTCAAGCTGAAAACTCCCACGTTCTAGGCTGGAAAAGTCGACACATATGACTGGCCACTTGCTCTAGTGTCAGAGAATCTATGATCTTGAATAATAAATTATAATATTGTTTCTAGTTTTTTTTATATATAATTGACAATAAAATATATTATAAAAAAGAAAACCAATCACATAAAGCTACGTGGGTGAAAAACATAGGAATTCTATTCGACCAATATAATTTTTATTATGTGTGTTTGCAATACCGATATAATTTCAAAAAAGAAAATAGAATTATATTTTTATTTTCCTGGCAGGGCGGCTGTTGATGGCAAGTGCATGAACCTCCCCTACCACGTCGTTTTCGCTCCTCTAATGGCAACCATGCATGGAATCTCTGTCACTTCAAGCAGCAATTTGCAAGGAAGATCGTTGCGTTTTCTTTCTCTTTTTTTTTTTTCTTTTAAATTTCATTTTCAAAAGGAGTTATATTCATCCATTAGAAAGTATGCAAAGATATCTACAATTGCAGTCGATATAATTACAAGTTGCTGAAAAAAATCATTATAATAGTTTGCAGACTTTCCACCTTGCTTGCAAATGAAAATTTGATATTGTAGTGTAGATTGGTTTTTAAAAATATCTATTGTTTTTTTTAAATTAAAATATATTTTCTAGATTTTTAATATTTTTGTCGTTACCATATTAAAATTATTGAAAAAACTACAATAAAAGATCAATATAATATATTTTCAAAATACATATATTTTTACAGCAGAATCAAACACAAATAAAACTACAATAGCAAACAAAAACTAATAAAAAAACACCATATATGGAGGCTATTACACTAAGTACTTGTTTGTGTGTTTAAATTTTTTTTAAAGTGATTTTTGTTCAGAAATGCATCAAATTAATATATTTTTTATTTTTTAAAAATTATTTTTGACATTAACATATGAAAATTATATGAAAACATCAAAATATTTAAAAAAATATTTATTTTTTTAAAAAAAATCTTTTGAAACGCAATGTAAAATACCCTTAAATATTTGTGCTACTAAATTACCGGGAGCATAGGGAATAACAAGTGAATACCATTCAATATTTTTTAGAATTGCTTCCTTTTTTTAAAGACAATTTTCATTATATATATATATATATATATATATATATATAAAATTACCCATCAAAAAAAATATAAAGTTTAAAATACTGTAGGTATATTGATGCTTTTTTCCCTTAAATATAATTACAATCTTTGCAATACTCTATTGCTTAAAAAGACTTCTCGAGTCAAAAGGATTTATAAATTTTTATCCATGTTTGTATCTTTAGCTTCTATATATTCACCTTATATACATATAGAGATTAAACTTAGTAAAATTAAAGAAATTAAAGAAAATTAAAGAAAATAATAACATGGGTTCATTGTGAGTTGTCATTTACAAATAAATCTTTTAACAAAAAAATAAGATTGTGTTATTCCTTTTGATGAACTTTTATATTTTATTCTCTTATGTGAGAATTTTCAATAACAACATGATAAGAAGTGTATATTTTAACCTTTAACTATGCTTATATGGAAACTAAATAGAATTTAATTATAAATATCGTTATTTTATGAATTATATTGATGTGTTATATACATATTACCCTTCTAAAGCGTGATATGTCATGAAATTTAAACTCTTTTTTGGATGAAAGAACATAGATAGATGCAACTCCTTCTCACAAAGTATTAATGTACACGGTATTTTTTCTCTTTTGAAAAACCCATCTATAACTTGTGTTCTTGCCCTTGAAACACTAAAAAATCAAACCATATTGATCTCCATTATCCTAGAAAAATTTCTTTAAAATTCATTTTTTCCACCGTTTTCCTTTTTCTCAATACTCTAAGCAAGGTAAACATATTACATTGCTATAAATTTGTTTTTGTTATAATTAAAACTAGATGATCGTTTAAGGTTGAGATTGGATTTGTGATTTGTTGATCTAATGATAAATGAATTATGAATGACATTAATTATTATTGATTTGATATAGTTAAACATGAAATTAAGTTAAATAAACTGTGTTGCATTGAATATTTAATAAATTATTGAATTAGAGATTTTACGTGGATTGAATGGAATCAACTAATAACATTATCAACTATGCTTGATGACTTCATTTAATAGAGAATGAAAATATTATAATTATGACAAATTACATGTTGCATTGAATTATGGATATCTTGTGTTTTGATATTCTTTGAATCGCTTCAATTTGCTATAAATTTGGGCTTGATTTGATGCAATTAAGCATGAAAATATTAATTAAAATTTAAGCAATGGCTTGTGTTTAATTTTGGTCATGTATGCATTCCATTAAATTTTAGGATTTTATTTTAATTAGCCATGAATTTGACAATTAATGTTGGGGTAATGCAATTTAGTTAAAATTACATCCCATTGATGATAACCTAATTTTTTTATATATATAGAATACCTTATAACATATTTATGTATCTCATTTTATTAGAACTATTGTTTCTAATATGAACAACAATATGACATACAATGGCGAGAACAATTTAATGTTAAATGACAATTTAGGCATGTGATATGAGAAAATATAAAAAAAATTATTTGTCATGAACTTGAGTGAAACTATAATGATATTGATATTGAAATAACTTAGAGGTGTTAAATTGATGGACATCAATGTTATCTTGTGCTGATTGTATAAGATGATGGTTTTAAGATAATGATTTATTGTTAATCCAAAGTGAATTGAACATAGTAGTATTTTATATAAGTAGTCAATCAAAATCTTTGTGCGTCTCCATCTTTTATCAAATATGTATAAGATCCTCATAATTTGTCAATCCTTTAAAATCAATTAGTATAAGGAAAAATAATTTATTGTTGGATTAATTGCTATATAGAATGAACTACATTATGCTTGACAATTTATTCGTTGAGAAAAATAGATTTGATTATTTTGAGTCTAGTTACCATAAAAAAGATAAGATGTTAGACCTGAATATGACTATAAATGTTAATTATGATGTTGATATTGATGATGAAATAAACCTCTTCATTCTTAATTTAGAGATGCTTATAGGTCTACTATTATTGTTTTTGGCATTAATATCATATATGTGTATCATATTTTGGTTCATTACACCAAATTTTAAAAAATATTTTTCGTCTAGATATATACAATAAAGCAACAAGCCTAGCAAATTCAAAATATTATAATTAACAAAAAAGTAGAAGTAATATAAAATAAATGATGCATTTTAATTACCGATCTTTTAATTGAAAATTAATGTCTTATTAATATTAGATTGACTCGTTGTATAGAAAGTGTATGTCTTAGCGGTTCAATATTTTTCATAATGAACTTGATACCTTTAAAAAGATATTAACTCATGATAATATAAGAGTATGGGTAAAATGCAATCATATTATTGATGAATCTGGATCATCCATTAGACGACGTATATTTAAAATGATAAATGATCTAACATATTTTTGTATTTCAATTACTAAAATGATAAATTATTTAATTATCTCATATTAGTTTTTCAAGCATATATGTTTATTTACTTTGCATTCTTTTTTAGGCTACTTGTGACTATGAAAAATTGCATATGCCATATGCATTCGATGAAAAATTGCATCTCTTGTATCAAAAGCAAATTAATTTTTCATTAAATTTCAAATATTGTAACTTTTATCTAATCTTGTAACTCTTGCGTCACCAACAGTCACTCTTATGATTTCTTGAAAAAAATTATGTCTTTTAATCCCATATTTTAAATTGATTTCTTTTTAAATCTTAGATTTCCCCTCTTTTTCTACTAGAAGAGAAAAATATTTTTTTCTATTTATAATAACTATATCCCATTAATAATTAATGCAATGAATTTTCATTGCATATTTATAAATAATTGCATATTTATAAATATTTGTGTATTTTAGCACTATTTTTAAATTATTTTTTATATAAATATTATTTTTTATTTCTTACATCAAAGATTTTTTTTTCAAACCATCCTAGCACAGTGATTAACTAATATCTATTTATTATTTAAATAAAGAAAAACTACACACATATATTTACTAACTTATCTATTATGATGAAATACTTATCATGTAAAAGTAAATATATTAATTATCATTTTGTATGTTTATATTTATGCATTATAAATATTTTATCATAATCGATACATGTAGTAAATATATTAATGCAAGAGGTTGACTTGTCATCCAGTGATTCAGAGTCGTGGCTCCATCATGTGATGAATGGCGTCAAACAACCATAAATGAGCGTGTCATATATCAGCATGGATATCTTGTCAGCATGGCGGAAGAAAGGGGAACATGATGAGGCATGGGTCGTTTTCATTTTGACACTGCTGTGACGAGTTCTAATTCACAGACGGTGCACAAAACGAGAGCACGAAAAATGCCATCAAGATGAGAGTTTTTTTTTTCTTTCCACTTGTACATGTGACGAGACAAATTATTTAATTTTTATAATATTTTTATATCGCATAAATAATATTTTATTTATGCATCTCTAAACTTATATATTGATTTTGTTTTCTTTAATATAATTACAATTTTGTAATACTCTATTGTTTAAAAAGACTTCTTAAGTTAAAAAGATTTATAAAACTTTATGCTTGTATTCTCTTCTATAACTAGCTTTTTTAAAGAAGAAAATAAGATTGAGTCGATCGTTTTGACAAACTCTATCAACTCTTTTTAAAAAAATTACAAATTAGACACAAATGAAAATTAATTAATAAATGTAATCAAATAATATACATGTGAAATGGTTGGAAAACAAATTAATGATACAAACACAATTTTAATAGGGAAAATATTATTTTTAAAATCAACATTTTAACTTCTTTTTTTAGAATATCATTTGAAATATTTTTTTTTTTTTGTGAAATAACAATTTTTCACCATGTTACTTTTCTAAAACGCCATATTTATTATATGTCGTTACTCTAAAGTGCTACAAAATAGTTATGTTTTAGAAAAGCAATAATTAAACATGTTATCTTTTAAAAGTATGATAATTTAACATGTCATATTTTAAAGACATGACATGTTGTGAATCTAAACCTTTCAATGGATTAAAGACATGTATAGATACAACTCTCTCTAAAAAAAGAAATATTAATCTCCATAGCCTTCCTCTCTCTAAAAAAAACCCACCAATAACTTGCTTTTTTTGTTGCTGCACTTAAAAACACCAAACTCATATTTGTCTTTAAGCATCATAGAATATTTTTCTATTCTTTTCTCTGATCCTCTAAGCAAGATAAATATAATATATTGCTATGAACTGGTGTATAGTTTAGTTAAAACTAAATCATTGTTTTACAATTTACATTGATTTAGGGTTTATTGGTTTAATAATAAATTAACTATGATTGTCATTAATTATGATTGAATTGATATAGTTTATCATGAAAATAAGTTAAATAAATTATATGTTGCGTTGGATTTTGAATAAATTAGCGAATTAGAGTTTTTGTGTGGAATGATTGGAATGAATTAATAATGTTATCAACCACATTTGATGATTTCATATAATAGGGCATGATTGTAGTAGGATTATGAAGAATCACATTGCATTAGGTTGTGGATAAGTTGTTGATTTGATATCTTCTTTAAATTTTTTAAATTTATTATAAATTTGGATTTGATTTAATGTAATTGAGTATGAAAACATTAATTAGATTTTGATACAATGAATCATGTTTAATTTTGATAATGCATTAAAGTTTAGAAATTTGTTTGAATTTGCTATAAATATAGGTAGTAAATGTTGGAGTAATGCAATTATAATGATATTAAATTTTGTGAAAATTGTTTGAATTTGTTATGAATATAGGCAATTAGTGTTAAGGGTAACGTAATTTGTTGTCCCCAAGGGGCTTGACATGATGACAAAGAGTTTAGGATTTGCATAGCAAATTTCGAGTTCAAGTTTAGATATACACGTCTTGTAAAAACCTACACAACACTCTGTATAAACTTTTTGTATAAAAAGAACCATTGAGAACAGAACACTCATTTTCATGAAAAGAACTTGTGCCAACTAAGGTTTTTTTTTTTTTTTAATAACCAGCATCTAACTACTTTCTGTCAAATTAGGAATCAAAATATGAGGAAAATGAAGTTTGAGACTAGAATTGACTTTACAATGTAAATTTATAATTTAAAAGTTAGAGGACTAAAACATATGTTTAGCCTCATGTTTAGATAAACCTTCTTTATTTGCCGTTTTTATTCATCTTAGTCTCCCATCTTTGAATCATATTATTCTTTAGTAAACGTTTCTTAATTGTCCTTTAATTAAGCCTATAAGAGTCTAATAAAAAAACAAATTAATATCACAATGTATAATAATTTAATTTTTAGTAAGCAATTGCGTGGAGACAATATTTTTCCCACGTATTTTAAAATATTTCTTAGTAAACATGTGATCATCCTTCATTTTAAAATATTACACATAGGAAGTGGCCTGATCGAGTCCACCTTTTCTAGAACTTTGACCATGGGATTAGCTATGATCACATGATTATTTAGCGTACCAAACAAACAGCTGTTCAATATCTACTTCTCCAACCAGAGACAACTTACAGTTACAAGTACAAGCTTGGACTAAAATGTCTATTTCTCCTATAGTCTCATCTTCAGGCTAAATGTTACTAATGTAATAGTAATTATACAGCAAGCTAGCTTGAATATTTATGTTAATAATAATAAAAAAAAAACTTGTAAACTGGTATTTTTGTCGACAACTGTATTCCACAATGAACTTGATGCGCAGCTCGAGCACGAAGAGGGCTTTGTGCTCACTATAAATTTATCTTCCGGCCCATCATAAATCTCGCCAAGTTTTCCTTCTCTCTCTCGCGTTTCATAAATCTCATTAATTTAGGGCCTAAACCCAGCCACTCTGGACCTAATAGGGACCCAGCCCAAAATAATATAACAAATTACAAACAAGATGAAGTTCAAGGCTACGAGGACCAGACACCATCCCAATTAATTAAGCCCACTACATGTCCATACGCTCATCCGACTTCAAGAGAGAACTATGGCTGTTTGAAACACTTCAAAAAATGATTTTGCTAAAAAAATTGAATTTCAATTTTTGTTTTAAATATTGTTTTATTTTAAAATTATTTTGATGTGATGATATAAAAAATAATTTTTTTAAAATAAAAAATATATTATTTTAAAATGTTTTTAAATAAAAAGTAACTACAACGAAATTCCCAAACGATTTTTTATTAAAGAAAAGGGAGAGAATAAAATAAAAAAAAACCCTTAGAGCATTTCTCCACCTGAATGGTTTTGGTTTCCGATGAGTATCATGTCAGGTTGTACGAAGAAAAAGGAACAGGATGAGGCTGAGGTCGTTTAAATTTTGCCACTGCCATGATGAGTTCCAATTTACAGTAGGTGGAGAAAACGATAGCACGGAAAATGCCAGCGAGATGAGTTTTTTATTTTTTGGATTTACATGGCTGTCTGTTATGTGATTATTTTTTAAGATATTTTTTATTTAAAAATATATTAAAATAATATATATATTTTTTATTTTTTAAAAATTATTTTTGATATTAGCATATTAAAATAATTTAAAATTATTAAAAATTTTAAATTTAAAATAAAAATACAAATATATTTTTTTAATTTTTTCATAAACATTTCTAAACACGCATATAGTGGTCTACGTTAAGCCAACGGCTCATTTAAATATGTGAACTGTTTGGAAGTAAATTAACGAAAATAATAGAGTTTAATTATCAAAACAAGAAAAGGTCTTAAATATGTGGCCAATCTTATTATTATTATTATTATTATTATCCCTAAGTTTTATTTATTTATTTATTAATACATTGCTTAAACTTTGAGTGCCAGTATATTGCCATTGTTAAAAACTTGTTTTAAAAACATTGTTAATTGACATCTTTGATATTAAATTAAAAATAAAATCCACTCACTTTTAGGTTGAAATTTTATGAGAAATTATTCAACAACAAAACTACTTGAAAAGACATTAAATGAAAGCTTTTTAAGTGTTTTTTTTTTTATGGCTTTATTAATTCGATATAAAAAATATTATTTTAATATAATTTAAAAACAAAAAATATTTTTTATCCTGCATTTAAATAATAATGTAAAATTTTCTGTAGCTTATACACTGAGAAATAGAGAGTTAAAAACTAGCTTGCAGGGCACCAAACTATTAGAGAAAAGGGAAACTAGGTGAAGTGGAATTTGAGTTTTAGTGTAATACCATTTATTCCAAGTAAAACAAGCAATACTCCCCCTAAATCTTGTTTATGCAGAGAGAGAGAGAGAGAGAGAGAGAGAGAGAGACTTATGAGCAAAGTGATTTGGAAAACGATCGTTTGATATAACAAGATAATGGCCCACGACTGCTTGAAATCCATCTAAATCCTCTGTATGTGATAAGCACACCAGAATTTGCATCCCATGAAAAGCAGCAATGCTCATGATATATCACTGACATAGAAATAACACGAATTACGTTAATTTACAGCATCAAGTTAACAACCCCACATGGTTCTTGTCCTAATGATTGTTGTTATGTGGTGTCTTTGTTCTTCAGCTGCTACTTTGACTAGGAAATACGATTCAATGAACAATCATATGTAGCACCATCTTTTCCCACATGCACAAAGCACTGCACGCACTAGATAGTAAAATAAATAGCTCAAGATTCTACTTCCAAGACTTTCTGAAAAGAAAAGAGAGATCTTTTCATTATATTTTGGCTTCATAATCCTTACACAAACCATTTTCTACATACATTCTTGATCCTGCGATTTGACTACAAAGATCGAATTCATTCGTCACCTCTCATCTCAAGCAAATCATGACTTCACTCAGCATACAAACCCCAACTACACTCGATTTCTGATATAGAAAACTCCCATACATTTTCATTTTACAGAGATGCAGATAACATATGATGGAAAAGAGTGAAAAAAGAGCAAAATTCCTAAAACCCCAAACTCCTTAAAGGCCAAGCTAATTATAGAGGTTGCTGCATAGTCACCACAATGGGACTAGTGACAGTGTGCTTTCCATCAGACCAAATTATGGAACCACTCCTCATGCTAGAGGCCCCAGGCGCGAGCTTCACTGCGGTAGTTTCAACTCTAACAAGGAAGTTCAATTTCTGCCCCACCCTCCTGAACACAAGTTTCTCAGGCTGAACCGTGACAAAAGTCTCACCAGGTGGCCTAATTGTAACTTTGTACACGGAATTTGCATCCCCGACATTCGTCACTGTCCTAATAAAATGTGTAGACATGTGATGCTTGCCATACTGTTGGAACACAACAGATAATGAAGGGTAATTCAAGTTCCCTGCATGGCCTGCCCTTTTAGCTCCACTGCAATCTGCATTCCTCCTAGTGACCACTTGAATGTTGTTGAGTGTATAATTTGAATTGCAGAGAAAATCTATATAATTAAAAGAAGTAATATCATAGATCAACCCAGGATCCATGGCCTTTTGTGGGTGAACATGACCAGCACCGAAATCCAACACAGTAGAGACATTTCCTGTAGACTCATCAAGCATTGTTTCGCCTCGATTATCAACTGTATAAGCAGTTGTCATCAAGGCCGACCTTATTGCTGCCGGACTCCATTCGGGGTGCGCTGCCTTTAACAAAGCAGCTAACCCGGAAACATGTGGACAAGCCATTGATGTACCTGAAAGAATGTTAAACTCAATTTTTCGCTTGTCAGATGGAATCCCAGAGGGTCCAATTTTATCAGGCCAGGCAGCAAGTATGTTCAAACCAGGAGCAATAATATCAGGCTTCAAAATTTCAGGGGACTCAGGATTTGGCCCTCTGGCTGAAAATGAAGACACCACTGGTGCAGGCCTAACATTGACTCTGGTCCCTTTAAAAACAATAGTAGCAGTAGGAGGTGATGACTTCGATTTAGCAGCCGCAGACATGTACTTCCTGATTTCATCGCCACCAGAAGCACCAACAGCAGTAGCAGGCAAAACATGACAATCAGCAACTAAACCCTCACCATCAAAAACCCCATTAGCCAAAATCATCCCAACCCCTCCAGCTATCTTCACGACCTCACCTTTAGCAGCCCTAGAATTAATCCCTCTATCACACAATACAATTTTCCCTTCAACAAACTTAGGATCTAAAGAGCCTTCTTCACACAAAGAACCAGAATAACCATCTCCACCATCACCACTCCCAGCATAAACTATTGGATACATCTTCCCAGAAGCCAAGCCTGGTCCGCCATAAAGACTGACACCAGAAATCACCTTCCCATTTCCAAGCTTAACATCAGCTGGAAAATCCCTATCAATTGTTCCAGCACCAACAGTAGTTACCCATGGAGCTACATTAGTAACAGATAAACCTCCAGGTCCACCATTACCAGCACTAGCAGATACAAAAACCCCACGATCCACAGCACCAAAAGACCCAATTGCAATAGCATCTAAAAAGTAAGGCACAACAACGCCTCCAACACTTAACGAAATAACATCAACGCCATCAGAAACAGCAGCATCAAAAGCAGCTAAAATGTCAGAATCATAACAACCTGCATTCCAACAAACCTTATAAGCAGCAAGTCTAGCTTTTGGTGCCATTCCAGCAGCAACCCCGCGTGCATAGCCAAATGTAGATGCGGGAAACACGTATCTTCCGGCAGCAATGGAAGCAGTGTGAGTGCCATGACCATCAGAGTCACGTGGAGACCGGTACTCGGTAGTCTCATTCATTTTTCCGTTCGTTGCTTCATATCCATTGCAGAAAAAGCGAGCTCCTATTAACTTTCTATTACAAGAACTTGAAGAGAAGTCTTTGCCGCTAACACAAGCCCCTTTCCATTTGGACGGGACAGGACCCAAATCACGGTCATTGAAGCTCTGTCGTTCAGGCCAAATACCAGTGTCGATGACTCCGATCACAAGATCGGACCCGAAATCCGACTCTTTAAGCAGGCCAGCACTGTCGGCTGTTTTCAAACCGAGGAATTGGGGGGATCGCGTGGTATGCAGGTGACGCACGCGTTCAGGGATGACAGCAATGATGTGAGGGAGGGTCTGTAGCTTGAGGGCTTCAGTAAGGGAAAGTTTGGCAGAGAAGCCATGAAAAACGGTGTCGTAGGTGTGGAGCAAATGGGGTGTGTCTCCAGGGGAGATGGAGGAGAGAGAGGAAATGTACCAGTGCTGGTGGGTGGGGAAAATAGAGGGTTTGGTGTCATGTTGGACCTGGACAATGAAGGTTCTTGGTTGCTCATTTGTTGAAGAAGAGGTTGCAAGGGAGAGGAGAGAAAGAAGAAAGAGGAGAGAGAGCATCGTGACTGAAGACAGAAGAGTGCTCGAGCTCTGCTGCTCACTGAGCGTTCTTCGTCTTTAAAGCGAAATGAAAGTGTGTGAAAGTGTAACACACTCCCAAGCACAAATGTAGGGGATGCCGAATCGAAGAGAGTGTGAGGGAGTAACTGGACTTAGTTGTTCTTTCTTATACATGTTAAAAATAATTTTATAAAAATAAAAATATATTATTTTAATACATAAAAACACTATAAAAAAAAACAATATATATATACATACATATATATATATATATATATATATATATATATATATATATATATAAAAGATGCTGTTCATTTGTATTTTATTTCTTAAAAATTTAGTGAGTGTTTTGATATTTATTTGAAAATATTAATTGGCAATCCGTTTCCGTTTCTATTAAATTTGTGTTTGATATTGTAATTGAAAAATATTTAAAAAAAATTAATTTTTTTTATTTTAAATTAATAATTTTTTATTTTAAAATTATTTTAATGACTGATATCAAAAATATTTTTTAAAAAATCAAAAATATTATTTTAAAATATTTATAAATAAAACAACAACTTTAACTATAATTTTCAAAAAACTACCGGATATAGCTGCGACAAAAAGAAGCTGCATGGCCAACCTCCTGCCGCGTCAAGTGATGCAATCAACCACATCACTCGCCATCGCCATTGAATATTCTTACAGCTTTGATCGGAGACATACTTACCAGACTGTCCTCTCACGTGCTAGACAGTTAGCACGTGAGATTGACTCTTGCTGGTAGAACTGTCTGTTTTTAGTTTCTACCGTTGGATATTATTCTCTTAGAGAGGTTAAGCACACGTCCTAATATTGGGGCACCTTGCTGATATCGGAGGCTCATTCGGACTCGAACCTAGACAGTTGCTCAGATAGCCACGTGGCTATAGTCCTGGTACAAGATACTCTCAGAGTGAATAAAACATTTCGTGCTGCCCTTTTCACATCTAAAAGGAAGACGAAAATAAGCCCCGTATAACCATATAGCAGTGAAATTCATATAATTTTGGGATCGAAAGATATGTTTTTCTTGTCATCATCTTAAATATATAATAATTATTTAAAATTTATATTTCAAAACTTATAAAATTAATTAAAATAAATACAAATTAACTCAAATATTCATATTAATAAAAAAATAATAAATCCAAAAGATAAACCGACGAAAAAGAAAGAGGAGAAGAAAATTAAAAAAATAAACACCACAGACACCATAGCTCCATCACCACCTCGTGCGGCCATGGAAGGAAGTTCCCATCAAGACAATTTATATGATACCAATAAATGTTGTCATCGAAACTTGGAGGAAGTAGCATGCACTTACTCTTTAAACGGTAGCATACGCGTGACAACTCTATACAATTTTTTTTATTTGAATTTAATTTCTAATTATTATATAACTCTTCAAGTGAAACTTACGATAAACAATGTATAGATCAAAAAATTTTAAAATTAACCCCAAAGTTAAAGTTTAATCATATTGTCAAATAGATATTACCTGATAATTTTATAAGCATATTAGAAAGTAATATTTAATCATCATCATCATCTTATAATTTTATTTATCATATTGAATTTTAACTAGGTCAATTTGATATGTTATAAGCTTACATTTATTGTTTATCTATTAAATTTGCTTATAAAAATATCACTAATACCTTGAATTTGTATTTTTAACAAAGCGCGTGCAACAAAACTAGTTATGCTACCACTTTAAAAGAAGTTAGAGTTTCATGTCATGCTTTTTTATTCATATAGATAGTAAATCATCTCTATATATATTTTTAAATTATTTTATAGCAATTGATTATCATAGCACAACTGGATAGCTCGCAAGTTGGAGAGCACGAACATGCAAGTTCAAGCGACAATGTGTTGAGCCTACTTGAGATTTTTGCATGATAGATTGGATTTAATTATGAAAAGATATGGCATGATTAAATAAAATAATTATTTTATTTTATTTTTTATCTGCACATCAAATGATTTTAAAATAGAAAAAAAATAATTTAAAGCAAACATATTTTTTTTCTTCCAAAAAAACACTTTTCCAATGTTCCCAGATACGAATCTAACTCAATTGTTTCCAGCCAAACACGTTTTTGGAAAGCACTTTTCTTACTTCTCAATTTAGCAGCCTTTAGGTAAGCTGGTAAGGGAATAAAAGCAGTCAAAGAAAAAACTGGCCATGAATAAAGAAAAGTGTTTTTTTTTTTTTTCCATTAGAAAATATTTTCACAAACTTTTTTTAATAAAATTGAAACGAACATGAATTTTCTATATTTAAAATAATTTATAAAATTATTATTATTTAATTTAAATTTCTTGCAACTTTTTTTAATCTATCCAATCTTATCTTTTATCTTTTTAAAATAAAAGGCTAATAAATTATTTTCTTAAAAATAGTTTACAATAAATATTTATTTAATTGGATGGCGCACAACCCCACACAGCCAAGAAGGACATTTGCACTCTATGACTCCTGTTGAAAAACGACGAATTAAATCAACGGATGGCTATTTTATATTATTTCTTAGGATAATAATTTCTTTTTTCTTTCTGCTCGTTGCTCCAAAACGCTTCCATCGCCAGCCAATTTAAACGTCTCCCGCTTTACCAGATCGCCATAATTTGAAACATGTAATGATGTTCATGCTAAAAAGCAATCAGCCAAAGCACATACCCAACTAACACTTTGATTTTTCTTTGATTTATCTCTTTTTTTAACCTTTAATTTTGGACTATACTTGAGAAATTGAAATTGCTAAGCTGCCATCCATTAACTCTCTTTATGCTTTATCCCCTCATGTGATCATAGGAAACTTACAAACCCCCCCTTTAATCTCTCAATAATTCTCTTTCAAAAGTATTTTTATTTTTATTTTTATTCTAAAATAATTTTTTTTTATGTTCTTAGATTATTTTTATTTGTTGATGTCCTTTTTACGTGTTTATAATTTCCCATAGATATTGAATAGCAGGGATGAAACGACAATCTCATAACACACATATGAACTTGCCAGTGTCTCCCTCCTACCTTTTTTCCTCTTTTACTCTAATGCCTATCCTAACCTCCACATCTTTTTGGTTATTTATCAATAATTTTCTCAATCCACTTGAATTTTTTTATTCTCTTCGTAAGGTTGAAAGTCAAAGAAAACTTTAAATAATTATATTTATATATTTTGGAGATTGTGCCGCTGAAGATGGCTACTTATCTTCAACTAAATTAAATCTGAGTTTCATAAACACATGTAAAAACAATTTTTTTTTTTATATAGATTTAAAGTGTTTAAATTAGCATTATACTTAGGCCCCGTTTGTTTCCCGGAATTCACTTTCCGGGAAACCACTTTCCAAACTTTCCTGTGTTTGTTTGTCTTCTGGAAAGTTGGTCAACGGAAAACACTTTCCGGTCAACGGAAAACACTTTCCAGTCAAAGGAGAATTTGGCTTGGTTTTCAGGAAAGTGTTTTCCGGAAAATTTGGGCGGAAAACACTTTCCGGAAGTTGTGAAAAATTTAGAAATATCATTATTTGCTGATTATATCAAATTTGATCCTCGAATTTTTGATTGCTATATATAATTTGTTTTGAATATTTATTTTTCAATTCCATCTCTTAAAATTTAATTTTTATATTAATTTTGGTTCTTATTTTTATAATTGCTATTTGCTTTTTTCTTATCATTTTTTTATTGAAATTTTTTATCTATCAAATTTGGCCCTCATTTTTTTTATTGTTACTTATTTTATTTGAAATAATTTATGAAATGTTAATTATTATTATTGTAATTTATTCACCTTTTATTTTTTTAAAAAAAATTTTAGACTTGATCTCTATTATTTTGATTATTATTTATTTTATTTGAGATAATTTATGAAATTATATTTTTTTTCAATTTCATTCTCATTCAACTTTTTAATTTGTAAGATTTGTTCCTCATTATTTTAGTAAACTTGAAAAAAAAATTAATTTATTAATAAATTATTTTTCAGATAATTTTCCATAACATAAACAAACACTGGAAAGTGTTTTCCGGTTCATTTTCCATAACACTGCCAAACATCAGAATTCACTTTCTAGGAATTCACTTTCCAGGAATTCATTTTCCCCGGAATTCATTTTCCAAAAGGAAACCACTTTCCAGCAAACAAACGGGGCCTTAGAGTTCTATAAGAATATCCATTGATGGATTCACAGACCCTTTAATACTTCAGTTAATATTTATATTTTTTTTCTCTCTCTAAAATATACTTATTTAGGCATTAGGGAGTTTTCACCTCTAGTAAAAGAGATTTTTTGCAGTACTAGACACCAGCCTCCTCGGCGTACCAAGTATAAGCTGTCAACAACATATATTAGGAAGTATGGATGAGATTGATAAAGATAAATTGATTAACTAATTATCCAAACTTGAAATCTTGTTCCTAGGTTGATTGGGTTTGTAGAGCATTATTAGTGACACCATTGGTGGGGAAATTGATAAAAATAAAAAAATCATCATTTTTTTTAATACTTGTTTTTGTTGAAATTTTCAAGTCATTTCATGACACATAACCAATGCCCACCTATGTTAAGACATTGAAAAAATTTATTCATGGCAACATAAACTCTTACCAGATAAGACTCTTGACATCCTTAACAATATACAATGCTTTAACGCCACAACCACTACTTGCACCAAGAGCCAGAGCCTGTAGATGATTACATTATCTCGAGGAGACTCGGTAGAATTACATTAATAAAGGTTCCTCAAAGGATCAATTGTGTTATTGCTATGCTTGTATATAGAGTACATATTTTGAATTGACTTGTACATAAAGTTAGAAGCATACTTTAGCACTGATATACCCGTGCTATATTTTTTTGTTTTATGAATATTTTAGTTGTTTGCCTATTCTTTTTATTTTTTGTGTTTTGTTAATCTCCAAATTGCACCTCATCTCACTGGATAATAACTAAAAAAATCTATTATGAAATTATAGATTTACCCCTTGACACCAATTTTTAAATTTTTCTTTCAATGGTAGTTTTGGTTTTTTTATTATGCAATTAAAAAAAAAAAACTTACTTGTACCCTTATAATTTATTAGACTCGTTTTATTCTCAATTGTAATTCATTTAAATTTCAATAAAATTTATTAACTTATTAAGTTCATTAGAATTATGATAATTAACAGTAAAAACAATTAGTGGTAGCCAAGTTAAATTCCAATAAGATTCCTATATTAATGAATAATCATGATAATTATCAATGAAAATCATTCGTTGTAGTAAAAATAAATAACAATTTAAAAAATAAAATAGAAATATTAAAAAAAAAATCAAAATTAAAGTTTCAAATATTTTATACCGTGTAATTTTGAACTTTTTAGTAAAAGTGCTATTTTAAAAAACACTAATTACCAAGTTTTTTTTTAAAAAAAAACGTTTATTTTTATGGTTAAACTTATTATTTTAAAGTGTTTTTTTCTTAAAAAATATAAAAAAATATTTTTTATATATATTTTTCAATGATTTTGATGCTCTATTATTAAAATGAAAATATTATTTTAGTAAATCTTAGTTTAAAATCGCTTTTAAAAAACACCATTAATGTATACTCAAACACATTTATTAATGATATGGGCCATTAGTACGATGCACCATTCAGGGTTTGGTTGAAGTTTCATGTACTAAACAAAATTGGTATGGTTAACCGATGGGTCTAACCTTGACCTCAAAAACAAATTTGAAAATAAATAAATAAAAATTTAAAATTTAAAATAAAAAAGTCAAAATTAAAGTGTCAAATATTCAAATAAAAACAATTAAGTTACTTTATTTTGGGATTATAAAAGTTAGTTGATTTTTTAGTTTTTCTTCCCGGCAACCATGTTGAGTTTGGATGGGATTCGATGGACCCGAACTGTTCTCAGCGGTACCACCACGCATGGCTACAGACAGTCGTCGATAGGCAGCCATGATTGAGCTTGGAAGGTAAGAATGGAGGTGGGCCCAATGCTGTAGAAAACACAAACACCATCGTTTCCCCATTGATGAATGATTTCGACTCAGAATGATGGGTGAACAAATGTTGGCCAACTTTCTCTCACCTTACGAGAATCTTCAACCAAACACGAGGTGGTGGGGACTCTGGAGAGGACAGATTTGAATTTGAACAGTGAAAAGCAGCGTAGGCAGAGCTTTCCAGGCCAGGGCCAAGAACATAGAGAAGGAATAGGATCATATAAAAATAAAAAAAGTAAGATAATTACACAGTAGAGAAAGAAAGAACTGGGGATGTGGGTGTGGGGCCTGGTCTTGATATTTGAATCAAAGCAAAATCCTTTCAATAATTTTATCCCTGTTTTCCTGTTCTAATCTCCTACAAGCTTTTTATTTAGTTTAGACTTTTGGAAATAAAAAGTTGTGGCCTGTGAGAAGGTTCTTACATCTTAATGGTGATCCTCTCTTCAATTATTGTCTTCTTGTCTTTAGCATCACGGAGAAGCAAGACAGTGATGTCAAAGTAGCTCATGAAAGGAAATCAATTATATATATATATGAAAGGAAGAGCTCCATGTTGCGGAATCTGTAGCTTTCTTTAACGTATACATCAGAAGTCGGCATGCCTATTATGATGTCTCGAAATTAAAGTCATGATTGACACTTTGTTTAAAAAATATTATATTTTAAAAATATTTCTTAAAAGTATTAATAATTTTTTAATTAAATTATATAATTTAAAATAATTTTGATTTATTAATATTACAATAAAAATATATAATTTTAATTTATTTATAAATAAAAATATTTTAAAAAATATTCTTGACTGTTTAATGTTGCGTAAACTTTGTAACCCTAAATGAAGTTGTATTACGAAGTAATTTGAGTGTGATTGTGATTGTTTTTTAAAATAATTTTTATTTAAAAATGTATTAAATTAAAAATATATATATTAACACATTAAAATGATCTATAATTATTAAAAATATTTTTATTTAAACAAAAAAAATTCAAATGCTGTCAAAAATGATGTTTTGAATGCTTCCAAAATACTCCTTGTTTGGTAGTGTAGTTCAGATTGCCTTTTAAAATATTTTTCATCCAAATATATATTAACATGATATTTATTTTTATTTAAAAAAATATATTTTATATTAATAAATCAAAATAATATAAAAATATGTTTTAAGTGGTTCCTAAACACGGCCTTCATCTCTGGATGGTCCACCACAACTCTGCTCATCACATTGACCTAGCCAGAACACGTACTTGTTAGCAAGCCTGTTTTTTCATCGCCATGAGAATCTGAAACTGTACAATAACATAAACAGGATCCATCTTTTATTAAATAGCAACGGGTTATCTACCGATATGTGATTGAATCATGGAAGAAGTTTGATAATAATGGCGTTGGCAGTTTTTCCTCGTAAATACGCTTTCTTTTTTCCTTCTGCTTCTAACAGAGCTCTGCTACATGAACAATCTGGTGTTTCCATGTTGAAAGAGGAATTGACAGCAGAGTTGAAAATAGAAAAGATATTTCTAAGTGGACCAATATGTTTCTGGTCAAAGGTGAATTGACTTGATTGAAGTAGCGAGGAGATGCAATTGACAGGGCAATGGTGACCCATAGACTCTAAGAAAATAACTTTAATATAAAAAATCAAAAAAATCGTTTTAAACGGAAAATTAAAAACCTATCTTAGCTCATGTCTTTGAATATAAAATAACACATGATATTTTTATCACAACACATGTCATTAAATTCAATAAATGTTTTTATCACATATTTTTTCCATTTAATTATACAACAATAAAACACATGATATTCTTTTAATATAAAAAAATTGTTTTAAAAGTAAGAAATCCAAGACAAGCATGTGGTGCAATGATAGTAAAGTAGATCATTGATAACAAGGGGTAAATGTCGTTTTTTAATCTTTTTATTTTATTTTATTTTATTTTATCCGATAATATTTTGTTAATTAACAAATGAACTTCATGTTTTTTCAAAATAGGGTGTTTTGGGTTGGAAATTGAGATATATTTTTTTTAAAAAAAATTTTATCGTAATTAATTTTTTTATTGTCTAATTAAAATAAAAGAAAACTTATTTGATTCAGGTTTATGATCAAATTCACAATTTGTATTTTTTAAAAACACATTTTCTTTAAAATAAAATACCCCAAGGAACGGACGACAACTCATCAGATTTGAGTTTCATTGCCATCTCTAACTGGGAGTTCCCTTGTGTATGCTGAAATGTTGCTTGCGGGCAAAAACAGAATTGAGCTGCTAGCGGTTCTTTTCTCCTCATGGACGATCAAATTTGTAAATCCAATCCACGCTGAAGTGCCCGCCACTAATTTCATTCTATCCACTAATTTCCCAGTGATAGATTTTCACTCATAGACACGCTTTTCTTTTCTTCCTTTTTTTGAACATAATTTTAGTTAAAGAACAGTCAAATGCTTCCAGGTTGAATAAGAGAAATGATAATATCTTTACGTTGACTTGTATGTTTGTGGGAAGAAGGCAAATTGACATTTTCTGTGTTTAAACTCAATTGCAGTAAGAATATGCAACTGCAAGGACCTTAAAAACAACAGCGAAAAGAGATTTTTGTTACCTTCCAGGTAGCAGATTGAACACCAGATGAGAGTTTCTTACCCCTGTTTAGGATCAACCTCTTGGATGTGCAAGGGAATCCAATGATATCACCATTTGAACATGAAAAGTATTCTGTCAGAGTTGGTAGTGATCACTCAAGTAAGAAAGCATCACATTTCAGCGTCTGTTGAACTCCCTTCCCTGCAAAGTGCTCTCCATAAACGCCTTCAATGCTATTGTGCCAACATTTGATTCGGGAATTTGTACAGCAACCTTGCCCTTTTAATCTCTTCGTCACTTCTCTGCAAAGAAACTCTCTGTAAACACTGCCTGGTGATGTAAGGAACAAGCATTCTGGAAGACAAATCCTAAGTAAACCTTCCACAAGAAAGTGGACTCTTCTTTCTGCCAGAGCAAGCTCGTGTTCATAATAGTATCCATGGAATTCCACGTTGAAGTGCTTAATATTAGGGATATAATGCAAAGAGGGAATAGAGATATCATGCAAACGTTGAGGAGAAACTGAGGGAGAAATGGAGACGTGAACCGTGACAGGTTTGACTTGGTTGAAATGTTCAAGAAATCCCCATACTTTGAAGAAAGAGCATGCGTTGATCTTATCTAGAGAAAGTAATTTGCAATCAGCTTCCAGAAAATTTGGCGTGTCCACCGAAAACACAGATGGAGTTGTACATGCAACATATTTTAACCAGTATGAGTTTGGCGTATTGATGAAGACTTCCTCTGGTTTTGTCAACGAGAGTTCTAACTTCTCAAGTTGTTTGGATTCGAAATTTCGATCCTCTTCAACAAACGGCCACTCAAGTCCAGTGATTTAAGGGAAAGAAGTTTTGAAATAATTTCAAGGAGTTCGTACGACAGCTTCAACACTTGTAGATTCTTACAAGAGGTCACCTCAATGCAAGGCTCTGGAAGGTGATGGTCATATCAGAAAGACTTAAGACTGGGTACATCAATTCTGATATTTTAAATTGTAGGACAGTACTGATCTTTCTCTTCATTATTTTTGATCCCATGACATACAGTAGAGAGAATTTCTCGATCAAAGGGCTGCAAAAAAAGAGATTCTGATTAATATTGTCTTATTCTTTGAATTTTGATTGGTCGAGTAAGAGCCCGTTTGGCACGTGGCAAAACCGGCATTTTGACTTTTTTTTTTTTTTTAGTTTTAAAAAACAGCGGTTTAGTATTTTAGATCATTTTGATGTACTGATGTCAAAAATAATTTTTAAAAAATAAAAAAAATTATTTTAATATATTTCAGCACGAAAAGCACTTTCAAAAACTACAGTAACCGCCCTCCTAAACAGGCACTAAATATCTTATGTTTCAGAGTATCTTTCAGGATGAAACTACCACTTTTAAACTTTAAAACACCTCCTCTACAATCCAATATCAACAAAATCAAATGTTATGTTGATTGAGTTGACACTTTAATACAAATATTAAAATTAGACAAGAATACATCCAATCAAAAGATATACATCTTCTCTACTTAGATATAAATAAGCTCAGACAACAATGACATTGAAGTTGCTCTGATGAAGCTACAAAAGTGATCAGACTAGCTAACATTGACTACAACACTCACTTGTACAAAACCACATAATGTTTTTTCGTGTAAACATTTAAAAAGCACATCGAGAGTTCGTATCAACGCCTTGAAACCTTTTCCTCAATATCAAAGGATAGAAACACTTCCTCCTGACTTCCAAATTTGTTACAAAACCACTTGGATCCGAAACTAGTGATTATGTGGTAAAAGCAGATAGATTTTGGTTTGTTAGAGCCATAACAAACTCATCTCGAATCTTTGGCTTATCCTATAAAAGGGAGAGATAATTAATAAGGCAGATGTGGGCGAAAGAGGAGAAAAAACAACTTTGGCCTTAGTGAGTTTAGAGATAAATAGGTAGTAGTAATTATTCATAATTGTTAGTTTTGTTTTGGTTCAACCGAAACAACTTAAATATTTTATATTAATTAAAAAAAATAAGATAAAACAATATTATTTTTATCTCGATTTAAATTTTAATCTATTTTGAATTTTTTTTATCAAATATCAGCCAAAACATACCAATATTATTTTGTTTGTGTTGTTTCGACCTTAGATAAAAAATTCATTCCCGCCACTTATTTGGAAAAATTATAAGTCACCCCATGTAACCATCAAATCAAATTGACTCTTCTTGTTTTTTTCCATTTGTGTCATTCTTTCTCATTATATATATATATATATATATATATATATATATATATATATATATATAAAATTATTCCTTCAACTTTGATTTTATAAAAAATAAAAATTATATTTAATTTTTTGCTTCTTAATTTTTTTCATATCATTAATTAATTATATATATATGAACAACACAACCCCGAAATGCTCTGAAACCGAAATATTTTGTACCGATAAAAAAATAAAATGCCAACCGAAGCAAAACTGACAACTATTCTACCTCCATTAAAGATTTAAAGATTGGTAGCTATATTTTTAAACTATGAAGGTGAGGTCTATAAGGACTGTTGTATCATAAATCATTTTGTTTAGAGTGTAATGCATTGTTTGTTTTAGTATGTTAATGTGTTGGATATGAAAAAATTAAGACTCAAGCATGATTGGGTTTCAAAGCCGTTGTGATGTTGATTATGCTATTTTGTTAAAATCCTTTAATCTCTTTTTAAACAATTTTTGATTCAATAAAAAGGATTTTGAAGCCTTTTCTTTTGATAAATTATATAGTTTTTTATTTGTTTTGAGTAATGTATAAACAAGTGTATTAACATGTAAATTTTATGGGTTTTTGAGTATGGTCATAATCAAAATAAGTTTTCAAAACCAAGTTTGGATTCAAACTTAATAGAAAAAGAAGATGTGATTATTTAACAACTTTGGAACTTCGGATCATATACATGTTTCTTAATGATTGGTGTTATTTATTAATGTGTTTGACTCTAATACATTTGCACATGGTAATGTGGTTTAATGTGGTTAAGAACAATGTGTTTAATAGTCTTAAATATGCATTTATGAATTTGGCAATAGTTCACCTATTTTGGGCATATCTAGGTTGTGTTTTTCATATTTATATGATGAACATTGTTGTATGTACTAGTTTTAGAGCTTATTTTGTTTCATTTATGATTCTTACATGGTCATATATCATTATTTTTAAATTATATAAGGTTTTAGTGCATTGATAACATGTTTTGAGAGTTTTAATCTTAGAGTTTCGATTTAGAACCAAAACCTATTTCTACCAAGATCATGATGTTTGAGTAATAATAAAAGCCATTAAGCCCTTGATTTTTTATATGTGCTCGATTGTGAACATGATCATGTCTTTTATTGCTTGAAAATCGGTCTAGTTTGATATTCACAATGTGGGTTTCTTTGTGAATGCTCTTCATGTTCTATGTTTGTAATGTGTTTGATTCATCTATTAGATTATCTTAAAGTTTTATGTTTTTTGACATATAATTTGTTTTGGTCTTGATTTTCTTTTCTAGTCAACTCTGTTTAGTCAGAAAATGGCTAGTGTTAAGGATTTGTTTGTTTGTCCTTTATTTTTGTTAAGCATTTCTTGGCTTAAGGATGCGTTTGACAAACACCCTCTTAAGCATGTTTATGCAGTTTTATTTTGAATGAAAATATGATTTTTTTCAAACATGGTTTTATAAAAATATAAAAATAAAAATAGTTACATTAAAATATCTTTTTGCATGTTACATATGACCAAATATCTCAAAAATAAAAATTTATATTTTTACTGAAAATAAAAAATATGGTGGGTTTTAGTTTTCATAAAAAATTAAAACAAATATAGTTTTTGCATATATTTTGGGATTTTAATAACAAGTTTATTTAATCCATGAGTATCTGAACAACATTTCAATAATCCGATATTTCTTTTTTAATTCATGAAAACTAATGGAGAATATTATAGTATAAATATTTGACCTACTAATAAGTTGATATTCAAAATATCATTAATTAACCAATAAATTCTTAGAGTTATTTTAAATATTCACCAATTTGTATTTAAGAGTATTTTTTTTATCATGATAAATGTGTCGTGTAAACCATATTCGCCTTTCAAGATATGCGAACTTTGTCATGACATCTACGTGGATTTCTTTAAATAAAATTTTTTTTGGGAATACAAGCGTATAATAGATTTAAAAAACTAAATTTATTCATGATAATAAGTTGTAAGTCATAGTCAGACTATTGGTTAGGAGCCCGTCTAAATCTTTAAACCATATTCAAACCACAATGCATCATATCTAAGGTAGGGTTTGCCCTTAAAATCTACGATGAAACTAGTGTATTTAGATTTTCTAACAACCCTAACTCAAACAATTAGGTGGCAACTTCTTTAGCACCTAATAAAAATATATTATTTTATCCTATACAAAGCAAAATATTTTTAAAGTAAAGGATAAAATTACCACTTCACTATTGTAAACTAGATTGAATTACTTCGCATGATACAATGTCCACACTAACACTATATATACAGGGCAAAAATCAACAGTGAAGTAATAGGCGCAATTCCTATTCCTGTCATCTGTCTTATTCTGATTTGTATATCTAGTTAATCTAGCCCTTCAAACAATGCAATACGATTTCCTACTGATAAATACATTTAGAATAATGTCTCGAAAAGTCCTAGTCCATAAACATACTTCCTCGATTAATGTAAGTCTCATATCCCTTTGTTGTCTGTTTTCTACCCATTTCTATTTCTTATGATCAAGTTGAGGTCTACGGCCTCTGTCTTAATGTACTCTTTGTTGTTTATTTTTTTTTTATAATAATCGAAATATATTTATCAACTGCTCAACCGTTCAAGATTGTTGAGACCCTAACAATGTAATAACATTAACGATAACATACCTTAGAAAAAGATGAGAAATGGGTTTCTTGGATCAAAAAAAAAAAATTATATGCTATAGCCATTGAAGTTTGTATCCTAACTTACAAAACAATACCATGAAAAACACTTTAGTTCCGGCCCTTAATAGATTTTAACTCCTAAATGATTTTATAATACTTACAGATTTTATAGATGATTTCCTAAACTCTTAAATAATTATGCTAAATCATTTGTTTCAACCATTGTTGGACCACAAGGAGGAGATGGACAATTTTATTGGCAACCACAAGCTCACTTTGGACACCCTAACATGACTTTTGGATAATGGTGTTTCTCACCTTGTTACATCTAATTTGACCGATCTCTCATTATATGCTTCATACAATAACAAAAGTGATTTTATGATAAAAGATGCCTTAAATCTTCCCATCAGCGACAATGGTACAACTTTCCTTAAAACTTCCCAAACTATGTTTCCAAACTTCGGTTATATTATATTGTAATTCAATTTTTGACCTTTATTTTTGTATATATTTTAAAAAATAAAAAATTAAATATTTTCAGTAAACTTAGTTAATTACAATCATTTCATTTTTTTTATTTTTAATCATGAAAAGAATATACTAATAAAAAATGCAAAAAAAAAACTACAAAAATAAGGGCAATATTTGGTATGCTGGAAAATGTTTTATGAAACTGTTTAGATCACCTTTAGACAGTACAAAAATTAATTTTTGTCGTTTCAAAGGTCATTATAATGGAAAAATTTTATTCTTACTAAAAAGGATTACAGAAACTTGTTCAATTCTTTACACGAGGGTAAATTTAGTTTATTTCATTCAACATAAAAATAAAAATAATTATTATTATAGTCTTAAAATCCGAATCATAGTTCAAGCTATGACCAAGTTTAGGTCACTGGTTAGTTTGACCATTGACTGGAGTTAATATAAGGATAAAAATAATTATTATTGTAGTTTTGAAACTTGAAACCAGGGTTGACCTAAGACTGGGTCGAGTTGCATGTTAGTCCCATCAACCTAGGTTAATATAAAGATAAAAAAATATTTTTAAAACTCGACTCGGGAACAAATTTAGATTACGAGTTAAGTTGACTATTGACCTGATTCAATATAAAGATAAAAATGGTTGTTGTCATAAATTTAAAACCTAACTTGGAGGTCAACTTAAAGTTAATCCCAGGTCATGAGTTGGGTTGACCATTAACCTGAGTCAAAATAAAGATAAAAATTATTATCATCATAGTTTTATAATTTGACTTGGAGATCAACCTAAGACTAAACCTGAGTCACATGTCAAATTAACCATTGACCCAAGTCAACATTGTGATAAAAATAATAATTATTAGAATTTTAAAATTAAACTAAGGGGTTGAACTAGGCTAGTTCCAATTCATAAGTGAGATCGACCATTGACTTGATTAATGTAAGAATAATAATTACTATGATCATTGTTTCAATACTTTACTCATGAGTTAAGCTAAAATCAGACACGAGTCATGGGTCTAGTTGACTATTGACATGATTCAATAAGGATAAAAATAATTATTGTTGTTGCTGTAAAACCCTACCTAGGGTTAACCTAAGGCCAAACTTGGGTTATAACTTAGGTTAACTATTGACCTAAATCAACATAGTGATAAAAATAATTATTATCACAATTTCAAAACTCAACTAAGAGTTTAACCTAGGGCAAAGCCTAAGCCATAAGTTGAGATAGTTAACACAAGTTAACTTAAAACTATATAAAAGTAAAATGACTATTAACATAATTTTATAATCAAACTCGATAGTCAATCTGGAATAAAGCATGAGTCATGACTTGAGAGGTTCAACTTGGGTTGATCCAAATTAAAATAATCTTATTTTTACAATATATAAGTTCAGAAGGTCTTTTATCAATGGTTTATCTCTTATCACAGGTTAATCTAAGTGGTTCGCCAAGTTAGGTGAAATTATTGTTTTCTCTGTTTTTTCTCAAACTCTAGAACATACCTAAATATACAATTCACCCTCTCCACAATATTCTTTGTATTTCTAAAATGTAAAAGAATTTAATTTCAATATCACAATTTTGCACCTCTAATAATATTTTCACTGAATTCGTATGATAAATTTTTTTTGTGAAAGAACTTTGCACAGGGCAATGCTATTGAGAGGGCAAACTAAAAATGGTGCACTTGAATAGCATAATAGATTAACATCTTGTATTTGCAATTCTAAAACACATTGTTTCTAGCAATCACCCAACTTTATCTTTCTTTTTGGTATCAAACTCATCATGTAATACTTGTCTTTGTAATAAAAGTAAAAAAACTTTGTTTTTCCAATTGAACACTTGTCCCAAAGAAGTCACTAGAAATAATATGTTTAGAAGTCTAAACCCCTTTAATTATATCACATAATGGCTTTTAGTTATATGTATTTTTGATTGATCACTTGACTACATATCTTGGCTTTACCCTCTAAAACAAAAATCAGAAGTAAAAAATGTTTTCATAAGGATAATTTTTCTTCCACAAATACTTGTATATTTTGTCTTAGTCAAAATCCTATATGTCCGAGTTCAAAGAAATAAAGAACAACTGTTAGGTCATATCCATTAAAAGTCTTAACTGATCTTGAAGTAAAACTTCTTTGATTTCCAATCATTTATTATGACAATGTTGGAGCCACCTAGCTATGTTCCAAATTCATTCTTTCACTCGAGAATGAAGCTTGTGGCTATAGATTTTCGTTTTATCAGGACGCAAGTTCAATCTGGAGTTCTTCATGCTGCTAATGTCTCTTCTGCAGATCAATTTGTTGATGCACCAAGTAAACCTCTTCCTTTGCTCGGTTTTTTTAATCTCAGATTCAAGATTAGAATTCTCTTCTAAGGCCATCTTGAGGGAGGATAATAGAGGATTGATGCCTTGTTATCACTGCAATATCACCCTTCTGTTTAAACAAGAATTCTCTCGTGAATATATTTCTCTCTGTGTAGATTAGTTATTCAAACAGATCTACTATAGGCCTATTCTTATCCATATACCTAGGAAATAATTGCCTAACTTATTTAGATATTATGATCTTTAATAAATAAAAAGTTGGATTTATTCTTCTGTATTTAATTCAATTATCTTCCCAACTCTCTCTCTCTCTCTCATAAAGTAATCACAAGAGCTGTAGCCAATAAAAAGATGTTTTAAAAAAGGGTTTATTGATGATTTTGTCGATTACTAGTAAAAACAAGATATATTTTGCAGAGTAACATAGAAGTCACGGTTCCAGTAATTCATATAGAGTCTAAACTGAAATGTTTAAGAACATGGGAGGGATTGGTACTGAGATAGAAAAGTTCTTTGGACCTAAACAGATTTGTGTTTAGAACCCTTAGCATGTATTCAGAATTTACATGTAAAAGTCTTAAATATTCATTATATGTTTTACTTTTGGTCCGAAATTCAGAAACAAAGCATAAACGTAGGAGAAACATTCCAGTTGGGATCTACTTAGTATTCATCGATAAATATCATTCGGAAAAAAAAAAGAAAAAAAGGTAGAGATAATGCAAGCAAAATATCTGCACGACTGCCAATTAAAAACGGTCATTGTTGATTCCATGGGCACCCCCTGTCTGTTGCTCTTACTGTAAGAAACAAAGGAATGATGGTGATGGACATGCACAGCAATACTCGTACTATAGAGATTAGCTTAGAGATAGTCTTTATCTGCTGTTTCATTCATACGACAAGTAATCTTTAAAAAATCCCCACTAGTCACTTTTTCGTTGAACTTTACACGATCCCTTTCCATTTAATTATCTGTTCAGTACAAACTCAAGAGCAATAATAATAATAAAAGTTTAAGTATACTAGCTAGGAGGCTATCGTCCAGTGATTTTCATGAGGAAGTGGTTTATGACTCCGGCGGAGCTCTTCCAGGACCCGGAGAGTCTCATGCCGACCGGCAGTAGAGCTACAGTGCTTATAAGATTTTAATCTTTCCTTGGCAGACGCTTCTAATTCTCTCATTTCATCCAAAACTATCTGCCTATTTCTGCACTCTTTGCTACAAAAGCCTTGATCACCCCTGCAATCACACATATTGATCAATGGCAATTTTCAGAAATCTTGCAAGAGAAATTTAATGGAAGAATACAGTTTCATATGAAACTAGCTCGACGGACATGGCTGTCGAATCTCCAGGAATACCTGTACATGTAGACATCCTTGTCAAGGCTCAATAACTTGTTGCATAAGTAACATGATTTGAGGTAGCCATATTCAGTGGAGCTCGCCTGGATTTGAAGGCGATGTGTTTTCAAAGCAGATTTAGTGACAACGTTAGAAATTTCTCCTTCTAGCAATAGGCTCTGCAACCCAGCAACCATTAAGCCCTTCTTTGAGCTTGCATAAGTGGATTTACTTATGGCTTCCTCATTCAAACGTCCTTCCATTTTGAAGGGAATCTTGAAATTTGTTAGCATTTGCTGTGAAGAGTTGAGTGAGAGGAAAATAAACAGGGAGGCTGATGAGAAGGAGAGAGATGGGTATATAAAAGCAGACTGGTGGCCAATTGTTTATTAAGAGAAGAATAAATTAATTAAATGCTTAATTTTCATTAGCAATTTTGTTTAGTAATGTTTTCATCTCAATAAGCTGACCGTTTTGGCTTTAACTTCTCAGAAATCATTAACTAAACAACTTGCGGATGAGCAACCTGATTTGTCTGTGACCCACCAAGAACAAGACACCATTTCAATATTAGAAACGTGATAATTGTATGAGATATTTTTCTAGATATTTCTATAACGTGGTGTGAATCCAGTTAATAATATGGGTTTCTATTTCTTTTTATTTTCTAACAATTTCATTTTTTTTCTAGCAATTTCGTTAATAATATTACGCATCATCGAATAATCTTGCTGCCAGAAAAATTAGTCTTTCAGAAAAAAAAAATAATTAAAAAGAGAAAATCGAAAACACGTGGTTTTTTAACTCTTTATTTTTTTTATAAAAATTAAAAAGTATTTATCTAGAGACTTATTTGATTCATTCAATGTTTTATAATGTTCCATTCCCTTTTTTTTTTTTTTCTAAAAATATTATATATAATAAATATATTTTTATAATTTTCCATTAAAAGTGTCTTTCAAACTAGAGATAAATAAGAAAACTATTTTTTGAAAGTAAACATAAATTCATGTCTCAGTGATATTTGCTTTTTCTTAGATGATGTCTCATACTATATTAAAAAGAGGGTTGTATTATAAAAGTATTATTATTATTAATAATAATAATTTTTAAGGATATAATATTTTTTTTTAAGAATATTTAGTGTACTTATTTCGAGATAAAAATAATAAATATTACTTGGAGGGTAAGTTTTACCTTCAGAAAAAACAATTTCAGGATACTTAAGAGCTGCTCTTAATTATTTTCCCTTCCACCAAACATAATTTTAGGGTAATCATTTAGCTCAATGTGTACAAGATCGAATATCATCATTGTCCTTCAAAATAGTTTTTTTTTTTATTATTATTAAAAATGTATTTTTGTGTTCATACTTGTTGACAAGGGATATAGGCAACTTAGCAACTAAGAAAGGATGAATTAGATATATTCCTAAATTTTACAATTAATACAAATTACTTTAAGTAAATACAATAACTAGCCATAAAGTTAAATTACTTTTAAAAAAAGTTAAAAAAAGAAGAATTTAACAACTAGTTTTAACATAGTTTGACAAGTGTATATCCATATTTTAAAATCATGTTTGATAATGCGTTTCAAAAGTATTATAAAAAAAATAAAAAAAATATTTTTATTTTTTACTTTTTCTGGTGTTTTTAGATTATTTTCATGTACTGATATCAAAAATAATTTTTAATAAAATAAAAAAAATAACATAATATATTTTTAAATAAAAAACACTTCCAAAAAATACTAAATATCAAACCATACTTGAATATTATATTACTTCACCATCTCAAGCTCAATAGTACACTTCCATTTAATGAATCAATACCAAAATTATTGCATCACTTGAAGGAAAACTTTTTTTCAAGATTTTTTTTTTTTTTATTATCTTTCAACTTTTTTATAATATTCATTCTTTTAATAAAGTTGAAGAAAAAAATTAAAATATTAATGAGTTATTTTTTACTAATTTCTCATGACATAGTCAAGTACTAGAAAGTGATTTCTAATTATTTTTCATTACACTATCAAACATAAAATATCAAATCTATGTTCTAGGAATCTACTTTCAATGGAAACAACTTTTTAAAATTCATTTTCTATGAAAACCACTTTGAATAAAAACTATTTAAAAAAAAAACTAATTTTTAGCAAACAAACAGTGTTTGAGTATTAACTCGGTAATATATTTGTTTTTGAATATTGTGTTAATTTGCATGGGATTTGGTACTTGGAAAATTAATATTCATTAATTGAATTTCAGAGAAATAAATAAAGATTAAAGATTAAAAAAGCTAATATTCGAGAGAAACAATTCGAATTCCAAACCTTCATGAGATCTCTAAATTCTGATAGGATTCTTTAGTCTCTATCAGAATCTCAAACATATCTATAAGAGAAATCCTGCAATTTCAAAAACTTAAATTAAACCCTAAACAACATTTCTGTCTTCCCTTCTTTCAATCTATCTAAACAGCATGGGAAAGCTTCAGATAAAAAACGTTATGCTTATCAGGGTTTAGCAGAGTCATTTGTTTTAAGCCCTCCAATCAATTCAGCTAATAATGATGACATGAACATGATTAATGTTATCCTTCTTTTTTCAGGAAGCGTTCATATGGGATCGCAACAGAAAATCTAAGCAAGCAGAAAGCAGCGATATCTGAGATGAGGAAAGCAAAAGATGTGAAGTCATCAGATGATTTAGAAGCTGGTGATAGCGAGGAGTTTTGGATGAGAGATCCAAAGACAGGCAACTGGATACCAGAGAGTCACTTTGGTGATATTGCAGAGCTGAGAGAGAAGGTCCTCTCAAAGAAAGAAAGATTTTATAAAACTAACTCTTCCATGATTAAATTAAGGTCTCATCTTAGTAACGTTAAATGGATATTAATCTCCACCATGTTCTAGCTATATATCAAACATGCAAAATTGAAATATAAAAGCAAACTTAATAAAGTAAAGAGAATATTTAGAGCTTTTATATATAGGTGTCAAGGAAACTAACCAGCTAAGAACTTAACCTTAATTGACATATCAGTTTACGCTCGCATGTTGATCTAATGCCTGATGTCCCAATCTGAGCTCTTCGTGATATTTATGACAACTATTAACGGCTGCTCTTGCCAGAAAGTTTTTTACATGGGAATGAAGAAACAATGGAAAACGAGTCAAATCTCAAGATAGGGGACAGAAAAATCAAAATGAATGTTTGTTCAAGTTTCACAATGGCCCGCGGGACAGAAAATGAAAATGCCAAGGCATAAAGAGGTGCCAGGTTTAAGCAAGAAGAAGTAATATGGTGGACAAAAGCTCTGGAATCTGCGTTACTTTTCCAACTAGAAGTCCACTAGTAGCAGAAGAGAAAACAATAGCACCGCACCCACTTGTGGCCCTACGATAGACACTGCGACAGAGCACTGCTTTAAGAAAACTTTTCTAGATCACAGGAGAGGAGGAAAAGAAGTAGATTCTTGCTGCTATATGTATGAATTTCTGCTTAAGTTTTTTTAATCGACATCGTACTCTTACTTGTATCATTTAGCTAACAAGTATGCTTTATATAATCAATAAATATCATAGTTCTAAACTATACATTAAAAAAAAAGGTTTTCAAACACTAAAATTACAATTCTAAACTATAGACTATACAGAAATAAATTAGGGTTTTCAAACACTAAATGTATAGTTCTTAAACTAAAGAAATTAAGAAGTCTTAAATAATCAATTTGTTAATAATTTATTCTTAAAAATAAACTAGGCAATTCTATTTAACTAATTCAAGAACTAAATCTTTAAAGGAAAAATAGTTCTTATTGAGTCACATAACAAAAATAACCTAACTGGCTTTAAAACTTCTAAGTTGGATAAAAAAAAAGAAGTAAAATAATAGTAATAATAAAAAAAAATCATGAGAAAAAACTTTTAGATCTAATTCGGGAATGAAAACAGCATTAGCTTATTCTAATTAGCTAACAATGCACTAACCAAAACATATGTTCATTTTCATCAAAAAGCTTGTTAAAGTCCCCTAGAATTCTTATAATGCTTGGACTTGTCACTCGAGTCCATAAATGATTCGTTAGATGTTTTGTCAAGTGTTACACATTCCTTATTAGATTCTTTCAATTGAAAAAACTCATTCTCGAGTTCATGATAAAAAATCAAACTCTTATATCTCAAAGAAATAGATACCTTGAATATAACACTATAGGTAGTCTATTCACAAATTTAACCATTTTCACTAACATTTTAACCAAGCTAATCCCATTCTCATCCTGTATACCATTTATTTTTTCTATAACTTTAGGAGTAGAAGATTTGTATTTGTCCTTTTTATATCAACTTCAGCAGCCTCTTAAGTAATTCTAGCAACTTAAGAGGTTTGTATACGATAATCTTCAGCAATTACTTGAGAGGCTGAAGGTGTCTTTTTATCGTATCTCATGAAGAGATTAATTTTTGAAGTTGTTTCAAACATTATACTCACAATCTTAAGCTTCGTAAATAGGTTAGCATCTTGCAAAACCTGCCTTCTAATAATTAATTTTCAATTAAAAGAATTTTTCAACCTTCGATAAATATCTAGTAAATATATTTAGAAATCTAAAGCTAATGTTAAATAGTGAAATTAGAAGGAAAAAAAGTCAATTAAAAATGACCTAACATAATTTGAGTCATCCTAAGTTAACTAGTCAAAATTGTTAATTGAGTCATATAAGTAAGAGAATCTTATTTTAAGAAAATTAAAATATATTATGAAACTCAATTCTCCATCAATAAATTCATTAAAATCTTGAATGACGAAATAAAAAAAATAAACAAAAAAACAACACCAGCAAACTTGAGTTAACACGCTAAATTTGTGACACTAGATAATTTTATAGAAAACACATTAAAAAAATAATTCAACTCAATCTCCATCATGAGATTGGGATATCCTCATAAAAAATAAATCAAAATAAATTGTGAAACACAAGTCTCATTCAACCTAATATTGAAAAATAGAGTTGAAAAAAAAATTAAAAATTCAAGTTAACTCGTTAAATCCACTACTTGGATTATAATACCGAGATAAACTTATAAAAAATAAACAAAAAAATTATAAAATTTAGTTTTCAATTAATAAAACATCGAGGAATAATTTTTTTAGAAAAAATCCAGTTAATGCATCAAGTGACAAGTCATGAGATTTTTGTTAAATTAACTTGATTATAACTAAAAAAAATCATTAAAATAATTAAAAAAAAACCTTGAATACCAGTTTTTGTTTCTAAGAGTTATTTAGTTATCTCACTGTACTTTAAAATCATATATATAAAAAAAAACTAAATTATTCCCTAGATAATAATTAATAAACTTTTTTTAGAAAAACTAAATTATCTCCTCAATAATATATATATATATATATATATATATATATATATATATATATATATATATATATATATATATATATTAAAATAGTCGCAGGTAATTCCCTTATAATCCTATATATATATATAGGGAATTACCTGCGACTATTTTAATATATATATATATATATATATATATATATATATATTAAAATAGTCGCAGGTAATTCCCTTATAATCCAGTTAGCTTTTGTTAATATATTTCCAATTCCAAAATCTGATACATGGCAAAGAAAGCCTCTTGGAAGGCTTCTTTCATTGACTGTGTCCCCTGCACGTTGAAACAGTAGAAAATCAATAATCAACAACAGATCCGTTACAAATAAGAGCACGTTGGAGCTCATACGATACAGGTGATGAGCAACCCAGCGAGATGGACATTGATAATGCCTAGACGATCAGGCTACCCAAACTGCATCCAGTAGCAGTAGCTTTTCTACCGAGCCAAAATATGAAAATAATGTTAAATTACGACAGCATGTGAGCAACAGCTTCATGCCTCCTATGACAGTTCTCGTTTACCAATCACACAATTCAATATCCTGCTCAAATTCAAATGCCTTCAGCAACGTGGAAGAAGAGTATGTTTCCACGATGACTTGAGTTGGCTCCCTAAAATCACTACCTGTTGTTCTGTCATCGCTTCACAATGAAGAGCATAATAACAGCACCACCATCGGGGCAGCCCTGCCATCTTTAACCTTCCCCTTGTCATTTCTGCAAATAATCCCAAATCCAGATTTACAGGCTTGGTGAAAAGAAGTCATAATTTATCTTCAAGGATATTCCTTGCCTGTCCACGATGACTTCTGCTGGTAACCATATATATATACATATAAAATCCATCACTTTTACCAAACGTTAAACTTTATTTCCATCCTGTAAAAATATATCTTTAGAAGAATTTCCACAGAGATGATAAGATACTCTTTAAAATAGAAAATCTTAGCTCAAGAAAATTTTACTAGATGCAACTTTTCCTTCAGAAGGGAATTTTACTAGATGCAACTTTTCCTTCAGAAGGGCTCGGTCGCATTTGCTCTTGATCACCAAATTCACCTCAGCTAGAAAATTTCACCATGGATCCAACTTTAAAAGGTACAACTTTGCCTGTCCAGACTTGAATGTTATTTGATTGCATTCAAAACTGTCAAAAATATATATATAGAATACAAGGGCATTCCACATGCACTATGTCAAAATCTAGTCATGTGATCAGTAGCTATGTTGAAAAAATTCAAACAAAATTACATTCAAACAGACTACAAGTATAGCTGGATGAGTTCATCACTGACTACAGATGGAGTCAGTACACCAAGATCAGTGAAGAGTAAAGTAAGATACTGAGGAGGAGTATAGTCCCGGGCAGATGTTTCAACCTCAACCTTTGATGGAATAGGCACCCCAAAATCAATCGGGCATAAAGCAGGAACCATGTCTTTCTGGTCCAAAGGATAGAGACGAGCAAACTGAAAAGAAGAGTATCAATATGTAACTATCATTAAGTTAAAAAAACCAAACCCATAGGAAAATTCCTATTTTAATTTCTGTTGATGATAAAATACAGTTTCAAACTATTCACTAGCTGTAGCTGGTTTATTACCAATGAGAAAAGCTGCGTGATTATCTATCCAACCCTAAAGGTATAGACTGGCATACCTTATAGCTTTCCGCAGCAACATAAACAGGCTTATTCATGCTGTGTGCAACCAATGCAATCTGGAATGTTCCCATCATGTTGATTATACCTCCACTTTCGACCACTCCATCTGCTCCGACAAATACCATGTCTACCTCATCCATAGTATATGCCACAGCAGAGTCTATAAGGAGTTTCACAGGAACATCAAGCTTGGCCAACTCATTGGACAAACGTAAGCCTGACCTATCAGGCCTTCCCTCTGCAATTAACAAGTAAGATAAATTAGTGAACATGTAACCCAGAAAAGAACCATATAAAAAAACAAATTGGTCTCAAAATAAAAGGCTAAAGACAGAGGATCTATTCATTACAAACAGAGACTAGGTAATTATATGTAAAATGAGCAGCACCATTTTCCTTTCTTGAGCCCAGCACCATGCTTAGGGGGTGTGAGATACGATCTTTTCCTTCTATTCTTCACATGCTTTTGACCAAGCAAAAAGTCGTACAAAAAAAAAGCAATATGCAAGTTATGGTCTTGTGCCCATTTTAGCTAGAGTAAACGTTCAGGGTAATTTAAGTATGGTAGGGAAGCATATACAAGAGTGTTGAGATACAAAACCTGTGCAGAAAACTCTGAAGAGTTTTTTACTTTGAGCTGCTGTTTTGAGAACTTCAAACACCACTCTGGAGAAACCATGCACCAAAATCGTGCAACCATCAAAGATAAAATCTTGGCTAAGCATGGCAATGATCCTACGTGCCTGCAATATTAAACAACAATTCCTTCTACTGTCGATATTGGCATAAATGGCACGTAGAAACAAACCTAATAGAAAAATCATTGCACCATCTAGGAGTAATTAGCTAAAATACCTTGCAAGATATCTCCCCAAACTTCTCCGCACGCTCTATCAACCGAGATTTAGCTGAATCAAAGTCCTCGTATTCTAAAGCAGAAGTTCTGGTCACATATCGCATGAACAGATCACAACCTGCTGTCAAAGATATCGAGGTTGTGTCCCATGACTGGACACAACAGATAGGATAAATCATCAAGACCAAACAATAAAAAAACAAATTCCACTTCAAGAATTTAATAATAATACTCCAATTGAAAATCATTATTTATTACAAAAATGAAGAAATCTAATGCACATTATTGTTCTTCAAATTCAAGACTTTATCATAAAATCACAATTAGCCCCAAATGAAATCAAACAATACTCCTAGGAAGCAACAAAATTTCACTCACTTTAAGCGAATCAGATGCCTTTTTAAGCTCAATTTCAAGCTCCATCATAGTAGTAGCCTGACAATTCCTGATAACGGCGGCAAGAGCCCTGATCGCCGCCACAGCCTCCGCCAATTCAGGCTGCTTCCTCCAGCTATTGAACTCATCAATCACACTAAACGGCTTTCCGGCGACAGTTGCAGCAGTACTGTCCGGGAAGTCGTCTGGGTCTTGGCCGATAGCAGCCTGGGCCTGAGCGAGCCAGTCGCCGGTGACCACGGCGTGGTGGGCGGCGCGTGTCTGGTAATAAGCGGAGATGTTGTTCTGAGGGTTGGGATTTTGGAGAGTGTCTTCCATGGAGAAAGGTAGTGGGGATGGGAGAGGGTGAGCGAGAGTATCTGGGGGCTTGCGTTGATGGGGAACGGTGTCGCTTTGTTGTTTGTCCAGAATGAAAGAGGGCGATCTCCACCACATTTATGTGTGTTATTTTGCGTGTCAGAGAAAAAAAGTTGTTAACGCAAGATGGAGTTCCGGTGAGACATACTTTTGGAAATGGAGGGTTATTATTATTATTATTATTATTATTATTTATTATTATTATTATTATTATTATTATGTGCTGATAATTACAGGATTATCCTTGTAGATTGGAAATATAAGGGTTTTGGAAGGAAAAATGATCAGCTCAATTTCGTTTCATTCACCCCCAAACTAGCATGCTATTCAAAGGAGGCTTCGAACGACAAAGACGTCTTTTAAAATTTATATATTTTTATAAATTCATCAATTAATTATTGAAATTTAACCGAAAAGAATTCTTTTACAATGAATAATCGGAAAGAATTTCATCCTCATATATGAAAAAATACTGAATTACTAATTTATATAAGTTTATATGTAATGCCATGATTGATACAATGATGATGGTATACCCATGATGGGTCAAAACTTTCAAGTTTGTTTAACTTAACTATTTCATAATCAATCATTATATTTTAAAAGTATTTTAAAAAAATAATTTATTTTTATTTAAATTAGTTTGTTCGATGTTTTTAAATTACTTTAATATATTTATATTAAAAATTAATATAAAAAAATATTATTTTAAAACTAAAATATCAAACAGACTCTTGAAAACAAAAATATTTATGTAAAGGAGAAGCCCAAATTTAAATTACTCTACCTACTCTTTATAAATTGATATACAACATTAAATACTTTCCACACTCTCCTCTCTTAACGAAACTCATGGACAACGTTATGGATGCTCGTATCATGTGAATAATGTATCTAACAATAACTTTTTTATTTTACAATGATTGTTAAACGTTAAGAGTTGTTACCCTAAATAGTTTTATTAAATTACATATCACAATACTTTCTCATTCTACCATTATTTTCATGCAAGTTAGTGTTGTTAATGGCTATATAAACATTCACAAACCATTAAATAACGCAAAAAATCTTCTTGACTTTATAAGCTTTAATTCCTAAAATTCTAAGTGCACTCTCTTATCAAAATGATTTTACGATACTTAGTGAAAAACTAGAGGTGTCATATAAGTTACTTCACCAAGCCCATTTAAGGAGACAAAAAAAAGATAGATACAAAAATGAGAGAGAAGTTATAGATGGAAATATACTTGTTACTTTTTAAAGGACCTATATATAATATTCTCTCTCTTTTTTCCTTAAAGTGTGCTAGGTAGAGTAATTAATAGGATGTCACTAATTACATTTTATGTTGTTGATTTTCTTGAAGCATATATATGTGGTGGAAATGATAAATTTAAGATTTTTTTTAAGTTTCAATGATCCTATTAGACAGATCTAAAGTCGTTTAGAGTTTATGCGAAGATTTTCCAAAGATCAAATATTCTTCTTGGTTTTAAATATTTGTTTCAATGCTACGTTGTTACAAACAACAAGTCATCTAAATGTTTAGTCTTTAATGTTAATCCATACAAATCACTAGTGAGAAATCCCCTAAATCTTTTTAGAAAGAGAAAACTTTATATCTTAGAGTGTCTACTCTTATCTTTTATGTTTTAAAATCATTTTCATGTCACTAAAATTATTCTAAAACCTTTTTAATTAGAATCTTGTCATCTTAATTTTTATCATTGTCATGTCCATTATCATCTTTTTTAATAAAGTAAAGTTGGTCGATCTCATTAGTTTTATAAGCTTTTGTATATTCACTGGTATTTAATATATTATTTAACTCATCGATATAAATATGAGTATTCTTAGCAACCTAAAAATTTGATTTTTATTTGTAATACACTTGTTGGCATTGTTTGGAAAAAATAAAAATATTTTTGATTTTACAAAGTCGATTTTTTTATTAATTTCAATCAAATCATGTTAATGATCTACTTTGATTTCCCTAAGAGTATCTTACCAATAGCTTTTGAATAAAAAAATTATCTTATATTCTTTGATCTCTTAACATGAACTTCATTATTTTAGGTATGTTTATCTTCACTTACTCTTGAATATGAAAGACATATTTACTCATAAAATATGTGTTATAGCATTGAACTTATTTAAGGATCCAAAAATAGTAATTCCAAACAATCAGCATTGACTACTATGTTATACACCTGATTAAAAATAATGATCATTAATGATCAAAGAAAAAAGTTAAGTAAATATATTATTAGTAGAGTTATAAATTATTAAATACTTACTTGTGTTTTAAACTATATTGCAAATTATTCATCTTATAAATGAAAAAAATAATCTTTAATGAGATATTGATTTTGGGACAATAAATATTAATGATGTTGTTTATAAAAAACAGTTACAGAGAAATTAGTTTATATGACAATACAAGAGAAAATGGTTTTAAGACTATAAAATTATAAAATTAACTTACTAGATAAAAAAAAAAATCTTAGTTTATCACATTTAAATAGAACATAATTATTTGTTTGTCTGAATTCAATGTCTAAAAATTATCTTCTAGTCATTTCATTCTTCAAAAACATCATCCATAATATAAAAATATTGACTAATTCATCCTTAAAATGCACTTCACCATTATTATCATGTATTGCAACGCAAATTATTATTGTTCTCATGTGAGATTTAAAATATCATAAGATAGATATTAAAAACTCTTAAATAATATAAGTCTTTCATATTGAAGTCTCAACATAGACCTTTTTTAACTTTGTTTTAAGGTTGAATAGGTATTTGCACAGAAACAAATAGATATTTAATAATTGAAACTTAAATGAAGGAAATTAATATTTAACTCTTGGGAATAATTAATGATGGGAGAAATTAAACTAAAATTATGGTGAAAAGATTTTAAAAAATGAATGTCAAAAAATAAAAGTCCAAAATATAAATAAAATCCATATGAAGACATTTTCTTAGGAAAGAAAAGCTAGGAATACATTTTAATGAATTTTGAACTTATTAGGTTAAACTTTTGTGTAAACAGGTGTTTTGAACAAATAAAAACTTACCTGAAAAATGAAAGTTTGAAATATGGGACATAAAGAGAATTTATGAAAATATAGAGTATTTGTGAGTGTGTTTGTGTGTGTGAGAGAGAGAGAGCGGCTTGGCTAGCCAACATAGAGAGAAAGAGAGGGAGAAAAGAGAGATCGAGAGACTTTAATGGAAACTAAAAAAAAAACTTTGGAGAAAATGGAATTTTAAGAGAAAATCTTTAAGGCCCCGTTTGTTTGCTGGAAAATGGTTTCTTTTTGGAAAGTGAATTTCGGGGAAAATGAATTTCTGAAAAGTGAATTTCTAGAAAGTGAATTCCGATATTTGGCAGTGTTATGGAAAATGAACTAGAAAACACTTTCCAGTGTTTGTTTATGTTATGGAAAATGATTTGGAAAATAATTTATTAATAAATTAATTTTTTTTCAAGTTTATTAAAATAATGAGGAACAAATCTTACAAATTAAAAAGTTGAATGAGAATGAAATTGAAAAAAAATATAATTTCATAAATTATCTCAAATAAAATAAATAATAATCAAAATAATATAGATCAAATCTAAATTTTTTTTTAAAATAAAATAAAAGGTGAATAAATTAAAATAATAATAATTAACATTTCATAAATTATTTCAAATAAAATAAGTAACAATAAAAAAAATGAGGACCAAATTTGATAGATAAAAAATTTCAATAAAAAAATGATAAGAAAAAAACAAATAGCAATTATAAAAATAAGAACCAAAATTAATATAAAAATTAAATTTTAAGAGATGGAATTGAAAAATAAATATTCAAAACAAATTATATATAGCAATCAAAAGTTTGAGGATCAAATTTGATATAATCAGCAAATAATGACATTTCTAAATTTTTCACAACTTCCGGAAAGTGTTTTCCGCCCAAATTTTCCGGAAAACACTTTCCTGAAAACTAAGCCAAATTCTTCTTTGACTGGAAAGTGTTTTCCGTTGACCGGAAAGTGTTTTCCGTTGACCAACTTTCTGGAAGACAAACAAACACAGGAAAGTTTGGAAAGTGGTTTCCCGAAAAGTGAATTCCGGGAAACAAACGGGGCCTAAGATTAGTAAAATTTGTGTGTTTAAACACTAAATTAAGAGCAAATCAAGTAGTATAAGGTAAATAAAAAGAAAAAGAATGTTGACCAACGAAGGAGGAAAGAAAGTAAACAATAGGAAGCCATCTAGAGAATGTTTAAGGCTTGTACAAGTATTTGGTAAGATATTCTCCTTTGATTTTAACAAATTTACATGAAAAGTAGATAAATTGAGTTAATAAAATAATCAAGTGGTCTTTAGGGTTTATTATGGATGAATTGGAGAGTTTAAAAATATATTTTGAATTAGGATTATTGGTTTGTATATAGTTGTGATACTAATGGGATTATAAAAATTGGCAAAACTCATAGTTGTGTTTTATGGTGTTTGGTTGACCATGGAAGAAGAAATTTAGAGGTGAATTAAATTAATGTGTCTTGAATATGTTCATGTTCAAATCAAGAAATTTGAGGGTGAATTAAATAGGTGTCTTGAATATGTAATTATGTAAATCAAAAAAATAGAAGAAGGAATTATGGTAACTGAAAAGGGGGAACTAGTAATAACAGGTGAATATAGGAAATATTTGATATAAGCTTGTATGCAAGGAAATTGTGAGTGAACTGTAGTAAAATATGAAATTTTATAAAGGAAGAAATAGTTTGCATTATGTGATAAAGAGAGTTTTTTTTTTATTGTTGCTATAAAAAATTAGTTAATCAAAAAATAAGAGTAAAACAAGAACTTACATGGTAAGTGAATTGTTATATGATGAATGATGAACTAACTAGGGATAAGTTACATGAATATGGTGAAATCATGTTTATTTTATTGGTGTAATCATGTTGATAATGTTATGAAATTTACTAGAATTTTGAAGGAATTAGAATATATTGATAGATAATGAAATTGATTGTTTGGTACTCTAAGATATATGGTTTTCAGGCCATTAGACTATTGGATATAATGATTTTATCAAACAAATTATCTTGCCTTTAAATTAGACACGTCGAGTTTAAGAATAAGTTTATAATGAATGAAAATTTTATTATTACATGGGAGGTTGTTCGGATAGGATCTTAAGTATGAGGATTTTGATCATTACGAGTAAAATATAGATGTTTTTCACTTCATTTAAAGATTTAAAATTTATGTTTATAATTTCATTTTCAATTTTTTTGGTTATTGGATATGTGTGTGTGTGTGTGTGTGTGTAAAAATTCAATGTTATTTTATCAGACTTTGTCAACAAAATATTTGACATTAATAATGTCATTATTATTTATCAATTTTCTAGTAGTACATCCAACAACACCTAGAAAATGTCACTAACAATGACCAAAATAGTTTGCATATGACATGTAGATCACTATTTTTGGGTGATGTATATAGTTGACTCCATTCATAGTTGATGATCTTTATTGGTCTTTTTATATTCATCTCATTGAGATCTTTTTTATGATATCAATGGTGTTATCATCATAACTACGGTGCTCTACTAGAGTTTTTTTTCTCTCTCTCATCTCTCTTCGTTGTAATTGCTCAGTTACCTTAAGATGGAGAGTGTAGCCCATTACGATCACTATTGATAATCTTTCTTGATGTAATTAGATTTTTCTTATCCAAATTTTTTATGATATTGATGGTGTTGTAATACAAAAAATTATACCTCGATTTTTTTTTTTTTTTGTATATTCTTTCTCCTCATTGTAATTTCTCATTTGCTTTTAGATAAAGGGTGTGACTCATTATTGTTGGTGACTTTTATTGATGTTGTTAACTTCATTTCTTGAAGATTTTTCTAATGATACTAGTAGTGTCATAATCGAAGCTTCAATATGTCTATATTGTTATATTCTCTCTCATATATCTTCACTCCTTATATTAATTTATGTCACCCCCTTAACAATATTTTTTAAATGTCATGTTTCTTAATTGTAACATGTAACAAAGTGTGTTATTTAATAAAAATAAATTCCAAACTATGTAATTTTGTTAATTCCCCCCCCCCCTCTCTCTCTCTCTATGTATGTATGTATGTATGTATAATGGCATGATTTACCTTTATAGTGGTAAGACAAAGCCTAAACTACAATTTAGTCTATTATATCCTTTAAGTATTATTTTGTTTGTAAACTAAGTCCTTTTATTTAGATTAAATTTTAAGACTAACGATCAAACTTTTTTCTCTATTTGAATTAAAGATATAATTTGCTAGAAAATAATAGTTTCAGATATAATACACCAATTTAATAGTTCAAGAGATGTGAACCTTATAATCATGTGATCACAAAATCCAAAATTACATTGAAAATCAGCTTAAAAAACTGAATATCAGGTTTGAAATCTCGACCCCCAGGTAATTTTGTACCTAAGAATCAAAGGTATTGAATACATAACTTTGACTTTAAGATAACTTGTACCTAAAAAAACAAATTATATAAATGAACTCATAAAACCAATTAATCTTTGATAAATCAATTTATAATATTTGTCCCTATAAAGAAAGGCTTTTCTCAACATGTAGAACAAAGGAAAAACAATGTTCATTCAAATTATCATAGATGCTAAAACTTGTAGCTATAAAATCAATATATAATCTTCTCTAAATAACCCTAATGAATCATTTCACTATAATTTTAATATCAAAATGTATTAAAATAATATTTTTAAAATTTATTGAAGCAAAAAAAATCAAATTTTAACAAAAAGAGGTTCAAAGTTATTTTATTTTATTATAAACTTATATATTTTAATAACTGCATTACATTGCAGTTGTCAAAGATTCAAATTATGAATGATGTGTGGATCTTGAGCTTTAAATTTGTCAACTGCCCAATCTCAATCGAAATCCAACAAAGCCAAATCATTATTTATTTATTTTAACTTGGTCGGTCGGTTGCTTTAAAAAACAAAAAAGTATTTTCTTTTTAAAATATCATTTAAAACAGAAAAAAAAATAAAAAAAAAAATAGTGTAGCTTGGTCATTTTGTAGAAAATCTAATGGAGCACGGAAAACAATTTATTGTATATAAATATACAGGGGTTACATCATCATGTTTTGACCCTTTGCAAGCTCATCCTCCATTAAAAAGAGATCAGAAGTTAGACATTTTATTTCTCAGTTCAGCCAACGAGTGAAGGCTGGTTTGTGGTAATACTCCTAGATGCCCTAACAGGAGTGGAAGGAAAAGATCAGACGCAGGTTGTGTCTAGATCGGAGAGATAAGATCGTTTTCTTTCTCAACGGAAAAAAATATATATAAAAGAAAAGGTGGGTTTGGTATAATTTTTCAATATAGTAATTAATTTGAAATTCTTTTGACGGTTGAGTCATTCCAAAAAGAATTTCCTTATATTCATATGATCACAATTATAGATGAACTGGAGTGACAACAGGTGGCTGTACAGCACAACTCTCTCTGAATTTGCACGTTGAAAAAACCAGCAGTCATAAAACAGCTATACATGAAAAGAACAAGCAGCCTCTGGATTGTAGCGAAACAACATTACATTTTGGAGTTGATGAGGCTATACACGACGACAAGCCCCATGATCAGAGAATGATCGATGAAGGGCTCCACCATCAGAGTCATAACATCTTCTCCCAGCACAACTCCACTAGCTGATTGCTTTCTCTTTACCTATTAATTTTAATTTGCACACGCAGATAACATACTGATTAGCTTTAATATTAATGGCCTCCTAAAGCAAAGAAATTAGGACGAGGCCCTAGCCAGATCGAGTGGCTCACCTCTGCAATGAGCGCTCCGCACTTGTCTACGATCTTGTATGCTGACTTGCTGGTCCAGCTTTCGATCTTGTACTGGCATGGCTGATTCTTGTCCAATCCAACAGTTATTTTACATGGCGAACCCCCACCTAGCAGCCTCAAAGTTTTTCTTACTTGAAAGCCAGGCTTGGTCCTGTCAATTTCTGAACCACCGCATCTGTAGCCCTCCCAGAACCCCAACAGCTTGAGTTTCTGGTCAGAGAAAAGCAAAGAACAGCTTATTTAAAGGGAAGTTTAGCACAGCTTTAATATAAAAGAAAGAAAAAAAGACGGTGCTGTATATATTACCTTTCTCAGTATGGTGTACAGGACTTTGCCTTTGAAATCCATCAGATGAACTTCATTGCTGCTCTTGCTGTCATAGTTATCGACCCGATACACGACCCGGCCATCTGAGTCAAATACAGTACAGCCTTTTCGACTCAGTACGAGAGATTTCATCCACACTGTGAATGATTCTTGATTGGAAGAGAGGTAACAAGGGTCTGGAGAAACAAGGGCTTGGGGATGAACCTTTCCCATCTCACCTGTCAAGTTGTGTTTTGTCCCTTCAGAGTGCTTTAAATACAAGTATATGTAATAATATTATAGACCAACTTGGAAACTAGCAAGGCAGCTTAAGTAATTTTCTTTTGCCCACCAATCGATGTCTTTATCGTTTGAAAAAGATGTGTTTGTTACTTAATTACAAGGCTCATTGTACTTTAGTATATTAAAAAAATATCTTTTTTCACTTTTCTATATTATTTTTTTTAGATATTTTTTTAGTCCATATTAAATAAGAAAACTTTAGTTATTTCAAGTTCTTAAAAAATAAATACATCTTAATTCGAATATAAAACCTATAAGATAGATTTCAAGCTTTTTAACTTCTAGTCATGAACTTGAAAACAAAATTACCTCTTTCTTCCGAACATAAACAAGATTTGTCTGCAGTCTTCAAGTTAATATTTATCGGTAGTTATTTTTTATGGATCTAGGTTAAACGTTAAACGAATAAAACTCTAAATATTTTAAATTTTTAGATAATAAATATATTCTACTTCAAATCCAAAATCTATAAATCAGATCTCAAATTATTTAACACCTTGTACCATACTTGGAAACAAAATTATCTCTTTCTTCTAAGTATAAACAAGATTTGATCGTAGCCGTCAAGCTAATATTAACCAGCAAAATTGTTGATTTCATATCCAACAAATAATTATCGAGAAAAGAAATATGTACGTAAACTAGACATGATGCCTTAAATTTTGATGGCGTAAGAGATGCCTGAAATAGTATTTTAATGATTAATAAATATAAAACCATTTGCTATAATCAAGCATGGCCAAGTATTTTGTTTATCTTATTTCTTGACCACTTCTTCATAGACATTAAACAAAGATATCATAAAGCCAAATAATAACATTTTTATTGACACTTTTGCTTGCCCTTTTTGTTATTTTGTGCCCTGCATGGAACCTTATCGCTTATAGTGACCCCATGCCTGATGTCATCTGGGGCTTTTACTGTTTCGAAGTCGAGTTTATTAATATTTTTATGTTTTAAAACTGTTTTATTTATTTATTTATTTTAATTCAACCGATTATACACTATTCAAACGTAGCTTATTTAATGAGGTTGAGAGATTACCCGCACCGCCATAAGACCTTGTTCCTCAATTCTGCTCAAGCTTTTTTTTTTCCCTTTGAAAATTGCAGTGGATAACATCTACATCCACCGCAGCATGTATATATATTCTGAGGTGTTCCTCACTCTTGTTCTTATCGGATTGCTCTCATGACTGTGCGTGAATCAGGATTAGCAGCTACAAAACCAGAAGATCTATTGAGTGGAGACAAAGCATGATCAAATTAATGAAACAAACACTAGGATTGGTTAGCATGGAGATTTATTAGATTATCTTTTTTGGTTGTAAATTAATAGTCTCGTAACTATTTAATTTTTAAAAAGTTCACGAAAACACCCCCTATTTATACAGAAATTTAAAACCAAAATTGAAGCAAAATCAACTGTGGTAATTATTAATTAACGGGTTTAAAAATAAAATTGTTAAGATAATGAAAGATTATTATTCATATTGTTTATTTATGGCCTTGTGAAGTAATGGGTTGGCAAACAATAATCATTTTACACGCTTCAAAATTATTTTAAATCTAAATGCTTTTCCATTAAAATTAAATTATTAAGATAATGAAAGATTATTTATCAGCCACGATTATTTCTATCTTTCATTAGAAGTATATTTTCTATACTTCACAATTTATAGATAAAAAATCAATAAACATGCATCAATAAATAAAGAATCTTTAGAGTTGACGCATGTGTTATATACATTGATAAATGACCATATCATCATCTTTAAATGATATGTGAGACTCATTATTAGTTTTAGAGTTTTTTTAATGTTTGTTGAATTTATCTTATTGAGATCTTTCTAATAATAGTAGAGATGTCAGGATTTATATATTTCCCGTTTGTTTGCTGGAAAGTGGTTTCCTTTCGGAAAGTGAATTCCTGGAAAGTGAATTTCGATATTTAGCAGTGTTATGAAAAATGAACTGGAAAACACTTTCCAGTGTTTGTTTGTGTTATGGAAAATGAACTGGAAAATAATTTATTAATAATTTATTTTTTTTCAAGTTTATCTAATATATATAAAATATTTAATCACTTAAAATAAAAAAATGAAATCTAAAAAGTATAATGATGAATTTTTTATTATATCCTATATTCATACATAGCTTATTTTATAAAATATAACAATATATGTCATATCATATTATAGAGAAATACGCTTGGGACTTGAGAGAGCTCGATTGAGTTGAGAGAGAGGGCTGAGGAAGAGAAGAGTTATGTGTTTTATCAATTCCGGAAAGTGTTTTCCTTTTGATAAGGAAAGGAAAACACTTTTCTGAAATTGAAAGTTTGACCGGAAAGTTAAGGAATTAACTTTCCTTTCACCAACTTTTTCAATATTTGCCAAATATTGAAAAATAAGGGAACTGAATTCCTAAAATTCAATTTCCTTGAAACAAACATGGCCCTAATGTCTTATACTTTCCTTTTCTCTTTTGATTTTCTCTCTCCTATTTTTGTTATTATGCCAACTCATTTCTTCTTATTTATTATCTATGTATTACAATTTCATTTCTTAATTTTTATATTCAATTAACTTTAGTCTTGTTATTATAATCAAAATGAGATTAAATACCTTTATTTTTAGCAATTCCATTCAAAAATAAATATTAAATTGATTGGTATATGATGAAAAAATATATAGAAAAGATTCAACACCTTTTATTTTATTGTTTTTTGTTAATCGAAAGAGAAAAACAATCATGAAGACCTATATATAAAAAAAGTATATGATAATATCATAGTCTCATATATATATATATAAAAAACAAATGGTATTTAATGGAATAATCCGTTAAAAAATAATTTTAGTTATTTTATTTAAACAATATTTTCTAAAATAAAATGAAATAATCTTCTAAAACAAAGATAATGGAATAATATTCAAAAATAAATAATTAAATAAATAGTGATGTTTTGCCCAAAAAAATCTATTGGTTTATTTCAAGAAATAATAAAAAAGGTTTCAAAATATTAACCTAATAATTATTATTTAAGATTATAGTTTTCTAATTCTATTAAATTATTTTTTTATTTGAATTAACTATTCAAGTGACCATGTATAAAATGATTTAATTTAGTACATTATTTTTTCTCTCTCTCATACAAGTTATTGCAATACACCTCAAATAAAATAAAATGTAAATCCATATAGTTTCATTTTAGAAACATTTCGAAGAGCCTATTCTATAATTGTTCGGGGCATAATTGAATAACTCATATAATTATGAATACTAAAATAAACTTTGAGAGGTTGTGCCCCCCTCCCTTCTTTGCAAGTTAACTTATTCGTTCTTTGTTTGGGTTTGATTAAAAATTCTAATATATCTTAGCTTCATGACAGAAACATTTATTGCGAAAACTAAATATAAATTAAATAGTATTAGTTCTTAGTTATTAATTTTCATGAAATTTAATTGTTCGTAAAAATAAATAAATTATAATGGGCTAAACAAATAGAGGCCGTATAGTTGGCTATAGATAGTGGTCTAGCGGGTTTGACCCTAATATAAAACATTTATGTGTTGTGTGGCAAACACCTTGCCTTTTTGTTTTTTTTAACCTAGGAGCTTGAGAATATATCATCTACATCGTAAAAGAAATACAGATGAATAACTAGAAATTTATATAATTATTAATTTTAAAATTTATAAAATTAATTAAGATACATGTAAATAAACTCAAATATCCATATTAATTAAAAAACAAAAAATAAATAATAGATGTTGAATTAATAAAAAAAACAAAAAATAAATAATAGATGTTGTATGAATGCCAAATTTACGAGAACCAAGGGAATATTGGAAGATCAAACTTGGATTTTTTGGACAGAAAATATTATTTTTAATGTATTTTAATATAAAAATAAATAACAAGTCACTAATATCCTAGCAATATAAAAAGTAAAAACACCTAAATAAAACTTTCTTAATCAAACAAAACTTTTAGCCGTTGAAATAAAGGGATTAAATAAAAATAAATAGACAATGACATTTTTTTTAATATATATATATATATATATATATATATATATATATATATATATCATTCATCCAATTCACGAAACGTGAGAGCATGAAAAAATATTGCACATTTAAAAACTGAAAAAGCCTTTAAACAAAATATCTGAAGAAAACACTTCCACGCGAAAGGTGTAGAACATGCTCATCAGTTGCTGTCTTCAAGTCACTAATATCCTTTGTGTTTGATGCATTGTTATTTTAGAAAATTTATTTAGATATATATTAAAATAATATTTTTTTTTATTTTAAAATTTATTCTTATATAGTACATAGAAATTATTAGAAAATAATATAAATCATATTCTGATACTTCACATAATAGTTTAAACTTATAAGTATGATAGTTTCTTAACAAAATTAATCTAAAAATATAAAAAAAATATTAATTTAAAATAAAAAATAAATTATTTTATTTTATTTTTAAAAAAAATTTCTAAAACAAAATGTCAAACATTACTTTAAAGTTCAACAGGTGTATATATATATATCCCTTCTTGCCCATAATTTTTGCAAGACATTATCACCATTTTACTAATATTAAATCAATTTTGATATGGTAAGATTAAGAAAATCATTAAAATATAAGTCTAAGTTGCCGGGATTTTTTCTCAAAACAATATCAATTCCTATATATATATAAACAGCTATTTGAAACTGGATAACATGATTCTATGAGCTTTAAGAAAACGTCCTTGTTGTTGTATATAAAAAAGAAGTTATAATGTTAATCAAAAACTAAATATAAATTGAATAGAATTAGTTAAATGATATTCTTAATATGTTTTTAAGCTATTTGTTTTAATCAAAACATAAACAAAATACAAAAACCAAATCCTAAAGGAGCTCAAGAGAGAGACCATGTAGTTGGGCTAGGGTGGGCGGCACAATGCACACGATCTATAATATAAAAAGGGCACGCGCAGCGTGGCATTCACCGAGTCTTTTCTCTCTCTTTTTTTTTATTTAAAAAACTGATGACACGTTGATTTTCTTTTTTTAAAAAAAAAAAAATAGATGTAAACGTTGTCGAAATGTCAATTTTCAGCCATTGAAAAAAGTTTCAACAAATCACGCTTAAGGTTTGTTTGTTTTTTTTTTAACTTGAAGGGGCTGTTTGACTCTATTTTAAAATTATTTTTTTAAAAAAATAATTATAAAATCTAAAATCATTATTTTGATATTTTTTTTAATTATTTTAATATATTGGTATCAAAAATAATTTTTTAAAAATAAAAAAATATTATTTTAATATACTTACGAATAAAGATCACTTTTCAAAATAATTTTAACCAGACACCATCATTTTAGTTTATATTATCTAAAAAATAGATTAAAAAAAAATCCTTATAATCTCATCAAAATAATCTCTCAACTTAACTCAAAATACTTCTAAATTTTTATGTCTCAATCCAGTCATTGTTATTTGACTATGTCCTAGTGCTTTAAATGAAATTATATAGCATGAAATTGACCTAAATCAAGCTTCAAAATCTTATAAAAACGTTTATGTTTGAAGTAAATACAAATAATTTACCGAAAAAATTCAAAAAAATATATCATAGAAAAATAATTTTGATAATCAAATTAAAATAAATGTATATTGTTTCAACCCAAGTAATGCAAAAAAAAAGAAGAAGAAGAAGAAGAAGAAGGTTAATACACAATATTGAGAAAATGCGACCATTTACGGTCTACAAATCAATACTCTAAGGGGGTGTTTGGGAAGCCACTCAAAAACGTTTTTGCGTGCTTTTGGTCCCTTTTTTTTTTGAATTTTAAAAATATACGGTTAGTGTTTTTAGATCATTTTGATGTGCTGATATAAAAAATGATTTTTAAAAAATAAAAAAAAATCATTTTAATGTATTTCAGCACAAAACACACTTTGAAAAGCTACAATAACAGCTTTCCCAAACGTCCTCTAAAACCAAACATCCTCGAGGCTCTACAGACCTCCTCCCTTCTTGGCCTTAATTTCTGGATGGTTTTGAGGGCATTTTCTGGAACTCATGGAAAAGAAGGTTGTTGAAATTTTGTAACTTTCCAGTCTCTAGTCGTCTGACACTGTCACGGCGTTATCAATAATAAAAACAATTTTGATGCCGTATGGTACAGAAGAAATTCACAAAAACACAAGAGCAAGTTGACTGTATTTCTCCTACTATTTATTTTTTTAAAATATTTCCTATTTAAAAATATATTTTATTTTTAATATCAATATATTAAACAATTCAATAACACTCGAAAAGGTATTTTAAAATTATTTAAAAAATAAATAATAGAGTTAACTCACATTATCAAGCAAAAACTTGTTCAAAACAGTATTAGTTCCTTTATAGAAAAACAAATCCGAAACAAGATACATTTTGTACTATGGGCCATTCTTGTCAGTTCCGTTCCGTTATGTTTGGAACGGTTGTAACATTTTGTTTTATTAAAAAATTTGAGATAAATCAATATTGTTTTTGTTTCGGTTTTAATTTTGGTTAAATTTAGACTAGAATGTCTTGGTATCATTCCGGGTGTGTTGTTCTGGCTTTAAAATCCTCTTTATTTTGATTAACTTGTGATTTTATTTCTAATTTTGAGATTATATTTGTTTGACTTTGTGTTTATATTGTATAATTTAAAGTTAATTTATCTTGAATTTTAATTGTGCTTGCATATATATATATATATATGCAAGCACAATTAAAATTCAAGATAAATTAACTTTAAATTATACAATATAAATAAACAGTGCAATCCCGAAATGACACGCTGAAATGCTTCAAAACTGAAACGGCACGCTGAAATACTCCGAAACCAAAACGTTCCATAACAATAGAAAAACCGGAACGGTATTGACAACCTTGCTAAGGACATTACTTTTCAAAAGTATTTTTTTTTTAAATATTTTTTTATTTTAATTGAAATTTTTAGTATTTTATATCATTTTCATATGGTGATGTCAAAAATATTTTTTAAAAATATTATTTTAATATATTTTTGAACAAAAAATACTTTTAAAACAATCTCAAGAAGTGCATTTCCAAACATGCACTACACGTTTGCTTAGCTGTGAACTTTTTACAAATATTCTGAAAATTTTAATAAATATAGCAAGTATTGATTTATTATATATGTATATATAATTTTGAGATGCATTTCTTGTAATCTATGTGTTGCATTCACAAAAAAAATCAATATATACTTTAGATATTAACTTTAAAGTTTGAACAAAACAAATTAAGGAGAGGAATACATTTTTTTAGTCGCTAATTTGCCCTAATAAAATTGAATTGTACTAAAATGCTTGAGATAAAAATAATCTCATTTCATAAACTAGAGTTTTAAAACTTGATGAGAGTAATTGATATAAACAAAGTTTTAGTAAGACAATAATAATTTTATTATTTGATGATTAAAAAAGAAGAATAAATAGAGTGATAATATTGTATTTAAAATCAAAGTAGATAGTTTTTTTTTATAATAAATGTCGAGTTTATTTTTTGAAATATTTTTATTAAAAAATATATTAAAATAATATTTTATTTTACTTTTTTAAAAATATTTTTAATATGAATGTATGAAAATATTAAAAAACAACTTAAAAAGAATTCCACGGATGCTGTCTACAGAGGAATTTTAGGAACTGGCAACTATCAAAGCCAGTTTGCGTTCACTTCTTATGATTTGATTTATTGCCAGCATAAGATAAAAAAAGATATTTCTGAAATGAGAAATACATTTATATACACGTTGTGGATAAACATAAGAAGAAAACGGCCAGGGCTGATTTGAAAGTTTTTGAATTATTTTAATTATATCATTTTTGTATTTTTAAATATGTTTTTGATGTTAAAAAAATAAGATAAAAAATTCATATTTTTAAATATTTTTAAACAAAAAGAATCTTTTAAAAATAATTTTTATAACAATATATAACATATTATCATGCATATTTATCAATCAACGTGGCAGCAGTCCCGGTTGCAATCAATTGATAATAATTTTTTTTATTAATATAGGTGTTCGGGTTAATTTACATGCATTTCAACTAATTTTATAGACATTGAAATTAATGACTATATAGGTCTTCAATAATCATTATATTAACAAGTACAGTATTTGAACATAATATTACAAAAAAACAAAACAAACTCTTTAATTTCAAACAGTGACCTAATATATTATTGGTTATGACATTTTTTATTTTGAGCTGTCAAAGTTGATATTAATTATAACATGCCATTAATTTAGCTGCATTAAATTAAGGTTCGTTTTATGATGTGGTTTTACAGCATCAACACCTCTTGTTTTAGAGATCACCCCCCCCCCCCCCATAATCTAATTTATTTAACTAAGCTTAATTGATACTTAACGAAGATAAATTTAAGCATGTTTTTTTTATATATTTAAATTATTATTATTATTTAAAAAATTATCATAGACTGGCTGATCTGACCCAGCCAACCCCCAGCCTACCCGGCTATGAGGGTGTTTGGGAGAGCTGTTGTTGTAGTTTTTCAAAGTGTGTTTCGTGCCGAAATACATTAAAATGATGTTTTTTTATTTTTTAAAAATCATTTTTGATATCAGCACATCAAAATGATCTAAAAACACTAACCGTCGATTTTTAAAATTCAAAAAAAAAAAAAAAACCAAAAACACCCAAAAACACTTTTGGGTGGCTTCCCAAACACCCCCTATGTTGGTGGCTGGAATCATCAAACTCAAATTTCCCGTCAGCATAGTTATTGCTGCAAACATCTTTCATGATTTGGATATTTAATGTTCTTGAATTTCATAGTAACAATAAAAAAGGAATGATGGTAATTATAGAGGTATTTAGAGAGTTTTACAGGTGGAGAAATAGATTTGAAGTCTTTTTTTTTTTTAATTTCAAGGGAAAAAGTCAATTTTATATTATGATTAAACTGTAATTTATTTTATATTTATAATTTGAAAAAAACAAGAGGCTGTTTGGAAAAAAAATAGTATTTTGGCATATCTAAATTAAGTTTTCTTTTCGTATGTTTAAATGTCACATTACAAATCAAGGGTACAAAATAACAGCAAGACACTTATTTAGATAAATAGAATTGAAATGATAGGGACTACTCTAATAAAAAATAATGTTTTTGATTTTATTTTATTTTAAATTAATATTTTTTTTATATTTTTAGATTATTTTAATGTAATGATGTCAAAAATAATTTTAATATATATTTAAAAAACACTTAAAAAAACCGTATGAGATAACAAAAATGAATATTATTATTATTTTCAGCAAAAAAAAAAAAAAAACAAACATTCTTTGCTTCCAAATAAAAATGTCTGGCAACGTCAGCAAGAAGCAAACAACAAAAAACGCGTTTTGAGAAGAAGGAAAAAAAGAAGATGAAAGTCGAAAGCCATTTACCTATCTATCCCTCTTATCCACAATCTTTCTAGCACTTGCCCACCCACTCCTTTCCTCCGTGACTCAAATTTGAGGGCATTCCTGAACTTTTCTAGTTTTTTCCAGCATTCTCTGGTCATTAAAATAAAAAAAAACCATTTATTTTTATTTTATCAACCAAGAAGTTGTTTATCTTAGCCATAGAAAAAAGAAGAAAAGAAAACATTTTTTTATAAGTTTAATTAAGTTAAAACAATTAAAAAGAAAATAATTTATTTGATGGGAGAGTGTGTGTGTGTGTGTATTTATTATACAATCTCGTATGTGAATGAATTACAAAATACAATACATAGCTGGATATAGAAAGATTGTCTGATCATATACTCAACACAAATTTATTATTTATTTCCAATTCCAGATGCTCGTTGATTTTTCAGTTATTTAATTATTTATTATTCTCTCATGTCATTAAATGGAGCAGCTCTGTTTATATATTTGTAATACAAGAAAGAGGAGAGGAGGAAATAGATGATCATGGTGATTTTGCAGGATCATAAAAAATTGATTGCTTCTTTTAGAGAATCGCTATCTGGGTAGACAGCCAGGCTTTTCTTTTCTTTTTTCCTTTCTATTGCAAATCGGCGTCTACCCTCTCTCTTTTTTTTTTTTGTCACGGATTGATTTGACTACGTGTCATAAATCTCTTGGAGAACAAGATCTTATGTTGTTGTTGTTGATTGTCTTTTTCAAGGTAATAGCAATCAAGTCTATATTTTCTTTTCTATCAAAGGATTGTATTGTGCCATTCAATCATACCTTTTTTTCCTTCTCTATGTAAGGAAAGATTAGAGGCAGATATGTATGGGGTTCTGGATTTGATCAATTTCGTTGAAAAGGGCTGGATGGGTCTTGTTTTTTCTTTGGACAAAGTTGAGGGTTTTTTTATGTAAATTGTACAGTTTTGAGCTTCTGGGTATCTTTAATTTAGTGTGTTTTTTTCGTGAGTGAATAGGGTGTTTATTGATTTGGGCTAGTTGTTTGTAGGTCATTTTTGGGTTAAGGAGTGATAAAAAAGTTGGAACTGCATGTTTGAGGTTATTGGAGGTGGGAGGGGTTTCTTTGAGTTTCAGATTGATTAGGGGGATTTTTTTGATTGGTTGTTTAGTGATGACATGAATGATTGGTGTTGTTTCTTGGTTTGATGAAACGGTTTATTCAAGATGAAAATCTTTTAATATTGCTAGTTGGTTAAGAGTGCCAAATGAGTATAGCATAATGAACGGGGCTGTAAGGATTGGTTTTAGATGGAATCTTCTGGCAAGACGTTCTCTGAGCTAATTTGCCTTTTGAAATCCTGGATCCCTTGGCGCTCTGAGCCTGCTAGCGTGTCAAGGGATTTTTGGATGCCCGATCAGAGTTGTAGGGTATGCTACGAGTGTGATTCTCAATTTACAGTATTTAATCGCAGACATCATTGTCGACTTTGTGGCCGAGTTTTCTGTGCCAAGTGTACAGCCAACTCAGTTCCTGTTCCATCTTGCGATCCAGGGGCTGCTCGGGAAGAGTGCGAGAAGATTAGGGTGTGTAATTATTGTTTCAGTCAATGGCAGCAAGGTTTAGCTACTTCTGATAATGGAATCCAGGTTCCCTGCCTGGATTTTAGCACTTCACCTTCTGCAGCAAGTTTTATAAGCACTAGATCGAGCGGAACAGCTAACAGTAGTAGCATCACTCTTGGCTCAATGCCATACTTAGTTAAGCCTAATCAGAAAGCTCAGAACAGTTCAGGTCTCAGCCCTCAAGCTTCTGAAATGGACACCAGTTCTGATAAGCAAGGGGAAGTGGCATCAGCTAGGAGCAAAGACCCTGTTGTTGACATAGAGTATAGAACTCCAGATGGATATACATTTTCTATGAACAGGTATGCTGATTATCTCCTTTTAGCACTTCATATACAGCTATTATCCGGTGCCTGCATTAGAAATGTATAGAAAGATAACAATCTAGTATACTTTTTTCAAGGCAAAGGTTGAAGAAATCCATGTGCCATTTATAAGCCAGTGAAAGTGTTATCTTTTAGAGGATAGTGTTCACTAATTCCTTTATGATCATCCAGTGTTACATGTTGCTGTCAATGTTTGCTGCCATATGTTCACCATGTAATGGTGTCTCAAGCCAAAAGAATCAACTCTTTCTACTCCGCAGATAAAAGATCCTTAGCTCCATTGGCAGCAACCTAGGTCTGTTGACATATGCTTATATGCAATGGCTCGTTAAGCTTAAAAAACTAACCTTTTTGCACTCAAAGATGAAAAGATCTTTTACTCGTGTTTAAAGTTCAGCATGCCAAGATTAGACCCTTGGCAGAGACTTGAGTCTTAGACTTATCCCTGTTTACAAGCATGATAGTACTAGTAATTTGTAAGATGTTTATGTTTGTTAATGCATAGCAATTAATTATTAAATCCTTAATTCTGCTTTGGCACTAGAAGTGATGACGATGATGACGAGTATGGTGCGTATCGGTCTGATTCTGAAACAAGGCAGTTTCCACAAGTCAATGATTACTATGATCAAGTTGAGTTTGATGACATGAGAAATGATGGTGGATCTCGCAAGGATCATCATGATGGAGAAACTGTTGACCCAAAAAGCTTAAGCAGTTCTCCATCAAACCATAGTTTTGGTTCACACAATTTGGAAGGAAGTTCACAGCTAAGGAAAAAGGATGAACATGAGATGGATGATGAATGTGAAGCACCTTCCTCTATGTACAGTGGAGAAGATGGTGACACTGAACCTGTTGATTTTGAGAACAATGGACTGCTCTGGCTCCCTCCAGAGCCAGAAGATGAAGAAGATGAGAGGGAAGTTGGTTTTTTTGAAGATGATGACGATGACAAGGATGCTGCTGGAGAGTGGGGATATTTACGTGCCTCCAGCAGTTTTGGAAGTGGAGAATTTCGCAACAGAGATAGATCAGGAGAGGAGCACAAGAAGGTTATGAAGAATGTTGTTGATGGGCATTTTAGGGCTTTGGTATCTCAACTGCTACAGGTCGAGAATGTTCCTGTGGGAGATGAAAATGATAGAGAGAGCTGGTTGGAGATCATCACATCTTTGTCATGGGAGGCTGCTACTCTATTAAAGCCAGATACAAGCAAAGGTGGAGGAATGGACCCTGGTGGATATGTGAAAGTAAAATGCATTGCTTCTGGACGCCGCTGTGAGAGGTAGTTACTACCTTGATTTACATTTCCCATCTTTAGGCCACCCTGTTCCACTTTTTTTTTTAGATATGGTGAAACACTGCAATGTCATCTCATACTTGTTTTAATTTCATATAGCTGCATTATAAAAGGCATTTGCTTTTAAAAAAGTGGATTTTTTTCTTCTGCATTTCTTGTTGCAGTTTTTATAAGTTTCTTTCTACCTGCTTTGATTTGATTTATCTTCTTCTAGTATGGTGGTCAGAGGAGTTGTTTGTAAGAAAAACATCGCTCATCGCCGAATGACATCAAAAATTGAGAAACCTCGATTATTGATCCTTGGAGGGGCTCTTGAGTACCAGCGAGTTTCTAACCACCTGTCAAGTTTTGATACTCTATTACAGCAGGTTTTGATTGTTAAACATTCTTCTCAGCCTTTGTGCTTTAGTTTCTACCTCACTGCTCCCAGTGTGCTAGAGCAATTGTGTGTTTTTGCTCGAACTTTATTTGTGTTCACTTTTTTGGTTTCTTATTAGAATTGTATCATTATCTAGGAAATGGACCATTTGAAGATGGCAGTGGCAAAGATAGATGCACACAACCCTGATGTCCTTTTAGTGGAGAATTCAGTATCGCGATATGCACAGGAATACCTTCTTGCTAAAGACATATCTCTTGTGCTTAATATCAAGAGGCCACTTTTAGAACGTATAGCTCGCTGTACAGGTGCTCAAATAGTCCCTTCTGTTGATCATCTCTCTTCCCCGAAGTTGGGGTACTGTGAGAAGTTCCACGTGGGGAGATTTCTGGAAGACCTTGGTACTGCTGGGCACAGTGGGAAAAAATTGGTGAAGACATTAATGTATTTTGAAGGCTGCCCAAAGCCATTGGGTTTTACGGCAAGTCCCTGAACTTAGATGATGATAATACCATATTTAGTATCACTTTACAAGAAATTGCTGAGGTTAAAAGTTTTGATGGACACTGAATCAGGTTTCTAAATTGCATTGATGCTTTATCTACTCTGATGATTATACACACTGTAATATAGTTGAAAACATTTTCAGAGTTTCTGTTCAGGAAATTATCTTGGTTGGATTATGGAATGGGTGGTGGTCCTGGCTGCATGTACCTGTTAAAATTTTGTAGCTGCTAGCTCTGTCATTGATATAACACAGCTATTTGATTTTACAGGCTGCTTTCAATTTCATTGCTGGCAAGTTGTATTTAACCTTTCATTTCTGTTTTCCCAGATTTTACTTAGAGGTGCCAATGGGGATGAGTTGAAGAAAGTGAAACATGTGGTCCAATATGGTGTTTTTGCAGCATATCACTTGGCTTTGGAGACTTCTTTTCTCGCTGATGAAGGAGCCACTCTACCAGAACTCCCGTTGAACTCTCCAATAACCGTAGCACTTCCAGATAAACCATCAAGCATTGAGAGATCCATATCAACTGTACCTGGATTCACTATTGCTGCCAATGAAAAACCTCAAGGACTGCTATCTAGCAATGAACCACAAAGATCCAATAGCGCCCCTACTGCCAGTCTGGTCTCAACCATGACCAGTTCTTCCATTGACAAAGTACAGGAAGCAGATGGTCTCAGCTCTCAATCCTCAGAATTCACTCAATCTCGCTTCAATTCAACTGAATTTCATTCTGATATTCCTTATACGGTGAGAGTTGTATCAGATTCTTACCAAACATTTGAGAACAAAAACAAAATGGATTCTGGAGATTCTCTGGTGGTTGAAATTGCTCCAGTTAATAATGGTTTGGCTGCCATTGGCGATCAACTTAATATTAACGGCTTTGGGTCTTCTGATGATGCTGCAATGAACTTTGCCCAGAGTGATTTCAATGAAATAATCGCAGCCCATCCTCACAGTTCAGAGGTATCATCTGCACAACAAGATTCTAGAAGGAACCTTGAGGAGTCAGAACCTTTAAAAGAAGAGTTTCCGCCCTCACCCTCAGATCATCAGAGCATTTTGGTCTCCTTGTCTTCCCGGTGTGTATGGAAGGGGACTGTCTGTGAGAGGTCCCATCTTATCCGTTTCAAATACTATGGGAACTTTGACAAACCTTTGGGTCGGTTTTTGCGTGACCATTTATTTGACCAGGTAAATTATCTCTCTCAAATTTGTTATGTGGAAACAGCTATTACATTTTGAACTTGACAAAGATCAATTATTCTCAGAGCTACAGCTGCCGTTCTTGTGAGATGCCATCAGAAGCACATGTTCACTGTTACACTCACAGGCAAGGAACCCTCACTATATCTGTTAAGAAGCTGCCGGAAATACTCTTACCAGGTGAAAAGGATGGAAAAATTTGGATGTGGCACAGATGCCTGAAGTGTCCGCGGATCAATGGTTTTCCTCCTGCTACTCGTAGAGTAGTGATGTCAGATGCTGCCTGGGGCTTATCTTTTGGGAAATTTTTGGAGCTTAGTTTTTCAAATCATGCAGCTGCAAGCAGGGTGGCAAGCTGTGGTCATTCTCTCCATAGGGATTGTCTTCGTTTCTATGGGTAATTTTGTTAATTTCTTCATCATGTTATGCTGCAAGTAATCATACAAATTAATTACTGTATACAGTCACTACATCTTGTGAAAATAAAGCAATGATGGCATTTATGCAGGATCTGATACTGAGAATTATTTTATGGACAATTTTAAGCAAGATGTCACTCAGGACTGTGTTGGGTTATATCCACTAAAATACCGCTTTCTTCAATGTTCTTGTGTATTTAGTGAATTTTTTCTATATGAGTATCAAGCTTGTGTGCCTAAGTATAACCATTCGGCATTGAATGCCAGTCTATAGGAGCAGAAAAGGAGGCATTCAACTTTAAAAAAGCCTTCTCACTCTCACGCTGCCTTTACGTGTGCAGTTTCGGGAAAATGGTTGCTTGCTTTCGATATGCATCGATTAATGTTCTCTCTGTATACCTTCCACCCGCGAAAGTTGATTTCAGCTCTGAGAATCAAGAGTGGATGCAGAAAGAAACAGATGAGGTGCTGTGATCCCCTTTTTGGACTTTTCATTAGCTTACACCTTTATACGGTTGATTTAATTGTCTTATTAACAGGTGGTCAATCAGGCAGAACTTCTATTTTCTGAAGTACTCAATGCTCTTAGTCAAATATCAGAGAAACTATTTAAGATTGAGCAACATAACAGTCGCATGAAACTACCTGAATCGAGACGCCAAATTGCAGAATATGAATCGATGTTGCAAAAGGAGAAGTTGGAATTTGAGGTGAGGCTTTCTATACATGCTGATCTTTAGTCATTCGTTACTTAGGCATCATCTGCAAGCCATTCCTGTAGTGGACACTTATCATGTGAATAGGGACTCTTTAAGTTACATTAAGTACAAAATCTTCCCTAATTCTGTTTCTTTTCTGTAACCATGATAAGCCAGTAATTTTAATTTATGTAATGCCAGAGATACTTAACTTCTGCTGAAACTTGCTTTCAAATCATTGAATGGGAATTTTGCCACATTTTTTTTAATAGAATCACAATTATGGAATAGAATAATTAACAATTCTCTACACACAAAATGTGCTGTCATTGGGTAAAAGTGTTTTTAAAGTACAAGTACATTATTTTTTATCCTATTCATTTTGTGAATTATCTTGTCTGCCTTTGTAGTTCACATCTGTGCTACTACGGAAAGCATCTTCTGGCTTCTGTAAAGTTCTCTTAGAAATATTTATTTTCCTCAATCATTTTTATCAAATTTTGTGTAAAAAGTGCATATAGTTGGGACTAATAATATATCTGTTGCATCTTGTGGTTTCTAAATTTTTTCAGATTTTTTTTTCTCACAATTTTGTGTGAAAGTATTGTAGAAAAGTGTTTGTAGTTAACTGTCCTCGTTATTATTTCAGGAGTCACTCCACAAAGTCTTGAACAAGGAATTGAAAAATGGGCAATCTGTTATTGACATTCTTGAGATCAACAGACTGCGGAGACAGTTACTGTTCCAGTCTTACGTGTGGGATAACCGCCTGGTTTATGCAGCTAGTTTAGATAACAACCGCCCCCATGATGGTTCAAACAGCTCATCTTCAGGACAGGAGGAGAAATTGCTAGGGGCAACTAAGAGTGATAAGCTCATTGAAGAAAATGTGGTGCACGGGCCAGGATCCAATTTCAGTAGCTGTGACTTTCCTTCTGCTGATGCCAAGCTGCTTAAAGCCTATAGCCAGCAAGGAGGCTTTGGTAGCAGCACTAACCAATGTGATGCAGCTAGTCAAGAAATAGATGTTTGTCAAGGTTCTAGTCATGGAAAAGGAGGTCAAGCTAATCATTTTGTTGCTATGCCTGCCCGTGATCAATCTGCCATTAAGGAATCTGGTGGAAATTTTTTTAGGACCCTTTCTGATGGACAGGATCCTGTCATGGCAAATCTATCGGATACCCTTGATGCTGCATGGATAGGTGAGAATCAACCTGGAAGTGGGACATTTAAGGATGATAACAGTAGGCTTTCTGATTCAGCTATGGAAGAGTCTTCAAGCACAGCTGTAGGGTTGGTGGGGGTAGATTTGGAGTGCCATGTTGAAGAAAAAGTTGGATCTAAAGTGTGCTATTCTCCTTCACCTGCTTTGTCTTCCAAGGACCCTGATATCGTGGAAGATTCTATGAGCTGGCTAAGAATGCCCTTCTTGAGTTTCTATCGTTCGTTCAACAAGAATTGTTTAACAAGCTCTGAGAAGTTTGATGGTCTGAGGGAGTATAACCCTGTCTATATTTCATCCTTTAGGAAGTTGGAACTCCAAGATCGGGCTAGGCTGCTTCTGCCTGTGGGTGTGAATGACACGGTCATTCCTGTGTACGACGATGAACCCACAAGTCTTATATCTTATGCTTTAGTATCACTAGAATATCATGCCCAACTAGACTCTGGAGAATTCAGTTCATTCTTAAGTTTATCTGATATGATGCCTTCTCAGCCGTTCCACTCTTTAGATGAAATAAGTACCGATTCTTATAAAAGTTTTGGATCTACAGATGAGAGCATCTTATCCATGTATGGACCACGTGGCTCTTTGATTTTGGACCCACCCTCCTACACAAAGGCTGTGCATGCCAGAGTTTCTTTTGGAGATGACAGCCCAATTGGTAAGGCAAGATATTCAGTGACATGCTACTATGCAAAACGGTTTGAAGCCATAAGGAGGATATGCTGTCCATCTGAATTTGATTATATAAGGTCTCTTAGTCGTTGTAAAAAGTGGGGAGCTCAAGGTGGCAAGAGCAATGTCTTCTTTGCAAAAACCTTGGATGATCGCTTTATCATCAAACAAGTCACAAAAACAGAATTGGAGTCATTTATAAAATTTGCTCCTGCTTACTTCAAGTATCTCTCTGAATCAATTAGCTCAAGGAGTCCAACATGCCTGGCAAAGATTTTGGGAATTTATCAGGTGCTTATTCTTGAGACTCAAATGCAAACTAGGCTAAAATGTTCTTGATTTTTGTATTTAAAGTTCTCAACTATTTTATGGGAAGTCCTTACGTTGTCTGTCATTCATTCCTATGAAAATGGCTGCAAAAAGTGGTTGAAAGGAGTAAAAAATTCGAGAATCTTAGTCTTTGTCACTTTTGCAGCTAATGACGGAGATCCCGGATGAACTTCATACAGATTATTAAATATGTTGCAGGCAACTTATTGCAGCTTTTTTTTGTTTTGTTTTATGTTGAAAGGTTACGTCAAAGCTTCTGAAAGGTGGGAAAGAAACGAAGATGGATGTTCTTGTTATGGAAAACCTTCTATTTAGGAGGAAAGTGACCCGCCTTTATGATCTTAAAGGATCTTCCCGGTCACGGTATAATCCTGATTCTAGTGGGAGCAACAAGGTTCTGCTGGATCAGAACTTGATTGAAGCAATGCCGACCTCTCCCATTTTTGTGGGAAACAAGGCTAAGCGGCTGCTGGAAAGAGCTGTCTGGAATGACACTTCTTTTCTTGCAGTAAGTTTCAAATCTGTGTTTCTTTCGTACTTTCCTTGTATATATTTTTATTTCATCAAATGTATCTAGCTGGCTTTGGTTATTCAGGATTTAAAGCAGAAAAGTCCTTATTGTCCATTTTTAATTTGTCACTGTTGCAAATATGCAGTCGATTGATGTAATGGATTACTCATTACTGGTCGGGGTGGATGAAGAGAAGCATGAATTAGTACTTGGGATAATTGATTTCATGAGGCAGTATACATGGGACAAGCATTTGGAGACATGGGTCAAGACTGCGGGCATACTTGGCGGTCCAAAGAATGCTTCGCCAACTGTTATTTCTCCAAAGCAATATAAGAAAAGGTTCAGGAAAGCGATGACTACCTATTTTTTGATGGTCCCGGATCAATGGTCCCCTCCCACCATCATTCCAAGTAAATCCCAATCTGATTTTGGCGAAGAGAACACACAAGGTGCGACTTCAGTTGACTGATATTGTGGGTCCGTGTTCTTGTACATTTAAAGTTGAATTTTGGGATCCTCCCTCAATTTTTCTCTCATTCTTAATTTTCCCTTTTTTTATATATATAGAAATTAGAAGCTCATAATTATTTGTTAGGAAATGCAGAACAAGGCTGTCATAGCCATGAGATTCGGTTGGGGGTATAATAGTTGGATGGCCTTCCCTGAAATCTAAAAAAAAAATCTTAGCAATGCAACATGTATATGTATTTCAAATTAATATCATGTCTTGTATTTTAGTGCTGATTTTGATATTCATTCTGTGAATCATATTCAATGTTTTTTGGCCTGTTTTTCCATGGTTGGACCTCTCCCTTTCTCTCAAGGACTCAAGGTAGCCTAGTAGTTTGTGAGGAATTATGGAGGTGGGGATAGGGATATGTCCAAAATGTAACATTTGATTCGGTGGCAGTAAATGTCTGTCCAGCCTCGTTGGGCATTCTGATCTCTGTGAATAGAGGCGCCTTTTTTTCTGCATGGTAGCTTGATGACCCGTTGGATTACTTCACTGAAATAGAGCCAGTTAAATAAATGTGTTGCGAGTTGAACTTTGGGTGCGTGCATTGTCAAACGAACTCTTTTTTAGTAATTGCGTGCCAAATGATCCGCCGATTCACAGTTTCATCATGCTACCTTGTTAGTGGCACATTCAAATCTTTCTGTAGATGTTCTGATGCATGGTTTTTCTTCTTTTCAAAGATATTCAAACTGTCTGATTTCTAGCATAACAAATGGATTTACTCTGTCTCCATAGTGAATGTCCTGATTTATTGGCAAAGCATTTTGTGCAAAGACCACTCTTAAGCTTTGGAATAATGAATTTATTATTTCATTTTAATTCGCTGGTGCGTTAATGTTCGTGAGCTGCAGCATACTTGAAAATTACAAAGTTGTGATCTGGCATCCTGTGTTTTCTAAGGTTCGTTTCTTATGCTTCACTTTTGAATAGCGTCTGAAGTGCAATGCTACTACGGCCTTTGCAAAATGATCCAAGGGGTGATTTTGCATAGGTCCTCCCATTTAGCTTTGAAACAGGATTAAGTATCCATTTTTAGAAAGCTGTGAACACACGTATTCACTTCAAGAAAGAAAAAAGCGCAAGCAAATGGGAGAAAACTGAAACCTTGATAACGCATAATGGAAAAGAGAGGAAATGTTTCAAGATAGACAAGTTCTTTACGCTCGCTATTTACATTTTGTGATTCAAGAAATGCTTTTCTTTTCAGTTTTGCTGGAACTTATTTCGAGTACACAGAGTTGGTGATTGATCAGCAAAATCTGTTAAGACCATTCTGATTGCAGTCCTCTTTCCCAGCAATAACACCATTGTCAGTATTGCTGAACTCGCCACCATTAACAATCTGATGCAATCTTTGCTGAAGAAGATTGATGATCTCAGCATCTCTAAAGTCAATCAAGGTATCATTCATGTGTCACAGTAATGTTTTTGCATCCAATTACAATGGAGGGACTAATAAAACAAAAAAGAGAGGTTAGTTGCGATATGCTACTTGGGTGAGAAAAATCAAACCTTGAATGATGATATGATGAACTTGGAAGAGGCTGGTGAAAACGAGGGCCTTCATCCAATCCTTCACAAATTATCTCCCCACTTTCATCTCTATAACAAATTATGCCCTCGGCTTGATTCTCGAAAACCTGTTAGAAGTTGACCAGAAAGTTATCGACAAACAACGTTTCAATGATCATAAATCCACTTCCAGAATTTGCAAGTGTGTATAGGAATATCAATACCTTGTCTTTCATGGAGGATCTGACTAGAAGTGTAGGTGCTTTCTTGAGTTGAATATGACTGTTCTGTTTGAGCATCCAAAATTTGCTTACAGGCTTTATAACAGGTCCTGATTTTCGAACGAGGATGTGAGGAGAAGAAAAGCATGTTACAGCCATTGATCATATGCTAGAAGAACAGAAAGAAGATGAGAAAGAAAATGGAGTTTTTTATCTGTTCTTCCGGTAGCAATAGAATAACAAGAGTTGTTTCCAATCTGTGGGTTACAGAGTATTTTGTAGGCATGATATAAAATTTAATTATTGTTAGGTCATGCCTTGTCAGCTTACACACATACATATATATATGTGTGTGTGTGTGTGTGTGTATATATATATATATGCATACATAAATGTATAGTTGGGGGTGGTGCTACCTTGTTTCTGATCCATTGGTTAGTGGGTCTATTCATAGCTTCACATTAATAAAGATTCTTTATTTCTCTCCACGTATTTGATGACGGTGACATAATTTAAGGAGCACACCAAAATATTATTCGTGTGTATCAGCATCTTATCAATGTTTATTTAACATGGGAAAACTAAACGGATGAGACATGAATTATTAATATTCAACATTAAAAAAAAAAAAAAAAACTCGACGGAAAATGGGATTTCCTTTCAATTGGAACAGTAAAATTATATAAAAAAAATATCGGGAGAGGCTGAGAAAGTGAGAATTGATTTTTTAACAGTACCGAAACAGAACACCCGGAGTAATTCCGGGGTGTTTCGGCCGGTATTTCTGTTACGGATCGGTATTTAAAACGAGATGAAAACGACGTCGTTTTATCTTGTTTTTTTGCCGGGTACGAAACGTTTCGGCCGAAACGAAACGGTATTAATAACTTTGGATCTTATACAGTTTGTTATTGATTTATTTTTTTTCTTAACATTCTTTCTCCTCCACTTCAATTTGCATGTTACCCCTCAAGAAACTCACAATGATTTTATTTATTTTTGTTTTAAATTTAGTTCTTATTCTTTTAATTGAACTTTCTTGATTTACCTTAGATGTCATAGTTTATGGGTTATGATTTTGGAAGATTTAGAATATTCTTCTAGGTTTACTTTGTTTATAATGTTATTAAATTATAGTTGTTTTATGTTATTAAATAAACCAAACTTATTAAACTCGATCAACTCAATGATCTAAATCTCAAAAAAAATAATTCTTTATAAATCTCAATGTTGCCTTAACTTTGTTGTTCTTGTGTCAGGAAAAAATTAATTTGGCCCGCGATATTGTGTTGGCCACCATTAAGTTTACTCAAGTTTTTTTTGTTTTTTTGGAATTTTCTATATTTGTTTCATTATAATCGAACCTTTTAATTTGTTTTTTTACATCATATTAATCATTATTGATCCAAGTTAATTCAATATACCATAATTTTAATATATTAACCTCAAATCAACTTAGAATTCATACCTTCCATAAACCATAATCCTTGGGGCAAAAAGCATTATACCTTCATTAGCCATTGTTATAATTAATCCACGTCATTTTTTTTTTTACTTTCTAATATGTTAACATTTTTTTATGCTGAAAAGTAAAACGTATCATGTTCCAAAAAGCTAAAATCACACAAATAACTATGGGTATTTGGGTGAGTGGTATTAATTATTTTTAAAAGTATTTTTCTTTAAAAATACATTAAAATACTAATTTTTTAATTTCAAAAAACTTATTCTTGACATAAGCATATTAAAATAATTTGAAAATACAAAAAAAAAAATTAATTTCAAAAAATAAAAAAATTAGCATTTTTCAAACAGTCCCTGAAATATAGCATGGTTCGAAATTATTTATTCAAGTAATTAACAGGGGGCGTGGGGGCAGCCCCTCTAAATCCTATTGGATGATGATAAAAATAAAAAGTAATACTTCTTGGACCACTAGCATAGCAACATCATGTAGACCTTTTCAATTGCTTTGTTTCAGGTGTGTTTTTTCTAGATTTTTTTATTTAAAATAATATTTCTTTATTAGTTCATGCAAACAATATATATATATATATAAACAAAGAAATAAACAAACAAGTATCTTTATTGGAGTCAGCATTCTTAAGATAATAATTAATTTTGAGATGAATAATTTTATATATACAAATTTTCATTGGACCGAATAAGATACATCAAGAAGCCTTAGATGTGTGTTTTTTAAAAATATTTTTGTAAAAAAAATGTTTTATTATTTTAAATTATTTTTTTTATATTTTATATCATTTTAATATACTAATATTATATAATTAGTTCATTTTCTACTCTTTCCATCGAATTTATCTCATTTTTAAAATTACAAAAATGTATGTAGAAGTTACTGGAACATAGAATTTATTTAGGGATAATTATATTGAGTATCATGTTAATTTTTTATTTTAATTTATTTATTCCAGAAATTATGCTTTATATCCAGAGCAGAGAGGAGGCTTGTAGGGGTCGACAGATCCCTCTAAACTCCTTTCCCCTCCATGCAGTCTGAAGAGATATTTTGCATTCCGTTTCAAAATGTTTCTAGAAAAAATTTAAAAATATATTATTTTTTTTTTGTTGGTATTTCTAAATTATTTTGATATTCTGATTTTAAAAAAATATTATTTTAATATATTTATAAACAAAAAATACTTTCAATAACAATCTTAACCAGACTTTCAAACAATAACTTCCAATAAAAAAAGTTCCACAAGTCAATGATATTAAAGCAACAATAAATTATTTAGTGTAAGAGAGGTTATTATGTCAACTCTTTTTTTAAATAAATAAATAAATAATAAAAAGTTGTGAAAAAAACATTTGCTAATATTAAAAAATAAATTATATAATCTCATATGAAAAAACATTAGAGACAAACGGTATTTAATGAAATAAACTTCTAAAAAATAATTTTATTTAAATAAATTCTAATTAAAAATAAATAAATAAAATTTTAAAGCATAGCATAAGAGTCTGGGCCTTATAGACTTGCTCTTGGCCCAAAAAGTAATGGCAAGTGATGAAGATCATGTGCTGTTTTTTATTCTCTGTAAAAATGAAATTAATTATAAGATTAATTTAGCAAAGTGGCTAATGACATTTAGTTAAAATGCCAGTCTTTAATTTTGACAAATATTCTCCAAAAATAATTCTTCTTCCCAAACAAGCCCATTAAATTTGACAGGCGGATCTGGCAGATTCAAAACACTCCGTTTTATTCAGCCCAAAAACGCCACTGTTGGGAAAACGAATCACGAAACGTTTCGGACTTGCTGTCTTGTAAAACAAGTCCAGACTCCAGAGAGCTCAACTCGCCTGACTACAAAAGCAAAGCATACTCACACAGTTCTCTGTCTCTCAAGAGCAAGAAATTGTAAAGCAATTTAGATTCGATCAAAGATGTTTCTCACAAGGTAATGAATAAGCTCCATTATTAGTTCCCTTTCATAAAAAATTTCCCTTCGTTTCTATTTTTTTTCTTTGACGATTTGTGTTTTATGTTTTTAAATTTTGAAAAAAAAGGACCGAGTATGATAGAGGAGTCAACACTTTCTCTCCGGAAGGAAGACTGTTTCAGGTTGAATATGCTATTGAAGCCATCAAGGTAACCCTCTAAACCCCTCTTCAAAACCCTTTTTCTGTAACCATTGAAAATGTTCTGATATTTTTTTTTTCTTTTGATATTTTACTCAGATCCCATTACGAACCTTTGGTCTTGTGCATCTTATTTGGATAGGATAGGATTGTTTTGTGGATTCTTCAACTGGGTTTTGAAGGATTAGTCTTGTTAACTGGGTTAAGTTCTCGCCATTATATTTGGCAGAGATGTTATTTTTAAAACCACAGGATGTGGCAATTTTTTAGGATTTTCTATATTTTAATAAGAGGCCAAATACAAGGAGCCCGTGAATGTACATGATAGCTGCTCTCTTATCGACAGTATTTTTATTGCTTATTGGTACTAATAACTCAAAGAAGTAGATATTGTTGGCTAGCTATATTTTTAATCTAATTAAATTTTAGCAATGCCCTTTAAATGTATGAAGTGGTTTAAATTATAAGTCCTTCAATGCATAGAAATAAGCTAAAAGATGTTAATGATAGAATATATGCACGTGTTTGTAACAACTTGGAGAGCTGTTTTTCGCCTCCCTTTTGTTATATTTTCATTGTAAAGCAGTAAGATTTCTGATTATCTGAGAAACCCATGGAATTTTTAATCATATGGGCTGTTTAGTGTGACAATATGAGTATGTGCTGAATTGCCATTGCCATGTTGATGCTTTATTACCCATGGTCAGAGTTTGTGATTCATAACACATTTACAATGAGCCATCTCAATGGGAAAATTCTCAGTTCTCCTTTCAAAGAAGTATGCAAAATTGTAGACTTTTTGGAAATCATTGGTGATTTTAATTGCTTGTTTTTTTAAAAACTTCTACTTCACAATGATGCCTTTGTTTGGCCTCCCTTTCAGTCTTCTCTTTTTGTTGTCTTCATGAGGTTGAGCCTTTTTCTACATGATTGAAATTAAGTTCTGTTTTGTTTAAATTACAGCTTGGTTCAACTGCAATTGGCTTAAAGATGAAAGAAGGTGTCGTGCTTGCAGTTGAAAAGCGTATAACTTCACCTCTGCTGGTTTGTCTCTTTCTCCTTGTATCCACTTTTCATTTTATGTTATTACATACTCAGTTCACTTCTGACTTGATAAACCTAAAGAATGGATTGATATGCCAGTTTGATGATTTCCTTTGGTTTGTTTCTAAGAATGTAATGTTTTGAATTTCCTCTGTGCATGGTTGCATACTGGAGTGGCCGTGAAATGAGACTTGTGGATCTGGAATTTATAATACATTCAATGAAGTGGTAGTTCTTTATATTTGACTCCTGACTCCTGAAGAGCCTTATAAATTAATAACCAAACTCTGTCATGATGCATAAGCTCTAGAAACTTTTCCATGATATGTCTGCAGCAATCCTAAAATCTGTCTGATAAGTCATATTCGGAATAAGTGTTCCTGCAGTCCTACTATTTTTTATGTAATAGGTTTGTCCTGGTTGTGTTGGAATTACACTTTAACTTAGTCATAGAGAACTTGTATCCTGGTCACACTTGGTAATGTTTAAAATGTAGGCGAGGATAGCTTTATTTCGGTCATCATTTTGTTCACTTCATTTTTCAGGAGCCCAGTAGCGTGGAGAAAGTCATGGAAATTGATGAATGTATTGGATGTGCTATGAGCGGACTAATTGCAGATGCTCGTACACTTGTTGAGCATGCCCGGGTTGAAACTCAGGTATAAGTTAATTGAACTGTTTCTGCTGGTACCATGCCTAGGGCATGGTGAAATTGCTCCTCCGCTTATTTTTTTTTTTAATTTATTCTTCAGAACCATAGATTCTCGTACGGTGAGCCTATGACAGTGGAGTCTACAACACAAGCACTCTGTGACTTGGCCCTGCGATTTGGTGAAGGTGATGAGGAATCCATGGTAATACTAGCTTACCTTTAGATAAAAAAAAAAATACAAGTTCTCAATTCTTCTTTTATGATATTCTTTTTATGGCCAATTCCTAAGCTACTGCTGTTTTTATTCATTATGATATGCCCCTATTGGGTAAAGATGTAAAAAATCCTTTTCCTTTTACTGGCAAAGTTGTATGACTATTCCTCTTGAATATCATTTTCATGTAGTCATCTTTGAAATTCAATTGTGATACTCACCATATTAGAAAATACATTAACTGTTCCTTATTACTAAATACCAGAAATGTGTGATCACCGTTGTTCCTTAAGTTGCTATGGTACATCTATTTAACTTTAAGTGGTTGATCTTGAAAATGCTTGCACTACCAGATCCTCCTATGCTTTGGGAAGATAAAAAAAAGGCAAGTTTCCGTTCATGCCACTTTGACATGCAAATGATAGTTATTCAAACATTTTTTCATGCCATAATCTTAGGATGAACACAGAGATCGTTATTATATGCTTTGTTCTATGCTTTTACTTATGAAGAATATTCTCCTTTGCAGTCTCGTCCATTTGGGGTGTCTCTTCTCATTGCTGGTCATGACGAGAAAGGACCCAGCTTGTAAGTATTACTAATTTCCTCTTTATGTGTTAGATTCATTTCAAATAATCACATTACCACGGTTACAATGGCTGAAATTTAGTTTTCCATTTGGTTTGGACACTTTCTAGTTGATACTTAAACAGTATGGGACTGGTAGTAGTTTTATCTAAGGCATCCTTTTTTCCTTTTTTTTTTTATTATTATTTTGTGGGGCCTTAGTCCTAGGCCCAAAGTAGGAGCATTTACCACCACGAGGACTACTAATTTCAAATGCATATCATGTCAACTACCTATAATTTCTCTTCATTCCCCCCCAACCCCAATTCTTGTGGCTGAGCTGATATCTTAAATGTTTAATTCCCTTTCCTCCATGCTTCTTTAGCTGCAAAATATGTTATTTTAGCAGCAGTATTATTTGTGTTTTTGCTTCTCTTTGGCCTAAAACAAGAAACCTCCATTATGCAGGTATTACACAGATCCATCTGGCACATTTTGGCAGTGCAATGCAAAGGCTATTGGTTCAGGGTCAGAAGGTGCAGACAGCACTCTGCAGGAGCAATATAACAAGGTATTGCTGCTTAGATTCATATTTGCCTCTTTACCCTTCCCTAGAACACTAAAAGAATGGAATTTGAATGAAAAGGTTGCTGGATGGTTGCATCTTTCGAACCTCTTTATCTAAGGTTCCCAAATGATGATAAGTTGTCATCCTTGCTAATGAAACAAGTTCATTAGCCTTCTTAATTTTCCTCTATCATATCTCTTACTTTAAATTATTATTAGAAGTTAGAACAGGGATTGATTTTGGTAATCATGTGCAGGACCTCACTCTTAAAGAAGCTGAGACAATCGCTCTTTCTATTCTTAAGCAAGTCATGGAAGAAAAGGTGGAAACCTTTATTCTGCTAGTATAATGGGAGATTTGTGTGCATTAATGCATGCAATACTTCTTTTTCCGTTTTCAACTTTAATTTAAATCAATTGAGTTGTTTCGTTATATCATTTACACTTCATTATCATTGACTGGTTGATGCTAATGATTTCAGGTGACTCCAAACAATGTCGACATTGCCAAGGTGGCTCCTGTATACCATTTATACACCCCTGCTGAGGTGGAGGAAGTCATTAGCCGCCTGTGAAAACAATGTTAATTTCCTTATGAATATATCCCTGTTGCCTTAATTGCTTGAACGGTTCAATCCTTCTCTAAACTGGGCTATAATATTATGGGATTTGAATCATTTGTTGACCCTACCTGAGTGAGATAAATGTTTTATTTTGACCTGTAACTGGTGCGAGTCGATGGTTTTCTTCAATTTTAAGGTCAATGTGGCGTGAGTCAATGTTATTCCTTATCTGGATATTTGGCCATTGGTATGGTTATCTTACTGTTAAACTAAAGTCGGGAGAAGTGTGATCATCTTAGTCCCTGCCCTCGAAACTGCTAACATTGATCAACAAAATCTAATCCCCTTCCACTTTTCCGTAAGAAAATGTTTCTCTCGGAAGACTTCGCTTTCTCAGGGGACTCCTAGCATCCAGTTCCGATTAACTACTCCTTTTTGAGGTAGCAGAAGAGGGTGATTGAGTTTGTTTCTAAAAATATTTTTTTATTTATAAATATATTACAATGATGTTTTTATGATTTTTAAAAAGTTATTTTGATATTAATATATAAAAAAATTAATATATAAAAATGATCTAAAAAAAATTAATTTTAAATAAAAAATAAAATATTCTTATTTTTTTCAAAAATATTTTAAAACATGGTGTCAGACGGATTTTTTATATGTATTTTTATATTTTTTTTAATATATCAGGTAATGAACTTAAAAATTATATTATATTCATTAGTATTTATATAGATATTTATCATAAAATTATTACGTAACAAAAAAATAATATCCATGCCTAATAAAAAGAATTATATATGAAAAACAAAAAAAAACCTACATATTAAGATTCGTTAGTTCGGATCAGTTATCCTGCGATCACGACACTCACTCAGTTACTCTATTTTTGCTGTTGCTCTCAGTGCACAGCGGACGAGTGCGGATCATTTCCCCCATCAGAAGTGAGTACCTTATCCGGCTGTTACGATGCGACAATTAATAAGACTATTTCTTTTCTTTTTTTCTTATAAAGGCTTTGCATATTCTCCGATGCTTTAAATTCAATTTTGTAACTGTACAAATAATATGTGCAAACAAACAATACCGTCCATGAAGAGAGTAGGTGCTAATAAACACGGGAAGATGCTAGAGACAGAAAAAAAAAATTGAGGGGCAAATAGCTTAGGCTAAACATATTACGTGGTTTTGTTTATTATTATTATTATACTATGTACTAAAAGAGTTCAATATTTTACTGTTTAGTGTGTATTTTTACTATGAATTATAATAGTTGTTTTGGGTTGACTCGGTTTTTGGGTTTTGAGTCGGTTCAGGTCACAATTTGTTTAGTTTTTTAAGTATGGTGACTGTTGTGCCACGTGTCCTGCTGTTATGAAATACTTTGATCTTGCCTTTAATCAGGATACTAAACTAAATAATTAGTTGCAAAACTCGAAAACCGTACAAAAAGTAAAGGGAAAAAAAGACATGTTATAGCTAAAAGAGAAAATATATTGTGGGCTAAGGATCTTGAAATTAACTTGTCAAAAGAAAGAGATAAAATCAAGAGAGAGAGAGATGGGGGTAACAATTAACACACAATAGAATCACTACGGGCGATTTTATTATACAAGAGAAGGAGATTGGGTTTCAAGAGGGAGAATGTCACGGGGTCAATTTTTCGCTCCCCAAATCAACCCATGCGACAGCCTAGTCCCTTGCTAGACTTAACATTTCCTCACCAATTTCTCTCGTGTTTGTCTAGTAACCAAATGTTTCCCCACCAAGATGCTTTCCCCACTTTTCCAAGTCAATAGACAAACGGAATACACAAGAAGAACAAGTTATCTAAATGCACAACAAGCTTTACAGGAACTCTTTCTCAACCTTAATTGATCTTGTAAATAAAGAAAACAACACACAAATCTACGAGTGTTATGCACAAATGAAGTCTCTTCCACTTCACTGCATGCTACACATGTTTAGGCACCTATTTATACAAATAATACAATGGAAATTACATAAGAAACATGACACAACAGTTTACTCCCTCGTAACTGCCTCGTAACTTCCCTAGTCTTCCACCTCACAAACCAAGTACCCAAACTAATTTTCCATGTTGTCAGTCTTCAAGTGTAACCCAAACAGCCCTAGACAATCCACCATTTAAGTCCAATATGCTATGAAGGATGAACTCGTTGTTCGCATGCACCTTTCATGTTCATTGTCGAAAACTATCTCACCCAAGCATGTTGCCATTACATATGCATGCTAATGTTTGTGCTGCTGAATGTCTATGACAACCTAGCCTACCCCCTGATGAATTTTTTTGCCTGGCCTGGACAATCCATTGTCCAGCCTATATTCATCAAAAATCTGCGCTGCTGATTTTTCTTGACAAACCTACAACTGGACAAATCTGTGTTGCTGGTTTTTCCCACTGTTGGCATGGCTGTCAGTACCTTTAGGCACTGTTTTGGACAGTCTGCCAAAGTGTGCACCGTGTGCACATCTAACACGGTGACAAACCACCCTACAAAAAGAGCCCAACACCCTTGTCAGACAGATTCGAAGTAACCTTGCACCACATTTGCTCCTTGTCACAACCCATGTTTCTCCCTCTGAAACCTCTAGCTTTTGCCAACATTCAACAACAATTCTATCCTCCAAATTTTGTCAACTTGTTTTAAGGTCAAGTTGTGACAATTTTATCTTTATCTTGTTAGTAATCCACCACTGTCAAAAACTTCCTCACAAGCATGTTTTTATGAAGTTTAAACACTAATCCCAATAGTCTATAAGGTGTTCGTCTCTTTTCATGAAATACATTCATGCGAAATCACTTTGAAGAATCACATGAGCTCCCATGCGAACATCTAATTCTCCAACCATTCCACATGCTGCAAGCATAAATTTAAATATTGCTTGTCCACTGTACAACATTACACTCTACCTGCCGAATTCATCTCATCCCATGCAAGGCTGCTACTGTCCATCACTGCCAAATCCTAAGCAATGTGCTTTTGTTGGCGCATACTCAAGCCTAGAGTTCTAACATGACCTCCCATCAAAGTTATCGAACTCCTGTGTTTTGCCTCCCCACCAAAGCAACATACCAAACTAAATCCATTTAATCCGACTCCACCCAAAAAAATCCTTACGGCATCTCATCTAATGCGTCGTCGTGTACTATTACTTATTGTATGGCGCATCACGACACACGATGGCCGAATTTATAATAGTGGTATGTTAAACTTATTTTGGCTCTTTTCTCTCTCCTACATGTTAAATTACAAGGTAGACCCCTATGTCTATGGTGTTTTTATTTCAATCTCTGTTTTTTTAATTGTTTTGTATGATCCTAATTTCTGTTATATAAGTTTTGATTTGTTTCAATTGGGTCCTTCGATTGAAATTGATTATATATTTAGGTTTCAATTAAATCCTCATTCTTTTAATTTTCCGATTGGTTTTAAATCCCTTAATATATTTGGTATAAAAATTTTGATTTTTTCAATTTTTTTATTAAATTGGTAATATATTTAGTTTTCATTTCGGCCCTTATACTTTTATTTTTTTTTTATTTTAATTCTTTTATATATATATATATATATATATTTATGAAATAATCATTATTCTGTCCATGTTTATATGTGTGCTCTAAGTTTAGATTTTTAATTTTTATTATTTTTTTATTTATTGAGGTGGTATTTTTTTTGAAAAAAAATAGTTTTTAAATTTTAGTTTGATTATAATCATTTGAAAATTGATATTTCTGTTTTTTTCTTTGTCCTTTCTTTTTGTTCTTTCTTTTAGTTTTTTTTTTATTTTCCAATCAAATTATTTATTTTCAACTAATAATTTTTATTTTTGTTTTATCATTTATTTATTTATTTATTTGCTCTTTTGTTAAAGTTTTAATATTTTTTTAGTCTTTGATTTAATTTTATTTTTATCATTATTAACACATTAATAATAATAATAATAATAATAATAATAATAATAATAATAATAATAATAATAATAGTTTTAGTTTTAGTTTTAGTTTTATTTCTTGTTTACTCTTTTGTTAATGTTTTTTTTTCCAGGGTAATTTATTAATTTTTATTGTTTTGACAATAATAGTAACAATAATTTTAGATATTAAGACTTCGATGTTACTGTTATTATAATAGGATATATTGATTTATTTGATTATATCAAACTTTGCATATATGAATATTATATTATATTTTTCAACTAGCAAATCCTATTAATTGCATTAAACTCAATAGTTATAAAAATTATTTGTTTAGCCTGCAACGTGGTGCTAATATGTTTTTATTTTATTTTCAAGTCAAATGAATTTTTTTCAGCTATTTTTATTATTATTATTTTTGATCTTTTGATAAAGTTATTAGGTTTTTTTTAGTCTTTGATTTAATTTTTTTTTATTATTAACGCAATAATAATAATAATAATAATAATAATAATAATACTTTTAGTTTTAGTTTTAGTTTTAGGTTTTTTTTTCTTGCTTACTTTTTTTTTTTTTAATATTATTGAGTTGTTTTTTTTCTCGTGGTAATTTAATAATTTTTATTATTTTCTCTGTTGAGATAATATTTTTTTAAAAAACATTTGTTCTATAATTTTTGTTTATATTTATGATTATTTGAAAATTTATAATTCTTATTTTTCCCCTTGCTATTTCTTTTAGTTATTTTATTTTATTTCACATCTAATGATTTTTTTTTTTGCTAATATTTTTTATTTTATTATTTTCTCTTTTATTAAAGCTTTTAGGCTTTTTTTATTTTATTTTTAATTTAATTTTTGTTTTCATTATCAATGCAATAATAATAATAATAATGACTTTTTCTTATTTCCTCTTTAATTATTGTTTTTGAGTGTTTTTTCCACTTAGTAATTTAATTATTTTTATTATTTTAACAGTAATAATAAAGATATTTTTAAATATAAAAAAATTCAATGTTATTATAATAAGATATGTTAATGTGCTTTATTATATCAAATTTTGCATGTATAAAAATTATATTTTTTTTTAACTACCAAAACTTATTAATTATTTTAATTTCAATAATTATAAAAATTATTTACTCAATTGCAGTCAGTGTGATCTAAATAGCGACGAAAGCCAGAAACAAATCCGACAGGAACCGAAGAACGTGAGCATGAACGGACATAACTAGTCAAGAAGTGGAGCTTAAAATGCGATTACAGACCCTGCACCATGCACATTCATAGGTCCATGAGGACTGCATAGTGTGTGGCGTGTATTCATTTGCCAGAGAATAACGAGGATGCGAAAATATATCATTATTGAGGCCAATTGTGCTGCATAAAGATTTCTCAGCTTCGTTTTCAAGAAATGTGATCACAATCCAACATGTCTTTTCCGATCACAACGAAGGGAAACACTCGATGGAGGAACAATGAAGAATAACCTCCATGTATCCTTCCTAAAAAAAAGGATTAGAATGTATCAAGGTAACATCCATCGTTGTAATTAAAATGATGGGCTACCATCTTATTTTGCCCTTACTTTCATACCTGGTCAGGTATCTTCTCTTAGGTCAATATCCAGTAGCAGCCATGGGGGAAGCTCGGTAGCTTTTCAGACTTTAAAAGCAAAGATCCTTCAATCGCGAAACTCCTCCATGAAACTCTTGTGGAACTCTGTGAGACGGGAGACAACTGCTGGAATCTTATCTTCTTGAGGCAGTATGGTGCACCTAAAATGCCAAGTGCCCGGAATCTTGCACGAAAAACATCAATTCTAAGGATCGGTCAAAAGAACAAAGGAGAAGGATACAATTTGTTTGTCCCACAATTATTCAACAAACAAAGTTAATAATCTCACCTGCCCAAAGCCAGAACCAGGAACAAAAACAATTCCAGTAGCATTGAGAAGACGGCGACAATAGAAGTTATCTGGAGCTGTTTTTGCAGCTTCAGCAGCTTTAATTGCCTTTTCAGGCAAGCGGATGCAGGGGAAGAGATACATTGCCCCTTCTGCTTTGTTGCAAGTTACACCCTCTAGATTATTGAATGCGTCTTCCAGCGTCTAGCATTACGTAACAAATGATTATCAATACTTTCAGATCAAAAAAAGGGGAGAAAAAGGAGAGCATGCTTAACTACCAACTAGCTGGACATCAGAAATGCCCATAGCATAGCACGCATCTACTATACATCAAGTATAAAGATAAGCATCAAAAAGTCACTAATACACATTTTTTACTCAAAAATTGAATTAACAAAAGTTTGCGATTATTTCAAAATTCAGTTTATTCATTGTAAATTTAATATTTTATCTTGATTATGTTAACTAATGCATTATATTGGCTGTGCATTGAACTGACCTTTGCGCGTCTCATTAAAGACGAGAGGATTCCATCTTTCTCAGCATAGTATGATTCATATGATTCATCTCCCACCTACACACATGACTAATGGGGATCAAATGGGATATACAATAAGGAAAATTGTAATAGTTCTTTCTTTTCCGTGTTTTCGCAATTAATGTGACACCAAATGCTTAATCAAGTGTGTCAAAGCTTAGGCTGGTCTAATCCTGAATCATGAAACCAAGTCAAAGGCACAGGAAACAAATAAGTTACTAAAAAAGTTAACCTTAGGAGGGCTCATGACGAGACTTGCAAGAATTTGACCAGAAATGTTGGAGCATAGATTCACAGATGCAACTTTGTATATTTGCTCTCTTATTTCAGGACCAAACCCAGTGACTTCCATGTAACCTCCTCTCTTTCCACACTCTCCATAGTAGCCTAAACCATTACAAATGACACATGCTTAACATATTTAATCAGAAAAATGCAAGATCTCTTAATTATAACTTGTAAATTAATCTTACCTTTAGAGACAGACTGGAAAGATACTATTGATATATCCTTTTCACCATACCCCATAGACCGTGCAACCTTCTTAAATGAGTGGAACTTTTTCTCAGGAACATAAACATTCTCCTGGTAAACCTGTATGAAATTCATTAAATAATTATAGGGTCAATCAACCTAAACACAGTAAGTCAAGAATGCAACACTAGTTCAAAGCTACAGGTAAGCACCTACCTCATCCGCAAGAAGGATAAGACCTTCTTGCTTGCAGAACTCCACGATCCCCCGCTGATTATCCTCTGCAAGAACCTGAGGCATGAAACAAGTAGTTAAATTATTCAAGCCAACCAGTTGTTATCGGCTCCATTGTAAGAGCAGTATTTACAAAGTTTTAAATTCTCGCTCGTTTGAAAATCTCCGTAAGGCTAATTACTGTTTACCTGCCCTGTTGGGTTTCCTGGATTTATCACAACCAAGGCCCTAGGGGTAATTCCCTTGGACTTCGTATCTGCCAACTGCTTCTTAAGCTCAGAAACTTCCAAGCCCCACCCAGTTGCTTCATCAAGATAGTAGGGGACCTGAAACAAGTACAGACTTTTATTTCAAACTCAATGATCAAAGCAAAATAGTAATATTCAAACTTTTCTCTTAGATCACATCCATTTCAACTAAGCAACAAGAAGAGTGGATGAAGCAATTATCAACTTGGTTAACCTATGCTGGGCTTAAAGTCATAGGTCACCAAAAACTAATGGTATCATTTTTATAACTTCAGACAAATAGCATTTTAATATAAAAGACATACCAGAGTACCACCATGCAGAGCAATTGAAGCAGAGTACAGGGGATACTGGGGAATGGGACAAAGTATGCCATCCTTCTCTGATCGTATCAGTAACTGCATCATCATGTGGACCTGGCAATAAACAAACAGTTAGTTTCATTTGAAGCGAGTACAATAAATAAACAAGTCTCTTTCTATATGGGATTAAATGTTACCGCTGGACTTGCACCATCTGTCAAGAAAATATCATTTGGATCAGCAGTAAAGCCATCACGGGCTTCAATTCCAGCAGCAATTGTATCACGCAGTCCTTTGATTCCCTGATGTGAAGAGGGATATATGAGTCATGTTCTACACCACAAATATCCCATTTTAATGGAACTTTTTAAAGTCTACAAGGTGAGAGCTTCTATTAGAACCTGACTGTGACTATAAGCACCAGTGGCCCTTCCAGGAATTTGATCAAGAATCTGCCAAGCTCTCTCTATGGCATCGGCACTATAAATATTCACAGAGATGTAAAAGGTATCCTTCAATGGTTCACCAACTCAAAAAAATGGAGAGAGTTCTTGTGTAAAATCCAAACAATAGAAAAGGGCAGAGTCAAGAACTCAAGGTTAACTCTCGTATACCCTAAATGGTGCATAGTAAAGGTAAAATGGTATAATCTTCTAGCAGAGACACCAAACCTACACTGCAGATTACACAAGAATATGAATGGTAGCTCAGCCTGTTATTTTTTAGTTGGGAGATTGGGTCCATTTCATTTATTTATTTGAGATATTTATGTTGAAAAGTTTCAAATGATGGACTAAGTTAAATAGTTGAATGTTTTAAAGATACTATTTATATATTTTCTCTTCAATTAATAAGACAATTTTTGATGAATTGATAAAATAACATCTATTTCTCCTTAAAATTCTCTTTTTCCTAACTTTTCTTTCCCTGCTTTAGTTCTTGGCTATTTCTCGTTTTCTTTAGTTTTATTTGTCCTGCTTTAATTCTCAGCTTTTTTCATCTTTTTTAGTTGTCTTTTGTTTTTTTGTTCTGCATCAACTGTGGTAACAAAACATGGTTGCTGTTTTTTCAAGTGTTCTCACGATTAAACAATCCATGGCTTATTCAAATTCTCAAATTCAAAAACCATTCATAAACTCTAAATCTTGTGGGAGACTTTCATCAAAAGTGGAAAAAAAATACAGTAGTACAGAAAACAAATTACACTTGCATAGCCACATCATTACCACACCATCACTTTCACCATCAAGCCAATACTGAAATGTCAATGTCATTTCACCCTGTAGCTTAACTTAATGAGGCCAAAATAAAATATTGAACCTATAACAAAGAATTTTATATTGTAGTGAGGGCTTGTGCTATTGGCACCATTATTTGCTACCACATAAATTTGTTCTTTATTTTGAACATGAGACCTTAGGTTATCTCAACTCCCAAAAGAAGCTCAATCATAAGCATGGTCATTAGGTTGTGTGTTTGCAAGTTTATTCATATATATTAAACATAAATTTGGAATGAAAAACAAGGCGACAAAAGGCTTGGGTAACATTTTTATTTGTAATGAGTTTTGAAGTTACTGGATCTGAAAGGCTTAAAGATAAATAAGAATATTGTCATACAAAAAATCATGATACAAGAGTAATCATGTTGTAGATGATTATTAATTTAAAAAAAGGTAATTATCTTAGCATAATAAGCTTTGTATCCTGAAAACATAATTCATGTTGGAGATCTTTCAGGACACTTTAGGAGAAATAAAATCATTGAAGAGATTGAACGTTGGTTCTTTAAGTGTAACTTAGAAAGAGATGTAGTTGAGTTGGTAGATCACTGTTGAAAATGTCAACTAGGTAAGCATAGAAAACAAAACACTAGCCTTCATACCTTTTTGCATGTTTCCACTTGCCCTTGACAAAGAGTGAATATGGATGTTGTAATTGGGCTTCCATTCACTCAAAGAATCAAGACTATCTTTGTGGTTGTCGTTTGTTTCTCTAGGAAGACCTATTCTATCGCTTGCTTCTAGAGTTGTGAATCTCTATTTTGACAAGATTGTCAAGTATTATGGTCTTCTCCAAACCACAGTCTTGGATAAGAATGTTAGACTTATGAGTTATTTCTAGAAAATTTTCTCACATATGGTTAGAATTAATTTTCTAGTGCCCACCACCCCTAAACTAGAGGTTAAAACAGGGTGCTTAATAGGAGTTTAGGCAATGTTTTGAGATATCTAGTGTGTGATCATTATAGGAATTAGGATTGACTTCTTCCTACAACCCGGTTTGCCTATAATAGCTCTATCAATACATTAATTGACACGAGTTCTTTTGAAGTTGTACACATTTATAAGCCTTTCTCTTCATGATAAAATGTTTGAGTTGGCTAAGTCATTTACATGTAGAGTTCAGGATTTGCATGTTGATATCACTAGGCAAATTCAAACAATTAATGTGCAACATAAACTTCAAACTTATTTACATATACAACATCATGAATTTAATGTTGAAGACTTATAATACGGATTACACCTAAACAATATGCTTCGGGAACTAATAAAAAATTATAGGCATGTAGTGTTGGGCCATTTAAAATGCTACAAAGAGTTGGTCCATATATTTATGTTATTGATTTACCACTTGATTTTAGCATTAACTTTACCTTTCACATTGAGGATCCAATTGTATACAAGAAACCACATCGTATTTCATATTATCTCTTTGAGATGCCATCTTATCCCACTCCTAATAACCTTATTGAATTAACTTTAAGCCAATTAAAAACACGATTCTCTTCAACTAGGATGATTCTTGTGGTCCACTAGAATTCTAATTGGCTAATCCTTTGGGGTAACAACCAATTGGATTGCTTTTCAATGCTTTTGGTGTTGTGCCTTTTTCAGATAAAAACCACTTTTCCAAACACTCAATCGCTATACCAAAAAAGACATTGTGCAGAATCATATTTCAAATTATCCCTTTGAGATGCCACCTAATCTCACTCTTGATGACCCTTTCACTTGACATCAGCACAAGAATATAACATAGATAAAGATAACATGGATGTTATTTTGGATGCACAAGTTATTTTCAACATGGATAGTGATGCTAAACAGTCATTAGCTCGTTTGGTGGGCCGATCTAATTCAAATTGCATTTAGATGACTAGAGATGTATTGCAGCAAATTGCTTTAGATATTTAGGGGTACTATCGGAGTCATTTGGAGCTACACTAGTTGAAATCGAGTTTCTCCACCCTTGGAAGGGTTGGTGGGGACAACAAACTCACACCGTAAATTACACTAGTATATACACTGAGACGACAAAAGATGACCTAACCTATCACTCTTTAGTTACAAGACTAAACCCATTTGAGCCTATTTTATTGTTTTTGTTTTATTTATTTAGGTTATTTATGTTAAGACATTTAATTAATGAGTTAAGCCCAATAGCTAGATGTTATAGGGTTAATTATTTATATGTTTTTTTTTCAATTTGAGAGTTTTTGATGAATTGATAATAGACTATTTCTCTAAATTTTCTCTTCTTCATAACTTTTCTTTCTTTGTTTGAAATCTTGGCTTCTTTCTTTCTTTACTTTTAGTCTTCTTTAGATTTTTTTTTTTCATTCTCAAATCATCTTTCTTCAATCATGGTGGAAACAAGCATAAAGAGAAGATTAATGATAGCATGAGAAGTTTGAATACCTGAACAAACCCTGAGTTTCACTTTTGTCCAAAATGGAAGGGTGGTCGCATAATGCAAGAACCTAAGCAGAAATAATCAGCATGGAGAAAAACCCAACTGAAAACATCACAGTACCCTACAAGGCACCACAACATACTTACCTCACGGAAAAAGGTGATAGGTTGCTGACCAAGAGACTGAGGATTTCCGATATTGCAGTAAAGTATCTGCCATAAGATGATAACAAATCAAAATGAATCCTTTAGAGGGTATCAATTGAAAGAAAACATGCATGTAGCATCTCTCTTTTCTTTTTTTAATAGGAATTTATCAAACTCATTTTATATTATCTTATTTGAAACAGAATGTCCATTCCTAGAAAATTAAAAATCCAGCAAGTGAAATCTGCTATCTGAGAAATCCAGAAGTACTGGAAATTTCCATCAAAAACGAATTGAGGAACAGAATCATTTGTCTATCTTAGACAGCTTAATCGTGCTAGATAAACACCTCGATTACAAGGACTAAATGTCAAAGATATAAGCAACACACCTCATCAAAGGGGTGAGAGCCTGGCTTAGACTTTAACTCTTCTTGTAACGCCTGTTTAAGATGAAGGAAAATTCATGATCACATCCAGCACATAAACCTCCTTCAACAAAATCACAATAAGTAAAAGCACAAACTTTAAATAGAAACATCCTGCCCTTTCTATCTTTGAAGTGCATAACACAGCCAGACATGTGAATTACCTGTGCAAGGGTGACAATCTCGCCACGAACAGCATATTCACATTTTAAAACCTGGGAAACAGAATATCATAAATGACCAACTAGGAATATCAGGGGGGGGAATGCAAAATAAAAGGGAAACAAAGGAAGAGTTCAAGAGAAGCTACAAATAACCAAACACTTGCGAATTCTATAATTTTAGCACAAGGTTAAACGCTCCTTGACTTTGGTAAAAATAAATAATGGTGTTTTTTCAGGTGAATCAAAGTGAAGCAGTATGTTAAAAAAATCAATAGTGGATAGCACAATTAAAATTAGAGAGAGCTTTTGCATATTCTTAATCAAATTCTATAAAATATGGTATCGTCACTAAGCACAATTAAAACTTTGCAATAAATTAAGCAATAAAATTTGACGAGGTAAACATAGAAAGAATGAATCACTAGGCCTATGTGCCTTGCTTAATGGACTTCCAGTTTGAAGCTTAAATCAGGGCTCCAGTCTATCCAACCACTCATGTATCCATAAGAGAAAAGTCAAAGACAAATCAAGCACACCCAATAGCCAGAAAAGGAATCTAAAACAACTTAGAAACAGAAAAAACAAAAAAAGCTTGAGCATAAACCCAGATCATATAAACATCAACAGCAAAAAAGAAGAGAAAAAAAACAGATGAAAAATCCAAACAAAATCAAGAACCAAACAGGAAGAAAAAAAAACAGCAGGATTGATGGTGACGAGGAAGTGCCTTGGGATTAATGGTATCAAGAGAAACAGGAGCCATAGATGGAGGAGCAGGTGGAGAATCAAGAGCGGAGGTAGAAGAGAGGAAACGTGAGAGAGAAGAGGCTAAGGGACGCCGCAGCAACACGTTACAATGACTTTGACAGGAGCTGTTTGAAAGGGCTTTGGCTGACCCCAAAACGGATCTCCGCATCCTCTTATATATTGTACAGATATTACTTGACTGAAAAAATCACGCCCGAGAGAAATATGACCACAAGAAAGCACAGGAGAGAGAGAGAGAGAGGAGACAGGGGGTTTTGCGTCTTTTCGTGCCCTTGCTGGCAGCTGTTGCTTTTCTGCCCAAACTTCCTTATATAGTAATAACTAAATAACTAATAAGCATATGGTTTGGTTCGTGGGACCTGCCACCGGTGAGTTCTGACCTCAGTTTTTGGTGCTGCTTTGTGACCCCTGTTTTTTCTTTTACTTGGCCTTTTATTAAAATAATATATTTTTATTTTTTAATATTAACATTTATCTAAAACTAAAAAAATGAATTTTATAGAATGATATTGCTATTGTTTTTGTAGTTTAGTAATAAGTAATAATTACATTGCATTGAAATGTAGAAAGTATAATGAGATTATAATAAGTATAAGTTAACAATAAAGCTAGGTAGTGTAATTGGTATATCTGTTTTTACAATATATTGATAATTAAATGCACGTAAATAAATATAACTGTAAAATAAAATATTAATACGTGTCCTTTCTATCATGCATATCAATTCTAACAAAAAAATATATATATATATATTATAACCAAATCAATTATAATTCAAGCAACAATCATTAACTTAGAAAAAAAAATGAAACCGGCCCGATTCTCTATGAAACCTAACTTTGGAAAATGAAACAGGCAAGCTATGCCATTTGCCTGGTCTTTCAGTTCAGCCCACAGACTTCGTTAAAACAGGGGCGGGCAGGAAGGGCTTGTTTGTCAGTGTCTTTTAGAAAAACAAAAAGGTTTTTTATTTTTTATTCTAAATTTTGAATCATCTTAAAATGATAATATTAAAAGTGCGTTTGTGGTTGTTTTTCAAAGTGTTTTTTGTGCTAAATTATATTAAAATAATATTTTTTTATTTTTTAAAAATTATTTTTGACATTAACATATCAAAATAATATAAAAACATCAAAACATATTTATTTAAAATAAAATAAAATAAAAAGCAGCTAAAAACCAGTTTGGCCATAAGACGTTGTTTGACCCATAGTTTGTGTTGAACCGCACAACCAAATACATGTATTATTAAATAAAATCCCAGTTTTTTTATTACTAATCCCACTAAAATCCTGTGTTTGCACGGCATTGTGAAAAGCATATGTGAGATGCTTTTCACACGCCACAATCAACCAGGCACGAGACCGTCTAATAAACCTTATTTTTCGCTCTCGCCGCGCACACGCTCGCTGGCTGTTGAGTTCTCACTCCTTGTGTCATTTTACTGTTATTTTTCGTCCTTTTTATTTCCAGGGGTAATTTAGATTCTTCTTTTTTCCTCTCTTAACTGGGCAGGCTAGTAGCACTGGTCCGTTTCACTTCTTCAAGGGACAGTTTCTCCTTTTTCCTATGCAGGCTTGCTCTGCAATGATCCACTAGCGTCCTTTACCATTTCATCGAATCTCCATGCTCCCAGTAGATTAGCCTTGCAAGTGGTTATATTTGCTTGATGGTTTATAGAGAAACATGAAAATATATGAGTGTTGATAATTTATCCTCTCCCTCCTTGATGAAACGAGAGAGTCAGAGAAGAAATTAACACGAAGATGAAGCGCACACAGTCTGTGAGAGCTGATGAGCCATGCATGGATTGCTCACACTGTCTTCAGAGCTTGATCGTTGCGAGAAGAGGAAGCACACACAATCTGTGAGAGTAAGAAGACGATGGCAGTCTGTTACAAGTTTCTCTCACTAAAAACAACCATGAATGCAATTTTCTGTAATCCTACCGGCCATAACAGGACACCATTTGTAATGCCATCATTATAGATAAAACCACATTGGTCTCCTCTCTATAACGATACCAGCTGGTTACCCTCTCGTTACATTCAATCATGTCACATGAATAATAACATATTCAATTAATTTTAAAAAAAAAACACCAGCGTTTTTTTTTCTTTAAGGTTGGCCTGCTCTCGGCCTTGTCCAAATCCAGAGTTGGGACCTTTTACCCCAATATAGCTGGCCTGACCCATTTAATTGGGGCGGGTCAAGTCATATTTTTTAAAAAGAAATATAAAAATCATGTTTTAAAAAAATTAAAAATTGTATGCATAGATGTGAACTCTGATGAAAGAGAAAAGTACGTCATTTTATTTTACTTCACAGCCCCGTTGCTTTCAATTAATTGAGAATAAAAAATAGTGTATAATTTACTTTAATTATTAATTATATTTTATTATTATGATAATTAAATCTACAATATTTAAAAAAAAAATTATATGTGTCTTTTAAAGTAATTTCACAAGTTGACAACAATATAAAAAGTATGGTAACCAAACAATTAAAATTGTTTTTCATTAAACCTCAAAGTTAACCACATTTTTAACCAAACACTTCAATTTCAGTTTTGAACCGCAGCTAAAAGCGTTTTTTATAAAAATATTTTTTTTTCAACCTCAACTACAATAGCAACAGTCATGCCAAACATACTCTAAAAATAATTTTAAAAATATAAAATTATATAATATTTTAATATATCTAAAGAATATTTTAAGAAATAATATTAATCCTAACTTTCAAACAGCCCGAAAAGGAGGAGTTCAACTTCAGATTTGGCTCTAAACTTTCTCGAGCTAGTTGCATAGTCAGCATATTCCAATGCCACCTCATATTAACGACAAAATTAGTCATGGTAGTAAATGGCTGCATGTGTGACACAAGTTTTAATATATTTAAGATTATATAATATTTTAATATATTTAAAGAATAATTTAAAAAATAATATTAATCCAACTTTCAAACAGCCCGAAGAGGAGGAGTTCAACTTCAGATTTGGCTCTAAACTTTCTCGAGTTACTTGCACAGTCAGCATATTCCAATGCCACCTCATATTAACGACAAAATTAGTGATGGTCATAAATGGCTGCCTGTGTGACACAAGATTTTCAATACGTTTTAAAAGCCTTTTTTGATATTTTTTATTTTAGATTATTTTTTATATATTTTTAAATTATTTTTATATGCTAATATTAAAAATATTTTTTATAAAATAAAAAATAATAATTTAATATATTTCTAAATAAAAAAAAACATTTTCAAAAATAATTGCAGCTTCTACACAGTGAATTTAATCATGAGGCACGCATTCGTTGGATATGTACCGTGTATATAAAATAAAAATAAAAGCGAAAGCGGCAAAAACTTTGAGCAGGAGTCGTTAGAATAGGTTGAACATTCAACAAGGAATCGAATAACTCAGTATCTACGTAGTGTTTCAAACTCATTTCCTCGCTTCCAGATCGATTCTTTAGCACGAACCAAATCATGATTTGACCCAACATTTCTATTATAAATGCTCGACATGAAAGACGTGAGGGCATCGGATGCGAGTCTTAACATTCAAGAATGAAAATGGGCTATAAAAATGATGTACAAATCGATTAGAAATGTATACCATCGACCAAGATGTCACCCTCAACCAAGCACCACCGTGCCAAACACCATCGGGGGGGCACCGTTGGCCAGCACCAGGACTCGACGTTCAACCACAGCAAGTATGGCCATGTCGTAGAGCATGAGAGAAACCAAGTATGCGTTAGGGTTGGTCATCATGTGGTTTGTGATGAAAATGTTGATGAAGTGGCTGAGGAGTTCATCAAGCTAAAGCATAAGCAGTTTGAATTAAGCAAGACGATGTCTGCGAAGGCTGAGTGATTAGCAGAATGGCGCTTCTACAGGACCACGTTAATTTCCCTGCCGTATACAATAATTTTGCCTGTTGCTAATCCATGTAGTGGGAGGCATATTCCAGTCGAAATGATATCCCATATATATAATATGTATTAGTGATCTTTGATGATCTCTTAAATATGCCTTGTGTTTGTGTTTTAGTACATGTTTGTCACTGTATTTTTAAAATATTTTTAAAAAATAAAATAAAATAAAATATTTTTATTTTTTATTTTAAATTAATTTTGTTTTATAATTTTATATTATTTTGATATATTTATATGAAAAATTATTTAAAAAAACAAAATAAATTTTATTTTAATATTTTTCTCCAAAAAAATTATTTTAAAAAACAATTTCAACACCACCCGAACATGCTCTTAATCATTTTTCTCCCATCCCTCATTTTCCCTCTCCATTGCATAAGTGTGTTATGACGTGGAATTGATGGCTAGTCTTTGGAGTATCTAAATTATATAATATGTGTGTGTAATTTTTATATCTAAATTAAGTTTAATTATATATGCACACCCATTGAAGTATAATTTAATTGTTTTTCTTAAAGAAAACATTACCACAGTAAACTACAATTTTTGATAGAATAATATTGTTTAAATTCTTTTTTGGTAAAATTACACATTTTGATCTTCACAATTTTAAAAACATGATATTTAATAAATATTTAAGTAGTTGAAAAATGTATTATTGAAATATTTGAGATTCATTTTGCATTTATATATGTGTATTTGTTTTCACAGGGCTGCTTGTAATCATGTAACGTGAGATTTTATGGAGATTGATGGGAATTTATTGGGTTTGGTTATTGTTCTTCGCAAGTTTTTTAAAAGTGGGATAGAATTTTAGATATAGCACCCGGAATGCTCTCCTTATTTTTATTAAATTTGTGAATTTTTTAACTCTCTAAAATTACGAACTACATTAAATATCAAGTTAACAAAGTTAATAATAAATCTCATAAAAATATATATCTTAGAAATTGAAAAAAAAAACTTTAATCCTGAGATCACCTGGGCCACTTGCACATTTCAAGTTTTTTTAATGCTAGAGGAAAGGTTTGAGAGAAAATCAATTTAAAACAAATGAAAAAAATAGTTTTAAGTGCGCAAATCAACCAAACTCGTGATATAAAACATTAAAAGAAGATAATCTTATAAAAATAAAATTGGAAAGAATTATGAAGTCCAATCTCAAAAAATAAGGAAGGAAAGGGGGGGGGGGGGGAGATTTTTTTTTATAAAAAAAATAGGCTCAAAAAATGAGTTAAATCAGCCTTAACAAACCATTTGAACCTGCAACATGGATAATAAAAATTTGATAACCCTTTATAGATGAAATTAAAATAAATTATACAGTTCAATTATCAATTAACTTAATATTGAAAGAAGAAACTATATAAAAAAAATATTTTAAAGAAAAATGAAGGAAAAAAAACTTAAAGACATTCTGGTTAACCCGTCAAACACTCGACCCAGTTTATGAGACAATGTAACCCCATGAAAAGGAGTAAAAAGACATGATGAATCGTATTTTCAAATAAACCTTACGCTAATGATAAAATTGAAAAAAAAAGAATAAAAAAGGACTTAAATCAACTTAGATGAACCTTCCAAACTCATGACTTGGATCATAAGATTGTGATTATCTCATAAAATAAAAATATGAAGCTTAATTCCGAACAAATTAAATAGTATAGGATTAAATTAAAAAAAAAAACTTTATTCTAAGAAAATGACTCAAAAAACCTGTACAAACCCAAGTCAACCTTTAAAACACGAGACTCTGATCATGAGACTAAAATTATCTCTTAAAAGAAGAGTTAAAAGAATTAACAACTTATTTTTAAAAAAGAAAAAAGAAATATTAAAGGATGTAATTGATTTATTTTTTTTACTAAAAACAATTTTCATAAGAAAGGAATCAAATTTAATAAAAATAACCCTAATGAAGAGGTGGAGGGAGATATTAGAGGCTATAACATTTGCCACTTAAATACAACAAACAGCCTCTCTCGTACACCATCAATTCTCTCTAATTCATCTCTTTTTCATTCAAATCAATCCTTGAATTATCAATTCTCAAATCTATCCTCGAAACTTTAATTGTTTTAAGTCAACGATATTGTTATTTCTTGTGTACAGAGAATTTTTAATTGTTTGATCGAGTTAATTATATATTTTTTAATTATATAATCATAGTGTGGAAACTTTAATAGAGAGAAGGGTTTTTTTTTTTAATTTTAAAAACTATACAGGATTAAGGGCAGTTGACAAATCAACAATGGCAAAGGGACTGTTTAATTACTTTAATACCATATAAGTTATTAATTAACTCTAATAAACTACGTGTAATTTGATAATCAACTCTTGTTTGATAAATAACATAACCAATTCTATGTACATAAACAAAAGTATTCTAAAAGAGGTGGAAAGCTGAAAAGGGTACACGTGTATATTGAGGGTAAACTCTTTTAACATTTTTAATTAAAAAATAAAATAAAAAATAAAATGTGTAACAAAAGAAGAACGTGTGAACACTTAAATCTATAAGCATTGCCCTCTCCTCTCTAAAGAAAGACGCATTAAAGGTAAAAATCATCCTCTTCTCTTCTGGAGATTGTTCAGTTTACCAAGCTTGTCCAGCACTTGATCAAAATCACACCTTCCAGACAATTTTAAATCATAACGTTGACTGAAATGTCACACTGGTTGCCGGTAACCACTCGCTGCCTTGGACGAAGGAGTCCACGGCAAATTTTCCTGCCTCGTCTGCCGTAAGAGCTGGCTTGTATCCGGCCCATTTAACCCTTCCATCAACATTAGCACCAGGCCCAGTATTCAGGTACTCCGCATAGAATATGGTGGCAGGTGGATCCACACCACTGACCCATGAAATCCAACCTGATGGTTTCAAGAATGACCCGATATCGGACTGCATAATGACAGTTGTGGAATAGTCCTTCCAAGGCCTGCCAAGGTAAGTTGGAGCTGTAACATTACCTGATGCAGAAAATTTGCATTTATGAATTGAAATGCCAGTGTTTTGATTAGGATCCTTCTTTCCCTGAGCTGTGATGGTGTTGAACTGGTTGGATAAGGGTTGCCTGGGCTGAATGTTGCAATTCTGGAAGACAACCGCAGCATTGCCGAAAATGAAGTCAATGGTGCCGGTAATGTCACAGTCACGGTAGAATTGTCGATTTGAGTGAGCATAGAGTGTGTCTTGAAACCCATCAAATGCGCACCTAAAAAATACGGACATGTCGGAGCCGGACCTTAAGGCCACTGCTTGGTGCTTTGCTGCCCCGGCTGTGTTGATGAACTTAATATCTCTGGCAAAGAACCCCCTTCCCGCAACCGCTGGTGATCACATCAGTATACTGGAATTAGTACTCATTTTCCAAGGACTTAGCTTTTGGGGAAAAAAATAGTTGAACAACTAGCTATTAAATGATCCATGACCCTATCCCTATTCTATCAGAATTGACTGGCTATCAATGCGAACCTAACAGCATCCTCCTAGTGTAGTGTAAGTGCAAAGCATGCAGAAATAAACTTAGATTTGAATCTTTTCTTTTGGATTGGCAGGGCCTGTGGTGGGTGAGAACACTAAAGACAGAAAGAAAGCACGTTCTAGTGCAAGTGGTGCCGGCCTACACAACCACAGTAACAAAGCAACACGAACATCAGTCACGTGTGCTGTCGTTAAAGTTTCTTTATGCTGACAGAAAGCATTTAGATTCACTGCGGCCACGCCTATCAGTGTCGAGCACTACCGACCTCTAACCTGAAAACTAACTACAGCAACCAGTTCCCTTAAGCGACGATGGTAAAAACTACAAACAAGTCAAGTCCTAATATCTCTATGCGTTCTTTGCAGGCCCGTTACATGGTTTGGATTACGGGGAAAAAATGGGACCATCACGAATTATGGTTGTAGATCAGAAGACAGACAAGCACATGGTGGGTTCCACAGAATAGATGCAATCTAATTTATTATGCTCAAAGCAAGATTTACAGGGACCAGCATAGTTTCAGGTAAGCGTTGCCCATCAATTCAGATGGGGGAGTGGACATTCAAAAATCCATGTTCCTTTACTAATCCTTTCATTTTCATTACAAGGTGCCATTCTGCTACTAGTTGCTCTATTCCTCGGCTGAAGTATTCACATGGCACAATATGGATTTGGGTTCCAGTCGAGTGTCTTCCACAGTTTCAAAATTTTGGGCAATGATTATGCAATGTGAAACAAAGAAAGACGCATGGAAAAATCAAGAAAACAATTGCGAAGTTCGAGTCACGGATGCATAGATCGATATGTTAAGAATCCAAATGCATAGATCCAAAATAATAACTGGTAAAGTAATCAAATAGAGAAAGCAGGACTTACCGAAAGTGGCAGTAGAGAAGGTGGGAGTTCCATCAACAAAATTCAAACTTCCTGAAACAGTTGTCTTGTCCTTCCCATCACCATAAAGCATCACATTCCACTTGCTTTTGTCCAGGATCACATTCTCCTTATATTCACCTGCCTTGACATATATGACGAATCTTGTTTTGCTCTTCGTTGGAATTTTCCGTACCGCCTCAAGTAGGGTCCTGACGTCCCCGGTACCGTCCCCCGCCACTGTGACATCCGGCGTCGGATTAGACGCCTGAAGGAGCCTTCTATCTCCCAAACTAACCCATTGAGGAAACCCTGAATAATGGGTTCTTTCAAATCCAAGTAACCTTCTATGAATTGGGATATTGAAATCAGACAACAAACCCAGGATTTTTGTAACAATGGCCAAACTATTGCTAACAAACTCAGTAGAGTTCTCCATTGCTGTCTTGACTTGATCAACAAGTGTCTTGTTAAAATTCACTGTACTGTTCAACTCATTCAGAGCATCTAAACATGTTTCTTGGTCAGTAATGGTAGCACTGAGCCAAGTCTTCAAGTCATTCATTTTAGATGGTGATAAAATCTGTTCACCTTCGCCAACAGTCATTGACGATACGGAGTCGTTCAGTCTATCTACAGCATCATCAAACACGGTGGAGCAGACTTTCAAGGCGTTTTGAAGGGTTGTGTCAGCAATGCTTTGTATGAGCTTATCGGGGTAGTCTTTGAGCTTGGAGAGCTCATTCACCGCAACACGTAAGGAGAGCCTGAAAAGCACTTCTGGGTCTGTGGTGTTACCTGTTTCAAGGGCAGAGATGCTGGATAAACATGAGATCGGGTACTGAGTCACACTGCAAACCGCCTTGAGTGAAGTGGCTGGAGTCAACTCAGGAGGAGGAACCGGTTTGGATGACGAGTTGTTGTTTCGGTTGTGCAGAACAACTCCTATAACAGCGCCGATGATTAAAGCTAAAAGAACAACGGCGGAGACAACGACAATGATCAAACGCTTACGCGTCTTTTTCCGGAAGGCTTGCTGCTCTGCCTCATCCACCTTTCCATACCCCTTGAAGGAGTTGATAGAGTCCATAAATGGCTTTCTGCTTTCTTTCCCTTTCAACTCTGTGTTGGGAGCGAGCTAGCTTTGCCTGGTAACAATGTGAGGGCTTTTCGAGGGAGCGCGGCCAAGCTTTTAAATCGGTGGAGTGCAAATGCGTGTGAGAGTTTGTTGAATGGGACCTGTGGGACTCTGGTTTGGCTCGGAGCTGGTGTCTTTTTATAAAGCAAAGGAGGATGCACAGAATGTGGGATCTCCCCTTCGTTCCTCGATGCTTCTTCGTCTAGATATTATTTATTTATAATTATTGAAGAAGTAAACATCATTGCCATCCTTCCATCTATTCATTTATTTATTTTTAGTGTCTGTAAGATGATATCAAATATAAATTTATAAAAATCAAAAAATATTTTTTGATATATTTATAAATAAAAAATACTTTAGAACTATATTTATTTTTATTGTCTGCAAGATGATGTCAAATATAATTTTATATAAATAAAAAAATATTTTAATATATTTCTAAATAAAAAATACTTTAAAAATACATTTTTAATAAACATAAGTAACTAGCTGGCTGGTATTCGATGGAAACCGTTGACACCATCACAAAATGGGGATCCAGCCGAGTAGCTTAAGCCAAGTTGAAGTTAAAAACTGAAGAGAGATATGGCTACGTGTACTCAAAGAAAGCTGAAAGCAGCATCCTCCTCCACGCTTACGCGGTGGTTAATTATGTGATGGACCAAAAACAAAAGTACAAAGCCAATCATTATGTTAATTGTTTTTTTAATGCCCATAGTCTAGTTTTGTAATAATAAAAGAGAAACAACTAAGGTAATGTTTGTGTTTTGTTTCAAGAGTAATTTTTTAAAAAAATATTTTTTTATTTTAAATTATTTTTTCTGATATTTGGAGGTCATTTTCAATATTCAAAAACAATCTTAATAATAATCGCTGCTTTAGCGGGGCCGGATGTTTATGATTTGGTAAAATTTTATTAGTTTTCATTAATAATAATAATAATAAATAATAATAATAATAATAATACTTGGATGGGTTCATTTACGCCATCAATTGTGAGAGTTGGTCCAATTCCTTGTTCTACAGACTTTTTCAACCAATGGGTCTATAAATGCAGACAGCCTATTAACCCTCCCTCCTGGATAAAGCTACACCGGCCCTCTGATTTCTCTCCCAGGCAGTTTATCTTAAAAGAGCTTAGCATGGACGGCTCTATGGCGACTCACTTGGATTTCTAGGATGTGTTTTGGGGGTCATTTTTAATTTTATTTTTTTATGGGGGCGATTTTTTATTTTATTTTTAAAATTATTTATTTTAGTATTTTTCATAAAACAATTTAGACTAGCGAGGGAGCTGTACCGGATGATCGATAGATTGACCGAGTTGGATTCGAATGGGACAGCACAGCAATAGTCTTTGGACTTCGATTTAGTTTTTACACGGGATTTCTTTCTATATAATTTTTCCCCGGCCACATGGGGGCGCGTAGAAGGATCTCACGCCGTGCAGCCAGCCGTTAATCGCGCATCTAATCATTCCTTCTCCCCATCTCTTTCCTTCCTGTTTTTCTTAGGGGGTCGATTTTTATCTTAATTTTCATTATAATTGTTTTATTTACAGGAAGACATTCGAGCACAATTATATAATTCCACGATCAACTCCTTATTTCACTCGCCCGGACTGTTGGTTCTTGAGCAGCCCACCAAAATAATAATAATGAAGTCCCTGTGCTTATCTGCAGACCAAATCATATATAACTCCACGGTCATTATAATACGTCCACGTTTCATATCTCGCAGTCGCCAAAAAAATGTATTTCAACGCTGAGGGCTCGCCGCGTGCACCGCCTTACCAGCAGCTGCCCTGGTAGCTTCTTATGGAAAGAATTTTATAATTTTAATTTCTATTTTACTGCATATTAAATGTCCTACGATCGTTTGGTGCCGAGTCATTCAACTTTCTTAACAAAAATGTTTAAGAATCTCAATCCTCCTAGATCTCTCGTGTCCTGAGATATTATATTGCTCGCAGAAATTAGAAATCTGATTCCTCCTTTATAGATTCTACTACTATCTATAGTTATCGCATTTGGTATGACTTACTTTATCGTGTCTGAAGTTATTTTTTAAAATATTTTTTATTTAATTAAAATTATATTTTTTAATTATTAATTTAATTATTAACACCAAATATTTTTAATTTAAAATAAAAAAAATTATTTTTTTAAAAACACTTTTCAAATACATTCTTAAGGATTTCCTCAGTCAACTTACACAAAAACTAGCTTGGCTTGATTTTATTTTAAAAGTAAATTGAAAATTGATCTGATTAATTTAAAATTTAATTTAGTTAATTTGAATGACTTAACAAGTCAATTCATAACTCAAACAAACAAGTTTGAGTGAGAACTAATGAGGCTAATTTCATGAATTTTATTAATGTCAATTTACAATCCAACTCAAGACTCCAACCAATTTTGATAAGAATAGATGTACATGGTGGGATTTATTACGTTGATTATATTTTTATAGGATCATGTCTAAAAACTATTAATTTATTTTATTTTTGTATGAGAAGTTTTATAGATATAAAATATAAATTCAGAAAATTAATTAAGATACACATAAATTTTATAATTATATATAAAAAATTCCTCAAAATACTTTCCCGCGTACAAATAGCTGCTTAGAAAATGATAAGCTGCAGCTGGGCATTGTATTTTATTATTTGATGATAGCTTTGGTTGATTATTATATATATATATATAGTTGAATTATGAGAAGAATCAAAGAGCATTAAAAGATTCGCCAATTAAGGTGTCAACAGGCAGTTGATTGGTTTCCACGCAGGACAAGAAAAGAAGCACATAAATGGAATTGGGGGACATAAGGGATATAGCTAGGCTAAACTTCGTGACTGTTTTGGAATATTGCGGTTGTTTTTAAATTTTTTTTCTATAAATATATTAAAATATTTTTAATATCAATACATAAATATAATATAAAAATATTTAAAAAATTAATTTACAATAAAAAATAAAAATATTTAAAAAACAAAAAACACACGAGGTGAAATTGTCAATAAACTTGGGTAAACAATGAAGCTTTCCACTTTATCTGTGATTCCTAGTAGATTTACACTTGTATTTTGTATTTTAGCGTTGGAAATAGATTTTTTTTTAAATATATACTAGTTTAATATATTTATAAATAAAAAAATAATTAAAAATCAACCACGACTGCATAAAAAAAAAAGGATCTAAACATACCTAACTATCGTCCAATCAGGAATTGAAGGATGACAGCGACGAGCGCTAAGAGGTTACATGCAAGTGTTGGGAATGGGAACGGAAACAGCAGAATTTCCACCAAAGAGAGGCTTTGGGAGAGATTTGGGTGGCTCGTGTCGTCACATCTCCATGGAAGGAATCTACTTGAAGCGACAAGGCAAACGTGATCAGAACTCTGCTTTTTGCTGGTACCACCGACTAGCATTGTGGCTGAACTTTTTTTTTTTTGTTATTTTTTTTTGTTATTTTTATTTTAAAAATTATTTTTTAGTGTTTTTAAATTATTTTGATTTATTCATGTCAAAAATAATATTAAAAAAATATTATTTTAATATATTTTGATATGAAAAATACTTTAAAAAACAACAACAACTACACTCTGAAACACCCCAACATAATGCCTTTTATCGTTTTATGCTGTGGATGGGCCAATCCCAATTCATGATAGGCTTGAAAATTATTGCTGGGCTTTGACGGCCAGGATTTTTTGTTTTTTGCTATGATGATAAAGGTTGATTTTTTAAATATTTAAAAATAATATTTTTATATTAGTATATTAAAATAATTTTAAAAAACGAAAAAAATTAACTCGCTAAAAGAAATTTGAAAGGCTTCAAAAGCACGGCTACTAGATTACTAAACAGGATGTAAAGCATGGAAAAGATAATCAAAATTTAATTAGGTTGACTGAGTTTCCAAAATCTTAATCCATACCTTACCTGTAAATCTATTTATTAAGTTTTTTTAATTTATTATTACCTGTAATATCTATATTATTCGACTTTGACAGGTTAGACAAGAACAATAACACAAATATCTCAAATTAGCTAGTTTTGCTTTAAATTTAGAGAGAACTAGTTAAATACTACGTTGCGGGCGGAACAAATAATCTTTATAGCTGTTGAGATTAAAATATAATATTTTAACATGTAAAGTTTGATATAATAAAAGAGATCAACATCCTTTATCATAATAACAATAATATTGAAGTCTTAACTTTTAAAATTCTCATCACTGTTACCGTCAAAACAATAAATATTATTCAACAAATCTAAGAGAAAAACAAAAAAAAATTAATAAAAAAACACACAAGAACAAAAACTAAAATTATTATTATTATTCTTAATATTAATATTATCATTGTTTTAATAACGGGAAGAAAATGAAATTAAATCAAATGCTGAAAAAAAAACCTCAAAACATTAATAAAAGAGCAAATAAAAATTTAAAAAAAAATTTAAAAAATTATTGACTGGGAAAAAAATTATTTGACTTGAAAATTAAAAAACATTATCGCACTACGTTGCAAGTTGAGTAAAAAGTTTTTATAATTATTGGGATGAAAGAAATTTATAGGATATGCTAGTCCAAAATTAAAATTTAATATTTATATATATAAAATTTAATATAATAAAATAGATCATCGCACCCTATAACAAAAATAGCAACATAAAAGTCTTAACATCTAAAATTATCATTGCAGTTATTGTCAAAATAATAAAAAATATCAAATTATCTCGAGAAAAAAAAACTGAAAAATATTAATAAAAAAGTAGTGTAAGAAAAATAGCTAAAATTTTTCTTCTTCTTATTGCTTGTTGCGGCTGTTGTTGTTGTTGTTATGTTAATAATGAAGAAAAACCAAAAATAAACGAAAGATAAAAAAATCAAAATAACTTAAACAAAAGATCAAATAAAAAAATAAAATAAAAATTACAAGGCAAACAAAATTCATTTGACTGGAAAATAAAAAGAAGCCAATAAAAAAATAAAAGAAAGAGCAAATAAAAAATCAAATAAATGATAAAACAAAAATAAAAATTACTAACTGGCAAAAAAATTATGTGACTTGAAAATTAAAAAAAAAATTGACTACACTACGTTGTGGGCTAAGCAAATAATTTTTATAATTATTGGGATTGAAGAAATTAATAGGATATACTGATGCAAAATTCAAATATAATATCTATATATGATATATTTAATATAATAAAATATATTACCATAACCTATTATAACATCAACAACAACATCGAAATGAAAGACTGAAAAACAATCTCAACATCTAGTATTTTCATTATTATTACTGTCAAAACAATAAAGATAATCAAATTATCCTGAGAGGAAAAAACTGAAAAAATATTAACAAAAGAGTAAATAATAAAAATAACTGAAATTATTATTATTATTATTATTATTATTATTATTATGTTAATAATGAAAACAAAAACAAAACAAATAAAAGACTAAAAAAATCATGATAACTTTAACAAAAAAAAAAACTAAAATAAAAATTATGAGGTAAGAAAAATAATTTGATTTGAAAATAATAAAAAAAATGAAAATTAAAAAAACAAAAAAAAAACTTCAATAAAAGAGAAAATAAAAAATATAATACATGATAAAACAAAAATAAAAATTATTATATAAAAAAATCATTTAACTTGAAAATTAAAAAAATTATTCATCCTACATTATAGGTTGAGGAAACAATTTTTATAAGATTTGCTGGATCAAAATTAAAATAATATATATATATATATATATATATATATATATATATATATATATATATATATATATATATAATGAAATAGATTAACATATCATATTATAATAATAACAACATCGGAGTCTTAACATCTAAAATTGTTATTGTTATTACTATCAAAACAATAAAAATTATTGAATTTTACCTAGAAAAAAAATAAAAAACATAAACAAAATAGTAAGCAAAGAAAACAATTAAAATATTATTATTATTATGAAAGAATAAATAAATAAATGAAAGATTAAAAAAATCATAAAAACCTCAACAAAAGATCAAACAAAAAAATAAAATAAAATAAAAATAAAAATTATCATTGTTATTACTATCAAAACAATAAAAATATCAAATTATCCCAGGGAAAAAAAACCTAAAAAACATTAACAAAAGAATAAGTAAGAAAAATAATTAAATGATTATTATTATTATGAAAAAAAAAATAAATGAAATGCTAAAAAAATCTTAAAAACTTTAACAAAAAATCAAACAAAAAAATAAAATAAAAATTATCAAGTAAAAAAAAAGTCATCTGACATGAAAATAAAAATAAAAAAATGAATAAAAAACTAAAAGGAAGAACAAATGGAGAAAAAAACAAAAATATCAATTTTTCAATTATCATAGATACAAAATAAAATTTCAAAGCTAATATTTTTTGGAAAAAAATATCATCTCAATAAATAAGAAAATAACAAAAATAAAGAATCAAAGCTAAGAGCACACTTATATATATATACGTGGATAAAAATAGAGATTATTCTAGAAATAAAAAGAAATAAAGGATTAAAATTAAAAAATTAAAAATACAAGGGCCGAAATAAAAATCAAATATAAAGAGATTAAAGTCCAAAATTAAAAGTATAAGGGCCAAAATGAAAATCAAATATATTATCAATTTTAATCAAATGATAAAATTGAAACTATTGTACTGAATAAATTCATCTTTCTAAATCCAATCCGGAAATTAAAAGAAGGAAGACCGAAATGAAACATTAACATTGAATTAATTTCAATCGAATGACCCAATCTAACTAAATCAAAACTTATATAACAAATATCAAGACCAAAAACAAAATTGAAAGTCCAAGGACCGAAGTGAAAAAAAACGAAAATGGGGGGACTCTCCTGCACTTTTACGTGCAAGAGAGAGATAAATGTGGTCAGCGGCGTTAACTGGCCACCACCGCGTTCACATCCATCGTTTGGTGAAACGCACCTCACCGGGAGGACGACCACACGGAGGCGCATCGAGAGAGACTCCGGTAGCCCATCTCCGGTCATCTTATGACACCACATGTGCCACCTAAACAGGGCGTGAGGCGAAAAACCGTCTGGCACGTATTCCTCACGCGCTGACATTTACCGAAATAAATTAAAAAAAGAGAGTTAATTACTAGTCTGCCTGTGTCCAAGTCAACATTTTTGTCTTGTTAGGAGTTATATCCGTATTTAGCTAATTTTAGAAAATAAAATAAAAATTAGCAGGCCAGCGGGGCTAGACCGGACAGGGCTGGGCCGACCGACATGCTTAATGACCTCGGAGCCTCTTATTTTGGAGGTGTTTTCTGTCATTTTCAGGGGTGGGAGGAAGATTCGTTAATATACCGTTCATAAAAGAAAAAATAACACATGTACACGCGTAAAGCAGTTAAAAAGATATTTAGTCCATAATAATAATGAATTTGCCGCTACAATGCCAAAATTGATCTCTTTTAATGTTTTGTTATAATGAGAAGATGGTTGGGGTTTCGACCCGCAATGAAATTACAAGCCAAATAGTTAATTGCGCATATAATCATTCCTTCCCCCTGTTTTTTTTAGGGAGTCGAATTTTTCTTTTTTATCTTAATTTTCATCATAATTGTTCTTCTGTTTGTTTTGTTTATAGGATGACATTCGAGTACAATTATAGCTCAAGTTTTTTCTCTCTTCTTGACGAAGGCTATCTTTAATTTTAATCACTTCTTAGAATCTAATTAAATGTCTATTTAATAGTGTAATTGAAATTATTTTTAAAATTATTATTTATTTATAAATATATTAAAATAATATTTTTTTTACTTTTTAAAAAATATTTTTAACATCATATAAAAATAATCTAAAAATATAATTTAGAGTAAAAAAAATTTTCAATTCCTTATTATTTTTTTAATTTAAAATATATAAAAAAATACTTTTGAAATAGATGTAAAACCTTGCTTAATTCTGATCTCAGTCAACTCTATAATTCTTATCTCAATCAACTCCTTATTTCACTCACTCTGTAATCTTCCTGAATCTCTCATGTTTTAAGATATGATATTACTCGTAAAAATTAAAAATGTAATTCCTCCTTTATATTTTGTACTCCCATTTATGGTTATCGTATTTGGTAAGTAATATACTAATATAAAAACTAATTTGATTTGATTTTACTTTCAAATTGTATTAAAAATTGATCTAATTAATTTAAAATTTGATTTAGTTAATTTGGATGACTTAACAAGCCAATTCACTGCTCGAAAAAACTGGGTGGAAACTAGCAAAGTTAACTTCATGAATTTTATTAATGTGAATTTATAATCCAATTCAAGACTTCAAACCAATTTTGAAAAAAATAGAATATGTATGGTGGGATTTATTATGTTGATTATATTTTTTTGGAATCATGTCTTATATTGAAAAAACTAGTAATTTTATGAGAAATTTTTATAAATATAAAAATATATATTCAGAAAATTAATCAATAAACACATAAACCATCCCGGTTTCAATTTATTATTTGATGATAGCTTCAGTTGAGTTGTTATATATATATATATATATATATATATATATAAAATAGTTGAATTATGACTAGAATCAAAGAGCATTAAAAGATTCGCCAGTTAAGGTCAACAGGCAACTGAGTGGCTTCCAACACAGGACAAGAAAAGAAGAACACAAAGAACTCCGAATGGAAGTGGGGGACATTAGGGATATAGCTAGGCTTGAACTTCAAACACCTTTTGTTTATACGAGTAACCTTAACCTTACTAGCTGTAATCAGCTGTCTAATTTTCTTACAGAATATATATATATATATATATATATATATATATATATATATATATATATAACTCAAATTTAAAATTTATTATTTAAATCATAAATTCTTTAGTAGGACACAAGTCACCTGCAGACAACTTCAAAGACATTGACTGCCAAGAAACTTCGGTAAACAATGACGATTTCCACTTTATCCGTGATTCCTAGTAGATTTATTTTTGTTTTTGTATTTTAGTGTTGAAAATAGATTTTTTTTAAAGAAAATAGATACTAGTTTTTATATTTATAAATAAAAAAATACTTAAAAAATCAACCATGACTACATGAAAAAAATAATCTAAACCTGTTATTTCTGTGATATTTTATTTCACTGAATTTACAGGTATTTAATAAATCTGAAAATTAATTGTGATGTATATAAAATGATTTGGATATTTTGATTATTAAAAATAAAAATAAAAATAAAAACAGGCTAAACTTACCTAAATGTCGTCCAATCTGGACGACAGCATCGAGCATTAAGAGGTTACATGCCTTGAGGTATTGGCATAGCAGGGATTTGTTTATATATATATATATATATATAAGAGGTTACATGCCTTGAGGTATTGGCATAGCAGGGATTTGTTTATATATATATATATATATATATATATATATATATATATATATATATATTTGAATTTGATTATTTTTTTTATGCATGTTTATTATTCCTATAATGTTTTAATATATATATATATATATATATATATATATATATATATATATATTTGAATTTGATTATTTTTATGCATGTTTATTATTCCTATAATGTTTTATTTATCCACTGAATTTGCGAGTACTTAACGATTTTGAAAATTAATTATAATACATATAAAATAAATTGATATTCTAGTTATTAAAAATAAAATAAAATTAAGAGGTTACATGCAAGAGTGGGAATGGGAGAAATATGGGTGGCTCGTATTGTCACATCTCTATGGAAGGAATCTACAAGAAGCAATAAAGCAAAAGTGATCAGAACTCTGCTTTCTGCTGATACCACCCCCTTGACCACGATGGCTTTCATCGTTTTATGTTGTGGATGGGCTTGTCCCACTTGATGATAGCCTTGAGAGTTAAAAAAATAAATAATAATATTTGTTTCAAGAATTAGGGTTACTTGTATTAAGTTATACTGGTTAGATGAGGTGGAGTGAGTTTCAAAAATCTCAATCCATGCCTATCTGACTTGTAATATCTATTTATTAGGTTTTTTAACCTATTATTACTTGTATTATTTATATTATTCGACTTTAACGGGTTAGATTAGATCAAATAATACAAATATCTTATATGAGCTAGTTTTACTTTAGATTTAAGAGGTGTTTGGGAATGCGTTTGAAAAATATTTTGAAAAAAAAAAATATATTTTTTAATTTAAATTAAAAAATTTTAATGTTTTAAGATCATTTTGATGTACTAATATCAAAAATAATTTTTAAAAAATATAAAAATTTTATTTTAATATATTTCTGAATAAAAAGTATTTTATTTAGAAAAAAATAGGGGGTGTTTATGAATGTATTTGGAAAATGCTTTTGGAAAAAAATGGGTTTTTTTTAACTTAAATTAAAAATTTGATGTTTTAAGATTATTTTGATAAATAATTTTTAAAAATAAAAAATATTATTTCAATATATTTATGAATTAAAAAATACTTTAATAATCTCGGACTGTCGCTTTGAAAGAATGGAAGGATATCTTGTGTTTCAACCAAAGGCGAATAGTTAAGTTTTGAACTTTAGTGGCAGTAGCAATCGATTGGGTTCAAATTTGATGTTCACATGACGTCGGTTGATTTTGTTTTATTGGGTTTCAGAATGCATAAAAAATGATTAATTCTGTACTTCAATATATTAGATAATGCAATCATTCTGATTGGTTACTAGATTCATATTACAAATATACATAGTTCTGTCATAAATATTTATTTTTAAATAAATAATTTATTTCATCGGAATCACTGATGGATGAAATTTTATGATTAATAATAAAAATTGTTTAAGCAAATCGTTCTATATATTGACAGTTTATGTCGATAATATCATTTTTCTAGCAATGCGCGATTGGTTTCTTCACAGCAAAATTCATCTGAGAACATGTCCTCTTATTGAGTTTTACCGGACCATTCATGGGCTGCACAAGACACTCACCTCTCTCATCATTACTAATAATCAGTACAGGTGATATACATACATACATATATATATACATACATACATACATATATATATACATACATACATACATATATATATACATACATACATATATATATATATATATATATATATATATATATATATATATATATATAGAACAGAAATAGTTTACAAGCCGAGAGAGAATGGGAAGGTAGTCGACCTCAACCAACTACCGCCAGCAATGAAATTGCCAGGAGTAAATCCTTGAGCCTCAGCTGAACTTTTGAGCACCCTGTACCCTTTCCAGGTTACCCTTCCAGAGGTTCCGGCACCAGCCCCCGAGTTCTGATACTCTGCATAGTACAGCGTGTTCAGTGCGAAACTGCCACTCCATTCGAACCACCCGGCTGGATGTATCACGTCGGTTATCGATGATTGCATGATCACAGTCCTCGAGTACTCCTTCCATGGCCTGCCGAGATATGTAGGGAAACTGCTCTTAACAGGTAGCAAATCAGAAGTGGCACCAATCCTACTCTTTTGAATCACAATCCCAGTGTTCTGGTTAGGGTCCGTTCTGCCCTGCGCCGTGACCATATTCTTCTGGCCTGAATTGGGACGGCGAGCATGGATGTCACAGTCCTGCAAAACAGCTGCAGCGTTGCCGAAAATGAAGTCAACCGTGCCTGCTACGAGGCAGTTTATGAAAAACTGACGATTTGAATGGACGTAGAGGGTGTCTTGGTAGGCTAGCATGTCACAGTCGTAAAATGCTGAAAGGTCAGACCCAACCCTCAGCGCCACGGCCTGGTGCTTGGAAGGACCAGCTGTGTTCTGGAAAGTTATGCCTCGGGCTAGGAACCCCTGACCCACTGCAGCTGCAATGTTACAATGAAAATTAGGGTAATCATCCCTGCCACAATGTACAGGTATAGAAAGAGAAGATGGGGCACTTCCAGGTCCTTCACGCTCATGTGCTTCCATTAATAATATGATTAATGAGTTTTGCTCCTTCATTTAGGAGCATAACACAGTTGAAAGAAATTAATGTTTAACTACTTGATTGTTCATCTTTATTACCAGACATTCACTAATGTCCAAACTTTAAAATTCGCAGCGTTTTCAGCTCAATTACTCAGTAAATATTAAACAAAATAAACGTCCAGGAGTACCAGTCAAGTTCTATCAGTCAGGACACAAAATTAATTGTGGGGTCCAATTTCAAACCTCATCATCTAACTGGACCCACATTAATTAATGTCTAACTTTATTCATATCTGTTATTTCTTGGCATCCATGGCAACAGGAATGGATGAAGAGAAAGAAAGAATCGATTTCTAATTATTTTTGTCCTAAAATTATAATTCAACCATTAAACTCTAACAGCTTTGATTCTCGAAGTGAATGGACGAGACACATAGCCATCTCTTTCTCCACCAGGAAAATTTCTAGTCGACAAAAATGATTTTAACAAGACTCCATACGCTTTCTTGACATGAAATTATGCGATATGATGCTTAAGCAGATAGCAAAATGAAGGAGATAGCTTGTGATGTGAAATATTTCCCGATTAGCGATCCTTTCACGTCCAAAAATTGAGTGTCGGTTACCAGTTAGTCAATAATTGTTAGGAGTCATACTTTAGCTGAAGGAGACATGAGATAAGAAGATATGGAAGAGTCACGCAAGCCGAAGCAGTCCCCACCAAAAAGGACTGGCCAAGTCGCGAGGAGGACAGGGAAAACCCTAAAAGCCTGCTAGCTACTAGAAATTAAATGCACTATTGGTAAAAAAAAGAGAGAACGGAAAATGACACTTGAGCTATAATTTGGATTTGATTTTTATAAAGTTATGGGCATATCTATGTTTGATTTGTAGCAAAGTCCACTTTTCTTTAATCGACAAGGACTATTTTTCAAGCTTTAGATAAGATTACGTGATTTATTGGTGGGTTTTTTTTATAATTTTTTTTAAATATGTTCAAATACATTAAAAATATTTGAAAATATCAACAAAAACATTAAATAAAATATTTTTTAAAAAAGAAAAACTCATTTGAAATGTCATTACTAATCCCATAATAGTGTTTAAAACATTTTAAAATAAAAAGATTTTATTTGGAAATTCATCTAAATAATATATTTTTAACATTAACAAATCAGGATAATTTAAAATAAATATTAAAAACATTGTTAAAGGGAATGCTTGTTTGATTATAAACATAATATAAACTTTTAAAATAAGTTTGGTAAAAGCAAACAGCACAATCAAACAGAAGTAAATAGGGAAATGCTTGTTATTTTCCTAACTTCAGCAACAATGGACACCGTCGATAAGTCAACAATTCAGTGATAACACCCCCAAATTTCATCGAGGAAAATGCAATGTATAAAAAAGAAAGGAAATGAATAAACAGATAAATAGAAAAAAGATGCTGTAGGAATGGGATGCGATAATATATATCGGACTCACCGACTGTAGCAGAGTTGAAGGTTGTGCTTCCATCAACCACATTCCTGCTTGCTGTGATGATGGTTGTTTTTCTTCCATCTCCCATGAACATTATGTTTGTCAAGTCTTTTGGCACATCCACATTTTCCCTGTAAACACCTGCCTTGATACGAATTATGTACCTTTTGCTGCTTTTCTTTGGCGCCGCAGCTACTGCAGCTGATACTGTCTTATAATTCCCACTTCCATCAGCCGCCACCACCACATCCGGAGTCACCGATGATGATTGCAGCAGCCTCCTGTCTGCTACTGACATCCACTCCGGCCACCCACTTTCATCACCTTCTTTTTCCTGCGCGAGCTTCCTGCTCGTGGTCTTGAGCTCATTTGCAACGTCTGTGTCTGTCATATTCTTGATCATTGCCAGTACATTACTGCACATCTTTTCAACATGAATTTGACCCTTCAGCAAAGCTTTGCGCACCTTTTTATCTGCTTCATCGTGAGAGAAACCATCCAAGCATGTTTCTTGGTTGGTTATGGCAGAGCTCAACAAGGTTTTGAGGTCATCTGCGTGTTTTTTAAGAGATTTGTTGTTTGGGTACTCATTGAGATCCACTAAGGCCTCGTGTAACTCATCAAGAGTCTCGTCGATAGTCTCCAAACAATCATGAAGAGCAATCTTTTCTCGTTTGGTGAGTTTCTTGGTGGCTAAGAGCTTTTGTACGGTGAAGAAATTGTGCTGAACAGCTTTGGTAGTGAGGTTTATGGAAAGTTCGATGACATCCTTCTGGCTAGCTAAATTGCTAGTGGCTCCAGGGACAGCGACAACAGCTGAGTAGCACAATTCAGGATATAGAGTGGAGCTGCATGAGGATTTGACGATGGCATGTGTACCTTCATTTTTGCTGCTCTTGTGTGAATTTACTCCGGTGACAATGGCAATTATAGTAGTAACCAGTAACAAAGAAGCAAAAACAACCAAGAATAGTTTTTTATTTTTCTTGAAAATAGAAATGTGCTTGCCAGAATCTGATATCCCAGTCAAGCTTCGCTTATCTTGGCTCATCTTGGCTAGCAGCAATGGAGAAGAGAAAGGGAGGGCTGTGAACTTCAATGATGGTGGTACCCGGCCCATTTATAGAGGAACAGAGCAAGTAATAATGGAAGGACGGGGTTTGCGAGACAACAAATTTTTATTAGCTTTATCTTGGTCAGTTTATCCCTAACTTAATTAATTTTATATAAATTTCTATCACTATTACTAATAATGGTATGCGAAACAAATTTTCTTTTTTTTAATATGAGTGTCTCAGTAGCTTCCCGTTATTTTGATTGAAAAGTTATTTTAATTAATTTCATAAATTTTAAAATTAACTATTATATAAATATTTGAAACTTGTGTTTATTTTAATTAATTTTACAGATATTAAAATGAATAATTATATAAATTTTTAATAATAATTATATTAACAACTTTAAAAATCACAACTAAATACCGTAGAGTAGCAAACCCCTCCAGACTTGTAACACCATACCATTTACTATATGGTTATGTGAGAGAAATGTTTTTTATAACTGGATGTACAAATTAATTTATATATATTATAATTAATTTCTGCATCAATTAAATATTCTGTAAATTTAATAAATAAATAAAATATCGCGACGGGACTAAAATCCCATGTGCTGCGAGAAAAATTTTGTCGAGAGAAGTGGCGGCAGGGTGGTGGAGAAGGACAGCCAAGAGAAATCTTGATTGTATGGAATTATGAGAGCCACTGGATTGGGATTATCCGTTATCTTCGATGCTTCTATGCCTATTTTTAAATTTGTTTATTGATATTTTATACAGCTATACACGTGGATATTATTGCAATTAATTGTAATATTTTTATATGAGTAAAATATATTAAAGTTAGTCAACATATTTATTTTTACTGAGTTAATTGGAGTCCTCACTCATTAGAAATCTTGTATATAATCATGTAAGAAATATTTTACAACTTATCATTTTAAGAATATAACTATGTCATTGTTTGGGGTTAACTAATTTAAAGTTAATTGTGTATGGGTTGAGTTAAAGTGATTTGGTCAACTTTATGGGTCTAAAAACAACTTAAAATAAAAGTAAAATCATAGTTTAGATAAAAAATAAGATAATATTTTAAATAAATATCTAAATAATAATATATTAAATCGATCTTAATTAACTTGGATTGACCTTTTAAACTCATAAATTAAGTTGATAGATTATAATAATCTCATAAAAATCAAATTAAAACAATTATGATCTCAATTAACTATGTATGTAAAAGATAAAATTAAAAATAACAATAATTAAAACAGGAGAAAAAAAAAACAACCTGGGTTAAGCTCGTCCTAGATTATAAGACTAGGATTAGAAAACAAATCAAATAACGTGTGAAACTTAATTCTTAATTAAACTATGACACAATGATACACTTATTTTCTTTTAGATTTTAATGAAAATAATAACAATAATTTAACTCTCCTGTGTTTATTTTTTTTAATAATAATAATTCAAATGCTTATTGTTTGACTCCATTACTAGCCCAACAAACGACCATTAAAACACCTTTCTTAGGCTAATAAAGTTCTCCGACATTAATAAAATTATTAGTGTGGTTGTTCTTGAGTTCAAGTTAAAATATATATTTTTTATATATAAATCTGAAATAATTGGATTTTATAATTGGATTACAATGTTTAGCCTGTACAAGGAGTGATTGAATTACAGTGTATTTATAATTATTTTTTAAAATATTTTTGTTTAGTAATATATGAAAAAAAATTTTGATATTAATATTAGAAAATATATAAAAAATATATAAAAAATTAATTTAAAATATATTTTTTTTATTTTTTTTTCAAAATTAGTCTTGAAAATATCAAATCAGTACATGTCCCTGTGTTTGTATTTTTTTTGGTTTGAGGTTTATTTTTTATCTTTGCCATTTATTGAGGTTTCAGATTATTTTTTTAATATATAAAAATACATTTATATTATAAAAACTTATTTGAAATTTTTATTAAAATTGATTTCATGAATGAATTTTTTTTATCTAATTCAGGTTTCAAATTAAACTGTACAGAGCTGTTATGGTATAACCTCGCTAAAAAATAATGAAAATAAATTGAAGAAAAAATTATAAAATTGACATAAAAAACGGTTGGGATTTTTATTATCAATTATTTGAAGGCAACAATAAAATAAATATCTTAAATATAATTTTAAATGTGGCTGGTTGGAGCATGGAGGTACCTACCTACCACTGCTTATCCAAAAGCCAGCCCATAGGGCTGGCTGTATCATTGAAAACAGAGAAATGTCAAAAGCGATGGGCTAAATAAATAATTAGCTGCCAGCCTGGCAAGCACGTGGGTGTACCTCATCGTGGTAAATCCTCTGCCACCACTTTCGTTTATTAATATATTTACGAAACAGTGAACTGTAACTCTTTTTTTTTTTTTACTTTTAAAAGTATTTTTAAAAAATAATTAAAGCAAAAATATTTAAATTATATTATGAACAAGATGAAACAAGCAGGAAGATAGATGGTGTGCTGGAATTTTTTTTTGTGAAATACTCGCTCTGACCCTTATTTATTTTTTGGTTATTGGTTTGAGAGAGTAGAAAGAAATTCATCAAATTCTCACAATTAAAAAAAATATTGTTAATATTAATTATAATCACTTCAATGTCTAGCATTATGTAAAATGTTCTGTGTGATGAGAAAGGTTTTTTTTTTTTTTTTTTTTTTTTTTTTTTATCTTTGCAATACTTTAAAAAACAAATATATAATTTCATAATTATTTTTGTTTTTAATTGATTTTGAATTCCAAGACGGTTTGTTGAGGTATTTTTAGGCCCTAGATTGGTCAAACAAGGTTTATAATGTATTTTTAGGTTTTTTTTAATCAAAAGCTTTAGAATTTAAAAATATATGGTTTTGTTATAAAAAAGAATAAATAATTAACATAGAAAAACAATACTATAAAAAATAAAAAATAATTAACATAGAAGACACATGAATATCAAAATATAATCAAAAGAGACAAGAGAGAAATATCATTCTTATTATGAATTCTTCTATTTTTCAAAAATATAAAGATTGCAATACAAGAGGTTTATTTATAGGAGAAAGAAACGAACTCAAGGGTTATGGAAATCCAAAAGACTACACTCAAGACTCATGGACATTCAATATATATAAATATGAGTTTATAATATTTCTCCTTGAATAACCATGTACTTTAAAATTCAATAGAGAATTTTATATAAATGCTTCAAGATCCATATATGAATACTTCAAGATTTATCTAAATAATATCAAATTGCCTCATTAAAACCTTATAAAGGAAAACCTGGTGGGAAAATACCTAAACGAAGGAAAAGGAGTATAATTTGCACTGATTTCCCCTCAAAAGTACATGTTTTATAACAAATCGTTAAGATGACGCATTTTAATTTTATGGATAAGTTTCTTGAAAGTTGAGGTTGATAAAGACTTTATAAATAAATTTGCTAAATTATTACTTGACCTGACTTGTTTGATATCAATTTCTTTCTTTTATTGAAACTCGTTAATGTAAAAGAACTTTGGTAAGATATGCTTTGTTTTGTCTTTTTTAATATAGTCTTCTCTTAGTTAAGTGATACAAGCAACGTTATCTTTAAACAATATTTTGAAACTATTTTCAATGGGTAGCAATCCTCTTTTTTTTTATCTGCTGGATAATTGATCTTAGCCGTATACATTATCGACTTGCTTCATGTATCGCAATAATATTTGTTTGACAAATCGCCAATTAATTGCAATGCCTTTATAAGTAAAAAGATAACTTGTTTGTGATCTATTTTTGTGGGGACTAGGGAGATAATATGCATCTGCATATCCAATCAATTGTGAATTTGATCCACAATAAAATAACCCTATTTTTGTTATTCTATGGAGATAGAAAAATATATATATGACTCCATTCCAATGTCTTTTTGTGGAAGTGAAACTATATCTTGCCAATAAATTCACTACAAAAACTATATCTAGTCTTGTACAATTTGCAAGATACACAAGTGCTCCAATAATATTAATATATGATATTTCAGGACCAATAATTTCTTCATCCTCTTTTGGAGGTCAAAAATATCTTTTTTTCACATCAAGAGATCGAACAACCATAAGTGTACTCAAAGGATGAGGATTGTCCATATAAAATGCTTTAGAAATTTTTCTGTATACATCGATTGATGTACAAATATTTCATTTGAAAGATGTTTGATTTGTAAACGAAGACAAAACTTTGTCTTTTCGAGACCATTCATCTCAAATTAATTTTTTAAATAGGTTGCAGTTTTTATGAGCTCTTCAGGAGTACCAATAATATTTAAATAATCAATATATACTACAATAATAACAAATTCAGATATAGTTTTTTTAATAAAAATATACGGACAAATCTCATCATTCATAACACCCTATTTTTAAGAGGTATTCATTAATTCAATTATACCACATTCTACTAAATTGTTTCAACCCATATAAAGATTTTGTAGTTTAATAGAATAAACACATATGGGTTCATTATAAAAGGCTTTAGACATTGTAAATCTTTTAGAGATTTTCATATGGATGTCTTTTTTTAATGATCCACATAGATATATTGCAACTACATCCGTTAAACGCATATCTAACATTTCTGATATCAATAAACCAATTAAAAATCTGAAAGTGATTACATCCATCATTAGAGAATAAGTTTTCTCATAATCAATATCAGGTCTCGATGAGAAATCTTATGTGACATGTCATGCCTTATATCACACAATTTCATTATTTTCATTGTGTTTTCTAATAAAAACTCATTTATATCCAACTGGTATAACAATTTTAGATGTATGGACAACATGTCCAAATACTTCATATTTTTCATGTGAGTTTATAACTCTATTTGGATTGCTTCTCTTCACATTGGCTAATTATTTTTATATCGATATTCTTTAACAGTTTGTGGTTCAAATTCATTATCACTTTTATTAATGTCAAAAGCAACCTTAAATGCAAATACATCATTTATGATAATTTTAGATCATTCCAAAATTTCTCCTACATGAACATAATTTATGGAGATTTTATTATTTCCAAGCACCTGGTTCTCTTCAAGGGGATTATTATTAGGACATGATTTAGACACAAGATTTTATGTTTGTTTTATGGATGAAGACTCTCCAAGAGTACCATCATATATTCATTAGAGTTTTTTGTTTTCTAGGATTTTTGTCTTTGACTCTAATAAGTCTCTCGTGCTTCGGCATGGTATAGATTCATTTGTTGCTATGTTATTTTTTTTTCTTTAAAAATTTCAATTCTAGATGGATATTTGCAGTAGAAATATGAGATTTAACTATCTTTTCACTATTAGTGAAAATATCCGGTAATTGATTTGCAATATTTTATAAATGAATTATTTTTTGAACTTGAAGTTCACACTGATTTGTCTATGTATCAAAATAAGATAACTTTGGGTTGTTCCAAGTAGTTTCTTGTAATGCTTCAGGCACAAAAATTTCTTTTTCTAATGATGGGAAAATATTCTCATCAAAATGGCAGTCTTCAAAATGTGTCTTAAGAACATCAACAATCAAAGGTTCATGGAATTTAATAATAAATGGAGGATCAAAATCAACATAAATTCTTATTCTTCATTATGAACCCATTTTAGTCTTTTATAGGAATGTTACAAGAACATATACCACACAACAACAATTTTATAGATGAAATATATTTGACAATATATTATAAACAAGTTATAAAGGAGAATAATTATGGTAAACACTTGGTCTAATTTTAAATAGGGATATAACATGTAAAACAACATGCCCCTAGACTAATGTAGACACTTTTAACTTCATAAGTAATGCTCTTGAAATTAATTGAAGTCGTTTGATAAATGATTCTGATAAACCATTTTAAGTATGTATATGAGGTGTTCAATATCAATTATAATAAAAGTGCAAAAATTATTAAATGCTTAAGAAGTAAACTTACCAGCATTGTCTAGTCAAATTTTCTTGATAAAATAATCAGGAAATTGCACTCGTAGTTTGATAATCTATGCTATTAATAACAAATACAATTTTTTGACTGGAAAGTAAACAAACATGTGATCATTTACTTGATGCATCAATAAATACCATAAAATATATAAAAGGTCCACATGGTGGATAAATAGACCCACACATATCTCCTTGAATGCTTTCGAGAAAAGATAGTGATTCTATAATAACCTTTGATGAAGATGGTTTGGTAATTAATATACCTTAAGAGCATGCAACATATGAATTTTTACTTGGTTCTTTAAGGGATGCCCATATGAACTCTCAATAATTTGTCTTATTATTGATTTAGATGTCTAAGTCGATCATACCAAAACATAAATTGTTTTGGGTTGGAACAGTTTTGGTGTATCATAATGTTTGATTCAATAGATTCATGAATGTATAATAAATATCAAAAGGAAAAGACAAGTAGTTTCTCAAGTATAATCTAGCCTGAAATACATGTAGTAATAAAAAGATATTCTTTTCTATATTCATATGTTATTTCAATATGATAACCGTTAGCACATATATCCTTACAACTGAGTAAATTTCTAATGAACTTAGGTGAATATAATATATCTTTGATGCTCAGTCTCGTGTTATTTGGTAATACAATATTGACTTTTCCATAGCCTTTAATCATGTTTGCTAGACTTTATGTTTTAGTGATATTAGCTGTGATTACTGTCAAATATTCAAAGTATTTTTTTTTTAAGAATTGTGTGTGTGATTGTATTGTTTACCAGACATAAATCTCCATCATGAAACGTTATACTATTATTCATTATGTTTCAACTTCTGGTGGAATGATGAGTTACTTTTAAAAGTATTATCTCCTCTTTTTTTCCATTTATTTTTTCTACATCTATATCCTTAATTTTTCTTTGTCTTATGAACAAAGGTTTCATTCACTCTAGGGAATGGTTTAGAACTCGTGGTATGAGATTAATGATTTTTAATTAAAAACTCATTATTTCATTCAAGCACATGAAATTAATTTTGAATATCTTTTGAAATTATTCACTCTATATTGTTGTTGCAAAACAATGTTTGAGGCATGAAAGTAAATAATATTTTCTCTAACATTTGATATTCTGTAATATTTTTATTATATAATATCAGCTATGAGGTAATTTGAAAAGGAGCAGAATTATATTCACCAATCGATTTAAAATCGGACAACTCTAGGTGCAACCATTCATAACGACCCTGAGAAAGTATAATAAACTTTGGTGGTCATATCTTTCATTTAGAGTTTACCACATATTTTTTTTTCTTTAATGGTCTCTTAAAGATTCATAGCTTTTAAATGAATCTCGGCATCAATATTTCATGAAAATAATTGATTAAAAAAAATCAAGAGCGATAAATTCAAGTTTTGTTAGATTTGATATTATCTTTATCTATAAAACAAGAAATAACTTATTAAATAAAATCATGAAGATGAAAGAATAAGAAGAAGAAAATCAGCCATTTAAGACTGTCATTTATTCAATGTTAAAAATACTAGTTCTTCAAGAACTATATTTAATTTATTTAATTTTTTAGGAAAAATACTAGTTCTTCAAGAACTATTTTTAATTTATTTGATTCTTCAGGAAAATCATTTCTCTAAGACTATTATTTATTTAGCTTTACAAATGCTAATTCATCAAAAACTGTATTTAATTTATTTTATTCTTCAGGAACTTGTGATAATAGCTATTCGGTAACTGTTTTTAAATAATTTAATTCTTTAGAAACTTGTGATACTTATTTTTCAAGAATTGTTTTTAACTTATTTAATTTTGTAGAAACTTGTAATACTCATTTTTCATGAACTTATAATACTCACTTTTTAGGAACTATAAATCTCTTTCTATGAATAATAGTTAAATAAAATTTATCAAAAATAAATTACAATAATAAAAAATTATAATATTAAAATTAATATAAGCTGATTAAAGCATCATACTGATAATGTGCTATATATATACAAAATAATTAACATAGAAGAACAACGTTATAAAAAAAATAATCAACATAGAAGAACATAAATATCAAAATATGATAAAAAGAGACATAGAAAAATATCATTCTTATTATGAATTCTTCTATTTTTCAAAAATATAAATAATACAATACAAGAGGTTTTTTTTTTTTTTTTGAAAGGCCATTGGCCCAATTAAATTATAACTTCCTAGGATCGCTTTCTTTCATTCCAGCTTCCTAGGATGTCCCCAAAGGGACAATACAAGAGGTCTATTTATAGGAAAAGAAAATAAACTTAATAGCTATGAAAATTCAAGTGACTAAACTCAAGAGTTATGGACATTCAATATATATAAATATGAATTTATGATATGTTTTTACTTTTTATCTATTATAATAGTAGAATTTGTGCTTGTCTTTTTTTTTTCTCTCCAAAAAATCATACCATTCACCTTATTTCTAAAAGAAAGACATTAGAAACTCAAGTGCATGAGCCTTTACTAAGTAAATGACCATTTGAGAGTGTGATCGAAGTTGCTTTTAAAAATACTTTTCGTTGAGAAATGTATCAAAATAATGTTTTTTTTAAAATATTTTTAACATCAGCACATGAAAATTATTTAAAAACATCATTTTTTTAATATAAAGTAAAAAATAACAAAATTTGATATTTTTTTAAAAATACTTTTGAAATGCAGTGTCAAACGCTCCCTAAGTTTGACTCATTACCTTGCCTTGTAAGGTCTAATATTGTGTGACTTTTTATTTTTTATTTTTTTATGCCCTTTCCATATATTTCTTAATTTATTTTCTAGATTTAAATCAATACCTAATTTCTCTTTGACCATGTTTATTTAGACTATTTTAAATAAAAACTATTTTTTTTAATTAGTTCACATCCATTTAATTTTGGATAATTTTTTTTTAATTCATCTATATTTATTTATATAAATAAATAAAATTATTTTTTTTAATATTATTCTTAACAAGTGTATCGGTATGTGATATTTTTTTCTTTTTATTTATTCAATTAATTCAATTAATTTCTATTTTTTTTATCACTTGATTAAATAAAAAAATAATTTTGATATTAACACATAAATGAATTAAAATTTTATAATGTGAGGTCAAATATCTTTATATATATTTGTCTCTTGGTTTTTTCTATTTTTATCTTCATTGATCTTTAATACTTTTTTTCATTAATCAACATAGTTTTTAATTTATTTAATTAAATGTATGTATAATATTTTTAGAAATTTTAAATATACAAAACATATGTATATATATATAGTAGAAAAGCGACGATATCTCGGATCACTAAGCCCATTTCATCATCACCCACATCTTGCTGAGCTCGTCTATCTAGTTTGAGAAAAAAAGTCTTGTCCTTTTAGGATTTGCTCCAAACTTTATGAGGCCAGAATTGCATCTCCTAAAATCTTAGACCGACCGTCCTGTCGTCGAAAACCTGCACCAGGCTTCGCCTGTAAAGAAAATGTTAATCTTAGGGCAAGTCCAATGGCAATAGTTATTTTGGAGAGCTAAATCATAAAAATGGATCTTTGAATAGTGTGCAAATGGCTTTTGAGGTGATATGCAGTCCAATGGTAAAGAATTATTTTGGAGAGCCATTTTTTTTAATCTTATTTGAAATAAAATTTAAAGATTTTGTATATAGTTGAATTATACAGTTAATTATATAATTAATAGGAATAAGTTATATAATTATATAAATATTTTTGAGAAACCCGCTAACAATAAAAATATTATATATATTTACATTTATATTTAAAAAATAAAAAAAATGAATTTAATTATAATTAAAAGATCTGGAATATTTGAAATTTGAATTTTTGAGTGTTAGAAAAAGTTAAAAATAAATTTAATACATTAAAAAATAATCAATAAGTTCTTACATAATTGATTAACATAAATTCCATTACAGATAATTCAATCAAATTAATTACAAATTAGTACTCCTTTTTGCCATGATTTCCAGCTTTTTGCCTTCAAAATACGCCGCAGAAATTGGATCCATTGTTGAAGTATCCATCTTCATAATCTCCATCCCTTGTTTCTCTTGCTTTTGTTTAATCAATAAAGCTTGTTGCTCTAACATAATTTTTCTGTCGTGTTTTTTTTCTACCTCAATTTCATCAAAGCTATCCTTCAATTGTTGTAAGATAATTGCTACACTTGTCTCCCCAACTTTCTCTTTTCCTTGTCTGCGTTTAAATCGTTCCTTTGCAGCTTTCTGACCAATTGGTCTATTTTGGTAAACAAATGTGTCACTGTCTTCTCCTAAACTAACAGAATCAGCTGTTGATGGAGTAGAAGAAGCTGAATTTGCATTTCCATGATTTTTTTGTTTCTTGTTTGACTTCTGATGAAGACTTGCACGTTCAAATTGCCACTTGGGTTCTTTTTTTAAGATAACCCAACAATGTTCCAGTTGAAATCGTTTGCCAACGACTGAAGCATACATTTGCCGAGCATCATTAATCTGGTAAATCAAATTCAATAAATAAAACTATGTTATATGATAAATATGTTAAACAAATAATTTAATATGAAAATGATTAAAAAAAACAGTACCCTTGATTCTTCAGTGGTTCCACTTTGTTGACGGTTTTCAATTTGGGTAACAAAACCAACAAATTTTCCAACTTCTCTATTTATTTCTTGCCATCTATTTGAGATGCTTATTTGAGAACGATTGTTTAAGTTTTCTCCATTCTCGACAAAGTACGCATGTACTCGAGCCCAAAATTGTCTTGTTTGTTGGTCAACTTCTGTGATTGGATCTTTGCTAGTATTTAACCATGCAGATACAAGTAAACAATCTTCCTCCGGTGAGAAGTTTTTACTTCTTTGAGCTTTTTTAGTTGTACGAACAATTAGATTGGAGTCTATAGAGTCATAAGAAAGTTGACCGGGATTATTTTGTTGCGAAACAAACTGTTCAGACTCATTTGTAAGCAAGTCAGTGAATGAGTCCGGCAAATTTGAGTCCGACAAATTTGAGTCCATCTACATAAAAAATAAATTGTGTGATTGCCACATGCGACATTCTATCTTAACACATATTCTAATAAAATTACAATATTAATAAACTTATAAAAATATATATTTAATACAAGGAAAATAACATCATTATAACTGTAAATTTACACAGTTCTTAAATCTAACTGTAAATTTAAAACATATAATTAATCTAATTGATTAAATAAATCATAAATTTTCAATTTCACATAATTATTTTTTTACTAAATATTATTAAAACATTACGCATTTTTTCGTAAATATATTATTAATTACCTCCACAACAGTTCTAAAAGCTACATTTACACAATTCTTAAATCTAATTGTAAATTTTAAACATGTAATTAATCTAATTGATGAAATAAATCGTAAATTTTCAATTTCACATAATTATTTTTTTACTAAATATTATTAAAACATTATGTATTTTTTTGTAAATATATTATTAATTACCCTTTAATTTTTTTCCTAAATAATATTACCCCATGAAATAAGTCGTAAATTTTCAATTTCACATAATTATTTTTTAACTAAATATTATTAAAACATTATGTATTTTTTCATAAATATATTATTAATTACCCTTTAATTTTTTTCCTAAATAATATTCCCCCCCCCCACAAAAACCCGAAGCCCTACTTCATATTTCATCTTTCAATTTACGCCGTCTACTCTCACTCTCAACTCATTTTCATTTTTCACGTAATGCACCTCTTCTCTAACTCTCACCCTCTGCTCTCCTCTCCTCTCACGCCGACGACCGACGACCGACGACCGACGACCTCACTCCTCGCTCCTCTCACGCCGACGATCTCACTCTCCACTCACGGTGCAAAACCCCATCTAAAATCAATGTACAAGCGCTCTCTCTCTCTCTCTCTCTCAGCTGCTCTCTCGCTCTCCCAAACCCAAGTCCTTCTTCACCCCAAACCACCCATCCCCAAGTTGAAGTGAATCAGTTTGACCCAAAGCAACCCGAGGCACCTCTGGTATGTTGTTGATAATACTGTTGTTTGATGTATTTGGGTTCTATATATGAAAGCTTCTGCTTTTATTTTTTTTCTCAAATTTCTATTACATGGGTTCAATTGACAGTAAAAATTAGATTAAGTTTAGAAAACAAACCGAATTTAAAGTGGGCAGCAGGTTTGCATAGTTGACAGGAACGAAAATGCAGTGGGCTTGATGAATTTGATTCCCTTATTTGCTATGTTGTTTGAGTTGTTATACGCTGTTGGCTGGAAAATATTGCTATTTGATGTATTTTTTGGAGCTGATTGAATTTGCCAGTGCTGTGTTGTGTTTTTTGGAGCTGATTCAATTTGCCAATGCTGTGTTGAGTGCTGTGTTGTGTTTTTTGGAGCTGATTCATTTTGTCAGTGCTGTGTTGTGTGTGTTATGTTTTAAATGTTGAGAATAACAGTAATATTGCAACGGTAATATTTATTTTAGCTCTCGGCACAATTAATGTAGGAATAGCTCCGGTAATATACAATAGCTAAAATGGATCCTCTTTTGGCTCTTCCGTTGAAAACCAAAAAATAACACAAACAGCCATTTATTTAAAAATATGGCTTTAAATGAAGTGATGGATGTCCCCGTTGGACCTGCCCTTAAATTTGCATATCAAAATGCAAGTGGTGATGGGCCTAAGAGCCGTGAACCATCATCGAGTTTAAAGAAGACTAAAGAAAGGAGCCCAAATTAACACATAAATGTATGGGCCAGAAAGCCTCATTAGGAGACGCCACCGTTTGATAACGAACGGTTATAAGCTGTATGGCCAATCCAATTAGGGTTTAAGGTGGGTTTTTGTGTTTCTCAGTTGATTTTCTTTCAATCCTGTCAATTTATTACTTAGAAGGCAAGCAGCCTTGCTGCGGGGGTGCGTATGGTTTCTGTCGGCTCAAAAGCTTTAGCATCAAGAAGAGCTAGGAGTTGCTGTAATTTGGTGTAAGATATGGGCAGGGAGGATAAATCATATAATCAGGGCAGTAAGAAAAAGGGTATGAGCAGGAAGACCAAGAATGACAGTTCTGGTTTTGATGCTGATCATTCCAACAAAAGTGTTTCCGGGCGGGCGACTGATGGAACTGCGAAACCCAGAAACTCATCAAAATATCAAAATACTTACTCTGAGCCACAGCCGTCAATTGTAAGGTACAGTACCTTCTACCTTACCTATGTTTTTGTTTTTTGGAAATATCTTTAAATTATTATGCCCCCCCCCCCCCCCCCCCCACCGTATAAGAATGTAACCGAGTAGTGGAATTTGCTTGTAGGAAACAGGTTGATCCTGAAACAACCAAATATTTTTCAGAGATTGTAAATCTTTTTGAAAGTGATGGGGTTGATTTGGAGGAGCGTCCTGTTATATGTGGCAATGCTCTTGAAGAAGCTAGAGGCAAAGAATTTGAGCTGGCAACTGATTATTACATAAGCCACACTCTGCAAATCCTACTTGAGGGCTGTAATGTGGACCATCTTTGCGATTTCCTCCGAGGCTGTGCAAAGGTCTTTCCTTTAATTTCAATGGATAGGTCCGGTTCTCATGTTGCTGAGACAGCTCTCAAGTCTCTAGCTATGCAACTTCAGGACGACGAGGCTTATTCTGTTATTGAAGAGACTCTAACTAATTTATGCAAGGTATTAATTAGGTGGCAGTCTTTACTTTTAAAACATGATGCATTTACTTCCCTTTTGTTCATACTGTTTATCAATATTATGCGCTTTTAGCTGTGTTTTTTCTCAACAATCATGGCTTGCACTGAGCGAATATTTTTGTTCAGCGAAATGGCAAAAAAATGCCAATGTCCTCTACATAGAAGAAGTAAATGACTAAGTAGAGTATGGTTTTTAATGACACTTACTTTCCCTTTAAATATGATTTGATCTTTGTCAGGTAACTATAACCAGTGATGTAATTATGTTATGCAATTGCTTTGGATCTCATGCTATTTTCTTTTATATTTGATTTGATCCTTGTCAGGTAATTGTAGATAGTCCTTTTGATATGATGTGCAACTGCTATGGATCTCATGTTTTCCGAAGTCTTCTTTGTCTCTGTGGAGGAGTGCCGTTAGATTCCCCAGAGTTCCATCGAGCAAAACCATCGATGATTTTGGCAGAGCGTTTGAACCTCAGTGCTTCTTCAGACCCTGGGAACAATTTATCACATCGTCATCAAGGATTTCCTGGTTTACTCAAGTTTCTTGTATTGGGAATGTTGAAATGCAGTGAAGAAGATGTGAAATCCCTTCTAGTTGATCAGTACAGCAGTTTGGTTTTGCAGGCATGTTGGAAAGTTTCCCCTTGAATCTCCTTGTGCTGTATCTTTGTTACATGCTTTATTGATGTTGTATGGAAATATGAAGATTAAGTGGCTATTACTTGATTTAGGAGTTCTAAGCTGAGACATACAGTCTCCAGAAGATTTTTCTGAGTTGTAAAAATCATCTTGCCAGTGTTCAACTAACTTTCTTATGCTTAGAAAGCTATTCTTGCTTTTCTTTTTCACTGTGCTCAGAGACTGTCACCCCCATACCCATAGACACACCGCCACCTCCCATGATGAGTTGGTGTTAAGGAAGTTTGTCCTGTGTTTGTTGCACTTTGCTAAGTGACTTGAGTTCTGCAAATTCTTGTTTGCTGGTTTAATTTATTCATTTGATTTAATTGTCTTAATCAAGGTCATGTTATTTAACTGGCATTTTGCTCTTGGCAGACAGCTTTGAAGTTATTTGCTGGGCATGATCAACAGTTGTTACAGATAATTCCGGTCCTACTCAACTGTAGAAAAGAAAATTTAACAGAAGGAAACTTCATAGAAATGACAGCGGTTGGTGGCATTGTAGAATTAATGAAAGAAGCTGCGTGTAGCCACTTAATGGAGGTGATTAACATATCAAATTGTTAATTCGGTAAATCATTGTGATCCATTAATTAGACACATGCATCCTATGTATCATTTCATATCCTCAAATTGCATCTGTATCGATGTGATTATGTTTTTACATTGTGCTCCTGATGTGCCTGATTGATTAGCATTTATTTCTACACTTTTCAAGTTTGAATCATAATGAAAAGGTTCTAATAGAAAGCTATTTGTTAATTTGATAATTTAAGTTTCCGAAATCTACAGGTAATCTTGGCAGTGAGTCCTGAAAGCTTGTATGATGAATTGTTCACAAAGATTTTCAGGAAATCTCTATTTGAGCTTTCATCCCATCATTGTGGCAATTTTGTCGTTCAAGCCCTAGTTTCTCATGCAAGAGATCAGGAACAAGTATGTTCTATAAGATTGCATCTCTTAACTCAGCCTATAGTTCTTACTTATCATCTTTTGAATGTTTGCTTAAATCTCAGCACAACTTACCTTTTTGCACCAAGATTAGGCTGTAATATCATGGGAAGTTCTTTTTCATGAGTTCAAGTTATTCTGGTAGATTAACAGGCTAGTACGATTTTACTATGTTTAGCTAACCATTATACTTTCACTCAACAACTAATATTCACGGTGCTAGAAGTTACAGTTTCTTTGAGTTCTGATGCAGTATTTTATCTTCTTGACTACTAGATGGAGTTTATCTGGGAGGAACTTGGTCCAAAATTTAGGGATCTTCTTGAAATGGGGAGGTCAGGAGTTATTGCATCGCTTATTGCTACAAGTCAAAGGCTTCGCACGCATGAACATGAGGTTTTTTACTCAAACACCTTTTCTTGCTTGACATTTTTTATTTTATTTTGATACATGCATATGTTAAAATTCTGAAATAATTTTAGGAAATAAAATTGAATTTTTTTGTCAAGTTGCTGAAAAACAATTTATATTAGATTAGTACACTAACATGTATTTAAAAGTAAAGGGAAGAATCATGATTAATACACACACAAGGGCATAATCTAACACTGGCAGTCATGCATTCTTCCTGTTGCTTGTTGTAGGTCTGTAAGGCCCTTGCCGATGCAGTATGTTTGCCAAATGAGTCTCCAAGATTTGTTGTTGATCGAATATTGTTTCTTGAAAGTTACTTTGCTTGTGTGGAAAAATCCAGTTGGAAGTGGCCAAGTGGCACCAAGATCCATGTTATGGGCTCTCTGATTCTGCAGACAATTTTTAAATTTCAAAATGTAAGTTTTTTTTGCCTCATTTCTGCATTTGTAATTGCTCAAGTCCATTACCATCTACTCTTGACCTTGCTGTATGCTTGCTTTTAAGAGCATAACAATAAAAATGATAGGGAAACAAAGCCATTATTGTGAGCCTCTGGTTTCATTTTGACTACTGATGAATCATGCTTATGGAGCACTGGAAGCAGTCCCTCTTTTGTCAGAGAATGGATGGTGTCATGTTGATGATGGGTCTTGCTTGTGAATTGAAAGAAGGAAGCTCCGTTTCTTTCCTTTCCAATTTAGTGACCAGCATCCTATGTTATGTTGTCTTGTTGGATGATGCCTAGCAACTGTGCCTAATGATGCCAACAACAACACCCCCACCAATTAATACATGGCCATTTTGTGACTGGTTCCATTCAGGACAGATTTGAAGCAAATATTTTTCCTTGCACAGTATGCATTTGGATTGATAGCTTTGCAATCATTATGCTATGGCCCCATCATTTGCCTCTCAAATTTGATTTTTCTTTTATGTGCTTGCAAGCGTGGTCTGTGCTCTTGGTGTACTTCGACATTTAACATACATTTACAAATTTTACAGTACTGGGTCCCTTATTCTTGTCCTGTTCTCAAACTCACCCAATATTCCCTTTTTTCTCACAGCCACCACCACTAGCAAATTCTACAACCACATGCTCCATCATAGTTTAGTGATTAGAAAGTGGTTGTATTACCATTCATGCACAGTTGCTTCTGTGCTTTAGTTCTATTGATCTTGAGCTGGAGACTTGGGGTAGACAGATTTACTAGTGGACGTGGTTGCCTTTGTCAATTAGCTTTGCTTTGAACCAATCTTTAACCATTGTATCTGTTCCTCCAAACCCACCTTGATATATTAGTTCATGCAATTCAATCTAATACAAATACAGTCAGTTTATTACTAATCTTCTTGTCCTTCTGTTGGAATTCATGAATCTGGGTTTGTTGGTTTGAGTCCTTGAGTTCTCAAGGAAATACTCTTTTTGTCTGTTTGCAATTGGTTCTTGTAAAAAAGCCTCTGGCTGGGAAAACAGGAAAGTGACTGTGGTGTTTTATGCTCTGTTGTGGTTTATTTTCCTTACCAACTTAGAAGTCTGGCAGATGATTTGACATTGTTGTGGCTATTAAGGATTGAAGTTAGCTCAAAGCCTGTGAGGCTTGTCTTCCTATAATTGCTTAGTTTTCTCATAGCCCTTGCTCGCTGAACTTTTTATTCAGATTGTCTGTTCTTTGTTCCGTGCTTCAAAACAATTAAGTGTGTATTTTTTTTATTGATACATGCTGTAGCTTATAGTTAAGCTTATTTATATGGGTACTTAACAGATCATTCTCACCAGGGGGGAGGGTGGTAATCATATCCCCTGTAGGAAGAGGCATGTGGGGAACTAAACAGTAAAGAAGTTTCTGATGGTATGAAGCTGGACAGGGTTACGCATTGTCTGTCACAGCCTACCCAGTTCTTTACCCTCATGTTGTTTTGGCTCATGCTTTCATATTCTTGACTATATTCACACACACACGTATTCATATGTGCATTGTATCTCTCTTCAAAAACTTCTTCTGGAACTAGGTATTGTAAAATTTCAAATGTGCTTCTTATGATCTGGCTACTTAGATGTTCATTACTGCAATTAATATTCATATTTATCTTATTTTATCATGGCGTGTTAGGAACCTCCAACATGCTCAGTTAACTCAATTGGCTTCTATTGGAGATATTTGGAAATCTTTTCATTCCTTGTTTTAATGTTTCATATGTGGCATTTTGGCAGCAACTCATACAGCCTTATATTACAAGTTTCACATCCATGGAAGTTGACCATGTCCTTGAAGCTGCAAAGGATGCAGGGGGAGCTCGTACAATTGAAGCATTTCTAGATTCCAACGCGACTGGAAAACTAAAGCATAGACTAATTAATAAGTATGTCATGCTACTACTGGATTGGCGGTTTATCTTTTTCAGGAGTTTTAATTTCTTCCTAGTTCCTTTATTTTTGGTTGAATAATAATTGAAGGAGTTGTTTTGGTAAAAAAAGGGTAACTTTGGGGTAAAAGTTTTATATGTTCCAGTCTAACCATGATAGAATCAGTTTCCAATTTTCTAATTATTTTTTCCCCTCACACCTTCAAGTGTAGTTGTTTTTCCTTCATTTTGGTAACAAAGTTAAACTAAGTAAAGCCCTTTTACCCTTGGTGACATGTAATGCAAAGTCAATCTTGAATATACTATTTTCTTTGAAAATATGTGGTTTATATCTCAGGTTTTTTACTATCCAGGATTCAGAGATTAAATCTTATATGGGAATCCAACATAGAACTCTTATTTTTCATCAATTCTGAATACTGAATTTTCTACTTAGCTGGTTATTCATTTCATTTCTCTCTTCTCCTTTTGTCTTATGTTGATTACTCTACTTCTGAAGGTTACGAGGACATTTTGGAGAGCTCGCAATGCACTCTTCTGGTTCATTTACTGTTGAAAAGTGCTTCAATGCCAGTAATCTGTCACTAAGAGAAGCTATAGCATCAGACTTGTTATCCGTGCAAAGTGAGCTTCCCAAGACCAAGCAAGGCCCTTACCTATTAAGAAAATTAGATGTTGATGGGTAAGTTATGTGAAATAATTTCTCATGTGAAATCTTCTTGCCTTTTGCATTTGTTCATGGGTAATAAGAGCCATGATAAGATTTTTCTGGTTTGTCCTCCCTCCAGTTAGGACCCTGTATTGTGATCTGAAATTTATTTACACGGGCCGTATGCAATAGGGAAAACAAGATGATAATTGATACTCATGGAGCATTTGGCATTTGCTGGCTGGTTTTGCTAGTTGACTATTTTGTTCATATTGGTTTCCCTTTGCCTTTGCTTTACTATGACAGATATGCTAACCGGCCTGATCAGTGGAGATCAAGACAAGCATCAAAACAATCAACTTACAAAGAGTTTCATGCTGCATTTGGATCTGGTGAGGCCAAGTCATCAAAAAGTGACTCCTTCCTTGCTGATACTTCCAAGAGCACATCACTCACAAAAGGAATAAAGGATGTGAGGAAAGAGATTGATCATCATTTGGCCTCATCAGAGAAACACGTAAAACAGGCTGTGGTTGATGATGTCATGAAAGTGAAAAACAAGAAGCACAAGAGGGGTCATGGTGGTGCCTTTGAGAAAGCATCAGGGAGTGTAAATCAGAAACCTTTTCTGTCTGTTGACCTGAAGAAGAACAAACGACATAGTCAAGAGGAGCGATCTAAAGCTTCAAGAAAGAAGTTGAAAGTTTGATGGTATGAATTCTCTTCTTCTGACACTTTTGGAAGGCCTCACTTTTGTTGTGTAGAGCATATATTGTAGCAATTTAGTTGCAAAGATTGTTGAGTACTGGAGTGAAGGTGCAAGTTTTGTTAATTTATTGCATTTTTTATCTTGCTCTTAGCTTCATAGTTTATTCAGTCTAAGAGTATTTTGCTGTAGTCTGGAATGTGTGAATCATAGACCTTTTCAAATAACAGATGAAATTATCATTTACTTTTACATATAAGAAATTGATAGGTTTACATTTTACTGCAAAACTTAATTGTCTATGCCTGTGGTGGCAAATTGTAAATGCGATACGAACTACAATTACTTTTGGCTATTGACATTAACTCTAGTCTACGTAAAAAGGGGTCTTAAAGAATGAATGGAACAAACGCAAACAGAAAAAGAAAAAAGGAGCATCTACACTCAATGCTGCAGAGGCCCTGAATCTTCCGGTTTGTGATTCCTTCAGTTGCCCAATGTAGGCTTGCACCTGGGACAAAATTACAGGGTATTTAAATCAATTACGAGAAAACTGCAAATGGTGGAAAAGGTCTTGAAACTGTTTGTTCTCGTGAGTTACTTGTTCTGTGTGGGATTTGAATTGCTCGGAGGTATTCTTCTGAAGCTTGAACCAATTGTCTTAAATGGGCGCTTATTTGCTTGCAAATCTTTGGAAGCTTGCGAAGTTGAGGCCTTGCTTGACATTGAAGTGGTAGATGGTGGTGCCAAAGAACGATCCTCTGCTTGAACTTTGTTTAACCAGGCAGAAAAAAGCAATGAAAGAATAAGAGCAAGAGCAGCCATCGCTCTACAGTGTGACTTCATTTTGCTGGTGGTTTGCTCTTTGTATGTTGGTAAGTGAAGTGAATGATTTCTGATATGATAGAATGAGACCATGTAGTAGTTCATATTAGTAGAAGTGATTTATACCCAACTTGACTGATTTTTTCCCTTTCAAATTACTAGTAAAAAATCAATTGGGATCTGATAGCAGTGGGATCATGTGCTTTTTCTTTGACTGTTACATGTCTAGTGCGTCTGAACGATTTTGATTGCTTTGTAAAAACATTTGTTAGAAGGTCATGTGGATTTACCACGTGATCTCAACACTAGTCCTTTTGGGGAAGCTAAAAGGATCAGTATTATATTGTGTGATTAGGCGCTGCTCCAAACTCCAATCCAAGAACAGTGACATTAGCACAATGTTGGATCTATAAATCTTAGAAATATGTTTGGTAACAGCTGTTCCTGGCAGATAATTCAGCTGCAAATGTTCCAACGTTGTCCATGGGATGGCGACGAGGTCTTCATTCGCAAAAGCTTCATTATTCAATGGCTATGCTTTTCCAAGCATGCCCGGAATTTTGTTTCATCGAATACATCCTAAATTTATCATGATGATGTTGCGTTTTGTACCAATTTTATTATTGTTTTTTTATTATTAATCTGAGGATCCAAACTTTTAAATTTGAAGTTTTTACTATCGATAGATCAGTTAGATGATTAATTATATTAAGAGTAATGCGTCGATATTATTTTTTTGGGTGCCCCCAAGTTTTTTTTTTACAAGGAAAATAGTGATAATACTGCGTCTTTTACCCTATCACGTTATCACCGATCACCACATTTTTGTCAGAGGCTGGAACTTTGGGTGGTGCGAGGGAGGATAATCAAATGTAAAATATGTTAGATTCTCCCTGGACAGGGACGAATCCAATGGAAGCAGAACCGTTCTCTGGTAATGATAAAACTTGGTCCCTTTTCTTTAGAAAATCTTGATATAGTCCTTGAAAGAATGAAATTTATGAAAATCTCTCTCGAAGATCTCTTTACAGCTTCAACCCTCCAAAATATAAAATTGACTCCTCCAATAACAAGATGACACATCCTCTCCCCCCCAACGCCAATGATCCTGGATTTGCTCCTATGTTAGAAACCAACAAAATATGTGAAACTTGGAATCCGAGATCGAAAGAATGTTATTCTTATCAATCGAATTAACCACTTAGGCATTTCCGAGTAATTATTTAGGTATGTAAGAGCCGAGAATTATTACATTACTATTCATTGTTCTAATGAGCAAATGCAAAACACCTGTGAATGTTTTCTACTTCATTACCAATTTGCTTAACTAGTTCAAACTCATGGAGCTGTAAGCAAATGAAGTTAATGCTTAGGGTTCCAGAAAGTTACTCTTGATTCTTACGATGAAGGGAAACAGATTTTATAGCCTTATCCAGTGATATGGTGAGGTTTCATTTCTCCCACTGCAAGTATAGTTTGGCGTTTGGAAGAATCCCACTAAGAAATATCCCATTGTTATTTGGAATGGGGATGAGTCGATGACAGGAGGAAAGCGAAGAGATTTGTTTCTCAGGAAAACCTTAGCATTGTTACCAGATGATTTGAGATATGGTTCTTTCATTCATGGCACATAGTGACTCCGTTTTTTACATCATTTTTGCCTCTTGTGTTTTGTTTTTTATTTGCTCTCTGTTGCTTTCTGTGATCATAATTTTACTAATTTACTGATGCGTTTTGTTGATGTTATGTATCTGTTTCAGACATGAAGTGGGAATACTTGGCATCCCCCATACCCCTTAACAGCTGTTATTAGGATGATCCTTCAAAATTTCTTTCTCAGATGTTACGATTGCTAGTTCTATATCATCATTATTTAATTTGTGCTATCAGCTGGTTTCTTTTTTGTTTATAAAAATACTTTTGAAAAGACTTGGAATTTTTTTAATGTTATTATATTGTTTAGATGGCTGGCTCCTCTAGTGTTTCCACTTTCGAGCATATCGCCAGCTCTTCCAAGTTCATATTCAAGGCTATAAATCAAGGGTGTTTACGATAACTGCAAGCAACAAGCATCAACTTACTTTGTGACGATCCATCCCTGGCTAGCTTGCTGAGTTCGTTTAAAACTGATAGGAAAGTAATCATCGGAATGATTCCATCTTATTACCTTCCTTTCCTTAAGGATTTGTTAGCTGGCCAGATTTTCTGCTGATTTTGAGTGCTTCCTTCGGTTAGGACCACGGTGAGTTCTCCAACCAACATACCCACCAGTCCTTTCCTTACTAAATATCAGCAGGAGGTTGCATTGCCATTTCAACCACCAAAAAGCTCTCTGTAAATACAACTCCTTGAAGTATCGGCCTGGCGGTTGGCCTTACCTTTCTTTCGTTCTTTTTTCATTAGCAGAGGGCATATTTCAATTATCCTTGGCGTCTTCTTTGTGCTGCATCTATTTCTCCCAGCTTCTTCTCTTTACTAAAGAAATAGCTCAAGGTGGACAATTGTGCACTTCATCTTCTGCCTCTTAATATCATTGAACTGCTTAGTTTTTTTGTATTCATTGACCCTCTTTTACAAAATAAATTGATGGCTGACTTCTTTCGCTGGATGTTCTTTATGTGATGCCTTTGATTGTGTTCGCGTAATTTAACCTTGAAAGCTTTGGTTTATGTTATTGACTCCTAAGATTTCCAGGCAAACATGAATAAATCTCCAATGTACCAAAACTACGAGGCAAGCGATTATGGTGCCTACGAGTTTGATCCTCAAGTTGACTTCACACAGGTAAGCAGACTGTCTCAGCTTTTAACTAGTTCTCACCTTAGTTTCTAAACATAGAACTGAAACTAGTTATCAATTCGTGGAGTGTTATAGATTTAGTAAGAAAGACATATTTGTATCCTAATAACTAGTTTTCTAGCAAATCAAGTTCTATGATATGATATTGGATCGTAGAGGCGAGTGTCATTAGCTGAGTATACTGTTTTAAGCATCTCTGAGTAGCTGTTAGTTTAGCATTTAACAGACAAGAGAAACGTTTTTTAAGACTGTCTTCTAGTTTTTACTTTAACGTTACAAGTTTACAACCATGATCAGTTCTTGGGAGAAGCAAGACAACATGCAAGAGAAATGAATCTGCAGCCAGTGCCACCACATCCAGGATCTGGAAAAGAAAGAGTGGAAGAAGAGAAAAGGAGCAGGGGGTCCCGGAAACACTCTCTTCTCAAATGGTGGAATGCTGAGAAAAAGACCAGGCCTGTCGTAGAACCACCAAATAGCTCTACCATTTCAAATCCAAGGAGTGGCAGAGGAGTTGACGTAAGACATCGGCGACAAACATCTGGGCCACTAACTAATCTTTTCAACCGTTCCAAGAACATGGAGAAGGAGATCCCTTATGTGTGCCTTGACCACCTCAACAATCCTCATGGTGTCAAGGCCTGTGGACCTGTTTACTTCGTAACTTAGATTTCGGCGACAAAAGCTTTGCTGTGAAACTTCATCACTTTCCATAGTGAAGCAGCTCTTGGCCGAAGGATGGTGACAACTGAGTGTATCAGATCATTCAGAGAGGCAGATACAACTAATAACTAAAATCCCAAGTATCAGCTTTAATTTGTGCACATTAGATTATATGTAATAGAAAGAGATCGAAAACAGCACAGCCTGTTAGTTTTATTCTATTTCTGTCTCCTTCTTCTTGCTTTTATTTATTTATTCAAGACTGTGCAACTCAATTAAAGTAAAAAACAATTCCAGGTAGCCATTTGTTTAATATAAGTTCTTTTTGTCTGTTTTAATTCACATGATTTTATGCTAATTGATTTAAACTTTGAAGTTATTTATAAATTTACTAAAAAAATAACTAAATAATTAATACAATTTCTAGTAAACTCAATAACTTATGAAATAATATTTATATTCATAGAGTGGTTCATACTCTAATTACATCATTTGAGCTCTATGCCTATTGCCTCATATGCGCATATGCTAATCCAAATTGCTAAATATTTGATGCATATGAGAAAAATAAAAAAGATGAGGGATTTGGGGGCACTTCATCTCCAAATTGCAGGACTTTTTTTATACTAAATTGACTGTAGACGCAGGAGTTTATCAAATTGAACACACCCACATCACTGACACCTTATCCATTTTGAATCCAACTCCCAAGTGTCAACATGAAGGAATTTCCACTATTTGACACACAGAAAAAGGGACCGAAAGCTGCGAAATAAAGCAAAAGATCGGCTATGAAAAAGGACAGAGAGTCTGCCGAGAATAGAATTTGTGTTTAAAAATATTTTTTATATTTATTAGTATATCAAAATAATATGTAAGACTAAAAATTATTTAAAAACTCGATTGAATCTCAATACTAAACGGGGTATAAAACTCAACTTATATGGTAAGACTGCTGGTGTTGTTGCCCATCCGGCCTATTTTTGGTTTTTGACTTATGCGAAGATGCTATCAAAACCCCGTCTTGTAAATGTTAAATAAATATTTTACTTAAAAATTTAAAATTCAAGGGAAAATGATTCTTATATATAATATTATAACTTTGTTAACTTATCGAATTTAAATTTCATTATTTATTTTTATTTAATAAAAATTAAATATAAAATAATATGAATCTATGTTAATTTTAAGTTCAAAAAACTTTAAAATAAAAAATTATTAAAAAATAATATAAAATATATTATATAACATCACCTAATTATTTAAGTTTCTAAATATTAAACATCTACAGTAACACAAAATTTATCCAATTTAGAGAGCAGTAATACAAGTGGGCTGCTCTAAGGTGCGTTCGAAGGTAAGTTTCAACATCTCTGGAACCTGTCCAACACTTGAGGCAACCCAGTTTTGTGCAATATATCGATGATTTCATACATATCTGAACTCTGAAGTGCATTCAACCCGTGGCATGTGAATCATAAAGCTTAAACAAGGAACAAATGTATTAACAACTCTATAACAGATGAATCAGCGTTGGAACAGAAAAGTACAGAATTACATTTTCTGTTGAAAGAGATACGTTGGTTCATCAATTTAAGCAGAGAAGCCTGGTGGGCCACTACTCTATACTAGTCAAATATATTCATTTCATACAAACGTCGTGAACTCTGTGGCGAGATCAGAGTTACCAGCAAGAACTTGCGCAACAGGCTAATTACACCTTGCCATTTCAGCGTCAAGAATCAAATGACACTGAGCTAATCGACCACAGAAGTCTCATTCACCTTCAATAAGAAGCACCAATTCTCAAAATGTCGGAACCCAATGATGCCGAGATCATGCTGTATCTTCAGGCATCTATAGCTAATTCCAAGACCTTGATTAAACATCAACAGAACCATTGGAACAATTAGGAGGTACCCTCTTCTCCCTGCTCAGGAGTCTCTTCAATGACCTCAGCCGCGTAGGCGTTGGCAACTTGGGTTCCTGGTCTTCAGCAAGATTATCATTAATTTGCACAGGAACATCAATAACAACCATCTCATCATGCCCCCCACCAGCTGAAGATGAAGATGATGGTACAGAAGATGCTGAAGGTCCTTCTTCCATGGAACCACCACCAGTGCTTACTTGAGTCTGATCCCCCCAAAACAACACGTTTGTAGGAAAATCTGGAGATTCCATTGAATACCCAGAAATCAAAATTTCCTCTGGAGACTGAATGTTCAGCTCCAAATCATTGAGGTTATTGGTACCACTAGAGACTTGAGCTTGTGGTGCTACTGAGCTTCTGCAAAGAGGACAAGTAGAATGAGACTGGAACCACATGTCAATACAATCATGATGGAATCCATGGTTGCATTTAGGCAACAACCTGGCCTTTTCTCCCTCTAAAACATCAGATAAGCAAACAGCACATTCTAGTCCATCCGGGAAATCTTTAGACTGGAAAACCACTACCGGTAAAGATCTTAGTATAGAGAGATCTAGCCCTCTTCTCACTGGGTCTTGATCAGGGGTAAAGACGAAGCGGCGGCGGCGGCGGCGGCGAGATTGTTGAGGTTGAGTGGGTTCTTCTACGTGCCACCAAAACCATTTTGCATAAAGATGAAGAAAGATAACAAAAACCACCACCAAGAACAGAACTATGATTGCTATAATCATAATCTTCCCTGCTATTTCAACTGTTGCCGAGTCATCCAATCTTCCCATGACGGATAACAAATTGTAACTCAAAAGACTCAAACTTTATGACTGAAAATGAGCAGAGGAGCAAGCCCAGTTGAGAATTTCAAGAGAATGAAAGAACGCTTCAAAAATCAAATGGAGTTTCTTTGAATGAACAAGTATAAAAGCAGACTAAGAAAAGTAGCAGAAACTGGAAAGTGGAAAAATGGGCGAGTGTGTCCGATAAGAATGGTAAATCAGAATTGAAAGATTGGTGGCTTGGACTTTTGAAGAGGAACAGAAGAAGTAGACGACGATAATTGGGTCTGAATTTTGAACATTAAGACTTTTAAAATTAAGCAAACAAATGCCGGCCAAACTCTCTTCACCCTTCAAATACAGAAAGACTGTCCCTTTCTTTACTCACAGAAGTTGCGTCCGCTACTGTAGGAGGTCCATCTTTTTGACCTTTCATCTGCTCTGTTTACGCCCTACAAGTTAGAATCTACATTCCTGTGCTTCCCTTCTCCCCTTTACACTTGATAAAACAATTAGCATTCCATAATAAAGCCCTATCAAGCAACTGCGCAACAGGATCATGCCTTGATTTGAAATTGTAATTGGATTAAAAATTTTAAACTCAAAATTATTCAATCATTATTACATACTATAGCTACTAATCAAATTCTTAATTTTTCCTAGAGTGGCGGTATTGCTGTAATTTGACTACAGTTATAATTCCTTTTCTGGTGTACGTACGCCAATGGTTCCTTCTAATCTACATGCAGCAGCACTAATTTTTGAAATAAAAGTAGGTTATCGAGGAATCTAAAACAAGCATACTTACATGTTTCCATCCAATCATGTTTTTTTTTTTTTAAAAAAAAAAAATTAATATTTTAATATATTTACATCGTCTTTTAATATGTTGATTTTTTCTAAAAAAAATTATTTTAACATGTTTCAAAAAAAAATAATTTCTATCGCATGTTAAGCAGTTGTGTCTAAATTTCTTATTTTTTATTTAAAATATATCAAAATACTTTGTTTTATTTGGGTAAAATACAGATTCACATCATGAGACTTTGCAGGAGATGCCCTCGTCGAGAAACAGGGGAATCTGGCTATGGAACCCATTTATTTTACGCAAAAACTCATCTTCGTTACATTGCTGTGCGACAGGTTGATTTGCCATGAAAAATTGTGCCTTTCATTTTCTTTTGCTATTTTTATCTTTCTTCTGATTATTAAAAAATTAAATTATCATGTGTGATTTTATAATATAATATCTAATATTTTATAATATATCTATTAAGTTGAATTTTTTTGGGGTTTTAAATTTGTATAAATTTATGTTATTTTATATTTAATTTTTATCAAATAGAACGAAAATAATGAAATTCAAATTTATGAATGTTGAGTCATCAAAGTTTTGATATCTTGTTAAATAATTATCCCACCTAATACTAGATAAAATCTTAAAATATAATTTCTATTATTTTCTAGCATTAATTAATTTCCCCATGTGCATAATTCCCAAATCAAATCAAAATCATGCTGGTGGCTTGCCAGAGCCATGGTCTCCATGAGGTTGCTTGAATGCATGCCAGACTTGAACCCCTTCTTCTCTGAACACAAGTTTAACAATTAATTGAATACCAAATTGTCTGCTGCTACTAGGGACCGAGCCGGCCGTGTTGCTCAAGCAATTGAAACTCTTAAGCCAGTCAAAAGGGTACTGTTTGTTAAGTTGTTGGTCAACATAACTGGTACAATATCACAGTTATTGCCTCTTTAATACCAGTCTCCTTCACCCTTCTCTGTGGGTTTCTGCTATACTTCGAAAAAATCAAAAAGCATCGCTGTTGAGTGATCAGAAAGGTGTTCTGGTGCTTGACTTGGTCATCCAGCCATGGCTCAACCACGCTTTCGTCTAATGTTTGGCGTGTTGTTTTGGAAATACATTGTGGAATTTTATAAAATCATTTTGGAAAATTATATTAGCTGTTTTCGGAATATATATATATATATATATGGAGACATCGTAGAAGCCCCCGTGAGCAGATGCCGGATAAAAGGCATAGATGCATTGCGGGATTCATGCTTGAGCAATTTGAAAGCTTAACCAGAATGGGATCGAGGCTAAGATCTTTTCACATGGGTTATTAAACACTTTTCAAACACAAATTTCAAGAAATGTGAACACCTAATCCCCGGATTGTTCGTCCAAAAAACCCGCTAATCACCACCTGCTTTTGACGTTGTCGTCAACGAAATTTGACTTCTTTTTCACCCCCCGCCCCTCTCTTTTGTAATGATAATTATCGGCTTATTACTAGTTTTTCACTGTAAGTTTTCGGCGGGCTATACTAGTTCTTGCAAGGAAAAAAATGTTTGACGATAAATGAATTAATTTCTTTTAGAAATTTAATAATGTTGACCTTCGAAACACTTGCAAAAAAAAATTAAAAAAAAATTAAAGCTAAATTTAAACATAATCTAGAATTAAATAATGAAATTAGATAAAAAAAAAAAAACAATTCGAGCAAACATAAGTCAGTATGGAAAACTCATGACTCGGGGTTAACCATAAAGAAAGCAAAAAAATAAAAATAAAAAAAAATAATGTCCAATCTCCAACAATCCAAATATAGAAAAAAAGTCAACAAAACAAAACACCAATAAATCTAGGTAAGGTTGCCAAACTTCAAGCAAAATTCTAGACAAAACAAAAATAATTATGAATGTTATTTCTAAAATAAAAATGTTAAATGGTGAACCCAAAAAAACATTATATGTTAAAAAAATGACTTCAAAAAGAAATTGAAACTAACATGTACAAACCCATGATCTAAATCATGAGATCTTGTAACCTCACTAAAAAAATCATAAAAGTTAATATTCAACAAATTGATTGTTGAAAGATTAAATCAAAAAAGAAAATGTTACATTCCCAAATGTTATGAAGACAAAAAGGGAAAAAAGATCGATTATTCGAGGAATCTACAACCTCCAAATTCTTATTTTTAGAAAAATTGTTTGCTCCTTTATTATTAATACTCATGGCTTAAATACTAATGGAAACAACTTAATTATCGATTTAGAAGGACACCAATAAACATAACTACTACCTAATTAGCTGATATTCAGTAGATAATCCTAATTCGATTTTTTTTGCAAACCCAACACTAGTTATAACTGATCCAGACAACTATGCAAGTTACTGCATGAGTCGAACCCAATCTGGTAATTTAACTAACAACCGAATCATACTTAACAATTATACCGGGTATTTTGATTGTAGACCGCCCACTTATTATCACAGCTGACCCGGACATACTTAGCCAAACTATCCAATACTTAGTTGCAACGGAACTCCCCAAACTAGCCATGCTGGCATGACTGAAGCTAACTTGACACAATGGAAAGCTGCCTTAATTAATTTAGCGCGTGACGGAAAACTAGTTTAAAAAAGATTAGAAAAATATTGATATCAATTTAGGTTAACATTTTCTACCAATGACTCAAGTCATGAGATTGTGTTCACCATACTGAAAAGAATTACAAAGCTCAATCCTAACAGGTTCAATATTGAATAATGAAAAAAAAATATTATTTTTTTAAAAAAGACTTGAAGAAAGAATAGAATTGAATGAATGAAGACCAAACTTGACATAAAAAAACTAAATCTTGTATAAAAATCAAATGAAACTATATGCTAGGAAATGAAATTGAAAAATATCAAGAAAACAAACCGGCTTCAAAACAAAAAAAAATACAATGAATAAATGATAATGAACCTTTTAAAACTTGCTAGTTGGCATGATCATCAAGGAGTGAAGAAGGAAAAGAAAAAAAACTTATTAAAGCTCATATGCTGCCACAAACACACACGCCTTACCATAAAAAAAAGCATCGTTTGTGACTACCAACAACATCGTAAAAGTTGTTGTTTGGCTACCAAAATATGTCTCAAGCACCGATTAAAAACCGTGGAAGCTTATAATTCATCGGCGACGGAGTTGCATGTGCCAACCTATTTTCTTGTATGATTATTCATTCTTCATACTTGTTGCGGTAAACTTTTTTTTTTTTTAATGCTTATTTGCTATTTTTAAAATTGTTTAATTCAATCATATTGTTTATAATTAATAATCAAGGACATTTTCGGTACAAAGTAAAGTTTCTATCAAATATTAAAACATTTAAACAGTGTCTGATTGCTTGAAATTTCACAATACTTTATAAAACTGTGATTTAGCCCCACCTTTTTCTTTTCTTTTCGAAAGAGACATACGGTAATTGAAAATGACTTCATTGCTAAACCACCGGTTGCTTGCACATTTGTCTTTTAGTGTAGAGACGAGTCAACAAGAGCAAAGTTAGACCAGACCCTCCTTTTCATACGGTAATTGTTTTTTATTTTTTAAATAATCATATAACATGGTTTTTACCACGGCAGAAATAAACAGCTGATTAATCTAATAATCAGAGGAGCAAATCCTGGAGATTTTATATTTCGTAATGAAATTATTTTGTTTTAAGTAAGTGAATAAATGAAAATATAAATCTCGGAAATCATGCGGTGGCCTGATCTTGCCCACCGTTCCATACAGCATCATTAAGCCAAATCCTTTGCCACCATTTTGGGCTTTAGTCTCCATTGATACCTAAGTCTGGAGATTAAAAATAATAATAAATGTCAAAGACAAAATGATGGCTTTTGAATTATAAGATTTAACCTAATCATGGGCATTAATGGTTCTCAAGAGCGTTTGAAAGCACAAACACAGACGTGCTGCTTGAAAGGATTAACCTTTTCGTGTAAAAAGGAAGCCTCGCTTGCCTGCCAGTTCGTGTAAAATCTCCCTCCCTCTGTTATATATATATATATATATATATATATACACACACACACACTGCAGGTAAAAGAGAAAGAACGATAATTACTTATGTTAATTATCAAAATTAATTTGGCATCATTAATTGATTTAAAAATCGATATAAAATAGATTTTAAGGAGAGATGTTCTGCATATTTTGCAGCAGCTCATTTGCCTTCTTATAAGTTGTTTTCTAGTTTCATTTGCCTTATTAGAATCTTAAAATTTTTAATTACAATAATTTTATTTGCACTAAGAGATAAATAATACAAATTTAAAAATAAATAGTTAATTATCGTATAAATCAGATTATAAGTGCTTCAACAAATAACCATGACAAAACAATTAGTTTAATTATTGTTTATGCTATTTTATTTATATTTTAAGGCTGTAGTTTCATTTTATATTTTAAGAATAATTGTGCATAACTCGAAAGTTAATTCTTGCATGAAAAAAGTAAGCCTCACATGCAGGCAAGTTCGTTTAAAAATCTCTTCAATTATTGTTCCTTTATTTATTTATTTATTTATTTACATCTGTTAAAGAATATTTATTTATTGATTTGGTCATGAATGACTAAATAATTTCAATAAATGAACCATTGCTTGTTTTTATTTATAAGGTGACCTGTAAAAAAATTGATAATGAAACTGGTAGTGCTTTTTATTTTTGAAAAATTAATATTATTCAAGAAAACATAAAATATAAATACTTTTTTTAAGGGATAACAATTGGATGAGAAAATAAATCCCCCTTTCCTCTCTATTATTGCTAGAGATTAGTGTTGGAAACATGGTTGATGTGTATATTTGAGATAAATGTAAAACTTTATTGAAAAATATTTTTAAATAAAAATAGTTTAACGTAGAATATTAATATCATTAAAATAAAATAAAATTTCTCAAAAATTCTTGTTTGATATGTTTTGTTAAAAGTAAAAACAGAAGTTAAAAATGTTTCGTAGGTTATTAAGGATGTGTTTGGTATTATTTTTGTTTTTGTAGTCAAGGTTTTAAAAAAGCAGTTTTATAGAAAAACACTTTAGTTGCGATTCAAAATAATTTTTAAAATGTTTTGTTAAAATTATAGTTGACTTTGAAGTGAATGAAAAATAATTTCAATTGTTTGGTTACTAAGCTTTTCATATTTCTTTCAACTTGTGAAATTACTTTACTATATAATAATAATAATAATAATAATAATAATAAAATATAATTAATAATTCAAGTAAATTAAACATTTATTTTTATTCTCCCATTCAAGAATTTGTAGTTTTAATTGTATTAAAAAATAAACAATAAAACTCTAAAAATAAATGATTGATTCTTAATGATAGAAATTCTCATCCAAATTAGAATATAATTGTTTCAATAAGTAGGTATTATATAACAATCTGTTTAATTATTGCTTATGCTATTTTATTCAATTATGTTTTAAGGCTCAGTCTCATCTTATATTTTTAGAATAATTTTGCACACTTAGTTTTATTTACATGCATTTCTCATATAGTTAAACTAGACAAGAAAATAATAACAAAAAACTAAATAAATGCCTTGTGCTCCACTTCATATCAAACCAAAAAGGTTTTATTTATTTATTTATGAGAAGAGAAATAATTTAATTATATGGCGATAATATTTTTTATGAGAAGAGTAATAATTTAAATATCATTGAAACAAACTAATTTGTTAGTGTAATTCATCATTTCTTATCAATGTTTTTATTTCCAGCAATTTTTTTTATATATATATGTTATTCATTTAATAGAAATAAACACAAAATCAGAATACATATCCAAAAAAAATTAAAATAATTTAAAATAAGATAAAAAATATTTATTAACTTAAAACCCCTGATGGAGAAGAAATTGAAAATACAATTATTCGAGAACCAAATAAAAATTAAACAATATTTTATTGAATACCCAAGACGCTACACTGCACTACACACAACCATGTTTATGTGGGCTATTCTGAATTTACCCGAAAGCTCGATGCTAAAGCCCATTAATGTGAAAACTGGATCAGCCTATAAATCTAAAAATACCAGCCCATTAGGTTTTAAGATTGACAATTATCAGATTGACTCAAAAGTCCATGGGCTGCTGCTGCTACTCTTCAGCAACCAATAGACAGACGAACACCACCCTTTCAGGCTTTCACTACGTGTGGCTCTCCCGCTCTGTCCCCTCCACTTCTTTCAAGATTCTGCGTCTTACCCTCCTCCTTCCATTCCTTCGAAAATAAAACTATACACCCGTTTTCACCCTCCCTGACATTTTTTTTAATCATATAAGAGTAGAAAATCTTGAGTCTGTTTCTCAACAGCTTCATGTATTACAGGTGCCCATTTGAGCTAATTGGTTTTGCTTTTAGCTGAATGACCTCTCATCAATGCCTTTACTAGGTTCTTTCTCTTCCCCCCTCTACTTTCATGCCTTTCTTATTAAATCCTCGTGCTTTTTCTTTATAACTTTGGCAAGATTATGGTAAGTTAGCATTTTTTCCGTTCCCAGATAGCTGTACGATTTTTTCTACAAGATATTCACTCAAAGTATAGCCACTTCTAACTCTATATCTGTGTAATTTACTGTTATAATCCAGGGTTTTGCGGTTAGCAAAGACGTTTGCTACATATTGTATGATATTCCTCTGCTTTTTTCTTTCACGTGCTTTTTCATTATTGTCTCTCGCCGCTGACTTTTTTTTTTTTTTTTTTTTTTTGTATTGTAATTGTACAAAAGATTGGTGTTAGCATGCAAGTTTCGTCCTTTTATTTGGACTCTCTTGGGTTTTTGGGTCTTCATTGCCTATATGCGGTGAACTTGTAGGAGTACTTTTCGTATCACGGAATTTGTTAATGGTTGGTTTCGGTGGGCAGATATTGCTACTGCTCAGGCTTCCTTGCAAAATCATCTGGGTCTACTAGGGGCTCAAACCAATGCTCATTGCAAAGTTTTTTCAAGCCCATTTACCTTTGGTGATGATAAGAGGCTGTTATCACATGGGAAATCCATCAAATTCCGTAGAAAGATAAATGCTTTTGAGAGGAGTAAGCTTCAGATCAAAGCTGTTGCTACCTTTGAACCGAAGTCTTTAGTTCGCAAGGGAGATGGAAAAAGGAAAACAAGTCTTGAAAATGAACAAAATGCTGCCAATTCAGATAACTTGCTTGCTCAAGTTGATTCTTCAGGTGAAGACTCGATGGCATTAGATGACAAAGAAAAATTGAGACGGAAAAGGATTTCTAATGCAAATAAAGGGAACATGCCCTGGAACAAAGGCAGGAAACATAGTCCTGGTAAGTAACAACTAAATTCATTTTGTTTTCTTCATTTGTCATTTTGTTTTCTTCATTTGTTGACTTGTAATTTGGTGATGTTACTAAAAGATTTTAATACATGTGCAGAAACCCTTCAGAAGATTAGAGAAAGGACAAAGCTTGCAATGCAGGATCCTAAGGTGATGTCATGTAAGAATAATTTATATATTCCCCTGGCATGATGTGATAAGCTTACAATCTACTCTATAATTGGATCCAGTTTTCAGATGAATAAACTTTGATACAAGCTTAAGCAAAGGAATTGGTGAGAAGTTTTCTAGGACATTCAATCCCTTTGTCCCTTGATTATTGCTTTAAAAATGTAGGCTTATGTGGCTAGTCAGCTGAAAATCTTCCTAAAAACTGCAAACATCCCAAAATAATGCTAGAAGAGTATGCTTACTTTTGTGTTTCAAAAGTGTTTTTGGAAAGAATTGATATTTTTCATTTGCTTCAAATTATTATTTTTTGGTGTCTTCAAGTCATTTTGACGTTGTGATATCAAAAATAATTTTTTAAAGAAATAAAAAAATATTTTTTTAATGCATTTTTAAGTGAAAAATACCTTGAAAATCAATCATTACCACAATACCAAACTAGCTCTTACTCTCCCATATCTCGCTGGTTCTCACAAAGTGCCAAGAAGGTCGTTCTTTGACAGTAAATTGTTATATTACATTAGTCTATGGTGTTGGGGTGGAATTAATTTTGAGTAGCCAGGAGGATTTACTGCAATGACCAATGATTGACCTTCGCATCTGAATTGTTGTGCAAAATGTTAAGAAAAAACTGTAGTTAGCAGCTGATTGAATCTTTTGACCTTTAATTAGTTTCTCTGTTCTTTTGAGTTCATGATTTCCCTCGATCGATTTACTTATGGTTCATCCAAGATGAACCTTTCCTTTTCCTGACCATTCATAAGCTAAATGATCTTCTTCTGCAACACACCTTCATGGACAATTTTACTTTTAAAAGATTGTTTTAGCTAATGTATTGGATACAGCATTAAGGTATGCATGATATGGCTTCACAGATTTTTCATATGATGACTCTATGAATATGATTGACATGTTAAATTGTATAATTCACTTAACATCTGGCTATGCAGATCAAGATGAAGCTAGCCAGTCTTGGACATGCACAGAGGTGGGTAATTCTCTGTTTGCCTCTTTTGCTACAAATCTGATTTAATCTACCATTTCTGCTGCTAACGCTAATAAAGGTTCTGTCACTTAACTATCTTAATTTGCCTTCTACATTATTTTTTACCTGGATAAAAGATTCTGACTGGAAGTTGAAAATTGTGCACTATTTCCTGTTTTCTTACAGCAAAGAGACAAGGGAGAAAATTGGGCATGGAGTTAGGTTGGGGTGGCAAAAACGCCGTGAGAAGCAAATGATGCAGGAAGGTTGTTATTTTGAATGGCAGAATTTAATTGCAGAGGCTTCAAGAAGAGGCAATACTGGCGAGGAAGAGCTGCAGTGGGGTTCCTACAATATTTTAAGGCAACAGCTTGAGGTTGAATGGGTTGAGAGCGTTCAACAAAGGAAAACATCGCCTAGGCCAAAAGGTAGCAAAAGAGCACCAAAATCCCTTGAACAAAGAAGAAAAATATCAGAAGCCATTGCCGCGAAATGGGCTGATCCTGTGAGTTCTTTCTGGTATTTTTGATGCTACATGTCTCCTCCAATGAATGCTGATCCTGAATTCTGATACTGGACCATTAGATTAGTGGTAAATGAAGGGGTGAAACAAAAAAAAAAAGAAAAAAAAAAGAGCAAGGCATGAAACAAAAATCAATTTTGGAATAAGAATTTATGATGCTGCTTGGCCAAGACATATGACATGTTGTATGACGTAACTGTCTAGCCATAAAGTTTTCTTTCATCAGAAATATCTGGCAGGGACCTGATGTACCTGTGAAAAAATTAGTTGATCTGGACATATGCATATTCTGATATTTCTTGTCTAAATACTCTTCCATCATTTTCTGTCTGCCTTTCTAGTATTACTCATCATTCAGCCAACTCTATGTTCTTTTGCTGATTGCATACTCATGACTTATGAATTGAGTTTAATTTGGACTTGTGATATAAATTTCAACTACTTCAACTCTGCAGCTGTGAACTCACACATATTTCATCCCCTATTACAATCAATCAACTTTCTTTGTTCCTGCTAGGAATACCGTGAAAGAGTTTACTCTGGCCTTGGTAAATTTCATGGCACACAAGCTGGAGTTGCAAGAAAGCCAAGGCGGGTGCCAAGTAGTGGTTCACAGTCTGCTAGACGGGACTCCTCAAAGAGAAGAAGTAGTGATACAGAAAAAGGGAATACTAGAAGCCGGATCCAGCAGTTGAGGCGAAGAAGTAAGACACCATCATACAAGGATCCTTTGGCAAGTTCGAAGTTGGAAATGATAAAGAACATCAGAGCACAAAGAACTGCCACAGAAACCAAGAAAAATGAAGCAATTGAACGAGCAAGGTTAGTTTGCTAATGGTTGACTTTGCAAACCTAGTACATGACTTGCTATATGAATACAAACTAAAGTTGAATTTAGTAACCTTCACTAGGAATGCATTACACACCTCAATCCAACATTTCAGCCTTCATGTTTAGTACTATCCCATCTTACTAGTTAAGTTCATTTGTTCTTGGTCCCTACTGGGAATTGCTGCTGAAAATGAAAGTGGTAGCAGTAATGAAGCTAGATGAACCCATCTTGTTCTGAGTTTCACTACTCTTTCTTTTTGTTGCAATTGAACCTTCCACCAACATATTAGACTGCTTTCCGTGTAGAGAAACTATAATCATCTTTTGAGATCTCCTGCAGGTCTTTAATTGTGGAAGCTGAAAAGGCTGCTAACGCTCTTGAAGGTGCTGCAATGAAGAGCCCCATTGCCCGTGCCTCCCTAACTGAAGCCAGAAAGCTTATTGCTGAAGCAATTCAATCAATTGAGTCTGTGGATAGTGGAAATGGTGTATCCAGTGATAGTATATTTAATGTGAATGACAGATACCCATCTCTTGCACTAACTGAACTGGTTAGTGAGGATGAGAAGGAAATAAATGCAGGCAATGAAAGCATGGACCAAGTAGAGTTGAGACAAGTAAATGGGACCATGATCATGGAAACTAGTAAAGATGAAGACCTCAATTTCAGCAATTTAGTCTCCCATGATATCCTGAATGGTCAGGGGGGACTTCTCCCTTTAAGCTCCAGTGCATATAGTGTGCCTTCTTTAACCGTAGACCATTCAAGTTCAGGAAAGCAACCTGACCAAGTGGAACCAAACGGGAGTCTCACGTCTGAAAAGATTAATTCACCAAATGGATCTAGAGTTCAGTATGTGAAAGAGGAGACACCTTCCAAATCAGTCGCTACTAAGAAATGGGTTCATGGAAGGCTTGTTGAAGGGACGGAAGGAGGTTGAAACAGTCCATAGAATTTCCCAAATATGATGCATTTACGCCCCTTCTCATCTTCACCTGTTCTTCAGCTCCTTGATCGTTGAAAGAGGTCAACAATCCTGCTCAACGGCTTCCTCAGTTTAACCGAGGGTCTTGCGTTAATGAATCTATCATCCATCATATTTTGTTTTATAGCTAGCATGTAATATTTAGAGGCAAACAATTTTTTATTCACTGCGTACATTCTTGGTCCCTCTGTAACTGTTCCATGTGAGATTCAAATATTAATATATATATGCAGAGGCGGACCAAATTGTATCCAATTGTTCTTTATGCCTCTTGGCTATAATGCGCCTGCCTTGTGTTATTTCTCCTGAATTATCTGAGCTAATAAAGTTAGAGAAAAGCTGAAAATATGAACCACGTACGCATATCATGAACTTCAAATGTGATTCCTTGCAAGATCCAAAAATGTTTCCTTCACATGTACATACGACAACAAGGGAGACGTCGACTGAAGGCGTGGGAGCTAAGGTAGCTAGCATAGGGTTTAGGACTACTTATAGGAGAGTAGGTTTTATTAGAGCGGCTGAGTTGGGAGTCCACAATTTTCTCCACATTTCCCTTTCCTGCCTTTTTTTTATCTCCCCCGCTTCTTCCCTCTGTAAAATCAATTAAGATTTGTTTAGATTAGCTGTTTCTTGGTTAGTTAAAATCCAAGAGATATGTATATTTAGCCCAAGCAAATCATCGATGCTTGTGTTGATGGCTTCAATGACAGGCAGCTTAGTTCCGTTTAACAGCAGCTCTGTTGGGTGCCTTTGCTATCATTAACCTCATAGTGCGCCTTACCATTTCTCAACACGTAAAACCCTAAAAAACTAATCAAACCAGGAAACACAGCAACAACCACTTTTGCCCTCTTTAATTTCTCAGTTTGACAAAAATAAATCTCCCTTCATTGCTTATTCAATCTCTGCTTTCTCAGTTTTACTTTCATTTCATTTCAGGAATCAACTTCTCCTGACTTTTCCACGTCTTCCATGAAGCTCTCTTACATGATCCCTAAAGATTTTATGGCCTCTTTCGCCCAGCATTCAACCTTTAAACCCCCAAGATAAAACCCACATCGGTTATCTTTTGGCATGGAGCACTCATCTAACTGCATGCCAACATCATCGGTTTTTAGTACCCATATCTATACCTTTTTTCTACTATCGAGATAGACAGAAAACATCCTCAAATTCAAAACAATAACATTACAACAAAATCTCAGAATGACCAAAGATAAGATAAGGTAAAGATAAATGAGGTGGTTTACATTTGTTTAAATTCATATATTTGTTGTTTACCGTAAAACATAAGCTATCTTATCCTATAAATGCTTCTTGTTGTCCCCAAAATAATCATGAGAAGCTAAAACTCAAAAATGTTTTCTATTTATCGTATCAGAGCCTGCTGATCTGTGTGCATCATGTCTTCTTTTACCATCTTCTCTTCTAATTTTGATGTTCCTCACACACCTACTTACCCTACCTACCATATAACTCTCAAACTTACTAGTGACAATTATTTGTCATGGAAGGCTCAACTTCTACCTTACCTTATTGGCCAAAAGCTTTTTGGTTTTAATAATGGTACTATACATGTTCTTCCCATAAATGCTACAGATAACTTCCACTGATATTCCTATTTCAAACCCTGCCTACGGATCTTGGTATAAGCAAGACCAACTTATTTGAAGTACCCTATTCTCTTCTCTCTCTGAACCCATCCTCACACATGTCATCGACCTTGAAACTTCTAGCAATGTCTAGTTCACATTGGAGAAAATATTCTCTACAAGCTCATGGGCTTGCCAAACGAACACTCTCAATCAAATGAATAAACTCAAGAGGGGTGGCCTTTCAATCTTGGATTATTTTCAGAAAGACAAAGGATTTGCTGACATCCTTTCAGCTATAGGTGAACCTCTAAGAGAGTTAGAATTCATCTGATATATTTTGGTTGGTATGCGTCTGATCCTCTCATCACATCTGTCATTACTCGTTTGGATTCCATATAAAATTTTTTAAGATCTTCTCTGAGTAAGTTGATTGATGAATAAAAAATTTATCTGATGAATGTTTGATTTGTAAGCATAGACAATTTTGTTTTTCCCAATTATTTCATATCAAACTTTTTCTTTAAATAATTTATTGTTCTTTAAATAAGATAACAAAATATAATTGCATCTAATATAATATAATATGTTTCATCGTAATTAATGTCAAACCTTTGTGAAAACCTTTGTGCCACTAGCTAGACGGACCTTATATCTTATGATTTCTTTCTTTTTATTTTATTCTATCACAATTACCCATTTGTATCTGATTGATTATACACCTTGAGGTTTTTGGACTATAAGTCCAAAAACATTTTTTTTTTGCAAATAAATTTAATCCAACTTGTATTGTTTCTTTCTATTTTAATCAACTATTTATGAATTTACATTCTTCAATGGATTTATGCTCAAGATCCTCGTTTTCATTAATGATTTCAAGTGATATAATAAATGAAAAAATATTATCGACAACTATCTTATTTAAGTTTTATCGTTTCTTTGTACAAATATAATTTTTTGAGATCTTCTTATTTTTTACTATTTTCATGTACGTGAAGCTCTTTTGGGGTTTTATGATCAATTATGTCTATATTCTCATGAATATTTTATTTCTCAATAATGTTAACTTGATTATTTGCTCTTTTTTCCAATGATTTTTGTCTCTTGAACCTATTGATATACCATGCTTTTAACGTGCTTTAAACTCATTTGTTATAATTTTAGCATATTTTCTTTTTAGGAATTCAGTCCTGACTAAAGCATTTACAATTGACATATGGGATTCTGTTACTCCTTTTGAGTTAGTGAATGCATTCGATAATTGATTTACCATGTTTTACAAACGAAGTATACTTTGAACTTTTTGTTCATATTGTTTGTATGATGATCAAAATATATTGTTACTCCTTTTGAACTCAAAAAGATTCTGTTACTTCTTTTGAGTTAGTGAATGCATTCGATAATTGATTTACCATGTTTTGCAAACGAAGTATACTTTGAACTTTTTGTTCATATTGTTTGTATGATGATCAAAATATATTGTTACTCCTTTTGAACTCAAAAGGATTATGTTACTCCTTTTGAGTTAGTGAATGCTTTCGATAATTGATTTACCATGTTTTTGCAAACGAAGTATACTTTGAATTTTTTGTTCATATTGTTTGTACGATGATCAAAATTCAATAATGGAAATGCATTCCATATAATATATTTATCCAACTATTTAATTTTTCCCTCTAATGCTGGGAACTTGATCTCATCAAAATGACAATCGACAAAACATGTTGTAAATAAATCACTTGTTAAGGGTTTAAAGTAATTTAATTATTGATGGAGACTCAAACCTAATATATATTTCAGCCTTCTTTGAGGACCCATCTTTGTATATTGTGGTGGATAAATTGAAATGTATACCGCACAACTAAATATTATTATATGAGAAATATCTAGCCTATGACCAAGAACTAATTGTAATTGGGAGAATTTGTGATATGATGTTGGCCTGAGACATATGAGTGTTGCTGCATGTAAAATACTGTTCTCCCAAATAGAGACAAGAATCTTAGTTCTCATGAGTAAGGGCAACTTTAATGGCAAAAGCTATTTTGGAGAGGCAAATCTTTAAAATAGCTCATTGAATAGTGTATATATGGCTTTTTTGTTGATGTGTGCTTTAATGGTAAAAATCATTTTGGAGAGCTATTTTTTTTATTATTTTAAATATAGTGGAATTATTTTGTATGTAGTTTAATTATGTAATTAATTATACAATTAATAAGAGGAAGTTATATAATTAAATAATTGCTTTTGAAAAACTCTCCAATAATAAAATTTTTATTTTTTTAATTATATTTAAATAAAAAAAATGAATTTAAATATAATTAAAAGACCCGCAATATTTGAGATTTGAAATTTAAGCTATTTATTGTATGTTTTTCAAGTAATTGTATGTTTTTTTATGGTTGTTATATTTGAAGTTAATTAATGTTACATTTTGTTTTAAATTAATAGAATTTTTTTAAAATTATTTTTTTATAATAACTATTTTTTTTGCTAATTAATAATAATAATTATAAATAAAAAAACCATGGAAACCCTACTCTATTATTATTATTATTATTATTATTATTATTATTATTATTATTATTATAACCCCGTATAAACCCTATTTATTATTATTATTATTATTATTATTATTATTACTATTAATTATTATTAATAGTACTATAAAAGCCCCCATCTCCCTCCCTTTGCTTGCGAAGTCCCCCCCTCCCCCAATCTCCCTCCATTGGTTTGCAACCAGGTCAAGAGGTAGAACAAAGGCATGGATTGGTGACTTGGGTTGTTATAATTGGTTTCAAAATGGAATACTTGTTAAGATCTATCCAGCTTTTCAAGGCTCCCATAAATATTTGCTATGCAGCCTGTCATTGTTGATTATGTGAGGAGCTGCATGACAGTATCCGGAGGCAAAGCAAGCAGATCATCGACAAACAACAAAGCTTACACCGACACACACACACAGAGCTGAGCCTAGGATGAAGGGAGGAGAAAGTAATGAATATTTTTACTTATTTTATGTTTTAGCCTTTTGATTTGAAGTGCCAGAAATAGCACCCGAAGATGAGAAATCTATTTTTAGCTATTGAAATAGCATGACCGGTGCAGTATATATAGTAACAAAACAATACCAAAAAATATATTATTTTAACTTTGCCTCTTCATATAGCTTCTCCATTGCAGTTGCTCTAATGATTTTGTAATTAACTGAAGGCATTTAATAAATGATTCAACAAAACCATTCTGAGTATTAAACATGAGCAGCATGATGTTCATTGTTTATCCTAAATGACATGCAATAATCGTTAAATACTTGGGGATGTATATTCACCAACATTGTCAAGATGAATAGTCTTTATTATGTGGTTGAGAAATTGTGCTCATAATTTAATAATTTGAGTAAGTAATATCACAAATTTTAGGTTACAAGTTGATAATAAACACATATGTGACTATCTTGTAGATGCATATACTAAAATTATAAAATATCTAAATGGTCTACATGATGGGTGAATGAGCCCACAAATATCACTTTGAATGCATTCCACAAAATATTTGGGGATTCAATCCTAACTCATGTTGGTGATAATTTAATGAACATTTTTCTTTGAGAACAAACAACACATGATTCCTTATATTGAAGAATCTTCGTTCTTCAATGGATGATTATGTAAACTTTTAATAATTCTTTGCATTATTGTTAATCTAGAATGACCTAATCAATAATTCTAAATAATAAAATTATTTGGGTTATATTGAGTTTTTGGTTCATTATTGCATTGACTTTAATTGTACTAATACTTATGTAATACAGTCTTGAAGAAAAAACAGGTAATTTTTCAAATTTATGTTTCCCTGTATAGTCATTTAATATGATGTAAAAATATCATATACCATTATCATTATCCATCTCAATATGGTACTTGTTAAATTGTATATCTTTGAAACTTAACATATTTCTCCTTGATCTAATAGAGAATAAAACATGATCAACAATAAATTATATTCCACTAGAAAACATTATATCAGCTCTTTTAAACCCTTCAACTAAGTCTTTTGAATATGATATTGTATTCACTTTTGCTTTCATTATTCTCAGATTTGAAAAATACAGCTTAAGTCTAAGAATAATATGCGTTGTTATACTATCTACTAAGTATATATCTCCGCCATCATTATAAAGTTTATGATGCAAATCCATATTTTTTTGATGTAGATGAGAAAAAAATATTTATCTGTTTTTCTCTTTTTCTTTCAATAAAGACTGATATAAATCAACAAGATGTTTGGTCATACAATATGTATGAGATCAATGCCTTTTCATTTCACATTGATAACAAATATTTTCTACTTTCTTGATATCCCTATTATACATGTCCTTTCTCTTTTTTTTTTTTTTGTTTCTCCTTATTATGTGAAAGTTAGTTAGAATTTGATGAATCACGATCATTATAGTTACAGTAATTAAACTATTTTTACCCACGACCTCTATCATGAATACAACCACAATTATATCTCACAATAATCATATCAGGAAATAGAGAAAAACCAGTTTGTTATGATTCATGATTTTTATTCAAAGTTTATTATTTTGTTTAATCATAAATAGACATAAAATCAATTCAAAATATTTCTTAAAACTTTGTTCTCTATACTACTGTTGCAAGAGCACCTCCGAGGCATGAAAAACAAAGAATATTTTTTCTAACATATCTTCATGGGTGATATTATCTCCATACAATTTCAATTTAGAACATATATTAAATATTATAGAATTGTATTCACTTACTTATTTAAAATCTTGGAATCATAAATATATTCAACCATAAGAAGTTTTTAGGAGAATAACTGTCTTTTGATGGTCATATCTTTCTTTCATAATTTGTATTCTTTATAATGTGAGATACTTTATTTTCAACTTCTTACAAAGATGATGGTGTATGAAAATCATGGGCCTTCTCTTCTTTTTTTTTACTAAATGCTTTGTTATCATTTTATAATGGTGTCTCCAAAACCCTGAGATCCAAATGAATTTCAATATAAAAAATACATGATAAATATAGAAAATAACAATATCAAAAAAATGATAAAATTTTCATTGTACTTTAAATTAGTAACTCACAAGTCAAAGTTTCTGACCTATATACTAAATTTATAAATATATAATAAAATTTTTGATGGGAATAAAAGAGACAAATCTTAAAAAATATGATTTTCTAGTAAACAAAAACATATTTATAATTTGCAGAAATGCAAATACATAATTTAAATAGTGATATATATGATAATAAATAAAATTTAAATTTTTTTACTTAAATTTATATTGAAATGAGTGTAGAAGATAATTTTATAACATTCTATTTATATTCTATAGGCTTCAGAAAAATAGTGGTCCCATATACAGAATTATTATATTAAAAAAAGAAGAATCTAGTGGTGGACTAATTAGAAGTCAATTGATTATTATTATTATTATTATTATACTATGGAACAAATCTGGAGCACAATGATCAGGGCAGATCCATAAACAGCTGGAACAAATACTTGGGCCGGGCCGGTGAAGCTAAGAGAGTGAGAGAGGCGGGTGTGAAGTCATTATCCACCACCGACGACTGAGGGATCATATTTGCTTTGCTTCCTCTTTAATTTTCCCCAACCTCCTCTGCTTTCTCTACCCTCCACCAGGACCACCACCTTCAACGCTCATCTGATCTCATTATCATTCCCTCCCTCCCTTACTCTCACTCTAAAGGATACGTATATAACCCCTTCACATTCATCTCAAACCCACTAAACGACACAGTCTCAAAAAGCGAAGCAAGCACCCCGCCTAATGGAGAGAGATTCGTCGGACGAAGAGGACGATCGCGAGAACCTGATTGAGCAAAACGACAGAAAACACCACGAAAACGCCCCCCTCCCCACTTCCTCTCCAACTCGCCGACGATTCACTACATTCGATGTCGAATCTCGGATACGACACCGTTTCAACTTTAACAAGAGGTACTCTCTGTTCGCCGCTGCTATAATATTCCTCCCTCTCTTCATTTTGGTCCTTTCCTTCTCCACCAACTTTCGGAATTTATTTTCGACGCATCTGAAAGTCGGAGATTCTCTCTCTGTCAGAATGCGCGAATCCGAATTACGCGCTCTTTATCTGCTGAAAAAGCAGCAGCTCTCTCTTTTCTCTCTCTGGAATTCCACTAGCAATTCCACATTGTTAGAAAAGGAATTCAATTCTGTTTCCTTTGAAGATATGAAATCTGCATTGCTAAAACAAATTTCTTTAAATAAAGAAATTCAACAGGTTTTACTAGCCCCTCATGAGTCAGGGAATGTGTCGTCATCGTCATCAGATTTAGATTTTAGCAATGCCGGTGATTTTCTCCAGAGATGTGAAAAGAAAGTGGATCAGAGATTCGCTGATAGAAAAAAAATAGAATGGAAACCGAAATCGGATAAATTTTTATTCGCGCTTTGTTTATCTGGGCAGATGAGTAACCATTTGATTTGTTTAGAGAAGCATATGTTTTTCGCTGCATTCTTGAATCGGATCTTGGTTATTCCGAGCTCCAGGTTTGATTATCAGTATAATAGGGTTTTAGATATCGAGCATGTAAATGATTGTTTGGGGAGGAAGGTTGTTGTTACCTTCGAAGAGTTTGTGGAAACCATGAAGAATAAACCCCATATTGATAGGTTCTTTTGTTATTTTTCTGATCCTACTCCATGTTATGTTGATGAAGAACATGTTAAGAAGTTGAAGGGGTTGGGGGTTTCTATGGGGAAACTTGAGTCCCCATGGAAGGAGGATATTAGAAAGCCAAGCAAGCTTACTGTTAAGGATCTTGAGGGGAAGTTTGTGAGTGATGATAATGTTATTGCTGTGGGAGATGTGTTTTTTGCTGATGTGGAGGAAGAATGGATTATGCAGCCAGGTGGTCCTATTGTTCATAAATGCAAGACTTTGATTGAACCAACTAAGATAATTATGCTTACTGCGCAGAGGTTTATTCAAACTTTCTTGGGGAGCAACTTCATTGCTCTCCATTTTCGGCGTCATGGATTTTTGAAGTTCTGGTATGTGTTGCTTTTTTCATGCCTGTTCCTTTATGTTTATTGCAGTTGGTGCTCTTTGCCTCTTTGTTTTTCATGTATGAACTGTTTTGCTCTGTATAGAGCATAGAGGAGGGGATGGGGGAAAGGAACTCTTACGTCTATCTAGAGTCTAATACTCACTTGATAACTTGTTTGTGGCGGTCACATTTAAAATCTTAAAGCATTTTGCTGTTAAGCATATGTAAAATAGGATGTACTGTTACAAGCTAGCTTGATTTAGTATTTATCCAAAAGGTGATCAGGAGATTCCTTGTAATTTTGTGCCATGAATTTGAAACTGAAGAACAACAGGGATGGGGCGTTTTAAATTATGATCTGGTTGCAAGTACAGTGCATATGTTGTGTGTTTTTCAGCTTGTGTATATGTGGCTTTATGCATCAACTTCTTCTTTTTTTTTAAATCAAATTATTACGCTACACTTGTATTTATAGACATGGTGGAACTGCTTGAATACAGACTGATTTGTTCATATAAGATCTCATAGACAGTTTTGGAGCATAACACTTAAAATGCAACTGTTCTCTTGTTTTAGAGCAACATCTATTTCTTGCTCCAATCAGCATCCATGATTGGATTGGGTTCTAAACATTATGAATGCTTATTTACTAGAATTTCTTTAACCTTATTGAGAAGGTAGACATCATGATGCCTCTAAGAATCCTTGTATATTTTCCAGCAATGTCAAGAAGCCAAGTTGCTTTTATCCCGTTCCCCAAGCAGCAGATTGCATTGCTCGGGTGGTTGAAAGAGCCAATGCACATGTGGTATATCTCTCCACAGATGCGGCCGAAAGTGAAACCAGTTTGCTGCAGTCACTAGTTGTGGTGAATGGAAGGACCATTCCACTTGTTAAACGTCCTCCTCATAATTCAGCTGAAAAGTGGGATGCTTTGTTATACAGACATGGCCTCCAGGAAGATTCTCAGGTAAGACTAAATTTCTTGTTTTCCTGTTTTAGCATGGGCTAAAGGAAATCACTCTCTACCTGGTTTGAGATAAATTAATTTGCTGATTATGAGTTAAACGATCCCTTTTGATTAGCTGTTTGTTTTGCTAAAGTGATCACTATACTATGCACTACTTCCTTATTGTGAATGTATTAAATCTACCACAATTGGTTTTCTGGCATGTTCTATTTTTATCAGATTTATCTTCATAAAGACTTATGAAACACTTCAGTGAAAGAACTACTCATAGGTTTTATTGCAGTTCTTGCTGTGGTTCAAGTAAATAAGTTTCGTCTTTATTCCTAGTGCATTTGAACTCTTTTCCGCTGATGGCATATAGTTATCCATCATGCATACGAATGACTCACTTATATTTGATTTTGTTAGAGATTAGAGAGAGGCCCACTTTGGCATCTTATTGAACAATAATGGTGATATTGTTCCTCCATTTGTCTCACTCTTGATTTTTCTCTTTCCTTTTTTTTTGTTTCTGCTTTATCCTTTTGTTCCTGGACATAATTGAAATGCACTCAGTTTGGTGCCTTTCTATGTTGGAAAATAAGTTCTCAAAGCATTTGATTTGCTCTGTTAATTTGAACAATGTGAAGACATTGTGTGAATTCAATAGTCCCTATGAATCTCACATATGATAATTACATGAGCTTATGCTGTATGTTACTTACTGTCGTTGTTTCCCCGCAAATTGAAAAGAATTTATCGGGTTTCATTTGTAGGTGGAAGCTATGCTGGACAAGGCAATCTGTGCTATGTCCAGTGTGTTCATCGGAGCCTCAGGATCCACGTTCACTGAGGACATCTTTAGGTTGCGGAAGGGTTGGGAATCAGCATCTTCGTGTGATGAGTACCTCTGCCAAGGTGAATTACCAAATTACATTGCAGAAAATGAATAAAGAAGATACAGGAAACTGGCCAATGGTGTTCCTTATGCGCTGCCTCTTCAATACATAGTTCATTGTGATAATCCGCCGGTGAGGCTGGTTTGTCATGGATACTCAATAAATCTGGAATTAACTCCCTGGTTGATGCCCGATGTAGTTAGTGGTGATGAATTTTACCATAGCATGTATTTTAGCGTGTACCATAATAGGTGTTTGTATTTTGCACATAGTTTTTTCTGGTTGAGTAGTAGTTATTTTTGTAATGCACGTGGTGTTAACAACTAGTGACAGCAGCTGAAGAATTCTCATTTCCTCCTCTTGTGTTGCTAGTGATGATTCTCCGCAATCGTACTTCTCCTTTGCTAAGTTTAATCATAAGCCCAGATGCAATCTTAGTATTGAAAGAGGCTTTCTTTGAAGGATTGCTACCTTCGGAGTTGGCAGCTCATGCTCAAATTATCGATGGATGCCACTTATATTTGCCTGAATTAGACGATCCAACTAACTCCTTGTTTCTTTCCCTGAACAATAACGTGCACCCACTTCTTTTTTTTTTATTATTCTTATCCTTGTACCTGTTCAACTTAATCACCTTTTAATCTAATTATAATTACTTTCTAACAGTAGCTAAGATTATGGTTAAATGGTTGATACAGAGTTGCCCCACCACTTTTCTAGGACAAAAATGAACACCCTCACTGACAATCTTATCTCAATGAAATATGACATTAATAGCAATTTCGTAACTCAATCAGGAATGACATTAATAGTAATTTCAATGGAAAAAATTATTTTGATGAGTTAAATTTATAAAATAATTTTTTAAATAGTATAAATATAGTATTTTTTATTTATATATATTTCAATGGTAAAAGTTATTTTGAACAACTATTTTTTATGTATCATTTTAAATATGGTGAAATTATTGTATATAATATAATTATGCAATTAATTATATAACTAATTAGATTAATTTATATAATTAAATAATTACTTTTAAAAGACCTTCTAACTTTATAATTATTAATTTTTTAATTTTATTTAAATAAAAAAATCAAATTTGAAAAAAAAAAAAACTCACAACATTTTAATGCTAAAAATAATATTTAACATTGATATCTGCCATAGGTTATGAGATAAGCACATACTATTAAAATTTAAGATTTATTTTTAATATATTTATTTGTCATGTATTGATCAAAATACATAAAATCATAAATTATGTATTTGTCCTATATTTTTGAATTATTAAAAAGATAATGTTTTGATTTAAAATTTAAATTTAAACTATAATTAATACATGTAAATTATTATTATTATTATTATATATATATATATATATATATATATAATAAAAGAATTCATTTAATCTTCTATTCACCTTAAACCCTCTAGATTCCTTGGCATTTACTTTTCAAGCCCTCTTGTAAAGTGCTTTGAATAATTTCCATCAGGAGGGTTTTCCAGTACTGAGACAATGAGTGTCACTGGCAAATTAAAATTTAGCTTAACAGAAAGGGGGTGTCACGGCGAAGGGTTGCTTTACCCTCGAGAATGGGTTTGGAACTGGATAAAAGGGAGATAGTGGTGTTCAGGGGGTTGCTGGTTTTGTTGGAGAAAGAAAAAAGTTGGTGGCCTGTCGTTTTATGGAGGAAGAGGTTGTGAAGTGATGAGAGGTGATCTTTTAAGAAAGGGAAAGGCTGCTGGTTGAATGGGAGCTTTGGTCTGTGAGGAAGGAGGAGAGGCGGGTTGCTAATAGGGGTAAGGGAAAAGCTGCTGAGGTGAAAGGCAGTGCAGGTTGATAACAACGAATTTTTTTTTTTACTGCTTTGGCTTTTTTTGTTGAAGTTGCTATTAATAGTACCTGAAGAGGAGAAAATCCATTTTAGCTATTGAATGACTTATGCCTTGGAGATATAAAAATAAAAACAAAAGCCAAGAGGATGATTTTTTAGGTTTGTCTTCTTAGATGTCATATGAGTTGAAGATGTTCTAAAACAATCTTGTTTTTCCCAAGAAATCATGACAGTAATCATATTGTAATTATCTAAATTTACAACCAACACATATTGCTTAACTTTTATTGGTCCAACACAATCGACACATGATAGGACATACCGACAATTTTATATGCCTTAAAATTTATTTTCTTATTAGAGGTGTGGTTGTTGCTCAACCTCAAATCAATATTTTTCAATAATCGATCAACCATGAACATTTGAGTTGCACATGAATCTCGCAGTGTGTTAATTGACTGCTCGTTTACATTGATTTATAAATACATTAGATCTCTTGCCATTGACTTTTCTTTTTGCAAGTCTTGATCGACAACACTAGTTTTAGTAGTCACATCTCTTGATTAAGCTACCAGGTAGTTTAACACACACATAAGATTAACATGCAAAACTACCCCTTCATCCTCATCGTTATCTCCAACTCAAATAATATTTAGCTTTTGTTTCTTTGGAAACTCTCTCGCAAAGTGAGGATAATCATAAATAAAAGCAAGAAAAACTCAATTTAATAACTTTACCTTGTGCACCCATTAACTTAGCCTTACCTTTATCCATAATAGACTTGTATGCACCACTATCAAACTTTTTTCTTTTCCTTTTCTCATTGTCCTTTACCTTGACTTAAAAGAGGCTAACACATAACCCTTTATAATAGTTGACCTAAAATCAACCAGGCTATCTGTAGCAATAATAATGGAGGGTAGATTTTTTACTTTATACTGTCTTAGTTTTGCTTGGGCCCAAGGTTGGAGTCCAAACATGAAGTTGAATAATTTGTCTTTCTCATACATATTCTTGACATTAAAAATCAAACAATTGAAGATTTAGCATGATCATGAATTGACCTATTATGTTTGAGATGTTTTGTTCGAAAAGAATTGCTCTTTCATCTCTTGCTTAAGACGATCCCATGTCTTAATCTTGGGACATTAAACACTTAAGTCTTATTTGGTTCTCATCCTCTAAAGTTTAATATCACCTATGAGATACATCACATTGAGATCCTCTTATTCAGCTACACCAATCCTTGCAATACTAAAGTATTGCTCCTTGTCACACAAGAAATTTCAAGTTTTTTAAAACTGTTTACCTTACTACAAGACTTGGATTCAAGCACTTTAGGCTTAGATTTACCTATCCCACTAAAAGTGTTTGTTAATGCCCGTTTCGGAATGGAAATAGTTTCTTTGATAGCTTCCAATCATTCACTCAATTTTGACAAGAGAAATGTACAAACTTTCATCCTTTCGGTGCTTTACATAGCTTCCCTTAATCAATCAATGATATAATGTTATCATTACATAGCTTCCCTTCTTTTGTTTGCAATATCAAAGTCTTAAGAAGCACCACTCATTCATGAATAGCTTCCATGAGTTCAAACTATATGATTTTGGAATCAACTGCATTTTGATACCACTTATCACAGAATAAATTTTTTCATGTCCAAAATTCAGTCCCATATAACAGTATAATCTCAATTAGACAAGATTTTGTCTCTTTTTTTTCCACTCGTGTTTGTTTATAATTATAAATTATGCTTACCTAAAGATATTCTCAAAACCATACAGGGGAAAAGTTGGTAACTTTGAAGGTTTAAAAAAAAAATGAAGCAAGAAAAAAAAAAGGTAGCCCACCAAGGAGGCGAGTTGATGAGTCACATCCCAACAACATGACTCCGTCTCACCCTCCTCTTAATAGTTTTATGGAGGACGACAAACAAAAAACCTGTTATGTTAGTGAAAGGAAGCCTGCCGCTTCCTTCCATCTCTTTTTCTTCAGTCAATACCCACCCTCCCCTAGCTCAGCTCCGCTCCCTTACTTTGTGATATACACAACAAAATTCTTTCCTTCTTGGTTTATTGTTTGCATTATCAGACAGGGAGTCCGCTTTACGAATACCAAAAGGAGAGCAATAGAAAATAACCGAGTCTTTTTGTTCTTCCCTAACTAGGAGACATGAGAACAAGATTGGTGGTGTTTCCAATGAAAGGAAGAAACTGGTGCTTTAGTAGATCAATAGACCCTTCCCTTGAAGATACAGCCTCTGCTCACACTCATTCCACTCTCAAAGACCTTTGGAAAAATATCTCTTCTTCTTCCAACTCTAGTGCCCAAAATGTGGAACTTTTTATAGATTATGCTTTCAATAAGGTCTTTCATTTCTTTCTCTCTCTCTCTCTATCCATCGTTTGTTAATTTTGTTGAATACCATTGAAAGAAATCCATAAATGTGTGATCTTTTTCTGGTTAACTAAATGAATAAAGCATGGACGGGTCTGAAGAAGGCTCCTGAAGGCACTTTTAAGAGTAAGCTCCACGGGTATCCCTTCCTTTTGCCCTTTTCTTTTTCTATAATGTCTTAGCAAGTGGACTCTCTATTTATAAGTTGTTGGTATCGTATGAGAGGTTGATTATTATTTTTTGTATTGCAAATGTTTGAAGGGTTCAGGTTGGGATTGATGCTTTTGTCAAGGATTAAGCCATCTGAGATTTTTTTGAAATCTATATCCAAGGGGGTCACTCGTGCTGAAATTACCTACCCTTCTAGGTTCACTTCTCTATCTCATCCTCTTTTATTTACTTTTGGTTTAATACATGATGATGGTTAGGTTAGTGCATGTCTTCTTTTTCTTAATGTTTTGAGGAGCAATGCAATGTGGAAGTAGAACAAGTTTACAGTCTGCATCCTTATTATAGTTAACCCTCTAGTTACTTTTTTCTGTTTACCGCATTGCAGTTTAAATGGACGCCTTGTGCGTCGAAGGTTGAGACATATTGCCTCAAGGTAAATTGATTTCCCCTGTGTTGTTTCATGTATCAGGCAGTTAAGTATATTTCTTTGTTTTTCTTATTTACTGAGTCTCTTTTCTTTCAAATGTTGAGATTGTTCTTTTAAAATTATGGTATTTCTTTTGGAAGTGAACCAAAATAGTTTGTAGGGAATTCAATTATATACAGCGCCATACTTGGCTTGAAGATTTCATTATGGATGATCCAAAATAGTAAGAGGCTCAAAAGAAGCCCTCATTTTCTATTTATTTCTGACATATTGTCGTGTATGTTCCAAGACATGGCACTAAGTTAATGAAATTAGCTGGAAGGAGCGTATGAGTGTCAAGCCCTTGGCTGGGGAGATGTAAGAAAACTCTCCTTGCCTGACGTGTAAGGACATTGAGAACTGACAATTCTTAGGGGTTAAGCTTTTTGTATAATGTCAAACTACTTAAAGAAAATTGTTTCTTCATAACCTTAACTGTCTTCTTAGTTAAAAATTCAATTACCTCTGAATTTTAATTTTAACTTGGTTTAAAGCTTAAATAGCATGCATTTAATTTCAATGGATATGCGATTTTGGGTTTTGTTAATTTTGTATTGTTGTCACTGTATTGCTGAAATGGGTACTGTCTAACTATCAGGGGAGCTTCCATCCACAGGACATGTTTTTATTCTTCAGTTACTCTACTTCCATTGTCAAGTGCATTAGCTGTACGTATGCATTAGTTTAAGAATGTCAATTTCTATTGTGATTCCATGCATTATTGGTTTTGAAACTTATCCTTTCATGCTTCAGGAATTACAAGCAGATGCATTATCATGTTTCTTATCACTCTTCTAATTTTTTGGTGTTGCATCCTTGTTCTCTTTCTTATTTAGGTCTTGCCTTTGCCCAACATCCCATTCTTTTGGCTCTTATTCCGAAGTTATTCCAACTGGCGAGCTCTTAAGGTGTGATATTTTTCTTTAGCATGATTTGAGAAGATGGAAATGAAGTTGGATTGCTTTGCACTTGTGTAAGCAATTTGTATTGTTCTATGTGAAAGCTTACTTTCGATAAAGTTCAGTATCATGATCTTTATAAGTATCTTAATTTTTTTTCTTTTTCATCATCATATTCTTATGCATCGACATTTGGTTTCATTTTTCATACTTTTTTTTGTTTTTGTGCTTTTTGATACCATAGGGAAGTGAGAAACTTCTTTAGCTAGTGTCAGATTGCTCATATGCTGGCAATTCAGTAGTTCCAATTGCTGAGGGAAGCAATCCTGAGAGTGAGGAATCCAAGCATAAATTCCATAACTCCCAATATTCTCTATGGGTATGAACATCTTCTATCAGTTTTACAGGATTAGAAATTTTGTTGGAACTCTTGGCCTTGAACATTTTGCTAAATTAAAAGTCCAAATGGATTCTTTTGTATCCCAAGTGAGCATATCTAAATAAGTTTCATGGTGATGAAGTAGTTTTCTCTTAGTTATATCTCATGCAACTGGGAATTGGAATGCTAGATTTGACAAATGGTTGTTAGATTTGTAGTTTCTGGATATATCCTTTAATATTACTCGATTCTCCACATTGATGGCTAGTGTCCTTGAGATCCATGCAGGAATATGTATTCCATAAGTCACAAAGGTATAGTTGTTCTGTCTATTTAGTAAAGCTTTCTATTTGTTTTATGAAATTACAAACAGGTGCTGCAACCATCAAAGGAGTTTGAGGAACTTCATAATAAGCATGCAGATGAAAATGGCCTCAATGACTCTAAGATTTCAGAGATTTGCAAGAACTGTAGTCTGAATACGAAGGATGTTTCAAAGTTTAGATGGTCAATGTAGCTTAGCATTTTCTTTGTATACCTGTCATTTGTTATGTAGCATAGTTAGGTGCCATTCTTGATGAGTAGATCGTTCAAATTTTCCCAAGGCATGTAACTCTTTGCTGAAGGGAAAGATAAATTTTTGAATACGCAGAATATCAAAATTAAAAGATTTTGGCCCGGACATGACATTGTTACTAGTTAGATGACATATTTTTAAAAAAAGAAGAAAAGGTGTGATATTTGCAACTAATTACACTCCAATTATCAGGCTATCATTTAGTAGACTTATTTTTGTAATTAGATTTCTATTATATTCAATATTTATATTTGGGTCTCCATACTTGTTTTATGTTATATTTCAATTCTTTTATGTTGAAAATTCAGAGAGAGAGAGGGGTGATGATAGAGGCAGGAGATGAACTTTGACCACCCGTATTCCAACCCTAAAAAACCATCAATATTTGGGTCATCAAATTATTGTTTTTTATAAAAAATAAAATAAAAAAAAATAGTTCAAATAAGTGTAATAAAAACTCATAAAAAAATGTTATTTTAGCCTTCTTAACTTTAAATTATTGTCCAAACAAGGGAGCAGTAACTTCAATAAAATATTCACTCTTATCTTCTTATAAATTTTGGATCATAAAGCTTTTTATAAACTTACATCCTGTTGTTTGTCAACGTTAAATAAATCATTATGAGAGTGTTTGTTTACGAGAGATGTGCCGCTTACAAACAAAGTATATCATCACCATTTTTAACTGGGAAAAAGACAGGAATAAAGAGTATATCTACATACAGAATGCCATAATGAACTGTCATTAAGGCATCACAAAGTCTCAGAAAACAATACACTAGGCTAAACCATGTCATTTTTACCTTACCGGACAAGCTTTTAACTCTGGTATCATGTGTTTAAGACTACGTTCAATGAAGTTGAAAGTACAATAAACCAAAAGTGTGAGGAAGTGGGGGTGGCTATCAATCTACAACAGCAACAACGCAAGAAATCAATGTTTTTGCAGAAAATCTCAAGACATATAGTCTTGTGCATCTGGATTGTCAGCTCTTGGTGTTTCTCCTTGTTCATTTCCGATAGTTCTCTTGCTCATGTTAGCTCTCTGCACTAAACGAACCAATGCCTGAACCACTTCCGACATAGGAGGTCGAAACTCTGGCTCAGGCTGCCACAAAAACAATGGTAATAAGCATCAGAACTTAAATTCATACAATATTTAGCACACTCCCTTTTCATTTTCTAGAACTGCAGTATGCCCAAAACTTGCCAAACTGCAAATCTGAACTTCCAATATCTATGTTTCGGTAAAAACTGCAATATGGTACCAAACTTCAAAAACCCTTCCCCCAACCCAACCTCACCAAAGTTCCCTCATTAAAGCAATATGTTACCTGGACACAGAGAGCAATAACATCAGCAAAGCGGGAAAGAGATTTGACTGGGTAGAGCCCTTTGAGTTCTGGATCAACCATTTTCGATAAGGAATCAATGTCATGGAGCTGAGGAGTTGCCCAGCGAACTAAAGATTGTTCAGATCTAGGCCTTGAGCTGTTAACAATTAACATTGCAATGAGATTAGAAACAAACTGATTTTTATCCCATCTTTAGTTATAATTATGTTAGTAAATGGGATAATCAGCGTGATTATGGCAATGAGATCATCTCTCATCATATTGTTTATGTTAGCATTTCACCTGTCAAATGGTTTACGTCCAGTTAGAAGCTCCAACATGACTACACCAAAACTGTAAACATCACTCTTTAGTGTATAATGACCGGACATAGCTACCTCAGGTGCACTGTATCCAGAACCTGCATTCTGGTTCAAAACCTGCATGTTGTGAAAAACAGAGGCCTCAGGAAAAAAGTTAAGCGAATAGCTGTGAGTGATTAGAGATTAGTCTAGCCTCTAGATTAAGATAGGGGTACAAAGGGACCAAATAAGATGAGAAGCTTTTCACCACCAATTAAGTGGTTGTGGATTCACTCACTGGAATCCAGGAAAATCTTGCACATTTGATATCATGAGATAAATGATTCCTCAAATGCAACAAACAGAAAGTGAAATAAGCCAACTTGCTACCATGAAACCACTTGCATTTTTCTGGGTATTTCTTACATTATAGATCCTGCGAGAAACCCAGAATCCTAGATGTTGCACCATCTCAAAATATGCTACTACCACTTCATGAATTTTGGAACCAAGTTCTCAGTAGGAGAGCAGGACCAGATTAGCAATCCGGCTATGGCGTAAGTTAAAAGTACTCTATTGCAGATGAATTTCATTAAAAAAAATGAAGAAAAGAAAAACCCAACTAGTGTGCAAATTATGACAAACAGAACCTCAGTAATCATTCCCTCAAGTAAATTTCAAACCTGAAAGCTAAGTAAGACAACAAAAACAAAAGCTAAGGCAATGAAGTTCTTCACAATCCACATCAAAGAAATACAATCTATGGACTATCTTGAAAATTTAAGGTTCATGATCAACCTGTTCTGCGTTATGGAGACCGCTTGCCAGGCCAGCATCTGAGAGATGTGGATTGAGCTCTGTGTCCAACAAAATATTCACGGACTTGATATTCTTATGAATAATAGATGGCGAACAAACTTCATGCAGGTACCTGAAGAAAATCCCTTTGAGTATCAGGAAGCTCATCACTAATATCATAGTAAGTTCTAGATTCCAACATCAAAATTCTGTAACAAAAGTCTAGGCCATGTCCTGCATCTAGTAAGAGCAAGGACTGTTCACATGGAGTAGAAACAGATGCACCAGAGAAACTTCTTCATATGTAAAGGTTTTAGGTGCTCAGAAAATGAATTGATAAAAAGTTTACCTTGTTTTCTTCGCCTTGGGCTTTTACATCATTAATATTCATACCATGGAACTGTATAGTTAATAATTATCATTTTTATTGAATTATTCAAGTGGCAATGACCCAATCCATTTTCCCCCATTATTTGAACAATAAAGCAGATGATAGATAATGGGGAAGAGAATGGAGGACGTGTTCCAATTTTTTTCTGGGGTGTACACAATTTGATGTTAGCGAGAAACAATTGGAAATAGAATTCTTTTTCTGAACTTACTCCAATGCACGAGCAGTCCCCAGAGCTACCTTGACACGGGAATTCCATATCAAAGGTTTGCTGTATTCATCTGATAGATGCAAGAAGTCATGCAGTGAGCCATTTTTATGGAACTCATAGACCAGCAGATGCTGTCCATGCTCTGAACAATAACCCACTAATTCTGTCACGTTTGGATGATGCAAAAGGGAAATGCTTGAAACTATCTCCATAAAATCGTCAGACATATGACTGGGAAGAGTGCCTGAATCTAGTTTCTTCACAGCAAAAACCTACAGTGTCAAAGCAGAAGTTACAACTCAATAAAGTAGAGGGAGAGTGTGCATGTTTAAGAGAGATTTTCACGAGGAAACATGAACAAAGTTTCTTCCTATACAGACACTTTCCATCACACTATCCAGACTCTTACACATTTTTCCATAAATGCATTTATTATTTGACCGGGTATGTTATTCATAATAGAGAATGGAAAGCCCAGCATAAAGTATTAAATGAAGCAGACATATCCAAGAAGATTATGTTTTATCCTTTTAACTGGAATTGCCAAATTGATTTGAAAGGCAAGAAAACTATACCTTCCTATCATCAAACTCAGCTCGATAAACACGTCCAAAAGACCCCTCACCAAGAAGATGGTCAACACTGAAGCTGCCAGTAGCCATCTGCAGGTCTGCTACTGAGTATGATGTCACGTTTATAGGAGCAGCAACAGGTTTCTTGACAGCAACGGGCTTTGGTGAAAATTCCTCCTCGTCAAATGATTTGTGATGATCAATAGGTGGAGGTCTAAGATTTATTGCGACTGAGGTGTCGAATGTCTTTGTGTTGACCATGGAAGAAGTTTGCATGGACTTCGTTTCTGCAGTACAATTTCAAAGACAAGATCACAAGACAAAGGTCATATTAAGATAACGAAAAATGTCAAGTGTGATGGTTTCTGAAACCAAGAAGCTCAAGACATGACCTCAAGCTACACTGAAATGGTGAAGCTCAACATGGTACTGCTTTTTAAAGTTATGGGACTAGAAGTTTCCAAGTCAACCCAAGTTCATTTGGAGCTAACTACGGGGTAGTGCCTGTGCCACAACTTTAGATAGGCTAAGGTTTTCACGAGAGAATGTTATACATGATAAAAGAAAAGGGATGAAAGTATTTTATTTATGTGCTTTCCATTTGAGCTATTATTTTGTAAACATTTAAGCTATATTCCTTATTCACTCAAATTATCAGCAACAAAAGTGAATAGATTGCAAAGCATACAAATAATAATAAGTTAGTGGATAAATTGCAAAGCCATCCTCCTTACTTCCAGTCTGTAGAGTAACGAACAGTATGCAGTTGTGCAAAAAGGTAAAATGATGCGATCAATACTAGTGCTGTACTGACTTACTGTACCAGTGTAGTGCTAGTGGATTTATGAATGATTCATCCATGATGCTCAATAGAAAGAAAAGTGCTAGTAAAAAAAGGACTACCTTGCATGTCATTTGTTGAAGAAAGAGAAACAAATGGCTGTTTATCATGCATTTCTAGATCTAAGGAGGGCCTCTTGGATCTTCTCTTCACCAAAAAGAATGCTACTATCCCCCCAACAACAAATATGGATATGATTATTCCTGCTATGCCACCACCCCCTATTCCTGTTTTCTTGCTGCCACTGCCTGATGGGCTGTCACTGCCATGGGAGCTCCGGCCTTTGGGGGATGGAGTTGTACCAGGTGGAGGAGGGGGTGCAGGTCCTGAGTTCCAACTGTTACCGTCCTTCCTGTCAAGAATATTCAGATTACAATATGTATTCACTTTTTTCTTATGAAACAATAGGAAAATAATGACAATTTCCTTAATGCTGCAATTAGCAAATGCTTACTGTAGATTAATGCTGTTTAACTGGCTAGGGATCCAACCTGTAAAACGATTATTTCCAACATTCCTGAAAACATATATCTGAATATAATAAGCTGCAATACGATTTCTTAATTGCAAACAGATAGAAGACAATGCTTCAGGTGAATTTAACAGAAACGCTGGTTACCCACAGATTTTCAAGAGGAAGATTTGCAAGGACATTGATAGAGCCAGTAAATTGGTTGTTTTGCAAATACCTGCCAAAGGAGAAATTAAGGAAAAGGGGCCAAGGCATTGTATGAAGTTCTACTGTATGAGAAGACCATTTGAAACTTACATTGATTTCATACTTGAAAGTGAGCTAAAACTCCGAGGTAGATCACCAGTCAGTGAATTGAATGACAAATCCCTGTAGCGGCATAGAGAGATGACTGTTACTTTGTTTTCCTTTTTTCTTCCATAAAACTAGATAGATATATTTAACATGATAAATTACTGAACAAATTTCAATTTGATCTACTTGTTGAGGAAAAAATGGCACTTCCAAAAATTTTCAGCAGCAGATATTATAGAGGATAACAAGAAAAAAAGTAATCAAAACCAACAATGTTGTCTCAAGTAGAAACATAATATGCATCTGCATATGTTTTCCTTTTTGCGTTACTGACAGAGAAGTGCTTTAGCATCAACCCTAGTTTTTTAAGCAGGTTAAGAAAGTAGAAGAATAACAAAAGAATCGTTGATTCTGTAGCAATCTGTCAAAGTAACAGAGAAATCAAGCAACACCCTTCAATAAAACTAATGTTGGCAGCCAAGTAAAATTATTTTCTTATTTATTAAGAATGTGTGAGAAGCTCTCACAAAGTGGAGAGAGAAGGAAGTTGTCCGAACATGTCTCCCAACTGATTCTGAAGCTGATTGTGACCAAGGTTTCTACATTATCAAAGAAAAAAGAAAAAGAATTAGTTTTGAACCTTTAATAAGTTGAAATGGAGAATTTTTGACTAGAAATTACTTACAAGTATTTAAGAGAAGGCATTTGAGAAATGGAATATGGGATTCCTCCACTAAATTGATTATTAGCAAGATTTCTGAGCACAAGAGAACATCAAATGTAAATCATCACAAAATCAGAAAAGGCAGAACTAACTCAACTAAGTAAGAACTGAAGAATGAAGCATACAATTGCTGCAAGTTTGGAGGAAGTTGATATGGGATGTTGCCTGCAAGATTATTATTACTCACGTCTCTGCAGAACTCATTAAATCACATGTCAAGACATGGAAATGTATAGAATTGGGACTGAAAAAATATAGAGAATAAGTAACCTCACAGGTTTGTTACTGCTGTCAAACTGGAGAGCTGGTATCCCAATGACCCGGAAAGTCCAAGACTGGGTAATTTACTGAAAATATAAGAAAAAACAAAGTGTAGGTGAATCAGCATCAATAGCTTTCTAACGGATTAAATATCAGAAAGAATAGAAGATTACATTTCTGTAACTCGTGAGCCTGAGCAGGTAATGCCTTTCCAGTTCTGCCCACATGGATCATCACCATTTGCGCTCCATTGTGTTAGCTGAGATTGTGGATTCAAACTGCTGTACATGACCCTTAGAGCAGAGGCTGCATGAAAAACAAGTAACAAATTAGGATAGATGTATCACTCAGTAGGAGACAATCATCAACCATATTTGTTGCCAACTAAAAAAATTTCAATAGCAATTCGTAATCAAAGGCTGGTGGCAGTATTGCAGTTCTTGATCCTATGACATGTAGAATTCGAGCTCAATATGTGATATTTAGCCATTGTCTGAGCATTTGGAAACTGATATTTTATCTTTCTTGCCAAGCTGACGGAAGAAAAATGTAAAATCCTTTCTTACAGCAATGACTTGGTACATTCTAGATGTAGACCATGTGTCCATATTGGCTGGCTTTCTAGCAAACCATGTGGGAATTGAGTGGTGAGTTAATTCTAGATGTAGACCATGTGTCCATATTGGCTGGCTTTCTAGCAAACCATGTAGGAATTGAGTGGTGAGAGAGAAATTGAAAAGCGAATGAAAGCATCGCACTTGAGAAGTTTCCCTGTTCCTATTTACATGCATCCATCTTCCATGGGTGCTAAATTAAAGAAGAGAACTCGGGCTTCTCAGGGAAAACTCTTTAGAAAAAGACCCAACACTGTACAAAAGTAATTTTTAACTCCACTAATCTAAGACCCTGTATTAAAAGGGAGACAGGACAGTGAGAAACAGAGAGAGTGGCTTGGTTATGCTTTGTCACCCTTTTGATCGTCAGACGCATTTAGAGGTACAATGTTCATCAATGTCAGAGAGGATCACCTTTTAACTGATAGGACTGTTTAAAGCATCAAGAATTCAGCCTAATGAGTACCAACCATGTGTACTTGAAATGGTTAATGGCTTCTACGAATTCCCTAATACTCAAAATTGAAACAGTCTTGATAATCAACAATCACCCACTGAGATCTCCAACCTAACACTCTTTAAGGATCACTAGCTTATTTTAGATATCCACACAATGATTGCCCCTTCATTCTACAAATGATAATATTCTATACATTTTGGGTTTAATGATAGACAATGAAAGCAAAGCTGAAACCAGTGATTTCAGACATGAAATTGAGTTTATATTTAATATCACTTCCTTAGCTGGAGATTCTATTTTCCCAGAAAAAAGAAGAAAACTTTTCTCAACCCAGAACTGATCTCCACAGTTTAGCACCAATATGCTTCCTAAAACAGCCCAAACAAACTGTATTTTCAGAGATAGACAAGACAAGAGCAAAATCTGGAAAATGCATCAAAGCCAGCATCTTTTGTGGTCCCAACAACATCTTTTGTGATAAGTTAATGAATGTGTTGAGTAAACTAACCATCATTTGGATCTGTTGCACCATTGACGCATCCAAAAATGCAGACTAGGAGGAGTGTCACCTGCAGCTCAACTCTTCTCCAGTTCTCCATCATCTCATCTAAAAAAACCAAGGCCTGTCTGTCTGTACCCACAACCCAAAAAAAGACCACCCCCTTGTCTAAATGACTTGTTTTTATTTTAAGAGATAATATACTCTGGGTTTTTTTATTTTTTTATGGGATGATTTACACATCCCTCCAACTAAAGCTGGCAGACACGATTTGCCGGAAGAATCCAAGGCCACAGAATGCTCTCTCTGCCTGTCATATATTTATTTATGAATATTTTAATGAGACTGCTGTGATTCGAAAATATTTGGTAGGTGACTAGAAGCGCCCGAGCCAGAATTAATCGGATACTTCGATTGTTTGATCAGTAGAAGTGGGTAAAAACTCATTTTCTTCCTGCTCTTACTGTATATTTTGTTGAGGTCAGGTGCGCATCATTATCATGGATGGGCGATCTTTCATTAACTCGTAAGCTAAGCTGCCCCTCACGTTATTTTCTTAAGTGGGGCCTTGACCGAAGACATTTCCAACCATGTAAAGCTGTTTAATAAATCAAACACGGCCAGCTAGATTGTAATCTTTTTCTTTCTTGTATTAAAAAAAAGTGTGAGAAATCACATGGAGTAAGATGGGAGGGAGGATTGGAAATTATTTCCATTTTTTAGTTAAATACTTTAATTTGCCGAATTTAATAGCCAACACACATGTATAGATAGATCTCGATATTATCAATCTTTTAGTCTCTATTATTTAACATTATATTTTAAAAATATTTTAAAAAAAATAAAATTTTTAGTTTCATTTTAAATTAAAAAAATTTGATGCTCTTATATCATTTTTCATGTGTCCATATCAAAAATAATATTTTTTTTAAAAAAATAATATCATTTTAATATATTTTTAAATAAAAAACACTTTTAAAAATAACATCAACCATAATATCAAATAGATACTTATTAAGCCCCATTGAAGAAATCTATAAAGGGCATTTCAAAATGTTGCTTAATTACTTTTAGATAAAAATAAATACTCATTGCTTTTATAAAGGAATTCAACTTCCAAAAGAAAAAGGTTAACATAAAAGCACATTACCTATATTGTATTTCTTATATGTTTATAGTTTGATTGATATTATTTTTTAAATATTTTTATTTATTAAAAATTATTTTTGATATTAGTACATCAAAATAATATAAAAATATCAATAAAATTTAATTTAAAACAATAAATAAAAATAGTTTTTTATTTTAATATATTTAAATTAAAAAAAATAAAGGTAGTAATAATCACAAACCAATTCAAATCCAAAGACCCGTGGTCTTCCACAATCCTTAAAAAACAATATTTGAAGGTAGCCAGAAAAGGAAATGAATTGAAGTACAAATGAAGGAAGGACATGACAGGAGACAGCTGTTACAGCGGCAGGAGATGTGGCGAGCACCTGTTACGTCTTAGAATGACGTGGAACCCAAAACATAAAATCGTTGACCAAATCAATTATTAATCTTTTAAGAGATGAAGCTGTTAATGAATCAAATTATTTCTTTGTTTTCCGAGTTAAAAAGGGGTGTTTCAGAGTATTTGTTTTTTAAATATAATAAATATTTTCATGTGTAATTTTTTTATGATTTTAATAGGTTGATATCAATAATAAATAAATAAAATCTAAGAAAAAATATTTTAATATATTTCAAATAAAAAAATATTTTTAAAATTTATTTTATATCACAATCTCAAACACACAAAAGAGTTGAATCATCATTCATAATCACTGCTAAGAAATTTCTTGAAAAATTAAGTATTCATAATTTTGTTTAGAAATTAAAAATGGATTCATGCATGGTTTGTTTCTCTATCTTACTAAATAAATTATTAAAATTCATATTCGTAGGCTCCATCATTTCCAACTCTTTTAGATGTAAATTTAATGGTAGGGTCATAATTATACATTGGAGTCCAAATGAATTTGTTTTTTATTCAATACTTTTAGCCTTAATTCGCTTTTGATTCATTTGTTCTATGAACAAGATTCATTTAATTATAAATCAAATCTTGTTTTTGGATAAGAGGAAACTTCACCATTCAAAAAATATATTTTATAAACTTGGATTAGCGAATAAAACCCTGATTATATTAATCTTTTATAAGAGATACACGTCTTAATTCGAATTCGATATCTGCTATACAAATTGCAAGCTCTCTATCATCACGTCATGCCTCTTGAGAACTATGAATCGATTCAATATTGATGTTTTGTTATATTTTTTCTTATGATATAATCTATAGACATTGCACATGTTAGAATCCTATATCATTTTCTTTTTCTCCATCCTTTTTATTTATTTGTATAGCCTTTTATTTTTGCTTTATAATTTGTAATCAGATTGGTTTTTAGTTTATTTATACAGAAAAATATATTTTAATCACTACAATGAAATGACGTAATAGATTCTATCTTCTTCTTTTTTTAATCTAGGCACAGATAATATGAAGTGTTTATTTGTTATTTTATTTTTATATCTTATCAAGAAATATTTAATATATTCAGTAAAATAAAGCTTATAATACGAATTTTTCATTGGTTTACCAAATACTTTTCTTGTGTATTTTTTTAACTTGATCAACATATTATTTTATTTGTATATATAATAAGATGGACCTGGTGTGTGTCTTTTATTTTTTTTTTTAATAAGTTTTAAAGTTAAGAATTAAATATATTAAAACATAAACAATTTATATATTACAATCATGGCATTTAATATTTATTTTGAAAATTTCATATAAAAGAAAAAGAAAGGGTAAAAAAAACGGAGAATTTGATACAAGAGAGAGAGGAGGGGAGATGAATTTGTCAATTTTGCGTGTACGCGTACCTCACCGACTTGGCGTTCAATTCAACAGCTTGTCTACGGCTGTACCTCACTCGTTTTTGACCTTATTAACGTTAGCCACGAGTCATGTCGGCGGTCGGTGGCTTTTTTTTTTTTTTTTTTTTTTCAATCCTTAGAAGTGACGGTTTCAAAGTAGGAAGGAAATTATTTCTTAAAATGTTTTTTATTTAAAATTATATTCAAATAATATTTTTTATTTTTTATAAAATATTTTTGATATAATACATGAAAATAATTTAAAAACATAAAAACACTTAATTTAATATAAAATATTTTTAAAAACACTTTTAAAATACATGCAAACAGGTTTTTGTTGAGGTTATGTGAATTATAATAGATATTATCATTTAAAATATTTTTTTATTTAAAGACATCAAATATTATTTTTAATTTAGAATATCAAAGAAAATTATATATTTATACACACACACGCGTGGTAACTTGTCCGCGTGTTTTTATGTAGGAAATTAATTGATTTTTTATGTGTTGTAATTGATTATCTTAATATTGAATTAATAAAATTATAATAGATAAAATCTATTAGAAATGAGTTTTTTATTGTATTAAAAGAAACATTGTAATCGAAACACAGGGGGGAGTGATTGTATATTTTGTAATAATAGATAACTTGGATAAATTTATCTACCCATTTTGTTTATGAGTTGTCTTTTTCTCCAGTAATATTAGATCTAAAATATTATACATAAAAATATTGTAAGCGTAATTTTTACAAAAAAAAACCTAAAATCCAAGAATTATTTTTTTCTAAAAAATAAAACCTAAACAAAATAGGACATAATTAAAATTGAAAACCAAAACTAAGAGAATATATATATATATATATAGTCCTTATTTTTGTTCATGTTTATATATCAAAGAATTAAAATATATGGGTCGAAATGAAAACAAAATATGTAAATAATTTTAACTGAAGGATTAAATTAAAACAATTAAAAATGTTGCAAGGAAAACATAATTAATTTTTTTATTTGTTGATTTACTTTTTATCCATTTATTTTTTTCAGTAATTTTGGTATAACACTAAATAATTTATTTGTATTTATGTATCCATACTCTCAGTTTTTACTTTTAATTTTTAATAGAATTTATCTTTGTATTAAATGTAGTTTCTATTAAAAAACAGAGGAAATTCACCTTGAGTGGTGTGAAATGAAAATAAAATTTTATCTTATGCATGTATAGTTAATCTTCAATTGTTGGTTATTTGTTATATTTTTTAAGGCGTTAATATTCAAAAAATATAATTATTTTTAAGAGAAAAAACCTTTATAATAATATTTATAATTATTTTAAATGCATTATATATAATAAAATGAATATATTTTAAAAAAACCTAAATAATTGAAAGACTTGTAGATTCATTATTTCATTATAATGTATAGCGTTATTAAAAAAAAAATCAAGAACCATTAATATTTTTTGACATGTTATAAATTTTAGTTTTGTCTACGATGAAGCGCAGGATAACTAACTCATATATTTTTTATTTGTAGATAATTTGATCAATTTTTTCACTTGTTTTGTATATGTGTAGCTTCGTATTATTTTTATTCATGTGATATTTGATATGAAATATCATACATAAAAAAGTTATGGAAGTCCATTTTTTACAAAAATAATATCGATTAATGAATTATCTTGATTATTATTTTTATTGTTATCATTATGATTGTTGAAATCTTATAAATATTATAGCTGTTATTTGAACAATTATTGTAAATAATTAATATTATAATCATTACTAACAATGTTATCATTGCCACTATCATTATCATTATAAAAACAAAATTCAATTTTGTTTTCAAGATTTGTTCTTCATATTATTATATTTGAAGTATTTCATTATACTAAGATTAAATTAATTTGAGAATTTTTTTTTTAAAAAAAACTTACTTAATATGTGTGTGTGTGTGTGTGTTTATATTAAAAAAATATCAAAATATATCATTATTTTTAAGAGAAGAATCCTTAAAAATAATCGTTATCATTATTTTAAATGCATTTCCCATAATAAAATGAATATATTAAAACATCATATATAATCATCATCATCATCATTATTATTGTAAATATTTTTACTATAGTAAGAACCGAAAGTTTTATAAGCTGATTATTTTACTTAGGTATATAGCATTATGAAAAAAAATTAAGACTATTAATATTTTTTTGGATTTTTTAAAATTTGTTTATGGTTATGGTGAAGTGGAGGGCAATTGACTTGTATATTTTTTTATTGTAGATAATTTATCCCAAATTTTCAACATGTTTTGTCTACATGTGACTTAGTATATTTTTATTTTAATCTCATGTTAATTTTTTTTTTCAATCTCTAAGAAAAATAACATCAACTAATGAATGATTTTGATTATTATTGTCATTTTTATTATCATAATTGTTAAATTGTTACAATTATAGTTGTTATTATAAATATTATTATACATAATTTATATTTTAATTATTATTACTCATACTATCGATAACACCATAATTATTGTTAACAAAAAGAAATTAAATTGTTTTTTTATTTATAAGATTTATTCTTCATATTATTATATTAAAAGTATTTCAGAACACTGATATTAATTTTTTTCTTCAAAAAATCTGAGGTCATCTCTCTCTCTCTCTCTCTCTCTCTCTCTCTCTCTCTCTATATATATATATATATATATATATATATAGACACACACACACACACACACACTAATATTAAATAAATATTAAAATATATAATTAATCTCACATATTTATAAGAAAAAAACTTAAAAATAATCATTATCATTATTTTGAATGCCTTATTTATAATAATTAGAAATGTCATAACAATATTAACAAAAAAGCAATTAAAAAAATAAAATAAATGACAAAACATGAATAAATATTATTAGATTTTAAAAAATTATTTGACCTAAGAAATAAATAAAAATTCAAAATCAAACAACAAAGAGAAAAAAAATAATAAACATCAATCTTCAAATGATCATTAATACAAATTAAAATTTAAACATCACATAAAAAATTAAAACCTTACTAATACTGAAAATAATAAAAATTAGAAACAAAAACTAAGAGCATATACATATAAACATGGGAAAAAAATAAAAACCATTTACAAAAAAATATATAAAAATAAAGGAAATAAATAAAATTGAAGATTAAAAGTATAAGGGCCGAAATGAAAAATACTTATATGATAAATTAAATTTAAAGGATAAAATTGAAAAAAATCAAAACTTTGATACCGAAAAAAGTAAAGAATTTAAGACAAAACCAGAAATGAAAAGAATATGGACTAAAATAAAACTTAAAATATATAATCAATTTGAATTGAAGGATACAATTAAAATAAATCAAAATTCTAATACCAAAAATCTTAAGGATTTCACTCCAATCCAAAAATTAAAGGATTGGGGACTAAAATGAAACTACAATATATAATCAATTTCAATTGAAGGGCAAAATTGAAACAAAGCAAAACTTATATTATAGGAATAAAGACCATATAAAGCAATCAAAAGCTCAAGGACTATAATGAAAAGCAAACAAATAGTGGGGCCTAACGTGTATTTGTGCAAGCAAGAGAGAGAAAAGGGGGGGAGTTCAACCGACCATCGGTACGTCTCTATCCATATTTGATCACCGTGTGTCACTCCATGAGAAAGAAAACATGTCTTAAAATAATTCTAAACGTTGGTAGAGTATTTTTTTAACACCAAAAAAACACCACGCATGCCGACAGAAACTCGCGTGAGCGCAAAAATAAACGGTGCGTCCGGCGAAGCGTCAATAGTACCACGTCAAAATATATATTAAAAAAGGGTAAATTATTGAGACAACCCTACAACCAACTCTTCAATTTTGTCTTATTGGGGGTATATCTGTATTTAGATATTTTTTAAAAAAATATGAAATTCCTGTTGTACCCCTGCCAGCAAGATCTAATTTGTCTTATTTGAAGGATAGAATAATTATTTTACTATATAAAGAAATATAAATTTGTTAATAAACCAGTGACCTAAAATTAATTGAACTGGACTGAACATGCACAATTATTGTGGCACCCATCCTGTCAGGATCTATTTTTTTAAATCTTTTTTGAAGGATAAAGTGATTATTTTACTGTGCAAAAATATAAAAAAAATAAGTAGACTGGCGAACCGAATGACCCGAACCGACTTGAAAATTGAGTAATACTATTGCCGTCCACAGTAATTTATCTCATTGTAAACAGTCAATGAACCAAGACCTCATTTAGCTTATAAGATGATAATAATAATAACTGTTTTTTTTTAAACATTCCACCTAGTGGCCCAACATGAATGCTCCTCCAGCTAGGGTTTCGACCAAACGAAGCCATGTATAATTTTTTTTTCCATCTTTTTTTCCTGTAATATATTGCTTTTAGCACATCCATCGATGTTATTTAACATTTTGAGATAGAGCTGGATAGAGGTTAAAATAATGTCGACTTCAATTTTTTTTTAATCAAATTACACAAGTGATTAATTTGCTCTTCGCGCTAGGTTAAACAAGAATTTTGGTTTTTTTTTTTGTATTTAATTATATATATATATGGTGGTTGGTTAAATTAATATGATATAATAAATTAAGTTTTTTTATTCTCATTTTAAATATTTTATCACATGAAGAAATAAATAACATGGCTAGTACATTTTTTATATGCAAAATTAGCTTATGGTCTAGCTTGCAATGTAACATGGGAATTAGGCCTAGTAAACATTATAGTTTATAAATCCACAATATTTTTTATTTTTATTTTTTGGTTCTATTTTGCCTTGTTTTATATTTGGTTGATTTTGGATTATAATTGATGGCCTACTTTGATTCCATTCACTTAGGATTTTTATAGTTTCAAGAAAATTTGACCTTTACTCGAAACTTGATTTGGAAAAAAAAATGATTGCATTGATTCATAACCATAAAAACTTTGTTAACAAATTGAAAACTTGATAATTCAAGTGAAAATGGAAGAGAATTGGGGATGATTGTTGGTGTATGTAAAATATATGGAAACATGTGAAAGAGGTTATTACATTTAAAATATAAGAATCGCCCCGTACTTCCAACATAAGGAGAAGGAAACGAGCAGGGGGGTAAACTCGTCGATCGACGATTCTTTGACCCGATTAAGAGGCCACATTCCGTACCGCGAGACAAAGGACATGGTGGTGCAACTTCTGACACAGCGGAAGATCAGTTTTAACTTCCGACAAACATCACATTTGTTGTTGGAAAGATGTGTGCATGCAGAACACTGCTAGGCGTCCGTATGACACGCCTGCAGTGTTTTAGAAAAAAATAAAATAAAAATGTGATCAGTTACCCATATAATCTTGTACCTACCGATGTCTATGACAAAATTGGGGTGAAAATTTTGAAATACCCTCTGTTCCAGGTGCCGATGTTTGTCGTTTAGGGGGGCTAGTTTCGTAGTTTTATTATGCAATAAATTTGGAAGTATCATCCATGTCTCATTGAAAATAACCTCGGTCTCGGGGGTTAAATTTTTTTCCCTAGGAGTAAAATAGTCATTTCATTGTAGCAATCTACAGTGAACTATGTCTTGATGAACAATAGAGAATTGCATAGTAAAACACCCACGATAATTACACACACACACACACACACTAAAAAATAAACCACGTGCCTCTTTTTCTATAACGCCCATTACTATTCACACAAACTCATGTTATTATTCATTGTGATAGTAAAATTATCATTTTATCATAGGGCTGAAATTTTTAACCCTCGGGATCGGGAGTATTTTTGAATTTTCCAAGAGACATGGATAGTATTTCCAGGTTTGTTTCACGGTAGAACTACGAAACTAGCCCTCAAACAAAATATTAGTCAAGGACTAGGGGTTGTTTTGGTTTTTTCAAAATATTTGCACAGTAAAACGATTGAAATAACCCCCTAAAAAGACAAAACAATGTATAATATCGGGGGTAAAGTTGTATTTTCCTCACATGTTTTTTTCGTGATTATCATTAAGTGCTGGGGTGTGTAGGTAATTAACTAATATTTTATTATTTTTTTATGAAATACTGGTGGAGCGTTATTCGGACTCGCTTGCAATGTTTCACGCGAACGCGCCTTTAGGGTGACGTTTGCAAGCGGTCAATACTTCACTTTCGCTGTGTTATACTATGCGCAACCATATCTTCTGTCTACCGTCATGGAACGTTCTGGTTATAAGCGTTCGGGTAAACACTAACGAATGATTTCATGTCGTTTGTTCGTTTTCTCCCTCTTGCCGCCACAATTTATGTCCAAGTCCCTGATGTATGTAAGATGTTTATTTTAGTCCCTGAGGTTTTGATTTTGGTTTTATTCTTGATTTATTTAATTGAAAGTTTGATTGTTTTCAATTGTGCTCTTTAATTAAAATTGATTATATATGAAGGTTTTTATTTCAGTCTTTATTCTTTTGATTTTTGATTTCTTTTGGGTTGCTTTAATTTTTTTGGTATGAAGGTTTTGATTTGTTTTAATTTGGTCTTCCAATTTAAATTGGTCATGTATGCTACTTTTCATTTCACTCCTCCTTCTTTTAAATTTTTGATAAAATTACACAACAATTACCTTTAAAAACGCCATTATTTATTTTGGTGTCAAGGTTTCTATTTGTTTCAATTTTATCCTTCAATTGAAATTTATTATATATTTTATTTTTTATTTTGGTCCTTATTCTTTATTTCTTTAATTTTATATTAATTCTTTTGGTTTTTTTTATTCTTGGACGATGTTTATTTTTTATTCGTATTTATGTATCTATGTTTTTAATTTTTATCTTTTTTATTGGGGTTTTATTTTTAATCAGTTCAATCTTGAATTTTTAATTTATGTTGGTGATAATTTTAAAATTAATATTGCTCCCTTTTTCTCTTTATTTGTTTTTTTTTTGTCTTTTTTGTTATTTTTTTTGTTCGTTAGATCAAAGGATTTTATGATTTTATTATTTACACAATAAAAATGATAATTTTAGCAATTTTTTTTATTGTTTTTTAAATAAATTTTCAAGGCAATTTTATGATTTTAATTTTTTTGACAGTAATGTTGATAATAATTTTTACTGCTATAGCAATGATAATGACAATAACATAAGGATGGATTTTCAATTTATGTTTTTATCTTTTTGTTGATAGAAAATTAACTACTTATTTTTATTATTTGATTATTGCAGGTATTTTCACAATTTATATTTTGTTTTTGTTTGATTTAAATTAAATTATAAAATAAAATAATTTTAATACAGTGAATTCAATAATTCAGATATCCGAATCTCCTTGCTTTTTTATGATAATGATAAATTTATGTTAGTTATTTCATTGAAAGCTACTAAACAAATAAATTTATATCAATTTAAAATTCATATATTTTATAAAAAACTTGTAATTGACAGGAGTTTTGTATAAATTTATTATTTTAGTTAAATTTATATTATAATAAAAAATACATACAATTAATATTTTTTATATTAAAAAAATAATTCGTCTACGGGGAGGGAATATATATATATAACTGATTCGTGATATAGCGCGGGAAGCAGGCTGTTATTTTAAATAAAACAAAACAAAAAACGAAAGTACTGACCCCTTAATTAAATAACTGTGAGTATACATATTTCTATTGGCTATCATCATCATCATCACATCGGCGAGGTTGCTGTAACCACACTTTTCGGTTTCAACTGTCACTTTAACCACTGTTAGAATGTAGCGTGGAGTAGCAAACAGGAACTGAGTGCGTCCAAGCAAACTCAGCTGCATGCCTTGCTAACTGAAAGGACAAAATTGATTGCCAACAACCTTAATTTGACATCATCTACCTTTGTTTGCAGAATTCCATGTTGGGAAGATCATCTCTTTATTTGGCAAGCCCATGGGGTAAACTGGCTTCGTGGTTGATTTCTTTCTCAATCTCCTGCTTCAGAATGGTGGCATCAGGGGCTTATTTCTCAACTCTCTCCAAGGTAATATAGCCAATCCTGCTTATACTCTTCGATGAACTCCCTTTCTCTCTGTTAATTTTTAATTTGAATTATACGATGCATGCTTGTATATGTCTGTATTTATTGAAGTAGATGGAAGTGGCGCTTGATTTCCTTTACATGGTTTAAGAAACACTTGAATTGCTCTGACTTGGTTATGAAAGGGAGATAGCCTAGGTTCATGTCTGGCAATTTATATTGGCTAGTTTTGAATTTGTTGATGCAATTGAAAAATCATCATTTAAGGAACTGATTTCAATTTATAGACTCTGCTGTGGTTACAACAATGCTAGTCTACTAAAACAGAAGGCAAGGGACTCTTAACTTCTGTTGTCCCCTCAGTCTTTTTCTGTTTTTTTTTCTTGCATTGAATGATCTGTGAGCAGGGCAACAAGATATATGCGCCACCCCACCTTGTTCTCTTTTTTTTTTCAAGCCTTTTGCTTGGATCTGTGCTCTTACCTGTTTTGTGAACTCTGTGATGTAATGGATTTTTGAATTGTTGATGCTAGATTACGTATGTGAAAGGATTTGAGTTCTTGGTATAAACTCATGTTTCCTGCATAATGGAAATGGAAAGGATATGAAGGCTGGTGATGGGTTTCTAAGATAATCTAACCATTGACGAACTCATAGACATGTGGATCTTGCATTTGAAGGGAAGAATCAAACCCTTCAAAATGCATCTAAGGATTCAGCTACCAATCTTGTGGGTATATATTGATGGTCTCCCTAAGCCATTTCTCTTGCTCACTGTTGGACGGGAGAACATCATAAACATAGCGGAGGCTTCTCTGTTCTCTCTTCTACTGGATGTACTCTAGAGTAATCGCTGCTGGAAAGTATGCATGAGCACTATTATCAGATATATTTAATGGCAATGAAGTTGATTTGGGCAATGTCAATATGGAAGGCATTGATTTGGAAGAAGGAAACGGAGATTCTTAAAAGAATGTCATTTTAAATTTTGTGATGACTTTTCTCAAATAATTATGGGGGGTTGTATATGTCAAAAGGTAGCAATACAAAGAGTAGTGGAAAAGAAAAAAAAATAGAGCACCATGAGTCAAGAGCTGAAAAGAAAAAGTCTTATGAAATTGGTGTTCAACTACTTTTAAAGTGGGATCAATATACTGAAAACATGTCCATTAAGAGTGATTCCACTTCTATGTATAGGGATTGACCATGTTATAGTATTCTTGAAATTATAGTCGAGCTCCATTTAATACATGAAATGTCAGTTGATGATGATTTTCATGACTTCGCTATTGAGTATCAAGATTTGCAAAGAAAGAGAGAAATGTGGTATAATATAGGAAGTCTTGAAAAAAAAAGTTGAAATGGCTTCAACGAATGTATGCGCGAAGTAAAAATATTTAATTATAATGGTATGATTTTGTTTGAGTGTTTGATTTTTATATTTGTCTTCATTCAAATTGTAATTTGAGAAATTATTTGTTGAGCGCTAGTTTATCTGTTATGAATTTTGTATTAAGTGATTGCGATGTTTTAAAAGATATTATTTTTCATAAATATATAATATTATGTTTAAAGGTTATTATTTATCATAATTTTTTTTTATCATTGTTTTTATTTTTATTTTTTTATAAATGTTTGTTTGTACCAGTGAATAAAAAGATTGTTAAGAATATTAAGCACACGATATTGTTTAAATTAAAACTTATGTTAAATTTAACCATCCATAAATAAATGGACTCTTTAATATTTTATATAAAAAACAAAAAGTGATAAATATAATCTTGAATAATTGATAAAAAAAAAATGATAACTAGGATATTGAATAATTGATGAAAACAAAAAGGAAAACACACACATTTATCTTGAATAACTTTTTAAAAAAAATGATAATTGGAATCTTGAAAAATTTATAAAAACATAAAAGGAAATGACATGGAATCTTGAATAATTTATAAAAATAAAAAAAGTGATAATTGGTATCTTGAGAAATTCATAAAAACAAAAAAGGAAATGCACACATTTGAAATATGTTGGTAAATAAGTTCAAATTATTATTGCAAGATATAATTCAATTTTTTCTATATAAAAGGGAATGTGTATGTTATGTATACCATTAGCAATAAATGTATCAAGACTAAACATAAGCATTGATCTTGTTTCAAGCAAGGAAAATATTTTGTGGTGTTGACAAGTTTTTCCAAAACTTACCTCTTCTCAAGTCTTCTCAAGTACTTGACTAGTGTTAATATACTTAATTTGACTCTATATTTTTTATGCAAAAATAACATTTTATTGTATTTCAATTAGTGGTGGAAGATATGAATAATCCACACTTTAATGTTATATTTAACAGAGATTTTGATGATGACTATGAAAATGTTAAGAATTAAATTATTGACCACATTAATTATTGTGGTTGTGAAGGAAACAATAAAGCATATGATGACAATAAAAATGACGATAATGACGATGAAAACAACGATAAGAGTGACAACGACAATGATAATAGTGATAAGGATCATGCAAATTTCATATGGAGCCAGTTTGATGAACAAAAACTTATTATATACATGGTTGGAGCTATAAACCTATATTATATTAATTATATGCATAAAGAATCATGTATGGTTTTATATAATATAGGGATACATTGGTTGAATGAGAATTTAAGTGGTCATTGGAAACAATGTGTTAACATGTTTAGGATGGACAAAAACACTTGAACCTATGTGATGATTTGGAAACACATTATGGTTTAAAACCTTCATGATGGATGAACGTAATTGAGAAGGTTAAAATGTTTCTATTTACAATTGCAGTTGGGGCGTCAAATTAATAAATGCAAGAAAGATTTTAGCATTCAGGAGAAACTATAAGTAAATGTATGAAAGAAGTCCTTGAAGTATTATGTTTATTTGTTGCAGATGTCATCAAACCAACAAATCCAAAATATACCAACACACCATTAAAAATTGTGATGAATTCAAGATTTATGACACATTTTAGGGCAATTTTGTTTCTTTTATAAAATATGGTTTAAAGTAAAATAATATAAGTTGTTTTAATAATTTTTATACTAACACTGTATTTTTTTGCTTGTAGAATTGTGTTAGTGCAATTGATAATACACATGTTCATGCTATCATATCATCCTAAAATCAAATTCCATTTACTGAAAGAAAAGATATATCAACATAAAACATCATGGTTGCTTGTAATTTTGTCATGCAATTCATGTTTGTATGGGCAAGATAGGAAGGTAGTGCACATGATATATGTATTTTTCTCGAGGCTATTGATAAAAGAAGTATAAAATTTCTAAAACCACCTGAAAGTTGTGATTTACTATATCTTAAAAAGGTAATAATTTAAGCTAATTAATATTCTTCTTTTGTTATTGAATTAATGAAAATGTAGCATGTTGTTTATATTTTCAGGAAAATATTATTTGGTTGATACTGGTTAACTGAATGAGTATGAGTATTTAGGTCTATATAAAGGTGAGAGGTATCATTTACAAGATTTTTGATGTTATGGACAATCAAGTGACCAAGAAGAAGTGTTTAATCGTGAACACTCATCACTATGTAACTTGATATAATGCATTTTAGAAAAAGAAAGCAAAGGTGAAGAATTTACAAAACATGTGAGCTTATCCATACAAAATGCAAGTTGAAATTGTTGTTGCATTGATGATATTGCAAAACTATATTAGAAGGAGATAGTGAGATGATGTTATTTTTGTTGAATATGATCGTAATCCCAATTATATTTCATATGAGTTTTTACTAGATATTTTAGTTCGAGCAATTAGTCAGTGATTGTAGAGGCTTCAGATAAAACTGAAATCCAAGCATCAATCAATAAAAAATAATTTTTTTGAAACAACTTTTTTTAAAAGACAACCAACATATCCTTGATATTAATATATATCAACTTTCGAGGCACCGAACCTTTTAACGCTAATGATTCGGGGTACTAATTTCGTTTACTCTTGGTATGAGCTTCCGAAACTGGGAAATGTCCATATGAGATTCTTAGAGGCATTAGGTTTGTGAAATAGAGCTGATACGAGCACCTTCCAATATCACATTCAGATGAAGAGCACAATTTTCATACATGGTTATGAAGGATCTTGATCACTATCATCAAAAATTGATTCTGATGTGGATGAAAATGAATGGGATCAATGTTCTGCCTCCGAGGAGGGTGCTGCTGGAGGTCATAAGAAGTTCCAGTCAGAAATGATGAAGGAGACTGCGTGTTGTGCTGTGAGAAAGAAGCTCAAGAGCATGCTCATGGAGCACAAGAACACGAAATTTGTAGTCGTTGGGCATAGCTTAGATGAGGCACTTGCTATTTTGTTCTCAGCTATGTTGGCGCTGTACCAACAGACGGATGTAATGAAAAGGTTGCTAGGGGTTTGCACATTTAGGCAGCCAAGGATTGGGAACTTGCAACTAGCAAAGTTCATGAAATCCCATTTGGAGTATCCTGTTCCTAAGTTCTTCAGAGTAGTGTACAACTATGACCTTGTCCCTAGATTGACTGAAGATGACAAAACATTCCTGTATAAGCACTTCAGAGTTAATTTTGCCTTTAAGAGAATCTAAAACATCCCAAGCCCGCTGTTTCCATTCTGAGGCATCGGTCACTACACCTGCTCACAATTCTAATGACAGAGGATACGAAGAAATCTTCTGATTGAATAGGAGTCTTTTTGTCAGTATAGTCACTTGTTATGCTGTATAAATCGTGTTACTTCTAACCAAAAAATTCACCGACAAAGAAACTTCTTCCTTTTGGTTTACATATTTGAAGAAAGAGGATGAGGAGCCAGACCCCAAAACTTCTATGGGTTGAGAAATGTTCTGAATGCTGCACGCATGGGCCAATGTACAAAGAAAGTTGGTTCATGGTATTTGCCAGGATAATGGGACCGGCACTCCCTCGCATTGCTGCACATTGCCCCCACAGATTGTTAATTCGGTAAGACTGGGAAAGGAGCGAGTTGCTCGAATATTGTCTTCTTTCTGAGAGGCTTCTGTTGCAAACGATGTCAGCGATGGTGCCAAGTTGAATTTTAGGCTTCATCTGGATAAAGAGTGTAGCTGTCTAAGTCACTGCATATGCTTCTGCCTTCTGGTTTCTATTTTGATGTCGAGACACCTTCCCTTTCTTGCCCTTCATATTATCTGTTACGTGTCTGTCTGTCCAGGACATTTAAGTTTCTGTGGCAGAAAAAATTGTGTTGTACAGTTTATATTGCCTAGAACATTATTATTATTAAATAAATTACTAATAAATTTATAAATAACATATATTTGTGTGTTATATGAAAGGTTTAAAAAAAGTTCAAAATATATTTTTTTTCAAAAAATCAATGAGATTTACTATGTTTTGTAATATTGCAATTATAGAAGATTTTATAGTTAGAAAAAAGAATGAGATTTATTATTATTATTATTGTAGCTGAAGATGGAACGAGGAATTGAGACAAAACACAATATGAATTTAATCTTTTACTTAATATATGTTATTTGGTAGTTATTTATTTATTTATTTTATTAATATGTTTTAAAAAAAATATGTGTTTTTTACAAGTTTAATATGTTTTTGGTTTGATTTTTCTTTTTAGCTTGTTATCGGGTCAAAACTTGTATTTGACTTAGTGCCCGTTTGGTATTGCTGTGGCGCCGGAGGTTTGAGAAAAGCAGTCGAAACATGTGTTTGGTTACTTGCAAAATGCCGATGCAAGGCATGGTCTCACGTTCAATTTGTTTCGAAACACCGGTGCAAGAAAAGCAGCAATTTGCCACTTTTCTTGCTGCGATTCAATGGGGGGCCTGTGGGTGTATATATATATAAATAATATTAAAATAATCTAACAATTAATTAAAATATAAATAATGTTTATATAATATATGTTTATTAATATAAAAAATATATTTTTAATATTAAAATAATTTAAAAATTAATTAAAATATAAATAATGTTTACATAATATATGTTTATTAATATACAAAATATATTTTTAATATCAAAATAATCTAAAAATTAATTAACATATGAATAATGTTTACATAATATATGTTTATTAATATAAAAAATATATTTTTAATATTAAAATAATCTAAAAATTTTAAACATATAAATAATTTTTAACCTCAACCTCAATCACAGTTTTAACCAAACACTTCACAACTTATTTTGAACCGTAGCAAAAGTGCTTTTCTTGAAACTATTTTTTCCAAACCTCAACCACAAAAACAAAAGCAATATCAAACACAACCTTAGTCCATGCTTAAACCGTAGATTTTTTATCAACCCAATTGATTGAGCATAGTCGGGTCAACTCAGGGTATGTTTAGTATTGTGATTGTTTTTGTAGTTGAGATTAAAAAAAAAGGAGTTTATGAAAAACTCTTTTAGTTGAGGTTCATAATAATTATTAAAGTGTTTGGTTAAAATTGTAGTTGATTTTGGAGTTAATGAAAAGCAATTTCATGTGTTTGGTTACCAAGCTTTTCATATTGCTGTCAACTTGTGAAATTACTTTAAAGAGTATAGACATATACACTCATTTATATATGTATCAAGATCCATACATGAAGATCTCTGCAGTCCTTGACTATTTTCGTGAGCTCTCTCTCTCTCTCTCTCTCTATATATATATATATATATATATATATATATATATATATATATTCAATAACTACAAATGCATCAAAATGAAAGAACATAAAATAATTAAATTACATCTAAAAAACAAATTAAAGTCTTGCTAATATTTTCCTGACTTCCATGCTATTTCAAAAGTAAAAATCATAAAAAAAAAAATGTATTCATTCACTTAATAAGAAACCAAATCAGGTGGCAACTATAAAAAAAAAAAAATCACTCTATCATGAACCAAACAGAAATACTTTTATCAAGCCAAAACCACGTCACAACAAACAACTATTAAAATCAAGTTGGGACACAATGAAAAGCAGCTCTTAACTGTTTTTCATCAAATGACGATTCATCAATTTTTTAAGATGGAATCCACCAAAAAAATTCTGTTTTTTTATCTTTATCAAACACTAAAATACCAACTTATTTACAACCTCAATTCACAGTACACTAGCAAACATTCACTCAATCGAGTTAAAATTAGGTCAATGACTAAGGCCTTGTTTGCCTAGTAATTATTTTATATATATATTTAATGATGTATTTGGTGAAAACACCTTAGACCTATTTGGAGGAATTTTATTACCAACAAAAAGTTTTTTGCCAAACAAATTCTAAAACACACAATAAAAAATATTAAAACATATATTTTTTCTTATATATCCTTAAAATTATCTTAGCATTTAAAAAAAAATCTAAACTATTTTGGCATGTTTTCTTCTTCTTTTTAAATAAAATAAAAGATATTGCATGAATTTTATAACATGTTTATGAAATTCCTAAGGATTTTAAACTGTATTTAAAAAACTATAAAAATCCTATTTTTTGAAAATTAACGGTAGATAGATATCATGATTTAAATGTTGGACTTTCCAATAAACTAACATTTAAATACTAGGAGTTGATTATGATTTTTTCAGAATTATTCTAGATATTCTCCAATATTAAATTTGAAGTATTATAGTATATAAGGTGTGAAAAATACCTTTTCTTTTCTTTTAGGACAGGTGAACATTGAAATACATTATTCTGTTAAGAATTTATCCAAATATATGAGTTCATAATAAATCAAAATATACGAGTCCATAATAAATTCAAAACACTAGATTTATTTATATGTATAAATCTTTATTATAAATCATAAATGAATTATGAGTGAGGAACTCATCTAAACCTTTAAACCACACCCAAACCATACAATTACGATTTATCTCATATAAAATGCTCTAGGGGTGCTATTGCATTTCTTATCCATAACCAGTCTCCAGCAATCTCAAGTTAATGGATACTAAAATCATTTTTTATAATTGTTATTAAACGCATGCTTTGAATCTTTTCTTAATTTGAAGTGTGTAACCAAAGTTTAGTGGCACATAGTTCTATGTAGAACTATAAATCAAATTTCTATAAACTAATCCCCATATTGTATACTGAATCCCAATTGAGTCCTCAATAAAAAAAAATTGCAACCGAATGCCTATAATCTCAGTTATCCTCATCCATCTATATATAAAATCATCACAAGTTTTTTATTGATATATATATAAATCATCACAAGTTTTTTATTGATATATATATATATATTCTTGAAAATAATAATAATAATAATAATAATATTGATATATATATATTCTTGAAAATAATAATAATAATAATAATAATAATAATAATAATAATAATAATAATAATACCTGCGTGTTGCGATATTGAGCCATGTTTGGTAGAGTAAGGGAATATCCAACAAAACCAACTTCCTACCTCAAAATTAAGGTCAAATTGCCGGGACCATGTTCCCTTGGGCCTTATCCAATGCCTTGTCTTCATTAAGCAGACCTCCACCTTTCATGCGTGCACTTTGCCATTTCTCTAATCTATCATTTAATCTTAATATAGTCACTCTTCCCAAGCTAATGACACTACAATACAAGGTTTTTGACAGCAATTCTAGGAGTTAAAAACATTAACTTGCACGTACCGCTTGTATTAAAAGCTTAAACCCCGCGTGCACCCCCCCTGCTGATCTACATCTGCACGGAAGAACAAAATTATACTAGAAACGATGGCGCATCTTCCCATGCAAATCCTCATTTTTCGAAACTGACCATGTTCACTCCCCTTGTTGCTTTCCTTCAAAACACGGCCAACTTTTCTTAATTGGCTTTTGATCCTCTAATGGTACTTTGTTTTGTATATATAGATCCCTCCCCCCATAGCCATCTTCAAGCTCTTCGGTGAGCTTTTTTTGGGGACACCTCTCAACCTAAACATTTTTGATCAGGCATGGCTGAGATTAAGTTCCAAGTATACAACAAGAGAGGTGGGGCCAAAAAGGCCCCTGCTACGAGGAGATCCAAGGGGCATGGCTTCACCACCAAGTGTGCCGCCTTGGTCAAGGAGCAACGTGCTCGTATCTACATCCTCCGCCGTTGCGCCACCATGCTTCTTTGCTGGTATATTCAGGGTGATGATTAGTCAGCCAGCTATAGCATATAAAGTACTCTAGCTATAGCTGTAACATATATTTCTTGATTTCTTTCCTTGCCCACACATATATCTCTTACGTTATGCACAATAAGACCTCGCATATCTGGTCCAGTACGGTTCGGTTTCATGGGGCAAGGGTGTTTTGACATATCTATTTTCTGAAGCTGATCCGAGTTTCTCCTGGTAAGTGCAACAAATCCCTTTTTTTGACCGCATTGGAGAGCAATCCAATGCTGGTTTCTGGGGGCACAGACCGCAGGAGATCATCGGCTAATTAAATTCACAGCTGCACTCTTCCTTTTTCACCAACCGACTGGTCATCAAGCATGATGAAGATAAGTGGAGCTGATTATGAGAAAATTAATATGGAGGGACGCATCTCTGGACCTTTTATCACGACTGTCAAAGGTTGTTTCCCTGTACTTTTGTCATCTTTTACTTAATGTCTGCCTCTCAAATAAATAGTCTTTTTTGGGAAGTAACACGCACTGATTATATGGTACAACCTGCAAAGAATTTGAGGGGAAAATCTATCATGTAATTGCTGGGTTGTATCTGTAACTGTGGATCTTCCGTACTACTCTCTCATGTTCTATTTTAAATTGAATCTCTGTGATGTGATCTGTGTACAGAGCTCAGTTCGTGAACATGGGAAATGTTGGAATCTAATAAGATCTGTGATCAAATATATATTGGATATGTATGATCTCTATACTTCACTTGATGCGGGCTCCTGATTTTATTGCTGTTACTGGCACCAATGCTAAAGCCTAATTTTGAAACGAATGCCTGACTTTAATTGTAACTGATTGATTCAAACACCCCCAAATAAAATAAAATGATAACAGCACAAGAGGATAAGCTTGAACGGAATCTGAACCGAGCTATACCAAAAGAATCAGATAAAAGTTTAGCTGTATCAGTTGTCCCCCGTCTCACTGTCGAATAATGGCACAAGAGGAGAAGGGAGAGAGTAATTGGACTGCCTATAATATGTGGGATACATTTACGCCCCTGCTCTCACTGTCAGCACAGCCTCCCTTCCCTTGCCTTCAACGGACAGCCAACCGGCCAAACGACCGGTCACCGTTAGCCTGCCTCTTCCTCCTCGGCTAGCCTTTCTCCCTGGCAGAGCCTCCCAGCTCTTCCCCTTTACCACAGCCGACCCTCACTGTCCTCCTCTTGAAACCATTTCAACCGAGACCCCCGGCCGCCACAGATTCCCCTCAACTGGCAGCTCCTTCCCTCTCCTATTCCAGCTCTTCCACCCCCTGGTGACCTAGACCAGCCGCAACAGCCGTTTGAAGAGGAAGAAAGAAAAATAAATTAGGAGGAAGTTCGGGAAAAATCCATAAGGAGGGATCTGCAACATTGCTTTGTGTTATGTTTGCTGCTTTCGCTATTCTATTTGCAGGTCCCCGCTGAAGGACACCGTCAGCCGGAGAAAATGAAGGGGAAGATCTACATGCCCCTCTGTTCTACTGCTTCACTGGCGGCAGCGCGTGGGCGCGCCAGTGATAGTTCCCACATCACACTGTTCCGGCATCCCAACATTGTTACCGAGATCTTTTGTAATTTTATATGTTTATGTGTTTATTCAAATTGTTATTGTTTTTTTTATTATTATTTATAAATTTTATGTAATTTGTAAAGTGTAATAAAAATGATAATAAATAATAGAAAGTGGGCATGTTGCAGTTTTATTTTATTTTATTGCTATTTTGTTGAGAGAAAAAAAAGATGAAAATTCAATATAATATTTTATTGCATAAAGCCAAAGCTTTTAAAAAAAAATACTTTAGATTAAATACCAAATTTATTAAATTCTTGAGAATTTGATTTATGTTTAAATAATTCATGAACTTACAATGATTATTTTTATGACATATTAGTTGTTGAAAAGTCACCCGTCTTCCAGGATAGGTGATCATTTTTTAGGGCATCTAAATATATCTTTTTCATGAGAATTTATTTGGTACACAAGCTCATAATTGTCAGAAGTTAGATTTATTCATATGGATAAATATTATATATTGAGACTTCAAATCACATCAAAATACACAATGCAACTTACCTCAGGTAAGGCCTATTAAAGATGTTAATATCTTTTTTTTTATGCAATCAATCCCCTATCTTCGAATCCCTAATCAGACTAGTACAACCAGTTTTCCTAGTGACTTTGAATAACTGGGTGACAACTCTTCAACCCCAAAACACCCCTCTCGGGACATCACGTAGCGATATGTAATAAGTTGTTTGATGTATATTGTAGCTACAAGGAATCAAGGGAGATATATAGCAACATAGTGGTGAAATAAATTGTCAAAGATGTAGGGAAACAAAAATTTATCATTACAAAATTTTACCTTTAGGAAATGGTTAGTGACAAAAACATCAAAACTTAAATTAATGATTACCATAGACTTCTTAAAGATATGAAAGCAAAAAATATCAACCTTCTTGAAAGATTCATTGCTGGACTACTAATTGAAAACTTCTCAATTTATGGAGTGATTACAAACAACAACTTAAGCACAAGCATAAACAATTGTCATTGATTGATCTTATCACCCATATCATCATTCAGGACACAAATAGAAAAAAATTGCAAACTATTAGGAAGAAGGAGATGATCATCAAAGCAAACTTGGTAAAGGAGAATTCATATAAAAAAGGTATGAGAATAAATCTAATAAAAATAACTTTAAGTCTAATAGTAACAATACCGTTGTGTTCAAACTCAAAACCAACAATTTTAATAATAAAAAAAAAAGTCATGTGTGGCAGACATGGCCACCATGTACCACAATACCGAAATTGAAAGACAAACAACAATCCCTTTAAAACTATATTCAATTAACACGGTTGAAGGAGAAGACATCGTTGATATGGTTGTTTGTCAAGTCAATATGGTGACCAATAAGAAAAATTGGGTGGTAGACTCCAATACTACAAAGCACATATGTGCAAATAAGAAATTTTTCTCCACTTATACACCTTTTAAGGATGGAGAATAGGTGGTCTACTTTAGAGATTCAATGACAACAAATGTTCTTGGAAAAGGTAAAGTCCTTTGAAATTAATGTTGGGCATGACGTTAGATGTTAGCTTTGAATGAGGTGTTGCATATCCCTAATATAAGAGCAAACTTAATCTTGTAGTTATGTTAGAAAACTTTCAGATTAAAGTGTCATTTGAATTTGACAAGATTATAATGACAAAGAATAATGTATTTATAGGGAAAAGATATTGTAATCATAGATTTTTTTGTACTCAATGTTGTTGATATTATGAATGAAGACGCATCTTCTTCTACTAACTTGTTTGATATTATTTATCTATGACATGCTAGATTATGACATGTTAATTTATCTTATCTTAAGAAAATAAATTCTCTTAGTTTAATCTCTAGTTTAAACTGTTCATCTTTGAATAAATGTGAAATATGTGTTGAAGCTAAAATTACTAAGAAAACATGTATATCTATTAAAAAAAAACTAACTCACTTAGCTTAATAAATAGAGACTTAAGGAGTTTTAAATAAAATATGACTAGGAAAGGCACGAAATATTATGTAACCTTCACATATGATCTTTCAAAATATACAAAACTTTATCTGCTTAGAAGTAAAAATAAAGCTTATAACATGTTTTTATTATATAAAGTAGAAGTAGAAAATCAGCTAAATAAAAAATCAAACGAGTTATATCAGATAGAGGAGGTGTGTATGTTCTAATAAATGATTATTGTGAAAAGGAAGTTGTAATACATGAAGTTACTCCACCTTATTCACTTGAGTCAAATGGGGTAGCTGAAAGAAAAAATAGAAATTTAAAAAATGATGAATGTCATATTAGTTAGTTCTTCTGCACATGATAATTTATGGGGTGAAACTATTTTATCTACGTGTCATTTACAAAATAGATTTTCTTATCAAAAAAATGGTTTAACACCATATAAATTATGGAAAAGTTATTCTAGAATTAAAAGTATCTAAAAGTGTGGGGGTGTCTAGCTAAGGTTATGTTACCTAAACCATAAAAAAGAAAGAAATGTTCAAAAACTTCTAATTGTCTATTTACTAGTTATGCCAAAAATAGTGCTGCATATAGGTTTATAGTTTTAAAAGCGATAAGCTATATCACAATACTATTATTGAAACAAAAAAAAATATAGAATTTTTTGAAAATATTTATCCATTAAATGAAAAGATTTCTCATGCACCTATTGATAATAATAGGATTGATGAAACTCACATTAAGGAAATAAATAGTAAGAGACAAAGAAAAGAAACTTCATTTGAAAATCAAATTTTCACTTATTTAGTAGATAAGGATCTGATAACTTATATTGAAGCTATCTCTTCCTCTTATTTGTTGTTTTGGAAAGAATCTTTTAAAGTTATAATTGATTTGATTTTACAAAATCAAACTTGAGAGATTGTTGATTTATCTCTTGGTGTAAAATCTATTGTTGTAAATGGATTTTTAAAACAAAATATTTTCCTAATGGTTCTATATATATATATATATATATATAACAAGATAAATTGCGAAAGGTTTCATTCAAAAATAAAATATGGATTATTTTGATACCTTTTCACCTGTAACTAGATTTTCTTCAATTCGAGTTCTAATTGCTTTAGCTTCTATTCATAATTTCCTTATATATCAAATGAATGTTAAGACTTATATATATATATATATATATATATATATATATATATATATATATATATATATATATATTACAACCTGAAGGCTTTATAGTTCCTGATAAAAAAAATTATAAATTGAAAAAAATTTATATGGCTTAAAGAAAGCTCATAAATAGTGGCATGAGGAATTTAATCAAGTTATGTTAAGTGATGTTTTTTCATCAGTTAGTGTGTGATGCAAACGTTGTGATCACGTGGTCACACAACCCACAACGACGAATGAGATCTGATCCCAAAAAGCCGAAATAGATCTGATAAGAGTGTAACACAATGGAAACCTACCCCAAGGCACCAACAATATTGAAAGGAGTAGAATGACGCCACGAAGTCAGTTAATCTTCGATAAGTCGGATTCAGTTCGTTTAGGAAGTGAAAAAAAATACATAAATCACTCTCACATATAAACTGAAAAGTTCATAATCAATTTCATCAATGGTTGCCGAAATTATTCCTAATATGAGTTTAAATAGTCTTTTAAAAACTAACCCTAATGGACCCCTAATGTGGACTTAAATGAGGTTCACTCAAAACTAGCCTGAAACTCCAAATTAAAAAACCCATGACTTAATCCAAACAAGCTTTGGATCCTAACTGAAAACAAAGTCTTACTTAAGCCCAAACAAGCCTTGGGCTCTAGCTAATAAAATTAAAGAAAGTCCATCAGTCTTATTTATAGCCTTCCATCTAGCCCCATAATCCTTGTTGGTGTTTCTGGACCAATTCACATCAGTATGGATAAATGTGTTTATACTAAGACTATTGATAATGAATATGTGATCATTAGTTTATATGTAGATAATATGCTTGTTTTCGGTTCTAGCATGAATATTATGTATGATACTAAACATTTCTTGGCATCTAAATTTGATATGAAACATATGGGTGAAGTTAGTGTAATATTAGGTATTAAAATTGTAAGCAGAGACAATGGTATATGTTAGCACAAGAACATTATGTAGAAAAACTTCTCAAAAAATCTGGTTGTTTGATGCGACACATATGAGCATTCATTATAATGTTTACTCTCAATTAAATGAAAATAAAGATGTTAGTCAGCTTGAGTATGCTCAAATCATTGGGAGTCTAATGCATTTAATGAACTTCACTCGATATGATATAACATACACTATATGCAAATTGAGTAGATATACATAAAATCATAATGATGAGCATTGAGCAATGATAATCCAACTAATGAAATATTTGAGAGGTAATATGGATTATGATATTTTATATAATGGGTTTCCCACTCTATTGGAATGATACAATGATGGTAATTAGATTTCAGATTCAGATGAGATTAAATTCATTAGTGGCTATATCTTTATTATAGATGGTGGTGCAATGTCTTGAAAATCTTACAAACAAAGTTTAATTACTCGATCCACCATGGAGTCAGAATTTATAGCATTGGAATTAACAGAGTATAAAGTTGATTGGTTGAGGGATTTTGAGATTCTATTGTGAATAAAACCAACACCTTTTATATCCATGTATTGTGATTGTCAAGCAGCAATATCCATTGCAAATAATAAATCTTTCAATAATAAAAAATGACATATTAACAACTATTAGAAGATGAAGTTATTTCAATAGATTATGTGAAGTTAAAATGAATTTGGTCAATTCTCTAACTAAACCACTTGGTAGAAAGATGATGTTAGAAACATAAAGAGAAATATGACTAATGATAAGTAAGAAATCAAAATAATGGTAACTCATCCTGTGCGATTAGAGATCCCATGAATTACGTTTATATGAGTAACAACAAAGTTATTTATTATTTTACTACACTATAAACAAGTCATTTTTCTATGATGTGTGAATAGTGCTAGTATACAATAAAATTGAGGATGAACTATAAAGTTATTATTGAGTTCCATATTCTTTATGGATAACATTCAAAATACAATGAACATTTGATAGAATTACCTATATGAGTGTGGAGTGGAGCCGCTCCTATAAAATACTAGCAAAATCTTTAAAGTAACCAGGCACGCACATCGCCTGTTAAAATGCAAAATTGAGTCAAACAACAAGGAATTGTGGAGGTATAATATGATTGGTGAGATACCTAACTTACAATGAGAATTATTTTGGTTCATAAAAATTAAATATTTCACCAATAATTTTATAAGTTAAATCATATACTTTTTATAATCTGATTCATAGTCCAAAAGATACCAATTTAGATGCATTGCACTCATTTATGAAAGAAATCCAGCAAATTTGTTTTTTTATAAAATCTTTTGAAATATATTGGGAATTGCTGTAAAATTTATTATTATTGTAATTCAAAAGTCTTTTTTTATTTCACATTAGAAAACACAGTTAACTTTTTAAGTACAAAAAGTATATAAAAGATTCTTTATCCCACATTAGAAAATGAAGATTTTCATCAAGTATTTATATAATAAAACTTGAGATGAGATAGTAACCAAGAAAAAAAATTTAAAGTGAGCTCACACACATAAGGTTGAGCCGAGTAAAAGAAAAACTTCTGATTTGCCTCCCCTACTAACGAGTCAACACCTTTACTATCTAAAAATTTTATCTCCATATTAAAATATTTTTTAATGACATTTAAACTGAAATCATAATATTTGTAATAGTTGAAAATTTATTTTTAACAACCAAAATATTCAAAACCTTTTTCGTTTATTTTTTTCAACAACTATAACAATCACAATCATTTTATTTCTCAACAATTATATTTTAAATTATTGTTATAACCATTTTAATTTTATAATAAATTTAAACATCACTATTACTTCATGACAACCTATAAATACCCGCATATTTTCTAAAATCCATGTCATATTATTTACACATTGAAAAACACCAGGTGCATACCTCTGTTGTTGGCCCAAATTTTGACTCATGGATCACAGCGCACTGGTCATGATGGTGGCCTGATAAAATGATTGCCGGCAGAGATCGTAGATATCATTGTGAGATCTGCCCTGAACACACGCAATCAGTTTTTAAAGCATTTCTTAAAAGGAGTTGATTGGCACCGTTCGTGACCTCCATTTTTGTTCTTTCCATCAACTTCCCTGTTCTGATTCATGGAGACCGAAACCAACTTGGTTTCTTTGATGCCAATTTTGTTTAACATCTATGATGGATTAAAGAGCACGACGACTTGCTTTCTGCATGTAAAATAACAAATTCTTTTTGGTTCCTTCCATAATGTTTGGCTCAACACGATCCATGTTTTCCCCTTCTCAGGCACCACGCAAGAAAAGAGCCTCCGCAGCAGGCAGCTTAGCGAGTGCTGCTCTAACAGGGATGCTGTGTTATTTTAAGATAATTTGACTTTATGATGCAGATAAACTCATCATGCAAAGAATCTGCTATAGGCGCGAATTAGGTCAATCATAATGCCAATAAGCTAGAGGAGATGCTGGATGAGTTTCTAGGATGACATGAAAAGGCTTCAGCATATAATTAAGCAATCTTGTTTGAATAACTTTTTATGCTCTACAAGAAAATATAATATAGAATATTTTGGTAGAGTTCTAAAAGTTTTCATTTTTTAGTAGGAAACTATTGGCCAATAACTATTACAAACATTTTTATGCTTATTTAGAAGATATAAAATCAACAACAACATTCCTTATTATTCAAAGATAATTTAGGGTATTTTTTTTTTGTAATACATAGTTTTATGTTAACGATCATAATTTACAATCTAATCATTAGATGGGGCTAGAATTTTACTAGTTTCTAGAGATCTTTTTAAGGTCAACTATACATGGAGAAGGCTTTACGATAAGGTTTGGAAGCTAGTGTATGAGATTAATATTAATTTTCTACTTGATTTATGTTTTCTTTTCTATTTTATTTAGAAAACAATTGTTGTTTTTTCATAATTATTTAGGATTTTTTTCTACCTATTATAAATAGGCTATTTAGCTTGTATTTAAGAGTTTTTATTTTATAAAACTTTGATTTCTTTGTGTGTAAGGAAAACTTTTATTTTTTTTTGTTTTTATAAGAACTAAAATTGGCTTATAAAAGAATAACTATTTTTGTGGTGTCTTTCTTGTACATATGCTTATGATTTTCTAATCATTAGTTAAGGTTTTGAGTTCTAATAGTATCAGTGTCTAGATTCAAGCTAATCATTGCATCGTTCTTTTCTTTTTGAAATTGATTTTTAACCTTTTTTAGATTGCGTTCAAACTTGCGGGTTTCTAAATCTTATATTCAACGGGTTCATATCAAATTATAGTTTCAAGATTATTATTTTGAGATGATTAAAATTATTTAGAATGTTTTCAAGGATTATTTCTATTTGGTGAAGATGTGTTATGAATGCCTGAGAAATATCGTTGATGATGAGATTAGAAGTTGTCAGTGTTGAATGGGTTTTGTCATGTGATTATTGGAAGTAAAATCATGCTATATATATATATATATATATATATATATATATATATATATATATATATAAATTTGGTTTGATTAATGTTGGGTTTGGGAAGTTGTTTTAACCTCTGTATATTTTTTATTATTAAAACTAGATTTTTTAAAAGTCCACCCCAAATAAATAAATCAATTTCAGCCATTAGTCTAGGTTAATGATTTCTTTATAAAAATTATATTAGGGATTTTTTTTTTCCATATCTACCTAGAATAAACAAACCAATTTTTGGTATTATTTTAGGTTAATGGCTTTTGCATCAAAATTATACCAAAACTCAATTTTTCCAAACCCATCTACAATAAACAAATCAATTTTGGTCATTTTTCTAAGTTAATGGCTTTTGTATCAAAAATATATCAAAATTTATTTTTTCTAAACCTGCATAAAATAATATTTTTTGTCACTATTCTATGTCAACAATCTTTCAACTACATTATGTCTCTGTTTAGAAGTGTGGTTGGAATTGTTTTTATAAATATTTTTTATTCATAAATTTATCGAAATGATATTTTTTTTATTTTAAAAAAATATTTCTGGTATCAGCACATGAAAATGATCTAAAAATACAAAATAAGTTTAATTTAAACTAAAAAATAAATAAACAATTCAAAAAATTTTAAAACACTTTTGATTCACAACCCCTCCATCAAAACTCAATTTTTCTAAGTCCACTTAGATAAAATAAACTGTTTTTTATAGCTATTCTAGGTTAATGGTTTTTGTGATCAAATTCAGTTTTTTAAAGTTGGTCTAAAATAAACAAATCAATTTTGGTTATTATTCTAGTTTAATGATTTCCATATCAGAATAAAATTAATATTTTTTCTCAAATCAACCTTGAATAAATGAATCAACTTTGGTTGTTGTTCTAGGTTAATTTATAACTTTCATATCCAAAATATATTTTTGATAGTCCACTTAGGATAATTTTCTTAAATCAACTTAGAATAAATGTTGTATTTGCCTTATGTGTGTGTGTGTATATATACCAAGATTACTTTTTTGCTTTAATATTTAATTACTTTTTCAACTTTTTTTCGTAATTTTAGTTCCAATAATTTGTAATTCTTTTGTTAAATATAAAAAAAAATCTTTTTTTTAATTAAAAAAAATAATGATACTTAAGAACATATTCATAACATGATGTTCTCCTCTTGTTTTAAAAACTATATATATATATTATCAAGATTACTTTTTTGCTTTAATATTTAATTACTTTTTCAACTTTTTTTCGTAATTTTAGTTCCAATAATTTGTAATTCTTTTGTTAAATATAAAAAAATCTTTTTTTTTAATTAAAAAAAATCATGATACTTAAGAACATATTCATAACACAATGTTCTCCTCTTGTTTTAAAAACTAAATAAAATTCTTGCCCACAGCACAATCATAATCGTAGTGCTAGTGTAACGTCGGGCGGCATCATCAATATTTTCTCGTGTCGGAAATGGTGGTGATTGAACTTGAGATGGCTGTCTCTGTCATTGCCATTGCCATTTCCATTTCCAAGGTAGCAGTACCAAGCATTTTACTTTTGACATACCATATGGAGGATCCATAAGTAGCAGGGGTACTTGCTTTACTTTTTGCCTCTCAAAGTTGCAAATTATGGAGGCAACAACGACGATGCTCCCTGCTGTTCTACTTCTTCTATGGAAGGCAGACAGAACTTGTTCTCTCTCGTTATGCCTAGACGCATCGCTTTCATCATTGTCCAATCAGCACATTTTTTCTTTTCATTCTTTTTTCTGCTCTCAAGCTCAGCACTAAACTTCAAAATAATTTCTTACTCAAACAAACTTTTATACCAGTATATGCTCGTGGCTGATTAGTGTTTCCTTTGCAGGCTAGCTGTTTGTCTTAATGCATACTTCGCATGGAGATGACGAGGGTAGAAGCAGCAATTTCAACTTCCAGATGCTAAAGTTGGGTTCATTAAAACGTAAGGGATTATACTTTTCCCATTTCTCGCCCCCCCTTAGTGATTGACGCGTCATCCCTAACCACTTGTGTTTTTACACTGATATTTGGATTCTGTTGTCCTTCTTAGCTCTTACTTTTAGCCAAATGCTACAATTTGGCTAAAAGTAGGTGATTAGTGCTTTATGCATCATTATACGCTTTGAGCTTTTAGTTCTCTCTCGCTCTCGCTCTGCCATGTATCTTGCCCGAAGAGATAACCATCTGCTTTGCTAAAGATAAGAGAATCTTATCTTGTTTGCTAAACACTATAGAGAATCTCATCTTGTAGTACAGTTATTTAGTTACCACCCATTCTAATGGCTGCTTTGAAAAGAAGTTGAACATTGGATGCCCTGCATTGTTCAAATGGAACTTCTAAAGGCATGAGCTGGAAAAAAAGAGCATTTTGAGGACTGCAATAACTTCTGTCAGTTTTTTAGTTTACTTTTGATGGAAAGATAAGAAAGATGGCTCTAGGTGTTTTGATGATGCTATTAGTTCGATTTGTGATTTGCTTTGATTGATAAGAATTTTTTTAATCTGCTTACTCAAGACCCAGTTGATTTGCAATGTTGTAATTCGTTAAACGAAAGGCGCCGTTATCATCTTATATAATTCCTCGCCATTCACAATTGTATCCCGCAAAATGTACTCATTTTTTTCTTCAACCTTCAGGATGTGTACCAACTAAAAGTTATAGGTCTTCAAGTGTGCGTGCGTGTGCACGTTTACTCACTTCATTCTTGAACATCAGACACTTTACCTTCTCTACGAACATTGACAAGATGGATTCCTCCTGATCTTTGCCATTCGCGCACTGGACTAATCCTCCTCCAGGCATGCTTTACATTTTTTTAGCTTATGCTATTGGACTGGTTCTCTAGTGGCCTTGGTCTTTCTTAGTACATCCATTATTGCACCAAAAAATAATAATGATATTGATAACATTCTGTAAATGACTATGGTCTGCTGCAAATAGAAGGTAAATGAATAGAGAATCTAGATTGGTTCAGTTATAAAAAAACACTGATACAAGTAATGAATGTGTTGGACATGACCATGTGGAGTTTGCAATGTTGTAGGCAAGAAGCTGCTGTTTTATGTGCAACCTAGGTGATAGGTTGCATGTTTTGGAGATGAAATTGCAGTCATAGATTCCTCTGTTAATAACTGATTATAAATTGTAATATCTTTTTCTGTACGTCTATATACCTATATGATAGGAAAATTATCTATTTACATCCGAAAACAATGAACAAAAAAAACCTCATATTTTGTGCAAGTATACATGTCTGTTTAATACATGTTTAAGAATATTTTTCACTAACCCTTGTTTTCATTTCTGTGTGAGCCAACATTCTTGAGCCAATCAACAACTTCCTTGATGGTTGGTCTCTTGAAAGGATCCTGGCTAACACACATGCAGGCCACATCTAGTACTTGCAGCATCTCGTCATCAAAACCCTTTCCTGTCAGGAGAGGATCAAAGACTTCATTTTGTTTACCCTCATTTCTCATTTGCTCCACCCAGCCAACCAATTCTCTTGACATCTTTGGATTGAATACCTCCATAGGCCTCTTCCCAGTCAGTAGTTCAAGCATAACAACTCCAAAACTGTATATATCTCCTCTCAAAGTAGCTACCCATGCTTGCCCATACTCTGGAGGAATATAACCCAGAGTTCCAACAAGCTCAGTTGTAACATGAGTGTGGTAAGGAAGAATCAACCGGGACAGTCCAAAGTCTGCTACATGTGCTTCGAACTTCTCATCAAGGAGGATGTTGCTAGATTTGATGTCACGATGCACAATATGAGGCTCGCATATCTGGTGCATGTAAGCCAGACCAGAACCTGCGCCCCGTGCAATCTTAAGCCTCATGGGCCAATCCAGGTTGGATGCACCATCAGTCTTCTCATGCAACCAGTAATCCAAACTCCCATTTTCCATGAAGGAATATATAAGCAAGCGAAGTCCCTCGTGCACACAATAGCCTCGCAGGGAAACCAGGTTTTCATGCTGAGCTGTGGAAAGAGCCTCTACCTCTGCTCTGAATTCTCTTTCCATCAGACCCAAGTCTCCGGAGAGTTTCTTGACGGCCAGTTTGCTCCCATCTCCTAATGTTGCTTTATACACCAGACCAAAACCCCCACAACCGACAATGTTTGCATGATTAAAATTGTCAGTGGCTTTCAAGAGTTCAGATATGGTTAGATCCTTGATCTCACTAGTATTATTTGGGAACAAAACAACTAAACTGGCATCCTTGTCACCCTCGAGAGGAAATACAGAGTTGATGGAAATTGTATCCAACTCAGTGATGTCGGTGTCCCCTCCAGGAATGATCCTTCTCTTGGACAATATCCACAGTGCTAGCACAGAAATAAATAAACCGGTGCCAAAACAGATACCAACAACAAGTCCAATGACGAGTTTTATGTTTGTGCTTTTATGAGGAGCCGAAGAATGGTTGGTTCCTGGTGAACTGGAGCAAGATCGCTGCAAAACCTGACCACACAACCCTGGATTCCCTACAAAGCTGGAACTTGGGAAAGTATCAAACTGACCTCCAGATGGAACAGGTCCTTGAAGTTCATTATTAGCAACATTGAACAACGACAGGAAATGGAGACCTGAGAGTGAAGCAGGGATTTCTCCAGATAACTCATTTCCTGAGAGATCCAATTTCTCTAAGTTAGTGAGGTTCGATAGCTGATCGGGAATGTTCCTGAAGAATCTGTTACCACTGAGATCCAGCACATGAAGGAACTTAAGTTGGCCAATTTGTACAGGGATGTTGCCACTGAGGTTGTTGTTTTGAAGGTATACAGCTGGTGGCAGGCTAGAGAGCTGATTGTACTGCAAATTGGTAGCATTTGTGGGCTTGACAAACACGGGCAACTCTAGATAACTTCTGCCCACTTGTTTAACAGCCTCTTGCGATGTTAGTGCTTGCAATCCTGTGAGTTCCAGTGGAAAACCTCCTGAAAGAAGGTTATTGGACAAGTCTAAGTAGAAAAGGCTTGACATATTACCCAGCCAGCCAGGAATTGAACCCCTGATTTTATTGTAAGACAGATCTATGACCTGTAGGCTCCTGATGTTGGCTAGCCAGGAAGGCAATTGACCAGAGAGTTTGCAACAACCTAGGGCCAAAACCTGGAGATTTTGGAATCCAGTTGAATCTAACATATTTCCATCGTCTAGTATACCTTCACTCATAGTATTATTGGAGAGGATGAGAGCAGTGAGGCTCTTGCAACCCATCAGAATTCGGATAGCCCCAGTAATGTTAGTTAAGTTGTTGGCGGAAATTGAGAGAAAAGACAGAGATTTTAACGCTGTTACGTCAGGTGAGATCTGTCCTTCTATCTGATTACTGGCAAGTCTAACTGCAACTAGTGACGTGCATGAGTAGAGGCTTGTGGGAAAGAAACCTGTAAATTTGTTGTTACCAAGATCGAGGGTGGTAAGCTTGGGGAGTTTGGAGAAATCGAAGTCAGACAGATTTCCTGCCAGGAAATTGACTCGCAGATTCAATTTTACTAGATTGGTGCAGTTCATAAGAGATGGAGGCAGAGGACCTGCCAGATTGTTAATGTGAAGCAGCAACCGTTCCAACTTGGAGAGCTTGCCTATGTCCTTGGGTATCTTGCCGGAAAACTGATTGGAGTACAGCTCGAGAACCTGAAGATTAGTGAGATTGACCACAGCATCACTGACTGGACCAGAGAGGTAGTTGACAGGTAATGAGAAATGTACAAGTGATGTTGCTTTGTACAGATCATCAGGAATAATCCCCGAGAGATTATTGAATCCAGCGCGGAATATCTCAAGTTTGGAACATTCCCCTAATTCAGGAGTAAGGTTCCCACTGAAATCGTTGCTGGAGAAGTCAAGGAGGGTTATGGAAACAGGAGAAATACGGCAGACTTTGGAAGGAATCTGGCCTGTGAAGCTGTTATTGCTGACATTGAGTCTAGTCAAATTCCAGGCTGCCCGGAGAAATGAGTTGGAATGACTTAATTCCCCATCGAAGTGGTTGCTAGACAAGTCTACTGTCGTGATAGGGATAGGGTTATTAGTATCAACGGATGGTAATTCACCATCGAGATGGTTGTAGCTGAGATCAAGGACCTGGAGGCCGCTGAGAGAGGAAAAGAACCCAACTGGTAGATGACCATGCAGGCGATTATGTGAAAGATTGAGATGTGCAAGGCTTGTGAGATTGGCAAGAGATGGGGATAGGGTGCCAGTAAGGTCTCTAAAAGGTAGAGAGAGACTGGTTACTCTGCCATGTGCAGTTTCATTGCAATCAACTCCTTCCCAGAGACAGCAATCAGTGGAAGGATCCCAAATCGAAGGAGATGATAAATGGGAGGAGAAGGACAAGAGAGAGTCTTGATCATCTGGATTGCAGACAGTAGCAGCATGGCAAGGAGACAGTAGCGATACTATTAAAAGAAGAAATAAGACCATGACCAAAGATGAGGAGGAAGGGGGCGTTGGTCTTGGAATTTCAATGATTTGATTTGTCAAGCCAGACAGAGTAGAAAAGCTGTCTTTCTTGACTGTTACCTTCACCATCATTCAAGTTCAAGGGACCAAAATAGTGGAACAAGAAAAGGACATAAGGTGAAGGAGGTGGGGGTGGAGGAGATGATGGAAGAAGAGATGTACAAGTACATGATTATCCACTCTCTCTGGTAGACCTTGTGGGATTTCAAAGATATGAGATTGCAATCGAACCCCTCATTGACCTAGTGAGAAACAAAAATGAAGAGAGTGCGGGCGTGATGTTAGGTTATTTTGACACTATAGTGGCAACCACACAATATAAAATATTAATATAATAAACCAAAGGCTATATCATTAGATATATGAATCTCAAATAGCGTTTATTTATGGTGGTGCTGCTTGCGGTGGACTCTTTCTTGATGATGATTGATACAAATCGTGCAAACTTTAGTGTTCAAAAACTCCATAATCTCATGTTGTTTCAGAGTTCATCTCCAACTCAATTCTCTATCGTCTGTCTTCTCAATCGATTTGTATTTTTTTATAATTTCTTCTTTTCCATGCCCCCGACCCCACTCTCCACTCTTAATATTGTGATGTGCTGGGAACTTGGTGCTGCTTGCAAGGTTGTCATTGCTTATACCCTCGATAATCCTAGTCCATTCCTTTTTCTTAGTAAAGGATTAAAAATTGCTCATTGCCAACTATCGTGTATATTTGTCATGGTCAGACGATGATTTTCAAAATGAATTTTTAGTTTTTTTTTTTATCAATTATTATTGGTCACTCATACTTGTCACAGACTAGTTAAGTTTATATATAAAAATTTAATGTAAAAAGGACCAATCCTACAAACCCTAGTTCTAAACTAGGAAACAACAATGAGGAACAATTATGAAGGGCACGCATGCCGAGATGATCGTCCCTGTCATCATATCAAACATTAAACTCTGTTAGAGGTAGAAGATTGATTGTCCACCCTCGGGCCTCGGTTCATCTCCAAATCAGTTAGGCCTCCCAAGCAGGTGCTATCATTAGTTTGCCTTAAACAACACGCTATTCCATCACCTCCAAGTTCATTGAATCAGTACTTTACAATCTTCGATCGTCGCCCATCTTCTCTTCTCCTGAGTGCTTGAAGCATATCTTCCGGTGGGTCTAGCAAAATAGTAATACTCTCTCCCCGCTGCTTCCTTTAAAGTTGATGTTTGGCTTAACAGGTGTAATTTCAAAAAGCTTAACTTATCCTGGAAAACTTAAATCACAGGATAAGCTGCATAAGTTATTAGAAACAGAACATTTGTCTCGATAATGCCCTGACACTGAAGTCCACATCCAAGCTAGAAATGAGCCACTTTGGCATGGTGATGGGAATAATATCAGTCTTGATAATCATCATCATCATTCTAACAGGAGCAGTAAAAACTTTTCCAAGCATTATTCAGCAGTCTTGGAATAGCATACTCGCATCCATATCATGAATCCAAAGACAAGAAATGAAAACATCAAGCAGCTAGCGAACATTCCGTTACGGGTTTCCACACCCAACAGATTATTAAAATCAAATTCGATAAGCCATCTTTCTCTAAAACAGAAACTTTCGTCCCACTTTCTCTAGTGCAAAACTCTGTCCAGATTGAAAAGCCTAAAGGATGGGGAAAGAGTGAAGAAATGCTCGGTAAACCTAAGCATTATTGAACTCAAATGGTTTTGGTCCCTACGTCAGGTTTCCTTCTTTTTATCAGAAAGAACAAATTTAATTTCCCACAAGTGCATGCTTCTAGATCCAGTCATACTACTCTCACCACGAAACCCAGTAGATAGGAAATGAAAATAAAGATGAACCGACTGCAACCAAGCTCGAATTTGACCCGGCATGTTTATAATATCATATTAAAAAATCATTTCATCTAAAAATTTAAGATGTTAAAAGAGATTTTAAATATGATTAATATTATTCTTTAATATTTTATCTCAAATGAAACCTTAAAGCTTGAAATTTACACACAGACTCACACTACCTTATACTCATTTTTTTTATTTAATAAAATAAAAATAATAAAATTCAAATTATTTACCAATAAGTCAACAAGTATCTCATACATTTGAAGACAAGGAAATTCTCAAAATTATGTCTCAAACAGAATTACAGGTATATATCTAGAGAATTGACTATAGTTATTGATTCAATCACTGTCGAGTTGTTAGCCTAAAAGTGTGGAGAGAGATTCATCTGCTCCTTGATTGATAACTCTTCAGAAAATTATCTTTAACTGTCAACACTGTTTTAGATAATATACGAGCTAATAGAGAATCACGGGAGCAGGGAACATCTAATAGAGAATCACGGGTTATTAATTTACATTAATTACGTGATATTTCCAATAGCTATAAACAATCTGAACGCTATGATGCTGACGACTATTATGGAGAGAAAAATTGATCCCTCAGCACATTTCTTCAAAAATATTAAAAATTTAATCCCACCAATTGATATAAAAATAACATGTTTCAGATCCATTAAGAAATTGTTTGAAACCAGCGTTGGGTTCAACAAACCAAGCGACAGCAACACCATCCTACGCCACAACTTGATTGTTTAATAAGAGGGAAAACACAGTAAATTAGGATATAATTTGCCAAAAAAGTCAACATAAATAAATCCAAGAATACTTCACCTGCTCTACAGGAATTGAATACTGCAAATTCTCATCTATAGTTAGTTATACACCACCATAATGCAAAATATAAAAAGGGATTGAAATTTAGGGTATGGTTTGCAGCATCAGAATATCATGGTTATAATCAATAGATCTTTCCAGTTTCCACATAATTTACTCTGTCTTGAAAATGTCCTGCTCCCATTTACTATTTCAAACCTGCAATGACTGGGAAGTAATTCTTTTTCTTTTTCCTTTTTAAGATAAAGAATGTATCAAAAAGAGCTATTTATAGAAAAAGATATTACCTTGATATTCCTGCTGTTCCATAAACTCCAAATAGTTAATTAACTGCAAAATCTGAAATTTATTAATTTCAAAATCGAGTTAAAAAAAAAACCCTTTTATAAGACTGGATGAATGAAACCGAACCTGAATGATAAGATTGTTTGTTTCTGTCTGTCTGAAAGCATTTGACTGTGTAGACTGGGAATGGGATCCTTCACTCCAGCAAGCTCTTATCTTTCTATCTATCTCTTTGCAGATTAGGGCACCATCTCTTCTTCCTTTCTCATATGGGCTTTGGCATTGAGAAGCCCGTTTTCATCTACTTTTAGATGCCCGGCCCATTTGTTTACAATGTCATGAAAAGTCTGCCATAGTGCTGATATGGCATCTATTATGTTTTATAAATTTGATCTTTATTATTATTACAAAAAATAATTTAAATTTACTCTTCAATTAAAAATATATTGTTTTTTTTTATCTTGGTTTTTTTGTACGACCCTTATTGGTTTTCAATTTCATTTCTTAATCTAAATTTATGGTTTTATGATTTTCAATTTGGTCCTCTTAGTTTTAATTTATATTTTTTTTCTTGGATTTTTTATAAAAAATTTATTTTTTTTCAATTTTATCCTTGAATTTAAGGTTATAGTGTATTACTTCTACCAATTTGATTCTCTTCATTTTATTTTATTTTATTTTTGAAAATTAATTTTATTTTTAATTTTACCGTTCAATCAAATTTTTATTCTTATTTTTCTATCAATTTTTATCCTTGTTCTTTTTATTTTTTTCAGGTTTTTTTGCTAAATTGATTTTTTTTTTAATTTCATCCTTCAGTCAAATATAAAATTTATTTTTTTATTTTTATTTTAATTATCATTCTTGTAAGTACTATTTTTTTTTTTCTTGATGCTTTTGTATGCTTTTGAGGAGCCATGGCCCTGCCTGCACCATCTTAGTTACGCCCATGATTATAATATTCTATCCTTCGCCCAGGAACTTATTCTGTCAATTAATTATACAATGAATGACAAGGACTTCAACGAGGAGCTTATTTTAAACAGAATATCTTATAAAAACAATCCTCATAATTGTTTTGTGTTTATTTTATACAAAATATGTCACAATTAGTCTACAACTTTAATTTATTTATTAGAATATATTTTTAATTCATAAAATATATTTTAGAGAGGACTGTATGACCATAAGATTCAACAATTTCGACCACACCATTGGCCTTCACAACTGGAGTTTTCTGACATCATCATGTGTTGTTTTATATAACCACTTTTTGATAGTTTTTATTTTTATCATCATTAATAATAATTATTATTATTATTACAGTTTTTATGCTATTATTTATCAAATACCATAAAATTTAAATTATATAGTTGATGGTTACTAGAAATTTATATTATCATTAATTTTAATATTTATAAAATTAATCGAAATAATGCAATCTAGATATTAGAAGCTCATATGATTATTAGATTCTTATATTATCATTAAATTTATAAAATTATTAATGTTTTAGTACTTTTCACTACTGGCGAAACAAATTAAAATGGGAAATCTTGATGGAGGAGCAATATTTAATGGTGAAGGTACCTAAGTGATAATATCTTAGACCCATCATTTAATGAGACACAAAATAAGTTTCAACGGGCTTTGAATGTACAAAGCCTTGGGTGTCTGTATAGTCTCCACTTTGAAGGTGCTTATGGCGGGTTTCCGACCCTAATTTATTCCACCCGAGATTTCGGTCGCCCTGCCTCGTCTCCACCATCATGTCCTACCGGACCTCACCTAAAGTCTTCCGCCTACAAAAAGTCCCAGGGTTGCAACCAGGCGGTCCGGTCTTTAGGGCTCGATCAACCCGCCATGGCCACGCCTCTAGGTCAACTTGCTTGGCCCAACCTTCGAGTCCGCTATCACCAAACCAATCTCCCGTCTTCGAGCTTCAGCCTTTGATCGGTCGTTCGGTGCCCTTGGAATCCCAAGGTTCAAGCATGAGTTGATTTAAGAATCCATCCGCCGCCGCTGCATGCGATAGGACCGCTAAGAAACAGAAGCGTGACGTGTTAAGTTACCTGAGCTACAAAGAGTTCTATCTTATTCCATGTCAAAAAACAATCGTCTCTTAGCTTTTGTCGTATGCCACGGCCCGCAAGACAAAACTTGTATGCCCGTCCTACTTTCTCTTGAGTTCGGGAATACCCTCGATTCGAAAATATAATTTATAGATCAACTTTTTAAAAAAACATTACTATACACGTACTAAAAAAGAGTTATCGTAATTAATTTTTATTTTATTTTCTTACAATAGTGATACTGTAGCGATAATAAATATATTATTTTATTGTAGGTAAATATCAACTTTTTTATTTTATTATTATATTTTAACACAAATTTAAAATAAATAATACCTTAAAATCCAATCACTGCTACACTTTTTACTTCTATTTAAAAATACAGTTGCATTTGCTTTTCATAATATTTTTTATTTTAAAGATTATTTTTACCATTAATATATTTAAATAATTTTTAAAAAATATTTCAAAATAAAAAATTCATTATTAACAAAAATACTTTTAAGACACATAAATAATCAATAACATAATCGACTGATTTTCACGGTCGTTCATCTACTCGACCAAATTCAACAGCTATCATGACCGTCATCGTAGCAATCACGTTACTTCTAAAGCTCTCGTCCCCCCTTTTGTTGTTTTTGGTTTTTGTTACCTGGAATGGAAACAAGCTTAATTTGACTTCGCCATCCTCAGAATTGTTAAAGGTGTCAACAACCTTACGTATGAATCTGTGCCCTATTTTTCCGGATATAGCTAGGATGAAATCTGAATGGATTTGTGACGACACCCATGTAATTATAAGTTGTGATGGAATCTAGAGTTCAAAGTTCGGTTGCTGGTTCTTCCCAAGCATAAAAGAAGAATGATCTCTGAAGTAGTTCAGGTAGGTGGTGCTTGTCTATGCACTGACATCGTGTTTTTATATATATATATATATATAAAAACATAATTTTATACATATTGAAATGAAAAACAACTGTTCTATTCAAAACTTCCTGTTATAAAACAACGTTAAAGGGAAACAAGGATATAAACATGCAGTTCAGCACAGAGTGAGCTAGGGAGACATGGTCGAATGAATCCATCATCCATGGGAGTGGGAGAGAAACCAGAGAGGTCAGTCGAAGGAAAACCCAGTTTCCAAATCCCATCATCCATGGAAGTGGGAGAGAAACCAGAGAGATCAGTCTAAGGAAAACCCAGTTTCCAAATCCGATGAGTTATCTTAATGCCAAAAGGAGGAGACGAGTATCAGTTTTCCATATCTGATAACTCAGATTTTGTCCACTTTTGAAGCGCAAATTCTGAGACAATGATGGTAGTTTAGGATTGATAGAAACAAGACGATTAGGTGTCGATTTTGCTACAAAAGCCACAGTGAGCTTCATAAGTGGAATAATAATGAATGCCTCCTACCAAGCTGTCCTCCTCCTACCTGCTGCTACTATCACTAGCGATGCGTCGTCAACCAAACTGAACCTTGTCAAAACCTAAGCTTTTTGTAGTTCACGCCGGACTGTGTCTCAGGCCTCCATAACACAGCGATGGGACTGGACGTATGATCTGACAATAACTCTCTACTCAAGTACACTAGTTCACTGTGTGTTGTTCGATATGATGTCTCACCCTCGACCACATAATAATAATAATAATAATAATAATAATATGATGCGGCCCTGTCTAAATATTAGAGAGGTGTTTCGCAGTGAATTTTAAAATTCTTTTTGGAAATTATTGATTTTTTAAAAAAAATTAATTTTTTTATATATTTTTATTATTTTTTGTGTTCTCTTAAAAATACTTTAAAAAAATATTTATAAATAAAAAATACTTTCAAAAAATAACTTCAACAATAATCACAAACAATTACTAATTAACAATTAACTTCCAACTAATATATTTTGATGTATAAATATATTTTGATATGTTTATAATTAAAAAAAAAAAAAAACACTTCTAAATGTGTGTTTGATAGTTTTTTTTTTTTCAAAATATATTTTTTTCTAAAAATATATCAAAATTGTTTTTTAGCATTAATACATTAAAACCATGAAAAAGTGTTATATCATGTATATTTTTAAGATTTTATTTGACACTGTATTTTTAAATTGTTTATAAAAAATTTTGAAAATTTTTTATTTTTATTTTTTAATTTTTTTTATATTTTTATATATTGATATTAAAAATATTTTTTAAAAAATAAAAAATATATTATTATAATATATTTTTAAATTAAAAAATACTTTAAAAAATCCACAAATATACGTACAAACACAGTGATAAACAGCTTTTTAAAAATACCCTCCACTACCAAACTAAATGTTTTTCTTCTAGTTGATGAACAATTTTGTAATCGTATTTCTCTCTCTCGATATTTGCGCTGATTTTTCATAGACTGGAAGTTCTTTATATATTCTTTTCTCCATTTGAATGCTTTTATTTTATAAACTGAAAACTTATTTTTGAGTAATTTTAACCTATTTATGAACAAAGGGTATGGTTTTTTCTTTTCTTTGCTCTAAATATAAATCCCAAAAAGTCTAAATAAGTTTCACAAGGAATTTCATATTTCATAGGCTGTGAGGGGGCGTGCTTCATTTCATTGAAAACAAACACAGACTACATGTCGTTTGTGTTATATATATATATATATATATATATATATATATATATATATATATCAGCCAAGCACACACATACCCGGCCTGCTATTTGAGAGCAGGCGTGTGGCTTGACCCCTCGCAATGCTTTTCTATTGTTTCTGTTTTTTTTTGCTCGTAGAGAAAAACTCAAGAGATTCACTTAATTTTTAATTTTGACGTGGTTTTTTAATATTATTGTATTTTTTATTTGATTTTTTTAATTATTATGTATATAATATAAAAATAAAAATACTAATAATAGATTATTCATGAGAACTCAAATCAAATTGTTTTATTTTTTTTAAAAAAAAAAAATAGCAGTCGTAAACCCACCCCTAAAATTCACTCAACCCTGCTACAAATCAAGCCAAACACACCCTTTAATTTTGCCTCTTTGTTATTTGCTTCAAAGTAGTAAAAACTCGTATTCTCACCCTACTTTCTACCTAAAAAAACCCAAGAAACATCATTTTCATCTCAATTTTCATGCTGCAAATATTGTGCAATGTCATAAAAAAACATCCCATGAATCCTTTGTTACTGATGCCAACAAGATCATTATGCTTCAAACCAAATATAAATATTTTATTTTTTCCATCAGGAAAAAAACCTGCACTCCGATCTGTGTAGGAAGGAAAACCCAAATACTTTTTTGTTCGATAATTACTTTGATAATAATTCATTTTTAAAATATTTGTTATATTAATATTTGTAATATTAAAAAACATTTTTACACAAATTATCAATCAAAATAAGTCATACCAACCAAATTATCAGTTAAAATAAGTCACACCGCATTTTGTTTCATGGTAATAAAAAAATCATAGTAGTGAAACAAATAGGTTGCGATGTTCCACACCAAGCTGTAGCTGCTGCACCATGAAGTTTTGACCAAAATGCCAGCCTGGCAAGAGTAATTATAATGATTGGAATGAGTCAGACCCGTTCACCGTGCAATCAGAGCAGTGTCGATTTTTGAAATTAAAAAAAAAAAAAATTCATTGGCCTTTAAAATAAATATTACAACTTTCATCAAGTAACCATTTACAATAACTTGTTGACGAAATCTAGTTACCCCAACCCCTTCCAATTTGAAATAAGTTAGTGAGAAATAACGTGGTTTTTGCATTTTAAAAATATTTTTTATATTTTTTAAAATAATTTTTTATATTCTTTTATTATTTTGATATATTGATATTAAAATAAATTATTTTATTTAATATAAAAATTATTTTAATAATGAGTTATTATCAAAATACCCAATATACTTACTAATTCTAGACATGATTATAAGGACCTGGCTCTTCTTTGATAAAAAAAAAAAAGAGACTCTTGTAAATTATAAAATTATGATCTTGTTACATGAATATTAATTATACTGAAGATATATAAACAGATTAATTATATTTATCTTATGTTGTTTTTGTTATTGAAAATTATTAGATAATGAGATTTGTTTTCTTTTATATTTTCAGATAACCTCTTAAGATTAAGAAAGCTGAAAAAAATCTATCTTGTATGGTCACGAGGGTAATTAATTGGAAATTTTTAGAATGCTCTGAAAATAATTATTAAGATTTGCTTTTTTACAAAAATAATAAGAGATAAAATAGCACTCAAACTCGTAAAAAAAAACATAAGAATATTACCTAGAAAACTAAAACAACTCGGTTTCTTAATGTAGAAGCATTGTCCAAGCATACCCAATGGCACTGTGACTGTATATTTGCTCTGGCGTGTATATGAGCTCGGTTTTTTTTGTTTTTTCTGGTTATAAACAGTATAATGATGAAATTATCCATCGAAAAAGATAAAAAAAAAAAAAACGACTCCTAGATTGAGGGATTTCACGGTAATTGCAAATTTTCGATTCGGTCAAGTTCATTCGACTGGTTTATCTTTTTTTTAATATTTCATTGCACAGTGCATTAATCATTTTGTCCCTCCAAAATGACAAATATAATGCCTGGCAAGGAGGGTTGATCAGATAATTAGCCAATTTTTTAATCTTCTTTTCGGCGGTTTACTGTTGGTGTGTCACCTGACGTGACGTAACGTCAGCGTGCCTGCTTTTTTTTTATCAAATTTCATTTTATTCTCTAAACGTTCAAATTTTTTTTCTGACCCTTATTGCAATTATATAGGTTTTGATTTGTTTCAATTTCATCCTTCAATTGAAATTAATTATATACTGTAATTTTAATTAGGTCCCCGGTCTTTTAATTTTGCGGGTTGGCCTGGAATCCTTAATATTTTTGGTATCAAAGTTTTGATTTTTTTTTTCAATTTTATCTTTCTAGGCAAATTTATTATAAATTCTTTATATTTTTGGTATCAAAGTTTGATTTCTTTCGATTTTATCCTTCCATGCAAATGAATTATGTATTTCAGTTTCATTTCGGTCCCAGTTCTTTTAATTTCTAGTTTTATTTTGAATTATTTAATTTCAATATTTGGATTTATTCAATTTTATCCTTTAAATTAAATTTATTACATATGTTTTTTTTTTTTAATTTTATCCCTTATACTTTTAATTTTGGATTTTATTTTGGTTCATTTATTTTTTATACATATTTTTTACATAGTTTCTATTTCTGTCAATATTTATATATATATGCTCTTAGTTTTTCTTTCCAATTTCACTTTATTTCCAATATCATTAAATTTTTCTATTTAATGTCCAAATTTTAACTTTATTGTTTGTTCAGTGTGGGCTGGATATATGAGGCTAGGTATATATTTTTATATTTGTTTAATATTAATGTCCATATATATATATGACCTATTTATTCTCTGAAAATAAAATTATTATTTATTATACATGTTTTAAAATACTTTTAATATAATAATATGACAAATAAATCTTATAAATTAAAAAAAATTGAGCAGTAGTTATGGTGTCATCGATAGTATTAACCAATAATGATTAAAATATTAATTATGCATAGAATATTTATAATGACATACTCGAATAATTTCTTAAAATCAAATAATATTTTTATTTATTTATTTATTTTGTTTTGAAATTTCTTTTTTATTAGTATTGTTAGGTCTTTAATTTTCTAATTATTATAGATAAGACATTCAAAATAATGATCATTTGTTAGTTTTGTTTTCTTTTATGTATGTCAAATTAATTATATATTTGTATATTTATATAATATTAATGTCTTGATATGTGTGTGTGTTGTGGCCTAGATTTTTTTTGAGAAAAATATTTTTAGTTCATATCTTCGATTGTGGTTTTACTATCTACCAATTAAATTATTGTCAAATTAGTTAAAAAAACACCAATCAAATTGTTTGGTGCATAAAATAAATCACTTATCTGTGCTAAAATCTAATAATTATAATTTTACTATTTGCTAATTTAAAGAATTCATGAAACAAATAAAACATACATAACAATTAATTAATATGTTACATGGAACCCGTGACTCATTTCAACATAATTTTTTCGATTTCAACTACTGATACAGTAATTATCAAAACAGTTTTAACGGTAACAACATTCAATCACTTTTAGGTAGGAAAAACATTTCTAACATATTTCATTAATTATAATTTTATTGATTAAATAATAAAATAACCATTACAACGCGTTTAAAATCATTCAATTTCCTACATAGAGAAAAGCCTAGATAAATTATTCAAAATAATGATAATGATTATTTTTAAGTTTTTTTCTTATACATATGTGAAACTAATTATATATTTTAATATTTATTTAAAATTATCGCCTATATATATATATATATCAAGAAAAAAAAATGACGTTGGATTGAAAAAAATAATATCAATATCAGTATTCTAAAATACATTTAATACAATAATATGATGAATAAATCTGATAAAATAAAAAATATTTTGGCTTTTAATTTTAATTTTGTGCTCATTTGTTTAATTTTATTTCTTAAAAAAAATTTATAATATTTTTATTTATAATATTCTAGATCTAATGTTACTGGAAAAAAAGACGACTCAAAAAAATAGGTAGACAAATTTACCTAAGTTATTTGCATTTAAAAAAATATATAAATCACTTCTCGTTTCGTTGACACTGTTTCTTTTAAGGAAAAACAAATCATTTCTAACATATTTTATATATTATAATTTTACTAATTGAATATTAAAATAAGTAATTATAGCATACAAAAAATTTAAGTTTATTTCTTCAAAAAATTACAATAGTTTTTATTTATAATATTTCAGATCTAATATTACTGGAAAAAAAGGCAACTCATGAAAAAAATTGACAGACAAATTTACCTAAGTTATCTACAATTAAAAAATATACAAACTCTTTCTGATTTCGATGACACTATTCCTTTTAGACGAAAAAAATTATTTATAACATATTTTATCTATTATAATTTTATTAATTAAATATTAAAATTTAATAACATTTTTTTTTGTCATTTATTTAGTTTTCTAATATTTTTTAATATTGTTAGGTGTTGAAATTTCTTATTATTATAGATAAGATATTCAGAATAATGATAATGATTATTTTTTTCTTATAAATATGTAAAACTATTATATATATATGACCTATTTATTATTATTCTAAAATATTTTTAATATAATAATATGAACAATAAATTTTACAATCAGTTTTCTACATATGAAAAAAATCATTTCTAACAACTTTTATAAAAAAGACTTTAGCAACAACAACATCCAATCGCTTTTTAGTAGGAAAAAAACCTATTTCTAATAAATTTTATCGATTATAATTTTACTCATTAAATATTAAATTAACAAAATATAACACGTATAAAATCAATCAATTTTTTATATAAATAAAAAAGCCCAGCACATCGCAGGAACATATCTGCTGTTCTTATCTATGCTTGAAAATATTATTTTATTATTTTCTGTATTTATCTCTAAAATAAAAATTAATAATTATTGATGAAACACTATTTTCTAGTAATTAACTAATTCGGCTGGAAAATAGAATTTAAGGCAGCATACACGTGGTAGCTAAAATACAACCAAGAGCATAATATTGTGATGAAAAGGGTAATTTACACAACAAATTACACACTCACGAGTTTGTAACATTCCTAGGCATGCCATTTTTTTTATAATTTTATTTTTCATGAGTGTTTTTCTATTAAATTTAATTCTTATTATTATTTTCTTGCTTTGACAAGTTTTATATATTAATATTTTTAGAAAGGTGAAAAGGGTCTAATTATTCACCTATCAACACTCTAGGACAATGACTAGTGACAATTAATTTATCCTAGATTAATTTATAAAAAAATAAAACCATTAATACATCACTATATTTCAAGACAAAAGATATTAGGCTGGTTGGTGAATAATAACACCATTAATATAGTGTATTAGACAATTTCATTACCCACTAATCAACACCCTACAGCACCAACCATTGACGATTCATTTATTATAGGCTAGTATATTAATAATTAAACTATTAATTCATACAAAATCATGTATTAAAAACCATAAACACACAACAAATCCAAAACAATGTCATCGTACATAAGAAAAAACAAATATCAATATGACAAATAAAGACAACATTAACTTATACAAAAACAATATACGCATAATATAATAACTCAAGAACATATCAGTTGACTTTAAAATTTTATACTAAGACTAAATCACTACGCCTTAGATAAACCTGTTGCCCTCTCATCCCAAGGTATTGTCTATAACCTTATCCCATGATAAAATTAAACCCTTGGTGGCATTATGCCCCAGGATTACCACATAATTATATGAAACACATCTGTTGCAAGACACATTCTATCTCAAAAGTTATCACAATAATTAATATTTGTATAATAAAAATTCAATAATATGTTAAAAATTGTTCAAAATTCATTAGGTTTCGAAATTGACCTCTTAGAAAGACTGAAGGTTGCTAGGTCAAGGGAAAGAACTGTCGTGAGTGCAATTCAAGTGTGGTCGTGAGTGCAATTCAAGTGTGGTCGTGATTAGCGACACATGAATCAATGCTCTAATAGTTTAAGAGGCATGTGGTTGAATGGACGGGTGACCCTCTTCTTCCTTTTCGTTTCTGTATTGATTGAATGACCCGACATTCCTTGAAATGAAAAATCCAAGCACTACAAATCTTAGGTTTTTTGTTTTGATTTTACTGTTCTTCTCTTTTTTCAGTTTCCGCCCTCCCATTCTTCTTCATTGTGTTTTCTGATGGCTATTTTATTGCCAGTAAGAGGTTGGTTCACTTGATGAGTAAGTATATTTTTCCTTCGTCAGGACTTGTTCAGGTGGGTGATTTGGTGTTTCTGGTTCTCAGGTGGTTGCTAGTTCGGGCAAGAGCTGGTTTGGTGATGACTAAGTTGCTTGGTTTCTGGAGAGGTTGAAGACTATGAGGTTGTTGTTAGTATTTGGTGATATGGTAGAATAAATGATGATTGGTTTCAGTAATGGTTGCACGGTGATGATGGTTGAGGTCGTCTTGGTTGGGAAATGAAGGATGTTGGTGTCGATGATATTATAATCTATACTGGTATAAGACTTGAAAAATGGGGGTGGTGGTGGCTGTTTGATAACTACGGTCTACGGTTTTTGAGATAGAAATAAGGGTGTATTAGGTATTGTATTTATTTTTATGGTTAATATTTTTAAAAAATAGTTTTATGAAAAGTATTTTTAGTTATGGTTTGTAATAATTATGCTAGTATTTGGTTAAAATTGTAGTTGATTTTAAGATTGATAAAAAAATAATTTCGTGTGTTTGGTTATATACTTTTCATATTGCTATCAACTTGTAAAATTATTTTAAAATAATTAAAATAATTTCACAAGTTTATATATATATATATATATATATATATATATATATATATTATTTTTTAAATATTATAGATTTAATAATCATAATAATAAAATATAATGAATAATTCAAATAAATTAAAAATTTATTTTTATTCTTTCATTAAATTACTTGTAATTTTATCATAAACTAAATTTATATACAAATAACAATCCCTAATTATTATTTTGATTAAGTTGTTTAATATGACATCGAATCGTGTCATATATGCTGTTCGGGCAAGAACTAGTGTTTGATAACTACGGTTCAAGTATATATATTTTTTTATTAAATTCCATATATATGTGTGTATATTATATTTAAATTATTTAAAAAATCATACTATTAATTTTAATTTTAAAAGATGCCATATTATTAATTCAACTTTTAAAAGATGGGATGTAATCAAGATTCAGTATCCATGACCAGTGAATAATCACTGACATTAGCGATCTCTCACTTCATCATGTCCTTCCTACCTCGGCCTTGACATGGAAACACTGAATTGATAGAGCGGCGAAGATAGAAGCATCAGAATCACTGTATTGTTTCGCCAAAAGATTGACATACAAAGTGAAAAGGTGGCCAAGGCCTCTCAGCTTTCCTTTCCTATTTAAGCACTCACGAACATGCCAGTGCCATTCAAAACCCTAGAAACGCGTTCTTTTTCTTTCATGCTGCTACTCGACTTCAGCGTTTTCTGCCTTCAGCTTCGTCTCTCCATATCCATTGAAGTGACAAAAATAGAGACCTTCCCGTATGATGCTACCAAACCAAAACACAGCCCTTTCTGTTCGCTAAGTAAAATGGCCTCCTATACCGTAGTACCTCAGGTTAGCTAGGTGTTGGCTTCGAAAAACTTAAAACCGCCAATGGCTTTTCTTTAATTTCTCCTTGGAAAGAGAGCGAAAAAACAAGACTTCAGTTAAAAAATAGAAGGTCCTTTCAAGACTTCTCCATTTCTTTGTGCAGGCTAAAAGAAAAGGACCCTTTAGCCAAGGTAACCCTATATGGAAGGTGCTTTCAACAACTCCATGCCCTTACCCTTCTCCTACACTTTCACTTTCACTCCAGGAACTAGCAGTGCTGATGTTGGTAGTGATACCAGTCCTTGGATGGACACCAGGATATGGAGCAAACTCCCACTAACGCTGATTGATCGTGTTATCGCCTTTCTTCCGCCTCCAGCCTTTTTTAGAGCTCGTTGTGTCTGCAAGAGATGGTATGGGCTCTTGTTCTCCAATAATTTTCTTGAACTCTATATCCAAATATCACCACGCCGCCATTGGTTCCTATTCTTCAAGCACAAAACCCTAAAAAGCTACATCCATAGAAACAACAGTAGCACCATTGATAGCGGCGGAAAAGCTACTACAACCAATATTTGTGAAGGATACCTCTTTGATCCAAATGATATTGCATGGTATAGATTATCTTTTGCCTTGGTTCCATCTGGGTTCTCTCCTGCTGCTGTTTCTGGTGGCTTAATATGTTGGGTCTCAGACGAGGCTGGTGCAAAGAGTATCATTTTATGCAACCCACTTATTGGATATCTATCTCAATTGCCACCAACCTTAAGACCACGTCTCTTTCCTTCAATTGGCTTAAGAGTTGGGCCATCCTCAATTGATGTGGCTGTTGCAGGTGATGACTTGATTTCTCCATATGCAGTCAAGAACTTATCCACTGAAAACTTTCATATTGATGCCGGTGGGTTTTACTCACTATGGGGTACTACTACTTCTCTACCAAGGCTTTGTAGCCTTGAATCAGGTCAAATGGTTTGTGTTGACGACATATTCTACTGCATGAATTACAACCCGTTCAGCGTTTTGGCTTATGAAATAGCAGCAAACAGTTGGTGCAAGATTGAAGCTCCAATGCGGAGATTCCTACGTTCGCCAAGATTGGTTGAGAGCAGGGGGAAACTCCTCCTTGTCGCAGCAGTGGAGAAGAGCAAGCTCAACGTGCCAAAGAGCTTGAGACTTTGGTGCTTGCAACCTTGTGGAACGACATGGATAGAGATTGAAAGGATGCCACAGCAACTTTACTTACAGTTTGCGGAACTGGAAGTTGGTCATGGGTTTGATTGTGTTGGGCATGGTGAGTTCATTGCTATCATTATCCGAGGATCGGTTAAGGTTTTGTTGTTTGACATCTTGAGAAAGATATGGCAATGGATTCCTCCTTGTTCTTGCATTGATGGATTTGGAGATGATGATGAAGAATTGCATGGTTTTGCTTACGAGCCTACAATCACTACCCCTGTAACCGGACTCCTTGATCAGCTCACCATTCCATTTCAGTCCTTTACAGGATAATTGGCTAGCTAATGATAACTGTGGCTTCTTTTTTTGGATGAAAAATAGCTGTGGTGGTTAGCACCATAAAAGAGTGTTAAAGTAGTAGTGTAGATTATGACTGAATGAGAGATCGATCACCTTATTGTCTCGTACGTTTTATTGTACTGTTTAATTAATTATCCCTTGTCCTCCTTGTGTCACTACTTGACTTGCTTTCAAACATTGGATTTTTCTACGCATATGTTCTGGTAATTATTTTTTATATAATATTTTTGAAATAAATTAAAATAATAATATTATTTTTACAAAATTATTTTTGTTATCAAACGTACTAAAAATGTAGTTTTAATTCTTTTTTTGTGTGTGTGAATAATGAGTTGCACTAAAACAGACACTGAAATTAAGGAATGGAAGAACATTTTCATGTGCATATTAATCAATACACCCATAACATGACCTTGTCATCATATTTCAATAATTATATTATTATATATAATATGATCAATAAACCAATAACATGACCTTGTCATCATATTTCAATAATTATATTATTATATATAATATAGTTATGATGTGGTTTATCAATGATATGATTCAACTGATAAACCGGTGAATAAATGACCTTACCGGTTACTAGGAAGCCGATTATAATATATAACACTGCACATTTGCCAACCACAAATTTTAATTTATTTTTTCCAAGCCAATGGATGTCGACCAGGGATGCCACCAACGAAATTACGAAAATATACACCTTCGCCGACCTGTTTGAGTTAAAACTAGTTAGATTGTTTAAAAATAAAATATAATATCTATATCTATATATATAATATAATATAATATATAATATAATGAAACATATTAATATATTATATTATAATAATATTAAAACCTTAATATTTAAAATTATATTATTGTTAAAATAACAACAATTATTATGAGAAAAAAATCAAAAACATTTAAAAGAGATTGAAGAAAAAAACTAAAATTAAAACTATTATTATTATTATTATTAGAAAAAAACAAAATTAAATCAAATAATATTAATATCCTAAAAATTTTAACAAAAAAGCAAACAAAAAAAATAAAATAATGGTAAGATAAAAAAAAAAAAACATTTATACATGCATGGTTTGATATAATAAAACATATTAACACATCCAATTATAAAAATGATATAGAAGTCTTAACATTTAAAATTATAATTACTATTAATGCTAAAATAATAAAAAATATTAAATTACCCTGAGAAAAAAACTCAAAAATATTAATAAAAGAGAAAGTAAAAAAAAATCTAAAACTATTATTATCATTATTATTATTGTGTTAATGATAAAAACAAAATTAAATCAAAGAATAAAAAAAGACTAAAAACTTTAACAAAAGAGCAAATAAAAAAATAAAATAAATGACAGAACAAAAATAAAAATTATTAGCTGAAAAAATATCATTTCACTTGAAAATAAAATAAAAAACTAAAAAAAACAACAAAAAAAAATATCAATTTTCAAATGATAATAAAAACAAACTAAAATTTAAGAATTATTTTTTTTAAAAAAGCTATTACCTCAACAAATAAGAAAATAATAAAAATTAAAAACCAAAGTTAAGAGCACAAATAAATAACACATGGACAAAAATAGAGACTATTTTAAAAAAAATAAATTAAAATAATTAAAATTAAAAATTTAAGGGTCGAAATGAAAACCAAATATATTATCAATTTCAATCAAACGATAATACTGAAACAATCAAAGGACAACATTAAAACAATCAAAACTTCTGTAACAGAAATATTAAGGGATTGAAAATCAATCTTAAAATTAAAAGAATAAGTAATAAAATAAAAACGCAATATATAATCAATTTCCATTGAAGGACACAATTGAAATAAATCAAAACTTATATAATAGAATTCAGGACCATACAAAACAATTAAAAAATTATGGACTGAAATGAAGACACCATAAACATAGAGGTTTGCCATGTAATTTAGCATGCGGGAAAGAGAGAAGGCTAAAAAAAAGTTCAACCGATCACCGTCACGACTATGTCCATTTTGTGCGCCATATCGTGAGAAAGAATACATGGTGGTGTATCGGGTGAGACGCTGAATGAACATTTTTTATCATGAACAACGCTGCACGCGGTACCTGAAATGTGTGTGAGACCGAATATTATCGGCACGTGTGTCAGACACGCGTACAGTATTCTGCATAAAAGAATAATAAAAAAATGATAAATTACCTAAACACCTACACATCCAACTCTTCTATTTTATCTTATTAGGGGTAGATTAATATTTAGATATTTTTAAAAAATATGAAATATCTGAAACACCCTTGCAACCAAGCCTTGATTTTTATTTTATTGAAGGGTAAAAAATTTATTTTGCTATGTAATAGAATATGAAATTATTGCGGTACCTCCAGTAACTCTTAATTTTTATCTTATATAAGTATAAAATAATTATTTAGTTGTACAAAGAAATATAAAAAAAATTAGAAAAATTATATCCCGCTTAAACTGAACGGATCTAAAAATCAAATCAAATAAAAAATAAAATTATAATCAACAGTGAAAACACTAACAATAAAAAAAGAAAAAAAGAAAAAGAGATATTTTAGTATATGTTATAATAAAATAATAATCCGACACATTTTTATCCATCTTTCGGATCACCCTTCCATAGGCTGGCATGTCAATTTCTACAGTAGGATGACAATGCGCAGTCCATATAATCTGCTTGATTTGTTCCCCCTCTTTCTTTTCGTGTTTTTGGCGTCACAGCCCCAAGTAGCTGCTTCCTATCTTCATCATCCATCGTGTTTCTGAGCTTTGAAGGAGCACATAGTTTCTTCAACGCCCCCTGCCACCGAGGAAAGCTACGGCAGCACATCACAATATATGGCAGCTACTAGGAAGGTGAGCATTTCATATTCCAAAGAGTTATAATATTAGCCATCATACAAAGTTAACAAAAGTACAGAATCTCGGGGGATCATGGCTTGGCATCACTAAATTTCTGTTCAAAAATTGCAAAAAAATATACATGCTATAATAGAAAAGTAACACAGAAAAAACAAAAAAGATGGGACCATATCGTAGTGAAGTTAACCCCCTTCAATCCTAAAACATGTTTTACCTCTCTCTTCGAATTGTTGAACTAGTAATTTAAGTCGAGCCTGGAGGATGAGATACACTTCCCTCTTGAATATGGACCCCAGCTCTTCATTAGCTTCAGCACCTATCCTCCTCCTGTGAGGGTGGGTCATGGGTGACTGCTACAGTGACTTAAAAGCAGGAATAGCAGTACCAGTACCCCCCGAAAAGATAATTTGCTGTTTTGCTCTCTGTCCCCAGGTTTACAAAAACTTGTTCTGGATGGATGCCACGTAAAGTTTCTTGGATTGCACTCATATCTTATCTAGTGCCTTATTGTTATATTTATCTTGTAAACCGGCATCCATCTCAGCGTTCCCATCTCAGCTTCGTTATTTTCTAGCCAAATATGCATGAAGATGGCCATCTTGAATAGAATTTTGCACTAAAAGATCCAAAAGAAAAAAACTAGCAGTGATCTTAGAAATGGAAGTAGCTTGCCCAGTTTGTGATCCCTTCTTCCCCACAAGAATCTTTCGCTGGCTTAGTTTTGGAGTGATGGAATGCTGTTCAATCCTAAGAGAACCATCTCTAAATTCTTTTCGATCGATCAACTGATGTTCAATCCATATGGGATTTCCTGAAATGGACAGGGTTTGAAAGTCCTCTGAGTAGACTTTTTTCTTAACCTTGTTATCCGGATTATTTTATGCGAATAAATCTCTATGCTCATATGGTTGTGATGACAGAATTTTTTTCACGTAAAAATATATTAAGTTACTATTTTTCTTACAGTATAAAACTTCACTTTATAAAAATAGGGTTCAAACTTTAAACTTTAAATAAAACATACGTTAAATCTAAAATGTTCGGTAGATGTGGGAACCACACCCTCTCTGTACGTACAGAAACATATAGAATATGTCATTACCTTATTAAATAAACTCAAAATCCAAGCTTTACCTGATGAACATGGTTCATTAACCTTTCTAATGAAATGCTCTTCATAACTTCTTCGCTCATAGATAGTCGATCGTCATCCCAAGGTCTTTTGACAGCCTAAGCACAAATACCATTGACGAGCCAGAATCAGCCGCAAGTCATAATTGAGAAAGTAATAATTAAAAATATATATATATAAAGAATGGTAAACTTGAATCTGCCAGTAAAATGGCTGCCTTTCACATCCAGTATTTTGCAGAAAATAATAGATTGGGTCAAAAGATGTTATTTATAGAACGGATCAACATATTATGTTATGGTAAACTCTACTACAAAATGAGCGTTAATAGCAATCATACCATGTTTGAGCAAATTTCTCCACCAGGAAATGACTTTCCATCAGAAATAAAGGAGATTATTATACCAAAATTAACTAAAACTCGTTGTCTTGCTGTAAGATAAACTTTATTTATTTTGTGCAGAAGATGCTGCCACACAAAAGACAGAAAAAGGAGTGGGAGTGGGAGCCAAAAGGAGAGGGATAAACAGCAATTTCCCTAAGAACATGTAATCTAATAATGTAGAAGTAAATTGTAACCATATATACAGAATTTTAGCTTTCCATCAAATATCGAGTAAGATGTTTTACTCCAGAAGCCTTCAGTCCTGAGATCATGTCTTGGGGAAACAATTCTAAGATCTTCTACCAGTTCATGACCTTAATGGATGGCAGACATGCTATAGAAGGCTTAAAATAACCGATGGTATTGCAACAGCAGGTTAAAACCATGGTTACAGTTACAGTTACAAGGCTGATGTTTCTTGATAAGTTGCTGTCAAAAATTATGTGTTACTGTTATGTTCTTTCTGCTGCACATAAAGGAGTTGATCTAGTCTCTAGGAGTTTGTTAGATTATTAGTTTGTTAGCTGGCCATGACATATTATGTTGCTAAAAGTCAGCAAATCAGTTTGCTTTAGTCTCCATATATTTGTAAAGATTGCTATGAATAATAGGCAATCACATCTTTCATTTTCATTCAATAAAACAATAGTTTATAGTTACCGTTCAGATCATATTTTTGTCAACTGTCTTCACTTCACCTATAGAACATTCAAAACACTCTCAATTGTTATCACAACAATTATCTTGAAGCACCTGTGATCTGTGATGGATGTTGAAACAAGTTTTTCGCACATCTCTTCTCCTATATGGAAAAAAATATCAACTCTAGATGGGGAGAATGGAAACATATTTGGAGTCTTTAAACCTATGAGAAGCAGTTAAAAGAAGATTACGAAGTTCCACCATTACCAAATGATCCAACCATCACTCATATCAAGAGTCACAAGGAGAGAGAGACAGAGATCAAAAGCAAAAGTAAATGCATGTATGTTTGGTGTTGTTTCAACAATTATGTCAGAAAAAACAAAATCTAAAATTAGTTGGATGGGTGTTTAGATTTTTTTTCTTTTCAGAATACTGTTGGCACATTTAACTCATACACTTCAGATATTTTTCTTTACATTTCCTTCAGTCAACTCGTGCGGCATCGTCTAGTTGTTCAAAACATTCATCTTGTGTCTCACCGGATGCACCGCCATGTTCTCTTTCACATGGTGGTGCACATGTTGTCGCAAGGTAGTCTGTAACGTGACAGTGATCTATTGATCTTTTGTTTTTCTTTTTCTCTTTCCAGCAACCTAAATTATATGGAAGTCCCCTTAGTTTATGATAGTTTTTATTTATGTCCTGCTCTTTTGATTGTTTTGTTTGGTATTGATTTATAAGTTTTGATTTATTTTCTATTTAATACTTCAATTGAAATTGATCGTATATTTGTTTTTCATTTAGGTCTCTATTTTTTTTTAATTTTTTATTTGATTTTAATTCCTTTATTTTTTTCTTTGTGAAATAGTTCCTATTTTTTTGTCCATGTATATGCTCTTAGTTTTGGTTTTTAATTTTTATTATTTTCTCTACTGTAGAGGTTGTGTTTTTATTTAATTTAGTCCTTAAATTTTAATTTGTGTTGGTGATAATTTGAAAATTGATATTTCTTTTTTTCTTTTTTTATTTTATTTTATTTTGTTTATTTTTTATTTTTCAAGTCAAATGATTTTTTTAAGCTAATAATATTTATTTTTGTTTTGTTTTGTTAAAGTTTTAGGTTTTTTTAATTCTTTGGGGTAATATTTTTATCGATATTATTTATGAAATAATAATAATAATAATAATAATAATAATAATAATAATAATAATAATAGTAATAATAATAGTTTTAGTTGTAGTTTTTTTTCTTACTTGCTCTTTTGTTAAAGTTTTTGAGTTTTTTTTTTCCTCGGGGTAATTTAACAACTTTTATTGTTTTATCAATAATACTAATAATAATTTTATGTGTTATAATCATGATAATAATCATGAAATTATTAATCATCATCATGATAATAACAATTATAATTTATTGCAATGATTATATTGCTTATGAAGTTAATAATTATGTCTTTGATGATAATAATAACAATAACTCATAAAATAATATGAAGAATATAAATAATGACAAAATAATAATAATAATAATGACATTAATAATGATAATAATACTAATTACAATTTAAATGATATTAATAAAAAATAACGGTGTTGATTATCGTAGTAATTATTGTTGTAATAATGACAACGATAGTATTACCAATAATAATTAAAATATTAATTATTTACAATAATATTTAAAATAACAGCTATAATGATATTGATAATTTAAAAATCATGATAATAATATTGAGAATAATAATCAAAATAATTCATTAGTCGATGCTGTTTTTATTAAAAATTAACTTTTGCTGCTTTTATATATATGATATTTTAGATCTAATATCATATATAAAAAAAACAAAGTCACACGTAGATAAAACAGGTAGAAAAATTAAACCAAATAATCTACAATGAAAATATATACGAGTCACTTGCCCTGTACTTTGCCACAATCAGAACCAAATTTTTTAACATGTAAAAAAAATATTAATCGTGTTAGATTGTTTTTTATAATGCTGTACATCTTAGCAAAATAATCAATCTAGGCAGAATTGTTTTTAGGTGATGTAAAAAAAGTAATTATATGACAATTTTTTGTTTTCACTACTAATGTTAAATAATATAATTTTAAAGAAATAAAGTAAAAAATTAAAAACAACATTGAGTTATAAGATTTTAAATGAATACAACATTGGATGATAAATTATTATATTTGAACCATTAAATATAGAGAAGCTATAAAAATTAATTCTTAATAAATACAACATCAAATGATAAATTATTTCAATTATTATTCTTATGATTAAAGGTAAACAAAATATTATCATCATAAAAAAATATATATTTTGATTTGAAGAACAATTGAAAATAGTTAATGGACAAAAGCAAAATTTGTATTATTATCATTATGAATATAATTATTATAATCATTTGGATTATAATAAAATTTATTGTTTAATATTTTTTGCTTGATAATAATGTTAAGTCATGATTTTAAAGAAATAAAATAGAAAATTTAAACAATGTTGAGCCATAAATGTTTTTAAAATTATTAATCTGCAATATTAGATTTGAAATATTATATTTAAAGAAGTTGCAAGACTTAACTCTTAATAAATACAATATCGAATGATAAATTATTTGAATTATTACTCTCATTGTTATTATTATGATTGAAAGTACAACAAAAAACAATATTAGAAGCATTGAAAAAAATGATATAAAGACAAAATAGAAATAATTGAACAACAAAATTAAAGGATAAAAACAAAATTAGTATTACAATCATTATGAGATATTACCAGACTATCGAACATAATCTAAGTTAATGTATTATTTTCTTTCATGTTTGTCTAATTTTTTTTTGATTATTTAGTTTTCTTAATATATTCATTTATTTGGGATAAGATGTTGAAAATAATTATAACGATTATTTTTAAAGTATATTTTTTCTTAAAATTATGTTATACTAATAATATATTTTGATATATGTTTAATATTAACGCATTAAAATATATAAAAAATGAACTAAGATTTTTTTTTCCATCTCAAATTAATTTAATCTAAGTGTTCATGAATATTTTTAATATAATAATATCGAGAATAAATATTAAAAAACAAAAAAATATATTTTAATTTTTTTTTAAATAATAATCATTTTAAACTAAAAATATACTAAGCCACACATGGAAAAAACAAATGAAAAAAACACTGAGATAACAAATCACTAACAACAAAACATTCACTTTACATGTATAAAAAAAATATTTCACTCTCATTTCACTCCATTAAAGTTAAATTTACTTGGTTTTTTAAACACAAGCTGCATTAATATAAAGATAAATAACAATAAAAATTAAAATCCAAAATTAAGAATAAAAATACATAAATATAAACAAAAATTAAGAAATATAGGATTGAAAAAATAAAAGAATCAAAATTACACACAAATAGAAAACAAAAGAATCACATGTTAAAATGAGATAAAAAAAATAAAATCCTTGCGATGGAACACAGGTCGAATGACTCGTTGCATCATAAAATAGAGCCCAAACTCACCCCACTTAAAAACCATGACCTAAACACGTGTTGACTTCAAAAGCATGACCTAACCATGTCTAGGCTCGCAAGGCTATACCTAGACCTAAACATGTCTGCTTTCTTTGATGTAAATGCATTAAAAAGAGATATCAGCTGCTTCGCTACATGCATACAAGGATAAAGCTGCATTTTTCCGCAGTAAGAAACCATTGTGGATGCTGCACTGCTTTGTTACTGGGGGAACAGTGTTCTGGACACCCCAAACCTTTAGTTTTATTTGTTAATAATGAAATAAATTTTGGTAGTTATACACTTTCTCCTTTAGAAACATTATATCAAATGAAAACCACGACCCCCACTGCGATTTAATGAATGATGAAACTTGAATAAATCCATAAAACTAGGAGGAGAATAATGCTCACAGCAGACGCAATTCCAAGTTTCACAACGTACATGCAGAATGACGGCAAGAGATTGAGCCAGATAATAAAAGAGAACTAAAATTTATAACTCAACAGGCTTACACTCTTTTTTTTTCGAAGGTAAAAAAAAGAAAGAAAGATGAAAAGGAGCAGAAAGAATGTTGCCGCCATCCCTCGAGATTTAACCTGCATACTAAGGAATGGGGGCCTCTTTTTATCTCACTACCTTGTAAAGAATACAACACAAGCATGATCCTGAAGGATGCAAACAGGAACCAGGGATCCCCATGCATTAATATGAAACTTGTGGTGCTCGGCGGGGATTCACATCTGCAAAAAGATTCCAAATAGCCTTCAGTCTCTAAAATGCCATTCGACCAGCAAGCCTGCTTTCCAATATCCTTCTGTCAATAGCTGCATCAATTGAGCTCATCTGCAACAAGCAACAACAATGAGAAGAAGAAAGGAATTGTGACCAGAAATCAGTTGGATAAACCAGATATTTGAAAGCTTGGTCCAATTGCAAAAGATGCCAAACTTTGCGAAAGAAGCTGACCTGGGCCAAGTCTGACTTCACTGTTCGACGATAAAAATAAATTGTAATCATGCTACGAATGGGCAAAAATCTGTTGGGTATCATCTTGTTCCACCCAAACCCCACATTTCAAAGTCAAGAACAGGGAGAAGAATAAGTAATACATACACTTTTGTTAACTGAGAATGATGTTAGGAAGGAGAATCCTCGATTTGATTCCAGCAAGCTTGTCAAAACAGTATTAACTATCTACCGGCATAATTAACAAAATAACTACTTGAATCATCTGACAACCACAAAGCCCTGGCATTGGCATGCAAACCACACAATCGTGGAGAGCAAAAACAGAAACAGCATGCCCATCAACCAATATGGACATTAGAAGTCAAAAGACACTTGACTACAAGGGCCATAACCATTTGCAAATTGTGGGTTTGTTGACAAGTTAAGATGAAGACAAATTGAAAATTCATACAGAAATACCTCTCTAAATAGGTAACAATGTGTTAACAACTGTATCTGAAAACAAAAAGCATAAAGCCTACCCATCTGGTTAGATGCGCAAACCAACTCCAAATAATAAAGGGGTAGTCATAACTTACCTGGCTAGTTTCATCATGCACCTGATATTTTTGCAAGGACATTCTTCTTTCCTCCTGCAAATATTCAAACCATTAGCAGGTCTAACAATTGAGAGTTTATCAGTTATACTGAAAGAAAACATTCTAACACAAAACAACCTACCATGGACATTGCCTCATCATCCCAAACTAGATAGACTTCATTAACAGCTGGCTGGATGACAGGTGCCTTGTTTGCAATTACTGGGGGCGGTCCAATAGAAGGGCCACCAGTATTTGGACCAGAGGCATAAGAATGTGTATTGCCTAGTGTCCCAGATGCTATAAACAAATTGAAACGAGACATTACCATTCAAGGAGCAAAATGCAAACTTAGAAGGTATGACTGGTCCTAGTAAAAGCAATTATAGTAGTGTATGATCCTATGATAGCATGAATGCTACCCAAGAAACCATCACAAGCAATGAAAACAAACACTTTTTATAAATAAACCATGACAAAAGTTAGACACAAGATCTGTTTTAATACCCTTTTTTTTTTTTCATATAAAGAGGATCTGTTATATAATAAATCAACAAGGGGCCACAATCAAACCTGAAGCACTCTGAGTAAGGTAGCCAGTTGTCACTGAAGTATTGACTCCCAAATGCACATTCACTGAACCTTTAACTTCTGCAGGCAAGCTTGATAAAAGACTTGATGAAGGCAAAGGTGCAGAAAATGTTGAACTTTGAGGCAAATTATTGTTAAAAGGGAACAATGGTTGTGATACAGGTGGTGTGGATGAGGGCAGTCCTGGAGGAGTTACTTGTGAAGGTATGGGTGCAGGTGTCATGGTTGATGGCACATGAGGCCTTGCATTTTGCACAGGAAATAGTGGCTGCTGGGTATATGTGATCGGGGCAGAAGGAGGAATTGAAACTGCAGGATGCTGTGGCAACCAATATTGTGAACGAGGAGGAACCGACCAACCAGCATGAGGAGCTGGTACAGCTGAATTATACCTGTAGCCAAAAACCAACAAAAATATGATGAGAACTTAATTACGATTTCCCTCTGCACATAAATTGAAAGTATGAATAACTGTATTTTCCAAATAATTCCAATATAATAAAGCAATGTTTGGTGATTGTTTACTTTTATGGGGACCCCATAACCTTTGATGCGAGCAAAGATTCAATTGGTTTTGAAAGCTGAACACACAATTATTTAGAAGTTTCACTTTTGTACTTAGCCAGGTTATATGTCACATATTTCAATTCAAAACAGAATCAAGAGAAAATTCAGGACAGACTGATAGTTCCATAGTTTTACTACACCGAGAGTATAAGGACCTGACCTACAATCATAGATGATCTTCCATTTTTTCAAGATGGTATTAATAACAGCCAAAGTTTTAGTAGTGGCCATATTAGGAAAGCAGGAAAAACAGTTGTATGCTTGGAGTCCTGGATTACATGGTTTAATTAAAGCATATTACAGTTGTCATGAAAAGAGAACAGCAAAAATATAGATGAAGAGGTTTGCATTTTGTTCATCCCTTGCTGCCTTGTACTCAAATAAACACAATTAAACATCAATATCCTAATCTGGGTATAGTAGTCCACAAAAACTCTTCTCAGCTAGTCTATATTCTATTTTGATAATACTTTACTGAGATGAATGAGGCAAGAACAATAAAAAAAGTGCTTCAAAATCGCAGTCATCCAAAACACTAATTAACTGCATTTCAGTGCCCGCAAAATGGTGAAATATAAACATAAAAGAGCCGCATTAATCATGATAATGATGAAAGGACTGCATTTCAATGCTTGCAAAATGATGAAATATTTGTATACAAGGATGTGGTAATCTGCTAATAGTAGAGAGTAGAGAAGAATACATTGGCTGCATTGCAGCAAGAGGTCGTGGAGCATATCCAGCACCCAATGGTCCTGGCACCATACCACCAACAAGATGAGTTGATGGAATATCCACTTTAGCAGCTTTTGATGGAGTCTCATCTTCTGCCAGTAAATATAAATCAATCAGAAGTAAACGAAATTCATGTGATAAATACCGGCAACTTCTACATATTAAACTCTTAGTACAGTAACAGAAACTGTGAGAAGACTCAGAACTGATAAATATACAGATAAAAAAGAAGCTAACTGTATTATGAGAAAATAGAATTCAACGGTACCTTTAACTTTACCTGAAATTAGCAAAAATATAAAATAGGAAAAATGACATAAACCAGTTTATACTGAATAAAAGCTCAGCCAATTTGCAAGTTAAGGGAATAAAGAAAAAACTAAACAAATAAAAAGGTTTTAAATCCCAAGTTTCAATTCCAGCAATGACAACAGAACTCTAAGATGAAAAGGCATAAAACTTAACAAATCAATCAATTAACATAAAAGTAATGATCATAGGCGAGTACATACAATCATTGACACAAAGTAACTAACAGAAAAACAACACCAGTCAACTTCCTTACCATCTTCTCCATAGTGAGCAGCCAGAATATCAGGCGGGATTCCTTGCATTCCATATATTTCAATATCAGTCGATTCTCTTCCAGGTTTTGCATTGGGAACACTGAACCAAACCCATCATATAGTCAGACAAGTTCGCCTAAATCAACGTAGACGTCGTCTACAGAAAATAAACAATTCTGATACCTAAAATAATAATTAAAAAAATAGCATAACATTCTCCTCAAGTCAATTGTCATTCAATCCCATATACACATATCGAAAACCCCACAGAAGAAAAAGTCTTGTAAAACAAGTAATGTATAGCAAGCAAGCTAGAATTTGTAATTCCAATAAACAAACATTTATATAGTCGAGCAGATCATGATTTTGAGAAAAAAAAATCCCAATAATGAAAACTGATGAAACCCTAAATAATCAAAATGAATGATCAATGGTTCTAATTAATCGCATTATCCGATTACAACTAAAATATAAATAAAAATGTAAGAGATTAAAAAAATGATAGACAGAGAGAGAGGAGGAGGAGTAGCCGAGCTTTTGGTTATTACTTGGTGACGGACTCTTTGTGGACCTGAAGGACGTGAATGGACATGCCACCAGCGGTCGATAGCTTTTTATGGCAGACATGGCACTTGAAGTGCTTGGCTTTCTGATGCTGTACTAAAATCTTCTCGTCATCGAATTCCCTATCGCAGTAATAGCACCATACTTTTGACGATACTCTCTTCTTCTTCTTTCCCATTCTCTCTCAGAATTTAAAATTTCGCTCCTTTCTTCAGGAGCAGCTGATGGTTCTTGTAGAATTTGGGCGGGGTTTTTTCTAGGGTTTCTAGGGCTTTTCTGCTTTCGTCTCCGAATCTGTGTTTTTATTTATCGGGTCGGATCTCCTGATTCGATGTTATTTGGAATCTCAAAGACGTCGGTTTCTTTTCCACATACACAAGTGGGTCCACTGTGTAATAAAAACGTTTCTTACTTCTTTTATTTTTTGTTTTTCAATAAGAAAACGCGTTTTCTTCACAAGTTTTTCAGTCCGAGAAGATAGAGAATCAAGGCAACAAACAGAAAAGATGACCCAGATCGAGTAAGAATTTTAAAATGTAAAATATGTTAGGATTGAGAAGGTTTAGGATTGAGAAAGTTTGAACATAATTGAAATGAAAGAATTAGTTTAAAAGTGGGAAGAGGGAGAGAGAGAAAAAAAAGGAAGACTGAAATTTGAATCGTTGTTGTATTGATTTTCTGTTTTTCATGTTTTTGTTGTGCGTACACTTCTCTATTTATACATATTTCTCGTACATTCTTTCGTACTCTAGAATACAAATACTACTTTAGAATATTCTTTCTTTTATACTCTAACATCCCTCTTAATCTCTTGCTTTGATAAACCAGACATGAGATTGTAGCAATGACTTTGAAATAGAGGAGCAGTGAGACATTTTGTCAAGATATCTGCAAAATAATACTGATTGTTGCGGAGATAAAAACAAAACACATAAGTACTTAACCGTGTTTAATAGAAATCAGTTTGAAAAATAGAAAGAAGAGAACATAAAGATAAGTTTGAATTTAATTGAGAAGATGAGAATTTGAGAGATTGAGAAGAAGAAGAATGCTCAAATGGCAAAGAAGATAGAAGAGAGAGAGAGAGAGACATTTCATTTGTTTATTTCTTGATTGACATTTCATTTGTCTATTTCAGTTTTTCTGAAATTTTTCATTTGTTGATGATTTTAAGAAGAAAGGGATGAGAGAAAGAAATGAGAGGGAAAAGAGGTGATAGAATGAGTTTGAATTTTGTTTGTCTATTTCAGTTTTCTGAAGTTTTTAATTTGTTGATGAATTTCTTAATTTGTGTAAAAATTCATTTGTCCAATTCTCAATGATATTGATTTTTTTTTTTCTGTTTTTTCTTTTTTTTCCGGTTTTTTTTTTTTAATATCATCTTTATCAAAACGGCAGTACAAGATACATAAAACGACAGAGCACACACAGACGACACCATACAAAAACATACAATCTAGGGTTTCACAGCTTATTCCTCTCTTAGCCGTCTCAGCCTCTTCTCTTCTCTGCCAAAAATTTGCACTTTATCTTGCCTTAACAACATACAAAATGAAGCAGAGCTTGAAGGGCTAGACACACACGAACCTACCTGACTTTTACTCTGCCTTCCAATTGGGCAACATCTTGAAGACCAGAAGAAGTTGAAGGCCAAAGGCACTGTGATGCAAATGGTTGCTGCAGATTGGCTAAGATCTGACAATCAAGAAGATGATCTTGCTGGCCGTCCTGACTCCGTTGATGCCTCAGCTGCCTTCTTTGGCGGAGCTACAACGTCGGTCCTCTGGTGACCCGAGCTCCAGATCAGCTACACCGAGAGTAAAGGTCATCTTCTGCCATATTACTTCTATCCTACAGCTGCCATCTGTAGCATTAGAGAGCCTTTGTCTTGGTTGGCAATGTTTTTTTTTTTTTTTCGAGAACTTGATAGAGAGAATTGCTGCAGGAACTCAGAAGAATTGAAATGGTGAGTCATGAATTCTCACTCTGCTGCCACTTTGTTTGAGCCCTTTTTTTCTCTCTTTCTCGCTCTACTGCTGCTCTGTGCTCTGTTTGAGCTTCACTTTTTTTGTGCAAAATTAGCAGTAATTTGTTGCGCAGAGACTGAATAGTTGAGAGTAATACTGAGACTTACTGAGACTATATGATGATTTTTGTGTGTGGCTTTCAGCAGACTCTTTGAACACTGAGTGTTTGATTTAAGGAGTGGAGAGAAGAAGAGCAGAAGAAGAAAATGATGAGAGAAGTGATGATAAGTTTCATGGATTTGGCATGAAAAATGCTAGATGTTGCCATAGCAGTAACACGAATCTATTTATTTATTTTTTTAAAGAAGAACAGAGGAAATCACAGAGACTGAAACTATTATTGAAGGAGCAACTATTAATTCGTAGGAAGAGAACAAACGTAGCAGAAACAGAGGTTCTCCAACTCAAGGACACACGCTGGTCAATGAGATGATCAAGCTTTAAAGAAAACATTAAATTCGCAGAAGCAGAAGACTGTATTGAGGTAAGCTTACAGGAACAAGAAGTTCTGTGTGTGCGCACTCCTCTTCACGATGCACGATGGTGCTTGCTCTGCTGCTTCATTTTTTTTTTAATGATCCATTAAAGGATCAGATTGCGGTAGATTGGATCAATTCATGCGTTAGCAAAATAGCTCTGATACCATGTTAGGATTGAGAAAGTTTGTACATAATTGAAATGAAAGAATGAGTTTAGAGATGGGAAGAGGGAGAAGAGAGAAAAGAGAGGGAGACTGAAATTTGAATTGTTGTTGTATTGATATTCTGTTTTTCATGCCTTTGTTGTGTGTGCACTTCTCTATTTATACATATTTCTCATACATTCTTTCATACTCTAGAATACAAATACTACTCTAGAATATTCTTTCTTCTATTCTTTAACAAAATGAAGCATCACTTGGGTTTGAATTATTATTATTGCTCATTTGACTTGGTGTTCTGATTTCACTCTCAAAAGCTGATTGATTGTGGAAGTTTTGGTTTAACCTGACAACCTGATTTTCTTATCTTTCTAAGACATTCTTTGTTCAACCCTTTTTTTTTTTCGAACAGTATCTGTTAAATTTATTTAACGGGAAATGGAACTACTATTTAGCATTGAAGGAAATTAGGAGCCATGGTTTTTTTTTTTTTTCCTTCAGCAATTTAGGTTCATAGAGGAAAAGAAATGAAAATGTAGATGGACCTCAAAGAAAGGGGGAGATACGCCAAAAACAAGGCAGCCCATGAGTTTATGACTACATCGGGAATGAAGTGTTCTCATAATTTGTATGTTAAGCTGATTGAAGCATTGTTAATGTTATAAATCATTTGAGGTATCATGGTCCGGGTTGGTAATGGAAATGAGTTATTTTTTAACTACCACTACTCCCTTTTTTTGTATCCTTTTGCCAATGCAAATCGATTCTGCTTATGCATAACTGGTCCTTGTACCTGGTCTTTCTTTTCGTTGATGTAAAATGATCATGATCTGTGTTGCCTGTAATTGAACAAGTTCTTGAAGCAACAAACTGAACTTAAAAGTAGCATGACAGTCTTCAATGGGATATGTTGCTTTTACAAATGATCGTATAACATATTGGAAGACTGTAGTTATGTCGCTTCTCCCTGCATTAGTACGAGTTTTTCTTTCGCTGATTATCTGAAAGCAAGGGGTTGGATTGCAATGGATAATATCATCAGTGAGAGCCTGCTTCGTCCCAAGTGGAGAAAAGTCGCATATGGAGGAATGCAGCCTGGGTTTGATGATAATCACACTGACGAGTCTTTTCTTGAAGATATGGTCATGAATGCTAATGTTGTCAAGCGGGACTTGCTGAAGGTTATGCAAGACTCAGTTTCTATCTCTCAGTATCTGTGCATTGTTACTCTTGTCAGCTTGGTTTGGGCTCACACCCTTCAATCAACCCTTGATGAAAATTCCCTCTTGCTGCTTGATGCAAGCCTTTTTGGATCAGGTTTTTTAGTTCTTCTTTTAACCAAAGAAATGCGTTCCTTGAATCTACTCTTCCATTATATTCTCAATATCTCTTTTTTCACAACTGGGTTATACATGTTGGCTCCTATTTATCACCCTCTCACAAGGTCCATAAGCTCGGACTCGATCTGGGCAGTTACGGTTACACTTGTCATACTTCATCTGTTCCTGCATGACTATTCAGGATCAACCATTAAAGCTCCTGTGGCCCTAAAAAATCCAAGCTTGACCAGTTGTGTATCTTTAAATGCTTCTGTTGTCGCTTCAGTTTTTATTGCGTCTCGCCTTCCATCAAGGCTGCATGTATTTGCCATCATGCTATTTTCCATGCAAGTCTTCCTTTTTGCTCCATTTGTGACTTACTGTATCAAGAACTTCTCCTTCCGCTTGCACCTTATGTTTTCGTTTGGGCTGATGGCTGTGACCCTGGCTCTGGTTTATACACTGCACCACCTACTCTTCATGCTTCTGCTTGGTTTATTGGTGTTTATAAGTGTTGTCTGCCCTTATTGGCTCATTAGAATTCAGGAATACAAGTTTGAGATCAATGGCCCTTGGGATGAGGCTAAACTTTGTTTCAATGTAACAGATTGAGATTGTTTGGTTTCTGGACGGGATTGGTTGGAAAGCAATGAGGTTAAATTGTTCATAACAATTTTATACATGCTCTTCACTTGGTATAAGTAAAAATTTAGTGCCTGTAAAATGTTTGAGCTTTGGACATCAGGTAGATGTGATATGAAGTCCGTTTATTATGGTCTTAAGGCTCTCTTTCCTCTAGTTAAAACGAGCGGTATACCCGCGCGATGTGGCGGGTTTTTTTTATTTATGTAGAAAATTGATTATTTTTATATATATTGTATTTTATGATTTTAATATTTAGTTAATATAATTATATTTAAGAATACTGATATGAATTTCTGTCCTTTAAAAAATCTAAAGTCATTTTTCCTCTCTTTCAATATATTTTTAGGCGATAATATTCAATAAATATAAGATATATTAGAAATAAAAATATTGTAATTTGTTTTTAAAACATAAACTTAATTTTTTTTTGTGCTATAATTATTTATTTGACGTCTAAAAAGAACAGTCTAATGGAAACGGGAAGTGACTTGTACATTTTTTAATTTGACTTGTAGATAATGCAGGTAAATTTATTAAAAAAAAATTTGAGATGTTTTTTTTTCCAGTAATATTAGATCTAAAATATTAAAAATGAAAATATTGGAAATTCTTATAAAGAAATAAACTTAAATAAAAGAGCACAAAATTAAATTTTGAAGCCAATATTTTTTTATATAAGATTTATTAATTATATTATTATATTAAATATATTCGAGAAAACATGATATAAATTTCTGTCTTTTAAAAAATCTTAGGTCATTTTTCCTCTCTTTTAATATATTTTTAGGCGATAATATTTATTTTTGTAATATAAAAAAATAAAAGTATAAAGGCTTGAATGAAAATCAAATATAAAGGGATTAAATTGAACAATTAAAAGTCCAATGGCTGAAATGGAAACCACATTTATTATCAATTTAAATCAAAGGACAAAGTTGAAAAAATTGAAACTTGTGTACCGAATTTATTGAGCTATTTACTACCAATTCAGAAATTAAAAGTAGGAGGACCGAACTGAAAGTATATATTATACTGATTTTGAATTGAAGATCGCAATTGAAACAAATAAAAGCTTATATAATTGCAATAAGGGCCAGAACAACAAATTCAGTAAATTTGTCATTTTTTTTATGAGTTGCTTTTGTTCTTCAGTAATAGTAGATCTGACGCATTATTAAAAAAAATATTGTAATTTGTTTTTAAAAATGAACATAATTTTTTTGCGTGTAATAATTATTTTTTTTCATCTAAAAAGAACAGTATAATCGAAACAGGAAGTGACTCGTATATTTTTTAATTGTAAATTCTTCATATTTGTTTTATGATTTGTCTTTTTTCCCTAGTAATATTAGATCTGACACATTGTAAATAAAAATATTGTAATGTGTTTTTAGGAAAAAAAAATTTTCTGTGTTATTATGATTTTTTTATCGTCTAAAAAGAACAGTGTAATTGAAACGGGAAGTGAGTCGCATATTTTTGAAATCTAGGTAAATGTGTCAATTGTTTTTTCTAGTTGTATTTTTTGCCAAGTAATATTAGATATGAAATATTAAAAACCAAAATATTGTATTTTTTTAAGAAATAAAATTTTTAAAAAGAGGAAAAAATTAAAATTCAAAGACAAATTTTTTATGTTATCCGATTTATCAATTATATTATTATATAAAATATATTTAAGAATACTGATATTAATTTTTTTTATTGAAACAATCCTAGGTCATGTTTTCTTCTCCCTATATATATTTCTAGGCGATAATATTCAATAAATATTAGAACATATAATTAATGAAAGAGTAAAAATATCTCAGAAACTTTAACAAAAGATAAAACAAAAAAATAAAATAAAAAAACTTATTATTGCTATAACTGCTAAAACAATAAAAATTATTAAATTATCCGGAGAAAAAAAAATATTAACAGAAGAATAAGCAAGAAAAACAATTAAATTATTATTATTATTATTATTATTATTATTATTGTGTTAAGCACAAAATTAAAATTCGAAGATAATTTTTTTTTATGTTATCTGATTTATTTATTATATTATTATATAAAATGTATTTCAGAATATTAATATTAATTTTTTTAATTCAAAAAATCCTAGGTCATGTGTTCTTCTCCGTATATATATTCCTAAGTGATAATATTCAATAAATATTAGAACATATAATTCATGAAAGATTAAAAATATTCAAGAAACTTTTAAAAAAGAAAAAAAATATTATCATTCCTATCACTGTTAAAACAATAAAAATTATTAAATTATCCGGAGGAAAAAAAATATTAACAGAAGAGTAAGTAAGAAAAACAATTAAATTATTATTATTATTATTATTATTATTATTATTATTGTTATTATTATTGTGCTAAGTACAAAATTAAAATTTGAAGACAATTTTTTTTATGTTATCCGATTTATTCATTATATTACTATATAAAATGTATTTAAGAATATTGATATTAATTTTTTGTATTTAAAAAATCTTAGGTCATGTTTTCTTCTCCCTATATATATGCATAGACGATAATATTCAATAAATATTATGACATATACTTAATTAAAGATTAAAAATATGACAGAAACTTTAACAATTTTATTATTGTTAAAACAATAAAAATTATTAAATTATCTGGAGGAAAAAAAAATTAACAGAAGAGTAACAATTTTATTATTGTTAAAACAATAAAAATTATTAAATTATCTGGAGGAAAAAAAATTAACAGAAGAGTAAGTAAGAAAAACAATTAAATTATTATTGTTGTTGTTGTTGTGTTAAGTACAAAATTAAAATTCGAAGAAATTTTTTTTTTATGTTATCTGATTTATTCATTATATCACTATATAAAATATATTTAAAAATACTGATATTAATTTTTTTATTCAAAAAATCCTAGGTCATGTTTTGTTCTCCCTATATATATTCGTATGTGATAATATTCAATAAATATTAGAACATATAATTAATGAAAGAGAAAAAATATTCAAGAAACTTTTGAAAAAGAAAAAAAAAACAAATATCATTGTTATAATTGTCAAAACAATAAAAAATATTAAATTATCCGGAGAAAAAAAAATTAACATAAGAGTAAGCAAGAAAAACAAATAATAATAATAATAATAATAATAATAATAATAATTAATTATTATTATTATTAATAATTATTATTATTATTATTATTATTGTTATTATTATTATTGTTATTGTGTTAAGTACTAAGTAATAGTAGATTTGACGCATTATTAAAAAAAATATTGTAATTTGTTTTTAAAAATGAACATAATTTTTTTGCGTGTAATAATTATTTTTTTTCATCTAAAAAGAACAGTATAATCGACACGGGAAGTGACTCGCATATTTTTTAATTGTAAATAACCTAGGTAAATTCTTCATATTTATTTGATGATTTGTCTTTTTTCCCTAGTAATATTAGATCTGACATATTGTAAATAAAAATATTGTAATGTGTTTTTAGGAAAAAAAAGATTTTTTTGTGTTATTATGACTTATTTATCGTCTAAAAAGAACAGTGTAATTGAAACGGGAAGTGAGTCGCATATTTTTGAAATTTAGGTAAATGTGTCAATTGCTTTTTTTTAGTTGTATTTTTTGCCAAGTAATATTAGATCTGAAATATTAAAAACCAAAATATTGTATTTTTTTAAAAAATAAAATTTTTAAAAAGAGGAAAAAATTAAAATTCAAAGATAATTTTTTTATGTTATCCGATTTATCAATTATATTATTATATAAAATGTATTTAAGAATACTGATATTAATTTTTTTTATTGAAACAATCCTAGGTCATGTTTTCTTCTCCCTATATATATTTCTAGGCGATAATATTCAATAAATATTAGAACATATAATTAATGAAAGAGTAAAAATATCTCAGAAACTTTAACAAAAGATAAAATAAAAAAATAATAAAAAAAAACTTATTATTGCTATTACTGGCAAAACAATAAAAATTATTAAATTATCCGGAGAAAAAGAATATCAACAGAAGAGTAAGCAAGAAAAACAATTAAATTATTATTATTATTATTATTATTATTATTATTATTATTATTGTGTTAAGGACAAAATTAAAATTCGAAGATAATTTTTTTTTATGTTATCCGATTTATTTATTATATTATTATATAAAATATATTTCAGAATACTAATATTAATTTTTTTAATTTAAAAAATCCTAGGTCATGTTTTCTTCTCCTTATATATATCTCTAAGTGATAATATTCAATAAATATTAGAACATATAATTCATGAAAGATTAAAAATATTCAAGAAACTTTAACAAAAGAAAAAAATATTATCATTCCTATCACTGTTAAAACAATAAAAATTATTAAATTATCCGGAGGAAAAAAAAATAATAACAGAAGAGTAAGTAAGAAAAACAATTAAATTATTATCATTATTATTATTATTATTATTATTATTATTATTTTAAGTACAAAATTAAAATTGGAAGAAATTTTTTTTTTTACGTTATCCGATTTATTCATTATATTACTATATAAAATGTATTTAACAATACTGATATTAATTTTTTTATTCAAAAAATCCTAGGTCATGTTTTGTTCTCCCTATATATATTCGAATGTGATAATATTCAATAAATATTAGAATATATAATGAATGAACGAGAAAAAATATTCAAGAAACTTTTGAAAAAGAAAAAAAAACAAATATCATTGCTATAATTGTCAAAACAATAAAAAATATTAAATTATCCGGAGAAAAAAAAATTAACATAAAAGTAAGCAAGAAAAACAAATAATAATAATAATAATAATAATAATTAATTATTATTAATTATTATTATTATTATTATTATTATAATAATTATTATTATTATTGTGTTAAGTACACTTATATATACATGTACAAAAGTAAAGATTATGCTAGAAATAAAAAAAATAAAAGTATAAGGGCTCAAATGAAAATTAAATATAAAGGGATTAAATTCAAAAATTAAAAGTCTAAGGGCTGAAATGGAAATCACATTTATTATCAATTTAAATTAAAGGATAAAATTGAAAAAGTCGAAACTTCTGTACCGAATTTATTTAGCTATTTACATTAAATCCAGAAATTAAAAGTAGGAGGACCGAAGTGAAACTCTCACATTCAATCAATTCAAATCGGAGGACCCAATCGAACTAAATCAGAACTTATATAATAGAAATAAGGACCAAAATCAAAATTAAAAGTCGACGGACCGAAGTGAAAATTAAATAACATTGGGGGACTCTCCTGCACTTTTACGTGCAGGAGAGAGAGAGAACGCTGGCAGCGCCTTTAACCGGCCTCCGTCGCGTTCAGAGGCTTTTTCAGGTTACACGCGCCACCGCGGGAGGAAGACCACGATGAGGCGCACCGAGAACTACTCCGGTAGCAAATTTTCGGGCACCGTATGAGGCTTCACGCGCCACCTAAACAGGGCGTGAGGCGGAAAACCGACTGGCGCGTGGGACGCACGTCCTGACAGCGTCGGAATTAAAAATTCAAAAAGAGAGTCAATTACCGTTATGGCCCTGTCATCAATTCAGCGTTTTTGTCTTATTAGAGGCTATAACCGTATTTAGCCATTTTAAAAAATATTAAAAAAAATAAAACTTGCGGCGGTCCAGACCGAACCGGACCGGTCCGTACGTGGTCAATTACACCCGTGCCCCTCAGCCGAAACCGTGTTTTTGTCTTATTATAAGGGGTCCGAGCGTCAATTCACTGTTCACATCAGGAAAAGACAAAAAAAAATAGGGTGGACGTGCGCGCGCGACGCACGGATGATAAAGTTCGTGTCCACAGTGCGCCTGAGTGTATGTGAACAGTAATGAACAGTAAATCACCGATGCCTTTTAGTGTTTTTGTTAATGGTTAGTAGCAGTCCAGTTTCGGATGTGCATGCAGAGTAACCTCTAAAGCGTGCTTCTCAAATCACGCACACTCAACGCTGCTGTGTTGCCAGCATCTTTTGATGGGCTAATTTCACAGTTAAATCATTGAGGATCTTTTGAATATTTTTTTTATTTTTATTAATTCTTTTAAATTAAATTCTTTTAATATTTTTAGATCATTTTGATAGGTTAATGTCAAAACTAATTTAAAAAAAATATTATTTTAATACATTTCTAAATAAAATACATTTTAAAAAACAAACTTCTAAATATTAACTTATAAACCCTAACTCCTTTAGCAAACTCTAGACTCCCGTTTTATATGGCATTTGGGTACAATTGTGCTTTAAAAAAAATTCATTTTTTTTTTTTTAAATTACTTTTTATATTTTTAATATTATTTTAATAAATTTTTAAAAATATATATTATTTTAATACAAATCACTATATTCGGAAAACTAGTAGTACCCGCTAAGGGCAGGCAACATTGTGTCATGGCCAAGCATATTTAATGTTAAAGAAGAATATGCTAGTATTAAGAAAGTACTTTCTTGCACCATAAAAAAAACTAATTAAAAATTAAAAAGTTAATATGTACTTTAATGAAATAAAACAAAAAAAATATGCGAACTAATAAATTATAAAAGAATTGTTTAAGTTAGAATATAGGTACATATGATAATAAGTGTTCTCATGATGCATGATGCCCTTCGAATTTTTTTATATTTAACCTTATGGCATAAAAAAAGAAGAGGATTTTCATCGTAAATGCACTAATTTAAATTTTGATTAATTATTAGTATAAATCTCCTCTTTTTTATTAATATATATTTCTTAACATAAAAATATATTTTCCCATAACTATGTTTTTATTGCATAAAAAATATATGCAATTAAAATCAAGATCCAAAAAAATATATAAAAATTAAAAATAAGTAAAAAGGTATCTATTTAATCAAAATTTAATTCCCTTATTAATGCATTGTTTTTCTTTCTTTTTGACAATATTTTTTAATCAAATTTTTACTTTTCAAACAAAAAAGCTTATCGTAATCTTAAAAAGCAAGTTTTAATAAAACAAAACAATGACTTATATTTTCTATGAGAGTATATTATAAAGTATATGACAATGATAATTTTTTGAAAAGTTATAATAAAAAATTTTAAAACATATATTTCATCCATATTTAGAAAATTATGCATATTAGGTTTATATATAATTATTCAAAAAGTGATTGTTAATATTCCTATTAAAGGCTCAAATATCATTTAAAAATTAATGACAAGATTAGAAAAATATTCAAAATAATTCACTTAAAAAATATATATAAAAAAAGAAAAAGAAAATGAAATGTTAAGTATTTATGGGCTCCACAACGTGCACAATCCTGAAAACTCAAGCCCATGCATATGATTTTGAATTGAAGTGTCAAATTGAATGAACTTGTAGCAAATTGGGGTTGTAAAGGCATGAATAAAGATTAAAAAAAAGTTTTGAAGATTTTTGGGAATTTGAGCAAGTAGCCGTGGGGATTTTATTAGGACTGAAATTTGTGAAATTATATGTTATTAAGATGAATTAAACGAGTAAAAGTGAAAGGTGAGATTTTGACAAAGAATTGATGCGCTTGTAAAGATATTAAAGAATTGGACGATTACTTGTCAAACTCATGAGATATATTTATAATTATAATTGTATTAATGGTATTAATTGTATTAATATTTTACTAGTTAAGTAAAAAAAGGGAAACAAAAAATGGTGAAGTGGCTGAAGGAAAGGTGAGATTTTGACAAAGAATTGATGCCCTTGTAAAGATAGGACGATTACTTGTCTAACTCATGAGATATATTAATAATTATAATTGTATTAATGTTTATGCTGGTTTTTGTGATATTTTACTAGTTAAGTAAAAAGGGCAAACAAAAAATGGTGAAGAACAGCAAGTGCAGCCTCAACTTCAACAACACAACCCCCTCCCCCATTCCCACAGTTGCCTTGGCCAACCTGATCTTCTTTCTTCAGCGGCTGGGAGGAATCCCCAGCTACACCCGCATGCTGGTTTACACTAGCTTTGGCCTCAGAAAGAAATGCTGGATCTTGCTCATGTTTATCTGATCAGGTTCCTTCATTGCCATATAAATGGAGAATGCGATAACTATATTAACAGACTTGATTGATAAAGAAGAGAAGATTAAGAGCATACTAAGTTTGGTTAAGAAATAAGCTATCTGAATTATGTTGGACCTCGACACCAAGGAAATAATAAAGAGACCTCAAGTCTTTCATGACAAATTCACTGAATAACTATGTGATAAAAGAAGTATGGAGACCCAAATATAAATATTGAATATAATAGAAATCTAATTACATAAATAAGTATACTAAATGATAGCTTGATAATTGGAGTGTAATGAGTTGCAAATACCACACTTTTTTTTTTTAAAAAAAAGTCATCTAACTAGTAACAATGTCATAAAAAAAGAAGTCATCTAACTAGTAACAATGTCATGTCCGAGCCAAAATCTTTTAATTTAGATATTCTGCGTATTCAAAAGTTATCTTTCCCTTCAGCAAAGAGTTGCATGACTTGGGAAAATTTGAATGATCTACTCATACTCATCAGCAATGACACCTAACTATGCTACATAACAAATGACAGATATACAAAGAAAATGCTAAACTACATTGACCATCTAAACTTTGAAACATCCTTCGTATTCAGACTAAAGTTCTTGCAAATCTCTGAAATCCCAGAGTCATTGAGGCCATTTTCATCTGCATGCTTATTATGAAGTTCCTAAAGCTCCTTTGATGGTTGCAGCACCTGTTTGCAATTTCATGAAACAAATAGAAAGCTTTACTAAATAGACAGAACAACTATACCTTTGTGACTTAAGGAATACATATTCCTGCATGGATCTCAAGGACACTAACCATCAATATGGAGAATAGAGTAATATTCAAGGATATATCCAGAAAATACAAATCTAACAACCATATGTCAAATCTTACATTCCAATTCCTAGGTGCATGAGATATAACTAAGAGAAAACTACTTCATGACCATGAAACTTATTTAGATATGCTCACTTGGGATACAAAAGAATCAACTTGGACTTTTAATTTAGCAAAATGTTCAAGGCCAAGAGTTCCAACGAAATTTCTAATCTTGTAAAACTGATAGAAGATGTTCATACCCATAGAGAATATTGGGAGTTATGGAATTTATGCTTGGATTCCTCACTCTCAGGATTGCTTCCCTCGGTAATTGGAACTACTGAATTGTCAGCATATGAGCAATCTGACACTTGCTGAAGAAGTTTCTCATTTCCCTATGGTATCAAAAAGCACAAAAACAAAATAAATATGAAAAATGAAACCAAATGTCGATGCGTAAGTGAGTGGCGGAATATGATGATGAACAAGAAAAAATTAAGATACTTTTAGGGAACATGATACTGAACTTTATCAAAAGTAAGCTTTCACATAGAACAATACAAACTGCTTACACGAGTGCAAAGCAATCCAACTTCATTTCCATCTTTTCAAATCATGCTAAAGAAAAATATCACACCTTAAGAGCTCACCAGTTGGAATAAGTTCGGAATAACACCAAAATGATGAAAGTTTGTACATTTCTCTTGTGTCAAAATTGAGTGAACGATTGGAAGCTATCGAAGAAAATATTTCCATTTCGAAATGGGCATTAACAAACTCTTTTAGTGGGGTAAGTACATCTAAGACTAAAGTGCTTGAATCCAAGTCTTGCAGTAAGGCAAACAATTTTAAAAAAACTTGAAATTTCTTGTGTGACAAGGAGCAATACTTTAGTATTGCAAGGATTGATGTAGCTGAACAAGAGGATCTCAATGTGATGTATCTCATAGGTGATATTAAATTTTAATAGAAGATGAGAACCAAATAAGACTTAAGTATTTAATGTCCCAAGATTAAGACGTGGGATCGTCTTAAGCAAGAGATGAAAGAGCAATTCTTTTCGAACAACACATCTCAAACATAATAGGTCAATTCATGAGTATGCTAAATCTTTCAATTGTTTGATTTTTAATGTCAAGAATATGTATGAGAAAAAAAAATTATTCATCTTCATGTTTGGACTCCAACCTTGGGCCCAAGTAAAACTAAGACAGTATAAAGTAAAAAATCTACTCTCCATTATTATTGTTACAGATAGCTTGGTTGATTTTATATCAATTATTATAAAGGGTTATGTGTTAGCCTCTTTTAAGTCAAGGTAAAGGACAATGAGAAAAAGAAAAGAAAAAAGTTTGATAATGGTGCATAAAAGTCTATCATGGATAAAGGTAAGGCTAAGTTAATGGGTGCACAAGGTAAAGTTATTAAATTGAGTTTTTCTTGCTTTTATTTATGATTATCCTCACTATGCGAGAGAGTTTCCAAAGAGACAGAAGCTAAATGTTGTTCGGGTTGGAGATAACGATGAGGATGAAGGGGTAGCTTTGCATGTTAATTTTATGCGTGTGTTAAACTACGTGGTAGCTTAATCAACAGATGTGACTACTAAAACTAGTCTTGCTGATCAAGACTTGCAAAATGAAAATTCAATGGCAAGAGATCTAATGTATTTATAAATTAGTGTAAATGAGCAGTCAATTAACACACTTTTAGATTCATGTGCAACTCAAATGTTCATGGTTGATTAATTATTGAAAAATATTGGTTTGAGGTTGAGCAACAACCACACCTCCAATAAGAAAATAAATTTTAAGGCATATAAAATTCTAGGTATGTCCTATCATGTGTCAATTATGCTGGACCAATAAAAGGTAAGCAATATGTGTTGGTTGTGAATTTAGATAATTACAATATGATTAATGTCTTGATTTTTTCTTGAGAAAAAACAAGATTGTTTTATAGCATCTTCAACCCATAAACCAACTGAGAAGACACGCCTAAAAAATTATCCTCTTGGCTTTTGTTTTTATTTTTATCATCTCCAAGGCAAAAGTCATTCAATAGCTAAAATGAATATTCTCCTCTTTAGGTGTTATTAATAGCAACTTCAACAAAAAAGCCAAAACATTAAAAAAAAAAATATATTCGTCGTTATCAACTTGCATTGCCTTTCACCGCAGCAGCTTTCCCCTTACCCCTATTAGCAACCCGCCTCTCCTCCTTCCTCACAAACCAAAGCTCCCATTCAACTAGTAGCCTTACCCTTTCCCACAAGATCACCTCTCATCACTTCATAACCTCTTTTAACGACAAGTTACCAACCTTTTTTTTTCTCCAACAAAACTAGCAACCCATCGAACACCACTATCTCCCTTTTATCCAGTTCTAAACCCATTTCTAGGGGTAAAACAACCCTTCATCGTGACACCCTCTTCTGCTAAGCTAAATCTTACCTTGTTAGTGACACCTATTGTCTCGGTACCGGAAAACCCTTCTTGATGGAAAGCATTCAAAGCACTTTACAAGAGGACTTGAAAAGTAAATGCCAAGGAATCTGGAGGGTTTAAGGTGAATAGAAGATTTGGATAAATGAATTCTTTTAAAATATTTGAGATATATCTATATCTATATCTACATATATATATATAAAGTTTAAATTTAAATTTTAAATCAAAACATTATCTTTTTAATAATTCAAAAATATAGAACAAATATATAATTTATGATTTTATGTATTTTGATATATATGACAGATAAATGTATTAAAAATAAATCTTAAATTTTAATAGTATGTGTCTATCTCATAACCTATGACATATATCAATGTTAAAAAGTATTTTTAGCAAATGTTATGAGTTTTTTATTTCAAATTTGATTTTTTTATTTAAATAAAATTAAAAAATTAATAATTATAATGTTGGAGGGTTTTTTAAAAGTAATTATTTAATTATATAAATTAATTAAATTAATTGCATAATTATATTATATATAAAATAATTACACTATATTTAAAATAATATATAAAAAATAGCTCTTCTAAATAGTTTTTACCATTGAAATACATATAAATAAAAAAAACTAAATTTATATTATTTAAAAAATCATTTTATCAATTTAACTATTTTTGAATGATTTTACTATTGAAATTGCTATTAATGTCATATCAGATTGAGTTATGATTGCCAGTGACGGGTTTTCATTTTTGTCCTAGAAAAGTGGTGGGGCAACTCTGTATCAACCATTTAACCATAATCTTAGCTAGTGTTAGATAGAAAGTAATTATAATTAGATTAAAAGGTAATTAAGATGAACAGGTACAAGGATAATAATAATAATAAAAAAAAAATGGGAGCAATGCATTGTTCAGGGAAAGAAACAAGGAGTTAGTTGTATAGTCTAATTCAGGCAAATATAAGTGGTATCCATAGATAATTTGAGCATGAGCTGCCAACTCCGAAGGAAGCCTCTTTCAATACTAAGTTTCCATCTGGGCTTATGATTAAGTGCCTGTTTGGCTAACGGTAAAATTTGATTTTTTTTTTATTTTAAATGATTTTTTTATATTTTTAGATTATTTTGATATATTTATATTAAAAATAATTTTTTAAAAATAAAAAAATATTATTTTAATCTATTTCTAAATAAAAAATATTTTAAAAAGCAATAGTAATCATCGTACTCCTGAACACTCCCAACACATGAATCAAGAGATCCGACCCGATAAATAAAAACACAGATTCGGAGACGAAAGCAGAAAAGGCCTAGAAACCCTAGAAAAAACCCCGCCCAAATTCTACAAGAACCACCAGCTGCTCCTGAAGAAAGGAGCGAAATTTTAAATTCTGAGAGAGAATGGGAAAGAAGAAGAAGAGAGTATCGTCAAAAGTATGGTGCTATTACTGCGATAGGGAATTCGATGACGAGAAGATTTTAGTACAGCATCAGAAAGCCAAGCACTTCAAGTGCCATGTCTGCCATAAAAAGCTATCGACCGCTGGTGGCATGTCCATTCACGTCCTTCAGGTCCACAAAGACTCCGTCACCAAGTAATAACCAAAAGCTCCGCTGCTGCTCCTCCTCTCCCTCTGTCTATCATTTTTTTAATCTCTTACCTTTTTATTTATATTTTAGTTGTAGTCGGATAATGCGATTAATTAGAACCATTGATCATTCATTTTGATTAATTAGGGTTTCATCAGTTCTCATTATTGGGATTTTTTCTCTCAAAATCATGATCTGCTCGGCTATATAAATGTTTGTTTATTGGAATTACAAATTCTAGCTTGCTTGCTATACATTACTTGTTGTACAAGACCTTTTCTTCTGTGGGGTTTTCGATGTGTATGTGGGATTGACTGACAATTGACTTGAGGAGAATGTTATGCTATTTTTTTTAATTATTATTTTAGGTATCAGAATTGTTTATTTCTGTAGACGACGTCTACGTTGATTTAGGCGAACTTGTCTGACTATATGATGGATTTGGTTCAGTGTTCCCAATGCAAAACCTGGAAGAGAATCGACTGATATTGAAATATATGGAATGCAAGGAATCCCGCCTGATGTTCTGGCTGCTCACTATGGAGAAGAAGGTAAGGAAGTTGACTGGTGCTGTTTTTCTGTAAGTTACTTTGTGTCAATGATTGTATGTACTCGCCTATGATCATTACTTTTATGTTAATTGATTGATTTGTTAAGTTTTATGCCTTTTCATCTTAGAGTTCTGTTGTCATTGCTGGAATTGAAACCTGGGATTTTAAAACTTTTTATTTGTTTAGTTTTTTCTTTATTCCCTTAACTTGCAAATTGGCTGAGCTTTTATTCAGTATAAACTAGTTTATGTCATTTTTCCTATTTTATATTTTTGCTAATTTCAGGTGAAGTTAAAGGTACCGTTGAATTCTATTTTCTCATAATACAGTTAGCTTCTTTTTTATCTGTATATTTATCAGTTCTGAGTCTTCTCACAGTTTCTGTTACTGTACCAAGAGTTTAATATGTAGAAGTTGTTGGTATTTATCACATGAATTTCGTTTACTTCTGATTGATTTATATTTACTGGCAGAAGATGAGACTCCATCAAAAGCTGCTAAAGTGGATATTCCATCAACTCATCTTGTTGGTGGTATGGTGCCAGGACCATTGGGTGCTGGATATGCTCCACGACCTCTTGCTGCAATGCAGCCAATGTATTCTTCTCTACTCTCTACTATTAGCAGATTACCACATCCTTGTATACAAATATTTCATCATTTTGCAAGCATTGAAATGCAGTTCTTTCATCATTATCATGATTAATTCATTAGTGTTTTGGATGACTGCGATTTTGAAGCACTTTTTTTTATTGCTCTTGCCCCTTGCTTTTAGATAATCAGCGAAAGAAAAACTCGTACTAATACAAAGAGAAGCGACATAACTATAGTTTTCCAATATGTTTTACGATCATTTGTAAAAGCAACATATCCCATTGAAGACTATCATGCTACTTTTAGGTTCAGTCTATTGCTTCAAGAACCTGTTCAATTGTACTCCTTGTGTTTTTTGTTTTTCAATAAGAAAACATGTTTTCTTCGCAAGTTTTTCAGTCCGAGAAGAGAGAGAATCAAGGCAACAAATAGAGAAGATGACCCAGATCGAGCAGGAATTCTAAAAGGGAAAATGAAGCATCACCTGGGTTTGAATTATTATTACTGTTCATTTGACTTGGTGTTTTGATTTCGCTCTCAAAAGCTGATTGAATGTGGAAGTTTCGGTTTAACCTGACAACCTGATTTTCTTTTCTTTCTAAGACATTCTTTGTTCAACCCTTTTTTTTCAAACAATATCTATTAAATTTATTTAACGAGGAACTGAACTGGTGTTTAGCATCGAAGGAAATTAGGAATCATGGTTTTTTTTCCCTTCAGCAATTGAGGTTCATAGAGGAAAAAAATTGAAAACGTAGATGGACCTGAAAGGAAGAGGGAGATATGCCAAAAACAAGGCAGGCCGTGAATTTATGACTACATTGGGATTGAAGTGTTCTCATAATTTGTATGTTAAGCTGATTGAAGCATTGTTAATGTTATAAATCATTTGAGGTATCATGGTCCGGGTTGGTAATGGAAATGAGTTATTTTTTAACTACCACTACTCCCTTTTTTTGTATCCTTTTGCCAATGCAAATCGATTCTGCTTATGCATAACTGGTCCTTGTACCTGGTCTTTCTTTTCGTTGATGTAAAATGATCATGATCTGTGTTGCCTGTAATTGAACAAGTTCTTGAAGCAACAAACTGAACTTAAAAGTAGCATGACAGTCTTCAATGGGATATGTTGCTTTTACAAATGATCGTATAACATATTGGAAGACTGTAGTTATGTCGCTTCTCCCTGCATTAGTACGAGTTTTTCTTTCGCTGATTATCTGAAAGCAAGGGGTTGGATTGCAATGGATAATATCATCAGTGAGAGCCTGCTTCGTCCCAAGTGGAGAAAAGTCGCATATGGAGGAATGCAGCCTGGGTTTGATGATAATCACACTGACGAGTCTTTTCTTGAAGATATGGTCATGAATGCTAATGTTGTCAAGCGGGACTTGCTGAAGGTTATGCAAGACTCAGTTTCTATCTCTCAGTATCTGTGCATTGTTACTCTTGTCAGCTTGGTTTGGGCTCACACCCTTCAATCAACCCTTGATGAAAATTCCCTCTTGCTGCTTGATGCAAGCCTTTTTGGATCAGGTTTTTTAGTTCTTCTTTTAACCAAAGAAATGCGTTCCTTGAATCTACTCTACCATTATATTCTCAATATCTCTTTTTTCACAACTGGGTTATACATGTTGGCTCCTATTTATCACCCTCTCACAAGGTCCATAAGCTCGGACTCGATCTGGGCAGTTACAGTTACACTTGTCATACTTCATCTGTTCCTGCATGACTATTCAGGATCAACCATTAAAGCTCCTGTGGCCCTAAAAAATCCAAGCTTGACCAGTTGTGTATCTTTAAATGCTTCTGTTGTCGCTTCAGTTTTTATTGCGTCTCGCCTTCCATCAAGGCTGCATGTATTTGCCATCATGCTATTTTCCATGCAAGTCTTCCTTTTTGCTCCATATGTGACTTACTGTATCAAGAAATTCTCCTTCCGCTTGCACCTTATGTTTTCGTTTGGGCTGATGGCTGTGACCCTGGCTCTGGTTTATACACTGCACCACCTACTCTTCATGCTGCTGCTTGGTTTATTGGTGTTTATAAGTGTTGTCTGTCCTTATTGGCTCATTAGAATTCAGGAATACAAGTTTGAGATCAATGGCCCTTGGGATGAGGCTAAACTTTGTTTCAATGTAACAGATTGAGATTGTTTGGTTTCTGGACGGGATTGGTTGGAAAGCAATGAGGTTAAATTGTTCATAACAATTTTATACATGCTCTTCACTTGGTATAAGTAAAAATTTAGTGCCTGTAGAATGTTTGAGCTTTGGACATCAGGTAGATGTGATATGATGTCGGTTTGTTATGGTCTTAAGGCTCTCTTTCCTCTAGTTAAAATGGTTAGTAGCAGTCCAGTTTCGGATGTGCATGCAGAGTAACCTCTAATGTGTGCTTCTCAAATCACGCACACTCAACGCTGCTGTGTTGCCAGCATCTTTTGATGGGCTAATTTCATTTAAATCATTGAGGATCTTTTGAATATTTTTTTATTTTTATTAATTCCTTTAAATTAAATTATTTAATGCTTTTAGATCATTTTGATAGGTTAATATAAAAAATAATTAAAATAAATATTTTAACACAATTCTAAATAAAACACATTTTAAAAAACAAACTAAACTTCTAAATATACAGTTATAAACCCTAACTCCTTTAGCAAACTCTAGACTCCCGTTTTATATGGCATTTGGGTACAATTGTGCTTAAAAAAAAATTGAATTTTTATTTTATTTTTTTAGTTTTAAATTATTTTTTATATTTTTAAATTATTTTAATAAATTTTTAAAAATATATATTATTTTAATACAAATCACTATATTCGGAAAACTAGTAGTACCCGCTAAGGGCAGGCAACATTGTGTCATGGCCAAGCATATTTAATGTTAAAGAAGAATATGCTAGTATTAAGAAAGTACTTTCTTGCACCATGAAAAAAACTAATTAAACATTAAAAAGTTAATATGTACTTTAATGAAATAAAACAAAAATTATGCGGACTAATAAATTATAAAAGAATTGTTTAAGTTAGAATAGAGGTACATATGATAATAAGTGTTCTCATGATGCATGATGACCTTCGAATTTTTTTATATTTAACCTTATGGCATTAAAAAATAAGAGGATTTTCATCGTAAATGCACTAATTTAAATTTGATTAATTATTAGTATAAATTCTCCTCTTTTTTATTAATATATATTCCTTAACATAAAAATATATTTTCCCTTAACTATGGTTTTATTGCATAAAAAATATATGCAATTAAAATCAAGATCCAAAAAAATATATAAAAATTAAAAATAAGTAAAAGGGTATCTATTTAATCAAAATTTAATTCCCTTATTAATGCATTTTCTTTCTTTCTTTTTGACAATTTTTTTTAATCAAATTTTTACTTTTCAAACAAAAAAGCTTATCGTAATCTTAAAAAGCAAGTTTTAATAAAACAAAACAATGACTTATATTTTCTATGAGAGTATATTATAAAGTATATGACAATGATAATTTTTTGAAAAGTTATAATAAAAATTTTTAAAACATATATTTCATCCATATTTAGAAAATTATGCATATTAGGTTTATATATAATTATTCAAAAAGTGATTGTTAATATTCCTATGTAAGGCTCAAATATCATTTAAAAATTTATGACAAGATTAGAAAAATATTCAAAATAATTCACTTAAAAAATATATATAAAAAAAGAAAAAAAAATGAAATGTTAAGTATTTATGGGCTCGACAACGTGCACAATCCTGAAAACTCAAGCCCATGCATATGATTTTGAATTGAAGTGTCAAATTGAATGAACTTATAGCAAATTGGGGTTGTAAAGGCATGAATAAAGATTAAAAAAAAGTTTTGAAGATTTTTGGGAATTTGAGCAAGTAGCCGTGGGGATTTTATTAGGACTGAAATTTGTGAAATTATATGTTATTAAGATGAATTAAACGAGTAAAAGTGAAATGTGAGATTTTGATAAAGAATTGATGCGCTTGTAAAGATATTAAAGAATTGGACGATTACTTGTCTAACTCATGAGATATATTAATAATTATAATTGTATTAATGGTATTAATTGTATTAATATTTTACTAGTTAAGTAAAAAAGGGGAAACAAAAAATGGTGAAGAACAGCAAGTGCAGCCTCAACTTCAACAACACAACCCCCTCCCCCATTCCCACAGTTGCCTTGGCCAACCTGATCTTCTTTCTTCAGCGGCTGGGAGGAATCCCCAGCTACACCCGCATGCTGGTTTACACTAGCTTTGGCCTCAGAAACAAATGCTGGATCTTGCTCATGTTTATCTGATCAGGTTCCTTCATTGCCATATAAATGGAGAATGCGATAACTATATTAACTGACTTGATTGATTAAGAACAAAGTCACAGCCTCATATAAGGAGAAAAGTGTTTGTTCCTAATGATTCCACCAAACTTGCAGGTTCTACCTCCTCAAACACTTGCAGCAGAGCACATGCAAGAGAGTTTGTGAAGATTCATACTGCTGGATGAAATGGCAGCAGTGCCCCAAAAAAACTCTCGCATGAGCATCAAAAGGTCCCCTGTAATGCTTTTTTCTCGACTTGGAAACAGGTTGGATTCAATGGATTTGCTGGAACATACGTCGGTGGAGGATTGTTTTGACTGATAAAAAATACAGCAAACGAGCAACACGGGGCTCATGAATTCTTTCAATGAAGCGCATAACAGTCAAAAAACCAAGTTAATATCAGAATCTCACAAGCGAAAATCTAAAAATTGTTCAGAAGAATCAGAGTTTGATCAAATAACAGACAAATCTCGAAGCATTTGTTTGGAAAATAACACAATACTGGCACAGGCACGATTCAGTCTGAATCTACTAATTAAGTTGAGGAACAAGATCTCGTATAGGATTGTGACTGGAGCAAAAAGAAACCAATCTTACCAGGGATCAAGTCATGGTTAAAAGCATTTAGGATTGCGACAGGAGCCATCCACAAAAGCAATGACGTGATGACCAACTTCTGTATCAGTCCTGCTATCTCTACTTCCTTCTATGAGTGAGAGAATCAAAGACTGTTTGAGACAAGTAAAAGGCGAGGTCAACTCCTCATAGAAAATACCTCATCAAAATACATACTATAACAAATGACACAGATTCATATATACTAGTAATTGTCCCATGTCTCGTCATGAGCGGTATTATATTTTTTTTAATATAAAAAAAATTAATTATATGAATTTTTTTATTATAATATAAATTTAGATAAAATAATAAATTTATACAGAATTCATGTTAAGATAAAAAAAAATATTTTTACAAAAAAAAATCACTATAATGGCGCAAACAATAAAATCATGAAATCATTTGATCTGAAAGAGATAAAAATAACTGAAAACATAAAAAATGAACAAATAGAAAAAGGGAGGAATATTAATTTAAAAATGATCACCAATATACATTAAAATTTCAGGACTGAACCAAATAAAAAGAAATCTCTAATAAAAAATAAAATTAAAAAATGAAAAACAAAAACTAAAAGCATAGATGCAAAAAAAGGATAAAAAATAAATATTGTCCAAGAATGATAGAAAAGACCAAAGAAATTAGTAGCAAATAAAAAATTTAAATAATAAAGACCAAAATGTAAAATAAAATATATAATTAATTCCAATCGAAGAAAAAAATTGAAACAAAAAAAAAGTGGGACGGAAACAAATAAATATGTTTAAAAAAATTGCAATGTAATTTTGTTAAAAAAAATTAAAAAGATAAAGATAGAAATGAAAAGTAGCATACATGACTAATTTCAATTCGAGGATACAATTAAAACAAACTATATAATTAATTTTAATTGAAGGATAAAATTGAAATAAATAAAACCTTAGACCGAAATAAATAAAACCTTAGACCAAAATAAATAAAGATATTTAAAACAAAATTGTTGTGTAATGTTTTTAAAAAATTAAAAAAATAAGGACCGAAATGAAATATAGAATATATGACAAATTTCAATTAGAGGACCCAATCAGAAGCAATTAAAACCCGCATACCAAAATAATTAAAATAACCAAAAGCAAACTAAAAATTAAAAGAATAAGGACTAAATTGAAACCCAACATATATAATCAGTTTCAATTGAAAAGTACAATTGTAACAAATCAAAAACTATATATAAAAAAACATTAATAAAAAAGAAATCCAAAGACCAGGGACTAAAATAAAATTTTCACAAACCTTAATGACCGCAACGTAGTTCCAGTCAGTAAGAGAGAGAAAAGGTAAAAAAAACTTCAAACCATTTACCGGAGCTTCACTGAACATCGTAAGCAAACACGCGCCGCACCGAGAGGCAGGGTACATGTCAACGCACCATTTAACACAGTGGAAGGATTTTTTTCACTGCCATAATTAACAATGTTTAAGAATGGTTGGAATCCCTTAATGATCTCTTGAGGTGATTGATTGTCAAGATATAGTGTATACATAGTTGGCACATCTTATATAATAGGAAGTAAATAAACGTAATGTATATCTTACAAGATAATAATAAATCAACTAAAATCAAGGGCCAAGATTTGATTCCTTATACCCCCCCCCATCAAGTTGAGCATGGAAGAAGCAACCACGTGAAACTTGTTATGAAAAAGGAGGAACTAGGATTTTGAGACTCCTTTCGTAAAGGAATCTGCAAGTTGAAGATGGGAGGGAACGAAAACGACCTTTAAAGAACCATTGGCAATGAGTTCACGAACAAAATGATAGTCAATTGCATTATGCTTGGAGCGAGGTCGAGTGACCTGATTGAATGCCATAAAGATAACACTTTTATTGTTGCAAAGCAGCTTCAGGGGTGAAGGCAGGGTTAGATGGAGATCACGAAGTAGTTGAACAATCTAAGCTACTTCTGCAGTGGCTATGACTACGGATCGATATTCTGCTTCGGTACTGGAGCGAGAAACTGTGGACTGTTTCTTGGAGCACCAGGAGACAAGATTTGGGCCAAAGAAAATAAGATAACCCGTGGTAGATTGACGGGTATCAAGACAACCAACCCAGTCAGCATTAGGGTAAGCAATCAAGTCTCGCGAATGGATTTGATGAAGTTGAAGGCCATGATGGACCGTCCGTTTAACATAATGCAATATGCGTTTGAGTGCACGAAAGTGATCTTCAGTCGGAGCATGCATATATTGGCAAATGGAATTGACATTGAATGAGAGATCAGGGGGAGTAATGGTCAAGTATTGGTGAGAACCTGCAAGAGACCGAAAAAGAGTGGGATCTGAAAATAGCTTTCCTTCAGTGGAGAGATGTTGGCCTACCACATAAGGAGTGGTAATGGGTTTTGCCTCATTCATGTCAGCATAGTGGAGAAGATTAAGAGCATACTAGGTTTGGCTAAGAAATAAGCTATCTGAATTATATTGGACCTCAACACCAAGGAAATAATAGAGAGACCTCAAGTCTTTCATGGCAAATTCACTGAATAACTATGTGATAAGAGTCTTGATTGGATTGTTACCACTAAGAACCATATCATCTACATATAGTAATAGATAAACAATGCCAACTGTGGATTGATGGACAAATAAAGAGGAATTTGCCTTGCTAAGAAGAAAACCAAGTTGGAGTAAAAATGAGCTAAAGCGTTGGAACCAAGCACGAGTGGCTTGTTTGAGGCCATATAGAGCACGCTTTAGTCAACATACATGGTTAGGGAACCGGGGGTTTGTGTAGCGAGGTGGTTAACCCATATTGACTAATTCATAGAGATGACCATGAAGAAAGGCATTTTGAACATCTAATTGATGTAAAGGCCATCCAGAAAAGACTACAAGGGATATAATAATTCGAACGATAGAATTGAATGTGTCTTCAATATCAAGGCCATGAATTTAAGAAAAACCTTTAGCCACAAGACGGGCCTTATGACGTTCAATGGATCCATTAGAACGAAGCTTGGTTTTAAAAATCCAGCGACAACCAACCAAATTATATGTGTAGGATGTGGTACAAGATCCCATGTATCATATGTCTTTAAGACTTATATTTCAGCATCTATAGCCAAAAGCCATGTAGGGTGTTTGACAGCAGATTTGAAACCCTAAGGCTCGTTAAGAGCAAGAAGCACCTGAAAAAACTGAGAAGATGGTGAAATGGTTAACACATGATATGCCTTGGGTTTAAATATACCAGCTTTCCTTCTAGTAACTATTAGGTGAAGGCTGGTAAAAGTTGTCATGAGAGGAGTTGGAATGGATGGAGAGGACGGACTAGTGCATGATATATTAGTCACAACAGGAGACGTCTGAGAACCGAAGTCGACAGGATTATGTATGGCAAACAAGTAAAGTCAAAATAGGAGAAGACGATAAAGAATTTGGCGAGATAGGAGCCACTATATTATGGGAATCCAAAAAATCAAAGAAACTAATATATGGTGTGAAATTATGAGATTGAGGAAAATTATCACCCCCATAAGGAAATGTAGTTTTCTAAAATTAGACATGGCATGAGACAAAAAGATGTTGTGTCTTGTGCTCAAAACAACGAAAACCCTTATGCAGAGGGATATAACCTAGAAAAACACAAGGACTTTATTTGGGAGACAATTTGTTAGGAGCATAATCTCATAAATAAGGAAAGCATAAACATACAACAGTGCGAAGCATGGTGTAGTTAGGATATTTACTAAATAGGAGCTTAATAGAGTTTTGTCAGCAAGAGTTTGCGAGGGGAGTCGGTTGATGAGATAAACGGCTATTGAGAAGGCCTCAACCCAAAGAGGCAATGGAACACATGCATGAAATGGGTGAGGCTTGTTTCGGTGACATGTTGATGTCTACATTCAGCAATTCCATTTTGACTGGGTGTATAAGGACAGGCAATTCGTAACACAATACCAAAAGATGTGAGGTGAAAGCGAAATTTATTATTAGTAAATTTGGTTCCATCATCACATTGGAAAGACTTAATTTGAGATGAAAATTGAGTCTTAATATACTTTTGAAAATTGATAAATGTATCAAAAAAATCATATTTATATTTTAGTGGAAAAAACCAACTAAATCTGGTACAACCATCAATTAACATTGCATAAAATCGAAAACCAGTAGTGGAACAAACAGGTGAAAGACCCCATAAATCACAATATATACGATCAAAAGGCAAATCACAACCAGTATTATTAAGTGAAAAGGGTAAACTATGACTTTTGCCAAGGTTACATCCAACACATAAGCTAAAGTCTAACACATTTATTTTATTACTACAGGAAATAAACCTGACTTAATAAGAGAATCCACAATACGAAAACTAGGATGACCTAAATGAGCATACCACAAATGAGAAGACACACGTGTTTTATCGGAAAGGATTATGGAAGCAAGGGCATGATGATGTTGTTGGAGCACGTACAAGCCATTTTCACATCTGCCGACCCCCAACACTACTCCTGTGACCTGGTCCTGTATGATAAAACCATAGTAAAAAAAGATGACTTTACAATTATTCTCCTTTGTAAGTTGACACATGTAAATAAGCTTTTTGGTAATACCAGGAACAACTAAGACATTAGATAAAAGTAATGGACTGTGTGAAATAAGAGAGGAAACAGAGCCAGTGTGAGAGATTAAAAGAGACTGACTATTACCAACCATCACCCGTTCATCACCAGAATAAAGTGAAGGTGTATCCACCCCCTCAGGATCATTTGTCATATGAGAGGTGGTGTCAAAATCAGGATACCAAGCAGAGTCAGTGGAGGCCGGGAGAGAACAAGCAATCAAAGCTTTAGCAAGATTGGCAGACTGCTTTTTCTTTAAATAAAGGTGTGTCCAACAACGTTTAGCCAAATGTCCTTCTTTGTCTTGGAGTTGGCAATAGATTGATAAAAAATAAATTTTGAAGCAGAGGCAGATGGTGATATGGGCTTACCTTTATAAGAGGATTTGGATGTTATTCTGGCGTTTGAATTAGTAGACTGACGATGGGCATAAAATGTTGTGGAATTAGATTGTTGATTAACATATCTTTCAAATACTTAATGACTCAAGACCTTCGGAATGATATCTGTATAAAAAAGGTAAAGGAAAGTGGGAAAGCATTATGTTGAAGAAGATTTTAAAATATGGTCCCAAAACTCTTAAGAACCAGTGCACTTTGTCTAAATCATCGATGGATCGACTAATTGCTGCCAGTTGATCACAGAGTCCTTTGAAGAGACGAGAAAATTCAGCCACTGATTTGGAGCCTCGTTGCATCAATTGGAGTTCATCCTTGATTAAAAGCTCGTGTGTCTTTGACCTGTGAGAGAAAAAGGATTCGAGGACAGTCTAGACTTCATGGGCATGTTTTAGACCAAGTACCTCACTCATAGATTCCTCTACCAGAGTTGATTTTTGTTTTTTTCTAGGGATAGAATGATTACTTTATTGTCCAAATTAATATAAAATAATCAATAAATCGATGATTCAAATCGGACTAAAAATACGCAATTATCGAGGAATTCCTCTACCCAAATGGTTTTTTTTTCTAGAGACGGAACTGTTATTTTACTATGCAAAATCAAAAAACCAGTGAACCAGTAAACCAAACTAAGCCAAAAAAAAAAAAATATATTATTTCAATTTACAATGATTTCACTCAAAAACTAAGTAATTCATCCGCTATCTGTTTTAGTATATTAAACGAGCGAATTGCCCGCGCGATGCGCTGGGTTTTTTTGATCTATATAGAATATTAATTGATTTTATGTGTGTTGTATTTTGTTATTTTAATATTCAATGAGTAAAATTATAATTGATAAACAGGTTTTTTTTCAACTAAAAAATAATTGAATATTGCTACTACTAAAACTCTTTTAATAAAATCCGTTAGAAATGAATTTTTTTTATATGTAGGAAATTGATCGTAAAATTTATTGCTCATATTATTGTATTAAAAATATTTTAGAATAATAATAAATAGGTCTCACATATTTATAAGAAAAAAAATAATCATTATCATTATTTTAAATGTCTTATCTATAATAATAAGACATTTTAACACCTACCAATATTAAAAAAAATTAAAAAAACTAAATAACTATAAAAAAACAAAAATAAATATTATTAGATTTAAAAAAATAAATTGAAATGAATAATAAAAAAAAGAAAAAATAGAAAATATCATTTTTGAAATGACTACCAATAAAAATTAAAATGTAAACATAAAAGAAAATAACCTTAATAACAGTAGAAATAATAAAAATTAGTGAGACTATGATTATTGTTAGAGAAAAAATTTGCATAATTTTTTTTATAATATTATATTAAAAGTATTTAAGAACAATGATATTAATTTTTTTTCTAAAAAAGCTTAGGTTACACACACAATATATATATATATATATATATATATATATATATATATATATATATATATATATATATATATATATATAATTCGTCTAACATATTTAAAAGAAAAGAAAACTTACAAATAATCATTATCATTATTTTGAATGTTTTATCTATAATAATTAGAAAATTCAATACCTAACAATATTAACAAAAAATAAATATGATTATATTTAAAGAAATTATTTAACTTGAAGAATAAAAAAAAGAGAAATAATAACAAATATTGTTTTCGAAATGATTACCAACACATATTAAAAATTAAAAATTTAAAAAATCTTAATAAGAGAGGAATAAAAAAATTGAAACAAAAACTAAGAACATGTATATATATGGACAAAAATAAGAATTATGTAATAAAAGAGCTTAAATATTTTATCGATTTATGTAATTTGCATATTGAAAAACTATAGTTGATTAATTGGTAGGCGTATTTTAATTGTTCTGACAATTATTTAATTGGTGGATGTAAATTTGGAATTAATAAAATGAATAAAAGATAAATTATTTTTTTCTTGTATCGAACTTGTTGATGATTGAGTTTATTTTAACGGCAACGAATGATTTAACTAGTAGATAGCAAAATTGCAACCGCTAAAATCTATCAGAGATGGATTATTTCTGGTTGATTGCTATTTTATGTCGATTTATTTAATTTATAGATTGTAAAACTACAATTGATTGATTATTTGATGTGTCTTAATTGTTTTGACAATTATATAATCGGTTGATGAAAAAATTACAATCAATAAAATCAATTAGAGATGGATAACTTTATTTTTTGTAGTCAATTGGGCATTCGTTGGTGGATGGGTGTTACGTAATGGTTCAGCTTATTATTATTTCTTTTTTTTCAAGTTAAATAATTTTTTAAAATCTAATAATATTTATTGTTGTTTTTTCATTTATTTTTTTCATTTTTTTAAAAAATATTATGAGGTGTTGAAATTTTTAATTATTGTAGATAAGGCATTGAAAATAATGACAATAATTATTCGTAAGGTTTTTTCTTTTTAAATATGTTAGACTAATTATAGATTTTGCTATTTATTTCATATTAGCGCCTTAAAAACAATGATAATAACTATTTGTGATTTTTTCTCTGATAAATATGTTAGATTAATTATATATTTTGCTATTTATTTCATATGAACACCTTAAAACACCTTAAAATATATATATTATCTGATATATATTTTTCTTTAGGTATTCTATAAAATAATAATAGTCGTGGTGTGTGTAAGCTGATACGGATACCCTGATTATATAAAAATATTTATAAGTGGGAAAAAAATAGGAAAAAATGTTAAGAAAAAATGAGTACAGGGATTATTCGTGGCGCGCTCAGTTGACCAGGAAAAAAAATATATATACCTAGGAAGAAAAAATCTTGGTGTGCATAAGCTAATCTGGACACCTTGGTTGGAGAAAAAAACAGAAAAAAATTGTAGAAGTGGCAAAACAAAATAGGGAAAAAACATGTATAAAAAAAGTGTATGCGAAGATTAGTTGTGGCGCGCATAACCTGGCTCAAACACCTTAGTTATTAAAAAAAATCCTTTTTTTTAAAAAAGAAAACCAAAACCAGTTTTATTTTTTCTAAGTGACTCAAACTCTCGCGTGCCAAATCTGCCAACGTATAAACAACAACTCGGCCACAACTATTATTTTTTCATTTCTACTATACAAATAAAAAAAATAAGAAGCCTTAACTAAAAAAAAAAAGAATCGAGATCATGTAGGCGCGAAGCAGAAGATCAATTGTCAAGTCCACAGTAACAAACAGTGAATGACCAATCTCCTTTAGCTCTTTAGGGAGCGAACTTGCCCACGCGTTGTGCTGGGTTCTATTTATGTAGAAAACTGATTGATTTTATGTGTGTTATAATTGATGATTTTAATATTTAATTAGTAAAGTTGTATCGAATATGTTGATGGTTGAGTTTATTTTAACAGCAACAAACTATTTAACCGGCAAATAACAAAATTACAACCGCTAAAATCTATCAAAGATGAATTATTTCTGGTTTATTACTATTGTGTGTTGATTTATTTAATTCATAGATTGCAAAACTGCAATGGATTGATTGTTTGGTGTGTCTTAATTGTTTTGATAATTATATCATCGGTTTATTAAAGATATACACTCGACGAAATCAATTAGAAATGAATTGCATTTTTTTGTAGTTAATTGGGCATTCGATGGCGGTTGGTTGTGTCGTAACTATTCAGCTTATTATTATCTTTTTTTATTTTTATTTATTGTTCAAGTCAAATAATTTTTTAAGATCTAATAATATTTTTTTTGTTTTGTCATTTATTTTATTTTTTAATTGCTTTTTTTAAAAAGAAATATTATTAGGTGTTGGAATTTCTAATTATTGTAGATAAGGTATTCATAATAATAATAATAATAATTATTAGTCAATTTTTTTCTTATAAATATGTTAGACTAATTATATATTTTTCCATTTATTTCATATAAGCGCCTTAAAAATAATGATAATAATTAGTTGTAATTTTTTCTTTGATAAATATGTTAGACTAATTATATTTTTTGTTATTTATTTCATATTAGCGTCTTAAAATATATATATATATATATATATATATATATATATATATATATATATATATATATATATATATATATATATATATTCATAACCTTGTGGAATTGCGATTTCCTTTAGGTATTCTATAAAATAATAATAGTCATAGTGTGTGTAAGCTGATCCGGACACCCTGATTATATATAAAAAATATATAAGTAGGAAAAAAAACAGGAAAAAATGTTAAGAAAAAATGAGCTCAGGGATTATTCACGACGCTCTCAGTTGGCTAGGAAAAAAAAATATACCTGGGAAGAAAAAATCGTTGTGCGCGTAAGCTGATCAGGACACCTCGGTTAAGAAAAAAAATGTATAAGTGGCAAAACAAAATAGGGAAAAAATATAAAAAAAAAGTGAATCCGGAGATTAGTCGTGGTGCGCTTAAGTTGGCCCGGACACCTTATTTATTAGAAAAAAATTCTTGTTTTTTGTAAAAAAAACAATTATTAAAAAAAAACCGTTTCTTTTTTTAAAAAACAATTCTTAAAAAAACAACAACCAGTTATTAAGAAAAAAACAACCATTTTTTTATAAAAAAAAAAACAGTTCTTAAAAAAAAATCATGGTGCGCGTAAACTAACCCGGACACCCAGTTATGAGAAAAAAATTATAATTGGTAATAAAAAATAGGGATAATAATAATAATAATAATAATAATAATAATAATAATAATAATAATAATAAAATGAATCCAAAGATTAGTCGATGCGTATAAGTTGTAACGGATATTCTAGTTTTAAAACAACAAATAAAAATCCCGGTTAAAATAAAAAAACATAAAACACCTTTTCAAAAAGTATTGAACAGTGAAAATTATTATGAAAAAAAAAGAAGCACGGTTAAAAAAAATACAGGGGGAAAGCACATTTTTAAACAGTAATGAAAAAAAAGTTGTGGTGCGCATAAGTTAACCTGAACACCCTGGTCATGGAAAAAAATAAGCGGAAACAAGAAAAGGAAAAAAAATGAATCCAGAGATTAATCATGGTACGTGTAAATTGTCATTGATGCTCTAGTTTAAAAAGATAATAATAATAAGAATAATAATTAAAAAAAAAACAACTTTTTCAGAAAATCATTTTTAAAATTAGGATTGTAAAAGGAAAAAACAAAAACAAGTAGTTTAAATAATAATAATAATAAAAAAAAAAAAGGAAAGCAACTTGCAAAAAAAAAAAAGGCAGTTTAAAAACAAATAATAATAAATTAAAAAAAAGAAAAAAAAAAAGCAACTGTCCGAGATAGTTGCTTTCTAAATAACAAAAACACGGATTTAAAAAAAAAAGTCAAATTTATCGGTTGAGGGATTCGAACCCCTGCTCGTTGTATTTTCTAGCGCACAGCAAATCTCTCGCCCACAGCCACTTCTTTATCATTTCTACCCAATGTTGTAAAATCCGTTCCGGGTACCGTTCCGGTTTTTTGTTTGGAACGGAACGTTCCGGTTTCGGTGCATTCCGGCGTTCCGTTCCGGTTTTGTACTGTTTATATAAATTAATTATATATATATATATATATATATATATATATATATATATATATATATATATGAAAAAAAATATTTTAACAAATATAATTAAAATTCAAGATAAATTAACTTTAAATTATACAATACAAACACAAAATCAAACAAACATAATCTCAAAATTAGAAACATCTCTAAAATTCCAACAATAAAATTATTTTTTAAAAAATAAAAAATAAAGAATGAATTTAATTATAATTAAAAGATCCAAAATATTTGAAATTTAAGCTACTTATTGTATGTTTTTCAAGTAGTTCAATGTTTTTTTATGGTTGTTGTATTTGAAATTAATTAATGTTACTTATTGTTTTTTAATGTTAGAAAAACTTAAAAAAACAAAATGAACACATTAAGAAATAATCAATAAGTTCAAACATAATTAATTAAAATACATTCCATTACAAATAATTCAATCAAATTAATTACAAATTAATACCCCTAATTTTTATGTTAACTATTATTATAGTAATTAATAATTAATTAATATAATAATTAATTATTATTATTATATAATAATTAATATAAAAACCAATAATTATTAATTACTATAAAAACTACCCCACCCGTTTGTCCCCTTCATTTGAATAAACAAAACCCTACTCATCCCTTCTTCTTCTCTAGCCGCCGCCAACAAAACCACCCCAAAAGAAAACATATCTGTGCTAGAGGAAACTATTCCTTGATGAGCCTCAGGGGCCACGTATCCATGGCTCCAAGATGCAGGGTTGGTTGAATTGAAGTCTGGCTCCTTGGTATCATCTTCAACGCACCCTGCCATGCCGAAATTTCCTATCTTCGCGTTGAATTCTTCATCGAGGAAGATGTTCCGGCTCTTGATATTTCTATGAACAAAGCTAGGGTGCATGATATGTTAACTTTTATGATTTTAATTTTTTATTTTTACTAATATATAGGGGGTGTTTGGGAAGCCACCCAAAAGCGCTTTTGGGTGCTTTTGGTCCATTTTTTTTTTTGAATTTTAAAAATATACGGTTAGTGTTTTTAGATCATTTTGATGTGCTGATATCAAAAATGATTTTTAAAAAATAAAAAAACATCATTTTAATGTATTTCGGCATTTTATTTTTACTAACACCCTCATAATTTATGGGTTGATTTTTTTTTTTTTATTATTTTGAATCCGGAACGGAACGCCTGGTACGGAACCGGGGCGTTCCGGCCGGAATCCGGCCGGAATTGCCGGATCGGGCTGGGATTTTGACCGGGACAAAAACGTCGCCGTTTTGTCCCGGATTTTGCATTGGAACGGGCCGTTCCGGCCGGAACAGAACGGGATCAATAAGTATGTTTGTACCATATAAAATATAAAAAGTATCCCTGCAAAAAAAAAAAAGACATATACGTGTGTGAAGCAGGGAAACAAATAGTCAATCCACAATGCACATGAGTATGTGTGAAGAGTGGCTGGCCAAGCTGTAGTAGCTCTTACTTAGCTTAATAAAGAATCGGATAAAATAACAGGGAAGAATCATGGGATAAAAAGACAGGCTCAGATTCAGTCGGGGGCTTGTGCCCTTCCATCTTGTCTTATTATATTCTAAAACTCAGAAAATTCACTGGTGTAAAATTTAAAAAGAAAAGGCACAAGATTAGATAAGAATTTGTTTTTTTTTTTAAATAAAAATCAAGCAAGAAGACTGATTCTGGGGAGGAAACCCATCATAAATAGAATTTAAAGCTGTACAGTATGAAATTTTGGAAATAAGTAATGTGAAATGTGAAATCTGAGAGCCAGACAGACCATTGAAGGTCGATTTCTAGTTCTGCTGCTTCGACACGACATCTACAAGACACAAACAAGGGTTAATGACACCCAAAGCCCCTCTGTGGTTGGCATGTCGCCATTACATAAGCCTAACTCTTTCTGTCCTCTCTATAAAATAATCGATCATGAATCCAAAGAAAAAGCCTCTAATAAAATATTTTCGTTGCTGCCTTCTTTTCCAGTCTTTGAATACTATCACTCAAACATGGCTTATGTAGGCCACGTGTTAAAGCTAGCAGGGCATTGGTCATCGTTTCCAGTGCTGAAGGGCTAGATAAATAAATAAAAGTAAAGGGACAACATTAAAAAAAGACGTTGAGAGTAGTGTATGAGTTTGATTTTGAAAGTATTTTTTTATTTAAAAATATATTAAAATTATATATATTTTTATTTTTTTAAATTATTTTTAATATCAGAATGTTAAAATAGTTTAAAAATATTAAATTATTTTAATTTAAAATAAAAAATAAAAACTAATTTTTTTTCAAAAATATTTTTAAAATAGAATGAAAAAAAAACCAATAATCATATAATATTTTGATAAACTCAGCGAGTGAGTCGGAAGAGAAGGACAACAATCTCGTGCACTCGAGTACAGCCCATACCCATGTGTCATGCTGCTACCAAGTATTTGCGTTATTAATTATGTTTTTTTTTAATGCGTTTGTTCTCCTACTTTTTTTTTTTAATTGACTTGATATGATTTGTTGATTTAACCGTTTAAAGATAATTTATACAATCAATAAAAATATAATTTAATTTTAAAAAATCAAGATAATTTTTTTAATATATATATATATATATATATATATATATATATATATATATATTGAAACAATAATATTTTAATTAAATCAACTTGGATTAATCTTTTGAATTTGTTATCCATATCATGAGATTCTAATAAGTTTATAGGAAATAAACAAATAAAAATTATCAAACTCAATTATTAATTTATTCAATGTTGGATAATGAAATTAAAAAACAATCAACTAAAAAAATAAATCGAATAACTTGAGTTAACATGTTAAACTTGTATCATAAAACTAAAATAATCTTATAAAAAGCAAATTGAAATAAACTACAAAGTATAATTATTAATCAATCAATCAAATATTAAATGATACAATTAAATAAAAATAAATAAAAAAATTACTCGAATCAACTGATTGAACCTTTAATTCAGGTTATGAGACAAGGATGATATCATAAAATGCAAACTTAAATAAATTATAAAGTTTTATTCCCAATTAATAAATATTAAATGATATTTCTTTTAAAAATGAAATAGTGTAAAACTTAAAGAGAAAATGCATTTGATAGGTACTTTTTTTTTCAAAATAAAATCCAAGCAAGAAGGCTTTGGTCTTGGAAAAAAAATATAAACATCATAATAGAATTAAAAACCGTACTATAAGAAATTTTGAAAATAGAAAATAAATTAATATGAAATGCGAAATCTGAGGGGCAGACGGTTGAAAATCAATTTCTAATTCTGGCAAAGAAAGATTCAAGTTTGTCGAGATCATAATTTTGACACGATATAAAATATTTTTGGAATTCGGATTGTAAGATTGTATTATAAAATTATATCTAAAATTTTTTCATATAAAAAACATAAAAATACAGATAAAATTTTATAGGTAGAAAAATTATAAGATCATAAATAAAATATTTTCGAATACAATATAGCACAATTATGACCATAAAAATTCATTAGTTAAGATTCATACATGATTTAAAATAACTTAAAAATACATTACAAAACAATTATTTCCATAAAATTTTATGAGATAAAAACTAACAAATTTATCTTAAATCAATTTTGTTTCGAGTTTGATATAATTTACAATAGATCATTAAAGGAAAAGACCTCTTAAAGTGTTCAAGAGTGTAATTCTTTCTTGATCCTTGCTTTTCAGAATGTGAATTCTTTCTTGATCCTTGCTTTGCAGGATGTGAAGATTTTGTTTGATGCTTACTTGATTTGCAAAATCACTTTGGTATCAAATGAATGCAATTTCACCATTTGTGGATTGGCTATAAGTTTGAGGTCACTCTCAATCCAAGAGAATGGGAATGCAATGTCTTTTATCATTGTATGCTAACACATCAAAAAAACCTAAGGAAACAAAGATAGACGAGCTTCGATAATTGTAACCGAGAAATCATCAAATCATCACAAACTTCATTGATCATGATTCAACAAATGATTCTTACAATATTCATCAAGGCATGGCAAGTAAGTGATGCTTGATGCAATCTGACGCATGATTGCCTATATCTCTTTCATAATTTCTTTATTCCTCCTTTCTTGTGACACTCTGGAATCAAAATCATGCAATCAACCAAAGATTTCAGAATATATTATTTTATATCATAAGGAAAAAAGAGTTTGGACTCTAGACAAAGTTATTACCCTTTCTCAACAACCTCCCTATCAATCTCAGTATTGAAATTCCAACTCTCAGTATTGGTGGCCTTACTCATTGTTACTATAACACCCCTTTGCAACTTTCCAGCTTCCACCCATTCTTTACAGAATTCAAAATCAATTTTTTCAGTGGTCAACAAAAACACATACAAGGGCATTAATTTTAAAAAGAGTACAGAGCTTGTAGACGGTATTTCATTTAGGTTTCAACTTGTATGTGCTTTTTAGAATGTGCTTGAGAGGTGATGAATTGAAGATAGCTGAGAGGTGATGACAGCGACAAGCTGAAAGGAGATCAGACGTTATTTGAGAGGAGAGGATGACTTGAGAGGATGAGAAGAACTGAAGAAGAATTGGGGAAAATTGAAAAATAAACTTTAATTAAGTTGGCTTTTACAAGAATCAATTGGGATCGTAAAATCGGACCGATCTGATCTGATTTTACAATCCAGACCTATTTTAGCATGTTTTTTTCCAGAGTTCAAAGAAAACTGAATTTCAGCCAATTTGGCAAGTGTTGTTGAGTTGACTCATAAAATAGTATGATTTTAAAAATTCAACTCGTGAGTTTAACAACCATGGATAGAACACCTACAAGACACAAATAAGGAACACCTAGAAGACACAAATAAGGGTTAATTACACCTAAATAGCATCTATTTATCATTATGATTCAATCCGGATATAATAAACATATTAGTTTTCATGTTTTTTTTTAATTATTTTAGTGTAATAATATTAAAAATAAAAAAATTATTATTTTAGAAAAACAACTTATATTAGGTCGCTACAACCAAAGGTGCTATTTTGACCTTCAATGGAAGAATTAGTAACCTTAGTTATGTGGTAATTTCATCTTTTCTTGTGGTTTATTTGATCATTATAAATTATTTGAGAGTATTTGAGTTTTTTTATTATAATAAAATCATGTTTTTATCCCTAAAATTAAAAAAAAATAGAATTATTGATAAGTGTTGTTAGAGTTTTTTTTTTTTAATAATTTTTCACTATTACATTGATTGAAAATCATGTAGTTATCATGTTCTTAGTCACAAGTTTAGTGAATTGGCCATATTGAATTAGGTTTTTTTTAATAATATATTTTTTAAAGTTTCATTCTTTAATATTGAGTTAATTAAAATTAAAATTTATATTTTTTTTATTTGGTTTTCATGGGATTATCGTTGTTTCTTGACATGAGTTTGACATGTTGAATAGAATTAATTTGAGTTTTTTTTTCTCAATTTAACTTTTCAATACTGAAATTATTAAGAATTGTGTTTTATAATTTATTTTAATTATTTTCTATAAAATAATTATGATGATCACATGTTAAACCGATTGATTTGAATTATTTTTTTTCTTTTTTTATTTTAATTAAGGCATTTATCCATTTGTTAAATGATGAGGAGTTTAAGTATATGTTTGAAAATATTGTTGAGATTGTTTCTAAAAGTGTATTTTATTCATAAATATATCAAAATAATATTATTTATTTATTTTTTTACATCAGCATAATCAAAATAATATCAAAATATCAAAAAATTTAATTTAAAATACAAATATAAATAATTTTTGTAAAATAATTTTAAAACACAGTAAAAAAACACTTTGTAAATGTTAACAGAGTGTAAGCCGGGACGATCTTATTAACCATATTGTGAATAAATGAATCAGACATCCACTGTACTTACATATTAGTTAGCAATAAATCTAGGCACAGCACTGACATGTAGAGGTCATTCCACTGTGCTATGTGTTTATATATATATGTGTGTGTGTGTGTGTTTGTGAGTGTTTATATATATATATATATATATAAAATACCCATAGGTTCAAGTGCTCGTGCTTCCCTCGCCAGACACACTAGATGCTCTCGAAAAGTCTGATGCTCTCCACCCGCATTCTTGTGCACAGGTGCAGCAACGGCAGCCAAATAAGAGAAACCACTACCTAGCCATCTTCGCCTCCCCTCCCTCGTCAGAACAAAACTGTCAAACCCATCCCATTCTTTCGATCTACCTGAACCCTCTTCTCTACCCAAAAACCTCTCTTAAGGAAATGCAATTCTCTCTCTAACAGTCACGGAAGCTGCTGGTTAGGGAGATACATGTAAAAAGAAATCCGCTACCTCTCTCTCATTCTACAGCAACAATAGAAACCTCCTTAAACACCAGGGTTCTTGGACCTGTCAACAACATCGATACTTCTCATATCAGGCGTTCTAGATTTTTGGTTCAATCTACTAAACCCTGAGGTAATGATATCGAAAATCCCTCCTTTTTATTGATGAGATCGTTTCTGTTGTTGTTTGATTGCTGACAAAGCTTTGTGGTGTGAAGAGATCGAAGTTTGGATTTCGATCTTGTTTAAAGATGAATTTGACGAGTTTTGTGAATATTTTAAAGTACAAGTGGTTGCTTATTAATTTTGATTTCAACTCTTAATAACATTACCTTTCTCCTAACCCTGTGCCGATTATTGTTATTATTATTAAACGGGACAATTTTTACAGATTCCTCTAACTTCTCTTACAGCCAAAGTTGTTTCAATAATATAATTGGAAACTTGACTTTTGCTTCTTCTTTCTTTCTTGGGGTTTTTTCGGCTCTGATTTTGAGAAGGCTTTGATTTTTCTGGCCATTCATTATTTTCATCTGGGGTTTTCCTCTTTGATTGTTGTTTAATTTGATTTGATTTGTTTTACTGACATTTGGAAAATGAGATCGAAATCGGTAATGGGTTTTGTTTGTTTTTGAGAAATCAGTTGAAAAGGAGGAAACTTGATTTTTCTTTTGGTTCCTTTTTTTCAACTAAATGGGTTTTTGCTATTTTATATTGCAGATTTTTCTAACTGGGTAGAGCATGAGTTCAGAGCTGAATGAAACAGTTGAGGATGTGACTGAAATTCGGTAGGTTTTAGTGAATTATAACAAAGCAATAGAATTCACTATTTTTAAAAAAAAAAAAATGAGTGAATTATTATTTTTATTTATTTTGAATTAAATTGATGGTGTTTGTGGTGTGACACAGGTGCTTTCCTGCTGGGGAGAATAAGGGGAAAGTTCCGAAAAGAATTCACAAGGCTGAGAGGGAGAAACTGAAGCGTGAGCAATTGAATGTGCTCTTTCTTGAGTTAGCCTCTGCTCTTGGTAAATTCAATGGTAGTTTGTTTTTCTTACGATAATTTCTGTATTCATCGCAAACTGGATTAATCTTTTAGAATTTTCTTTTTTTGAACAGAATTGAGTCAGCCAAATAATGGGAAGGCTTTTATGTTGTGTGAAACAACTCGATTATTAAAGGACTTGCATACGCAGATAGAATCCCTCAAGAAGGAAAATGTAGCTCTCTTATCTGAATCTCACTATGTAACTGCTGAGAAAAATGAGCTGAGGGAGGAGAAGTCTGCCTTAGAACATCAAATTTGGAAACTGCACAGTGAACTTGAAATGAGAGCGGCTTCACAATCAAAGCCTGATCTAAATGTGCCTCCTCCTGAATTTCTGCAACCACCACATCTTCAGGTAGATTCTTTCACGTTGCCTGCTGTAGATGCTGTTGCATTGCAGCAGACACCAGCCGTCTTTGTGGTTCCAATTAGTCCTGATCACGTCCAAGGTTTTCCAATGGCTACCTCGAATGTGAGCAAACCACATCCGAGATATCCAACTGCAGCTGATTCTTGGCCATCTCAACTTCTTAGGGAGAAGCAAATTGCCAGGAAGGAAGTTTAGTGGTAGGGATAGCAGTATGTGTAATCCTGGGGAATGGGACCATCCCTAACCTGTAAAAAAGTGCTAAAGTGCAGTAATTTACATTTGCCTCATTGTTGATGTCCTTTTGGAGAGTTGCCCATGTTCTAATGTGTTCTGTTTAGTTTATGCTGTTCTTTTTTGTCTCTTGGTAGCATTGGACCGATTCGCACTAGTTTTTCCCTGCATACTTTAATTTTAGCACAGGTTATTGGCTTGTTGCTTTAGATGAATTGCTTACAGTTGATACCTTGATCAGCGCTTCATCAAACTGGAAAAGAAAGCATGGCGTGTATCAAATCGTTTGAATAATGAGACGACCCCACAGTAACGGGGTGGTGGCAGGTTAATGGATATTTTATTTGCGGAGAATGATTAATGGCGGTGGTGTTTGAATATGTCCTGACCTGCTAGTGATTGTTGTTCATATGCTCTGCCAGATGATATGCCTGGAAGCATAGCTATGGCTCTTATTTCACACCGCTAAATCTGTCATCATCAACCTCCTCGCTTGGATATTGCGAGTTGACGATGATTGTCGAAGGGAACGAGGGTTTTTAGGTTTAAATGCTGAAATCATTGACAAACATTCCAGAGAAGCGTTACATTATTGGCAAAATTATGGCTGTAGTATTGTTTATCACCCTTCATGATGTGGCTGACAATAAAATTAAGAAAGAGGACATGGAGAGAGTAATATACAAAAGGCGAAGACAGCCTATTGCGCATTATAATACAGAAAAACCCATGATATGAAAATTTAAAAGGGGTTCCATTGTTGTTTCACTCCATTTTTTCATTCCCTTCTTGTCGTCGAGTGTCCAAACGTCAAACCACCCCTTTGATGGACGTTTATGACAAATAAGAATAGCTAAAGAATCCTTCAAGACTGTAACAAAAGAAGAAGAAGAAGAAGTAACACCTTCTGTGATCATGTTACTGATATTGTTTTGAACACTTCAGCCTGCAGGTCAAATGACAAGACACGGTCAAACTGGTCGTCTAGGGACGAAGGAGTAGGTGATCCATCGTCATATGTCTAGTCCACAGCCCACCAGTAACACACACCATTCAGGCAAGCAACATACCTGATTTAAACCATCTAATTGGTGGTTGGTAGTGGTAAGAACTTGGATTAAATGGTTTGTTTTCCTGTAAATTTATATAATTATAAATTTTAAGGCTCATATAATTAATTAAAATATATATATATAAAAGCTGATCCAATACATGTTAATGAAAAAAAAAAACATACCTGATGTCACAAACCTAAAAATCAAATGGCATGATAGCAAGAATCTGTGCTTGGACTATACGCCCCATCTTTCCGAACTCACTTATCGGTCGATAAAGAAAATTCCCAAATCTTGACTACTTCAAAATCATTATATTTGGAATCAAAGCCAAACCCAATTGCAATTGCAGGGAATCCATTGTTATTCTAAGGTTGTAAATATATTAAATTAGTGATATATATTAAATTAATAATCAATAAGAATAGTATATAATAATAAGAACACATAAAATATAAAAAATAATTTAAGAAAAGCCTATAATATAAGAATTTTTAGCATGGAAAATAAAACTCAAGACATACATGTTCTCAACTCAAATATAATAACAATCAAAATATACTATGCATATATTCAAACTTGCAATTGATATATAAAATCAAAATCTTGCATGCATTCTAATAATAAAATTAACTATACTTGAATTAAAATTAAAAAAAAATAATTTCTAATTGAAATACGCTAAAATAATGAATCTTTTGTTGATGCTAAAAATAAATTATTTGTCGTTAAGATTCTATTATTCATCACTTGTGCAATTGAGATGTTTGCAGTATGTTTTCCAAGATTCTAACAATACCACCTTGATTTAGATATGTATTTTTAAACAAAAATCTTTGAACCGAAGTAAAAAGACTCAATTTTTTTATATTTTTTAACAAAGTGAACCTAAACTATATATTTTTAGAGAAAAGTCAAAGCATAAAAAAGTTTATTGTAAGAATGTAAAAAATATTTATTGTAACTTTTTCTTCACCCCTTTTTTATAATGAATTTTGAGAGCTAAAAAATTGAAGAATTAATTCTAGCAATAATCTAAATTAATTCCCATTTTATTAACCATTGATTAACCAACAAGAATCAAATCTAAATATAGTGGCTAAAAATCTATATTTTTTTAGCAAAAAAAATTATCAAGATTTGCAAGAAAAAGACTATTAACATTTATGCGATGAACCGAACAAACAATGGATTAACCCAAGTCTAAATTGTAGTTGAATTTTTCTTCCAACCCATATTATTATTTTACAATAAATTCAAATCTTATGCCATGCCAATACTTGCACGCGCAGGTTTAAGCTCAAAGCTTACTTTGCCTAGAACATCTTCTCTTGAAAAGCTTGGTGTGTCATTTAGATACAATTTTAATTTTTCAACTACTAATTTTAAAAAGCTCAAATCTTTATTATATATATGTGTATTTTAAATAATTTATGAAAGTAAGGACTTATTTCAATTTCATCCTTATTCTCTTTATTGTAATTTTTATTTAGAATAATTTGTGAAATTAAGTGTTTATTTCAATTTTATCCCTGTTTTATTCATTACATTTTTTTTTATTTAGAACAGTTTATGAAATCAAGTGTTTTTTAATTTTCAACCAAAATATTTTAGTGTCTCATTCTTTTAAAACCATAATTTGGAAAAAAAATATTTATGTTATTGAGTTATAAAAGATGGTTTTGAGAACTTGCAAAGCCAGGAAAAATGTTTCTAGATAATATTATAAATAGTTGGTTTTATATAGTGATTGTAACTATTTTTCAATTGAAAATACATTGAAATGATATTTTTATATATATAATATCAACATATCAAAATTATGTAAAAAGTAACCATAATTGTAGTCTTTGCTAGACTTTTAAAAAGCTATGAGATTACATTAGATTAATCCTTCATGCTTAAAAGGTCTAGCATTGCATGCTTATAATCTTCTCGGTGTATTTTGTGTTTTGATCGATCTCCACCTGAAAAATTAGTTGTTAGGTGCGCTAATTGCCTAGGTTTCATTCATATTACAGCCAATTATGCCACCACAACTTTAGTGATCCAAGAACGATGATTACCAAGTCCAAGTGTATGAACCTAATTATGAGGATTTCAGGTAACTTATATTGTGCTCTGGATATTTCAGCTCCAGAGATCCTTAATTTCTTTTGATACTCAAAACCTAGAAGATTTTGTGTGCTATTGTTGAATCCCCTGATCCCTTAACACTTGTACACAGTAAGGAAGTTGATGATAAAATAAATATTTTTAATATATTTAAATTACGAGGATCTGCATTAACATTACGAGAACTGCTGGCCTAACCTGCAGTGTTTTTAGATTTCCTTTTTCACATTGTGAAGTAATTGCTCTCTTTAACTAAATCCGCTATATCTTTATTTAAGGAATCATAAATGATTCTAAATATAGTAATGAAAAGGGACAAAGCAAAATAGCAGCAATGCATATTAATCACTAGAGAATCCTCAATCACGTAAACTAGAACTCAAAATCTGCAGTAGGAGCCATAATCAAATCCAATAAATGCCACAGGTCAAAACCATTCCTGGATAAATTTACTAGTGATTGACCACCGTGGAAGCAGACTGAGAAATGAAAGCAAACGAAAAGCTGTAACCAAGCAATAAGCTCAAGTCTGATAGAGGCAAAGCCTTGCTGACGTTTATGAAGGTGAGGATTTCACCGAAGAAATGCGGATGAATTTGCATCGCATTTACTAAAGAAAGAAATTGATGATAGTGGAACGTTGTGAATTTCACATTTCCTGTAAAGACGAACCTTGAGGAGCAGAGTCTTCGGTCAAATGTCACAGCTACCTTGAGGAGCAGGCTTGCTGAGAAAAATACTGCAACCAACCAAAAGAAACGAATTGGAACCACCCTCCCCACCAGCAGGACCAAGCCATCACATGTCAATCTTTAATGCGTCTTGGAAAGGTGGGCATGCTTGCCTACAAACTCTTTAACTCTTACCTAGTAGTTATGTGTCCTAAAAAGTGTTTAAGGATTATCTTGGTTTTGAGTGTGAGGTTATTCAATGTGTGACTTGAATGCTATCGAAATGCTTTTGCTTCCATGCAGAGAAAGTATCTGCAATGGCTTTGCTGATATATGTATATATAGGTAACAGACATGAAGGTGGTACTGATATGGAGCTCAGTTTCCAATTTATATACTATACTGCTTATCTCTTGCTCTTGTCAGTTTTGTTAGTTCTTGCATCGTATCCAAGAGCTCGGACTCACCAGTGTAGTTCTCACTAATAGAACTCCCCCAAGCCACCATTATGCCTTAAATCAAGAATAACAAAACGGATTCTTCCAATGTATAAACTAATAATTCCAACTGGTTTTGCTCAAGGAATTTTGTGGGGAACTCGGGAAACTCACCAAACTTTGGTCCGCCACTATTGAAAAGATCCCAAATCCTCCTCCTTTTATGTTTTGAAAACTTTAGAGTGCAACGTCATAAACCATATTTGGTTGCCTTTCACATATGGACTGCACACAATTAGATGTATTCAGAGTGAAATCTCACTAGAAAAATGGGTTGACTGGAATCCAAAATTTCTCATCAATGAGCTTAGCGTTTGCAAGAAGACTTCCCAGCTGCCGACTAACTTGTGAGATTGTTTATCAAAGTTCAAATTCACGAAGATATTATCAAAGTATCATTACCAATAATCATTGCATGAGCAGTGTCCTCCTCGAAAATGATGCAACCGAGTATGATCTGTAATAATTACTTGTCTGTTATAAACCCCTGAGAGTTGCTTGGCAAAATTGTGGCAATCAACACAAATTCTGAGATTCTTTGCTATTCTAATTGTCGTGCCTGGTGGTGTTGCAAGAACTCCAAAAGCTATAGCCAATTTCTCACTATGATAAGAAAGAACACATCTTTTTTCTTCTGAATCTAAATTGGGCAATTCGGATGTTATTTCAGCAACATAACCAGCAATCTTCAGCTGCTTACAAATCTCATCCAACATCTCATAAATCTCATCCTTTCGTGGATGAGAAACATCATCCACAACAAACTCATGGACCTTACCTTTCAGTTCAATTGAACTTGAGGCAGGTGTGGTTTGGATCCCCTTCTCCTTCATGAACCTACTCAATTCTGTCACCTTCTCCCAATTGCCAACAGAAGAATACAAATTGAACAATAAGACATAATCACCAGCCTCTTGAGCCTTAAGTTCAATCAAATGTTCAACAACACGTTCTCCAAGTATAACATTGCGATGAATTCTACAAGCCCCAAGTAAGGTTCTCCATATGGTTGAATCTGGTTTGACCCTCATTGACATTATAAGCTGATATGCTTGATGAAGCTGACCAGCGCGCCCAAGAAGATCAACCATACATCCATAATGATGAATATTTGGTACTATCCCAAATTCCTTGCTCATTCTAGCGAAGATAACCATCCCCTTGTCAACCAACCCACAATTACTACAAGCGGAAAGAATTCCAGTAAAAGTTAGATCATCAGGCAAAACACCCATTTTTAGCATCTCTTCAAATGCTCCAATAGCTTCTTTCCCGTATCCATTCATCGCAAGACCTGAAATGATAGCACTCCATGTAACCACATTCTTATTGTGCATGCCCTTAAACACACCAAAAGCCTTGTCCATATTCCCAAACTGCGAATACATTGCTATAAGCGAATTACACAGGTTGGTCGCATTATCATACCCCCGTTCCACAATATGACCATGAACCTTCTCACCAAATTCTAACGCACCCAAGTTTGAACATGCTTGGAGTAGAAGCAAGCACGTTACATCATCCGGTTCACATCCGAACTCGCCACTCAGCATACCATCAAATATAACCAAAACATCTCTAGTCCTACGATTACGCATATAACAAGAAATTAACACATTCCAAGCAATAGTATCTCTTTGAGGCATTTCATCAAACACTTTGCAAGCTTCGCTACCCTTGTCGCAAAGCGAATATAAATCCATCAAGTTAGTAAGTAACAAGCTATCAGATTGATGCCCATCACTTAAAATCCTTGCATGAACCTGTTCACCACCAATTAACGAACAAACTCTAATGTAACACTTGATAACAAAAGACAAGGATACAGGATCTGCACGTAAACCTTTCTCTCTCATTTCTCGGTACATAAGGAGCCCTTCAATAGGAGAGTTACTCATAGAATAAGCTCTTATTAATGTGTTGTATAGAAATACAGACGGGTTCGGAATTTGAGAAAAAAATTGGCGGGAATATGCGATATCGTGGATGGGAGAGAGTGCCATGCGAGACAAGAAAGGGAGAGAAATGGTAGGGTAGTGAAGGAGCGAGTTGCGGATTAGATAGCCATGGATCTGGAGCAAACGGGACTTTTGGGTGCATGATTTTATGAGGGAAATCAAAGGTTGGTGGCTTTTGCTCTCAAGGCTTGAAAGGATGGGTTTTGTTCGGTTATGTTTATGACGATGATGTTCTTGGAATTGTTTTGCTACTGATGGCGGTGTTGTGGTGGTGTAGTGAGAACGACGGAGATAGTGTTTGAGATTGAGATAGGAGCGATTTGAGTTAAAGAGATGGAACGCTGGCGTCATTTGATTCTGTTACCCTTGCTCAAACAGGTTTTTAATTGTCTTGGTTTATGTTTTGCTACTAACGGCTAACCAGGTTTTGTTCGGTTTTGGGCTAGCTCGTACTGTAGAAGTGAAAAGAATAATTCAATTAGTCTATATTTTAAAAAAGAATTAGAAAAATAAAATTTTTTATTTCAGTCTAAAAGGTCGATAACCCCTTGAGGCTCCGATCTATTTCTTTTTTTTAGAATGAATATATTAAAAAAATAATTTAATTCTTCTCACTTCTCATCCTTAATAACTATAAGTTTGATTCAGTATTTTTTTTATAATTAACTTGATTATCCAGCTAATTTATACACCTATTTAATTAATTTTACGAGTTTTAAAGTTTAACACTATATAATTCTTTTATGGTAATTAAATATATAAAACTCAAACTAGCAATCTCTAAAGAGCAAACCTAGAACCTGACCAATAAAACTATATCTCTTAAGATTGTTTGATTTAATACTTGGTATAATTAAAAGTTGTAAAATTAGAGAAATAGTTCTTATGACATTCATCATTCATTTATATACAAAATGAATAAATAAAATTATATCAATGAAAAATAATATACTCGGAGGTTTAATTATTTATACACTATTAAATTCATATTCAACATTCTCAAACAACTTCATCTCATTTATAATCTTACTTTGCAATGGTACATATACATATTTCTCAATCACTTTTAGAAACACACAAATAGTGCTTATATGTTTATTCATTACATTTTCATCATATTAAAATCAAGAATTCAGCTAAAATGTCATCGTATAAAGACTTCTATGTTGTTCTTATCTCGCTAATTATTGATAATATCTATAAAAGATTGCATTCTAGCCTTTCTCTTTTGAACTCTCATCAACATCTTTTTTTATATATACATTGAATATCATCATATAAATATTTCATTAAAAGTCGATCATCACCGTTATTCCTACACATTATTCTCAAAACAAAAGTTCAACACACAATCGAGGAAACTTTTTTCGTTAGTTATGTATAGCACAAGCAAATGAGACTCGTCCCATAGCTTTCTACTCCTCTTCTATGAGCTAAAATGCTTTGCAATGCAATAAAAATGATATCATAGCAATTACGAGCTAGACAATATTTCTTTTCTTCCATCTAATAGTCTTCAAAGGGCATAATGTGAAGATAAAGAAACTTATGATTTACACAGTAAACATTGAGTTTGAATGAGGACTCTATCCCTTATAAAAACCTGAAATAATCGAGGTTATACTAGTTCATATAATTCTATACGATAGAGTTTCTTCACATAGAAAGCAATATTCAATGTAATTCCAGAAGGTGTATTCTTTTGGAATTACATACGCTGATGTTTACAAATACTTGAAATTCATTTAGGAAGAAGAGCATTCATACTTAGCATAATGACAAATGCTTAGCTAGGCACATAACACTACAAAAATTAATGCCAAATACAAGCAATTTCCTGTGTCATCCCCAATCTAGAGGACGAATTTGCTCATTCACTAATTATATGCCAACTTGTAGAAATCATCGAGCGGAAATGCCAACCATTGTGGTTGAAACTCATAATCTTATATTCCCTTTGGATAAAACATCTTTACGGGATCTAAAAAATTTAAATAATATAATTGTAAGAGAAAAGGGTGTGTTTATGGGTTTACCTAAATCTACCGGTCAAAAGCCAACTAGATTTTGCTATATTAAAATATATTTATAAATGTAGCTGAGGTTTTTTTATTCAAAAATATATTAAAATAAAATAAATTTTATTTTATTTTTCAAAAGTTATTTTGACATCAAAATAATTTAATCTAAAATTGAAATATTTTTTTCAAAACAACAATGCCGTAAATCCTAGCTAAATTCTGGTTTAACGGACAGTTTATCATCTTCTTTACGTTTATTGGTGTATTCAAAAACAATGTCAGAAGTGGGATTTGAACCCACGCCCTCTCACGAAGACCAGAACTTGAGTCTGGCGCCTTAGACCACTCGGCCATCCTGACCTCGTTGCTAGTTATGCTGTTTAATTTAAAGATATACAAAATCACTAGGAATTTTATCGTAGCCGGGTGAGGAGGAGGAACAAAAATCTGCGCTGATTAATTAAATACACTCCCCGTATGTATCTTCAATGGAACTTATATGGTTTCAGAAGACTGGACGGCTGAGATGTTAATTAAGTTGATGTGCTAGAAATAATTATACATAAAATAAATTCTATTTTTTTTAATGGTGAATAGGAAAGGACTACCTATATGAAATGTCAAAGCTCGATTACACTAGTAAATTAGTTTATCATGCATAAACTATTAACAAATAGATCTTAGAATTTTAATGTTCATTTACTCTAATTTATCATCTAAAGTTATTGATTTAATTATTAAAGTATACTTAAATCCCATACAAAAAAAAAATGTTTTGTAGAAGTCCAAACCTCTATCACCAACCCCTTGCACCCTCCGTTATAAAAAATAAAAGATTGACATAATTTTGTAGTTGTCCTCTTAGTTATTGATATTTTAATTTTTATTCTTAGGTTTTTTTTATAAATTGTTTTTTTTTATTTCATCCTTTGATCTCAATCTCAGTATATGCTATATTATATTATATTTTTAATTTGGTTGTTCTTTTGAATATTTTTTGTTTGTAGTTATGAACATGGTTCTTAAAATTGCGAATTAACTCGTAAAATCATATAATTTTACAAGTCAACTCATCAAACCTTGTTAACTTAGATAAAAAAAATCAATTTGAGTCAAACTCAATCAAAAAATAATAAAATTATACAGAATCGTAAAATTAGACCAGATCGGTTCGATTTTATGATCCCCAATTTTACACAAAATCTCTTCTACCTAAACCTACCCACCTAGCCCTATGCCCTTGTCCCGTCCCCCAAGCCCCTCCCTTTCTCTCTTCCCATGCTAGCTCTATGCCCCTGTCCTGTCCCCCCAGGCCCCTCCCTTTCTCTCTTACCATGCTAGCCCCCCTTCTCTCTCCCCAGGCTAGCCCCCAACCGCCTCCCCCCTCTCTTTTTAAGATAAAAAAAATTAAAATGTTAATACAATGATATAATTGTTATATATTTTTATTTTTTAAAATCATATATAAATCTTATCTAATAAAATTTTATACTTATGAATTTATGATTTTTGTATCTACACGATTTTAGTTGTGATTTTATGATTTTTATATGGTAAATTTTAAGTACGATTTTATGATCCGAGTTAAAAAAACAAGTTCCGATTTGTATCAAAATCATGATTTTGACAACCATGATTATAAACGCTATTGGATAAATTTTATTTCATAATAAATAAATATAAAAATTGATGTGCCATCAACTTAACATAAAGAATAAAATATAATAAAAACTTCATACTAAATTATGAAATTTAAAAGAGAAAAACAAAAGATATTTAAAAAGGGGTTCCTAAATCATAAATTGACTCTTTAATTAATATTTAATTAACACGTTAAACTTGTAGTCTAAATTATAAATTTTCTTTTAGTATTTAATGAAAAAAAATTAACCTTAAGTGATTTTACTATCAATCCAATACTACAGCTCAGTCGCACTGTGCTTAGCTTGTGTGTGTGTGTGTGTATCTTTTGTGTTTGCGAAGAAAATAAGACTCTCCAACTCACTCAAACCCACGACCTCCACGGATGTCTTACACATGCGTTCACCAATTAAGCCACCAAAAAAATTAATGGAAAATAATTCAAACAATATATTAAACTGTTTTACTGTTCATATAACTAATTAAACCAAAATTAAACTTTTTTTTAGCTGATAGTATAATATGTAGTTGTTTATTAAGAAAACAAATCACAAACGAGGACAATAAACAACCACAAACTACAAGATTTGGGCATATAAAAAATATTAATAATAAGAAAAGGGTGTTATTTGGTTAGAGTCACAGCCACCAACCGCTACACGATCGCTTCCATACTAGGGTTTGGTTTATAATCAAGGACATGGGACAGGCAGACCGAAGCATCACAAACAACGTTGTAATTTTGCAAAGGCAGACAGCTACATGTTTATAAAATATATTGAAAAATACCATGAATTTACAGTACTTATTCATATCATCATGACATAGATTAAAAACAAAAAAACCACATCATCACATAAAGTTATTTAATTTGTTCACGAGCAAGCTTTGAAGACCGTCCTGTCTCCAGCAATCTTGATCCTGATTTTTTTTTCTTGGGGATTGGATTAAAGTCCATTATTAAAAATGTATTTTGTGAATTTAAGTAAATGAATACAACTTTAATTATTCTAAATTTTTATAAAAAATATATATTATAATTTAAACTCTTTCAAGCAATTTTACCTTCCCACCCTAAATACTTTTTTTTTCACAGAATGTCAAACTTGCTAGGATACAAGAAGTAAGAGGTAGGTAACTTGCTCTCTTACCCTTTTTTTCTTTCTTCCCCTGAACGCTCCTACATCCTAGTTCTCTTGCATTAAAAGAAGGAAAAACCAAAGATAGGTGCCACAGGAATGATCCCTAGAGATATGAGAAAGAAATCATTATATTTGCTAATAAAATCTTAGTTACGCCCTCCTCTTTCCATGTTACTGCTTATGTGTCTCTCCCAGCTCCTTCTCCCTCTCTCTAACTCTGTGTATAAATTTATACGCGAATGCCTCTTTTTTTTGTTCAACGGCTTCTCTTGAACACGTACAGTAAGGGGCATCAAAGAAAAATGATCATGATTATTATGGGGCTGGCTAGTTTGTTCATAGTTCATGTCAATGGAGAGAATTCTCTTCCATTTGATCGTCAAAAACTCTCTACTGATGGTCATTATCATGATCAAATGCAAAATATGCAAGCTTTTAAGCACTCTTTGCTAACTCATCGACAGCTGGCCACCCCCTCATCCTCTTCCTCCCCAGCTCCGGCACCACAGGTAGACCATTTGTAGTGCTTGGTTAATTAATCTTGGTAGGTTCTTTGCTGGTATATATAGAAAATAATTATTTGAATTGAGTACTTACTGCTGACAGTTTTGTTGCTGATGCAGGCTATGATCCAGCCACCTGGGTCTCGTCCACGTGTATATCAGGTTATATCATACGGTGCAGATCCAACAGGGCAATTAGACAGTACAGAAGCCCTTCTTAAAGCCATAACAGATGCATTTAATGGTCCCAGTGAAGGGTTCTTGATGAAGGGAATCGCCAATCTTGGAGGTGCTTGCATTAATCTTCAAGGTGGTAATTACAGGATCAGCAAACCTCTGCGATTGCCGGTTGCTGGAGTTGGAAACCTTATGGTACGTATCCCCACAAAGAAATTTCAATTTCTTAAACAGATATAAAATGTGTCTTTTTCACTTTTGGCATGGTTGATTTACCATGCGTGTCTATCATCGTACTTCTCTTCTATTATATGGTATAAGGTGCCACATGGCAATACGAGATTGGTGCCAGGGAGTCCACATTTTTTATGACACCAGCTTGTGATTGATCTCTGCTTCAAGATAATTTTGTGTTTGGAATGGTCGATCTTTGTTTAATCGCGGTCCAATAGTGTGTGTGTATATAAATTGTTTTGATATTGATATTAAAAATAAATTTTAAAGGATAAAAAACATATTATTTGAAAGTATTTTTAAAATAAAAACATTTTAAAAATAATTTTTGCTTGGATGGGATCCTAACTCCCTTTTCTTTCTCCTAATTGGGTTTTTAAATAAATTAAGGCCGATAAAACATATAATCAAGCCTTTAAAGGAGCTTAGTCTTGGATACAATAGTTAAAATAAAGAAAATTTTCACAAGAATTTGAACAAAAAACCTCTAATTAATAGTTTACCATTCAATATATATGAAAGTGTATGAGAAGCTAGTAATAAGTGAGAACATGATATTGTAAATTTCGCGAAATATCAATTTTGATTATTACACTCATAACTAGTTTAATATCATTTTTTTGGCTGAACAGATTAGTGGAGGAACATTAACAGCCTCGGATGACTTCCCCGCAGATGGATTTCTTATTGATTTATCAGCTTCGTCGTCATCGTCGTCGTCCTATAACTATGAGTATATAACGTTCAAGGACCTCATGCTTGACTGCAATTATAGGGGTGGAGGCATCTCGGTTATAAACTCGCTCAGGACTAGCATAGATAATTGTTACATTTCACATTTCAACACTGAAGGGATTTTAGTCCAAGATGGCCATGAAACCTATATCCGCAACTCCTTCCTTGGCCAGCACATCACCGCAGGTGGTGATCCGGGAGAAAGAAACTTTTCAGGCACTGCAATTAACCTAATGGGAAATGATAATGCTGTTACAGATGTTGTCATTTTTTCAGCTGCTATAGGAGTAATGATTTCAGGTCAGGCGAACACACTTTCAGGTGTGCATTGTTATAATAAGGCAACAGGTTTTGGAGGTACTGGGATTTATTTGAAGCTGCCTAGTTTGACACAGACCCGGATTGTGAATTGTTACTTGGATTACTCCGGCATTGTTGCCGAGGACCCAGTGCAGCTAACGATCTCTAGCAGCTTTTTCCTTGGTGATGCATACATCCTGCTTAAATCAGTCAAAGGTCTGGCAAAGGGAATCAATATTGTTGATAACATGTTTTCTGGATCCAACAAGGGGATTGAGATTGTTCAGTTGGACCAATCAAAAGGGCCTTTTAAGCAAATTGACCAAGTTGTGGTGGACAGGAATAATGTCAACGGGATGAATCTGAAGGCAACAGTTGCAAGAGGTTCTGTGCAAGGGAATGGCACTTCATGGACTATAGACTTCAGTCCAGCGCTGCTGTTTCCTAACCTTATTGATCATGTACAGTACTCACTGAGTTCAAGCGGCTCATTGTTTCCTAGCCATGCTCTAAGGAATGTTTCTGAAAGCCGTGTTGTGATTGAGTCTGATGTCGCCGTGCCTGCAATCGTTTTCGTCACAGTTGATCAGGCAAGTTGAGCTGACTTATTTTTCGAGTTTACAGACATCCGAACGGACAGTTGTGAGTAGGAGAGCAGCTTTTGACCCATGTTCATAAACTGTAAAACTCAAACTTATAGACTATAATACGACAACTGCTGGATTTATGTTCTCATCCTGGCTTCTGCAGTTTGACCTTGCTTGATTTGATCATTGACAGATTCAGTTCATTAGATTTTATGTCTGTTTTTTTTTTCTTTTGCCAGGTCAGTACATGGAACTGGACAGCAAGAACTACCAAATTGATGTTGAAATTTCTTGCACTTTATATATCCAAATGTCTATTCAAATTTAGAAGATCCACTTTATAATTTTTTGAAAAAAATCATGAATAAAACTGTCAATCGGTATTTTGATTTTGATATACACTTCAAGTTGTTTTACATACCGTCGTTTTGAAAATTTATTTTTAACATGTTGCAAAATAAGAAAAGAAATATTAGATTGTAATAATGTCATTGACCTAACAAAGCTGTCTTAGAGCGACATTATTAGTTGTAATATTTTGATTTGATGCACAAACTTGAACCCAAGATTTTGTTAATGTGAGTTTGTTTAAATATATTTTATGCTTTCCAATTTATCAATATTTATTTATATTAATTAAATATATTTTTTTATATAAATGGAGAAAACAAATATGTTTGGTTGAAGAAATAAAAACATAAAAAAAAAAAATTGTTATTATAATTTTGGAGTATATTTATCTACTTTCAAAATAGAAAGTACATAGGGCCATATCTCTAGAAATATTATTTATTATTTTATTATTATTAAAATATCTTTGTAAAAAACTCTCAATTTTAAAATTTGTCAACTAAGACATGTATGATAAAAATATCTATTGTTATAATTTTCAAATTCAACTCTATGGTTAGGTTGATCATTGACTCATATCAATATGATAATAAAAATAGTTATTATTATAGTTTTAAAGTCTGACTTGTAGGTTAACTAAGAGAAATACCTATATCATGGGATATCATGGGTCAAAAAGACTAAACCAAGTTAATGTAAGAATAAAAATTGTTATCATTGTAATTTTAACACTTGACAAGGGTCAACCAATGGGGAATCCAAGGTCATGAGTTTGGAGGATCAATCCAATTTGACTCGGGTCATTGTAAGAATAAAAATAATTTTGGAGAAATACCTATATCATGGGTCAAAAAGACTAAACCAAGTTAATGTAAGAATAAAAATTGTTATCATCGTAATTTTAACACTTGACAAGGGTCAACCAATGGGGAATCCAAGGTCATGAGTTTGGAGGGTCAATCCAATTTGACTCGAGTCATTGTAAGAATAAAAATAAAAATTATTATAATTTTAAAACTTGACTCGAGTATTAATTAGAGACGAGACTAGAGTAATAGATTGAAAAGGTCAACCCAAGTTAACCCAAAATATATCATTTGGCTTTTAACCCATGTTTTATTATAGGACAATCTAGATTTATGATTCAATTAGGTCAGATCAACTACTCCTCAATGTTTTCTTAAACATAAATTGATTTAGGCCTTAGGGCAAGTCCAACGGGAGGAGGTATCTCGAGAGTCAAAGCCAAATATTTAAAAATATGGTTGTTTTTATCAATTTCCCAAATATTTAAAAATATGGTTGTTTTTATCAATTTCTGCTCTCCAACGGGAGAGCCATCCTGAGAGGCATTTTGCCTCTCCTTCTTGACTGAAGGCATTCCTACAGATATTGATGTAGAGGCAAAAAATTAAAATAGCCGTTGGAATATTGGCAGAATATTACCGTTGTAGAAATCTACAAAATCATAGTAACAACAATCTACAAAATCATAGCAATAACAGTCAACAAAACCATGAATCTTTCTGCAAAAGATGAGTTTTTTTTATCAAGTTGAAGAAAAGAACAGGATGCATACCAGCACTGCAAGAGGTAGGTGGATCTTTTTGCAAGTCCTTGAGCTTTTTCAAGATGCGTTTGGAAGCCATCAAATCAGAATACAAAAATCAAATCTGGACTCACTGAGTCACTAAAAAACACTAAAACAACAAAAAAGAGATAGCCCAGATGAGGAAAAGAGCAAATCTACAAGTACATACAAAGGATATAGAGAGAGGAGCACCAACCCAAGAGATGATTTTTTTGGAATCTAAAGACAGGCGAGGAGGAGAAAGATGGGAGCTTTGTAAATTATTGTAGGTCAGGCTTGAGAGAGAGAAGGAGCTTCGTTTTTGTCTACAAAATATTATTACATTTATAATTCTTTTTTTATTAAAAAAAAATGACCTTTTTAACTCAATGATTTGAGTATTGCTTTTATATAACCAAATGGGTAAATTTTTTTGGCATAAACCGTAATTTGAAGGGAAGAATTTAAAAAATATAAAAATATTTATTTTTATTTAAAAATATCTCAACAAGAGTAAAAAATTATATACAAAATTAATAATTATATTGTTGGAAGGTTTTTTAAAAATAATTATTTAATTATATAACCTATTCCTATTAATTATATAATTAATTGAATAATTAAACTACATACAAAATAATTGCACAATATTTAAATAATATAAAAAAAACTCTCCAAAATGGCTTTTACCATTGGAGCACACATCAACAAAAAAACTATATACACACTATTCAAAGAGCTATTTTAAAAATTTAGCTCTTAAAAATGGCTCTTACCATTGGACTTGCCTTTAAATCATTATACTTGGACAATTTGAGATTTGATTAGTAGATTTAAGGCCTTAAGTCATTAGGCCTTAAATATAAGTCAACCTAGATTTTACTACTATAATTATTATAATATTAATGATTTCAAAACTCAATAGATACTAAAATATGTATGCGTGTAGTTTTTAAAATATGTAAGTTTGACTTATAAAAACATATATAACAAATAAAAAAATTTGGGAGGGCTCACCACAACATAAGTTCAGAAATCTTATTCCTAATTTGTTTTCAAGTTTCAAAAACTTATTTTTTAGTTGGTATTAACAACTTTTTTTAATATTTATTGATGTATATAATTCTTAGTTTATTTTTTATTAAATATAGACATTGAATTTTAGATTCACATTTAGATTCTTTTTATTACTATAAAATATGATAATATTTTTAAATAAAAAATATTTTAAAAATCAATCGTGATCATGCTACTAGATAATCACTTGTCGAGGTCGAGAACTATACCTCGTTATATATGCATGATATGCACATTAATCGCAATATTTAACATGCTTTTGAGTTTTGTTGATTTCTTTAACTGGAATTCTCTCACAAAATAATAATAATCATAATAAACGCTTACTAGAAAATTATTATGTTTGTCCCACTAGCTCATCCAGCCAGGAAAACGAGGAGATCAGCTGCTCTATGCTACGAGTTCAAATTTTTGATAAAAATATTAAGGTGAAAATAATGTAATTTTGGTCAAACTTAACATATCAAATAAGGTTGTTTTATTTTAATTATATTATAAAAGTAGGTAACAATAGCAAATAATCAAATAAAAAAATCACAATAACTCTGAGAAATATTTTTTTTTAAAGAGAATAAACGATGTAGCTTAATTATTAGCCTATTTAGTATACAAGAACATAATTGGATAATAAAAGATAAAAAAAAATAAGTTCAACTCAATCCAAGTTAACATAAATAAATATATAACTTGGGTAATATTAGTCAAACCAATTCAAGTTAATCTCTCAAATTCACAATTCAAGTTAAGAAATCACGATAAATAATCATTAAAAAAGAAATCAAAGAAAGTTACAATTTTTTTTTAAAAAAAAACAATGTAGAATGATGAAAGCTAAAAAGAAATACTTAAAAGAATTTATATTATTTTGTGTTAACTTTTCAAACTCGTAACTAGATCATTATATCAAAAGCACTAAAATTGAAAAAAAATATCAATTATACAAAGGATCCAAAACAAAACAAAAATAACATTTAAAAAAAAAATAGGAGTATAATTGAAATAAAAAATAAATTTTGTTTTTTGATTGAAGGATGAAATGGAAAAGAAAAACCAATTTAACAAACACAGCAAGAAAAAGAAAAAGAAAAAAAAGAATAGGTACTATAATTGAAATATAAAATATAAATGATTTTATGATGAAAGGGTGAAATTAAAAATAAGAAACAGTTTTATTGCTAAAAAAATGAAATAATCAAAAGAACAAGGACCAAATATAACATATTACAAATTGAGATTGAATAATAAAATTAAAAATAAATTAAAGTTTTACAAAAGAACCAATAACAAAAGTTAGAAATCAAAAGAATACAGAATAACCTTGGCATCTCAATAAATAAGGGCAACTTTTATTTTGTTTCCATAATAAAAGAAAAAAAAATACTAAGGGGAATAAAAGAAATTATTTAAAAAACAAGGTTAAGATCAAGCTGGTTGGCAAGTCGGTCCATATTTGTTAAGTAGGCCTCAGTCACACCATGTAAGCAACCTCCAAATGTTTTGTTCGGTGGTTACATAAATTCCCCCACCCTCCTGCCCGCAACCCTTCAACCACCTGAATACTGTCATCTCAACAACCTCACAACATTATAAAATTATAAGTAATATTCTCTTGCTACTGTAAACAGTTTCCAAAATGCTCTACTGTAGTTTTTCAAAATAATTTTTTTAAAAATATTTTTATTTTTTTTTATTTTCTATTATTTTACATTGATATTAAAAATAATTTTTTTAAAATAAAAAAAATATCATTTTCATGCATTTCTAAACGAAAAATATTTTCAAAAATAATATCAACTATACTCCCAAATAAATACTTAATGTTTGTTTAAGACTACGGTAAATATTTTTTTATTTAGAAATATATAAAAATAATATTTTTATGTTTTAAAAATTATTCTTAATATTAACACATCAAAAAATCTAAAAATATCATTAAAACTTAGCTTCAAATAAAGAATTAAAATAAAAAAATTATATATATATATATATATATATATATATATATATATATATATAAAGAAAAACATATAATAGGAATGACTTTATTAATGGATCTAGATTAAGGGAATCAGAATTTTTCCTTCTTTAATCAACAACTATATATATATATATTCCCTTATATATATATATATAGAATTTTTCCTTCTTTAATCAACAACTATATATATATATATATAGTTGTTGATTAAAGAAGGAAAAAATCTGATTCCCTTAATCTAGATCCATTAATAAAGTCACTCCTATTATATGTTTTTCTTTTACGAAAGTATTATTTATTTATTGTTCGACAAATGCCTCTTCTCTACTTGTGAATTTGGCACGGCCAGCAATGCGTGTGACCACAAAAGGCTAATAATGATGTAAATAAATAAATTATATATAAGGACAGATAAAAACAAACAATTACAGTGTTGCTTCTAATCTTGATCAGAATGAGCTGTTTGACATCTTCTTATTTTAACACATCTAATCCCATGATTTGTTGGTTTCTTGTCGCTGAAAATTAAATAAATAAATAAATAAATAAAATGCGACTCTTTTATAGTTAGCACTCATATGGTCGAAATCATATTTAAAATAAATAATTTTTTATTGTTTTGATTTATTAATATTAAAAATAATTTTAAAAATATTATTTCGGTGTATTTATAAATAAAAACATTTTGAAAACAAACAATCACTCCGATACTTTCAAACATTATTCAATAATACAATTATATTTATAGAATAAAATAATTAATAAAATGATTTGAATAAACTTATTGGTGTATAAAAATTTATCTACTACTTATATGGTGGAAGTAGGGAGAAGAGCTTAATATCAATAAATTTAGAGGATGTGAATTACATGTACCCCCAAGTATCGATAGTTACTTCTTAGCACTTACATGAATGTGCTAAGCTGTATGTATCATATCCGTCCCTCAATTATATATATTTCTCAGTTTAATCCCTCAGGTCCCATCTATATCACATCTTACCGTAATTGGATTCTTCCAGTAAAATCGTTAGAGTTGATGTTAAATAGGTCACATGCTACTCTATTTTTTTAAATGATGAGAAAAATTCCTAGTTATTTTCTTGAATTTAAGACATAAATTAAATCAAAACAGTAATTAACGAAATTCTCACTCTTATTATTAAAAGTGTTGATGGCAAAAAATGAGCAATATTAAAAAACAACGCAGGTAAAGCTGATCTGTTATTACGGATTTTTTTTTTTAATATTTTTTTTTTAGAAAAATATTGAAGTAATATATATATATATATATATATATATATATATATATATATTAAAAAATATATTTTAATATAAGCATATCAAAACGATTTAACATACAAAAACAATAATTTAAAGCAAAGAATAAAATAAGAATAATCTTAATTTTTTTCTTTTCAAAAGTGATTTTAAATGTAAAAACAAATGGACTCTTAATATGAAGATTTGACTTGGCAAACCAGAGCATAGGGGTAAAGGACTCAATTGATAAAATCGGTAGTACGGAGACTCAAGATTATGTATATGCAGGGGACTGAGCTAAGTTACCTTAGAGAACACACAATAGAGTCGTATGAAAGTTGAACTTGAAACTGCCACCCGGGGCTAATTCCGTAATTTAACCGGATAGAAAAGGTAGTTAGTTACACACAGGGGAGGGGAATACGACGTACAAACTAACAAACTTGATAGCTACTACTGTTCTGCTCGCTCGCTCGCTGCCTCCTCTCAATATAAACAAACCAGTAATAAGCAGACCGAGAGAGAGAGAGAGAGATCTAGAGAGCGAATTTTCGTGCTGAAATGAGGGAGCCTATTGAAACCAACAACGGAGCACTTCCATCACTACCTCCACAAGCGTTGCTCGAGAGGCTTAAAGATTATGGCCAGGAAGACGTTTTTGCCCTCTGGGATGAACTCTCTCCTGAAGAACGAGATCTCCTAGTCAAGGACATCGAGGTCAATTCACGCACCACCACCCCTGTCCTTATATTAGATCTTCCTTCCCTCTCTTTTTCTCCTTAAATTTTTTTTACGCTATATCTGATTAATGATTGCAGAGCTTAGATCTTCCGAGGTTGGATCGGATAATTCGATGTTCTCTTCGATCTCAAGGTCTCTCTAATCGTGTGTTGCAATTAATAAATTAATGTTATTGTGTAGATAATTTGTAGTTTCATTTTGTTGATTAATTTACAGGGCTACCGGTGGCGGCAATGGAGCCGGTTCCGGAGAACACCGTGTCGACGGTAGAAGAGAGAACGATAGAAGAAAAGGAGAGATGGTGGAAGATGGGATTGAAAGCAATCTCTCATGGCAAAGTGGCTGTTGTGCTATTATCTGGTGGCCAGGTACTTCTGTTTTCCTTCTTTTTAATTTTTTTTTTAGCAATCATTGTTAAATTGTTAATTCCTTTCCTTTCTTTTTCTGGTGAATTCATTACTTTTGAACTTGAAAAGTGGCTGTTGTATGTTGCTTGAGGCAATACATTCATACATACATGCATCTTTTTATTCATCGCACTTTTACCAGCATGATTATGGTATGATGTGTATCTTTTGGGATGATGTCTACGCATAGACAATTCGAAAGTTGGATTTGTTTGTGTATGATGTTAAAGTAGGAACCGATGAGTGAGTAGTCAGTCACTGTTTACTTTATTAAACACTATTTCTTGTATGATAATGATTGTTACATAAGGTTTGTCTTTCTCTCTCTCTCTTGGTTTGTGTAAGTAATGTTGCTTTTATGGAAGCCCTCTTTTTACAATTCTGCTAATCGATGTGTTTAGATAACAATAATTGAAAAGTAAGGGCTGTGATTTGTTCTTTCAGGAATAATTAGCAGTACATATCTAAAAGATGCATTAGGCAACTCTGCACACTTTTTTCATCAGAATCTATTGTATGTTTTATCTATTTATTTACTCACAGAAGATATGTCGGCTGATGCCTTTTTGCTTTTCTTTTTTTTCTTAAGACCAGCAAGAGTGGATGTACTGGGATTAATTTGAGCATCATTGGATGTGGATGGGAAAATTCTAAGATAATAATTGTCTTGAGTTAGAAACTAATATAACGATTACAGTGATGTTCAATAGTTATATTTATTATTTTATCTGTTAATTTATTGGAGCCATTTATTTGTGGACCAGCTTCTAAGATTCTTTCATCCCTGAAGTCTTATTAAGAACTCTTTACTATGATGAATTACAAAAACTATCCAGGATTCATATATTTCATGCTTGGATGGTTGCAGACACATTCTTGCTTGTGTTGCATATGTATATGATCTTTTATGTCCTGTTTCATTTCTCCTGTATACTTGCCTATTACTAGTCGCCCCATTTCTAATGTGAGCTTGACAGGGTTTTGGGTGTGTTTTTTTAATAACTGAAATATCCAGGGGACAAGGCTTGGAAGTTCAGATCCAAAAGGATGTTTCGGTGAGTAATTGTCAATTTATTTTGATCTGGAAAACCATTTCTGCAGTTGTGGTTTCTTTTCTTTCTTTGTTGATGTTGTCTTGTTAAGTTGGAATATTAGCCTAGCAACTGCACACACAGACACAGACTCCCATCCGAAACTACAAACGCACTCGGTAGAGGTAATGGAGAAAATGAAATGCATTTAAATGTGGGTAATCACATGTTAAATATATGAACTGAAGCTGAAGATAATTTAGTGGCTGACTTGGATGTAAGATAACAACTGAGTGAAGAATGGATTAAATAGATGATTCTGAAGCTCTAATATTTTATATCTGATTCTGGGACTTTTGGTGTGATTTCTTTTTCTCTACAAGTTTGTAAGGGTTTTTATTTTAATTTTGAATAAGGTTTTTTCAATAAAAAAAATATCAAGAATCATTTCCTTAAATTCCTCTTTTTTGCTTATATGTACATGATTAACTTTAGAATTAACTCCTCTCCAATAAAAAAAGAATATCATGACATTCCATATACTAGTCGGATATATCTGAAACTGAGAACTTTATTGATTTGAATATGAAAATACATGTCAATTTTTTCCAGAATTGTCTGTGTTTACACATTATATTTTCATTTCAGATGTAGGGCTTCCATCTGGCAAGTCACTCTTTCAACTTCAAGCTGAGCGAATTTTGTGTGTCCAAAGACTAGCAGCCCAAGCTTCAAGTGAAGGTTAGGTTTTATCCTTTAGGCTTCATACCTTGTTTGACCTGCTATCCTTCAAATTTATCATATAAATTTACCATGGGCAGGTTCTGGCGGCTCAGTTTTGATACATTGGTACATAATGACCAGCCGGTTTACTGATGATTCCACACGATTGTTTTTTGAAAATCACAAGTACTTCGGCCTTGAAGCAGATCAGGTGACAAAGCTTCAATTCATCAATTATCTTGATAAACTCCCATCTATTATCTTATCCTTTTTTGCTTAATTTGAAAAAGACGCATTGGATGCAGGTTACCTTCTTCCAGCAAGGCACCATACCTTGTATTTCCAAGGATGGCAGATTTATCATGGAGACTCCATTTAGGGTATATCTTCTCATAAATGAGCTAATTAGAGTCCACAATATGTTTTTGAGCCAATATAGATGATAATATAGTACCCTGGTTTTTTCTTTGGAATCCTTCATAGGTTTTCATGACTTCAATTTTCCTCAAAAGTATATCTTCCCATGTTTTTGATGGGTCTAAATTAACTTTTACTTCTTGATTTTTTTAAAATTAGGTAGCTAAGGCTCCGGATGGGAATGGAGGAGTATATTCAGGTATTTCAAAATCTATTACAACATTTTAAACCTCTTCTCAATTCATTTCCCTGTTTTCTCATTATGATTGGCTGCTTATTGCCTTGGTTTTATCTTAACTGGTCTTCAGCGCTGAAATATTCAAAATTATTAGAGGATATGGCCTCAAGAGGAATCAAGTATGTGGACTGCTATGGAGTTGACAATGCACTGGTGGATTTTCTCTTTCAGCTCCTTCAGTCCTTCAGTTCTATAAATTTCCATAGGTTTTCATATTTAAAGATGTAGTGTTTTGTGTAATGAAAGCAGGTTCGTGTGGCTGATCCAGTTTTTTTGGGATATTTCATTGATAAAGGTGTAGCGGCTGCAGCAAAAGTTGTCCGTAAGGTGTGTAATCTTCCTGTATGATGAGAATATCTTTGATAAAAAGGGTTCTGCTCTACAAGTCAACAGGAGGGGTTATAAAAACGAAAGGGATCGAGTAAACAACTAGGATGAAAAAGTTACTAAAGAATGGAGAGAAAATTGCAGTTTGCAGTGGTTGAATGCATTGATCTAGAAAATTTAGAAGCCAATTTTCTTATCATACTTTTAGTCAAATGTCGGATTTGGTGTTTTTTTAGTATAACAGAAATTCTCAAAATTAGTGCAGCTTAACAGCTATAAGCTATTTGATTGCAGGCATACCCCCAAGAAAAGGTTGGTGTTTTTGTAAGGCAAGGTAAAGGTGGACCTCTTATTGTGGTTGAATACAGTGAGCTGGATCAGTCACTGGCTTCTGCGATCAATCAACAAACTGGACGCCTTCGTTTTTGTTGGAGTAATGTATAGTCTGTTTTATCTTGTGCTTTTAATCTCTCAGATTTACATTATACATATTGTGTTTCCAGACGAAATTTTCAAATTATTGATTGTCAGAAGTTGGCATGAGTTTCTTGGGCTCAATAATGTTTGATGTTATGAATGAGAGATCACAGTATCTGTCTTTTATTGTCCTCATTTTTCTTTTCTATTTAATTGATTTTATTTCAATAGTTTCAATCAGGTTAATATTTGGTTGAACGAGACTTATATAGATGATTTCTGGAATTGCATGAGCTGATGTTCCCATGCTTTAGAATTGGCAGTGTCTAGTTAGATACTCTAGGCAAGAAGTGTACATATTTACTTGAAACATGGCAGTGTGACTTCTATGAAACTTTGCTTGTTATTAGAAGTGGAGTGAACTATTGAAAATGGTTCCAAAAAGCAATCGTACATATTTGATAATGGTATTTCATCATATTTCAGTTTTCATTATGGGTTGCAATGTGCTTTGATAGGAAATGAATTGATCATGGTTTAGCATTCTCTGAACGCTGTCTTCCTGAAGCTGACACTATCATGACTACTTTTTTTCAGGTGTGTTTGCACATGTTCTCTTTGGATTTTCTAAACCAAGTGGCAGATGGCCTTGAGAAAGACAGCATGTCAGTGACTTTTTCTCTTGCATAAAGTGTGGTTGATTAAGATTCAGCTATTTCTATGAGATATGTCTATTATTTCCTCCATTGTAGTTGCATGCTTTTTTTAACGCCACTTTCCTCTAGCACGATTTTGTTGATTAATACTCACATTGGAAACATACAATAGCAAGCAAGGACTCCACATAGTTTTGTGTGCAGTTTATATTTCCTGCATCATTGACATATTTTCTATATGTATTCTTGTTCAATATGGATACTGCTTCAGCTTTTCTTGCATTCCCTTTTTAATCTGTAGATTTTGTGAAATAAATTGGTAGAAAACTAATCGCAACTTTGCTTGGATTGTTTGAGAGAAACAGAGAAGATGTTACCAACGTGTATCCTTTAATTCACTTGATTCTATCACACTCTGAATTTTGAGAAGAATATAAAATATTAAGCTTATATGGCGGGGTTAGGCAGGGGATATACAAACCCCTGCGAGTGAAAAAAGTGTAGGACTAGCTGAGCTATTTTCTAGTCTTTAAGAGATTATATCCTACCGTCAATGTATACAATCAATATTCTGTATATGGTTTTTCATGTTAGAATAAGACAAAATGATGATGATGATGATGCAGAACTAAGGTCTAAGATTCAACCTGAACTTAGCTTTAAATACGAATATTTTGAATGAATGTAATCTTATTAATCATTTTGAGCACCTTCATTGTGAATGCAGTTACCATCTAGCTGAGAAAAGAATTCCTTCTATTCATGGTGGTACGATGGGATTAAAACTAGAGCAATTCATATTTGATGCATTCCCATATGCTCCCTCAACTGCTCTTTTTGAGGTGATTTTGTTTACAATTCCTGCTTCATCAAACCTTATTCTTTTTTTACTTTAAAATTGTTATAATACAAGTGCAGGTACCACGTGAAGAAGAATTCGCACCTGTAAAAAATGCCAATGGATCAAATTATGACACTCCTGAGAGTGCCCGGCTGCTTGTTCTTCGACTGCATACTCGCTGGGTGGTTGCAGCTGGTGGCTTCTTAACACATTCGGTGCCTTTATATGCAACTGGTAATTTCATGCTTTATTTTGCTTGCTTTAATCACAGTAATGTTGTGAAAATTAAGCGAATGCCTCAATATAGAAATAGGAATAGAATATAGATACATCATCGAGGACCTAAAGATCATTTCTTCTTCGAGTGAATGGAGATTAACCAGAAATAAAGGTTCCTACTAGCTTAGTACTATCTTCTTTTGTTTACACTAGGGACGAGATTTATTCATGCTCAACCATGTGTGTTACTCTTAATTCGTTTCTTTTTAGCCAGTAACAGGGGTTTCCCAGCAGAAAGGAAGACCACCTCACATCATGTCAGTCTGACCCTTCCGAGTGATTAATGGGATGTGATTTGAAGTACAGTTTTTCATTTTAAAATTAAAAACTTGTGCAAGTTGTCCATATTTTATGAATTCACTTTTTGAGTCCCGCTCTATGGCATTTTCGAAAGATTCCCCCCCCCCCCCCCGGTGCAAGTTTTGTGGAGAACTAAGATCAGCGGAGGGTGGAAAAGAGCTGAAGTTTCATCTTTCAGATCACTGTTCCATCTGCGAAGAAGTACTATCAATTTTTTTAATTTTTGCCTGCTTGCTCTGATACAGGTGTGGAGGTATCACCAACTTGCTCTTATGCTGGAGAAAATTTAGAAGCCATATGCCGAGGAAGAACATTTCACGCACCTTGTGAGATTACATTCTAGTTAAATTTATATCCAAATATGCTTGATGATTTGTACGGCTCCCATTGGAAAGAGGTTATCCATCCCATGCATGTGTTCTGGTTGATTAGCGAGAGATGAGAGTTCCAGGTTTTGTATTATGTCAAAAATGGTGCAATTTGATTCATGTATATCATCCAAGTTATTGTTCAGCATTGATAATCTTCTTCTCTCTCTTTTATTTCCAACTAATTCTCATGTGTCTGTTGTCATGATGAATCTACCATACATCTAACATATTTACACCTCCTTCATCCGTACTCGGCAATTTTTCCTTCTTCATTTGTAATTTCATAGTTGTTACCTTCATCCACATCCAAGGGCCTATTCTCTTCCACTCTATCATTATATGCAGTATGCATTTTTTTCATACTACAATGATGTCCATGTGCATACTTCTCCTCACATCTAAAATATCGCCCCAACCTTTTCCTCTCCTTATATAAAGTGTTCAGAGTTTTGTTTTGAAGCAATTTTTTATTAGAAAAGCCTTCAGTGGTGGTTTAGTTGGTTGTCGATCCATGCTATATGAGAAGGAAATTCTTAGATTGAATAGGCTCTTCTAATTCATGGCATTATTAGATTCCTTATGCCACTTGACTTGTTCAAAAGCTTATATCGATATTATAGGTTTAGAATCTTAAGCTTTGCCCTTGTATCCTTGTGAAGTGTATTAAAAAATCATTTCGTCTAAAAATTTAAATTGTTAAGTGAAGCTCAAAAATATAATTTATATTATTTTCTAATACACATTCTTAAGTGGAAAAAAATTTGGGCTTAAAACTTGTACAAGTCCATATTATCTTGGGCTTGATTTTTATCAAATATAATGAAAGTTATGATATTCAAATTCATGACTGTTGGGTTAACAAATATTTTCATATAAAACTTGAAAACTTGAAATTTAGTAGAATTTTGATAAAGAAGAATTCAAAGAACTTATTAAATGTTTAAGATGAACAAATCTTTTCATATATGCATGCACCCTTTTGCCTTGTGCTATCTTATTCTCTCTATTATGGATTCTTATACACAAATCCCCAATGAACTCCTCCCAACTTGCCAAATTTTCTCCTCCATAAAATAACTTTTTAATACTGAGTCTTAACCTTGCCATCAAGGTATACTGATTCTATCTCAACCCACTATTGTATTGGTATATGGTTTAGTTTCAAGAATTTCTTTTATTTTCGTGTCCAGCTCTAGGGTTTTATCCATGTAAATTTAGCATATCAATTCTTGGCATCACTATATCATGTCCGTCTACGATATACCTTGACAATCATAACAATCACCTAATTGAGTCTCCTCATGGACTCATCCTCTGACTTGGAATAATACCTTCATTTGGGGTGTTAACTCTAACACTTGTTCCCTGTAGGGTTAGTGTGTTACATTCATATTTCCAGGGTAATACAAGCAATGGTTAGATCAGCAAGCTAGTTCAGGATGTAAATTTGCTGCTTTCTTTCAATGTATAAGAGAAGGAGAGAATTAAGAATGGTTGTAATATACCATGTTGATTGCATCATAGAAGGAAGATAAAAATAGCATACCTATGAGCCAAATACGCTACAAGATGCCACCAATGGTGGTTTGGTGAAATGTCTAGAATTTGATTTCGCGCGGCCATTTAAGCATTTGAAAGGCACATCAATCATCCTTTTCACATTTTCTTGAACTTGGCTCTGGATGTGCTCCAGCTTTGGTCAACAAGAAAGAATAACATATTATGAAAGTTCTTATGTAACTCAAACGTTAATCCTGTGATGTGAAGGCCTGTCGTCCGAAATACCTGTTGTCAATCAAAGAAAGGCAAGAACAGCTTCAAAAGAAGTTCAAGTTGCGGAGCTTACTCATGAAGGATCCAATTTGGAGGGAGTTATTGAAGCAACTGACAAGAAAATACGCGAGTAAGAAGAGAGACGAGCACAGGTCATGGTTTTGCAAGTCTAGCTGCTGTTCCTAATGTTCTTCTTTTTTCAAACTAACAATTTAAATAGAATTTTTCGTGTTTAGTCTTTGTTAAAAGTTTAGAATTCTTTTAGTGCTATGTTATTTGTTTCTTTGTGAGACGGGCTAGGAGTTATTTGTATCTTTATATTTTATTTTATTTTATTTTGTGCGATTTACTTCCATGAATTTATGCTTTATTTATCTTTCATGCTTTGTTTAAATATTTCCTTTAATTTTTTTTTTATGTAAGGAAATCCCTCAAAAAAAACATTTTATAAGCCCAGATTAGTAAATAAAATTCCGGTTATTCCAGGCTTTTATAAAGAGTGCATGACTTGAACTAAAATATTGTTGTGTAGATCATAAATTTTCTATCATCACATCACACCTCTTAAAAGTTATATTTCCTTGATGTTCTTTTGATTTATGTATTGCTTTTACTTTGTTCTTTTGATTTATGTATTGCTTTTACTTTGATTTCAATCTAATGTTTTCTTGTGATCTTTTATATCTGCTCGCTCAATGTGAACTTCTATAGTTAACTTGAAATAATTCTTCATGATTTATTACTACATGAATTGATGCATAGTTTCTTATTAATAGGTCAATTTGACTTGTAGCTTATGTAAACTATGATAATCACCATGACCCATTTTTATGATATTTTAGTAAATAAGGACATCTAAAGACTACTCATGCCAAGTTTTTCTTTAGGGTATGCTCCAATGGATGGTCTCAAATCATTTTAGCAACAACGATTTTAGATATAAAATCTTCAATTACGCGCATAAACACACTTCGATATCGCGGGACAAGCGGTGGAAATTATGTTAGTGAAAAATAGATGAATCGGTCAAGTTAGTAACATCAAAGCTGTTAAGAGAAATCCCCAGTTCATAAGCCGCTTCAAAGCTCAAATCTCAATCTTGGCCGATTCTTGTTATGGGATTAGTTCCACAGGCAGTAAACCCCATCTCCTAGAAGTAGCCACTCAAACATCATATTCAATGGAGCGCTATCACTACAAGTACCTGGCTCTTTCTCATTGAAGTTAAGACACTTTGGAGGAGGGTGGAGGATTGCAGAGATAACACAAAACAGAAATAGATACTGGATATCCATATAAAAGACGCATAGTGAAAAACAGTATGCAACATTCTAGCGTGATTTATTTCCATTTATCGATAAGAAATGATTCTGGCCTGATTTCGGTTTCTTTTATTAAAAAAATGTAACAATAGAGGAAGAAAATGGAATTAAAGAACATTTGAAGCCGCACAGTTAACGTTGTCCACCATAAAAAAAACTCGAGTCACACACCTATCGAGCATTGTGTATCAGAATGTCAAATTTCAAGCGCTCACGGATGGACTCTGTCAGGGAGTGAGGACCAACAAATCCACAATTGAAATTCGGTGAACGCATGAGAAATGGAAGTTTCTGAAGTACATAATAACTGGATCTAGAAAATTCCTGAAGGTAAACACATGGCTTCCATTCATTCCAGCACGACTTTGGCCCCAATAGCTTTCATCTTCTCAATTATTTGTTCACCTTCTTCCTTTGATACTCCTTTTTTCAACACTGCTGGTGTCTTCTCCACCAAATCTTTTGCTTCCTTAAGGCCCAAATCAGTAAAACTCCTAACCTCCTTAATTACCTTAATCTTTGAAGCTGCTTCAAAGGACTCCAATTTTAATTCAAAAACAGTCTTCTCAGCTTTCTTCTCTTCTTTAGCAGCAGCAGCTGCTGGTGCCTTCATTGCCATTCCAGCTAATCCAGCAGCACCGCCCTTCAAAACCCCAATTGTTGGTGGTTCTGTCATTTTCATCCTTTTCATTATAATGGTTCCCAGTTCAGATATTTCCATCAGCGTAAGCCCAGCAATCTCATCAACAAGCTTGAAAACACGCTCTGTTGGAGGACTCCGATGCTCTGTAGGATCAAAAGTAGCTGGATCATAATCAGTTGGGAGCCTCCTCTGATCAATTTCCACCTCTTCTTCATCTTCCTCCTCAACTTTCCTAGCAGCTTCAGCGAAACCCCGAGATAGCACAGCATTGAAATTGAATGGCACTAAAGGAGGGATTGTGGGTTTTGTAGAAAACCCATTGGGTAAACAATGCCTTAATCTTGAAATCAAGCTCATTTGGAAAGTTTTAACTCCTACCTTCTCTACTTTTATTGGCAAACAAAAATCTACAAAACACTCATTTTTTCAGCTTCTCCTTGACAAACTATATGGCCTGAAATCCCCACAAAAAAACAAAACCAAAACCAAAAATATAATTACAAACAGTAACAGATAAGCAGTCCCCAAAGCATAAAGAACAATAGCTAAAATTTAAGGTTGAAGATGAAAGTCTTGTGCTTTTTGCATTAGAAGAATACTAAAGCTTTACCAGTCACACAGCAATCAATGGCTTTTATTGCATAGAGAAAAGCTGAAATTTATCAATTTATCATTTCCCCGATAACCCCACATAAATTGTAAAAGCAGAGATTAACGTAAAATTTCATGAACAGAAAGCTGTATGTTAGGAGAGACCACCTAATTTAGACGAAGTATAATCATTGTTCAATCAGATTTTGCTGCAATTAAGTAATAACTTGTATAGATCCAGAGAGAGAGAGTACCTGAGAGTGTGAGCTGTTAAAACCCTAGTGATTAGTGAAGTGCAGAGAGAGAGAAAGGAGAGGGTTTTTTGCAAACTATGGTGAGCGGCTGAGGAGAGCTCTCGAGTTCGAATCCCTTGAGAAGAACTTCAAAATTTCGGCCAAGTTATTTGACCCTCCCAGTTTTTCAAGTGTTAAATATTTTTTTATTTTTTAACATCTCCGTATTAAAAAAATAAAAATTAACTTAAAATTTAAAAAAAAAACAAAAACAAAACAAAGTAGAGAAATTAAAAACATGATTAGAGCACTAAAATGTACACGACTGCTGCTGAAGTGCTAGCGGTCAGGGTTTTTAATTTTATATTTATATTAAGTTTTTTAACTGTATCGGTTTGGTTTGGATTAATTAGTTTTTTTCTTATAAAATTAATATCGAACTGAATTGGATATTTTTTAGAATTTTATAATCAGTTTTTTTATTGATTTGGTTATCTTAATTATTTTTATTTTGGTTTTCTCAATTTAATCGGTTGTCAATTTTTTTGCTTACCCTTAATATTAGCAACTACAGACTCGAATATAATATCATAGGAGGAACAATTATCTTAGTTCTAAGCTCTTACCATTGTGTCATCTTAGATGGATTATTAAAAGTTATTTTAGTATTGAATGACATGATAATTTTATATTAAAAAATTTTATTAATGGAAAAAAATAAAATAAAAAAATAATGATTAAATTTTATATCAATAATAATTGATAGTTTTTTTTCCGTGTTTACAGTTGACATTTTTCTTCCTATATATTTTTTATTTTCTTTAAATTGCATATTTATGTGTGCTCAAATTGTTGAAAATTATTTATAAATTGAATGACACATGGGGGAATTTTTAATTATGGTAAAATATATAATTATATATAAAAAAAACAATGATTGAAATTGAAAGCCTTTTCCAAGTTTATTATTCATGAGACTTATAAATATACACTTTTGCATTTTAATTTTAAATTCACATGAATTTCTCTTATTGATTATAAAAAACAAAATTAAGAGAACAATGAGCAACTGAGAACCTTTTCTCTATATTTATTATTCATAAGGCCCATAAATTTACACTTTGGGTCTCACACTTTTAACTTTCCTTTAAAATTGGTATCTTCTATTTTTTTTTTTTATCATATCAAAAACTTCGGTTATTTTACATTTCAGTTCTTAAATATTGAGAGAGAAAAGAAAAGTCAAGCTTAAAGAAACATATAGCTTTCAAATACTTAGATTCTTATCACTAGTAATAATTTTGATTTTGGTATTTATATATTTGCTTTTGAGAGAAAAACTCAATAAAGGTGATTTTTGCCTTTATTAATGTTAGAAAAAATGAATTAAAGCTTGGAAACCTTTTTTATTTGATTTGATTTTTACTTTTTAAGGCAATTAAAAATATATTCTATTGTGAGAACCATTAGTATGATTAATCATTTTCTAACATATTTAAACACCAATATTTAATTACTGTTTTGGGACAAAATAGATATTATTACTAAAAAAAAGCTAAAACAAAATAGGTTTTTAAACATTGTTTTACGTTGTTCATCTAGACTCAAAGGCACTATACATTGAAATGCTAAAATTATTATTTTGACCCTTTATTTACTGTATTTTTAGCCGGGGTGTTTTTAGCTTTTTTGTTTCTTGTACACGATAAATTAACCATAATACTCATAGATAAGACAAAAATACACAAGATCCGCTGGGGGCATAAAGGTTATTGTACATATTTTTTAAAATTGCTACATGCACATTTATCTCCATATAATACAAAATTAAATAGTAAAGTCCGAGGTCAGCTGGGTCATTACACACTCTTTTTTTTAAATGATCAAATACGTTAGTACCCCCATATATGACAAAATACAAGAGTTAGGTGTAAGGGTGTACCAATAATTTACTGTTTTTTTTCTGTTGAATTACTGTTAACACATTGTCGGATGCACCGTCCGTTTTTGTTCTCACACATGTTTCAGACAATGCGTGTGGCCTATTCTAGCGTCCAAAAATACCTAACCAACGTCTAGAATAACTTTCACCCATGTTATCTACCTTATAGTGTGGCGCTTATGCTTACACAATGTCCATAGAGGTTTCAATTTGGCAGGTTGAATTTCCCTCTTTTTCTCTCTCCTGCCTGTGCAAGCACACGTCAGTGCCACAATTGATTGTGCATTTTCAGTTTAGTCCTTGATCTTTCAATTGTTTCATATGGTCCTTATTGCTATTATATATGTATTGATCTGCTTTAATTTGGTCATTTTATTGCAATTGATTATATATTGTAGCATTATTTCGGTCCTCAATCTTTTAATTTCCGGATTGGTTTGAAATCTTTAATATTTTTTATATCAGAGTTTTGATTTGTTTCAATTGTATCCTTCCATGCAAATTGATTATAAATCCTTAATATTTTCAATATTAAAGTTTTGATTTGTTTCAATTTTATCATTCTATGCAAATTGATTATATATTTCATTTCTATCCTTATTTTTTTAATTTACAATTTTATTTTAGATTAGTTAATTTTATCGGTCTCATTGTTTAGATTTATTTTACTTTTTTTCTCCAAGTTAAATTGATTATATACTTGTTTTTTTATTCCGGGCCTTCTACTTTTAGTATTTGATTTAATTTTAATTCCTTTATTTTTTTATATATATATTTCTTACATAGTTTCTATTTATGTCCATGTTTATATATACATGCTCTTAGTTTTGGTTTCCATTTTTTTCCACTATTATTAAAGTTTTTTTTATATAATGTTTAAATTTTAATTTATGTTGGTGATCATTTAAAAATTAATATTTATTATTATTTCTCTTTTTTTATTTATTCTTCAAGTCAAATAATTTCTTTAAATCTAATAATATTTATTTTTCTTTTGTCATCTATTTTGTTTTTTAATTGCTTTTTTGTTAATATTGTTAGGTCTTGAATTTTTTAATTATGATAAATAAAACATTCAAAAAAATGATAATTATTATTGTAAGTTTTGTTTTCTTCTAAGTTAGTCTAATTATATATTTTGATATTTATTTAATATTAGCGATATATATATATATATATATATATATATATATATATATATATATATATATATATATATATATGACCTAGGTTTTTTTTTTAAAATTAATATCATTATTCTAAAATACTTTTAATATAATAATATGAGGAATAAATCTTATAAAATAAAAAAAATATGGATTTTTTTAACAATAATTATGGTCTCACTAATTTTTATTATTTCCACTGTTATTAAGGTTATTAGTTTTTCAGTGTTTACATTTTAATTTGTATTAGTAATTATTTAAAAATTGATATTTATTATTTTTTCTCTTTGTTTTTTAAATTATTTTTATTTCTTTTTTGTTATTATTGTTAGGTGTTGAAAATTTCTAATTATTTTAGATAAGACATTCAAAATAATAATAATAATAATAATACTAAAATGTTAATAATTATTTGTAAGTTTTTTTTCCTTATAAATATGTGAGACTTATTATATATTTTGATATTAATTTAATATTAGCGCCTTAGTGAGTGTGTGTGTGTGTGTGTGTGTGTGTGTGTGTGTGACCTATTTATTATTTTTTAAAAATAATAATTTATTATCAGTGGTCTAATTTTTTTATTGTAATAATATAAGGAAGAAATCATAAAAAAATAATAATTTTTTTTCAATTAATAATCACAGTGTCGTCGATAATATGATCAGTAATAATTAGAATATTAATTATGTATATTAATATTTATAATGATATCTATAATAATTATGACAAAAAATCATTGGTCAGTGTTATTTTTTAAAAAAAATAACTTCTAATTGCCCTGTGTTTCATCACAGTTGACACCAAATTTTTTAACATGTAATAAAATTGTTAATAGTCCTATATATATTATTTTTGGAACTTTTTTCTTAAAAAATAGGAAAGACTAATTATATGTTGTGATTTTTTTTTAATATTAATGTCTTAAAATATATATAAAAATAATTGACTTTTCTTTATAAATCTCATATTAATTTAATGTCAGTGCTCTAATTTTTTTAATATAATAATATGAAGAAAAAATAATCTTTAATAAATTTTAGCAATTATATTTTTGTTATCTATCATATAAATTATTCGTCAAATAGTTAAAACATGTCCAACAAACAATTAGTATGTTACAGGCAACAAATAATATATCTTTAGTCAATTTGATTAATTGTGATTTCGCTATCTACCAATTAAATTATTATCAAAGTAGTTAACAAAATAAATCAGTCATTTGTACTAAAATTCAGTTATTATAATTTTACTATTTATTAATGAAAAAAATTATGAAACAAATAAAATATAAACAACAATCAATTAATATATTATACGGGGTACATAACTCATTTCAATAAAACAAAATTTATTTTAATTGTATAATTTATTGATGAAATAAGTATCAAAATAATTCTAACAGTAGTAATATTTAGTCAATTTTATATAAAAAAACATGTTTATAATAAATTCTATAAATTATAATTTTATGAATTAAATATTAAAATAATTAATTATAATATATATGAAATTAGTGAATTTTTTATATATAAAAAACCTAGCGCGCCACGCGGGTGAGCTCGTGTATAATAAAAACATAAGAATCCCATTTTACTTTATATGTTTTGAAAATATATAATTTCACTCTAATATTATCCTAATATCCTCGTCTTTTTTACCGAACATGTTGTTGGACTTGGAACACAGAGCAACTGATTGGAATACGAAACACGACTGAGGAAAGTAAGGAATTCGAAAAGAGAAAAGACATGGAGGTAATGATGATGATGTCACAAACAAGACCGTTCCCAGCTGTCTCTATCCTCAAACCCACGTTGGCAAACGCAACATCTCAAAGAAATTTCAAGAACCCAAAAGCTCTGAACCTCAGGGCATCAATTTCCAACCCTAATTTTCCTCTTGCAAGCAGAATTATGGTTACAAGTAAGTTCCTTCTTTGACTGTTAAGTCTTTGTGGGCGTCGTTGGATTACTTTTCTTTTGCAGTTTCTTGTTTATTGGAGTGAAAAAAATATATGTTAAAATAGATAATTGAATAGACTTTTCTTCCGGAAGCTTAATAAAGAAATCAAATTGTTTGCTTGCTTTTGAGCACCATCAGTAATTATCTTCTGCTACTTTTTTCAGTTCCAATTAGGTGATATTGAGAATAGTTCCATGGTCTGATAGGTCCAATGAAGGCTCTTTGTTTGGTTATTTTAAGCAAAAAGTTGGATTTTTCAAGTTTGCTTTCAAACAGAATAAAAGGTTTCCCAAAGGTGACCGAGGTGCAGTTGCTCAGGCGATGAGATGAGGCCAAATACTATATTTTTGCATGATTAACAGTGGCTGAATAGTATTGAAGTTATTTGAGGCTTTGATCATCTAGTCTATACAATCTAAGAATACATGATGAACAAAAAGTTGTTGGGTAGCTTGATTCCTATGTTGCTTAGGCTTCAATTGTGTGAGCTTTAGTTGTTTTGCTAGCTTGGGAGGGGAAGCTTTTGAATGCTGACATTAATCTTTACAGGAAGCAATCCTAGGAACACCCACGCCTTGGTAATGTTGTCTGTGGAGGTGAAAAAATAAAATATTCCAAGGTGCTAGCTTTACCGCTAATGCAGGAAGAAGTTGAATCATTTTGCAGGCCAATGTGCTTGTATTGGTTTAAGAAGATGGAATTCGTTGCACTTGCTGTTCTTATGATGGTAAGAAACAGCAGAAGTTTTCAAAAAAAATCCCAAGGAAAATGATAGCTAATGGAGTCTGTGAAAGAAAATGATAGCTAATGGAGTCTGTGAAAGGTATAAGTTTGAGATTGTTATACTGGGAAAATGAGTATCAAGTGGAATAGGGTTTGATTCTCATAGAACCTGCCCATGCTATTTTATGAAAAATGATAACTAATGGAGTTTGTGAAAGATATAAGTATGAGTTTGTCATGCTTGGAAAAGTGATTATCATGGAGAATAGGGCTTTCATTATCATAGAATCTGCCCATGCTCTTCATGAAAAAAAAAGGTCTAAGTATCAGTGGAAGCCATCATCATATTATGCCAGGACTAGGTCCTTTACTGTTTGCAGAAGGGTGTTTTGGGTAATTATAAAGAAAGTCCTGTCAGTGACTTTGGAATGATTTTTCAGCATTACATCTGAAACAGATTGGTCTGCAGCAAGTGCTTCCATTCCCTGCGTAAGACTGTAACATGTTCGTATTTGGCAGGCTTAAGGGCTGACTGAGCTAAGGTGCTCCTATGGGCTATTGCTTGAAAGTTAATCATGTAATCTGTGCAATTAACCGAGGTTAAAGATATTAATGGCTCAAATAATTGGGCTTAAATCACAGAGTTCCTGATCACAAAATCATTGACTCTTATTTATCATAGTTCTGTAAGGATGAATGCTATCCATGTAAACCAGTCCTAGTCAGCTCAGAATTGGTTATCATGAATGGTACAAAGAAAATATCGATGCCGATGTGCATCTTTGTTGAAGGTTTTCTAAAATTTGCATTTCCTTTATTCCTGAAAATGTTGGAAAACTAATTTTCAAACTTTGAGTCCAAACAACATTAGCTTGTTTTCTTTGCCTTATAACCATCATTGTGGCTTCTATAGGGAGAAAAGATATTTCTGACAATCAGGTTTTCCTTCTAGAAGCGGCTTTCATCTGCTGCATGAAAATGTTTAGCTTTGTTCGAAAACAAATTTTTTTTTCTTCAAATGGAAATCTTACGTCTTCAGTGTTCAGTTTCAAATTTGTTTCACCTAATTTTTGCAAGTCTAATGGTCTTTTCTTCTCTCTCCACATCTAGAGTAGCGGGGAAAATGCTCACAACATGGGGTTTGGATTTTTATTGGTCATCCTTAGTTGACTCTGGCAATTCAAATTCAAAACAAGGAGACGACTTGGAATGACAATCTAAATGTTGGTGACTTTGATATCTTCTGAGGTAGTCACCTTGTTGTCGTGCTCACAATACTCTCCTCTAGCATTTGTCTTAAGGGGCAGCATGTAGAATACCTTTTCAAGCTTACAATAACCTGTTTCAGAAAACTACTAATAATGTCCCTTTTTAATGTCTTACTCGTATCATAACCAAGAACCCATGAATACCAAGTTCTGCCCTTGTTTATCTCCAACTTGTTGTGAAGGTTTGCAAATGCTCAATTAAGCTCACACTTGGGAGTCTCAAGGTGTCCAGCCTCTAAACTCATATTCTTAGGTGAGAGTTAAGTGTCATGGTATAAGTCAACTGGGATGCCTTTTCTTCATGTCTCAATTCCTTGGTCAATATATAATGCTGCTCCAAATACAATCAATCCATGCACCTTTTGAATTAGCATGGAGAAGAGAAAAACTATTTAGATGGTCCAAGCACTTTCTTTCTAGTGGAACTCTTGTGTGTATTCTTTAATTTTGGTATTTGAAAGAATAGAGAAAGTCTACAAGGACAATTGATAAACCAATAAGATGGCATTTTTTACTATAGAGTTGTGCTTAGCATCAAGGGTTTCATATTAAGGATAATGGACTATTTGGACAAGGGTTTCTACGAGTCTAGCCAAAAAATAAAAATATCATTGCAAATAATTTTCTTGTTTGTGAGTGTGGTTGTTTGTTTGCATCTTTATTTAGCATCAATGAGATGGTCAAACTTCTCATAATCTTAAAGGGCAGGTTTTTTTTTTTTTTTGTTTAATCTACTTTGAAGTACTGGTTATGAGTTTTGACTTTCAGATTTAGGACACTCCATCAGTGAAGCTACCTTGCAAAAGGAATTTTCAGATTTTGGTGAAATAGCTGAAGGTAAATACGTCTTTTTTTTCTTCAAAAAATAGGCTTAAATTGGAAGTTTTATAATAACCTTTTACATAACCTTTGATTTGCAATCTATGACAGTGAAGCTTGTGAAGGGTGAAGCCACTAAAAGGTCTAAACCTTACGCATTTATTCAATACACTTCTCAAGATGATGCCATCCTTGCCCTGGAAAATATGGACCATAAGGTTTGGGACAATCACGTTGAACTTGTCTTTTCAGGAACTTTGAAGTTGGAGAACTCATGTTGTTTTAACCTTTTATCATCAGACTATTGATGGCAGGTTAATTTTTGTTGATCTTGCCAAACCTGGGAAAGACCGGTTTAGAGGAAACCTGAAAACTTGTGGACCTCCAAAGAAGCAGCATGTGCAGGATATACAAGATGAGGTTGCAGATTGCTGGTACTGATTGAGTTCTCTTTGATACATTGCTTAAATCAATTCAAACCAGAGATGTTGTAAACAAAGGAGTCAAAATGGAGCACTTTATTCAAGTAGAATTGTATCAATACTATCTCCGCAAACAAAAACAAATCATGCACACAGCGGTGAAAGTGGCATGGATTTGATCAACTAGATTGGCTTCAAACCACATTACATCTCTAAATCATTGTAAATCATCGACGCTGGTGTGCGTAATATTTGTCTATAGAACTGTGCTAAACAGAAGCAATGCAGCATTGCCTGGAATCAGACAAGTCATGGACTCAAGGACTACGGGGCGCAGAACAATCAGAAGTGCAACATATTGTGGAATTTGGCCTCTGATTTATTCAGATCAAATTTTATGTTGAAGTACAGTGATTTGATGTTTTAGATAAATTTTCCTGCTTCTCGCTACCACTTGTGGCACAACTACCACCATTGTTTGTTTCGTAGGTGTATTTCGCATCTCTCAAGTGAAGCAGGTTGTGTGTTTGTTTACCAGCGTGCATGAGAATGGACCATTGAATGCTCTGTAAAATTTATGATCTAGTAAAGAACAGAAAGGAGTTATATATGATACATTGGTATAGACGATGACTCTCTTTGGTGCTGGGGCTACACCGCTGCCTGCACCCAAATTATTATTTTCTGCATTAAATATTTAATAAAAGCAAACAAAATATTATCAATATTTCATTTTTATATTTAATTTTCTTGTTTATTTTAATAAATAAAATAAAATATTTAAAAAAAAACTGAATTTAATAAAGAACTATAAATAAACAAAAATCAATATAACGCTGGTTAATTTTTTAAATAAGTAAAAAATTATATGCTAAGTGAATTAAAAAAATTAATGGCGTTTGATCTCTAATTTGGTAAACAATGAAGTATGAAACTGAAGAAAAAAATCATAATGCAAGTATGTCATGTTTATATTTAATCAATTAATTAAATTTAAAAACTATATTTATTTTTAAAAAAATTAACAAATAAAAAGATATAGGATAACTGGTCATTCTCAAAATAAATAAAAAATATCATAGGAAAAAAAAAACAGGTCCAATCTTAAATGTTGAAGATGAAATTCTATAACAAAAACATAAGCTTAAAATAAATAAGGGGGGAAATCAAGCAAACTTGAATGGTTTGAATTAATATCTAAAACTTGCTTGTGAAAATAAAAATAAATCATGGTGCTATAAAGTATAAAGAAAACAATATATACGAACATAGTTATGGCTTTATCCGTTGTTAATTGCAGAAATGTGATATATTCAAAGAAAGGGTTGAGTAAAAGCAAAATTGAATAATTACAAGTGGTTGATCTCTCCAACCATGCTACTCTGATCAACCTCTACTGAAACAACTGCATTGACGACCTTGTTGCTCTCCACGACCACCATATTATGTGATACGTTGGTCACTGCATGCACCACATTCTCTGTCGGTACACCTTGAACATAAAAAGAATACTGAAAATTACTAATTTTGTCAGGGAATATCAGCACTGACGAGAAATCCGCCACCCACTTAGTTCCATTTCCGGCCACAGTTAGTTTCCCCACAGTTGATTTCAAGCTCATGCTCCTCACATTGTTACGTTCAATCACCACCTGATCAATTCTGGTAAAATTGCCATCTAATTCCACTATCGGGTTCAAATTCCTGCCTTCCCCTTTAAACATGTTGTCCACAATGTTTAATCCAGAAATTTTGCCATTGATTGACTGCAGAACTATATAGGCATCTCCGATGAACAGCCCATTTGTGACTTGAACTTGAATTGGGTCTTCCATTACAATATTAGTGAAATCCAAGTAACAATTATTAATCCTTGTTAAAAATGCAGTTGGTTTTACTATAATCCCGACGCCACCAAAAACATTAGCCTTGTTGTAACAATGCACCCCTGTCAGAATATTTGCCTCTCCTCTTAGCAGAACACCAATGGCTGCTGAGAAAACTACAACATCAGTGATTGAATTATCATTACTTTCAAGATCAATGGCAGTGCCTGAAAATTTATTCTCATTTTTATCCCCGCCAACTGTTGGATGCTGTCCGAGGAAGGAGCTTGATATGAAGGTCTCATGGCCTTCTCTGACCAAAATCCCTTGTGTTGTGAAGTGTATAAAGAAGCAATTATTGATGCGAGTTCTGACTGAATCCAAAGTGAAGATCCCTCCTCCTCTATAGCTTGAATCGAAGAGAATATCCCTGAAGGTGATGTCTTCATAGTAAACCTTTTTTTTATGCATCCTAGACTTTGGTGACCATAGCTCAATAAGATGCCTATCACCAGGAAAGGTTTCCGATGCTCGCAATGTCCCTCTTTTCACCTAATTGTAGAGTAGGGTTCGTGCAATATCTAAGGTTAGAGATTCGTAATTTATATATACACTGATACGAATTATCCAAAACTTAATTATAATTTATGCCAAGAGAAACAAATCTATCTTCTGAGGGCAGAAGAGTTTAGACTTGACAAGAAAACTTGCACGGTTCTTGTTCAATCTCTTAATTAGCAAGCGAAGAGTTTTCAGGGTGTAAGGTTAAATAAATCTGTTCCACCTTCCTCCCGTTTCAAATTTAAACTAAATTTATTTTCTCTAGAGAAAAACATTGTTCTGATGAAATAATTGAAGAGGAGTACTAACCACAATGTTGCCTCCGCCAGAAGGAAACCTAATGGGTTTGCTGATCTTGTAGTTTCCACCTTGCAAGTCAATCACAACACCACCCAGGTCATGGACATCAGGCAGCAATTCTAGCCCGTTTTGCACTTGAAAAGCGTCGTATAAAGCGTTCTTTATGGCATCACTACTCTCTCGTGCGCCGGTTGGATCTGCTCCATACCCGATTGGATAAAATACTCTCCCTATACTCTAACAATTCAATGAAATCCTATGAGCATTTACATTTGATCAAATAAAATCCTGATAAAAAGCAATATCTGCGTACACAAGCTTTCACATGTCTGTTACTTGTATATGAAGTCGATCCATGCATGGTCACTGTAATACCGAAAGAAAGTCTCACCTTTTTGGTGATTGGTGCCTTAGGAAATGACAAGGTAGCATTAGCAGGATGGTAGCCTTCCATTTCTCGCAGCTTTTTGTGGAATTTTATCATCGTCTGTCGCGTGATGGAACAAGCTGCACCTTGTACAAGAATTAATAAAATAAAACAGCATGCTGAGAAAGGTTCCATAGTCTTAAACTGATGCCGCTTCGAGGGAGGTCATCGGCTTATATTCTATGTTGGCCGATCTGCCAGCATAAACTCCTATGAAAGGAAATATAATATACAAGTTAACGTACAATTCTTTAGCCATTTTAAGCAGAAAACATGGAAAGATGTTGAAATAGAGAAAGAAATCTACAAGGGAGAAAGGGAGAGAATTACACAAACAAGTCGGAGGACGATGAAGCTCTAAGTTTTTTTATTTATTTCTATCAGATCTAATTTTGGAACTCGCAAATGGAGTCCGCAAGTTTCTTGTTTCTTCTATTAATTTTTACTACTCGTTCATAATGCTAGCATGAATCACATCTCAATGCCATCATACCTGTTACAAACCTTGTTCTTACAACGAGAAGAGAAGTAAAGCGCTGTGAGCGTAAGACATTCAATGATCATAATTACCATGGTAGTTTAGAAATTGGCATTAATTTCAAGGCTACTTAATGCCCATTTTTTTTATTTCAAATTTGGTCTATAAAAAAATACTAATTGGCATTAATTACTTGTGGCTGTTGGGAACTGTTTTTTTTTTTTTTTTTTTTAATTTTTCCTTTTGCATTTTTGAGCAGTTGAGTTATTAATTCGGTTTGGTAAAAACCAGTCCTCTTGCTCCCCCGAGCTACATTACATGACACCACAAGAAGAATTTTAAGTCTGTTTCTAATGTAAGAGACAAGTAGCATTCTAGATATATATTTTCATGTCTTGTTATTTTTCTAATTAAAAAAAATATATGTTATTTATGATCTATAAAATAAATTAAAAAAACATTGAAATCATAATTTTAAAAGACAAGTCTCATATTCTATCAATTTTCACTTTCAACCATTCCAACATGATTATTTTGAGATAAAAATCTATTTGATATAAACTCGATTGTGTTAGATCTCTCGCAGAATATCAACCTACCAAATATCAAAAGAAGAAAATCTCAAACGAGAGAGATATAATTTGTCTAAGACAACCTATAATTCTGTCAATAGACAAGGTTTGTGAAGAAATAATTGAATTTGCTTCCCAAATATCCTAACCAAAATGGAAATTATTGCTTTATATGTAAAAAGGTCTTTATTTAAGCAAATTAACTTCACAAAGTTCAAAAGTCAAATCTTGAAGATTTTATGTAAGGCTATTTTTCTTTATTTATAATAAAATAGTTATTGAATTGCTTAAATATAAATGTTCTATTTTGAAAAGAACTTCTATTTCTTTTTTACGAAAATAGACCAATAAGAATATGAGGATTAGTTTTTTATTTTATAAAAGGAAAGAGAAAAAGAGGTGAAGAAGATGATGACTAGAAAGAAGAAAAACTTTAACTTTTTTTTATACCTGAAATTTTGTTCTCATCTTTTCTCTTCGTTAGTGTTTTGATAGTCATACAAGGATAAATTATTTTTCTTGATTTTAGGATACAAAAGCTGTGGGGTTTTAAAAACTTTGATATCTATTTTATATTTTCTTTTAAATTTATATGAAGGGTATTATTGAAGCAATAAATCATAAATATATTATTAAATAATAATAATAATAATAATAATAATAATAATAATATGATTTACTTATTGGTATAGGTGAGGCCATAGGTACTCTTCAATAATAGAGGATCGCCAATTGAATACAAAATTGTGATAGGTAATAGATACCTTAAATTGTTTGGATTGTTTTATTACTAGAAATCAAAATCACTTGTTATTAATTCTTTTAAATTCTAAATTTTGCAATTTCATATCAAGTGTTAGCTAGTTTTCCTAGTTTAGAAACTAGCACTCAATTTTGAGGAATACGAGCTAGTTGTCCTGTTTTGGGAATTAACACCTAGTTTTAGACGATGTGAGCTAGTTGTCTTGGTTTAGAAACTAGCATCCTATTTAGGGTAGTACGAGTGTCTTGGTGTAGGGATTAACATCATGTTTTAGGGTAATGTGATTTGATAATCCTGGATAAGGATTGATGTTTGTTATGACTATATAATTTATTACCCAAGTTGGGCTATAGGATAAATGCCTAGTTCTAGATAGTAGGGTGAATATGGAAGTTAGAATTGAATATTTTAATATACAATGTAACTTTGAATTTAATAAATTTCGGTTTTTTCTTAAATAAGGGTAAAATTATAATATTATATTTTAATATGTGACTTTATTATGTTTTGTATTAAATAATTTCCAGGTTCATCTTAGCAACAAGGAGGTTGTTAGTTATTATAGGATGTATATTGTTATGATATAGTTTGGATTGTATGTGTAGACTTTTGAGAAATAATGTTTTTTGTAATTAAAAAAACATAGAAATTAAGGTATTGTAATTTAACTTAAGAAATATTCTATGGAATATTATATGTCTAGCTTGTTTATTTTGTTTAAAATAGATGCATATTTAATCAACTACTTGTGTTTATATTATATAATTGTTGTTTATAAATATGTAGTGTATTGGTAAGAGTTTTGAAATGTGGGAATAAATAGAATAAAAATATGAAATGATTGTGTTCAGGATGGTTGGACAATGATTTTGTGTTTGATGTTGGTATTGAGATTATATAGGAAACTCTACCAAGTTTTTGTTAAAATAATTTTACTGTAATCTTGAATTGTTCTTATTTTTAAGTTTAACTTCAAGAACAAACTTGGAGGTTGTTACAGTTGATTACATTAAACTTTTTATAATATGCTTATTTTTTTCATTTGATCTTTTATTTTTTTTAAATTATATTTTACATTATCAAGTTTATAAGTTCATAGTACTTTACATCCTTACACTGACATGCTAGAAAGTTATCAACAAAAAATATCATATTATTTAAAGCATTACCATTAAAAAAAAAACTATAAGGGTTTATTGTGTGCATTGTGGCGTATGAGACAACGTCACATGGATTACAATAGTGAAGTGGTAATTTTGCTCTTCACTCCAAATTCATTAAGCTTTATGTGAGTTAGAATGATTCATTATGGTTAAAATATTATTTATAAAGTGGACGAGGGCAATAAGGTATGTACATAAATTTTTAACATAGTAGAATTACTTTATCACTTCTAAAAGAAAAATATTCTAAGTCTCACTCTAGAGGCTTTATTGTCTTTTTAATATTATCTTCAAACATTAAAATGACTCGTTTGACCTTATAATCAAAGTTTTTTATAGCTGAAGTCAAAAGGCCTTTATGTCTTTTCATATTGTTTTTTTTTCTTTTTTATAATAATTAGATTAGTTGAGGGGCTCCTTTGTAATTGACTTTAAATTGACATTATTAAAAAAAAAAAAAAAAAGCATTGCTAGCATGTGCTACACAAGATCTAGCATGTAGATTGTGTCTACAGTCTTTGGACAGTGTAAAAGACATCATACGACGATCATACAGTGGCTTTCAAGATGTCATATGATTCATCTCAACTTCCCCTCTATGATGATGGAATGTGTATTCCTAATGAACCTCTGATTTGATGCATGCAACCCTTCTTTTTTTGTCACTTTGTTTATCAATTTCATTCCTCTTTTATTTTCTTATTTTTTATATCTGGTCCTCATCCTGTTGATTGATATTTTTTTTATTTGACATCATTTATAATTTTTATTATCTCATCCTTGTTAAGTTTTTTTCTAGCAATTTGATCATTATAATTTTAATTTGCTATTTATTTTTCCACAACTATTTTTTTTATTTATTTAAGCTTCAACATCATATTTATTAAATGAGTTGTTTTGTGTTGATAAATGTTAAGTGCTGTTTATGGAAAAACAATATTAAATCTTTAACATACTTTTTTTCCTCCCCCGGAGTATGACATATACTTATTATTTCTTATCATTAATTATTGTCTTTTTTTGCATTATTTGTGATGGTTTTTTATAAAATAAAAAAAAAACTATTTTTATCAAATTAATATGGGCTTATTGAACATAAAGTTGATATTTCATTTTTTTTTTTTACATTTTTAAAAACACTGGTATTGTCTTATTATTATTTTTATATTAGAAAAAAAAAACTTATTTGGCTCACAACATAATACAAGTTACCTATTTAGTTATATTTTATTTAAAAACCAAAAGCATGTACAAATGCAGACTTTCAATTTTATTATTAAACTTATAAAAAAAACTAGCCATCATGCCTAACCACTACTTTTTATTCCTTTTCCTTTTCCTTTTCCTTTCAATCGTTAAGGCAAGTCCAACGCAAAAGGCATACCAAAATGCAAAGTCAAATTTTTTAAATTTTAGCTATTATTGTTCAATTTGATATCTCCAATGAAAGAGACATTCTAAGAGCTAAAATGTCTTTTTCTCCAATTGAGAAAGCATTTCTACAGATGAAATAATGCAAGGCCAAAATAAAAATAGAGCCGTTGCAATTTTATACCATTGCTTGCACTTGTTGCCTTGGATCTGGAACACTTGAGGACTGCACTCGGATTCTCCATCAAATTGAACACATAAATCTTGAATCAGGAAGCCTTACTGGTGGAAGAAGTTCGGGATTATAAATGTGGTTTTCTTGCCACCTATATTAGTTTTCCATGTCACCTTCTAGAAGATTGTTGCGATGGCTGTGAGGATAGTGATAAAATCACCAAGCATTCTCGTCCAAGATTAGAGGAGAAACTAGTTAAGGGGAGGTCAAAATTGTGGAGTTCTATAATAGTGATGGTTAAGGCTATAACAATGTTGTTGATAATTGCAGGAATGGGCAAGAGATGGGGGGGTGTCTGTGCCGTTGGGTTTGTGGGTGGGTGGGGAGTGGCGACACAAGAAGGAGAAGAAAAGGATGGTGTGAGTAGGGTTTTTTAAGATTAAAATGGAAAGGAATGAACGGGTATTCGGGGGGTAGGGTTTTTTATACTAATTATTATTATATTATAATAATTATTAAATATTATTATTATTAATTATTATATTATAATAATAATTATTTTTAATTATAATAATACTAGCTAGCATAAAAAAATAGGGGTATTAATTTGTAATTAATTTGATTAAATTATTTATAATGAAATGTATTTTAATTAATTATATTTGAACTTATTAATTATATGTTAATGTGTTTATTTTGTTTTTTTAAGTTTTTCTAATACTCCAAAACAATAAGTAACGTTAATTAACTTCAAATAAAATAACCATAAAAAAAAACATACAAATTACTTGAAAAACATATAATAAGTAGCTTAAATCTCAAATTTCAAATATTGCGGGTCTTTAAATTATTTTTTAAATTTAAATATAATTAAAAAAGTAATAATTTTATTGTTGGAGAGTTTTTCAAAAACAATTATTTAATTATATAACCTACTCCTATTAATTATATAATTAAACCATATATAAAATCATTGAACTTTATTTTAAATAATATTAAAAAATAACTCTTTAAAATGACTTTTACAATTGGAATATATATCAACAAAAAAAGTCATATAAACACTATTTAAATAGTCATTTTAAACATTTAACTCTTCAAAATAGCTATTGTCATTGGACTTGCTCTAAGAAGCACTCAAAACATAATTGAAGCCTCCTATTACTTTCCATTGGTGCTTTCATCGAATTTGTGAATGTTTAGAAATATGATCGTTGTTATTTTTTAAAATATTTTTTATTTTAAAATATTTTTATTTATTTTTAAAAAATCAGTACATCAAAAAATCTAAAAATACTGAAAATTTTATTTAAAATAAAAATTAAAAATAATTATTTTTTTTAAATATTTTTATAAATACTTTGGATAAACACTCTCAACCATCCTCTTCTTCTCCTTCCTGTAACCACACTTTCTCTCTTTCCTCCAATCTCCATCATAGTTCCAATCACTCCATTATCAATTCAATCCTCCATTAACAACTATGCCGTTTTGTCCTTCGTAAATCACACAAACCTCAATAACACCCCCATCAACCTGATTTGGGAGCTCGAAGAGGAATCTCGACATTAATGGGTTTTTGTTACTGGTAAATAATAGTAATAGAAAAGTTAGTCCCAAATGGGTTATGAGAGTAGCAACTGAAAACGGTGAAAAATTGAGAAGAACAAGCGGGATGGGCAAGGGATGAAATCAGAGGAATTGATCGAAGTTTAGAAAGCCGAAATGAAAAGGGCCCTGGAGGTTTATTTGAAATAGAACTGTAACAAAGATAAAAAATTAATTTGCAGAAGTCATATGAAATAATAATCTTAAAATATGAATTTAGTGCATTACAAATATGATCAATATTCAGAGCAATATCAATCCGTACTCTCCCTTCCTATTATACTGATCAACAGCAACAGAAACCACTCCATTAGCACGTTTGTCACTCTCAACAACCACCACATTATTTGATGAACTGGTCACTCCATGTGCTGGGAATGCCGCAGGAACCCCTTGAAAATTCAAAGAGTACTGGAAATGATTAATCCGATCTGGGAATACCAATATGGATGAAAAGTTCGCCACCCATTTTGTCCCATTTCCAGGCACTGTTAACTTCCCGACCGTTGATTTCACGGTCATACCGATGGCATTGTTGTTATCGATCACCACTTGATCAATATTAGCAAAATCCCTATCTAATTGAACAACAGGATTCATAGAATTGGCATCCGATTTTAACATATTATCTACAATGGTCACCCCGGACATTTTACCCTGGACTGCTTTTAATACTACGTTAGCGTCTCCCAAGAAAAAACAATTCGTCACATGAATTTGAACTGGGTCTTCCATGACTATAGCTGCCCAATCCAAGTAGCAATTATCCATTCTAGTCAAGAATCCTCTGGTTTCACAGAAGTCCCACACCACCGAACCCAGTTGCTTTATTGTAGCAGTGTACCCCGGTAAGAATGTTAGCTTGGCCTCTCAATAATACTCCGATTGCAGCTGAGAAAATGGCAACATCTGTGATTGCATTATCATTACTTGCAAGATCAATGGCAGTTCCAGTGTAGTTTTTTTCTGTTGGATCCCCACCAATTGTTACATGTTGTCCCAGGAAACAACTTGATATGAAGGTCTCGTGGCCCTTCTGGACTAGGATTCCTTCTGTTGCGAAGTGGATAAAGAAGCAATTGTGTACGCGAGTTCTTGCTGAATCAATGATGAACATCCCCCCTCCGCGATAGCTTGAGTCGAATAGGATGTCCCGAAAGGTGATGTCCTCGTAGTATATCCCAACATTTTTTCTCTCTTCCCCGTCGGGATGGATATTGGAAGGCTCGGGAACTGCCGTAGAATTTGGTGACCACAGTTCAACGAGGTAACGATCACTTGGAAAATCATCAGATGCCCGCAGGGTTCCCGCGTGTACCTAATGGATTCATTTCCAGTAGTTAATTCTACAGGAAATAATTTATAATAAATATATGACACTGAATCCAAAAAACATCTTATATGAAACTAATAGTATGTAATTGTTAAAGAATTATTTTAACTAAAAGTTTAAGTTATCAGGTGAGGTCTTATAATATAATTTATATTAATTTTTAACATGTTTCCTTAATTGAAAGCTTTTTGAGTTTGAAAATTGCACATGATCATATTATCTTGTGTTTAATTTTTTTATCAAATATAATGGAAGTGGTAAAATTTGAACTCGTAACTGCTAGTTTAATAAGGTTTGAATACCATGTCAAATAACCATATAAACTATAAGCTTTACTTAACAGTATTTATGCAAAGAAATGAACTAAAAATACAGGAATGTATTTAGTCTAAAGAATGGTTATATGCAAATCAAAAAATAACTAAAACTAAAGAGAAAACCGTGTTACAGTATATTATACATCAAAGGTAAGTAACCCTTGCTTTTGAGAGCAAATTATTATATTATCGTTGCTTGATATAGCTGTATATGGATAAGAATGGGATACTCACTAGGACATTGCCTCTGCCAGAAGGAAACCTAATGGGTTTGCTGATTTTGTAGTTTCCACGTTGCAAATCAATCACAACACCACCCAAGTCATTGATACCAGGCAACAGCTCAGTCCCATTCTGCACTCGAAATGCGTAGCATTAGAGCTTTCAATATGGCATCACTGCTGTCTCGTTCCCCAGTTGGATCCGCCCCATATTTAATTGGATAAAATACCCTCCTTCAAAAAATACGCATCATGAGATATATATATATAATTTAATTTAATGAAAAAAAACGAAGAGAAGCTGGTATATTTTAAGGGATTAATACTTGACATTTGCTTTTTCAAAAAATATTATATCAATAGCCTTGACCTTGTCAAACATCTCTCACAACCTTTTTGCGTGAAGTTTTGTGCTTTTGACATGAATGACAGGAGGTGGTAAACTTTTGCAGCTTTTCTTGGAATTCTATTTGCTTTTCTTGCTGGATGGAACAACTCGTTTGCTGTACGAGCAATAGGGTTAACAAGCAGAATACCAAGATACCTCTCATCATTTTTAGCTACAACAATTTTGGGTGGTAATAAATCACAAAATATGTGCAACAGGATTATCAATAGGGTTATAGCTGGTTTTTGAAGAAATCACAGCACCAGGACAGACACACACACACACACACACACACATATATATATATAGGTGAGCAAGCGGATAAGGAAAATCGTTCGGATGGGCTGATATGTGGAATTAGACTTGCTTCTCTGTATTGATAATCTTTCAATGAGTTCATCTATCTGTCGTTTCTAATTTGATCACATTGTTATCGGATGATGATTTGTTTGCGCTATTGGATTATCCCTTAGTTTAATTACGTGTTTTTTTACAACGAAAAGAGCAATTCTTCACCACACATAAATGGAGATCCTTTGTAAGTTACCGATGTGCAAGTTGAGAGCAAGCGCTGACTGGGCGATGTGTTTCTGCTTCTTTATTAGAAGCTTCTTAGTTGTCTGTATTTATTCTTTCGTCAACTTCTATAAGTTAAAGTTCGAAACAAAAGCCTAAAAGCTTGCATCAGAGTGTGTGTGTGTAGAGAGAGAGAGAGAGAGTCAAAGACCATGAAGGAGCAGACAGCCCATGATTCTAGGCTTCAATTGATTTATACCCATTGAATCTCAATAGAACCGACCTTAATGATGGCGATGAATTAAAGTGAATTACAATGGCTATATTTATATAACATTACTCTCACCAGCCATGCTACATTGATCAACAATCACAGAAACCACTGCATTGACCAATTTGTCACTCTCCACGACAACTACATTATTTGACACATTTGTAATTGCATGAGTTGGGAACCCATTAGGCATTCCGTGAATGTAAAACGAGTACTGAAAATGATTAATCTGGTTAGGAAACAACAAAACCGACGAAAAATCTGCGACCCATTTCGTTGCATTTCCGGCCACTGTTAGCTTCCCCACTGTTGATTTGTATTTCATGCCGCTCACTACATCATTCTGATCAATGAGAACTTGGTCAATACTAGTAAATGTCCCATCTAATCCTACAATAGGAGTCGTTCCTTTCGGGTCTGCATTGAACATATTATTCACAATATTAACTCCAGAAATTCTGCCATTGATCGCTTTTAAGACTATATTGCCTTCTCCCAAGAATAGCCCGTTAGTAACATGAACTTGGACAGGGTCTTCCATGACTATAGAATTATAATCCAAGTAACAATTATCTATCCTGGTCAGTGATGCGTATAACTTTACCATGATTCCTACACCACCAAAACCAGTTGCCTTGTTATAGCAGTGTATCCCTGTGAGAATGTTAGCCTGACCCCTTAATAACACACCAATGGCAGCTGAAAACAGAGCAACATCTGTGATTGCATTATCATTGCTCCCAAGGTCAATTGCTGTGCCTGAAAAACTTCTCTCGCCTGGATCCCCTCCAACGGTAGAATGCTGTCCTAGGAAACAGCTAGATATGAAGGTCTCATGGCCTCCTTGGACTAAAATTCCTTCTGTTGTGAAGTGTAAGAAGAAGCAATTGTTAATTCGAATTCTGGCTGAATTGACAATGAAAATGCCGCCTCCTCTATATCCCGAATCGAAAAGGATGTCCCGGAAGGTGATGTCCTCATAGAGGATGACGCCATTTTGTAATTTTCCAGCAGGGAAACCATTAGGATCATGTACCTTGTTTCTTTTATCAAGTACTTGAGAATTCTGTGACCACACTTCTATGAGATGCCGATCGCCAGGAAATATGTCCGATGCTCGCAAAGTTCCTCCTTTTACCTAATAATTTAAGCACACCAACATATCACTAATTGCTAAACAGAAAGAAAACTAACCCCCCCCCCCCCCCCTACAAAAATATTTTTTACAATTATGACCTTTATTATCAACCTAAAAGAGGAGCAAATTGTTTCCCTAGTCCTGTATGACCTTGAAATAATCCACTAATTTCAGCTCTAATCCCATTCATTGCTAAATGGGTTTGCATTGGAAATTGAAATATACTTAAATCTTTCTCTAGCGAATTTGACCGTAACTGGTTGATATTTAAGAGGAAAGGAAGTGATAAATTTTTGTAAGGTCATTTATTTCTACATTGAAAATTTCTAGCCAACCCACCCACTGCTTTGCATAAAGCAGTACCTTCTGTTGAAGTGTACACACTGATTACAGGTGGCCATGCTGCTTTTATAGAGGCTGAGATATTGGAAGCATCAATAAGTAAAATATTGAGCTGTCTTATTTAATGCCTTTTCAAGCAGAAAAACTGCAAAATCGTAATGCGGCACAGACCCACTTGCAAAGCTGCCTCAATATCTTCAAACTTCTTTCCAAGGTCTTACCGTCCCGACCATTTTAGAAGCCCAAGAACATATAATTATGGTTGCACGTGAAAAAGTGAAAAGAGAACAGAAATGCATGCCCTGAGGATTTAAATACGTTGTAAAGAGATTAACAAGCTGTGTATCACTGATAGCATTTGGCACGTATATTCAAAGTTAACTCAAAAAAGGGAGGAAAAGCAAACTAGACTAACCAGAACGTTGCCTCCACCAGAAGCAGGAAATCTGATGGGCTTGCTGATTCTGTAGTTTCCAGCTTGCAAATCAATTACAGCACCACCCAAGTCATTCACACCAGGTAGCAACTGTAGCCCGTTTTTCACTTGAAAGGCATCATTCAAAGCATTCAATATGGCATCACTGCTGTCTTGTACCCCAGTTGGATCCGCTCCATAGCCAATTGGATAAAACACTCTCCCGCTCTTAGAAAAGAACATCCATATACATATATAAGTAAATGTGTGTGTGTATATATATATATATATATGTATATGTATGTATATGTATATGTATATGTATATGTATATGTATGTGTATATGTATATGTATCAATAAAAATGCATCAACGTGTGTGTGTGTGTGTGTCAAGAACACACGAATATCTAAATATACAAATATAGTGCTTTACTGTCTAGTTATACATATATTTGGAGGGGAAATGACTTTCTACCTGCTTGGTTTGTGAGACGGCTGGGGAAGGTGGTGGAATGGGACTGCTTGAGGCCACCATTTGTTGAAGCTTTGCTTGGAACTCTATTAGCATGTATTTCTTGGTGAAACAAGTTGTTTCTTGCACAGAACACAACAAAAGGAAGCACAGCGTTGAGAAGTGTTTTATGGCTATCTTAAACCCCATATTTGAAGAGAGAGAGAGAGAGAGAGAGAGAGAGGGTGGAGCAGGGTCGTTTGGAATGTTCTTTCTATTTCTTAAGGATAGGCAGATAGCTACAGTATATATAGGAACCCCTAGTAAATTAAGTATAATTCACGGGCTTAAATGAATTCTCGTATTAAGAATTTCTTTATATATACATGTATTATATTATAGACTAGACAATACCACCGCGCTTCGCCGCGAGCGGCATAATATTTTTTTAATGTAAAAAATATTAATTGTGTGTATTTTTTTATTATAATATAAATTTAGCTAAAATAATAAATTTGTGCAGAATTCATGTAAAGTGCAAGTTTTCTACAAAATATATAAATTTAAAATCGATATAAATTTATCTGTTTTGTAGTTTCAAATGAAATAACCAGCATAAATTTATCATCATCATTAAAAAAGCAAGAAAACTCGGATATCTGAATTATTAAGTTTATTGTATTAAGATTAGTTCATTTTATAATTCAATTTAAATTAAACAAAAATAAAATATAAATTGTGAAAATACCTACAATAATCAAATAAAAAAAAAAGTTGTTAATTTTTTATGAACAAAAAGACGAAAACATAGATTGAAAATTAATCCTGACGTTATTGCCATTATCATTGGTATAAAAGCTAAAATTATTACTAACATTACAGCCAAAACAATTAAAATAATTAAATTGCCATGAAAAATAAAAAATAAAAAAGCAAAAGATTTTTATAAAAAAATAATAACTAAAATTATCAATATTATTGCATAAATAATAAAATCATAAAAATCATATAATCTAAAGAACGAATAAAAAAAAAGAAAAAAAACGAATAAGGGGAAAAATAGACTAATATTACTTTTAAAATAATCACCGATATAAATTAAAAATTCAAGAAAATCTTTAAAAAGAATCGAAAGATTTTATAAAAAAATAATCACTAAAATTATCATTATTATTGCGCAAATAATAAAATTATAAAAATCATCTAATCCAAAGAACAAATAAAAATAAAAGAAAACATTTAGCCATGACACCCGCGCCTTGTTGCGGGCGGAATCATATTTTTTTCAACTTAAAAAAATATTTATTATGTATGATTTTTTTTATCATAGCATAAATTTAGACAAAATAATCAATTTGTATATAATTTTTATGAAGTGCAAGTTTTGTATAAAATATATAAATTTTAAATGAATATAAATTTATTTGTTTAGTAGGTTTCAATGAAATAACCAGTATAAAATAAGTTGTAATTTTCTATTAACAATAAGTTGCATTGTGGATTGCAATAGTCTTTTTTTTTCATCATATGAACAGTGGAATAACGTTTTCGTCTTATTTGAGGATATTATGATTATTGTACTATGCACATAAATGAAAGAAATTAAAAATATCTCTAATATCATGATATTATTTAAAACATACTTTACATAATAAAATGAATATATAAAAAACTAATATACAATTTTAGAAGTTCTACGCTGCACGCGCAATCCAAAATGTGGTTAAGAGAAAGCACTGTAGCAATCAATATTGTTTGTAAAAAAAATATAGCTCAAGAATTAGTCGTGATGTGCTTAAGTTGGTCGGAGATCCCGGTTATAAAAAAAATGTATAAGTGAATAAAACAAAAGTATAAAAAAGAGAGAAAAAAAATGTACCAGCAGGAAAGCACTTTAGAAAAAAATGTGGGTCCGGGGATTGTCATGGTATGCTTAAGTTGGCTTGGACACCTTGGTTAAAAAAAAAATTTGGATATGGAGATTAATCGTGGTGCATTTAAGCGAGTTCGGGCACCTCGATTATTAAAAAACAAAAAACAAAAAAAATATATAAGTAGAAAAAGAGAAAAAGATATCATAAGAAAAAAAATGAAAAAAAATTACAATAAGGAAAAGAAAAAAGGAAAAAAAAAAAGAAGAAGCAAAAAACGGAGGAAAAAAAGAAGAAAAAGAATAATTCGGACAAAAAAAGCAAAAAAAAAAAACAAAAGAAGAAACGAAAAAAATAATAAGAGGAGCATAATCATAAAATAAAAAAAAAACAAAAACGCAGAGAAAAAAAGAGAAAAAAAAATGCAATCAGAAAAAAAAACTATTGCAATCCACAGTGCACTGAGTCTGTGTGCACAGTGCATGGGTGTACAGTGAAACACCCACGCCTTTTATATATATAGCTAGCTATATTGCCCGCGCGCGTTGCCGCGGGTATTTTTGTGTATATAATTTAACATAATTAAATAAAAAACAATAAATTTATATGATATAATTAAGAGAAATGATAGATTATGAGATAACATGTATCAATTTTTTAAATTAGCCGCAATGTACACAGTGTAATAATGCATCAACCCCTTGAAAACGACAAAATAATTATTAAATTATCCTGGAAAAAAAACTCAAAAACATTAACAAAAGAATAAGTAAGAGAAACAATTAAATTATTATTATTATTATCATTATTATCATTATTATTATTATTATTATTATGTTAATAATGAAAGAAACAAAAATAAATGAAAGACTAAAAATATCTTAGAAACTTTAACAAAAGATTAAAAAAAAACTATTATTGCTATTACTGTCAAAACAAAAAAAATTATCAAATTATCTGGAGGGAAAAAAACATTAAAGAAAGAGCAAAAACGAAAAACAATTTAATTATTATTATTATTATTATGTTAATAATGAAAGGAAAAAAACAACGAAAGACTAAAAACATGCAAGAAACTTTCACAAAAGATAAAAAAAAAACAAAAACAATTATTATTGCTATTACCGGCAAAAAAAAAATATTATCAAGTTATCGGGAGAGAAAAAAAACGCATAAGAGTAAGAACAAAAAATAATTAAGTCATTATTATTATTATTATTATTATTATTACTATTACTATCACTATTACTATTATTGTTACTATTATTATTATTACTATTATTATTAGTATTATTATTATTGTGTTAAATACACTTATATATACATGGACAAAAGTAGAGATTATTCTAGAAATATAAAAAAATAAAAGTATAAGGACTTAAATGAAAATCAAATATAAAGGGCTTAAATTAAAAAATTAAAAGTCAAAGGGCTGAAATGCAAATTACATTTATTCTCAATTGAAATCAGAGGACAAAATTGCAAAAATCAGAACTTGTGTACCGAATTAATTGAGTTACATACAGCCAATCCGGAAATTGAAAGTAGCAGGACCGAAGTAAAACTTTGACATTCAATTAATTAAAATCGGAGGACCCAATCGAATAAAATCAAAACTTATATAACAAAAATGAGGACCCAAAACGAAATTAAAAGTAGAGGGACCTAAGTGCAAAGTGAACAAATATGGGGGACTCTCCTGCACATTGATGTGGAGGAGAGAGAGAAACTTGGCAGGCGGCTTGAACCGGCCTCCGCCGCGTCCACGGACATTTGGTGGTTACACGCACCACCGCGGGAGGAAGAACACGCGGCGGCGCATCGAAATAGCCTCCGGTAGACAATTTTCGGACACCGTAGGAGGCCGCATGCGCCACCTAAACTGAGCATGAGGCGGAAAACCGCTTGGCGCGTGCGGATCACGCCCTGACAGACACCGATTAAAAAATTCAAAAAATATGGACAATTACCGTTCTAACCCTGCAGTCAATTCAATGTTTTTGTCTTATTAGGGGCTATAACCGTATTTAGCCATTTCTGAAAGAAAAAAAAAAGTTGCAGCGGACCAGACCGGGCCGGGCCGGTTCGGCCGGCGCAATTACGCCGGTGCCCCTCAGCCGGATGCCTTATTTTGTCTTATTACCGGGGGTTAAGCGTGAATACACTGTTCATAGTAGATTATTTTTTTTAAAAAAAAAGGAAAAACCGAAAAAAAAAAGAGGAAAAACCGAAATTAGTCCCGTTTTACAGCCACTTTTGTCGCGCGGCCGAGGGCCATTTTCGCCCCTGCACTGCTCGAATCCACAGTGATCTGTGAGAGGGAGCACAGTAAAAACGCCACAATGTTTATATGTTTTGTAATATATATAAAAGACGTCGTGATTTCACTGTAGCATTTGTTACTGTTCACACAGACACAATTTAATATTCATTGCGACGGTGAAACGATGCAAATAGCCCTGAAAACAACAAAATAGTGCACAGGAACAAGGGATTTTACTGGTTTTTCCATTTTATTTGTACAGTGAATCGACGAAAACGGTCCCCGAAAAAGACAAAATAGCGCACAGTAAACAGGGGCAGCTACGTACTTTCACTAACGGTTTTTTCGTAAATATCAGTAGGGTCAGAGGCTTCTTGATAATTAGCTTATATTTTATTATTTTTTTCGGATTAACTGCTAACGCGTCATACGGACGCACCAATAGCGTTTTACGCTTACATGCCTTTTAGGCTACATGTGCGGCTTCGTCCCGCCATAAAAAATTACCTTCCACCGTGCCAGAAGATGCGCCGGCCGATACTCTCTCGTCTATCGCGGCGTGTTTTGGTCATATATGTCTGGGTAAACGGCGGTGGACGGTTTTGTGTCGACTGTCATCCCATAGAAGGTAAATCCTAAAAAATAAATAAGCAAGAATCTAAATCATCGAAATTTTAAGGAATGAAATTGAAAAAAAATTCAATAAAAAGGATCCAAAATAGAAAAAATAGTAGTAAAAATAATGGGGGATTGAATTTGATATAAAAATATTTTGAAGTCAAATGTTGATGGATGAGATTAAAAACAAATTCAATTGGAAAAAAGATAAGAAATAAATATCAATCAAAAGAATGAAGATCAAATTTAATATAAAAATAAATAAAATCAAATATTAAGAGGAGAAATTAAAGAAAAAAAGTTAATCCACAAGGATTAAAAAAAAAAAAGCAAATAGAAATCAAAAGAATGAGAAACAAATTGGATTAAAAAAATTAAAGAGAAGAAAAATTTCCACAAGATTCCAAGCACCATGTAGGAATCTACACGAGTCACACCATTGGAAAAACTATAGTTGAACACTTCTAATGCCACCTTGGAAAGCAATATTTGGACATAGAATGATATCATACCAATTAATATGTTTGCGTGTGATGCATATACGATTCACGTTTTGTTTTAAAATAATATTTATATTAATCAAAATAATGAATCATCCCTAACAACTTGTTTATTAATAAAACTAGTTGTAAAAAACACACTTGAATCCTAAGAAAAAGACCACTACTAGGGTAGTAAAGCATTTAAAATGTAAAAATACCATATTATCCTTGTTCAACCTTTTAAATATTTTTGTTTTTTAGGGTAATATATTTGTTGCATTGTGCATTTAAAAGGTAAAAGACTAAATTATTCTTATTTTTGTATGTCTTTAACATCTTTTTTTTGTACTTTTCTCTCTCTTATTTATCTTCACAAGCCACAAGAAAAGGGAGAGATGAGAAAAATAAAAAAGAAAAAAATAACTTTGTAAACATACTAAAGCGTTGATAATAACATCACTAATACCTTTAAAAAGATCTTGATGAGATAAACTCAACAACACTAAAAAAAATTACAAATAATAAATGGACTAGGACACACGAATTGTTCTAAGATGTTTACAATCATTTATCTTTGAGTTGCTCATGTGACCTATTTTGGCCATCATTGGTGGCATCACTTGATCTTGTTAAATTGATTTCGTCGATATTTTTTTAATGTTATCATCAGATTTTTTTTTTTTGAGTTTTTAGGATTTTATTGTTTTCTCTCTCTCCTCTCTCCTTTTTAAATGTTATATTGATTATTTTGTTCACTCGAAAAAGTCACATAGAACACTTGTGACTCGCAAATTACTAATATCATATACACCCTCTAAAATATATTATTTTTCTAAATATTTTTTACATTGTGTTATTTTATAAAAAAATAAAAAAGAAATGCTACTCCAAAAATTCTCCTTTATGCAGACCATGACCGTCAACGAACTGGAACACCCTGACACGTGAAAGTCATTTCAAGTACAGTAGATCAACAAGTCGCGTATTACTACACGAAATTTTTTTAATAATTTTTTTTCTCATAATGTTCTATTTTTGCACCCCTCTTATGACGTTCCATTCTATTTTTTTTTCATAAAATAACATTTAAGTTGTAGGTATTTATTTATTTATAAAATATAAAATTACAAAAGATTGATGAGAAAATAATTTATCGAGAAATCAAGCTTCGTCGTATAAAAAATCTGATGAAATAAATACTAAGAAATCAATATTTAGCTTTTTTAAGACTTTTTTATTATTATTTTTTGACGAATCTTTAGGAAAAGCACGCTTTTTATACAATATTTAATTGATAAATCTAACATAATGGCTGTTAAATACCCTAATTCAGTTTAGTGGTGGAAATCGGGGAGGAAAAAAAAATCAATGAAGCTTGTTTGACGGGCTATGGGCCCTGCGGATGCAAATGGGCTTTTGATGGGGACAAAATGATAATCAAGCATTCACCAAGCTTTAGTTTCGAAGATTGCTTTCCGATTCCACCTAGCTCCATACTTGAATTACATGTTGTACCTATCAATTAATCCAAGTTTTATTTTTATATATATATTTTTATGAAAAAAACTGAAATAATATTAAAAATATAAAAATAAATCTAAAATAAATATTTGGCTGCTCTTACTTATTAAGTGGCTGTTTATTTTTGTGGTACAACTAGAGTTTGGAAAAATAACTCTCAATTTAGTGTTTGTTATAGGTTTAAAATGCAAAAATATTATATGGGCTCTACAAAAAAAAAGTGAATGAAATGCACGTATAAAAAAAACAACATATAGTTGCTTTTCATTGTTTCTATCAACCTAGGAGAGAGGAAAGATAGTGTGTGATTGTCTAGACATAATCTAGACATAATAAAAATAAAAATAAAAAAACCACAAAACACCTTTCTAATTAAATAAAAAAAATATAACGTAGTTTTTTTCAGTAATATTAAAAACATTGTAACTAAACACACAAAATTATTTTTCATTAAATTTCAAACTCAATTATAGTTTTAACCAAACACTTCAATTTTAGTTATGACCCGCAACTAAAAGTGTTTTTAATAAAATTATTTTTTTAAACTTCAACCGCAATACCAAACACAACTTAAATTATATTTTTTAGAAGTTAAATGCAAGTGGCAATTTTGATTTCAAAATATGTATGTTTTGCATAGATTTAGATCTCAGTATATATAATTTCTTCTATTTGTCTTATATTCGTCTCTTTTTCTTAACTTTTAATTTTGAACTATACTTAAAAATCGAATTTGTCTATATATCTATCGTTCATTAACCTTTCATTTTAGTTTTATAGTTTTTTTTTTTTTTTTTTGTGATTAGCGGAATCTTCGAAAACCATTTAAATTCTTTCCTTAACTTTAAATTAGTATGTTTCAATATTAGTATACAGATGTGATCCATAAGAATATAGAGATGAAATAAACAGAAGGGAGAAGATGGTGGCAATGATATAGATCACAGAAAAGGAAGATGAGTTTCTTTGAGTTGTTGGTCTTGCTGTTTGATTCAGTGATGAGATGAATTTAAGATCAGATTCCAATTTTTATAATATTTTTCCCAGAAAAATAATGAACTTCTCTCGAACCCTAACTCGGGATTTGACCCGGGTAATGTTTTATAAGCATTACCGACAATGGCTTCTTTTAACTTTGGTGTTTCAGTGATACACGGGTTACTGTAATCCTTAACCGGGCCTCCGATGGAGAATATCAGCTAGCTAGTTGGCACGTTGTATTGCTTTGGCAACTCCATCCATCAAACCCATTCAAATTAGACCTTTTCTTCGCAAGGATTGTCAGAGACAACAATCCTCCATTGTTATCTGAGCATAAAATATAAAATGGTTCGTCATCTCGATTGATTGAACTTCGGCCCGGTAGGCTGGATCTATAAAACCCTAATTCAGTGGTGAAGTTCAATGACTCCAATCAATATCAAATTTGGTAGAGATTATAATGGGACACGGCTTCCAAAATGAATAGACAGAGAGACTGCAAATGGGTGTTTTGAGTCATTCAATACGTTCAGTTTATTAGATGTAGGAGTTCGATGAATTAAACGAATATAAAAACTGAAGACCACGTCTATACACTGTTCTTCCGGCAGAAAAACCAAAACAAAAATATCCCGGCGAGATGAAGTGATTGGAATTGTTTTTAAAAATATTTTTTAATATAAATATTAAAGAATGATGATGATTTTTTAATTTTTTAAAATATTTTTAATATTGATATAAAATCATTAAAAAAAATTAATTTAAAATAATAAAAATAATTTAAAAATATTTTTAAAAAACATACTTAGAAATGGGCCCGGAGAAGACAAGGATCGGGGCCCGACCGTATTATACATGTGCACGACAATATGTCATATGACAAAGCTTACAAACCGAGGAGAGTTGCTGTGGATGAGGACGCAAGAGACAAAATGACCACTCCTATCTAAACCCTAAAATACTGAAAGGACATCCTATTTTACAGAAAATAATAATGCATCGTCTTGTGATTCGGGATTTCCTATGTTTAAAACAAGTGGTAAAACACAACGATTAAGGATAGGAAAGCGCAAAAACAAGCCCCAAAATCATGATTATCACTAAACTCTTTTTTTTTTTTTTCCTTTTAATTCGTGTCAAAAACTATTTACGATGTTCTCTTCTTCTTATTTAAATATTTCTTTTGACTCACTTTTGGAAAAGAAAAGAGAGAATTTCAATTTAAAAACATTTTTTTTAACTAAATGTTATGATCTTTTTTTCTTTAAAAACATCTTGTAATTTCAAGATTGTCTACTCACCGGTTAATATATCAAACTCAGAATTTAGATAATGGAATCAAAATAATATAAAGAAAATAAATAAATAAACTATAAAACTCAATTTTCAACCAACTCAATATTGACTAGAAAATATCTTTATTTCAATTTTCATTCAATCAAATTATTTATTTTATTTTTAAACATATATAAATAAATTAGCTTGATAATATGATAGAAGACATTGATAATAAAAAAAGAAAGTATTTCTTATATCTTTGTTTTTTGGATTCGAAAAAACTACTTCTCTTTAAAAATATACGTTGTGGATCTAAGTGAGTGAGTGAAACCCAACTAGATTTTTATAAAAGATATATGTCTTAATTTGAAATCAAAAACTCTAATGCATATCTCAATCTCTTTATCATTATATCTTGGAATACTAATTAGCTTAAAACTTTTTGCATTCTAAATAATAGATAGACACAATTAACTTCCTTGCGAAAATATAGCTACCAAGCTTGGGAAAATATAAATATAATATTTTGACAAAAATATAATTCAATCATCCATAACACACGGTCAAATTTAGTTTTGTTAAATTTTTAAACTTCGAATGTGGACGGGTTAATGCGGCTTAAAATGGAAAATTCCAACAAAAACTTAATTAATTAGCGACCGCTGTAATAAATACACTTTTAACAATTGCACTCATGGTATTGTTCTGGATATAACTAGATTGCAGGTGTTTGGTAATTATTCAAAAAAAAACTTTTTTAAAAAAAAATGATATTTTTAGTTTTTTTATATTATTTTGATATGTTTATGTTAAAAATTATATATAAAAAATAAAAATATATATATATATATATATATATTATTGTAATGTATTTTTAAGTAAATAATATTTTTAAAAGTAATCACAATCATACTATTTGTTTGAGAGTGTAGTTTAGTTTGTTTTTGAAACTGTTTTTAGTTAAAAAAAATACATTAAAATAATATTTTTTATTTTTTAAAAAATATTTTTTGACATTAACACATGAAAATTATCTAAACACATCAATTTTTTTAATTTAAAATAAAAATAAATTTTCTTTTTTTTTTCAAAAATACTTTTAAAATTAATTAACAACCACATCAACCGTGTTTCTACCGCATATTGAATAGAAGAAAAATTAACACAAAAGGTAAATATGCAAGTGTTGTCAGTGGTTTTTAACATTAAGAAAATCATAATTGCAGATTGAAAAATTAATACATACGTTTTTTAAAATTAATATGGACAGTCGATGATTTTTTCTTTCGTATTTTATTTCCCAATGATTTTATCTCTCATCGTTTTCAAAGTGTACAACGTAATGATATAAAATTTATAAGATGTAATATAAACTTTGAGTTCAATACTGAGCATGGTTTTTTTATAAATTTAAAATAATTAGAATTTTATTCTATCATTCTAGTTTTTAACAATGAAATTTCCTTCCAAAAAAAAAAATACTCATCACGAAGATTAAATTCATGCCAACTTGTCTATTAGATTCATCGTTGTTACATTGCATTTTGTTTTCTTAAAAAATGTGAATTTATTTTTTAAGGAGTAATAGTAATTTAATTAAATAATATTAAGTTTTACTTTTTGGTAAGAAGCATGTGTTTTGGAATATAATATTGCGAGGCAAAGCAAAGGGTAACAATTTTAAATCAATGCCTTATTATGGAAGAGTTTCTGACCATCTAAATCTTCTTAAAATTACATAAAATCCAAATTATAAATTTCTAAAACAAATAAACCAATATAGTTTTTAAAACTGTAATAATAATAATTTTTTTAAAATAATTTTTTTCTATAAATATATAAAATTAACTTTATTTTATCGAAATAGTATAAAAATACTATTTTTAAAAAAATTATAAGACACAGGAGGTGGAAAAATCAGACAGCGAAAAAGAAGACAGATCTGCTCTGCGCCTTATTAAGAAAAGAAGTTACGGTCATTGGGAAGAAGGAAAACATCAAACAAGGGCGGGCGGGCAGAGAGGGTCATTTTGGTAAAAGCGGTGCGGTGTGGCTGGGTGCTTGGGTAGGAGCGCTCAAATACAAAGCTGTGCTGTAGGCATGAGGCAGAAGAAAAGAAGACAAGGTACGGATGGGTGGGGTGTCTTCCTGCAAGTTACACCACTCCCCATCACACACCTCACCATTTTCATAATTTCTTTCTTTCTTTTCAGTAATTACTCCTCTCCTCTTTCTACCACCCAAAAACACCTCAATATCTACCACTGTAAATGGGCTTTCCGTCTCTCTACTGTTTTCCATTTACAATTATTGTTTATTTATTTGTTATCTATGACCATTTTTATCCTCGACACTGACTCAGCCTAAGCGAACACATCCTCTCTCTCTCTAAAACACACAAGCACCCACTCTCTCTGTCTCACCAATGTACAGTACACACACACCCTCTCAAAAGTTTTTAACTTTAGTGAATTCCCCTCATTTTTATCTCTCATCCAGCTAGAAACGACAATAATTCTGGAAGCTACTGGGTTTGAATAGAGGAGAGGATATACACACTCCTAGGCCATATTTATTTCATAGAGTATTACAATCATGTGTAGGGTTTCTCCAAGATTTTGAAGGGAGCTCTTATAATTTTAATTAAAATTCGTCTGCTCTTTTGTTTTTTGTTTTTATCAAGATCATCGGTGTCCATATTGAATCACAAGTTCCAAAAAAGTAGAGCGAGAGATGGTGAGAGAGAACAGGTACAGCTATAATAATCATAATAATACATCATCGAGGAACAGGAGGAATGGAGATGGAGGTGGTGATGATGAAATGATGATGATGATGAGCAGTAAGAGTATGAAGCCTGCATGGCTGGAAGGATTGATGGCAGAGACATTCTTTGGAGGTTGTGGGGTCCACGAGAATAGCAGAAAGAATGAGAAGAACGTCTTCTGCTTGCTCTGTTGCCTTAGTATCTGCCCTCACTGCCTGCCTTCTCATCGCACTCATCCCCTCCTCCAGGTACACCATTCATTTCTACATGGCTGGCTATCAGAATTCCTTGCGCATATGCATCTCCTTTTTTTACCTATAAATAACTGTTCTGTTTTCTCAAAACCTGATCTTTTTAAAGGCTTTGGTTTATTTTCGAGCTAAACAAAACCTTTGATTCCTTGGTGGGTATCCATTATTTCTCTCTTCTGTTTGCCCGGAAATTCTTCACATGTAGGGGGGGGGGGGGTGTTCCTTCGAGTTCATAATTTCCTTTCACGATCAATTACACCCCGTGTGATTCACATACAATTTTCAATTTTAAACTCTTTTTTCGAATTTTTTTTTTGCTCCTTTGATAGTTTTTCTTGAATTCTGTACAATTGTGGATGTTTCTTTGCCTAGTAAAATATTTGGAGGGAGTTTTCTATAATTCTCTGGATTTTTTGATGCAGAAGTCTTTTTCAAAGAACATCATGGGATTTTTGTAGCTTCTGAATATTATATATTGGCATGTATCTTTCGGTTTCCGAATTCTCATCATTTAATAGTTTCTTATCCCCATGTATGTGGTTCATCTCTTCTAATCACTCTCTCCCTGCTTAAATACATATAAAAATCTGTGAAATCAACCACTCCACAAGTCGTAGAATAAAAACAAGCTAACAATCCCAGGTCAATTTCCGTTCTGTACATTGAGCAAATTGAACACATGTTCTGATTATATTTTCTTTCTACCAAGATTTTCTAAAGATTGATTCCATCATGAAATCTTAACTTTTTTATTGTAGTATATAGTGTCCATAAATGGGTTATCTTGTCTCACTTGATTCCCACCTTTTGGATTCGGTTTGTTTCCCTCATGTGGAAGATTTCTTTTCTATCCATTTCCTCTGCCAAGGTTCCTCTCCTGTTGCTTTCATGAAAGCGAAAGTTTGACCGCATTTTTTACTGTTCATTTTCTTGTACAATATATACAAGTATAAAAGCTTCAGGTTCATAATTCATTCTCTGCTAAACCTATTTGTTATTCGTGTTTTTCCTTATGATGAGAGAGGCTGGTTGCCTAACTTTTTCACCTAGAATTTAAGATGGTGGGGGTAAATGTCTACATCACTTTCAGGAAATAATTATAGTTCTGTACCCCAGGATGCTGTAAGCTCACATGACCGTTGCCTTCACAACATTAGTTTGTACTCCATCGATTACAATTCATATACTCATGTTAATGATTTTTGACTTCATAGGGTGAATTCCATATAATGGGCTCCGCTGGATGACCATTTTAGTATAAAAAATCTCTTTTTACCAAGAAATGGACTGATGAATTATTGGCGTAATTAATTTGATACCATTCATCCAACAGGTGAGAAGATATGTTTACCATGATGTGATTCGATTGGGGGATCTTGAGAAGCTCATCGACTGTTCTTATATTCAGGTAATTCGAAACTACCGAGTGATCTTTATATATAAAAAAAAACAAGAAAGAAGATGAGATAATGATATCAGCTGTTCTTATTCGTTCGACAGCCCTATATAATAAACAGTGCCAGAGTGATATTCTTGAATCAGAGACCACAGTCAAGATCTTGTAAGGGCTCATCCAACAATTGCTTCACCTGCGACAGGATACTCCAAGATCCATTCCATTTCTGTTCTCTCTCATGCAAGGTCTATTTCATTAGTTATCTTAATTTTATTAATATGGGTTTTCAATGTTTTTAAACACACACAGTCTCTATAAACTGGATAGGACTGTGTGTGTGTGTAAAGGGGGAGTAATTACCTTATTGATTCGGTTGCAATACGAATGCCGAAAAGGGAATCATTGGGTGTGACGTTAACTGAACTTTCTCCCCGAGTGGTTGTGTTCTTAGCTTACCTGTTAGGTTTGTGGGTTTCAGTTCTCTCCGCTAGAAGTAAAAGATCAAAATTTGCTTGAAATTCTAGAGAATTTTTTGCTTTCAGATTAGCACATTGTTTTTTTTAATGAAATCTCCATTTTCCTGTCACGTTCCATTTTTGGGGCCCCTTGTTTTTTTTTTTTTTCTTCCTCTTTTGGCTCTCATGCTCATTGACTTATAAATGTACACTTAATGCAGGTTAATCACATGGTGGATCAAGGGGATGATCTCTCGGCTATTCTTTACAGGATTGATGAATCTGATTTTGCATTTTCCCAGTTTGAGGGATTGAGGATGGACAGCTCTGAAATTATTGACGATGATGGTCAAATTACCCCGAGCTCCATATATGAGAACCCGTCACAACACAGAGGCTCGTCATGCTCCAGTGAACCGGAGGTCCTAGGAAAGAAGAAGAAGAAAAGTGGCTTTCTTTCGGGGAATTTCTTCTCTTTGAGCAGCAGGAGAAAGGGATCTCCTCATAGGGCTCCTCTCTCTTAGCTGTCTACAGAATTCAAAAAAGAAGGGAAGAAAGAGGGGGCTTTATATATAATTGATAATCTGCTGTATTAAGGTTGGCCATGGTCTAGATCAATCAGTATAGTTAGCTAGCATGACTCATAAATTGCATGGAATGTTTGTTTAAGAATTTAATTCCGTTTTTTTTCTTTGGTGATCCTAATCGGGATAGGATTTTGCCTGGGCATTTCCATTGCTGACTTTAGGTGGTGATAGAGAGGTTGTATGCCTATCTGAAAGCTGGCAAGGCTCTTCACTCCAATTTTGCGTACATGCAATGGAATTTGCACGTATATACATATATATGTTTTTTCTTCTTGTTGCATAAACTGTATCCAATTCCAATTGCTCTCACCTTTATCCGGCTGTTTTTTTCAGGAATAAATGTTTAATTTTCCATTATCTTAAGGTCATATCAATCGATCACGTCAGATTATCGAGCACAAAACAACTTTTTGACCAATACCCATAATTTTTAGCTAAATGCTAGTCTCGGACATGTTTGGTGAATAGACCTAAATAAGTTGAGATGTCCACTTGAGCTTGTCTTGGAGTTTTACTGCATGCAATGATTTTCCTATGTGGTGCCTGAAGATTTAGTGATTTTCTCTTGCAAGAGTCAATCGGCGCAAGCTCGTACCTTTGGTGAAGCCATGTATCTACATATTTTCCAATCAGATATATTTTGTCATGCTGAGAAGATTGGTGATCAACCGGAGATAGTTGAACGGTCATTTATTGATAAGAAGGTGGAATTGAGAGATTTTGTTCTGACTAAATGTTGGGTCGAAAAGCTTGATTACTTGGCCATATAATTGGTCAATCATCTTGATTAGAGTTATCGACATGCCTCCTGGGGTTTGGAAGGTATGGAGACATAGCCAAGGATCGCTTAATTGAAGAAAAACAAAATCATAGATGAGACCAAATATGATCTCCACACCAAATATGATATCTAAAACCTGAACTTAGCCCTACTGCTCATGCCTGAATTCAATCCAAACTTGAACTATCTATAAAAATATTTTATTCATTTGGGTCAAAATCCATCAAGTTAAATTGAGATTCCCATCTCTAATTCTTAGACTGGTGTCTTTTATACACTAGGGGTGGGGTGGCTGCTAGTTGCTAGATCTAGCTTTTTTCAATCAAATTCAATGACTTGATTTTTATTGGATACTTAGTAAATCACTTAAATATTGTCTTTTAAATTTAATAACAAATGACATTAATGAGGTGAATCGATATGGAGGTGGTGTTTTTTATTTTAAGTTTGGATCATGAGTTACATGATTGTTGATACCAAGATATGTTGTTATTCTAAGTGGAAATGATGTGATAATAAAACATCTCTATAGCAAGAATTGAATTCAAATTAAAATATATATTTTTTTATAAAAAATCAAAATTTTACTCGGGAAAAATTCACGGATTATCTAGTAGTTTAGTCTCTTTTTTTTTCTCATAAAAAATATAATTTATAGCCCAGAAATTATAGGTTAATAAAACTTTATTATATAGTAAAATAAGATGCTGTCACAAATAAAACAAAAGGTAGAGAGAAAAAGGAAAACAAACCTCGTTGATCTTTTTAAGGGTGTTTTTTTTGTCCTCTCACCTCCTCTTTTTGTTCCGTTTGAAACTTGAAATTCACAGTACCAAGATCACCCAGTGGCTGCCCCCCCGGCATGTTTACTCTGTCTCTAACACGCGCCTCGTGCGTACCTTACCATTCACAAGAACAGTTGCCCTTTCTTACTAGCTAGCGTCCAAATTATTTATTTATTTATTTATTTTTCATTTTCGTAGCTCAAATATTGCCATCCATCCATCTACCTATTTTTATTTATAAATAATATAGCCGTGCGCGTATAAGCAAAAAATAATAAAAAATTATTTGGAGTAATTTAATAATTTTTATTATTTTATTAAAAATAATAATAATAATTTTTATTGTTATAGTTATGATAATAACAGTGTTATAAGGATGAATTTTTAATTTTTTTTTCTTTTTCTAGATAAAAATTTATTTATTTATTTTATTTAATTATTGCAGGTGTTTTTATAATTTATATTTTATTTATTATGTTTAATTTAGTTTTGATTATAAAATGAATTAATACTAATATAGTACATTCAATAATTTAGATATTCGATTTTTTTTTTAATAATGATGATAAATTATGCTGCTGATTTCATTAAAACCTACTAAACAAATAAATTTATATCTATTTAAAATTTATATATTTTATAAAATACTTGTATTTTAAATTTTTTTTTGTATTGATTTATTATTTTATTCAAATTTATATTATAATAAAAAAATCATAGATTTAATATTTTTTATATTGAAAAAAAAATTATGGCATAAGAGAAGGTGCAGGTAAGTGGCTAATAAAAGTATAGGCCTTACTGCCATGTTTTCTGGAAACAAACGTTTTTTTAGATGGAATTAGAAAAAAAAAATACAGAGTAGGATGAAGGGGGTAGAAAAAGAAATTAAAGGATAATAATAATAATAAAATATAAGGTGCTGAGAATTTTATTTCCTGTTTAATTTTCTTGGAAGTTTCGAAGTAGTTCAAATAAACAATCGAGGCTCGTGAATCATGATAGAGGAGAGGTTACCTTACCCAACCAATACAGGAATTCAATGGCGGCTCTGCTCATTCACCCACTGGTTCTTCCTGCCTCTTGTTTAATTATTTACTGCAATTTTCGTTCGTCCACTAGCTGTTCTTGACACTTGTTTATACCATTCACTTGCAATCTCCAGGCTCCAAAAGTTCTTACTGGATCTTTTTCTTCAACTTCATAGAACGTGGTTTTGTCAATATAACTCAGTAGAATTATACTGATATAATTTCTTTTTAAAAAGTAAAAAATTGTTATCTTAATGATTTCTTTGAGTTTATGTAAAACGATATATATTTTATTGTTCTTAGGAAATATGACATGATAATAAAGAACTCGTTATCTCTGCAATAAATCTCAAGTTCGAGTCGAGATGTGTATTCGTTGTAAGAGTCTTGAACAACTAGAATTTTGTTCCCTCACCTGAACCTACAAAGTGTAGTTTCCGAAGAGTAGAGTTTTCTCGTATAAAAAAAAATCATGTTAATTATTATCAAAATGATTAAATAACAAAGGCAGAAAAAGGAGTAATTTTAAACCCTATAGATTTTGGGTATGAATGGGAAGTATATTGAGGACATGAAATTACCCACAAGAAAATCTTTTGTGTATTTTGTTTTTAATTCATGAAACTCACTTGACTGCAAGCGGTTTTTTCCAATAAATTTAGAGAAATTCGAAACTAATTGGTGCTTGATGGACGGAAAAGGCTTGTCACCTGACCGGAATGGGTCGGGGATCGGTGGACGGCGTGTGATAATATAAATTAATTTTATTGACAGTATAGGAGGACAGCGACGGGGCTCCATGCAGCTGGGGTAAATATCCTTTCTAACATAGTTTTATAAACTTTATCGACAAATCAATACAGTCGAATTTTTCTTATAAAATAATATAATTTGATAAACACCATGGTCGAGAATAATATATTTTAAGGGCATGTTTATTTTTTGCATTTAAAAAGTATTTTTAAATTATTTTTTGAAATTAATTTTGATGATGCTATTTTATGAAATTGTTTTTAAATTGCCATAACTTTCTAGAAAGCCTGGAAAAGCATGAAACAGAAGATAGTTTCCAAGAGAAGATGCGTGAATGTGTCGATCAAGATGAGAGCTTTTTGACCAGCAACTCAATTAATAAAAAGGAAAACCCTACTCGACATGACTTGACAATTGCTCCTAGAAACGCATGATATATGATTGAGCTTGTCACTCGCCATAACAGAATTGCTTTATTATGATAAAGTATTATTGTTCTAATTATACATTTAGTTTATTAAATATTTTGTTTTATACTTAATCATATATTTAGTTTATTAAACCCATGATATTTTCCTCTATTTCATTATTTAATATTAAGTTGATTATGGATTATCTTTGAGCAATTTGTTTTTATTTATTTTTTATAAAATTAACTAGATTTTATAAATCGAGTCACGTGCTTTGCATATGAACTCGGATAGACTTGAATAATTTTACTGTATTCTATTATATATATATATATATATATATATATATATATATTATTTTCTATCTTTAACAATTAATTTATTGAAAACCAGGAGTCATATATTTATTTATATAAAATTATCATGGTTTCATGTTCTTGTTTATGAGTTTGATGGATTTATATAAAAATTAAATTCTATAATTTATCTTGATTTGGTTCATATGGAATTATCAATATTCAATATCTCATTTCATAAAATCAACCTCCACACAATTTACTAAAAAATATATATTAGTAATGCGAGAATGTTTCTTTTATATAATAATAATAGTAATAATAGTAATAATAATAATCTAAAGTATAAAGTGGGATTGTGTTGGTTTGCATTCTGAAGGGGACGTCAAAGTTAACTTGGGGTCGACTGTGAGTTATGGATTCATGAACAGCAGGTTTACAAGAAAAAAAAAGAGAGGCATTATCAATATTTCTGTCGTATATTTTATTATCGAAAGATTATGAAAGCTCAATCCTTTTGTAAACGCTGTGCTGGAATCCAACCTTAATTCGTCCATGTTTTGCAGCCCCTTCATTCATCTCTCGCCTGTTGTCCAAATGCTACAAGAAGGTTACACAAAATATCCCTACCTCTCTCTTATTTTTCTATCCTCTCCTACAACTCAGTCATTCCTGATTTCTTAGATAGAACATAAAGTAGCTTTATCTTCGATCTCGACACAAGTTCTAACTCTTGCAGTAAATCAAAAGAAGCAGCAGAGCTTATAGCTTCGTCTTTACGAAGAAATTCTAGCCCATGCAATCTCCATTGTAATCAAAAGAAACATTAATGGAGCTCTTAACTCTCCATTGTGAGGATGAGGGAGGGCTACTTCTCTCGGCGGCTTATTCTGTGACTTATTTGTGACCACTCAACACTTGAAAGCTACGCCTCTTCCCACTCCTTTACATTTCACCTACTTGCTTGTGCTTGCGCGTGCTCCATACTATATAATAAAATTTCTCACAATTATAATTATTATTTACACGATGACGTGAATAATAGTTATAATTAAATAATTTATAGACCTTCGTTAAAAATTACTAGGATGGTAATTCACCTCCATTTATAACCTCGTAACACAAGCAAGCTATTTATATCTCTTCGATCGTATCGCCATCAAAACCTGGTTTCTTCTGTATTCTGCGCTCTCAATGGGCACGGCTGCATGCTTGGATTTCAATAGACAAGAAATAGCAAGAGTAATCGGGAGAGTGGGATGCACGAGGTTGGGATTGAGAAGGATGTTTGTAGATGGGTGTCGAGTGCATAATTGAGGTATCCACGGAACCTGTTGTTGAGTTAGCACCACCGCGCCTACCTCCTCACAACCCTACATGATCAGTGTAAACATGGTGGTCATAAAGTAGTGACAGACAGGAGATGGATGCTCAGAGAAAGGGTCCCGGAAAGGCCCACCACTACCAGCAGGACCATTGCTTGTTTTATTTATATTTTTCTTGATTTTGGGATTACAAGTTCCAAATGCAGATGGAAATCCTTGTCACTCTCTGTGTACTCTTTGATTAACAGGTGAGTGTGGACAGGGACCCAACACCAGGTATTCCAGTGCCCATCGTTGTCTCAATTCTTTGACCGTCGGTCTCTCTCTACCTCTCTTTCCCTATCCACTTTGACCCTACTCCCTGCTCTATCATGCTATAGGTCTGATCCACCATCAATCTCTCCACCCCATTATGAGATCTCTTGGTGAAGATTGAGACGAATTCAGAAGGTGTTGCAGCTATTTTATTGATTCCTACCATCAATCAATCTATTGCTTTTTCCTGTAAATGAAGATCTAAGTTGATACATACATTTAATGTTCTGGGATGTAAGTGGGTTCATGTTCATGTGATTTTAATGGAGTTTAACTTTATATAATATTGTCGCAACATTATATCTTGAAGATATAAAGGAGAAAATATTAAGCCAAACGATATAAAAATAATAAAATTTTAATAAATTCTTCAATCAACTTGCCATCGATGATCTATCTATTTGGAAGGATCGCATGAATTCAGCTTGCCATGAGCCTGCTCACTCAAAATGGTGAATATTATTATATGATAGATCCATATAACACTTATGCAGGTTCCTCATACTGATCCAAAACTTTCCTTTTCATTTCACAAAGAGAGAAGATCCAGATTGTTCACGGGGCAAGCAAACATCAGCTAAATGTTTACGTAGACATTCAATGTTTAATGTTGGTAATAACTATTTTTTAAATTGTTATTTACTAAACAATACACTAAAATATATCTGTTTTAATATATACATGTTAAAAAGTACACCTTCAAAACACAATTTAACTATCAAAACAAACACGCCATTGTCTTATATAACACCCAACACATTCATGACTGGCCCATGTAAACTTCAATCATAATATTCTAATCTTTGCATGTGGATGGTTTCAGAACTGACAAGGACGGGTAAGATTGGCATTCCAGAGCCCTTTGAATTCCCAGGCGATGTTTTTTTTCATCCACAGGTGTCCGTGCGAAAAAGAATCGCAGCAGCATAGCATCAGCACAGAGGTTTCCCGTCTCAGAAAAAAAAAGTCGCAATTTTCTGCTAGTCCTTTTTTCTACCATGCAACCACATTCATGGGGACCAGAATCAGGATTTGCATTTTGCTTCCCTTTTTATGCATTTTGAGAGAATTTGGAACGATTGTTAATCTTCAAATGAACTCAATAACATGAAGGCCATATTGAAAATACTTCGAGGAGAATTTTTTCAGCCCCCCTTGAAGGAAGGTAAATCCAATTGGCAATACCAATCCTTCTGCATCTTTCTTTAATTGTCCCTGGAGAAGAAATTAAGTATCCTTAGACAGATGCGATTTTCACAGTAAGGTCTCAATGGGATGCCTAATGGATTGAGAATTCTCATGAAGTTCCGTATGAGCTCTAGATATATTTTTAACGGTATACATTAAATCTTCTACAAAATGTCGTTGTTTCTTACAGAAAGAAAGGTGGGATTTTGAAGGAATCCATGTAGGAAATTAGATTCAATTGAGAATTTCTGAAACATTAAGCGACCTAATTGAGAAAGAAAACTGTTAGGGGACTCAATCGAGACTAACAATATAGCTGGGAAACCTTTTTTAACTCTGCCCAAAATCTAAAACTGTTCCCATCAGTCATTTCCATTAACACCCACCCCTAAAGTATAAAATGAGAGAGTTAAGATTCAGCAGGAACCTGATTTCCATTCACATCACCCCTTCAAACTGAATTTTGGCAAATTATAAAGTTTGGTAAGATAACCCAAAGCTAATCTTGCAGGAATTGCTTTTAGAGGTGAAATCTTTGGAAACCACCGAAAGTCGAACATTATCCCAAATGGAAACCATTACAAGACACAACACATATGTTAGTTAGGTTCACGAACAGGTAATAATGTATCACGGAGCAGTCACTAACATACAGGAGCGAAAGCAAAATCAAAACTAACCCACTTGGAAATCACCCGTAGAGAGATTTCGTGGTATTCTTCAACTTGGATGCCATTAAATCCAGAGTTGGATGCAAAAGAAGACTGAAATCAGCAAGATTTTAGGCAGAAACCCTCCAAAATGAAAACGTGCACGAATAGGAAAGGCTTCTTTCTGAGGTATAAATGAAGTGCTGTAAAATGGAAACAAAATCAAATCCGACTAATTATAGGAAGTCTTTCACTGTAAACTTCCATCATTAAAAGGTCAACGATTATGTCCATGCTGAGATCTTGCAACTATAAATATACTCTTGTATTCTGTAATGAGTATACTGAAATAAAGAAGAGGAATTTCTACAGTGATTGTATATGGAGAGTAAAATGTACCTAAACAGCTAGGAAATAAAACTTTTTAGGATAAATAAAAATAGAACTCCAAACAAGAGTGAATCCCAGGTCATTTTCCGTCTTAAGATTATCATTGTTAACCTGTTTTCTAATAAAAAAAAATTATGAATTTAAGATATAATAGAATATAATAATATTTTTACAAAATATTGATACAATAACATATTAAATGATTTAAAAAAAAATATTAAGATGAAGATATATTAATTGACTTGGGTTTATCTGTTAAATTTATAACTTGAATCATGAGACCATTATAATTTTATAAAAATAAATAAAAAAAATTAATTTATATTCAATCCAACATTGAAACATGAATTAAATTAAATCAGTTGGATCTACCAACATAAGTTAGTTGAGGCTAGCCTGCGAACCCACAACACAGGTACCAAAATAACTTCATAAGCATAAATAAAAAAAAATTAAGAGGCTTCATATCGATCAAATCTATTGTTGAAGATTGAAATGAAATAAAAACTAATTCCACTTAATCAAAAAAATAATGAAGCTTAATTCTTAGATAATTTAATATTGAAAGATAATATTTAAAAAAAATAAAAAAAAAGTTTGAAATTAAGATAACACTATTATGAAGACCTAAAAAATGAATTAAGTCAACATGTCTAACCCTCTATCTACATATTGAAATAACTTTATTAGAAACAAATTTAAAAAATAATAATTAAAAAATAACTTAAAAACTTATCAAACCCGCATCTTAGTTATAGAGATTATTTGGGAGTGTGGTTGCGATTGTTTTTCAAAGAATTTTTTGTTTAGAAATATATCAAAATGATATTTTTTTAAAAAAAAATCAATTTTGACATCAGCACATCAAAATGATATAAAAACACAAAAAAAAAAATTCATTTACAATGAATTTTTTTTTTTTGAATTTCAGCCAAACAGGCACATAAGTTTGGAATGACATCTTGGACAATAAATAAAATATATTATAAAGCACAATTTTTAATAGAGATAAATTCATAAAAAATAATTAAAATTATAAAATTTTACTTCCGAATCGATCCAATATTAAAAATTGAAATCACCAGGAAACTAATAAATAACTCAATACAAAAATACATATAAAACATAATTTCCAAAAACTCTTATTACTGAATATATAAACTCTAAAAAATGCGATTGGATGGTTAAAAATATGAAATTGAAAAATAGTGTTTTTGTTAATTATAATCAGACTTTCCAAGCTTCCTCTCGTGCTAGCCATTCTAATTAAATTCTGAACAACTTCGAATGCAGAAAATATCTGTAAAATGTCACAAACTTTCCTCCAGCCAAAACCTACAAAAGTTACTCCCCATCACAAATTGGATCACCCAACACCTTCTCTCGAATGCCATGGTGGCTCTTATTCCAAATCTCAAAACCAGCATGCAATTTCCATGGCTGCTCCATGATGAGTAAGATATATGAATTGTAATTTATAAAAACCTTCTGATTTGACATTGGATCCAATATTTCTCCATTTCACATCACAGCCTTGGGATGATTTTATTGGTTCCAAATAGTCAATCGGCTGATAATAGAAACTGAGAACAGGAAGGGAACTCGGAAACAGCCTCAAACTCTCAACCCACAAAAGCTCTGCATAAAGTGAGTGATCTTAAACCTTGAACCTGCCATGACTTGATTGCAAACCCAAAATGTATACAATCCATTCCCTAGAACAGTCTCAGAAGAAGGATATGTCCTGCGATCACATATGGGAATAGAGGCAAAAGAAGGGTGAAGTTTAACACAGCAGCAACGTGCAAGTTTTCCATCGCTTTTTGAAGGCCTTCCTGCAAGAAAGACCAGCAACACTAGTAACGACCACCCGCTTTGAATTCATGACTATCTATCCTAAAACAGAAAGAATATTGGCTTTTTGACTGGGTTGCTTTGTCCCTATGGAACATAAAGACCGGAACTTGATAATATGATTGATTGCAATAATGATGCCTGTAATCAAATTGAGAATAGTTGGGAGTCAAGAATAAGTCCTGATTCATCGATAGTTTCAACCATTCTGCTCCTACTGTACCGTACTCTTAATTCATTTTTAATCCATGCTGTCCCATTTTTCCAACCAACAAAGAGCACAACAAACTTGTTTAGCCGCGGCAGAAGGATCGAACCATTGATCATTTGCAGTGGCTAAGATAGGTTTCACCTTAGATAAACCTACGGCACACGACCTGATGCTTCCTACGTGACATTGTTGCATGAGACGGAACCTTTTTCCAAATCCTTTTTCCTTTATAAAATAAACCCATTTAGTTAAAACCACTCTTCTTTCCAAAGAATTTCAAAAAAAGGAAGAAGAGAGAGACCTGGTTAATTCAATCATGCATGTAAAAAGAAAATATATAGTACATTGCAATGCTGTTTTCAAGTAAAATAATAATAGTAATAATAATAAATCGACTGTGAAATGAACACTGGAGAGCATAATAAATCGACCGTGAAATTGGGCTTTCTTAAGATTTTCGTAGAAATAAAGTTTTTACATGTATATACAGTACACAGCATTATAAAATGTTGCAAGGAGTGATATGGGCTTTACCCGAGGAGGAGGAGGAGGAGAGGGATATTTGGAAGAGTTGCATGCAGAGGAGGAATCGAGAGGTGAGATTTTGTGGTGAAGCTATTATTGCTTTCGCTGTCGTTACCAAGTCTCTTCTCGATCCGCTGTTTTGTTCCTGATTACTGCAAGTTTGCTTTCTGGTTTTGGGAGAAGAAACAATCAATCAATCTAGTTTACCCGGCCAAACTAAGACTAATGAGCTTGCAGTCCATGGCTTTACAGAAACTTGGTCCAAAGCCATCCAAAGCCAGCCCGGATAGAGCTATTCTAGAAATGACTAGTTAAATTGCCCGCGCACTACATTGTAGGTTAAATAAATAATTTTTATAATTATTGGGATTGAAATAATTAATAAATTTTATTAATTCAAAAATAAAATATAACATCTATATATGTAGGGTTTGATATAATGAAATACATCAACACACTCTATTATAACAACAACATCATCGAAGCTTTAACATCCAAAAATATAATTACTATTACTATTAAAACAATAAAACTTATTCAATTACCCCAATAAAAAAACTCAAAAAAATTAACAAAAGAGAAAGTAAGAAAAAAAAACTAAAACTAAAACTATTATTATTATTATGATTATTATTATTGCGTTAATAATTGAAAAAAAATCAATCAAATAATAAAAAGAAGCCTAAAAACTTTAATGAAAGAGAAATTTTTAAAAAAAAAAAAATTAGCTAAAAAAATCATATGACGTGAAAATAAAAAAAAAAAGAGAGAGAGAAAGGAAATATCAATTTTCAAATGATCATAAACATAAACAATATTTTAAGAACAAAATTTTTCAAAAAATATTACCTTAACAAAAGAGAAAATAATAAAAATTAAAAATATAAGGGCCGAAATGAAAACCAAATATATTATCAATTTCAATCAAAGGATAAAATTAAAAAAATAAAATCTTTGGCATCAAAAATATTAAAGGATTTAAAACCAAACCCAAAATTTAAAAAATAAAGATTGAAATAAAAATATAATATATAATCTATTTCAATTGAATGACACAATTGAAACAAATTTAAACCTACAAACAGAAATAAAGATCATACAACATAATTAAAAGATCAGAAATTTAAATGAAACAACCATAAATCTGAGGGGGTTGCCATGTAGTTTAGCGTGAAGGAGAGAGAAAAGAGAGGAAAATTCAACTAATCATCGTTACGTCTCCATCCACCTTGTGGAGTCACGCACCATACTATGAGAAAAAGGAGACAGCGGCAAAGCCACTGAGATGTTGGATTGATATTTTCTGCAACCATAACATGCCGCCCGAATGGAGTGTCTCAAATAAACTGTCGGCGCATGTGTCAGATGCTCCCACAATGCCCGCAGGAAAATAATAATGAAAAATAATAAATTACCTAAACATCCCTACAACCAACTATTCTATTTTTTCATATTGGGGGTAGATAAATATTTAGATATTTTAGAAAAATATGAAAAATCCCAAACGTCGCCGCAAACAACCCTTGGTTTTTGTCTTATGTGAGGGTAAAGGGGTTATTTTATTATGCAATGGAATATGCAATTAACGAGATATGCCCTCCTGCAACTCTTGATTTTTGTCTTATTTGAGGTGATTATTTTACTATATAAAAAATATAAAAAAATCAAAATAACCTGTGATCCAGAAATATGAATTTACCATGATACCCTCGACAATTCTTGGATTTTATCTTATTAGAGGATATAATGATTATTTTACTTTATAAAATAAAAAAAATCAGAAAAAGTAGTGACCCAAGACCCGATCCAAACCGCACAAAAAAAACAATATTGTAATAGAGAGTTTATTTTTCCAATTTCTCTTTTATTCCGTCGGTGGTCTTTGTTTCCTTTCCAATTGCTTTTTTGAATGGAATCAGAGTTCAGGTGAAAAAGGTGCTCCCTCATCAAAAGATCTCTTTCAAAGAAAGATCTTCCAATTTCTACTCTTCTCGCTACAGACTCTGATCGCTAATCCATTTCCGGTTCCAACTCCAGTTTACCTGATTCTCGTCCCGGAACCCGGGGCCAATCAGCCTCAATCTCTATTGAGGGATTTTAAAATTAGAATAGAAAGTACTCGAAGCATGAACCCACGGGAAAGAAGGAAACGGCAAGGAGAGTGCAATAATCTATTGACTATCCTTCAATTCCCGATCTACGAATAAAAGGCCTTTATTCTCTCTTTGGCTTTCGTTTATTTTATTTATTCTGCTTTTGAAATGGATGGGTTCTATGGATCTTCCCGATCGGCAGGACCGAGTCCGGTGATGGATGGAAAGAAGTCAAATTAAAGCACTAATTCTATTCTTTGCTTGGAGGTAAAAATCTCTCTTTGGCTTTCGTTTCTTTTATTTATTGCTTTTGAAATGGATGGGTTCTTTGGATCTTCTCAATCGGAGGGACCGAGTCCGGTGATGGATGGAAAGAAGACAAATTAAAGCACTAATTCTGTTCTTTGATTGGAGGTAAAACAAAAAAAAAAAAGTGACCTAGAGACCGAACCGAATCAACTCAAAAATTGAACTACATCAAAAACATTATTTTAATCCACAATGAAAGCACTCATATTAAACAGTAACCGCTGATCTCTTTAAATATATAACATACGTTCACCAGGCAAGCAAATATTAAATCTGCCCTATAAATTTAGAAGCAGCCTCCACCAATCACCTTAGCATCCTCCACCCATCATTTCAATGTCGCCACTTTAAAAGCTACTCCTTTGTGTCATCCTTTCCATTCTTTGATTTAGCACGCGTAAGCACGTAACGTTCATAAAAGTCGGTAAGTGACCCGACATCAATCTTTTTTCACGTCAGCCACCAATCCACACGACACCCATTATTGAGATAAGAAACAATATATTATGGGTCAGTGGCCACACCACCGCGCGCCAACCCTAAACGAAAACCACCATCGATCCTATTAGATATCAATATCCCCAACTGTGTGAGCTTGTTTGGGTGATCGTAGAAGAACCACGACATTGTATAACTCATTTGGGTCATTGACATTACACCTGCTTCCTGCTCTAGATAACCTGTCACGTCAATCCCAGTAAGAAAACCATAATTCTTTTGACTTCGCATGCATTTCTTTCTGCTAACGTGCATACCACCCTCTCAATGATCATGCTATTCGAATTTGATAAACTTTGATGGGTTAGAAAGCATAAAACTTAGGCTGCTTTTGATGACTATGAATTTATAAGATCACCCAGCCCCAGTTCTCGGAATTACTGAATTCTCCTTCCTCAGTTTCGGCACATCAAGGACTTGATAGTTGATGGTATACATGGTGATCATCCTTTGTGGTGTAATATCATCCCATGCACTGATGAACTATATGCTCATTCATTCTTACTTGTGATGGAGCACATGCCAGGATTTAACATTGATTACAACAGATCCAGTGTGTGTCTGTGCAATGCGCATGCATGCATACTTTTTCACACTTTATAAGTGGGTGCGAATGGATGCCAGCCACATCAGTCCATTAAGTTTTGCCAGGAAACTTTACGTTTTGGTGGAAGGGTAAGATAACCCAGCTTTTTGAATGGGAAACTATTTATTTTTGTGTGGTAATAAGATGAAACAAACCATTTTCTTGAAATGCACTAATGGTTAAAGAATTATTTCGTTTAAAAAGTTAAAACGATAGGTGAGATTCCAGAATATGATTTGTATTATTCTCTAATATATTTCTTTAAGTAAAAGTTATTTGGGTTTGAAACTTGCATAGGTCCACGTTATCTTATGCTTAATTATTTTATCAAATAGAATGAGTTGATAAGATTCGAACTCGTGACCGTTTGGTCAATAAATTTCTAATACTATGACAAAGAATCATCTTATAGATGCGCGGAGAGCACAGAGAGAACTATTTTTTCGCCTTTTACTAGAGAAGACCGTGTGCTCGTCGCAAAAAGTGGCATATGCCAATTTTTCGAAGAGTTTATTCTTATGCCTGTTAAGGAACTAACTCACATAAAAATTTAAGTTAATAGGTATGGTCCCAAAATATTATTTATGTTATTCTCTAACACACCCCCTCAAGTGAAAGCTTTTTGGGCTTGAAATTTGCACATGAATATTACTTTGTACTTGATTTTTATTAAACAGAATGAGGGTGGTGTGATTCGAATTCGTGACCATTGGGTCAACATTTCTCTAATACTATGTTAAGGAACCAATTCACTTAAAACCTTAAACTAATAGGTAAGGTCCTAGAATATAATTTATATTATTCTCTAACAATACCATATTAAGGAATCATCTTATTTAAAAATTTAAGTTATTAAATGAAATTTTAAAATATAATTTATATTATTCTCTTGTACTGATTGATTCACATTTCTTTACAGCTTTGCTAATTTGTCATTGCTATTTGCTGGTGGACAACACTTCATTTCCAGCAAGTAGGTTGTCACATAAAGTTTTTTTGTTTCCTAAAAACTCAATCCTAAGCTCTAACATCAATTCTTCGAGGATTCAAGGCAAAGGCACTAAAATATAAATCTCAAATTTAACCTAGAGTTGTTTTGCTTTTTACCCCGTGTAGATCATTCAACAAAGTTTTATTTCTTTATCTAATTAACAAGATTATCTTAGTTTTCTGTAGGAAGAATATATATTTATCAATCATTGTTAATGTGCTCTTTTGCCATCAAATTCAATGTAAGGTCTTTCCACATTTATTGTTAACATGCACTTAGAACAATATTCTTCAAGCATTTTAATGGTGAAATATTAAAATGTCTAAAACACAATTCGTAGTCTTAAACAACTTTTTATTAGCTAAAACTCAAACCCAAAATATGTTATATCCTACTTTTGAAGATTACAAACCTTTCTAAGTGGTTTACATGGTGAAACCTATATAAGTTCAAGTTTAAACTATAAGATACCGAAGATTTTTGAAAGAAGAATCACTAAGTTAAGTTTGAGTTTGTGTTAATCATAATATAATTTAAATCCAGTGTAGAAACATTTTTTTTTTCACCTCATGAATAACTTATATGAGTAATAACATTCTTCTTTTCCCTAAATAGTTTCTTTCAATGGAACATCTAGTTTTATGGTAAAACTACCCAATTTTTATTTTTTTATTTTTTTATGGGTATTTAAAGGTTAAAAAAGAGATCTGGTAATAATAGAATTAATAAGTTTTAATCCCAAAATCTTATATAAAAATAGAGACAAAAAAGGTTATTTACTAGAAAAGAGAATAGAGTGATTAGAGAGATCTTTATGACTCTACCAGTAACATTTTACATTCCATTATTTATTCTAAAGATTTAGATATATTTTATATTTCATATAGATAATTAAGTATGTTTTCAAACTAGTTATTAGCACTTGACTAATATTATAGTATTTAAGGTAGTGTTTTGAAATACTACAAGGCTATTTATATTGAGACTATTTACATATATAGTGATGGGAAAATAAACTTGCAAGGCAACAACTCAAATCCTTGATAGGAACATTATTTAACTTTTTTTTACCATACATGATTCTATGACTAGTACATCTTTTTTATTTAGTGTTTATTATAAAGGAAGGTGTTAACATGTAATTTAAATAAAATCAACCATGATTGATGGGATATAATTGATCATGATTAATCAAGATTATTGATATTTGATATAAATAAAACCTCCAAAATTAAATGAAAAATATGGAGAAAAAAATGGAGCCTCCTCGAGTTTATAAGAAAACTAAGAATCATAAAATATGCATTAGTTTTAAAAACTTAAAGGGAATGGTTATGCTTAAAAAAGATGATGGACAACATTCTTACCACATCCTTTTTGAGAAAAGATTACCTTATCTATGTATTTTGTTTCTTAAATATATATTCTATGTATGGCAATAATTGTTTAAATTATTTCTAAGATGATTCACAAGTTATTTATCCATCAACCTAATCGTTAAAATCAAAATTATATTTAAAGGGTTGTTACATTGATAAAAACTTGTTGGCAATTTTTTAACATAATTTAAAGTTAAAAACATCATACTAGGCCTACAACGGTCACTAAAAAAATAAAAGACATGTTTTTCTAGTTGGTTAAGACTCATTTTTTATTAAAAACAAACAAACATGATGCAAACTTGGTGAAAATCACCTACACAATTTATTTATTTTAAAAAATAAATATTTACACATACATACATGCATACACACATTGACAACATGTTTTTACAAAATGATAATACCAACATTTCAAAGCAAGTAAAGATAAAAACAAATATATAAATGCATAAGTGAAAAGTTGTTGATTTTCAAAAATGATTTGTTTTCACACACATGGGTACATGAAAAGACGATAGCCTATTTTAAAAAGTGATGAAAAAATTATTTAAAATATATTTGAAATAAAATAAAATAAAAATAATTGCATGAGTGAAAAGTTACAAACTTCTGAAAATGAATCTCCTAACTTCTATAATTATGTGAAAAGGTGATAACACAATTTATGAAGTAAAACTAATTGCATTAGGAAGCCATTCAAATAAAGTAAGCAAATACAAAAGTGAAAAATTCTTGATTTCTAAAAATAATGTTATTCACACATTGTGTATGTAAAATATTGATAACATATATTGTTTTAGAAATAAATTTAATGCTATTGTGAAGCCAGTAAGAATATAATAGAATAAAATAAATAATAAAAATTGTAACAAAAAATAGAATAAAATCTTGGAATTTATCTTCGGGTTGATTCTAAATGAGTAAGGAGTGGGAGGTGTGTGAGAGAAAAATAATAGGCCAATACAATTAGGAAAATAGAGAGAGAATAACATAATAATTTAAGGAAGAAAATGACTTATTTTAACTATACACCAAAACAATTATTTTTCTTTTATTATTATTTTAAAACTCACCTTTTCATTAAAAGAGATATTTATTTATTTTTAAATAGTCCTTCTACTTTACGAGTTCTCCCAATTTAGTTATAAGTTTTTCGATTCTTTAATTTTCAGCTAATTGTAATCTTTTTTAATTTATCTATTTGAATTTCATTTCTAATTAAATTGAAAAGAAAACTTGTTGGTCTCAAAATAACACTAAAAAGAAAACTTACTAGGTTCAAAAGTATTGGAGTCTTATTGAACTTAAATTTTTAAAGCCTTACTAAGAAATAAAAACAAATTGCATGAGCCTTGTTAAGCTCAAAGTCTTTTTTAAAAAAAAAAAAAAAAAACCTTGTTGGGTTCAACTTTGTTATAGTCAAATGCACACGAGATGATCCATTAGCATTTCTAGTAGGCCCAATCACTAAGGAAATAGTAAACAAGACTTTAACTTAATTGTTAAGATCTATTATCTAAAAGAACTTATAAAATTATGAGGATTATCTATCATTTATTGATTTTGTATATAATCATGATATGCATTTTACTATTAATTTTCACCATTTAATATTATTTATGGTTTTAATTCTTTGACACCAATAAATTTGATCCATTTACATGTTGATGAAAGGGTTTGTCTTGATAAAAAAAAAAAAAGCACAAGTGGTGAAAGATTTACGTGTTAAGGTATGACAACACATAGAGAAGAAAAATGAGTAATATGAATACAAAACAAATACAGGGAGGAAATTAATAAGATTTGAGTTAAGAGATTGGGTTTTTAAACAATATGAAAAAAGAAATTTCCTAAGATAAGATGACCTCAGTTAATGCCAAGAGGAGATGGTCCTTTTTAAACAATTAAAAAGATCAATGATAAAGCTTATAAAAAGAATCTTCTAAATGAGTATGTAGTTAGTGCTACTTTTAATGCATCTAATCTTTCTTTGTTTGATGTAGGTGATTATTTAAGGTCAAATTATTTTTTTAAAAAAAGGTTATGATGCAGTTTAATCCACATTAAAAGATTCATTAGCATTTTTAGTAGGCCCAACCATTTGGGCCAGGGAAAAGAAGTTTAATAAGCCCTTTAATAAGTTTTGACAAGATATATGGACCACTATGAATTATATAAAAGAGAAACAATATAAGAAGAACAGGTCTTGATAAATTTGATTCTTATTTAAGATGGATATGAGGACCATGGGTTTCAACCTAAGGAGTAATTTCATCATTGAGCTTGTTTTTTCAAGTACTTGGTAATTTTTTTAATCTGATAAGAAAATCATGAATTGTTTGGAAAATAAATCTAATATACGAAGGAGTTTAGTCTACCAAGAAGATTGAATTAAATGTAAAATCATATTTTACCATGGACACTAAAGGTGGTGGCATCAAAAGATAAAATTTCAAAATATTTATTTTATTATTTTCTTATTGCTTTGTTAGTTTTTGAGTTATATTGGGTTTATTAAAAAATATTCATCATACCTTCCCTTAAGATGGTGGAATGAGTTGTCGAACATTGCTTTTAAATAAACATTGAGTTATTTTGTAGGGAAAAAAAATAGTTTAGTTTCTATTCAGGATATATGACATATACATTTCACAAATAACTTTTTTTTTTTTTGTTAATAAATCTAAGCAAGTTTGATATGAATTTATCATGGTAAAGCCTAATAGCTTATCCACCATATTAATATAAGATTATGCAATATGTGATTGAGAGAATAAAAATCATGTGATCTTTATTAACAAACTATGCTCAATACAAAGATAGATTTCTTTTCTTGTATCTTGAGTTACGATTACTTAAAAAGTCAGGATAATATAAAAATAAAACTATTTATATTTAAGTATTATTTTAGACTTCATATGCATTTTAATTATCAAGCTCTTCCTTCTTGACAAACTTATTTACCAATTATTCAATGAATGGTTTTTCATGTAGGGTGTTGATGGTTAACTAAGGTAAAATCACAATCACAATTTGAGAATCATATGAACTCAGTTTAATATATATATATGGTATAATTTTTTATTTGTCGCTTTCTCATCCAGGTTATAAATGGTAAAATCAATAAACTACTCATTCCTAAAAATTATTTTTCTTCGACTTATAGAATGTTTAGAATCATCATTGTCTTATCTATATAGTGAAATTCATTATAGTTATTGATATTTTGCCCTAACACATAATGAAAACTTATAATACTCATTAATATTTGCAACAACTTATGCTTTGAAGGTTTCTTGAGGTAATTGATCAAGAATATCATGTCAAATAAATTTTTCATTATTATCCTTAAGGTGACTTGTTTCCTATCATACTTAAAGTCATTAGAAATCATGTTTGCACCTTGTTTACTTGTAGAAATATGGTTTAACAAGGGATTTATATTCTATTTTGAGGTGTTGTAACTATTATCAAATGTTATCCAACCTAAATGAGATTAAAAAGTTTGTCATTTAAGGGAAAGATGATTAATAATATTATACCTAACAACACTAGCATGATACTTATATTTTTGGTCGAGTTTGTGCCAATAAAACTAGGGCAGTTAAAATGATTTTTATAAGGTAGGAGAAATATATATGATGCTAATAAGCTTTTTGAACATTTCCCTCAAAGGTAGCAAAAGTTATGGTGGTTATTCCTTACTTTTTCATGTATTTCTATCAGGCTAGTTGATCAAGAATCTAACTATTTGATGTTCATTTGTTTATAAAATGTTGATTTATGAGAAATTATTTAGTAGGTAAGTAGATAATTGTTAATATAAGCTTAGGTTAACAATAGATATATCATTGGATTATGTATAAGTAAATAGTTAAAAATTGATACAATCAATATTGCCTTAGAGGTCAAACCTCCATTAATTACTCAAATGATCTTTGTGTTGAGAATGATTGGTTTTTACCAAGTGCATTTCATTGTCTTTTCCCTTGTCAATAAAACCTTTCTTTCTTTGGCCCACTTTAGAAGTGTCTGAGATTTTTTTCCCATTACTACTTGCTCAATTCTCTTAGCTATGATAATAATATGTAATGTTATGTTAAGATACCAACCCAATATCCAAAGTGTTGAGATTTGAATTTATTTAAAAAATCATGGCTATTTATTTATTTTTAATAAAAAAAGAATAACTTTGTACAGTTACTTCACACTACATTAAGGCATACTCTCTAATGGAGTACTTAAGTATGTTTTCCATGTTTTATAAACTAGAACGATATGGAGAAAAAATTATGTTTAACTTTTATTTTCTTATGAAAGTATTTAGCAAATTCATCATCTTTTGGATTCTAGTATTATCTATATGCAAATATCAACTTAATGTTGTGTCATTTAAGCTATCATAGAAAACATGAATAAAAATTTTCTTATAATGGATTACCTTAACCATTTTGTCATAATATACTCGTATATGTATCATATGACATTTTGTGCCATTGTAGTTAATAAAATCTTATATTTTAAAATTCTTAGCCATTATGATATCATATATAAGACACATTTTAACTAACTTTACAAGATTAAAAAATTCTATATCATTCTTAAAATCTTACATCCTTTATTGCTTAAAGTAGTTTTTTTAATTGTAGATAAATTTTATGAATCAAAGTCATTTGTTATCTTAACCTTATGGGTTTGTTAAGTGATGAGGTCAATAGTTGAAGTAACCTAGGTTTATGGTGTTTGTGGCATGTTCATGACTGAGAAATGTGTTATATGTTGTGATTAAAAAGAAGCATTTGGTGTATTTTAGTTTGGTAGTGTAAAAAATATATAATTTATGGAATTTACATAATTGACTTAATATTATGATGAAATGACTTCCCCCCCCCCCCTCAATTTACCTCTAGCTAGATGCTCTTTCCTTTAATGATGAAGTTTTTTATGCTTGTTTAAGAGACCAATGAGCCTAGAAACTTTTTATTTCAAACTCTTTATATCCCTCTAGTTGCTTTTATCTATTATGATCTTTCTTTATTTTCCATTTTTTTCTACATGGATATAACATTGTAGACTCAAGAGAGAAGTCAAACTTTCACTTATGACCTATATTTCTTCCTTGGTTAATTGATGTGTGTGTGTGTACAAAAAAAAAACATAAAATATATAAGTAAATGCAAAAGGTCAAATTGAATATATATGTTGATTATTGATTGAGTGTTCTACTATATTAGGACTGTAAGGAATAAGTTGAATTTTATTGAAAAAAACTCATTGAGAACACCAAACAAAAAGAATTTATGTTCATTTAAGGGATTTATTTCTAGTTGTTGCACTTGACATCATGACAAACCTATAAAAATAAAAGCTTTGTTTATGTTTTGAAAATAGGATAAAAAATAGAAAGAGAAGTTGTCTCCTAGTAGTATAATGACCACTAAAAACCTTAATTGGTCTTTAGACATCTAAGATAAGGGACTGATTATGCTGAAGAAAAGTATTTTATTATGTTATACAAAAAAAAATCATTTATTTAGGATAGGTAAACCTTATCAGGGCATCTACATGGATTTTCTCATATAAAAATTTATTTGAATATACAAGTCTATAAGAGATTTATAAAGCTATATTTATTCATAAAAATAAATCCTAAGGCAAAAATACTCGCTAAGAAATCATAAAATCCCTAAATCACCTTAAAATGACACAAAACAACTTCCCTCATACCAGGTATGTTAAGGGTGTTAACACCTTCACTAATCATAATTAGATTTTTACCTTTCAATCTTCTAATAAGATTAGTATATTAAAGTTTCCTAGCATCCCTAAACCAAATAATTAGATGGTAACTCTTAATACCACTGACATCTCCCTTTCTAACATGCAATAGAATAATTTTATAATAGAAAAAGACATAAAATTTATGATAAAAATTGACACACATGAAATTTAATGAGTAAAAACAAAACAAAAAAAAATACAAGGCCACACATATAAAAAATTTGATAAAAAAATCAATATTTTTTTTAAAATAATTTGTATAAAATTGAAAAAAAAACATAGATGAATCATACTTATCTCTTTAAAAAATAAACATGCTCAATATTATTGAAAAGCAATCATAAAGTAGTTAAAATGCAAACCTAAGATTTATTTGGAAAAAAATATCAACTAATGTAATACTTTTTTGTACAAAAAACATGTTATAGGCTTTGGACATGGTAGGCTATGCCTAATATCTAGCCTAATCAAGAAAAGAACATTTAAGTTTAATGGAGTGGACATCATCCACTCTATACATCAAAAAAAAAAAATGCATCACTTACATCAACAAACGACACGCCGTATATTCATTTAAAAAATCCAGCCAACATATTGGTTGGATTAACTTAGATCTTTAATTTTCATGTATAAAGAAAAATCATTTTAACTTTTTATTAAAAAAAAAACACGCTTTGGAAACACCCCAGAGAAATTGTTAAACCAATCTATGGCCATAAAAAACACAAAACAACCCCCCAAAATCCATGTGCAACAAAAAACTTCTCGAGTTTAGATTTGATTTTTTAAGTGTTTTTAAGATAAAAAAAATATTTAATCTTAACTTTTCTTGTCATATGAAACTATTTAACATAAAAATAATCGTTTTAATTTGTAATTTTTTTTTTTATCAAGAATCAAATTAAAAATAAATAAATTATATTATTGTAGTTCATAGTAAACTGTGCGAATTATCCATGTTTTGTGAGCAATAAAAACACCACATATTTAAGCTTTATCGATCCATTTAATTTATAAATAAAAATATCAACAAAAAAAGGCCACGTCACGTTCTCAAATAGGTGCATTGTTTTATATGAACATACGAGGTCATGTTCTCGCGATCAGAATTGCTGGTGTAGACGGTCTTAATAAATGTTCTCCCCTCTAATCTTAAAAATATTATTATTTTTATTATTATTAAAATAAACAAAGCGGTCTAACGGAAGTACAAAACCACCAACAATGCAAGTACAGAGGGCAATTATGTACTTCCAAACTTAGAGCGAGTATACAATAATGATGGCATTTTAAAGCTTTTTTTATTTTATTTAAACATATATTAAAATAATATTTATTTATTTTTATAAAAATTATTTTTCATTCGTATATCAAAATAATTAATTAAGAATAAGTAAATATTTAAAAAACACAAAAATAAACAAACAATTTAGTATGACGTCCAGAAGCCGTTAAAACAAAAGGCCCATCTTCCCTCTCTCCACCTCCCAGAATCTCTCTTCTTCCATGTTTCTTTCCATTCTAAATTTCTTTGATTACATCGAGAGAGACTGGCTCTGCGTGTGACCCTTATTGACGTCACCTAGCATGAGAGACCTACAGTTGACCCAGGTGGCCGGCACCCGGCAATCCCCGCCGGCTATGGTTTACACCGATGACGTGATGGAGGATGTTAGGCTTCTTGATTCCTGTGAAAGCCGGGATGATCATAATGATGACTCGCATGCAATTGTGATTGGAGAAGATGGTTTTAAGAGAATTCAAGTGAGAGTTACAGGGATGACTTGTGCTGCTTGTTCCAATTCTGTTGAATCAGCATTGAAGAGTGTTCATGGGGTTTTCAGAGCTTCTGTTGCTTTGCTTCAAAATAAAGCTGACGTTGTATTCGACCCAGCTTTGGTTAAGGTACGTTGGTATTGGTGGAGGGGCTAATTGAATTTTGATATTGGAGCTTGATTGTGAATTAGGACATGTATGTTTTGTTACTTTTTCTTTTCTTCTCTTTTTTCTTTTTAAATTCGTAGCTTCATATAGTTTAGGTGGTAACTCTGATTTTGTGTTGGTTATTTTGAAATTTTGTAATGGTATATCTTAAGTTACTAGTTTATGGTACCGAGTTGGATCGTACGTTAGTGCTAAATGTGGAGAAGTTATATATTTTCAGCTTGTGCTTTTTTATAGAAGATGGTGGATTGGAAGTTGTTTTTATAGCATGGTGTTTTGAGCTGAATTATTAGCTTTTCAAAGTTTTTAAAACTGATGCACTTTAAGCACTAGGATAGTTTTCTGATCGATGTTGAGTTCGTATGATTTTGAACATGGTAGTTTTTTTTTTTTTTTTTTATATGCATCTATGGATCATCGGATAGAAATTTAATGAGGAATTTCTTCATGGTTATAGTGCTTCTGATGTTAGAAAAGATCTAAGAAGACATATTAGTCCTACATGATAAAAAAAGGTATGCTTTGACTTAGCTATTGATAAAGCTGAGCAACTGGGCATATACTTTATTATTAGCTACTCGGGATGCATTCTTGTTAAAGAATTCTTGCTCCTACATTTTTATGCATGGATACACTCAAAAAGTTCGACTTTGAAATTCTAGGTCCCGATTTCTGGTTCTTTCTGGGGTATGGGGGTTTGGTAAAATGAAATCATCAGGAACTCTAGAAACCCCCATGCTTGATTGCAATGCTTCAACTAAATTTGATTTAATCAAATTATACAGGCGAATCACTTGATTGCAATGCTTCAACAATTATGAATTTCAAGGTTGTGTATTTGTTGCTTATGAAAATGAGTTTCCACGGTTGCTTCAAGACAACTTGACAATGGGTTCTCTGAGATGTTTATAACTTTATATTACTATTGAGAAATTTATGGCACATGTTTTCCTTCTCTGTAATGGCTCAAAAAACTGCATGGGATGTTACTTTGCATGGCTTCACTGCTGTTTACATAAATTTACTGGAGTATTTTATAATTGTCTTGATTCAGGATGATGATATCAAGAATGCAATTGAGGATGCAGGTTTTGAAGCAGAGATTTTATCTGAGCCTAGTATATTAAAAACAAATCCAGATGGAACCCTTTTGGGGCAATTCACAATTGGAGGTATGACCTGTGCAGCCTGTGTGAACTCTGTTGAAGGTATTTTGAGAAGTCTTCCTGGTGTCAAAAGGGCTGTGGTGGCATTGGCTACTTCTTTAGGGGAAGTTGAGTATGACCCTATTGTAATTAGCAAAGATGATATAGTGAATGCTATTGAAGATGCAGGCTTTGATGCATCTCTTGTACAGAGTAATCAACAGGACAAAATTTTACTAGGAGTTGCCGGGATATTCAGTGAGAAGGATGTGCAGCTTTTAGAGGAAATACTGGTAGTGCTTAAAGGAGTACGGCAATTCTGTTACAACCAGTTATCCAGTGAACTAGAAGTTCTCTTTGACCCTGAAGTTGTAGGTTCTAGATCCTTGGTTGATGGAGTTGAGAGAGGGAGCAATGGGAAGTTCAAATTACATGCTATTAACCCTTACTCAAGAATGACTTCTAAGGATGTTGAAGAAATTTCTGTTATGTTTCGACTTTTCATCTCCAGTCTGTTTCTTAGTGTGAGTATTTTTTAACATGCTAGTTGTTTTGATTGCCACTTCAATATGGTATTCCTAGTTATTTATTTATTTATTATGAGTATTTGTGTGGGGGTTGTTGAATGCATTGGTGTTAGTTTACAATTGGTATCATTATCCGCTGCTTGCACACACAAGTTTGAACTATACACTCTTTCCTGGTTTGTTCTAAGGACTGAGGATAATAGAAAAGGCATTGTTGTGTATTTGTGCACTTTTCTGGGAATCTTCATACCATGACATCTTCTCTGAGTATACTTGAAAAGCCCATAGGCATCTGTTTGTTTCTTTGATGGTCTTTTTTAATTGTTTATCATTGTATTCATCATTGGCATTCGATGAATTGGATCCAGATTCCCGTCTTTTTCATGCGAGTAATTTGTCCTCACATACCACTGTTGTATTCCTTGCTACTCTGGCGCTGTGGACCCTTCCTAATGGGTGATTGGTTAAAGTGGGCATTGGTGAGTGTTGTTCAATTTGTAATTGGGAAGCGGTTCTATGTGGCAGCTGGTAGAGCCCTTCGAAATGGTTCAACCAACATGGATGTTTTAGTTGCATTGGGAACTTCAGCCTCATACTTCTACTCTGTTTGTGCACTACTATATGGTGCAGTCACTGGCTTTTGGTCTCCAACATACTTTGAAACAAGCTCCATGCTGATAACATTTGTATTGTTTGGAAAGTATTTGGAGTGCCTTGCCAAGGGAAAAACATCAGATGCCATCAAGAAACTAGTACAGCTTGCTCCAGCAACAGCACTGCTGGTTGTCAAAGACAAAGGTTTTTTTATCGTTTTCTTTTTTTACCTCTTGTACTTGAGATATGGTTCTAAATGATCATCTAAATTTAACTATTGCCAATATCAAAATATAGATAATTTCCTGTCAATCTTGGTCGCGCTAAAAAAATAATAATAAAGAAAACCAAATCATTGAAGAACTAAGCAGGTATTGGTTCATATTCTAGGTGGAAAGTGCATTGGAGAAAGGGAGATAGATTCATTACTTATTCAACCTGGTGACATATTAAAAGTTCTTCCTGGTACCAAAGTTCCTGCAGATGGTGTTGTTGTATGGGGTTCAAGTCATGTTAATGAAAGCATGTTAACTGGTGAATCTGCACCTGCTCTGAAGGAAGCTAGTTCATCAGTTGTTGGGGGTACAATAAATTTACATGGTGCTCTTCACATACAAGCTACTAAAGTAGGATCAGATGCTGTTTTGAGCCAGATAATTAGTTTGGTTGAGACAGCCCAGATGTCCAAAGCTCCAATACAGAAATTTGCAGATTATGTAAGTAGCATCTATGTGCTTTAATTTTAATTTTACTTTTATTATCTTTCTGCCAGAAAATTTTCATGGCAATATGACATCTGCTTTGGAACAGCAGTTCCTGTTGCTTGTCTATCCATCTTAACTAAATGAGATTTCGTGCATTAAGTAAACCGTACCATTGGTAAACACTTGTCTTCTGTCGCCAAGATATCAATTATAATATATGTCCTTGTTAATTTATTGATCCATTTTCTTATATGCCAGATATATGATATGCATTAGCTTAGTTGTCCCTTGTTTTGATGAACAAAAGGTCCATTTGCGTTTCTGTTACTGTTAAAAATTTGGGCTGGTTTTATTGGGATGAAGAGACATAAGTATGATCAGGATATAAACCACCTTTAAGATTGCCATTTTTTCTTGCTGGAATATTTTATGGTTCTTGTTTCTGTCGGCTGTTCTTACAGATATGCATGATGTATTACTTGATATTACATCACTGGGACAATGCCTAAGGGTTCAATCAATTTCTTAAACCTCTCAATCAAGTTTTTCTATACCTGTTCCACCTCTCAATTTCTTAAACCAACAGGATGTTTTAGCTCGTTTGGTTTACAAAACCAGCTAAAACCATCACACTTGTGTCATTTTTTGTATGCATATCCAAGTTGTTCATTTCTTTCTGGCCACCTTCTTTTTCCGTAAGCCCACTAGAATTGCTACTATTATGCATATGAACAGAATGCACTCAGATGCTCTTACTTTTATATTCTTCTCATCTTAGATATGTTTATGAGTTGCAGGTGGCAAGCATTTTTGTTCCTACAGTTGTTGGATTGGCATTAGTGACATTGTTTAGCTGGTAATTTCATGTCTTGTTTTGCTTTCCTGATGTGGTATCTTATACATACATATATTGATAGCTTTGCAGTTGTATTCATAACTTTTGGTTAAATATTTTCTGTAATTTCTTGCAGGTACATTAGTGGAATTTCTGGAGCTTACCCGAAAGAATGGCTTCCAGAACACGGAAATTACTTTGTTTTTTCCCTCATGTTTTCGATCTCAGTGGTGGTGATTGCATGCCCATGTGCACTTGGCCTGGCAACACCAACTGCTGTTATGGTTGCTACTGGGGTTGGTGCTAACCATGGTGTGCTGATAAAAGGAGGAGATGCTTTGGAAAGGGCTCAGAAGATTAAGTATGTGATATTGGATAAAACAGGTACTCTAACCCAGGGAAAAGCCACAGTTACTGATGTAAAAGTTTTCACTGGAATGGGTCGTGGAGAATTTCTCAGATGGGTGGCTTCTGCAGAGGTGATTCATTTTTATTTTTTTTTGACAAATGTATATTTGAATGTGTTTGGGCGTGTTATTATGATTTGTGTGCATGCACATTCTATCAAAGCACCGTTGGTAATGTCTTTGGTGTCCTACATAATTATGTGTCGAAGGAAACCACCCCCTCCCCCCATTCTTCTTTATAATTATTAAAAATTATAGAGGCAACCTCTGATTCCCCATTACCTGTTCACATGTCTCAGGCTAGCAGTGAACATCCTTTGGCAAAAGCAATTGTGGAATATGCACGCCATTTCCATTTCTTTGATGAACCTCCTGCAACCAATGATGGCCAAACCTCCAGCAAAGGGTCTTCAAATTCTGGGTGGCTTCTTGATGTCTCAGACTTCTTGGCTCATCCTGGAAGTGGTGTGATGTGCTTCATAGATGGAAAACGAATTTTGGTGAGTTCCTTGGTGTAAAACTGTAACGTATATTGCAGCTTTAATCTCTAGAAAGATGTTCAATCATGTCTGGGACTGTATCTCCTTAACAGATTGGTAACCGGAAACTGATGACTGAAAGTGGAATTGCCATTCCAGACCAAGTAGAAAATTTTGTAGTGGAGCTTGAAGAAAGTGCAAAGACAGGTGTCCTTGTTGCATTTGATGACAACATAATTGGTATTTTGGGGATTGCAGATCCATTAAAGAGAGAAGCTTCTGTAGTAATTGAGGGCCTTATGAAAATGGGTGTCAAACCAGTCATGGTGACAGGGGATAATTGGAGGACAGCACGAGCAGTTGCTAAGGAGGTTTGTGTAATCTCTATGATAACTTGCCTTAAATTTTATCCAGAAACTTTGGTAGAAGTACCTGCTATTTCCACAAAAGGACAATCTATTTTCACACAATTATAATAATAATCACTTTGTTGCTGTCCACTCTTCAACGAAAGTATACACCAACTTTGTGGTAATAGAAAAACCCTATTTATATATCCTGGTTCTGATCAATCTGTTACGTTTCTCCTAATTCCACCAAGATAATAGAATCTCAAATCCTTTGATGTTCTGCTGCGATCATTTCGTTTTGATCTTTACCAAAATAATTTTTCTATACTTCTCATGAAGTGAAAATTTTGTATTATCACATGCTTTGTTCTGGTCATTGTTATTATGCTAAATGGCTCTTTATATGCTGATTTTAGTTGCACCTAGCGTGCTCGCAGGACAAAAACAAACTATTGTGATTTTTCTATGTGAAAAAGAAAATATCGATCGACATCAATTGGGGCTTTTTTTTGTACAGAAAATAAATTCGAGTTTTCCTTGTATGGTTTGAAAGTTGTATATATATATATATATATATTTGAAAGTCTTGAAGTACTTTTTTGCTGAGCAGGTGGGCATTCAAGATGTTAGGGCTGAAGTAATGCCAGCTGGCAAAGCCGATGTTGTCCATTCTTTTCAAAGGGATGGAAGCATAGTAGCAATGGTGGGTGATGGTATCAATGACTCTCCTGCTCTTGCTGCTGCAGATGTTGGCATGGCTATTGGTGCAGGGACAGATATTGCCATCGAAGCTGCTGACTATGTATTGATGAGGAATAACTTGGAGGATGTAATCACAGCCATTGATCTCTCAAGAAAAACCTTCGCTCGCATTAGATTGAATTATATTTTTGCCATGGCTTACAATGTGATAGCATTACCTATTGCTGCTGGGATGTTCTTTCCTTCACTAGGGATCATGTTGCCACCATGGGTAGCCGGTGCTTGCATGGCTCTCTCATCTGTAAGTGTTGTGTGTTCGTCTTTACTTCTTAGAAGATATAGAAAACCCAGACTTACCACCATCTTGGAAATAACAGTAGAGTAGAAGGAGAAAAATAATTTCATTCAAAGCTGTGGGCAATAATTAAAAATGGAGATGAGGTGAAGAACTAAACATAGAACTTGCAATCTTGTATCTTTCTGTTACTTTATTTCACAGCTTATACGCTGAGGGGCTGCAATTGTATCACCCCAAAATGTAAATATACTTGTATAATATCATCATTGTTGTGTTTTCTTGCTGTGGCCTTCCCTTTCATGGAGAAGGGCTTGGTCACCCCCTCTCGTTTCTAGTACTTTGTGAGTTATTAGTGTGAAAACAATTTTATTTTTTGGAAATTAAAAGAAAGTATTGGAATATAATAGTTGGAGTGGCCTAGTTTACATCTTCCTTTTGGAATTTCTATGTAAAAGACTTGACCAGGATTGCCGCATTGCTGGAAACCAGAAACCTTGGATTTTGAAGTTGGAGCTAGGCTTTGTTCTTGGTCTTTATGGCGCTATGGCAACTTGCCTTCAAAACGGAACATATAAATCATGCAAGTTCTAAATATCATATTGAAACCTCAAGGTATATGGTTGGCATTTGAAATTGTGATTAGGTGATTATTTAGCAATGCGATATATTATATATTTTAAGTGCTTTTTATTTTTCTATTTTAAAAAGTATTAAATTATAAAAAAAATAGGTGTTTATAATTTTAATACGTAAATATAAAAAATAATTTTAATACATTTTTAATTACAAAAAAAAAAAAAAAACACTCTTGGAAAACACCACATTACAAAACACACACTAGCTAAAATGACTAATAGTAAAAGGCCTGCCAAGATTTAATATGATATAACTAAGTGTATTCTTTGTGTGACAATTAGATTAATACATTGCAATTATTGCTGAATAGCTTAATTTCCAAGAATTATATTTTAGAGAAGAACCGAATATTAAATAAAATAATATTATAATATTTTGGACAACTTAAATAATGAACCCACCTGAATCATGTTGTTGGCTTTCAAAGGTTAAAATATAAATGCAATATCTGCATGGCAAGAACCTTATTTAAAAATATATTAAAATATTAATTTAAAACTTCAAAAAAAATTCAAACATTTCAAGTCAAACCTAGAAAAAAGAAAAAGGGTGGTTGGCCATAAATTGATTCATACAAAAATCAAAGAGGAGAAGTTCAATCTCTCAAGTTATTTCCAAGGTTTCATGATTCACCTGCCCTTGCGATGTACCTAACCCCCGTAGTCCAAGTCAACACCACTTTCCTACCTAGGCAGATATGTATTCTCATTGGTTCATTACAATTTGGTCCCTGTAATTTATCATAATTAATTAATTATCCCCTCTGGTATTGGAAATAATCAATTACTCCTTTGACCAAAGTTGACTAATCCATAGTTAACAAAAAAAATGTATAAAATTTCCAGCCCCTGTCTCTCTATCCAAGAGAATAAAAAAAATGCCGAGGTGTCAAAACGACCAAGTCACAGGTGGATTTAAAACCACAAGGATGAAATAATGATTTTTAAGACTTGAAGGACTAGCTGTAGGATCCAAGTTATAATTAACTCTTCCTTCTTTTCTTCCTCAAGAGGAAAGGGTAAAAGGGTAATTGAAGGGGAAATGGGGTGCCTTCGTGAGCAAGGTGTACACATCCCCTACCCTTTTCACATTGTTTCTGTAATCATAATTGTTAAACATCGTCTAGTCCAACAAGTTAACCTAAAACATGCGGAATTCAAAGTATGATTTTTAATTAAATTAGACAAATTATTTATTTAATAAGATTGGATTGAAACGTAAAGAATTTAAGTGATTCAGTCAATTTCATCATGTGTCAACACTGATTTTTAAAAATAAAATAAAAAAATATTATTTTAATAAAAATAATTAACTCCCATGATGATCAAAGCATTATTATGAATTTGGAGAGTGACGTTTGCTCAAAACCACATCTCTTACACTTGCTTACTTTGCAAGTTAATTATTATACATATAATAAAACAAAACGATATATCCTTGTAGAAATGGCAAAATTATAGATTTTTCATTAAAAAAAAATAGTTATTGTAATGGTGGTAAAATTATTTTTATTATTTTTTTATTTTTTAGAGAATACAAGTTCTTTTTTTATATCTTTTTATACTTATTATTTTTCTCATTTTATACTTGGACTATTTATCACCCTTTTTTTCTAATCACTATTTTTTTTCTTATAATTTCTTCTTTTCTTTTCTTTTTTTTTACTTTTTTCTTCTTTACACATTTTTTTGTAAGAGAAATAATTTTTTTATTTTTATCTTTATTATTTTCTTTTTTTTCATTACACCTTTTTTGGAAAATTAATATACAAATATTAAAAAAATAATTGTGTTTCATTATAGCAATTGCAACGATGCTATATTCTTTTATCACGTTAAAAATTAACTTAATCTTACATGTTTTTATTAACATATATGATCTTTATGATATTTTATTATATGCAAGTGTTGATTTTTTTATTTATAGTTATATTTTTTACTCGAAATCAAAAATAAAATAACACCTACACATTAACTCTTTTGCGTTAAAAACATATTCGACCAGCAACAAGATGAGTTGGGCAGAGATATTAACACTTTATTTCTTGCATTTATTAGTACAAATAATTCTTAGTATATTTAAGTAAATGCATGCTTAGGCTTTTGATTTATAGTTAGACTTTTTTATAAAAAAAATAAAATAAAAATAAAAAGCTTGAATGATTTTTTTTCCCCACTAAAACATTATCTAATATGCAGCGAAACATGCGTAAAATAACCAGTCAATGGCAAGAGCTTGTTGGAATCATATTTACAGGTAGTTTCCTGAATATCTAATTGAGTCTTAATTTTATAGGGATAGTTTTAGGCATTTACTCGTTTCCATTTGGTATAAGCGAGAACATGATCCATTTGTGAAACGTCACAGCTTCGATATCATTATCACCAGCAGCTCTATTTGTGAAATGTTAATTGATTATTCTGATATTATTTTTTTTTATTAATATTGATGATTGGATCAATTTATCTATATTTAAATTAATTTAATAAATTTTAAAATTAATGATTATATAAATCTCTAACGATTATCTTATTAATAATTATAGAGTTCTAATTTAATATTACAGAAAGAGCAAATCTCATAGCCAAACTATTATGCCGCCTACCTACTAGATGATGGTTTGTTTTATTTTATATTACGATAGTGATGACACAAATGTTGGGGTGATAATGACAAATTTTAATACTGAATAGGGTATCATGTTCAAACCCATCTTGTACTAGCTCGTTTCATTAATTTATTGTATGTTCACATTGAGTTTCCTTGAAAATTACATATATGGTGGATATTCCGTACAAAAAACAACAAGATCGTGAAAATTAATGAATTGTTTAAGATAGAGAATTACAAGAATTATTTTTTATGTGTTCTTCTATTATTTTGATGTGCTTATATTAAAAAAAAATTACAATATCAAAGTATCCGGGTAATTATATAACATTAGATAGCCAAGTTAAAAGGTACATTAACCATTGATCGGTCCATTCTTATGATCTACAAGGTTTCAGATAACACGAAGAAAATGCTATTTCTTAATAACTAAGTTGCCTTTGATTATCCGGGAAGATGGATGTTTTTTTCCTTCATAGTTCTAGATAATTTACAAAGAGAGTGGGAAAAAGAAAAGGAAATGGAATGGCTTGTTGACGTTTCTTGCCAATCGGATGTTCGATTCTAGTCAAGATAAACCCGGGTGTGAATGTTAGAGATATGTGAGCCTCTCTTCAACATTGTCTTAGGTTGAAAAATCAAAGTCAGTACTGCGATGGAGACTTGTCCGTATATCCCTGTCCTACCACTCATTTAAATCTAATCAAATCATTTTCTTATGGATCTTAATTTATAGAGATAATGATAAATTTATAAGCTGGTGAAGGATATGAAAACTATATAAAATTCGTACTCTGATTTGATTCACACCTCTGAGCTAAGAAGCAGATGTAGAAGGATCCGGTCCGTCCAAAGGAAACAGTGTAAGAAAACTGATTTAGAGCAATAATTCATTGTTAGGATGATCACCATCTGCTGAGCTCATGGATTCATTTCAAAAACCGATACCCCATCAGTATTTCGAGCACCATTCTGCTGTGTATGCTATATATGAACTTTAGGAAAAGGCTCTGCTTCTAGGTTTACAGACAAAAGGCCAGGTGTTCGATGGATGCAGGAGACTTGATGCAGAGTAAATAAATGAGAGATAGGCGGTGGTGGTTAGGGAATGCACATTATGGGATTAACAAGTGCTGCTGGATATTTTATTTTGATTATCCTATATTAATATAAACAAGATTTTCTGACCGCGATGCTAGGACCATCTCACATAGCTCCAAAAATAACCTGCTTTTAGTCTACAGGTCACCTTAACTCTGGTGTCATGATCTCATTGACGAAAACAGATGCTGCTTCCAGGAAACTACACCTGCCTGGGCCCGAAGTGGCTCAGTCTTTGTTTCTCTCCCAAGGAATGGTGAAGAGTATGCATTTTTACTTTGACCAAAGGTTGTCTCCCCAGCATATATATGACTAACCTTTATGTTTGTTCCTTTCCAGGCTAAATAACTCGTGTTAATACAGTATCATAGCGAGAATTGAAGAGTACAAATCAAAGCCACCATGAGTGACAGTACGGCTGGTCCATCGAGTGAATGGGTGTACCTCTATCAACAAGCTAAGGTTCATGGACAGGCAACACCTTCCTTTGGATTCTCGGATGCCACCATTGTTGCAACGAGTGGGGCATCTGATTTCATAGATCCAAGCAGCTCAATTACATCAAGTACTGGTGATCAGAGGTTGACCCCTCAAAGTTGTGTGTCGAAGCCAATCACAAGGAGGTCTAGAGCTTCTAAGAAGACACCGGCAACCCTCATCAATGCCAGCACTGCTAATTTTAGAGCCTTGGTGCAGCAATTCACTGGCTGTCCTCCTAGTACCCCAATTTCTTTGAGGAGTCACAAGGGTCCAATCAACTTGAGTTTTGGACTCGAAAGTGCAACATACCATAGCTTTGCGACTGCAGAAACGCAGCCTTTTGGCAACAGTTATTATCATAGACCATCTCAGATGCAGCAATCGAGGCAAAATGTACAGCAACTGCACCAGGACCAAGGATGCAATGTTTCACTAGATAATCTTCTTAATAGCAATGCTTATTTCTCAGTTTCTAGTGACCTTGGACCACATTTAGAGATGCCAGCTGCTTGTGGGCTTTTCAATATGGACGATATTGCTTTTCAAGAGCCTGCTAAGGAGTCTTTCTCCGATGAAAACATGAATAATATCGATTGGTTTTAGGGATAGTTAACCATGTACTGGACGAGGTATTGTTTTCAGAATCTCCCTCTCTTAGAGAGCCATCTTGCATGTTTGTCCATCAATTTTCAGACGCGTGTATGCAAGCAGGGTTATTTGCCTTGTTATTAATTGTTCATCCAAATAATGAAAGAAAGGAATTCAGAATAACCAAGGCCATTAATATTTCTTTTCTTACCAACTATAGTGGGATAGAGCTGGATCTCTCAGTGAATTTTGCCACCAAAGTTATAGCTAGCTTTGGGCTAATTGGTCTACAATTGCCCTGAAATTCTGATCAATTGAAATTAACTTAACCTTTTCTTTATCTGGTTTCGATCTTTAAATTTATCCACAAACTCTGTTTCTATCCATTTAATTGCTGTTATCTTTCATGAAGTTATAGGTAGGAATCCAAGTACTTTTCTAAAGGGTTTGGCACTCAAATCCTCTACTGTCACAGCAAATGCTACTCAAGTGTATACATCCAATCTTTCTTTGCTTGGTTGCCATAATCTTGGCAACTTATGCTACCATCTAATCACTGAAAGTTTTGAGAAGACAAGAGTTTCAGTACGAGGGATAAAACAATTAAAAAAAAAAAAGGTATTCTCATTTTCTCGCGCATTAATTTTACTGACAGTGTTTAGCTCCAAGTGGTATGCATGCTAACAGCAATCCTCTCATTAGCCAAACTGCCGACAAATGGCTATCACGGTTGCTTAATATAAAATATCCTAAAAGATATCAGTGTTTCATGGTAAATCATGAGTAAAAATACTAGGAATTATAATAGTATATTTTTAGATCATTTCAGTTTTCGGTTCGTTTGATTTTATTGGTTTACTAGTTTTTTTAATTTTTTTTATTACTATTTGCACAATAAATTAACGCTTTTGACCCTCGAAAAATATTAAAAAAAACCATTGTTCTAGTGAGAGACTTCACCGTTATTTCATAATTTTTAAAAATGACTAAATATTTTTCTTATATACCCCCATACAAGACAAAAAAACATACCTGGTAAGGGAGGGATACCTCAGGAATATCCATTTTTTGAAAATTGGTTAAATATTACTAAACTCCCAATAAGACAAAATTGAAGATTGTTAATGAAAACACTATGGATTGTAATAGTGTATTATTGGGTTGGGTCGGTTTTCGGTTCGGTTGGTTTACCGGTTTTTTAATTTTTTTAATATCATTTGCACAGTAAATTAACATTTTTAGCTCTCGAAAAAGACAAAAAACTGTTGTTTCCGGGAGAGACTTCACTGATATTTCATAATTTTTGAAAATGACTAAATACATTTTACCCCCTATAAAAGACAAAAAAAAAAAAAAACATACCTGGTAGGGGAGGGGTACCTCGGGAATTTCCATTTTTCAAAAATTGGTTAAATACTTCTATACACCCCAATAAAACAAACTGAAGAATTGTATGTAGGGGTGTTCCGGTAATTGACCATATTTTTTTTATTATTTACTGCTGAAATTTGGGAGCGCGTGTGCAGCACGTGCACGAAAAATTTTCCCCTCACGCCCTTTTCTAGAGGCATGTGCAGCGTACTCTGGCAGTGGAAAATTCTCTCCCGGTGTCTCGAACGATGCGCCACCGTATAGGCTTCCTCTCGGTCTAGTGAGTGCTTCCAAATCGTGTCCGTAAGAGAGACGATGACTGGTTAAAGGGTTGATTTTTGTTTTCTCTTTCCTGCATGCTAGAGTGTAGGAAAGTCCCCTGGGTTTATGAAATGTTTACTTCAGTCCCTCCAGTTTTAATTTTGTGTATGGTCCTGATTTTTGTTATATAAGTTTTGATTTCGTTCAATTGTGTAATTCGATTGAAATTAATTATATAATTAGGTTTCACTTCAGTCCTCCTTCTCTTAATTTCCGAACTGGGTTTAAATACCTTAATATATTTGGTACAGAATTTGTGATTTTATCAATTTTATCCTTTGATTAAAATTGATAATATATTTAATTTTTATTTCGGCCCTTATACTTTTAATTGTTTATTTTAATCCCTATATTTTTTTATATTTCTAGAATAGTCTCTATTTTTGTCTATTTTTATAGAAGAGTGCCCTTAGCTTTAGTTTTTAATTTTATTATTTTCTTATTTGTTGAGGTGGTATTTAAAAAAAAAAATGTAGCTCTTAAATTTTATTTTATGTCTATAATCATTTGAAAATTGATATTTCTATTTTTTTCTCCCTTTGATCTTGACTTTTTTCACCTGATAATTTTTATTTTTTTTGTTTGATCTTTTGCTAAAGTTTTTAGGATTTTTTTAGTCTTTTATTTATTTATTTTTATTTCATTATTAACACAACAACAATAGCAACAACAACAACAATAATAATAATTTAATTGTTTTTCTTACTTACTCTTTTGTTAATGTTTTTTAGGGTTTTTCTTTTCGAGATAATTTGATATTTTTTTATTGTTTTGACAACGTTTCATCTTTTGTTAAAGTTTTTAGGATTTTTTTAGTCTTTCATTTATTTTTTTTTCTTTCATTATTAACACGATAATCATAATAATAATAATAATAATAATTTAATTATTTTTCTTCCTTACTCTTTTATTAATGTTTTTTAGTTTTTTTTTCTGGATAATTTGATAATTTTTATTAATTTGACAGTAATGACAATGATAATTTTTATTTTATTTTATTTTTTTGTTTGATCTTTTGTTATAGTTTAGGATTTTTTTAGTCTTTCATTTATTTTTGTTTCTTTCATTATTAACACAATAATAATAATAATAATAATAATAATAATAATGTAATCGTTTTTCTTGCTTACTCTTTTGTTAATGTTTTTTAGTTTTTTTAATAATTTTTATTGTTTTGGTAGTAATAGTAATAGTAATAATAATTTTAGATGTTAAGACTTCGATGTTGTTATTGTTATAATAGGGTGTGTTGATCTATTTTATTATATTAAAGTTTGCATATATAAATATTATATTTTAATTTTGATCCAGCAAATCATATAAAAATTGTTTACTCAGCCCACAATGTAGAGTGAATAATTTTTTAAATTTTCAAGTTAAATGATTTTTTTCAGCTAATAATTTTTATTTTTTGTTTTATCATCTTTTTTTTTTCTCTTTTTATTAAAGTTTTTATGCTTTGTTTAGTCTTTTGATTTAATTTTATTTTTTTCATTATTAGTGCAATAAGAATATTAATAATAATAATTTTAATTTTTGTTCTTATTTTCTTTTTTGTTAATTTTTTTCTCAGGGTAATTTAATAATTTTTATTATTTTAGTTGTGACAGTGATGATAATTTTAGATGTTAAAACTTCGATGTTACTGTTTTTATAATAAGGCATGTTGATTTGTTTCATCATATTAAACTTTACATGTATAAATATTTTATTTTAATCTCAACAGTTATAAAAATTATTTGTTCGACCCACAAAGTAGTGCAAATTGACAACATCATTAAGGTTGATGTAAATGTTGAAGAAAAAAAACTATGTTTTTCCACATTTTTGTGCTGAAAAACTTTAAAGGCAGTTTACCTATTTCTGTTTCTTTGATGTTAAAGCTTCGATATTGTTGTTGTTGTAGTGTGTATTGATGTGTTGTATCATATCAAACTTTGCATGTGTAGATATTATATTATATTTTCAAATTAGTAAAATTTATAAATTGCTTCTAATCCAACAATTATAAAAATTGGATTGTGTCCACAACTTAGTCCGGGCAATCTAACTAATAAGGTCTAAAAGATCATTGCAATAGAAAGGGTAATTTTCGAGTTCTCGTTTAAGGTTGACTTTCTGTGTTTTTTAACCCCAAACCCTTTTGAATAATTATCAAGTATTCACACATCAATTCATCTATCTTACATGTAATAACCCATTTATGAGTTATTTCTAGAATTTACTCAAAATAAAAAAAATATAAAACAAAAATGCAAACATTGTGGAAAATAAAGTTGGAATTTTTTGACGAATTTGAGAGTCCGATTGTTAATTAAGTCATTTAATTGTTGGGAATGTTGTACCAAAAAATGAAGAAAAATTCTAATTCAAAACTAAAATAAATTATTATCGGATAAATCTACATAAAACTTAAGTCGAAAAGCATATTATATTTTTAATAGTCCAATTTGATTTAATTATGGGTCAAATCAAAGTTTAATTAGGTTTAGGAATTAATTAGGGTTCAATTGAAGGATTTAATTAAGTACAAGGATTTAATTATACTTTAAATTGATCAAATTAATTTTATTATGGGCTTAATTAGTGACAAATTAAGTTTAGGGTCTAAGTCGAGTTTAAATGAGAATATTATAATTTTGGGGGACTAAATTTATTTTTTACATAGTCAATTAATTAAAACTAGGGGTAAAATTGTAAGACAATCAAAGGTTTGGGATCCATTATGAGCAAAATTAAAGAAATCCGAGAACAAAAAACAAAACTAAGACTTGTAAATTTAAGGGCTCTATTAAAAATTAACGGGGGTTCAATTGCATAAACTTAGCAGTTTTTGGTCAATTAGAGATAAAATCATAGCAATCATAAACGAAAAGACCACATTGAACTTTGACAGATAAAAAAAGGTTCGAACAACGCATCATCTGTTCCAATTATTTTCTTCCTCAAAATTTTGCCAAAAATCCTGTTGTGATACCATTTTTGCAGGTGCATTTAATATCTTTATCATTTATCAAATTTTACAAAACATGCATGAAAATCATACCTTGATTCTTGACTACACCGGGGTATGGCCATTTCTGATTGATGAAAACTACACAAGTGATGATTTAACTCCAAAGTTGACACTTCAACATGGTTGTCAAAATCATAATTTTGATAAGACACGGAAGACACTTTTAAAACTCGGATCGTAAGATCAAATTGTAAAATCATAAAATCATACCTGAATTTTTTTGTACAAAAATCATAAAATCACAGCTAAAATCGTGTAGGTAGAAAAATTATAAAATCATAAGTAAAATATTTCCGAATATAATACAACATAATTATAGCCATAAAACTTCATTAGTTAAGGTTCATACATGATTCAAAATAACTTAAAAATACATTACAAAACAATTATGTCAATAGAATTTCATTAGGTAAAAACTAACAAGTTTAAAATAAATATTTTGTTGATGTGCTATATAAATTAAAATCAGTCTCATGACCGTCATTTTCCTCATTATTTTTAATACATTCATCAAAAGCATTATTATTGAAAGAATTATCATTACTAATACTAGTACCAACACCGATATTGCTAGTATTAGCTCCAACTCTAGCAAATTATTTCAACATCAGGACATAAAAATGATTTAAAAACATAAAAAAAAATTAAAGTAAAAAATATTTTTTTCAAAAATTTTAAGTATAAATTTTAAGGTTAATATTATTGATTTTCAAAAGTAATTCCATTATTTATATATATATATATATTGAGAGAGAGAGAGAGAGAGAGAGAGAGAGTATACAGAAAGGGGGGGCCTCCCTATCCTAGGGCATGGTAACAGGCTTTTAAAATTTTGAAAGATTTGGTAGAATCGTAAAATCAAACCAATCCGGTCCGATATGATTTTGACCAAGTTCGACCCAAACCGATTTTTTACCCGAGTCAACCCGTAATTTTGACAGCCATGCATCTCAAATAACCTGCTATAATTGTCAAATTTAACAGCTCAAGACACCTAATTTGAGCCAACAATTGGAATGCTACTACAATGAACCAATGATTAAGATTTTACCCCAGTAAATACAAGATTATACTCTTACACCAGCTATGAATAGAGGAGAAATATATGATCTAAGGAAGGAGGAATCAAATTCAAAAGTTGGGAAAAAACCATTTGAAATCCTAGACTTTTTTTCCTCCCATTTCAACAGCCACTTAAGCTCCTCATTTGCATCACCTCAAGCGACATCAACAACTTTATCAACCATTCAAATTCTTCCATGCAACACAATAAACACTTCCTGCCACCGCTCGCCTCCAGAGAGGCAAAATAGACCATTTATTTTTCCACTCAAAATCACCAACTCAACAACCTCACTACTATTTACATAATAAATGGGCAATACAGGTAAATTATTTCATTTTATACTGTTCATTCAATATGTGAACAAATAGTTAGTTAATTCAATTTGCATTGTTCACTTCTTCTTTTTTAAGGTAGGACCCTAGGTTGAGTCCATCCCAAACTGAGCACTTGGGTTGAGCCCGACTCAATTTGGGTTAGACCTCACCTAGCCCAAGAAAAAGAGCAAAGAAATGCAAAAAAACTTGAATTTTAAAATTTTTGTGATTTTATCATATATTTTCTATCAATTTTTGTTAAATATTGGTTCGTAAATCTACGTTAAAGTTTACAGACTTGGTATAAAAAAAATTGATTTTTCTTTGAAATTTCCAAAAAAGTTCTTATTTGAAAAATATATATATATATATATAAAAAAAAATATCTTTTCTTTTCATGCATACATCTGAATTCTAAAAATTATTTTGAGCATATTTTCACAAAATAAAAGGTATTTTTGGTAAGAATATTTTAGAGAAAATATTTTGACATTGATTATAAACCATCAACAATAGGGGTAACAGAGTATAAACCATGATGTGGAAGACTGGCTCATTCTATATCGTATGAATACTTAATGCTAAACCAAATCATCAGTTAAATTGATAAACAAACTAGGAATGCAATTCAGTTATACAAGCAAAACATTCAATACATTAACACTTTGGGATGATGTTCTCTAATAATCTGAAAAGAAAAAAAATAACTCATTCAAAAGCGGATGCCTACATAGTTACAAGAAAGAAAGCATTGCTACAACATACAGAAATCACTAGGGTCTTCTAAACTATGACCAACTTCAAACCATTCACAACCAGTTACTAAGAAAAAAAATGGGTGCGAATTATAAAGCACCATCGATCTTGGGAATGACAATGTTAAGCACCCCATCATTCATGACAGCACTAATCTTATCAATCTGATACTCACTAGCAGGAATATTAAATTTGCCTGAATAGTTTCTAGCATCATGAAACGGGCTCTTATCTTTCTCTTCACCTTTGAAATGCAAAGTGTTATTTTCAAACCACACCCTCACTCCTTTGCTTCCAATTCCAGGCATGTCAACCCTCCCACGCCAACAATCATCTTCCACTTTCACGTCATATGGAAGTTGATTTCCTTCATCTTGAAAGGGATGCCAGTAAAGCACCTCCCAAAATTTTGGGCTAACTTCTGAAATTGAATAAATTCCGAAACACACACAAACAAAATAATGATTAAAGGGAGGCATTACTAATCCATTACAGGGAGAGCAAACATAAAAGCTCTGGCCCGGCCAATGTTAGCCTCAATGCTCTTGGAACAACAATGATTACCAGGGGTGGTTTTACAAGTGGAATTTATATATAATTCGATATGAATAGCAATACTTTCTCTTCACAAACTCTTCCAGAAAATTTTCTTCCAACACCACATAAAAAATCATTACTTCGAAAATTTACTCCTAGCGTGTAACATTTTCATTCGAAATTTGTCAACATCAAATAAAAAAGAAATAAAGAAAAGTTGATAGCCTCGTTCCAAAACTCGAAGGGAGAACTGAACTTTATAATATAAATAAAAAAATATTCCAAGGATTAATCAATAAAACAAATCGATGAAAGGTTCTAGCACTGAAGAAATAATGGGCAAGTTAAGAAGATACAGCTGAAATACCACTTAGGCCAAAAATTTCTCAAGGAATTTAAAGCATTGCCAACTGAATAAATGGCCTTTTTAAACCCTAAACTAAAACATTTAAGAATAAATGCAGAATATGCCCATGATTATCGCTCTACAAAATTAACAAAAAGAGACAGTGATCAGAGATAAATAACCTGGGTGGTCAGCCTTTATTTTCTTTCTCATATCACTGACCATCCGATGTGCGGTCTTCGTTAGGCTTTCAAAGTCTTCACGATTATCGAAATTTGGAAATTGAAAATCTGACAAGCAGTGAAATTTATCAGCTATTACTTTTTTTTTACAGTGAAACAAAAACTAAAGAAATAACAAAAAAAAAAAAAATAGTAATGATTATAACCTGGATTGATGGACTTTATTTTCTCCTTCATATCATTGATCATTCTTGAAGCTTTCTCTGCAAGAGTTTCCATTTCTTCGTTTTGTTCGAGGTTTCGAGTGGAATCGGCTGAGTCATCTTTGGGTGGAGCGCTGAGCGTGGACGTGGTGGCGTGGAAAGAGCGAGCGGCAGTGACAGCAGGGCGAGGGTGGTTCAAGGGGAGAAGCCTGGAGATTAGTGCTGATCTTGAGAAAGCCATTACTATTTACAGGGGAACGGGATTATTGATTTGATGATGGGGAGATTTATTTTATTTTTGAGGGTTTAGGGTTTATGAAATGCGACGACGACTCAATTTCTCAGTTAATGGGACCGGTGGCGTTCCATAAAAGGGTATTGTTTTGGGCTACGGAACTTTTTAGGGCCCATTATTTAAAAACTCTGAAGGGCCTAGCCTACCATTTGCAAGAATCACATTAGTTTTATCCGTCCCTATTAAACCGGATCCACTAGTCACCCGCCAGTCCGGAATGACGAGGATGGACGCAGCATCATAAGAACACACAGCATAAATAAAAAATATAAACTTATGTTAAATAGTATTAGTATATACAAATTTTTTAATCCAAAATCTTGTTATTAAATATATATAATTTATTTCAAACTCATTAAATAAATTAAAAGATAATGTAAACAAATTACAAAGCTAAAATATAAAAAAATAACAAAATTAAATCTGGTTATAAAATTGGAATATGATATAACTAAAACATTTTTTCGTCTCCTTTTATTTTCACTTCTCTCTCCTTTCTTAACATCAGGTTTTAAAATGTAAAAGAAATGAAGCATAAGGATGGAATTGTGAAGCGTAAGGATGGAATTGTGAAGGTCGAGAAGTTCGAGAGAAAAAAGATGGAATTGTGAAGGTCGAGAAATTAAAATAAAAACAGCAAGTCTCGAGTTCGAGTCAAAATATATATTTTTTATAAAAATCTAAAATATTTATAATTTTACTAATTTATCTAAACTCAAAAAATATATTTTTTAAAAATAAAATTTTCTCTTATAAAAAACAAGTCAAGAAAAAAATGAATTTTAATTTATAGGCATCATAGTGGAGCTAAAAAGAGGTGTGAGGGGGGCCATGGCCGTTCTAAAATTTGTATTGGTTCCTATAATTACATAAAGTATTTAATTAAGTCCCTTAAGAATTTTAAATTAGTCCCTTTTAATTTTTTTTTAATAAAAGATTTTTTTTACAATAATACGTAGTTTCTCAAGATTGTAACGTTTGGATTTACCTATTCGTTCCGTTTAATGTAGACTGAAATCGTTTATATGAGAGAGAAAAGGGATAATTAAACCATTTTTTTCTTATTTTTGATAGAATGCACCACCATTAAAAACTATGTCCTAAATTTTAATTATTCTATAAATAATTCACTTGCACTTTTAATTATTAATCACAAGCATGATGGTAAAAGTCGCAAGTTGACTAGTAAAATCAGATGATTTTGCGAGTCAACTCAACAAAACTTGTTAAATCGAACCCGTATAAATAGAAAAAAATCAAAAAAATCGGGGTAGATCGTAAAATAAAACTGGATCGGTCTAATTTTACGATCCCTAATTTTATTCAAAATTCATCCCTTCTATCCATACCTACCCATATGACTATACCGCTGGCCCGTCCCCTAGGCTAGCCCCAAGCAAGCTAGGCACCTCCCCCTCTCTCTCTCCTAATTTAAGAAAAATAAAAAAAAAATCAGTATTTTTTAAATGTTAATATAATGATACAGTTGTTATGTATTTTTATTTTTTTTAAATCATATATAAACCTTAACTAATAAAATTTTATGGTCATAATTATATTATATTGTATTCAAAAATATTTTATTTATGATTTTTCTACCTACACGATTTTAATTGTGATTTTATGATTTTTGTGCGGTAAATTTTAAGTACGAATTTATGATTTTACGATCCGAGTTTAGAGGCAACTTCCGATTCGTGTCAAAATCACAATTTTGATAACTATGATCACAAAATCTAATAATTATTATGTTGATTTTTAAATATTTTTATTTTTTAAACTAAATAACTCATTGAATTATATGAAATATATTACAGTAAAAATAATATATTAAATTTATATTATTTTTTTCAATATTAAATGCACATAATATTGTGTCAGATACACCAATTAACAAAATCACGAGTTACTGATTCCAATAATTATACATAGACCTGGCTTAGACTCCTGATTGGCATTGATGGATCACACGCATCTGTATACAAAAAAAAGTATTTTATATTAAATAAATAGATAAGATCTTTCATATATTGGATCGGACAATTTTCTGTGTTGTTTTATATACAAAAACTACAAAATAAATCAAAAGATATTTGCAATAAAATTCCAGATGGGAAATTTATTGCAGGAAATATGAGTGAATTAACTTGATTCAAATCACAGACTATTCAAGTTTGATAAGAAGCCTCTAAGTATACTGTCCTCTAATTACTGATCAAACGAAACTACTGAAAATTTTAATGATCAGGGGTTTCACTCAACTGTTGAAAAGTGAGTAATGATCAGGTATTTCACTCAATTGTTGAAAAGTTTGATTACCTGTATTTTTTTGCCAGGCAGACCTGGAAATTTAAAATCGTAGCTTAAATAAGAACAAGTATCTGACAAGAAACTTGGAGTAGTATCGCCACGGCGAGAAGGGCTACGATCTGATGAACTGCGGCGATCAAGCTCGACCCTACCATAGTCACCTGGGGCATTGCCTCCAGTGTTGGCGACCTGAGACTGAGAATCAGTGCTTAAGGAACGAAAAACAGAGGCGGAACGGACAGGAATGGTACGCTTAGCAAACAGCGGAGAAGCGGTGGTTCTCCACGGAGCGACAGGTGTTGCCATTCTGTTTTGGCCTGGAGAAGTGTTGACCGTCTTGGTGTGGGGTTTAAGGTTGGTGAAGCAACTTGTAGGAGCAGGTGGGTTTGATTGTATAAGAAGCTTAGAATCATATTCGAGGAAATGTGGAGAGGGGCACAGAAAGTTCCAGAGCGGTGGAGAGACAATGTCCTAGAATTACCTCCATCAGCACACGAGTGAATTCACCTTCTTCTTTTTTACAAGAATAATAATTGCTCGACAATTATAAAATGTTACTGTGAGGAAATCTAAGAAAAAACAAGAATTTAAGTAACAAAAACGAAATGATGCCATGTCTCTCTCTGGTTTTCCAGCAAAACGAAATTGTGTGGATTATTAAATACTTCTTAGAGTCCCATCACCAGAATCTCTCAAATTGAAGAGGGAGGGAAAAAGAGAAGACTAAAAATCAACCACCTTGGGTTACAAAAAGAATCCTCCTGAAGGTCAATAAAAGCACAGGTCACGCCGCATGGCAGTTAAGCGGCTACATACAGCATATCACCTTACCTAAATAATTATGCTAGTTTCAGAAAACTAAGAAATCCACCAAATTCTGTTCATTAGTTTCTTTTCCTTTCACCATCATTCTTTGACTGGTGAGGAAAGGAAAAAAAGAAGAAACTGCTGGCCGAATATATATGGAGGGCAATTGCTTACGTCTTCTTCACCAAATACCCCAAAAATATGCCAAGCAAGCCAACAAAGATGACAAACATTATCGATACACCACCACGGTTTTTGTTGCCTTGATGTCTCAGGAGTTCCTGCGTCATAAGTCATTACACAATTATGTGCTACTGTTAGCATATCATAGGAATCAGAGAAAGGCATCTACAGCAATTATCACAATAAAAAACTTCGAGCTTTCTTTCTTACATGAGCTTTCTAACTTAAAGCGAAAGAAAAAAGGCAGTTCTAAGGCAACTGCATATACAAACTCGCTGCTAATAAACTCACTTATGGAGTGAGCTGGGGACATGAAAATCAAGGAAAAGCTAAAATGGTGATCTACTGAACAGAAAGCGAAAATAAATGGGAAAGATGAGATAGTAGATATTATAGCAGAAAGTATAATGGATGCAAAGACAACAGAAGTAATGGAAACCAAGCCTAATTGCAAACCAAACATCCCGTCGAAGTATCCAGATGCATAACATGTCCTTTTACTTAGCAATCCTGTGATGATTGTATATTAATTACATTAGAATAAGCATCAACCTTCTGCATTGAACTTATGGAGCTTATGATACAACCATTGAGCCAAAATGGCACCATATCATCCAGATTTAAATTTCTTTTCTATTTCCATTAATAGCTGGGTGAAAGGGCACATGTTATGAAAGATTAACCTCGCATCAAATTAATTAATAAGGCAGTCATTACAGGGATGGTAAAATTTTCAATTGGGAATGACTAGAGAAAAAGCAATGCATAGCAAAAGATGCTGAAGTGTCAACATGGATTTCCTATAAAAGCTTACAGACAAAAGGTATGATGGACCAGATGCAGCTAGCGAGTACAATCCAACAATACTAGCACTTATCATTTTCATCCCACGTCAGGTAATGTCTTTTAAATTCACTAAAGACAGCCGGAGGTCACATAATTAATCACAAAAAAAAATGGAAATTCGGTTTGATGGTTAAAAATAGGCAGGAAAAATCCAAAGAAAAAATATTTAAGATACTGATGCTAGTATTTGCTGAAAAAGTTACAGGTTTCAGCCTGTCCACTACAATAAGGTGGGAAAGCTTATTCTGTTGCTCAAGCATTGATATGGAGCTCCAAAACCTTTGCATCAAGGGCAAAGGACCTTGAATGATGTTCTGAGAATAGAATTGAGTATTGTTCAAATTTTTAGCATATATTGGCATTGCGTAAAATTCCAGAATATCAGCAGCAGGATGTTGTTGCCGGCTGCATATCTTATTTTCCTTTCCTAGATAAAGCATCAGTTATATTAATAGTCTATGCAGGATTGATAGTCATTAAAGATTTATAGGACCTGCAGGTATACATAACTTGCAATGCAAGAATTTTAGGGAGTGAGTAATGTTCTGATTTCAAAAATTTAGCAACCTCTGGTAGATTTTCAAATGAATAAAGGACAGGAGACAGACTGTAAAGTTTCATTCTTTCTACTTCTCTCACTTTCTACGTTAAACATGACCTTCTACAAGGACAAAGAAAACGAGGCAAGGAGACAAGACAACACAGAAATCAAGACTTATTCTCAGAATATTGAATCTCAATAAAATCTAACCTTACAAGAGAACTGCCAACAAACACTTAATGACTCACCAATTCTTGACGCAGCTTGTTATTTTGTTGAATTGCATTATTCTTCTCATCAGTCAGCTTTGAAATAAGAGCTCTTGCCTGCAATTAAGGAAAGTATTTATTACAGAGTAATTTATCACATCCTTGATCAAGACATACAGTTCATACAAAAAGAAAAATCACCAAGTACAATCCCGCTGTAGCATAGCATATACAGAATTAAATGATGTCAAGTTAAACACACAGCAAGTGTGTGTATGAGTGAGGTGGGGGGGTCTATTTTTTTTATTGCTTACGAATAAATGGCATGATGAGTATCCACCATAAACCTTGAATTTTAATAGATATATTTAGAATCTAATTTCACAAGGAGAAAATGAAAAGGAATTCAATCTATCCATCTAGGATGAATTACTGAAAGAAACATATTGGTATGTCTCTAGAGAAGGAACCCCGACACAACAAAAATTAGAGTAAGTAAACACTAGATAAAAAGTCTACCAGAAAATTGCAACTTTCCACATGGAAGACAGAAAATACTGATTTGATGGATATCTCATTGCAGTCATATCTACAGAAAGAATAAACAATCATAGCAGCAATCCTGACCGGAAGAAGCTAAACCCAGTTATTTTACCACTCCAATAAACCTAATTAAAATTAGGTAGCAATCATCAACACCCGTATGCTTCAAACACCAAGTGATATGTGAATGGAACTTAAAAGCACGCTTGTGAGTTATGACAGAAGTGATAGCCTAGGGGTCCAAACAAGCCCATCTAAAGAAGAAAATAACATTGTCACAGACCACCTTGGTCAAATAGAGACCAATGCCAGCTTGACCCCATCCTTAACCATTTCAGTATAGGTGTAGAATGTATTAGCTGTCAGCAACTCAACAGGGACCTTGATGAATGACATGGATGGTTTTATCTGATTTAGAAACCATAAGTTAAACAAAAGCTGGAGGAAAGGTTCTTGTACATGTATAATAGGATGAGGTACACATATAGTAACTCCTATCCATGAAAATACAGTTGAGCTTCCTAGAAAATCTACCCAACAAGGCATGTAATAATTTGATCAGGAAATAAATTCAGCCGGATTTTACCTCCAAAGATTTTTCTTGAGGTTCAAGCCGCTCAACAAATGCCCTTGTTGCCTATGTCCACCAACAAAAAGCAAGGCATCGAAACCTTTAGGATGATGGAAAGTTACAATGACAACATCAATAAAAGACAGTCTCATGTACTCACAGTAGATGAATCAGTGCCATTAACATTCCCATTGTCCGACACAGAACCCCTGGGAGATGACCCTTCCTCGGACCCTTCTTTAACAGGAGAAGGTGGTTGAGGGGGAGAATCATAAAGCACTCTCAATTTGCACTCCTCGACAAGATGCCCTGCCTCCTTACTGAACTGCACAGCCAAAAATCACCACAGGCCATAACCCCACTATCCATAACTAAACCCACATGCAAAATAAACAAATTAAATGTAAGCACATAGCTTACCATTTCTGCATTAATATCCTTTGCAGTGACACCGTCATTTGCTTTTACACTTTGAAGCAAAAACTTGTCCTTGCATTGAGTCTCAGGAGGAGCTTCCTTTTGCGCTTGCATCGTAACTAAATCAAATCAATGCCAAAAATTACAAAGCAGCTCTAAAAATTAGATCACAAAACATCTATTTAAAAAAAAACACATTACAATAAAATGAACGAAATGGGTACCAATAACATCACAGGTAGAGCGAGGCAACACAATCCCAGCATTTGGTCGGACACAGTACTTCTTGGGATTTGTTGTTTTGACCTAAGCATCAAACATAATTAGAGATTTGAATATCCCACAAATCTATATTGTAAAATATTGGATTTGAGTTCGTTACAGTTCTTGTAATTGTTGAGATGAAATTTAATAATTTCTCTCAAGACAGGAATCCTTTTGATCCAAATGAATAAAAAACAAACAGAAAGAAAGAAATGGAGGTGAAAATTAATTTACCTTGAAAGCGACATAATTATCAGTTTTATTGGAGAGTTGAAGAGAACAAGAGATCTGCTTCTTCAATTCAACTAATCCAAAAACAAAATACATGAAAATCAAAAGCAGAAATAAAGAAAGATGAAGAAGGGAACGAAGGAAACCATGCATCGGTGACTTACAAGGAAATTTGAGCTCAAGAGGTTCGATACTGAGGAGCTCTCCCGTGCTCATCTTCTCGTCAAACAAAACAAAGTAACTGGTGGTCGAAAAAAAAATGATCCGAAAATAAATATAGGAATCTGTTTGGTTTTGTAAACGAGATGGATCGAAGGGCGGACAGATCGAGAGAGAGAGACAGGAGGGGGGAAGAGAGGGATGGGCTTCGCTTTTGCCTTAGGCTTGGGAATCGAAATGTACTGACTTTGGTCGCAGCGGTTGTATATAATCATTTTGCTAATTTTTATTTTTTAAAGAAATTAACTATTTTATATTTTTTAATCATTTTCATATATCAAAAAAAAATTAAATAAAACATATTTTAAAAAACAATATTTATCAAGTCTTCTATATCTTTTTTTTAACATAAAATTGTTAAAATTATAAAACAAAATTAAAAGTAATATCAATTAAATATTTTTTTTCAAATTAAAAGGCATTAAAAATATTTTTTTGATGTTTTACAAGTAAAGTTGATTTTATTAATTAAAATAATATTCATATACATTCACGTGTAGGAAACGAAAGGGAATCATTTTGCTATAATGACGATTATTATGATGAAGTACATATTAAACTTTTTTCCATAAGGTTTGGAGAGGAATTGGGAACTCCCTGTTAATTTAAAAAATATAAATATTTTTACATTTGTAATTAATATATGGTATTTAATATCAAATGAGGATTTAATATTAAGTACATATTAAAATTTAAAATAACTCTCGTCTATAAATAAATCCAATAACACATTAATTTTAAATACATAAAAGAGAAAGGATCCGAAATAATATACGTGGAAATATATAATGGAGAGTCAGGTATCCCACTGAGTGGGGGCAGGAACCTCGTCCTCTTTCTCGTCTACTTTTCACGGAGAAAATATCTTTACATTCAATTATTTGATTTTTTTATGTTTTTTATGTTTTTTTTTTAAATTAATGAGTCAATGTTAAAAATATATATTATTTTTAAATAAAAATCACTTTAAAAATTAAAACTGGACAGAAATCATCTTCAATCCTCTCCATATTTTAATTTTGGTATTTATTTGTGATTTAAATAAGCCAAAATAAAAAAATGGGAAGCTCAAATTTTTGTTTGGAGTGCAGAAGAATTGACCGTAAAAGGAAGCAATAATTGAATTTCCATGATAGCTGCTTGCTAGATTGGCCCCGTGCGCTCGATATTCTTAAAGAACCATAAATATTATTAGCAACTAGCCTTCGGGCCCGCTTTTCATTACAAGTGGGATAATTAAACCATTAATTACATTAAAATTATGAGCTTCTTATTTTTATTTATATGTGATGAAATATTGGAAATAAAAATTAGTAATTCCACTACAAATTAAATAGCAATCTAGTTTTTAAAAAAGATCACGTCATTGTTATTTTAGCATTGTGATTAAATGCTAATCAAATAATTGTTAAATAATTAAATTAAAAAAAATAGTGTGGTAAAATATATATATATATATATAGGTAAAATATATATATATATATATATATATATATATATATATATATATATTAGACCCAGTTTAACATTTTTTAAGCTAACTAATAAAAAAATGATGAAGTTGTTTAATTTTTTTTATTTGGGATTAGTTTGGCATACGAAACAGCGCACAAATGATTTGTTTGATATTATATTTTAAAAGTTTTTTTTAAATAAAAATAAAAATATTTTTTATTTTAAACTAAAAATTTTAATATTTTTAAATTATTTTCATATGTTAATATCAAAAATATTTTTAAAAACTAAAAAATAAAATAATATTTTAATAAATTTTTAAACAAAAAATATTTTAAAAAAACAACCCATCTAAACTCTAAAATACAAAATATTCCAGGGCTACCTTTGTTAGTTGGTAAATACTGTGGCCAATCAAAACACAGTTTTTTTTCACGCCCATGTCATTTCTTGACTAGATGAATTACTTGCATTAAAAGAAAAGTTAAAAGCTACCTTTGCTTTACTAAATGTATATAGCTACAGTATAATTTTTATTTTATAGTTGAAAAAAATTAAGCTTTTTTATTTTAAAGTTATATATATATATATATATATATATATATATATATATATATATATATATTAAGAATTTGTTTTGGAATGTATATGTTTTTTTTCTAAATTTTTAATACAATAAAAATACTCTTTTACACTTAGAATCAATAAAATTTAGAATTGTTGATCAAAACTTTTCTTCATTTTTATACAAAATTGACAACAATGTAAATATTATTTTACCTCCAAGATTAGAGAAATGCTGAGTTGTTAGATAAAAAGTATTTTCAAGTTTTTCGAAGTTTTATACATAGTGAAGGAATGATTTGAACCTTAAAAAAATATATAATTTTTTTTTGTTTTCTGGGTATTTTGATATTTTCACACATATATTTTGTGCAATTAAAGGGGGTTTGAGGTGTTTTGATTTTTTTTTATTTTTTAATAGTTTTTCAATCAAAAAATTATAGGCGCATATTTTAAAAGTATGTGGTGTTTGTGTCATCTTGGTAGCTTGTGACATTATTCAGTGGTCAAATTTGGTACTCTATCGTCTCACTGAATATACTATTATGACCTCTTCTATATTGGATGACGTGTGTAAGCTTATGGTTGTCAAATTTGGTACTATCTTTTCTAAGGGCAAGTCCAATGGCAAGAACCATTTTTAAAAGCCAAATGATAGAAATGACTCTTTGCATAGTGTATAAATGACTCTTGAGTTGATGTGATCTCCAATAGTAAGAGCTATTTTTTTAATCTTATTTTAAATAAAATTCAATTATTTTGTATATAGTGTAATTATACAATTCATTGTACAATAAATATGAGTAAATTATATAATTAAATAATTATTTTTGAAAAACCCTCCAACAATAAAATTATTTTTTTAATAAGAAAATAAAAAAAATAATTATAATTAAAAGATACAGAATATATGAAATTTGAAATTTAATTATAATAAAATTTAACACATTAACAAATAACCAATAAGTTCTTACATAATTCATCCACATACAATCCATTACAAATAATTCAATGAAATTACTTACAAATTAGTACTCTTTTTTGCCATAATTTCCAGCTTTTTATCTTCAAAATACGCTGCAAAAATTAGATCCATTGTAGAAGTATCCATCTTCATAATCTTCATTTCTTATTTCTCTTGCTTCTGTTTAATCAATAAAGCTTGTTGCTCTAACATAATTTTTCTGTCTAGTTTTTTTTCGACCTCAATCTCATCAAAGCTATCCTTCAATTGTTATAAAATAGTTGCTACGCTTGTCTCCCCAACTTTCTCTTTTCCTTGTCTGCATTTAAGTTGTTCATTTGTAGTTTTCTGACCAATTGGTCTATTTTGGTAAGCAAATGCGTCACTGTCTTCTCGTAAACTAACAGAATCAGCGGTTGATGGATTTGAAAAAGCTGGACTTGCATTTCCATGATTTTTATGTTTCTTGTTTGACTTATGATGAAGACTTGCACGTTCAAATTGCCGCTTGAGTTCTTTTTTTAAGATAACCCAACAATGTTCCAGTTGAAATCGTTTGCCAACGACTGAAGCATACATTTGTCGAGCATCATTAATCTGGTAAATCAAATTAATAAATACAACTATATTATATAATAAATATGTTAAGCAAATAATTTAATATGAAAATGATAAAAAAAAATACCTTTGATTCTTCAGTCGTTCCACTTTGCTGATGATTTTCAATTTGGGTAACAAAACCAACAAATTTTCCAACTTCTCTATTTATTTCTTGTCATCTATTTGAGATGCTTATATGAGAACGATTATTCAAGTTTCCTCTATTCTCAACAAAGTAAGCATGTACTCGAGCCTGAAATTATCTTGTTTGTTGATCAACTCCCGTGATTGGATCTTTGCTAGTATTTAACTATGCAGATACAAGTAAACAATCTTTCTCCGGTGAGAAGTTTTTATTTCTTTGTGATTTTTTAGTTCTATGAACATTTAAATTAGAGTCTATGAAGTCATAAGAAAGTTGATTAGGATCACTTTGTTGAGAAACAAATTGTTCAGACTCACTTGTAAGAAAGTTAGTGAATGAGGTCGGCAAATTTAAGTCCATCTGCATAAGAAATAAATTGTGTGATTGACCTATGTTACATTCTATCTAAATCAAATTCTATTAAACTTATAGTGTTAATAAACTTATAACAACATATATTTAATACAAGGAAAATAATATTATTATCAACATACAACTTATGAATAAATTCACAACAACTTATAACACAAAATTGAAACAGTTTATAGATCTAACAGTAAATTTATAGTATGTAATTAAGTTAACTGACAAAAACAATTCTAATTAATGAATTTCGCATAATTATTTTTCTGCGCTAACTATTTTTTATGCTAACTATTTTAACTGACAAAAAAAATCCTAATTAACGAATTTCACATATTTATTTTTTTGTGCTAAATATTATTTAATGCTAACTATTATAATTATTATAATTAATAATAATTATATAAAACCCCCCATATATATAACACCCCCCCGAAACCCATATATAAACACCCCTCACCCCCAAACCCTATTTTCCCGCCCCGTCTACTCTCTCTCACAGCCGCAGCTGCCCCTCTCTCAGCTCCGACCAGTAGCCCCATCCATCTCTCAGCTCCGACCAACAGCCTCGTCCCTCTCTCAGCTCCGACCAACCCTCTTTCTCTCAGCCTCCAGCCCCGTCCCTCTCTGTCCAGCCCCTCCACCTCTCGCCTCCATCCCTCTCCCATGGCGATCTCTCCTCTCCCATCATACTCCCCCCTCTCCTTCAATCTTTGGCACAAATCCATTGTTGAAGAAGAAATCAAAACTTCCTACTTGTACAAAAAAAAGATTAAGTTTAGAAAACAAACCGAAGATGTGGGCAGAAGGTTTAAACCGAAGATGAAGATGCTCTGCTCGTTGGATTTTGATGAATATTTTCTGTTGGTAAGTCTTGTTTGGAAAAATTGATGCAGTCTGCGAGATGAAAAATTGTTGAATTGTTGATGTGGGTTTTAATTTGATGAATGCCAACGGTAACATTTGCAATTGCAACAGTCGGATAATTGTTTTTGCATTTGCATTTGATATATGTAGGAATGCCTCCGGAAGAATCAAAAGTCATTTTGGCTCTTCGTTTTGTTGTCCCCGTTGGAGATGCAAATTTAACAAAAATATCCAAATTTTTAAAAATTTGGCTTTGCCTCCCCTGTTTAATCTCCTCATTGGACTTGCCCTAACAACTAAAGTACATAGTTGTTCTCTTTAACATTGTTAATTTCATATTTCATTGTAATTCTTTTTATAGAATTAAAAAAAAATCATTCAATCACAATTTCTCATGTGTTTTATTTTTTATTTTAGTCCTTATTCTTTTATTATTTTCTATTTTTTATTCTTTTTATAGTTCCATCTTTCTAAAAGTCATCCCTATTTTTATCGGTGTTTGTGAATCCATTTTCTAAGTTTTTGATTTTTTGATCTTGGTTCTTTTCTCCTTTGTTATATCTTTATCTATTTTCATTCTTAGTCTTTCAACTCAAATCTTTTTAGATGATGTTTTTCAAATTAGTACTTTTTTATTTCTTATATTCTTCTTTGACCTATTAGTCAAAAAAATTATAGTTTTAATTTTGTCTTTCAAATCAAATTTATGTTTTTTAATAGTAATAATATTTTATTTTATTTTGTCATTTATTATTATTATTATTTTGTTTCCCTTACCAATTTGTCAAAGTTTTTATAGTTTTTGATTTATCCTTCCAAACAAGTTTATAATTTTTTTTTATTTCAATAATAATAATAATAATAATTTCTAGGTAAAAGCAATTAAACTCTTATGACATAAAAAGCTTCTACTTTTTCTATGAAGTTTTATAAACCATTAATTGGTTGTTTGTTCTTACTATAAAACCCATGTATTATAAAAAAAATGATATGTTTGAAAATAATTTTTTTAATTGTTTTAATATGTCGATATTAAAAATAATTTTTAAAAACTAATAATAAAAAAATATCATTTTAATATATTTTTAAATAAAATTTATTTGAAAAAACAATCACTACTCCACTCTCTCGAATACTACCTCAAACTCCATAACTAAACTGACCTAACCATATAAAAAAACAAAACTACTCAGTTTTATAAGAGACTTTGTTTTGCAAATAACAACACTGAGAGAAGCACTCAATCCAGAGTCAACATGGAAAAACCCAACAGGATCATTTAATTGTTGTATGACTTGATTAGTAATTAATTATACTTAGCTATAAAGATTAAATTAAAATCAACTACAAGGGAACATATAATTAAAAACCATTCACTCCTTGTCTTTGATCTCTTCCATGACAGAAGGTCTCGTGTTCACACCGATTTTCAAAGATTAAATCATTTTAACAAAACAAAACACCTAACAAAGACAGGTGGAAAAGGAGCAATCTTCCTAAATAACAAAAACAAAAAGGTTTCTGTCTTCTTCAATCACCAACTCCTTGCCAGACAGTTACGATAATAATAATAAAAAAAAATTAAAAAAAAAAAAACCCACCAACTTGATTCAGTCTAGTATCTGTTGTCTGTATAAATTATTTAAAAAAATAATTTATATTTAAAAATATATTAAAATCATATATTTTTATTTTTTAAAATTTATTTTTAGTAGTAGTAGATGTAAAAATATTAAAAAATAATTTAAAATAAAGAATAAAAAATATATAATTAAATGTGGACCATGTGTCGAGTACATCTCATCTAGAATTGACAATGGCCCCCAGAAAAGAATTATCGTTGTTATATCGTCATCATCCACTTACTTACCAAATTACTGGAATTATCTTCATGTTTTTTTAAGTTCTTATTCTTATTTTTATTTTTTTTGAAATTATTTTTAACATCATTTAACTAAAATAATAAAAAAAAACATAAAATAAAAATTTTTATTTTTATTTTTTTAAAACACTGTGCAAAACAAAATGTTTTTGTGTATGTGGAGGCGATTAATGTAATTTCACTGCTGCCTAGTAATTTCAAAAAATATTTCTCATGCAAATGAGGTTAATGTAATTTTAGTGCGAAAACAAATGAATGCATATGCTGCTACAAAAACTATGTTTGTGTTTATAATACTTGTGATATGAATAATATTGATGATCATGTAATGGTGGTTTTTATGGTAGTGGTAATAATGACAATAATAATAAAATAATTATTACTTAATATTATGATAATGATAGTTATATTAATAATAAAATAATATAGGATAATAGTGATATATTGATTATGGTCGTAGTGATATAATAATAAAATAATTATTATATGAATAATACGATAATGGGTGCAATCTTGAGATAATAGTAGCAATAAAAAACTTAAAATATTTTTTTCATTGATGGTTGATTGAAAAATATTCTTTTTGGTTTGAAAAACAAAATATAAAAACTTTTTCAAAAAAATAAGGAGTGGTCCTTATGTGGTCCCGATTCATTTCTAAAACAATATAGTTTTTTAACTCTTCAAATTATTATTTTTTGTTATTTTTAAATGATTTTAATAATTTATGTAAAAATAAATTATAAAAAAAATCTATATATTATTAAATAAAAAAGCACTTTAGAAACAACGATAATATCAAATTTAGCCATTTAGGTATGTTCTGTCTAGAGATTTCCCACCATAACAACTATAAATAATTCCGGAAGGAAAGGTACTTGAAATATATCTTTACCTCCACACAAACAAACATTACAGCAGACATGAGAATCAAGACACAGCTGGACACATTGACGATCTTGACTTGAGAGAAGCCATTTTCTCCTGGGTCCTAGAAATGATTCAGTTGGTAATGTAAGAAGCATGTTCAGACTGTACCTGTGCTCTGCATCGGGATTTAACCAGTAGAGTGTAGAGTAAAATCAGCCTATATCACTGCACCACAGAGTGATCAGCACGCTGCATGCAGATCCTTCAGAAAGCTCTACTTCACAGAGTTGTCATAATTTCTGTGGCAATGTGAGATAATAAAGATACATAACAGGACCGGAATTTCAGACTCGGCAAGCTGGTTTATGAGCTTAAACTCCCACCTCCCAGTGCTTTAATATGGTGTTCAAGTCGATCCAAAACCTGTGTGGCGAGAGAATGATTTGATAAACAGAACTCGACGAGATTGAAAATGGAGGCAATAAACCATCAAAATTTCTGGGCTCACCGTCTTCATGCTGTCAAGAGCGGTTTTCAGTGCTTGAATTTCCTGTAACGCAACCTATTACTCAGGAACAGCACTTGGCGTATACTAAACCTGTCAGAAACAAGTTGAGTGTATATCACTTACTTTGTTGGTTTCCATTATAGCAACTTGCAGAGCGTGGATTTTCTGTGCCTCAGTGTTTCCAGCAGCTTCTGTTTTCTGATCATGTTCTCCGCCGTCACTGCAATCTCTATTTTGTGCCGTGCCCTGCATTATTCAGCAGGTAAAAATGCTGGCAGGGAGGTTGAGATTCTATCATATCATATCAAAACCACTATTCTAGAGAGACTGTCGGCGATCAATGGATCAGCATTGCAAGAGTCATGTATAACATGGTTGAGTAAGGTATTGATAAATTACCATAGCCTCCTCCGAAGCAACATCACTACTTGCTTCACTATCGTACATCTCTTCCATTATAGAAGCTGACTGCAAGGAACAAGTCAAATACTAACGGAAGCCTCGACTGAATTCAGGTGACATGGTTGGTAAATATGTAAAGCAGTTTAAGGGAGTGTTTTCTGCACCCAGAAGTTAACCTCGAGCATTTCTAGAATTTCAGGGTCCTTCCAAGGTCCTTTATCACTAAACAGGCAGCCATCATAATCAGAACATGTGCAGTTACCTCCCAGAAAACTTGGCAAATTACTGTTAAGGAAATAGGAAAACTCAGCGGTGTTAACAGATGAAAGAAGCACTCGTATCCGAAGCTAGCAATGCGTTCAGAACAGTAATTTATATATAAACCAGAGATTTGCATGGACTTGCACCTCTGATCAATTACTTCCAGCAGTTTACTTAGATAGTCGTATCCCAAAACCTGCAATTGGAACAAATACATGATTCATGCAGCTTGGGAAGGGAAATGCAATTGTGTTTTTCAATGGGAGAAAAATCCTCACGTGAATCTTCGCTAATGTGCGTGTATCAAGAAAAGCCATGAGTGCTTTCCACAGCATCTTGAACCCGTTTCCAGCATTGATTATAAAGAGCCGATTCAGAATCTGAAAATCCCCGTACCAATAAATTAAGAAATGATATGATTCACAGAACGAAAAATAACCCAAGCTTTACTCCTGAAAACACAGCACCACTTGGTCTTCCTATAAATACGACAGCCCCCATCCTGCTTGTCAATTTTTGTCCTCGATGTCATTTACACATCGAATTCTGGTTGTGTTTTTTGGCTATCAGGGATCCTTAAGAAATTCAAAATCCAGGCAATAAATAACCAGTACATCAACTAGGATTTCTCTGAATTCAATGACCCATGAGACTGCTGCTGACCTCTCGATTAACAACTTTAAACAAAATCGATGGTTGAACTTCAAAATCGTTTTTCAGAAAACATATCAGCTTATTTTCCAAGATAGTAAAAAATAATAAAATGAGAATTAGTCACAGCTCATGATATCTTGATACCATTTGCTTAAGCAGAATATTGCTCAACAATAAACCAGCGCATATTCTAACTATTGCTGAAGCACATCTTTCTACAGCATGATTGCATCTGTCAGAGCTGGAATGCCAATTCTCCCAGTTCGAATCAAAGTTCATGAAAGCAACTATATATGAGCCAATTCTGTCAAACTTGTCGACCTAGAATGTCATGACACGCTTTCCGATCTATAACAATTGTAAAAAATAAAGCATGAAAGAGGAAAAGGAGAGGTCAAAAAGATCAAATGTGGAAAAATAAAATTTCCATGGCTAGCTGAAAAGCATGGATACTTCAAAATAAATAAATAAATAAGATGATTAAAAAAATGTTAAAACGAAAGAAGTCGTCCTAGACTTGTGATGGTATCGTTTTGTGTTCATGGTTCTTTGTTTTAAAAGATTGCCCTTTTGCTGCTGTAAGACCTTCATCAATCTAATTAAAACTTCAAAGAAAAGCTATACCTCTGGATAGTAGTTGCTATCAATTTTCTGAATTTCCACAAAGAGATATCTCGCAGTTTTTGAGAAATTGGACATTCCCTAAGCAAAGGCAAGAATCAAACTATTGATTAGGACATACCACAAAAAGGCTCGGAATTAAAAATTTAACTAACGAAACGATCATATGGCTTTCCCCAACATGAACAGAAAGAAAAGAGACAGAGAGACAAAACTTATGACTTGTATAAGCCATGCAACTCTTTCTCAGTGCTGGTAATTTGCAAGATACAGGTATTGAATGTGATGCTCACCACTCCCTTCACATCTAAAATACTTGTGATGGATGCTATATGTCTCTTAGCTGCAATTGAACATGCAGGGAACCTAAAATTCAGTGTCTTCTCCTGTTCAGACACGTGATATCTGACAAATCTGTCAACAGTAGTTGCCTGCACCAGGGAATTAAGGTCTACCATCCCGACTCGTTCAATATATATCGGTCTTCCATTTCTATCAACCCCATGATATCCATGAGGATAACATTTCTTTACTTCTCCATATTCTTCAAACTTAAATTCCTGCACTGAGTTCCAAACAAATGAACCCCTTGAGAATTTACAGACAAAGGCAAGGGTCGACTTCGATATGACAGGAGTTAATGTAAAAGGAATGCTTGGATTTGAATGCCAAATGTCAAACCATTTATATATGGTAACAAATAAATTCGTTCTTCACCTTCAGAATTGCATCAACCCCATATTCCTCACGCCACTTGAGATATTTCACAAACGTGTCCTTTGCTTTTGAAATATCGAAGTCTCTCATCCGGAGAAACCTGACAAGCATTGCATTAAACTAACATTTTATGGTAAGTTAACAGTCAATAACCAAGAATATCGGCTTGCAATATATCAATACAGGCATCAAAACTAAAACCGATACGATCAAACTTGCCTTAAAAGAGTATGATAGTCAGTTTGCCTCTCCATTAAATGACCTTCAGCAAAAAGTAGTTCACGGAAATAATCAACAAGTTTTTCATATTTTGTATCGTGAACTCCTTCAAGGACTATTCGCAAGTCTTTTCTCCTTCCAAGTTTCTTCAATGAGTTCCGAATCTTGCGAGGGTAATTTAACATTGACTTGATGCCTGGTTGATGCAATGAAGAAGGTATACTTTCTTCTGAAGGGTGGAGAAGCCAATGGGATTCAATGGGTGGATGGAAAGATTTCGTCCTTCCTTTTCCTAGCTGAGAACTCTTCGAGTCTGAAGTTTCCCCACCTTCTCCATTACCTCTCAATATGATTATCTCCCGAAAAGTCTCGTTTTGTTTTAACATATGTACTGATATCCAATCAGCTCAATGAGCGCATTCGTCAAAAAAATTATCAGCACAAGATTACAAAAATCTGTTCCTGCAGAATCAAATTGTATTCACTCATCCAGCAACTATCATATGGCTAAAAGTAACAAAATTTGAAGGTCTCCTTCAATTAGTCTGGCATTTGCAACATCTCTTCCAATCAAACCAGACACAATTCAGGTGCGCAGAGTTAAAAGACAAATTTCAACTCAAAATGTAGTCGAGAATTGATGAAATTTCAAGAAACCATCGTAAACTCTCAAGTCATTCAACCCAATTGTATTACAGAGAGAGAGAGAGAGAGGGAGAGAGAGAGAGAGGTGGAGGTATCGCAAAAACAACTGGGGCACACGATAAAGGAAATTGCCAAACTGGTTACAACTCAGAGTGAGAAAACCTATCAGAGGCCCAAAACCAGGACGAACCCATGAGAGAGTGATAATTGTTGAAACAGAAAGAGATTGCAGAATCCGAGTTTGCCCAAATTAAGTAAGCCTGGCAGCACAGTTGTATTTTATGCAAGTGTTTTTCAAAAAAAGCAACAAGGAAAACGAGAAAGAAAGGCAGACATCTAAACCTTTGCAGAGCGCTAAATAATAAAGAAAGCATCGGATGCAATCCAATGCTTGCCATCAAGTTGGAATATATCTCTACCAAGTAACCTCTTTTTTTCTTTTTTGGTTCAGCAAGCAAATATAGGAGTGCCTCACGAAACAGTAAAGATTTTTCAAGAAAAGCATGGCACGAGAGGGGGTATGGAGCCACGCACTTTTAACTGAAATTAACGGTTTCTGCTCCTTTGCTTTGCAATTTCCAGCTTTCTCAGGACCTCGAAAGCCCAGAAAAGGCACGAAATGGCCCTCTATGGCCCATAAACAGGTTCGGGACCTCGTGATAAACACTTGATTGATCAACATCTTCCGCCCACAACTGCCGATGACAATGACCGTCGCTCTTGGCAGCTCATCCAAAGGAAGAAAAAATCTAAAATTTCTGCAAACTATAAGGAAATCAAATCCTTATGGTAACAATTTAACTCTTGTGATGATTTTAATATAATGCGTGTTTATAATTTAAAAAATATGCAAATCAAAATAGGACTGCCTTTAATTTGCTTGTTGGCTGGTAGGAGGCAAAAAGTCTAAACTTTGAAGTGGCTCGCCATTTTCCTTGTTTGTAATGACAAGTGGTCAATCACTAGCTCTCAAAACTAGTCTCCATGCACGTAAAGACAAATGCTATCGTTCTCTTGTAAAAAAATACGATTATTTTTCTTTTCAGCATATTCTGTGATAAATAATTATATTATCTAAAAATTTAATCTTTAATTAAGCTTATAAAATATAATTATATTATTTTCTAATATATTCTTTAAATAAAAATTATTTAAACTTGAAGTTTATATATATTATTTTATACTTAATTTTTATCAAATGAAATAAAGATAGTGAGATTCAAACTTATAATTATTAAATCAACAAATTTTTAATATTATATTAAAAAATAATCTTATTTAAAATTTTAATTTATTAAATATATCTTATAATATAATTTATATTATTATATCTTTGATATGAAAAGAGTAATATAGCGAAATGGAAAGCAATACGAATAGATGTATGGAAAAAGATTGATGGGGATGGCTAAATTTCGATGAATAGATGGATGGACATCAAGCAATACATATGGAGGATTGAGAACCATAGAAAATGAGAGCTGTCCAGAACCCTTGTCCAATATTGAAGAACCGGCTTTCAAACCTCGAAATAAACTATAGAAATTTTAAAAAGAAGACTTGAATTTTATTAATGAATACTTCAATGTTTAAAATATTTAATCTAGATATAAAAAAAATATTAAATAGACTAAAAAAAAAAAAAAAACTATTCTACTCTTGACAAATAATAAAATAAAATAATCTAATTATTTTAATAATTAGTACCTTTCTAGTTACTCAACTTTCTAATTAGACAACCTGTTAAAACAAATTCCTATGACCAGCTATCGCCGTCCATTCATTTTCTCGTAAAGCTGCAGAACCCGTGGCTGAGATGGTGGGGCCAAATAATCTTACGCGGGAATGCATATAGAAAAACATGGATCATAATAAAAATTGTATATAAAAATATGTTGTATTTGGATATATATTAAAATAATATTTTTTTATTTTTTAAAAACCTTATTTTGATAGGTGTTTATTAGGGTAGCAGTGGTAATATTTTAATGCATTTTTTTATTTTTAAACTATTATAAATTTTTATTTTTTTAAAAAATATTTTTAATATTAGTATACAAAACTATTTTAAAATATATTAAAAAAATTCAACAATAAAATAAAATAAAATTATAATTTCATCGAAAAAAACAAAGATAGCCAGCTGTGTCAAGAGTGACACTCACAAAGACATAACAAGCCAATTGCTGACTCTTCGGGAATTGAGAACACGTCTTACCTCGTGTCAGGGAAGACCCTGGCAGCGTTTCTGTTCTATTTGCCACCTGCAATACTCCACCACCCTGCATTGCTGACTCCGCTACTCCGTTCCTGCCTGTCCAGAGCATTTTTTAATGCCTATTTAAAATGTGATTGGGATTCTGTTTGTTTTTTTTAAAAAAAATTATTTAAAATTTTATTAAAATAATTTATGATCATATAAAAATAATTAATAAAAATTAATTTTTTAAAAAATACAATGCCAAATAATTAAAATTTTAGAAATAAAATCAATCATACTCCTAAATAATTCATTAATCAATTTAGGATTGATTTGAAATTATAATTAAGATAGTTTTTTTAAATGTTTTTTATTTATAAATATATTAAAATAATATTTTTAGTATTTTAAAATACAATACCAAATAATAATATTTCAAAAACAAAATGGACCATACTCCTCAATAAATCATTAATCAATTTAGGATTGGTTTGAAAGTATAATTAAGATAGCTTTTAAAGTGTTTTTTATTTATAAATATAGTAAAATAATATTTTTATTATTTTAAAATACAATACCAAATAATAGTATTTCAAAAACAAAATGGACCATACTCCTCAATAAATCATTAATCAATTTAGGATTGGTTTGAAAGTATAATTAAGATAGCTTTTAAAGTGTTTTTTGTTTATAAATATAGTAAAATAATATTTTTATTATTTTTAAAAAATATTTTTCACATTAACATATCAAAATAATATAAAAATATATAAAAATCAATTTAAAATAAAAAAATACATTTTTTTAAAAACAATTTTATAACAAATTAACTTTAACTGCTTGTTACTCTAACCGCTTTCCTTTAAACTAGAGTCATGGTTGCTCTTACAGGTCAATTCATAAAATAAAAATAAAAAAAAATCTTAACGGTATGTTCTGTAACTAGAATCCTAGCCTTGCCGTATATATAGAAATGTCTTCATCGTAAAAGGATGGGTCGAACGGAGGTGGTGTATGGTGAGCTGTGTCTTCCCGCGTTTAACTTGTTGACAGCTGGTTAGCATTTTTCATGACTGAGTTGACCCTCCTCTGCTGCCATGCCAGCTCGTCTTTCGGAGGTGTACATATATATTCTCTCGAGGCCCCTCCCGTTAACAATAAGAAACAAATTGTAATGGAGTAGTACACGTGGGTGTTCGTGAGCTTGTTAATATTTTTTTTTCAAAAAACTTTTTTATTTTAAATTATATTAAAATAATATTGTTTATAATAGCGCGTTTTAGAAACATAAAAGAATTAATAAAAAACAAGCTTTGATTTCCATGCAATTTTTGCTCCTCCTGCTAATCTATGAGCTGTCTTGTGCAGTGGCAGCTGAACTTCGTCTCACGCGAGCAATAAAAGCTGCTGTAAACCTGCCGGGAGAGCAATATGTTTTTCTTTCAATAAAAAGTATTTTTTCCTTTAAATCATTTTTTATAATATTGAATGATTTAATATAATATATTAAAAATATTATTTTAAAATATTTTCAGCTGAAAACATATTCAAAATAAATTATTGAAAATAATAGATTGTAATAATTAAGATTAACAACTTTATCTTGAATTCTAAGTCAAACCTCCAATTATTATTAAATAAGTTTTTGTGTTAATTTTTAAAATATTTTTTATTTCATTTTTTTAATAATGATTTTTTATTTTAACATACATATCAAAATAATCTAAAAGTATATATAAATATTATTTTAGATAAATATTTTTTTAAAATCAGTATCAAACACACACGAAATCAATATGCTTAATCACAACCGCGTTCAATTTCAATAGGACCAGCTGAAAAATTATGAGTGACCTAATTGGTGGCTTGGATATCACCTCATATGTCACTTTTGATTGAAAGGACAAAAAACACTTTGAACAGATATTCAGTGTATTATTTTTCAATATTGAACCTTAATGAAAATCAATTTGTAACCATTTCTTTTTTTTTTTTTAATAATTTTTACTTTTTTAATATTTTTATATTATTTTCATGTGCTAATATCAAAAATAATTTTTTTTAAAAAAAATATTTTAATATATTTTAAAATAAAAAATATTTTAACTACACTGTCAAACAATCACTGGCATCATTTGTTTCTCCTCTATAGTTAAAAACATTTAAGAATTAATCCTCATCTTACTCATTATTCTTTATATTATGCTATCATTGTGCATGTATCAAGAAAGAAATCAATTTATCGATTAAGTTAATTAAAAGTGATAATCTCTTTTAGAAGATCCCACAATTGATTCTTTTTATCGTGAATATATATATATAAAATAAAATAAATCAACAATTCCAAGACAGCTTACCTAGTATTTATCAAATCAAACTTCAGAGCCAAGAACCCGAGCTTCATCAAAATATATGCCAGTGAACAAAAACATTTTGAACTTTCCAATTCCCAATCTGGAACGGTCCAGCATGAATGAATATGATGAGTAGTTGAGCAACAATCACAAGAACTACCAGAGGTGAGTCTGGTTCGCTCGTACAGCAAAATAAACGAGGTGCCAAGTGATTGTTTGGAACTCAAAAGTGCTCTTGAAATGTAATAAGAGACATACCCGACCACGCATCGAAAAAGCAGGAGAATCATAGGCCGTGATAATCAGCCTAACCCGTTGTCCGGTGGATTTTGATTGTTCTAATCACATAAAGATTCAAAATATCTACCAGCCGACAGCTGCACCAACACTTCATCTTTGTAAATATCATATATTGTTTTTAAAAATATTTTTTATTTAAAATATATTAAAATTATATTTTTTTTAATAAAATAATTTTGATAACAACATAAAAAAAATATCCAAAAATATTATTTTTTAATAAAATAAAATAAAATAATTTAATTTTTTAAAAAAAATAAACAAGTCGTGTTTAATGCATATCTTGGCTGATGGTTCACGCTACTAAGGGGTGTTTGGGAGTGATTGCGGTTGCTTTTCAAAGTATTTTTCATACCGAAATATATCAAAATAATATATTTTTTTATTTTTTTAAATTATTTTTGACATCAACATATCAAAATAATCTAAATACACTAAAAAAATTTCATTTAAAATATAAAAAAATAAAATTTAATAAAACACCGGTTACACCGGCATGCCAAACAGGCACTAAGCTTTTGAAGAGGCTCGACGCGTAGCCCGTTGACTAATAACGTCAACAAGGCCCCGATGGCGTCCCTTCGAGCACAATGGGGGTGTTTGGGAAGCCACCCAAAAGCGCTTTTGGGTGCTTTTGGTCATTTTTTTTTTGAATTTTAAAAACAGACGGTTAGTGTTTTTAGATCATTTTGATGTGCTGATATAAAAAATAATTTTTAAAAAATAAAAAAAATATATTATTTTAATGTATTTCGGCACGAAACACACTTCAAAAAACTACAGCAACAGCTCTCCCAGACACTCTCGATATCTCAACTCTAAACTCTCAAAGGGCACACAGCATTAGATTTGCCATCAATGGCACGGTTGATGGGTTCATTCTTTTTTAGTGTTTCTAGAAATATCCAGAGATGTTAAATTTTTGGATGAAATGTAAAAGAATATATATATAATAAGTTAATAAGAATACCTTAGAGATGTTAATTTTTTTTTTACTTTCATATATATATATATATATATATATATATATATATATATATATATATATCTAACATTGTGTTTATTAAATATTGAATTTTATAATTTTAATTTCATGATCTGGATAGTGAGCTGTACTTGTTATTTCTTGTTTTTTAAATTCAATTTTTTATTTTATTTTTTAATATTTATAATTTTTCATTTTTTTTCTCTAAGTTTATCTAGACTCATAGTTCAGTAAAAGGTTAACCTTCATTAATTTAACTTATTTTTTAGTTGAATTTTGTCATTAATTTTATCTTTCAATATTTTTATGATTGATAATTATGTTTATTATTATTTTTATTTATTTTTTATAGGACTATTAAGGTCTTGTAATTTGAATAATAGATTTAATAAGTTAATTCAAGGTGATCTAAATCTATTTAATATACTACTATTTTAAAAAATTTATAATTTTTGACTAAATTATTTTAATCAAACTGTCTTTTATGTGTTATTTTTAGACATTTTAAATCAATCAAGTCACATCATATTAATTCTTGTATACTTTAAAGTTCAAATAAATTTAACATATGATTTTTTTAATAAATCTAAGAAAACCAATTCAATCCATCAACTCACAGGCAATAATTTATAACATGTTTCGAAACATGTTTTTTAAAATTTTGTTTTTGTTGTTTAAAATTAGATTTTGTTTTGATGTAATAATATAAAAATATTAATTTAAAAAATAAGCAAAACTGTACTTTTAAATAGCCTATTATAGTCTACTGATACGATCACAACGTACCTGACACAGCAGGAAGGCCGCCATTCAGATAAGAATCACACGATGCGCAGCCAATGCGGGACTAGAATCTTGAATAGCAAATTTAACAGCATCAAGCAGGCTGCTGAGAGGATGAGGTTGCCAAAATATCAAGCATCTATGAAAAAAATCTTCACCGCCGGCTGAAAAGTTAACTTCTTCCGGTAACATTAACTACCGTCGCCGATTTGGAATAATTTTTTTATTTGACAATATATTAAAATAATGATTTTATTATTATGTTTCAAAAATTAATCTTGATTTTAATATATTAAAATATCTGAAAATACGAATAAGATTATTTTCAAAAAACAATTTTCTTTTAATTTCTCAAAAGTATTTTTAGTTATTATGGGAAATTAAAATTTAAATAGCTTCAACGAACACACGATAATTGGGGAAGGGGGGATGTAGAAAAAACTTATGCATGTCATTGTCACATCATTGAACAATGTACAAATTAATGAAGTAACACTGTGCATATGATTGTTTTATCTGTGTTTTAAAAATATTTTTATTTATTAATATTAAAAATAATTATTTTTTAAAAATATTGTAATATATTTTTGAAAATAAAAATTACTTTTAAAAATAAGAACATTGTGGACAAATATTTGGTGCTTAAGAATATGGTTAAAAATGTTTTAGAAGTGTTTTTTTTTATTTAAAAATATATCAAAATAATATATTTTAAAATTATTTTTGATATAATACACAAAAATATCTAAAAATACTAAATTTTTTAATTTAAGATAAAAAATAAAAAATAAATCAATTTTTTACAAAAAATAAATCCTAAATATATTCCCAAACACTCCCTTATAGGGAGTGTGCTTTTGCTAAATTAGTATTTTTTATTTAAATAATTTTGTATATTGTTTTGATGTTAATTTTTTTTATAAAAAATTATTTTGATAAATTTTCAAATAAAATATTTGAAAAAAAAAAAACTCAGTTGTCTGTATTTCACTTCCAAATTTACATAAATGCATTTTATTTCACAGCACTTCATTTTTTTGCTTCTCACACCCACCTTTTTATGTGCAGAGCTATGAACATTTCACTATACATTATCGAGTGAAATGTCAGAAGCGAAAAAGTGAAGTGCGTATATATGGAATAAACACCAGCGCCAAACCCTGTTCTTGAGGTTTGTTAATTCCGGTTCAAGGCTTCCCATAAAGATGCACACTGCCTTCTTGCAAACCCAACCCTTCCTTTCTCCAAATCATAAACAACCTCAAACCCCTGTTGCTGGTAATTCCCCAAGGTAGCCCCCGGGCCACCACTCAACTCAGCCTCATCACCGCCGTTCATCAGCATCAAACAACCAACCTTCCTCTTCATCCCCTTCCCGTCACCACCATCCAAGAACTCGTAAAAATAATTCCTCCTAGGCAGTGCCACACCGGATCCATTCCCCACGAAATGCAGCACCACGCTTGGTACATTCACCACGTTATTAGCAAAATAATAACACGGACTCAGCCCGGTATTCTCCTCAATAACACTAGCTCGCTCGTTAACTCGCCCAACTCGGTTCTCAAACTCTGCCACGACGAGGCCATACAGCCTCGCCGGCAACATAGTAAAGGTAGTCCCCGAATCCACCACCAGCCCACCACTCCCCTCTCTATCAACCTTCCTCAAAAACTCTGGTGCAGGGATTTTTTTTCTGCCAACAGAAATACCCTCAAGCCCAACACAATAAAAATAAGGGTGTTTTGGATTATCAAGCATGGAAGTATACACAAAACTAGGCTTATTAACACCGTTTTCCTTTCTCTCTTTCTCATCATGATCATACCTTCCTAGAATGAGTGGACTCGGTCGACGAACTCTGTCTGAATCAAACGAATGAGACACCAAACAATAAGAGAATTGATTCCCAAGTTGGGGAGATAGTGTAGCAAGCTGAGCAGGCAACGAAAGGACTCCCCGCCCAAACCCGGCAACCCCAATAGGCTCGGCGAGCGCGGTGTGGGCACAACCAAATGTGAAATTATTGAATATCAAGTTAGGTGGGTCACTTAATGGTAGCCTGATGGAGTCGCGGTAAAGGCGAGCTACCAGGCTGCCATCACCATAAGCATAATAGAATTGGGGGCAAGAATGTTTTCGACAATCAGATATTTCGATGGATTCTAACGGGCAGTTGGAAATAGCACAAAGATCGGAGCTTGGGAGATTGGAGTGTACAGCCGAACATGCAGACGATTTACAAGAGACTGGCGTGGCAGTTTTAGATAGTTTTGGTGGTGGAGTGGAAGCTAGAGACGCATTTTCAGCTTTGCCTTCACAGAGAATGCATTCGAAAGGCTGGCATGGGAACCAAACAAGGTCACTTCCGGTGTCAAGATAGAGAGAGATGGGTTGGGAGTTGAGAGTGAAGGAGAGAGTGTAATCACTACCCGGAGAGAGAGGGAGGGAGACTTGACGGTGGCTGTGGCTGTTCTTGTTGTGGTGGTAGTGGTGGAAGCGGGCGGTTGAGCGGGTGGAAGTGGATTTGAGGAGGTGGTGGGTGGAGGTGAATTGAGTTTTGGAGAGGGAGTGAGTTAAAGGCAGAAAAAGACTTTGAGAAGTTGAGATAAAAATGTTAGCGAAACAGAGCATGAAACAGAGCAACAAAGAGCGAGTGGTTGCCATGAGTTAACCTTCTTTTTTTTTGGCTAAGAAGAGGGGAGGAGCATGGAGATAGAAAAGGGAGTCAAAATTTGAATTTGATTCAGGAGATAGAAGGCTGAGAGTCTTTAAGAGGATTGAGGGTAGAGAGGTGAGGAGGAAGATTATGGGGGAGTTTAGGTCGCTAGCAGGGGAGGCTTGTATATATGGAGGCAGGTATCTTATTATTTAATCATCCAATCTAAAAAATAAATTAAATTATTATGTTTAAGAGAGATTTTAATATATAATTCATACTATTTTCTAATATATATTTTTTAAATAAAATTTATTTAAGTTTGAAATTTATACATATTCATATTATTTTATATTTATTTTTTATTAAATAGAATAAAATTATAAGATTTAAATTCACAACTATTTAATCAATAAAATTCAATAGCACATAAATAAAAAAATCTTTTGAAAAAAAAATATTAATATAATAAAATTTAAAAAATAAAAAAATCTTTTAAAAAACAAATATTAATATAATATTAAATATTTAAAAAATAGTGTAATATTTGGAGTTCGAGTCTGTTATAAGATTTGATTTCACTTTAACTACGAGAAGCAAAGTATTACCGATACCATGTCTTGTCTTGGCTGGAGTTTAGTTAGGGATAAGCATCATTAGTTTCTTAATTTTTAATTAATACAATGAACTAACTTGATACAGAGGACAGGACATGGTAAAGAAACCAATCAAACCCCTCGAAGAATATAAAATAATATAAAAATATTGAATTCCAGTTGAATATTCAAAAGGGAAGTCAACTTGAGGCACTGAACCGGGCCCTAGAGTAACATTCAAGTTGACCCTTTTATTTTCTTTTCAATAACTACATCTCTGGTTTGTAACTGTGTTCAAAATTGTTTTGTAAGTTTTTCTTATTTGAATATTATTGTAATTTTATGTTTTAAAATTAATTTTTTATATCGTACATTAAAACGATTTTAAAAAATAATAAAATATTTTTATTTAAAATTATTATTTTTAATTGTCATTTAAGAGAATAAAATGATATATTTCATGTGCCTCAAAATTGTGATTATATTATTTCATTCATAATAGCGAGTTTAATAAACTCAATTATATGGAATGGAAACTAACCATGGATGGACATGTCAGCGCAGAGAAAATACAGGGACAAATTAGCAGTAGTATGAAGTTCGAGGGCTGATCTGTTAATTACTGTAAAGGTGGGGTCTAATATGTGGTTGCTACTGTGCTACTTCTTTCGAACATTGATAGCTCAACCTAGTTTCAGAAAACTGGATTGGCAGAGAGACTTGCAGGGATCTTTCTTCCTAGTTCGTGTTTCATCCCAGCGTACCAATGGGGGTTTTAAAACATTTATTAAAAAAATAATTTTAATTTTAAATTATATATTTTTTAATATTTTTAAATTATATTTGTGTATTAATATCAAAAATATTTTTTAAAATAAAAAATATTTTTAAAAACAAACTCAATAAAATTACAAACAAGGAGCGTGGGGTTTTTTTTGTCTGGTCCTGTTTGATGTTAAATATGGGTACTTGCGTATGGATAAATATGCCGAATTTTTGTCGTATAATTTGTTCAGCACTCGTGCGTGTACCTTGCACGTGCCCAGTAGATTGAATGGTGCATTGAATCACCACCCACCGAATCTTTTCCTCGATTTTACGTGCCGAATCTACTAATTGCCTGTTTGGTATTGGAATTGAAAGTGTTTATTATTGTTTTTTGTTTTTTTTTTTAAAAAAACTAACAGTTTGATGTTTTAGATCATTTTGATGTGCTGATATCAAAAATAATTTTTTAAAAATAAAAAAATATCATTTTAATATATTTCGACACAAAAAATACTTTAAAAAGTAACAACCACCACACTTCCAATTATTCCTTATCAAGTATATGAGATCTACATTACACACACGAACGAACTAAGTATTGTTGACTTGAAATCAGAACTAATTCAGATCAGATTTTAAAAAAATAATTGTGCTGAATTTTTTAATAGTGTTATTAAACTTGATTAAATAAATTATTATTTTTAAAAGTATTTTTCTTTTAATAATAATAATAATAAATAAATAATTAAAAACAATTAAAAGAACAAAATAAAAGGCATTTAATATTAGTAGGTAAACTTGTAAAGCCTATAAATCAGGTAACTAAAATAAACTTGTAAAGTGGGTTATAAACTCTTCTAGAATTATAATTTTTTTTTCAAAACTATTTTGTATTTAATTATGTGATAACAAAAATAGAAGATTGTGAAATCAAACACCAATCTAATATCAAGATTTTTGTAGATCATGATATCTTCATAAAAATCAAAACAAATACGAAACTATTAACTCAATATCATATAATAAAGTAAAAAAAAACCAATTAAAAAAAGCTAACCTTGACAAAACTATGAATTGAATCAACCCACCATATCTAAGAATAGGTCCATTGATATTACAAAGTTTAATAACATAAATTTTATTTGAAACTATTTTTTAATTATACAAAAAAAATGACAAAAAAATAAAGCTCAATTAAAAAAATACCTTACCAAACTTCGTAAACTAAGGTAACCTTATATACCTTGTCAGACCTTATATATATATATATATATATATTCTTTCTATTATCTCAATATCAAAAAATAAAAAATAAAATCTACAAAAACAATTCTGAAATTTATTTTGGTCAGCTTTTGAAGCTATTACCCATGCCTTGCATGTCGGGGTCCGGTCACAAACAACACTTTCTTAGGCGTGTAATTCTCAGCTTCTGTATATCAGTAATTGGAGGCATAATACATAGTTGTCAAGACAGTCGAAGACACATTTCAATATTAAGACGTTTTCAAGGACTAGAGAGATAATTTCATAGACTATCGGGGGTTATGATGAAATATAGTGATTGACCACTCGCACTGCTCCTTTGCCCCCCTGCACCTCCCCTGCCTTTGTACATTACGTAAAAACTGAAGGCGGCCACTGAATTTCACCCCGGACATCGAGGTTGGTGAACCGGTAGAAATGCCGATGAGTGGCGATCAGCTGGCAAGGACCTACAGTACACGCCAACCTGCAGTACAGGACAAAGAGCTACTTCTCTCCGGGCCCGACTCCCACAATGGACCCTTTGATTAGCTATTTCACTCCCTCCCACTTCAAAATTATCTTGAAATTTTAGTAACGTACAAATTTCTAAAAAGCTTGGATTTGTTTTTATCAAATATTATTAGACGTTATATTAAACAAAGCCTTAATAAATTGAAAATAGGGTTGGGAAATATTTAACACTATGTTTTAAAAATATTATTTTTAATTATTTTCATGTGTTGATATAAAAAATAACTTTTAAAAAAAAATTTAAAAAATATTATTTTAATATATTTCTGAAAGAAAAACACTTTAAAAAATAATTTTAACCACACATTCAAACAAACACATAGTAAATAAGATTATGAAGGTTAGGGTAAATCTGAAAGTTTGATCATGTGAATGTTTGTTTTTTATTGTAATTTGTTTTTTTTTTTAATATATTCTTCAAATTATTTTTTATCTGAAAAGCATTGAATTAATATTTCTTAGTTGATATTAGATGATAATGTGGCAATATTATAAATAAAAAAATATTAGTTTAATATATTCTCAATTAAAAAATATTTTTAAAAAATATCATACACTGTAATTTTAAATCAACACTTGGTGACCACGGATCTTTTTCTTATCATTAACTCTCTAAATTTGAACGGTGAGATTGAAATGATTTATTCCATGAACCCGCGACCATGTACGATTGAAAGAGACGACTCCTCTATCGGCCAAGCTTCATAATTTTTTGATGAACAAAAGTCCATTGTGATTTGGTGAGGGCCAGCTGCCCGTATTCCTTGTCAAAAGTCGATTTTGTTTGATATTCCCATGCAAATACAAATCAGTAAAAAAATGAAATGTTTTTCTTTAATATTTTTTAATTGTTTTGAACATCAAATATATTTTTTGATTAATTTTCAAATAAAAATCAATATAAAAAATCACCGTTACCCACCCTCAAACACAAAAAATAAAATTCCCATCCTAAACAAATATCCACTTGCTCCTACTTAGCTGTATAGCATAATTTTGTTTTAAATTTGCTAAATAACTATTTAATTTTCTGTCCACAAGGATACACGGAAAACATAGGCCCCCCAGAATTTATGGTGGCTTTAGTATACGTATTTGCCTAAAATATGTTATCATCATTGAAGGTACACTTTTTTGTTTTTTATTAACTTGAATATTTATGTTAATTTATATGTAATTTGACTAATTTTATGGATCCTAAATTTAATTATTATATAAGTTTTAAGTAATTATCATATTAATGATTATAGTATTTGAATTTAATCCTAAAATCACATGAATAATAAATTTTTAATATTAAAGTTTTATCTTTGGACTACCTACTATGTTGTTGGAAGCTACACCTACCTTAAAATGCGAGGTGTTGTCACATTCTGTCTAGTGGAACCAACCTAAAAGATAAAGGGTTTAGCTTCGTCTACATTATGTTTGTTCACTAATCATGATTTAGAAGATAATAATAATAATAACAATAAAAAGAGGTATGTGCTGAAAATTCAGTACCTAACACAGACATCAAAAGATGAAGGGCTTGCTGGGGACAAAGTTTTCTTTCAATGATCACCCCTTAATTATATTTTAAAAATGTTTTTTTTAAATAATATTTTTAATATTTTCAAATCATTTTAATAATATTAAATAAGCAACATTTTGCAACCACTATCACAGTATTCCACTGGCCAACCAATCTAAGTTTTTAAAGCATTCGGCTTGTTTGGTGTCAAGAATGGGGTAGGCAATAACAGGTCTACGTATGAGTGCTAACAAATAAATGAAATCAATATCATTTTAAAAATATTTTTCATTTAAAAATATATTGATAAGATATTCTTTTGAAATTTTTTTTGCATCATCATATAAAAATGATCTAAAATCATTAAATTTTTTTAATTTAAAATAATAAAAAATAAATAAAAATTTAATTTTTGTTTTAAAAACACTTTTAAAAAATACCCCCAACGTTATTTTTTTTTCTTGATTCCAATGATAAAGACATCTTTTACTGTATTTAAAAAATAAAAAGACACAAATACCATCAATTAACAACTTTATTTTCAAAAAAATTTGAAGCATTTTATTCATTCTACTGTTATTTGTTTTTCTTTCTAAATATCCCTGTACAACTCCTTTGATGATCAATGAATTATTGAAAAAGACGAAATTAACTCCAACCCAGGACAGATCATTTTGCCCTTGAAAGGAAAAATAAAAGTTTTACAACAGCAATGAATGGTTTTTTTCATCCTGTGCAGGGTGATTTTGCCACGCTTTTTGGAGTTTAGGGCAATGTCTCGGCGGATATTTTAATCAACATATATAGATGAACTGATTCATGATGCCAAGTTATCTGATTGACGGCCTAGAAGATGACACCCAAAAATACAGTTTGAATTAACTGCCATTTACGGCTCCATATGAGCCACGCCAACTAATTTCCAACCATTCACTAATCTCCATCAAGAGGTGGAAAAAATTCCTTCAGCATAGCATAACAAAGTAAAATAAACATAAGGACCCATGGGATGGCAACTGGGCTGTGACCCTTTTACTCTTTTTTTTCCTGAACACGTTTAACAGTTAGATCTACAGAAATATCCAAGGTGCCACTATGCTAGCTGAAAACTCGGTTCATAAGTAGCAATCAAACAGCTCTTAATTTGTAAGGAAGACGGTTCAGAAGCCTGCAGCTGGCCGTGAAAAGAGAGAGAGAGAGAGGGTAGGCTAACAATATGCGTGCGTGCATGCATATTTAATTGCTCCTGCTTCACTTACTTTCTACTGGGAACTCCTACTCTAGATCATTACAGTACCCAAAATTGGATCACTATGTCTTCATCAGTATTCACTCAAATTCTGAAAGTTACTATCTCTACTGTAGTAAGCCATGAATATCAACACTTAAAAAGGCCGTTTCAAGCTGTTTTTGATCTCATTACACGAGTTACATAGTTTGCATTAGCATATATTGTTAGTCATTCATGCCTGAAACAGGATTAACCATGAAGGTGTTGTATATTATGCTGTTAGAACCTGAGACAAGACCTTACATGCAACGCTGAAAATCATATAGCAGGCCTGGATTAAATCTGAACATTAAAGAATGTATTTAAGGTTTTTGGGAAAGAAAGAATTTAATTGGTCTTTGATATCAACACCCAGTATTATAAATACAATGTTACTGACATAGAGAGAACAAAGCATCAAAGCATAGAAATCAAGTCATGAACCTACCTAAGGAGTGAAAACTTATGAAGGCTTTATTTTCTCCAGCAGCTTCCCAGCTTCAATAAACCCAAGGGATCCTAAAGACGTGTATTTTAAATGTTTCCATCTGTTCAATATCTTCATGAATTAAAATCTCTTCATTTTAATGGGCAATTAATGTATGAAAAGATAATTAAGAGAATAAAAGCAAACATTATCAGATTGCTTACTTGGGTATGAAAGGTAATGCCAAACAATGGAGGTGTAGATGGTTAACACTGTTAAATGGAGGCTGATGAAAGCCAAATCTGTCAGACAAAAATAATTTCTTAATTAAACTTGTTATTGGAGTGAAGTTTCAGTGTAAAGTAAATGAGCTTTAGAGTAATCTGGCATGTTTTATTTAAAGTATGATACGTGCTTATGATCCCCTTAAGCATGTTCTTCAAAAACTTTTTCTACTCAGAATCACACACTTCATTTGTTGCTTAAATGTAAATCTTCAAATCATCTATATTATGCATTGGTCACCACACACGAATCCGACCAAAGGAATAAAAATCATGGCACAGGTGCTTAGGTGCTTTCATGCATGAACCAGTTACCTGTACTGCGTTGACTGAGGCGCATCTTGGTGTAGTAGTGTTTTCCCCACATCCAACATGTGATTTACTTGAAAAAACAGATAGGTAACCAATGGTTAGCCATGAGACAACAGATAAAAGAATATATCGTGCACCAGTTCAAACTTCGAAGCTCAGACTAATGAACTACTATATTGAATGTTCTTTACCCAAAGAATAATCTTCATCTCTCTTCTGGAGTTTATTGACAGTTGGAATGTGCTCCACAGGAATCACTAAGTAATGCCTACCATGAGGCCAATCCAAAGTAACATTTTACGAAAATATTAATAGAGTTTAGCAAGAAGAGTAAATGAGGAGACAAAACTGGCATCAAACACTCATACAAGATCACCCCAAACGATGCTAGAACTACTGAAAGAAACAAGACAGATACTTGCTATAGAACAAGCACATGTCTCCTGTGTTTAATGTGTTTGGCATTAACTCTGTGTTTGATAAAAAAAAAAAAACGATTCAACAAAAGAACATGTCTTTAAAACCAGAAGACAACCAAAATAAAGTTTCATATACACAGCGCCATTAAAGTCAATCTGGAATTTAAATGGTTTAGAATCCCCTTGCGCTGTCTGTCCGAGCACAAAAATAAACATATCATGATGATTAAATCTTAAGAAACCAGAATTATAAAATTAAAGGTGAACTACAGTTAAAGATTGGATAATTTTCCCCAGTAAGATATTATTGGATTCCATCCAACCCTGATTTAAATTAGAGAAAGCTCATACCAATCAATGACGTTATCATATAATTTAAGGGAGAAAACAGAGAAAATGATTTTGGCAAACCTGAAAGCAGAAGGGCTGATATCCTGAAACGCGACCACCTTGTCATCCTGCAGTAGGACAAAAAAAATTCTGAATAAAATATTTCGGAAATAATCCGTTTGGTTGCTGAGAAAAAAGAAAAGGCCGCGACAGAACCAAACAGAAGTTTGAGAGATAGAAACGAACAGAGTAAAGGAAAGTCGTGGGAGTGGATTTGGTGGCAATCCGGCAGAAGATACATGATGGGGTCGCTCCCGCCATTTGCCGACCTCCGTTATCGAACGCAATTTATCAGAATTTCCGAAAATTAAGATTTCAGACTTCATATAAGAGAAAGAAAACAAATTTTCGTACAGTCACCTTAATTGCTTATTATTACACAGTCACCTCTATTGTTTTATTTATTACACTGTATCTTCATTTTACGAGGGAATGGTTACATTTCATCCTTGTTGTTATTTGAAATTGTACATGAGACTATTGTTTGAGGCTTTTGTTGATGATAGAGAATTGAAAATGACTTATCAAATTTTCCCTTGACTACATGATTTCTTTGAAAAATATATAGATTTCAATGAGTGATATATATATAACTTATTATGATTTTAAATTTAAATTAATTTAGCATAAGCGAGCAACTATTTATTTTTATAAGATACATATTCATTTTCTCATAATTTTGAGATTGAAAAAAAAAGTATTTTTAAAATCCAAGCAATGCGATTTAAAGAGTTATTATTAATAATAAATGTAAAATTAATTTTTAAAATCAACATATTAAACAAAATGACTCAAAAACATATATAATAAATAAATTAAAATTAAAAAAATTGGCGATGGACAGCAAAAAGTCGTAATCTCAAAGCTGGGGAATTACTACAATTACAATAAATTTAAGGGCAATTGGTCTAATTAATAGATAAGATACTCCAGAAAACAGCGTTTTGACTTTTAACACCTGAAACGTCAATAGGCAAAAGGCAAACCTTCACTCTGCGACGCCGTAATTCACACCATGCCACTCAATCCAGCAGCCTTTTCCTCATGATTTCTTTGCTTTCCAAAACCCTAACAATCCCCTCTCTCCCTGTACTTCGCTTAACTCACTTGACTCTTACTCCTCACTCACTACTCACCCGCTTCACTTCCACTCCAACTCCAACTGCAACACAAACCCGACCCATGAGCTCTGACTCGACTCCGCGCGTCTTCCAGCTCAAACTCAACCCGCTTACTGGTAATTCTGAATGGGTCATCATCGAAGACGGAAACAAAGAAGAAGAAACTCTAAAGAGTTCCAGCAGTGCACTTCTAGCCACGACGTCGTATCTGGACATGCTTAATGACAATGCTAGAAACAGAGCATTCCGTGAAGCCATTGACAAGACCATAACCAAACCTTGCCACGTCTTAGACATCGGGTACATCAAATATTGTAAATTTTAAATTCTTAAATTATTATTGTTATTGTTATTGTTATTGTTATTATATGGTGGCAGAGCTGGAACAGGGCTGCTGTCAATGATGGCAGCTAGAGCAATGGGGACATGCGATGATAGCAAGAAGGGGATGGTAACAGCGTGCGAGTCATACCTTCCTATGGTGAAATTAATGAGAAAAGTATTGCATGTAAATGGCATGGGAAAGAATGTTAATTTTTTTAACAAACGCTCCGATGAACTCCAAGTTGGTGTCGATATTCCTTCTCGAGCAGACGTTCTTGTAAGTATAGTAATTCGTGCTCCTCATACACATTCGTTTCTTCGCGGGTGTTGCCACGCTTGTTTACTTTGTAAAGTTGTCTAACGTAACACCAATGCTAAATTATATGCCATTTCAAAAGTGGGGTTCTGAAGCCATAGATTGGGTTTGGTGAGTTGTTGGTAGCTATAGCTTATGGAATTGCATACTAATGAAGTTTGATTCTGATTTAATTGCATTGCAGGTTAGTGAGATACTAGACTCTGAGTTATTGGGTGAAGGGTTAATACCGACTCTACAACATGCACATGACAAGCTGCTGGTGGACAATCCACTGACTGTGCCGTATCGAGCCACGACTTATGGCCAGGTGTTTGCATAGACCATCTACTGTTCGTTTCCTTCTCTTTTATTCTGGAAGTATTCTTGACACTCTATTTTCTCTTTGAGAATGTTACTTTACATGTCAATTGCTGCATTTTAGCATCTAATTTTCATATTCTCGTCTTTTGCCTATGAGGCTATGACCTTTTCCACATACAATATAGGAAGCATAAAACTCAGTGTTCCTGTTAAGGGCTCTGAGTAATAATTATTGACACTAAATTTGTTATATGTAGTGTTAAGTGACCAAAAACCTTTCAAATCTCTCTTCTCCAACTATTAGAGCCAACATGAGCTACTCTTCAGAAATCAGTATTCATTGGGACCTTTGAAAACTCAACAGAAATTAGTTACATCATCATAATGTGAATATGTTTTGTTAGGCTTCACTACAGTCTGGAATAATTTGCTTCAATTTTTCTGTACATTGATGGGAGTAAATTCTTGTGTGGCTGACTTATTCATCATGAAGTGACTCTACAGGAAACTTGAAATCTTGCCTAACATACAGTAAGGATGTCTAGTAAAATTAATAAAATGTTCCCTCCACCGAACCTTGGATGTAGTTTAGCTGAATGGCTTAGGTTAGTTCAAAATTAGGCCCTAAAGTGCCCCCCCCCCCTCCCCGCTTTTCAATCGACTTTTCCCCCCCATAAACTTGACCAGTTTATTTTTCAATTTTAACTTCTTTTGGATGAAAATTGATCCTCATTATGATTTCAAAACTCACGCCAGTGAATTGTTTTTCCTTTTCAACATTTTCTCCTTCCCAAGTTGGTTGAAAGCACATTCCTTTGGAAGCTGCATGATCTATCTAACAATGAGGAAGAAGCCTCAGACAGCATTCGTCTTGTTCCACCTAGCTTGGACACAATTTTAGGTGTCAAAACACAACAACATCCCATGCATTGTGATGCAATATCAAAAGAGATAAATCTGGTAATGACATTGGTCACTATCCTTCTGACTTCTTTGAGAGGAAAATTGCTTTAATTGTTGCTTAATTTAGGATTCATTCAGCTGTCAGAACCCTTCAAAATTTTTGAATTTGACTTTTGGAAACGGCCAGACAGCCAGGGAGACTCTAAAGTGCTCATCAAGGCAACTAATGATGGTAGAGTTCATGCTGTAGTATCATGGTAAGCCTATCTCTGTTGTTTATGTCACATATTTTGGTCAGCTATGAAATTTATGTTTATGTTTGTTCAGGTGGGTTCTTCAACTGGATTCAGAAGGTACAATCTTTTATTCTACCGCTCCTGGATGGATAACTTCACCAATAGCCACATGTAAGTCACAAATGCCTTTCCCTTCTTGGACACTTTTTTATTCCACTCTAAAGTGCTATAACATGCACATACTGCATCCTTGGAAGTTGACGATTCAATGAAGAAAGAGTTTAAATGACTGATAATGTTTCCTTGGAAGTTGGCGATTCAATGAAGAAAGAGTTTAAATGACTGATAATGTTTTATGGATGTTTATGCAAATAGAACAGCAGTCGATCATGATTTGCTGACGAGTTAGTGAAAGTTTTCAATCTTGTGGCATCTTCAGTTTAGTGAAATAGTTGAGAATGAGCAATAGAAAGATCCTGTGGACTGTTCCTGAGGCATGGAAAAGTGGATCTTTTGACATCAGTCAGTACCCGAGAGTTCTAAACTGTAACAGATTAGATCAATGTCAAGAATTCTAAATTGCAGCAGATAGGAGCAATATTCTGAATAAAAATTAGCTCCTTTGCGAATTGTTTTGAAACCTAACTATGAAAAAAGTATGTTATGAGAATGTAATTCAAGTGAGCTGTTCATTTTGTTTCTTTTCAGATACACTCTTGAGAAGATGAGGTATCCATCCTTACCTAAGAATTTCAAGGAACTGACAAGATATATTTTGAAATTTATACCATTTTTTTTTAAGATTTGTGCTGCAACATCACGGTTTGTACTGATTCCTCTAATGAAGTTGGTTTAATGCTTCACTAGATACTGGAAATTGGTGTGACCACTGGAAACAGTGTGTGTGGTTCATTCCAGGCGAAGGTATACCCATATCCAAGGGTGAAGAGGTTCATTTACATGCTGTTCATTCTGATACAAGTGTATCATATAATCTTGCAACCCAGGCTACTGAGATTAGGGAAGGTGGAGATTCTCACCTCACATTGTCTCCTGAAAGAATTGCAATCTATGGAGATAGGAAATGGAGGTCTTGCATGTTAACAGCTTTGAAAAATTTGGTACGTGTTCCCTGGCTCTCTCTCTCTCTCTCTGGAGTCATTTTCAGTGCCTTTACCTTTTTGTAATGCGAGTTGCATTTTTCAGTTGCGGGAAAGAGTTCATCCACTATGTGTTGTTGTGGATGATAGTGTTTTCTTATCACTTCTTATAGCACATCTCTCAAAAACTTCAAATGTGATAGCACTGTTTCCTGGATTGCGAGAGAGGGGTGTGCAGTATTTGAAGGCAGTTGCTGATGCTAATGGCTTCACAGCAGATCGTGTTGAAGTTTTTCAAAAGAAGAAATACTTGACTCTGCATGATACTAAGCAGAAGAAGGTATCTTAGTTTTGTTACTAATTTTTAGGTTCAGTCTGAATATTGTTGTTGTGCTGTCTTTTCTTTGTTGGCTGTGGCCCTTGGGTTGGGGATGGGATTAGAATGAAAAATGCTAATTCCTGTAGTTGTGCAAGCTCTTACTCAGCAACTAAGCTAGGGTATTTGACTTAGTTTTGCCTTTGACCCTTGGGGCTGGGGATGGGATTAGAATGAAAAATGCTAATTCCTGTATTTGTGCAAGCTCCTACTCTACAACTAAGGTAGAGTCTTTGACTTAGTTTTTCCTTTGATCTACTGCAAAACAGACTTTATCAATTTGAGTTTTGTGTGTTCTGTTTGCAGGTTGATCTGTTGATTGGTGAACCATACTATTATGGAAATGATGGGATGCTTCCATGGCAAAACTTTCGGTTTTGGTATACTCTAATATGCAGCATTGTATTAATGGGACATATATGTTATAGTATCAATGCATGCCATCTGTTCAACTAATTTATATGATGTCCTTTGTCTTGTCATGGATTTGGAATTTAGGAAGGAACGGGCTATGCTTGACTCTGTCCTTGCTGAAGATGTGTTAGTAATGCCTTGTAAAGCAATGCTGAAGGCTTGTGCGATGTCCCTTCCAGTAAGAGTAAAACAGTCTTGTTATTTTTAGTTGTTTGAACCTGGTATTTGACTAGTGATGGAACTGGTATCGGATACCTTCAAAACAGGATCTTTGGAAAAGTCGTCGCTGCTTAAGCAAGATAGAAGACTTTGACCATTCAATTGTAAATAACACCTTAGGAGCCTGTGGGGACTTACCTGAACCACAAGAGGGTCCACTTCTGCCTTTCTTTATATGGCAGTGTGGGGAGACTAAGGTAACTGATATATATGAATTTATGCCTACAAGAACATTGTATTCTTTTCCAGAATATGTTAACATGTTATTGATACGATTCTAATTTCTTAGGAACTTAGTGAGACATTTACTATCATGGAATTTGATTTCTCAAAATCTATTGGTCCATGCTATGGAAAAGCCCAGGTAATAAATCTTCACCTCACATTGTCATTGTTCTGTAACAGTGATCACCAGGGACATTATTGTTGGGATTTGGTTGTCCGTTTCCTTGGATCCAAGTTCCCAAACATTATTCCCTATTCTAGAAGCTGGTTTCTGTTCTCTAATCTCATTGTGGTGCTATGTGAGTGTCCATCTTCTCCTTTGGTTAATTTTTCCCACATACACATGAAATTTGTAAGCTATCCAATCTAGTTTTGCAATTGATGAGAATAGGTTAATTGCATGTTTAGGTAATGATAGATCATTGGCATGAAATGATGTGAGCTACTATGTTGTAAACTAACAGCCTGCTTCTTCTTCTTTTTTCCCTTTACATTTTACTAGAACATGGTCTTTGAATTCTATTAGTTAATTTGAACTCATGCTATGTGAGTAGATCACAAACGTCTATATAATTTGTGAGCTGGAAGTGCTTGTCATCTTAGAATTTTCATTCACCGGAAATATTTACTGAGCAATACAGATGAATTACTAGCAAATACTTCAGTTGATGTCTATGATGTAACGGTAGTAATTATTTATTAGTAAGATATTTTAGCTGAACATTGTGGGGCAATTCCTTTGGCTATATTTTATCTATGGAATTTAGTCTTCTACTATTTTATCCTGAAAAAGAGTGCTCGCCGCAGGTTGAATTTACTGAGCAAGGGATGTGCCATGGATTTGTGCTGTGGATTGATTGGGTGATGGATGCAAAGAACTCTGTTGTGCTAACTACAGGACCAGGTACAATATTATTCTTCACATTAGTTGGTTCAATCAAAGCTTTGCTACCTATCATGCCTGCTTTAAAGTTGTATTTGTCTGACAATCTTCTGTGTCCTGTAATTTTTTATTTTTGCATTGCTACCTTTCTGAATAGTTAAAAGTAATATTTGTCAGTTGTCAGAGCACTCGGAAGCCTTTTTGTCTAGCACTAACTCATCTGTGTTATACATGCATTAGATGAAAGATATTGGAAGCAAGGAGTGAAGCTTCTGTCACAGCCTGTGGCAGTTGGAGTTCGTGGATCAAACACGGGTAGCTGTTGCTCTACACTAATAGAAGCAACCTTCGATCCATCAAGTGGTGAACTCTTTGTAAAACATGTTTTGTCATAAAAATTGTTTGCTTCAACGAATCCAATATATGATGATGAACAATATGAGAAGTCTTGCTATGATTTTTCCTTGAATTAAAAAAGAAAAGAAGAGGTTCCAGGTTCAAGTATTGCGACTTACCTTTTGAATCTTATTTACTCCACTTTATAGGTTCCTTGAACTTCAGTTTCGAATTAAGTGTGGTGGAGCTCAAGATGTGTGTGGGTGTAAAGTCGAAATGTTCCTGCAAGGTACACGATGCCTATAAAACATATATATATATATATATATATATATATATATAAAAGAAAAAGAAAAAAGGGGAGGGAATGCATTCACTCGTCTAAAACTATTAACCTCACAGCCGCAACGAAGCCATTTGAAATACGGAGTAGTATCCATTTCCCAGTAAGTGAAGCGACACAGTTACTCTTATTTTTCTGTAGTTTGACCGACAAAACAAAACAATCTAGAGATGCATTGCACAGCTCCATTAACTTCAACTCTGATGTCTCCTTTTCCTCTGACACAAACCGGGAATTGTTCTCCACTTTTAGGTCCGTTTGATTTCAGAATTCATTTTTCAAGAAATTATTTTTTAAATTTTTCTGTGTTTGTTTGTTTTTTGAAAAGTTGATCAACGGAAAATACTTTCCAGTCAAAGAAGAATTTGGTTTGGTTTTCAGAAAAGTGTTTTCTAGAAAATTTAGGCGGAAAATATTTTCCGGAAGTTGTGAAAAATTTAGAAATGTCATTATTTGCTGATTATATTAAATTTGATCCTCAAACTTTTGATTGCTATATATAATTTGTCTTGAATATTTATTTTTCAATTCCATCTCTTAAAATTTAATTTTTATATTAATTTTGGTTCTTATTTTTATAATTGCTATTTGCTTTTTTCTTATCATTTTTTTATTGAAATTTTTTATCTATCAAATTTGGTCCTCGTTTTTTTTATTGTTACTTATTTTATTTGAAATAATTTATGAAATGTTAATTATTATTATTTTAATTTATTCACCTTTTATTTTTAAATTTTTTTTTTTTAGATTTGATCTCTATTATTTTGATTATTATTTATTTTATTTGAGATAATTTATGAAATTATATTTTTTTCAATTTCATTCTCATTCAACTTTTTAATTTGTAAGATTTGTTCCTCATTATTTTAATAAACTTGAAAAAAAAATTAATTTATTAATAAATTATTTTCCATATCATTTTTCATAACATAAACAAACACTGGAAAGTGTTTTCCAGTTTATTTTCCATAACACTGCTAAATATCGGAATTCACTTTCTAGGAATTCATTTTCCAAGAATTCATTTTTTCTGGAATTCACTTTTAAAAAAAAAACACTTTCCAGCAAACAAACAGGGCTTCCTTTTTCTCTTAATGTTCAATCGAAATCTGATAATAACTGTTCGTCTCCGCTCATATGGTCACTACAACCAGAATCAAGATACCACAAGCTGTTGCCATCATCCTCTTTTACATCCACAAAGCCATGAACAACGTTTCTTCTTCAGCCTCGGCGAAATTTACCTTAGTGTCCTCTTTAGGGCATTGATATTGAAAATGCCCCAGCTCATGATAACTGCAGCTCTCAACCCTTGTCGCCCTCTTCCTCTAACACGATCTCTACACCTCCGGCGGCAGCTTCCTCTCCCAGGTGAATGGTGTTCCTGACTTATTTGCGAAGCTTGTTCCTTCATTACATGGCCAATAATTCTTTGCTCATGCACAATGCTTTGCAATTCATCAATCTAGAGACCATCTATCTCATTTGATTCCTCAATGGAGCAAACCACATAAACCTACTTAGATGTCATGGATCTCATAATCTTCTCAATGATCCTCACATATCTCTTCTTTTCTCCATGGACTCGCATCTTATTCGCTATGCTAATGCTCTTTCAAAATACTCATTTTTTTCCTCCTTTTGCCATCCAGCTGCTATAGATGACTCAGGACCAAATAAAAGCTGTATCTGAAAAATAGACAAGTGCCAAACATGCAACAATTCAAAGATTTTACAATAAGAAAACAAGAGAGATTCAAATGTAACTCTTTCTTCTTCTTTTTTCTGACCCCGCCCATAATTCCACTAAATCAAATTGGCAATTGATATATTCTAAGTGTCTGCGTAATACTAGAATGTATTTTATTTTATTTGATTTTTCCAGTAGGTAGGAAATGCGCAAACATCTTCTCGTCTTCCTTCTTCTTTCGCAACCTTTGAAGCTCTTCAACTCTTCTACTTTATTGAGCTTCGGACAAAGCTCCATACCAGAAGTTATACCTTCCATGCCATATATTTGCCTTTTATACTCATCCGATAATATTTCATAAGCTTCACATATTCGTTGAAAGTTCACTGGGCTATTTGCTTCATCTGAATACAGCCAATGCGTACAGTTCTCTCTTCGGTGGTCCCTCCTCCTCCTCCATTTTCTTCTTCTATGATTCCTTCTTTTGTTCTTTTCAATCGACTTTTCCTGACAAACAAAATCAAGAAAAGTTTATTAGTTCCTATTAATTTAAAATCATTTTTTACGATCAGAGAGAGAGAGAGAGAGCGTTTTGAGAATAAGTAGCGGAATAAAAGAGGGGTGTGGGTTATTAAAGTATATGCTAATTGATCATGATTCAGATACTGTAGTATATGAGTAAAATTATTATGAATTATAATAGTATTATTCAGATAATTTGGTTTTTGGTTCGTGTTAGTCAGATTATCAATTTATTAATTTTTTATATTTTTTTGCATAATAAAATAATTATTTTTTCCCTCGAAAAAGATAAAAAAAACAACAGCTTTCGAGAGGGGTACTACAGTAATTTCACATTCCATTGCACAATAAAATAACATTTTAGCCTCATATAAGACAAAAACCATGATTTTCTCACGCTCTGGATATTTCATATTTTTTAAAATTATTTAAATACTAATATACCCACAATAAAACAAAATAGAAATGTTGGTTGTAAAGGTGTGGACGCGTCTGACAGTATTTGACCTCACACCCTCATCAGACAACACGTGCAGCATCGTCCGATGGTGGAAAATATTCATCTGGCATCTCAATCGATATGCCGACATGTTCTCTTTTTCATGATGTGGTGAGTGACCTTACACGGTAGTTGTAGACATGATAGTTGGCGATTGAACTTTTCTTTTTTCTCTCTCCTTCATCCTAATCTACACAGTAGCCTCGAATTTAATAGTTGTTTCATTTCAGTCATTGCTCTTTTAATTGTGTCATTTGATCCTTATTTCTGTTATGTAAGTTTTGATTTATTTCAATTGTGTTATTCGATTAAAATTAATTATATATTACATTTTTATTTTTCTTTTAATTTTGAGTTTGGTTTTAAATCCCTTAATATTTTCAGTACAAAGCATTTTTTTTTCAATGTTGTAATTTGATTGAAATTGATAATATATTTGGTTTCTATTTTGACCCTTATACTTTTAATTTTTTTATTTTAATTCCTTTATTTTTTTATATTTCATAAATAGTTTATATTTTTATCTATGTTTATATATATATGTGTTCTTAGCTTTGATTTTTAATTTTTATTATTTTCTCTTTTGAATAGGTAGCATTTTTTTTGGAAAAAAAAATTGTTCTTAAATTTTAATTTTAATTTGTGATCGTTTCAAAATTGATATTTTTTTTCCGTTGTATTATTTTTTTAAGGTAATATTTTTTATTTTTTTGTTTGCTATTTTGTTAAAGTTTTTGGGTTCTTTTTTATTATTTTATTGAATTTTCCCCATTATTCACGCAACAACAACAACAACAACAATAATTACTATTTAGTTTTTTGTCTTGCTTTCTTTTTTGTTAATGCTTTTGAGTTTTTCTTCCTCGGAGTAATTAAATAATTTTTATTGTTTTAGCAATAGTAGTAATGATATTTTTAAATGTTAAGCCTTCGATGTTATTGTTATTATAATAAGGTGCATTGATGTATTTCATCATATCAAACATTACATGTATAGATGTTATATTTTATTTTTGAACTGACAAAACTTATTAATTATTTCAATCCTAATATTTATAAAAATTATTTACTCAAATTTCAATTATAGAAAAAAAATCCAACAGACAGATTAGTAAATTTAAACTCTGGTGTTATGGTGGAAAGGAGAAATCTTTTGCCAGTCCAATTCTATGCCCATCGGGCCCCCATAAATTGCGTTCCATAATCATTCATCACATAAGTTGTGAAGATATGTATTGGACCCCAGTCCGAATCCTAGCCTGCCAATTTTCTAGCTGGTCCGGCCCATCTAGGTTATGACTTAGCTTTAATACTGCGAAAAAGGCCACGCGTCCTACTACTAGCCCAAAATTCACTGACCTTGATAATTTTCCTTCTCCCATCCGACAGCCCCATTCATATTTTTTATTAGTATGGGGTTTGTTTGGTTCTAAATGTTGAGAAAAGGAAAGAAAAGTTAGCCCGGGAAAATAGTTTCTTTTTAGAAAATGTTTTTTTTTATATAGAAAATGTATTGCTAAAAATTGAATTGATTTTCAATATTTTGGCAATATCATGAAAAATAATTTTTTTTCTAATGTTTCGTTCTGCGATGGAAAATAAATTCACGATGTTTTAATTGAAATTCTTAAGTTTATGAAAAGGATTTCAATCAAATCTGACACGCAAAAAAAGTTGAAAGGTTAAATTAAAAAAAAAATTATTTTATAAATTATTTCAAATAAAATAAATAATAATAAAAATAATAGGGACTGAATCTGATTTAAAAAAAAATTAAAAGATGATAAAAGTGAAAGAAAAAACATTCAATTTCATTAATGATTCAAAATAAAATAAATAGAAATAAAAAAAATGAGTATCAAAGTTGATAGAAAAAATCAATTAAGAGAATAAAAAAATAAGTACCAAAGTTGATATATATATATATATATATAGCAATTAAGAGATTAAGGGATAAATTTTATATAATCATCAAATAACAAGATATTTTAAAATTCCTTGCAACTTTTGGAAAATGTATTTCACTCAAAATAAATTAAAAATATTTTATTTTAATTAAAATGTTATTTTAAGAAAACAACTTTTCATCAAACAAGGTTTTTAAAAAGAGACAGAGAGTGAGAAAAGAGGGTGTTACTATAAATTGTATATATAATAGTTGTCGTCAAAGTCTTTATCTATAATGTTTCTAACATATTTTAAGTTAGATGACAAGCAATATTGAACTATATTTGCTATTCATAAAGATTTCAAATATGACTCATAACATCTTGCAAGCATTCTAGGTGGTTATATAATTCTTAAGTCATGGAAATGTATCATTAAAATTATTTTTTAAAGTAAAAAGAATTGGATCTTTAAATGATCAAAATTTAATTTTTTATATTATAATGGAAAAATAGCTTAGCATAATTGAACATAATCATGATGATCTTTATGCATATTGAAACAAATCTTGGAAGGATCGTGCATACATCTAGGTCATATGGACTTGGATGGATATAAATATCTTGAAAAAAATCAAGTGCCCCGCAAAACAAATCAAAGATCCAATTCTTGTGCATGAACTAGTCAATAAGAGTGGGGACTAGTAAAAAAAAAAGTCTAAAACTAAACAAGGAAAGATTGTGTATGATTTTAACCACTTTGAAAAAGATTTTGTAAAACAACATTAAGTTTTCTCAAGTCTAATAAAGTCTTTAGGGCAAGTCCAATGGTAAGAGCCATTTTGGAGAGCTAAATTTATAAGATGACTTTTTAAATAGTGTATATATGGCTTTTTTATTTATGTGTACTCCAATGGTAAAAGCCATTTTGGAGAGTCATTTTTTATATTATTTAAAATAAAATTCAATTATTTTGTATATAGTTTAATTATGCAATTAATTATACAATTAATAGGAGTAAGTTGTATAATTAAATAATTGCTTTTGGAAAACTCTCCAACAATAAAATTATTTTTTAAAATTAAAAAAATAAATTAAAATATAATTAAAAGACTCGTAATATTTGAAATTTGAAATTTTAAAATGTTGAAAAAATTCGCCAAAATATCTATTTAATACAAGGAAAATAACATCATTATCAATATACAAATTACAAATAAATGCACAACAGTTCTAAACACAAAATTTAAACAGTTTATAAATCTAACAGTAAATTTAAAACATGTAATTAAACTAACTAATCAAGAAATTCCTAATTTATCAATTTCACATAATTATATTTTTATGTTAAATATTATTATTAATTATTCTCTTTTTTTTTTATTATTAATTGCACCTAATTTTTTTAATGTTAATTATTATTATTAATTATCCCCACCCTACCCCATGCCCCACACCACACATATACACACACACACACCCGTCCCAAAACCCTACCTTCCCTTCTGCTTTCACGCCGCCCTCTCCCTCCTCCCTTCTCTTTCGGCTGCCAATTCATGCTCATGACCTGCAAAATCTTCTTCAAGCTTCGTGAGCAACCTGCGGTTCTATAATCCCAACAACATTAGTTGCCCTGGTACTCTCTCTCTCTCTCTCTCTCTCTCTCTCTCTCTCTCTCTCTCCATAATAAAAAGTTTTCCTTTTTAATAATCTTGGTTTCTTTGTGTCAACGAACACTTTGCACACGCTCATGTTTCTCAAATTTCAAAACTTTTCCCATTCAATAAAATCTATACAATTAAAAAACCAAAACCTGTGTTTTGAATTTTTCAGGTTCTGCCATTTTGATTCAAAACTGGGTTTGAGTTCTTCAAGCCTAGCACCAACTTTACCACCGCAAATCAATGTTTCAATTGTTCAGTTCCTTGTGTTCATTGTCTATTGCTGTGTTGATTCGTACAATTCCAACGGTTATATTTTATTTTTGACTCTTGAATGAAAATGTGTAGAAATGGCTCTGGAGATTAACGAAAACCATTTTAGCTACTTATTTGGATCTCCTGTTGGAGACCTAAAAAGAACCAAAATAGCTAAAAATTCAAAATTTTAGTTTTTGCTGCTGATATACCTCTCCCCATTGGATTTGCCCTTATAAATTAACCAAGATTACATAGTGACATTACCTCTTAACTTCAAGCACTAAATATTTCAAAACTTCTCATTTTGGATATCATACTTGATCTTTCTGGTTTCCTATCAATTGACAAACCTTTTTTTAATTCCACTCTCCAAAACTTAATTAATTATATTATCAATATATAGCAAAATATTAACTCCTACATTAGAAAATATAATATGCAATATGATACATAATTTATGTATAATAAATTGTACTATTTTACTCCTAAACAAAATAGCAATAACTACAATGTTTAAACTAAAAAATAAAAATAAGAAAACAAAGATAATTACCTAAACTATAATGCATAATGAGAGAAAGAGAGACTTTAAACAAATGAAAAGTTTAAATATGGTTTGTTGATCAATTCCAAATGCAAACTATTTTATTTCATTTTATTTCAAATATGATTGTGACCGAACATAATTTTTAGTAACAAATTTGATTTTTTTAGATAATTTAAGATTATAGATTTGAAAGGAATTTCAATTTTTGACTACATTTTTTAACAAACAAAGATAAAATTTTATAGCATCATAAATACCTTATAAATTACTTGTTTCTACATATTCATAATCATCAATGATAGAAAATTAGGACACTCATAGAATAAGATGAGTTATTGATCTTCCTATCATAATAGATACTCTTGCATAACTAATCATCCAAGAACTCATAAATTAGGTACGGCTCCTCATTCAAGCACTATTGACTAATCAATAGATGGGGAAAATCCAACCTAAAATAATTTAAATTCAACTCAACAAGTCTTTGTGTATCACTAGTCACCTCCCTAAAAATAGGTTATATCTAGTTTATGTGTATGTTTACATCACCTAAAGCAGTGTGGGCAAAATCGATCTAAAAAAGGTTGTCAGCCTCAAGGATCATCGAGTGATTCCAAAAAACACATAGGCCCTCATAATACCCTGGTACAAAGCAATCTTTCTATATGCCTGTTTTAGCATCATAAAAAAATAATTTGTTCACATATAATGATATTGTAGGACAAAACTTCAAGTTTTTTATAGCCCTATAGGCATAAAGATTATAGCTAGCATGAAAAAGAATTCACCTAAAAAGGATGTTTAGTGGTGATGTAACAACTTGGAGCCAAGTTCAATGGTGAGTTTTAATGATCTTTATGTCAAGTTAGTGATGTTATATAGTGTGAACATTTTAACTAAAAAGAGTTTCATTAAACTCTTTGAATTCCTTATGCAAAGAATAAGTTTACAAGAAGATGCTTGAAGAACTTAAATAAAAAATACTTAAAGGTTAAAGGTTTAATTGAACCCATAGCTTTGAAAGCCTTTATTAATGGTGTGAAATAAAAAACCACATGGAAAGAGTTGAATCTCTTACTATATATAAGGTTATTAAAAATGAAGCAAGCCATGAAAAATTATATTCGGGTAGAGTGGATAAGTATACTATGACATGGCCTTCCTCGTTTCTCTAAGGATAACTAGCTAGATAGGTCCCTGAAGCAGAGTCATTCAACTAAAAGAAATCATTTTCCCAAAGGGACAATCCTGAGATAAGTTTGGGAAAATTGTTATGGAATGCTTATACAATTACAAAATGCGTACCTCTTCATTAAATACCATCGTCATTGGAGTTCTTGTAGTCATCTAAAACAAAGAGTTTGTTTGTTATCATTTTACTCATATAGTATCCTCTCAACACCCGTAAACCAATAAATATTCTTTTTCATAAAGATAAAACACTATAGATTATTATGTCTCGAAATAAATTGAAATATCAATCGTTAAAAGTAATTTTTGTTTTTCAAGAAGGATTTTTATTCGAAATAGAATAGAAAAGAATCTGGTTAATCTATGAAAACTCTACTCAAAATCAATGTGATATTAGAGGAATCTCTGTATAAAGATATTTTAATAATAGAAAGAGAAAGTATGTATGAGAAGCAAGCCCTCACTTTGTTAAACTAGTAAATCAATGATATAAGCTAATAGTTTCTACTCCTTATATTATATTAAGGAAGGAATGACTTTTTCACTTGAGGATGTCTTTGTCATAACCATTTTTATCTCCTTCAGATATTATCAAATTAAGTTTAATACATGGTTATTTAATCATTATTATTTCTTTAAAAAATAATTTATTTATTTTAATAAAGTCCAATACTAGGTTATAATTATCTCTACAGAATTTAGGACATGTCCCGTTGATGACTCGGTAGTGATACATCCTAATTAGTCATCTTTGTTGATGATATGGGCCCACTTAATTACATTCGGATGCAAAGTGAACTTCATGTCCAAGATATTTTTAAGTTCACCTTGAGTTGTTTGAAAAGTCTACTGAATAAGTAATTTAGAGTTAATTTATTTTTGCATTTTAAAAGTTTTTTTTTTTCAAATTAATCTTTTTAATATTTAAAGTTAAAATACTTTGAGAAATAATCCTTATACCAATATAAAACACAATAATATAATACAGTAACCTGGAGTCCCTGAGACTATAATTTTCCGGCCATAAAAGACGGCTAAACTTGCTCTGATTAATGATTTGCAGGGTGGGGGGGGGGGGGGGGACAAGATAGGTATGTATCAATGTCACTTGAAGAAGAATTTAGCCTAGGAATTGAAGTTGAAAGTAACCTTCCCATGTTTCGTGTGTAAGAATTAATGCCTGATTTGAGTGTGAGTATAGTTGTTTTCAATGCGAGTGTAGTTGTTTTTAAAATTATTTTTTGTTTTGAAATAAATTAAAATAATATATATATATATATATATATATATTTAATATCAGCATATGAAAATGATATAAAAATATCAAAAAAATTAATACAAAATAAAAAATAAATTTTTTTTTTTTTTTTTATAAATACTTATAAAACACAGTGTAAAACCCTTTGATAGCTAGCTGGTTACCTACAATAGGCGCAACAACTATCCAATAGGAGTCAAGATGGCGTGCGAACAATTTTTTCATAGAAACGAATTTGGTGCCCGAGAAAACCACTGAGCAAAAGAATGCCACAGATCAGTAACACTTGAGAAGAAATGGTCAATAACAGTGCACGGGGGGGTGGGAAATATTTTGCCGGGGCGGGGCTGCCGGCCACCCCTCCTCCGCTCCTGATTCCGTTGATATATATTATAATTAAACTCTTAGGAGTTTTTGACTTAGAAATAAAACAAACTTAAATTGATTATACGAAATTATTTTTTCTTTTCGCGTTCATGGTTTGTTTAATTAAGTGTCAGTTTGGCATTGTGGTCAAACTTCAGGTTTGCTGCAGTTTTTTTTTTTTTTTTTTCATTTTGAATGATCGTGGTTTGGTGTTTTTAGATTATTTTAATGTGTTGGTGTCAAAAATTATTTTTAAAAAATAAAAAATATATTATTTTGATGTATTTCGACACGAAAAATATTTTAAAAAACAACAACAACTGCAATCCCAAACAACTCCTAATCCACCTGCCCCAGAGTAACGGCGTTTCTTCAATTGCCGTGGCTGAACTGGGGGAGGAGAAATTAATAAAAAAAATGGCCGACTGCTCGAATTCTTGAGGGAGTTTCGAACATGCAACGTTGATCCCCGCGAGCGAAAACCACGTAGATAATTCTTAATTCTCGAGGGACATGGCCCCGATGCTTAGCAGGCTCATCCTCAGCCTGCCATAATTTAATTTAATTTATATTCAAGATTAATCGAGAGGTTCGTGATTAACTAAATAGGGTGTGAGGTATAACCTCAAAAGGAAATCATTACTTTATTTAGCATGATGACTCCACCTAAAAATTATAATAATTAAGGTCGTGGGAGTACTGACCATATGAGAATTGTCTCAGTCAAAATAATATTTGGGTTGACAAGTCGGAAGGGGCATCTCAGCACGCACATTTGAAAGTGAAGGCAAGATTAATTACTATTGGTATGTGGTAATACACCTTTTAAAAGAAGTATTTTGTCTTTCGAGTTTAATATTCTGGCGCTAGCTGTTTTTTAAAATATTTTATTTATTTATTATACAAAACTATCCAAGAAAAATAATTTGAATTAAAAAAACTTAATTTTTTTAATCTTAAAACCAAGTAGGCTTTAAATAGTTGAATTACAACTAAGATCCATTCGTCAATTCCTCGATCAATGATATGATATGCTTCTCTATTAAAAAAAATCAAAGTCCTGAAAATATAAATACAATTATTTTGTAGAAAAAATCAAGGATTTGCAATCAAACCCATTCATGCCTCCATCCGTTGATCCATTCAAATATAAAAACCTCGATTTATATTTGAATTTTTTTTCTCAAATTTCATTTAATGAACAGCTATTTTCAAACAAGTTATTTTATTTGTGGAGGCGTCATCTGGACCAAGTAATTATTTGAGAATTTATTTGTGGTAGTTTTTTAAAGTGTTTTTTTATTTATAAATATAATAAAATAATATTTTTATTTCTAAAAAATTATTTTTGACATCAATATATATAAATATGAATTAAAAACATTAAAATTTTTAATTTAAAATAATAAAATATTAAAAATATTTTTGAAGCATAATTTCAAACCAATCAAAAACATATTCTATTACAACCATTTACTAGGGCAGGAGAGAAGCAATTAGGCAATTAAGCAACAAGCCGATGTCATAAAATGGTCATGAAGACAACTTAGAAAGGACTCGATTTGATATCTCCTCTTATTTTTATTTTATTTTATTTTCCTGTTTATGATTCTTGAAGAGCGGCCGGATGCCCCCTCGAATGGACGGTCTTTCTCGAGAGATCAACAACGTGACATGTACAATATTTTGAACCTTTTCGTATTTTTTTGTTAGCTTTTATATATATATATATATATGATTAATGAATATTGAGATGAAATTAAATATAGGGTTTATTCACATTTTAAATTAAAATTTTGTTGAAAATTATTCCCCGACATTTTTTTTAATATAGAATATTTACATGTTTGAAAAAACTTGTAAGTGGATGAAAAATCAATTTTTAAAAATATTCATATCTCATTGAAAAATTGCATTATTTTCCAGTGATTTTAAAGTTAAAATAATAAAGCATCGAATTTTTTTTTAGGGGAGATTCCTAGGTTAAGTGGAATTTGGGCTTAAACAAGAGATTATTATAAAATAATTTAATATCCTAGAAAAAATATTTAATTTGGTCTTCATTATTTGGATTTTGAGTTTTTTTCCCTCAGCCATTTAATAAAAAGTTATTTGGTTTCTATAGAATGATAATCTGTTTTGTGAAACGTAAAGGCTTAGCCTTTGTTCATTGAATCAGAGGTTATATATACAGTAGAGATAATGATGCAGAGTTTCAACCAAATACAACAATTAGAGTTCTATACTATAACAACCTTATCACTTGTATAAGTCCTATTCTTCAAGTGATTAGTTAGTGTTTGTTTCAGACTTTGACACTTGCTTACATGCCCCCTCAAGATGGACGAGGTTAATTAGTCCAATCTTGTCTTTAAGAACCCAGAACTGTGAGCGGGGAAGGGATTTCATCAGTGCATCAGCTAGATGATCATTTGAAGAGACATGGGACACTCGTAGAGCACCAGATTGAACCCTTTGTCAAATGAAGTGAAAATCAATAGCAACGTGTTTCATTATTGAGTGAAACACAGGATTAGAACTTAGTTGGGTGAAGGACAAATCTTCCTTGTTTCCCCCCTAATTTGCATCAGAAAAGGCATGGACTGAACAGGGAGAATGACGATGAAGAAGCAGACAATGGTGGACAATCCCAAGTAAATAACAAAGGAGGCGTTTCACCAATTTCCAGTGGACATCGGTGGGCTGGTGCATGAATTGAGAGAGTTTGTTTACAGCGAAACAAACATCAAGCCGAGTGACAGAGAGATACTAAAGGCTGCCCAATGTTGCACGGTAGTGTGTAGGATCAACCAGAGGAGCACCCATGTCTAAGCTCAGTTTACAGCTAGGAGGCAGAGGAGTAAACGTAGGTTTTGCATGGGCCATATTGGTTCGATGGAGAAGATCCATAATGTACCGTTGCTGGGAGAGAAGCATACCACCAGCGGGATGAGGTTGGACTTTAACCCCCAGAAAATATGTTAGAGGACCCAGGTCTTTTAATGAGAACCGAGCTGCTAAACAGTGAATGAATTTATTAACTGCATTTTCATTATCCCCTATAACAATGATGTTTTCCACATAAACCAGCAGAAAAATGAGGTGAGAGTTTTGATGGAAGATGAAAAGAGATGTATCGGCCAAGGAGTTAGAAAAACTCGAAGTATGCAAAAATTTGCGTAGTTCATGATACCATGCACGAGATGTCTGCTTCAAGCCATAGATGGCTTTTCTAAGTTTACAGAAAAACTCAGGTTTGTCCGGATCATGAAACCCTAGAGGTTGGGCCATGTAGACATCTTCAGTCAGGGTGCCTTGAAGAAATGCATTGTTAATGTCAAGTTGACAAAGTTTCCATCCTTTGCTGACAGCAATGCTGAGAACCAGATGGACTGTCGTAGGTTTCACCACAGGACTGAATGTCTCATGATAGTCCAGGCCAGGGCGCTGATGAAACCCTTTGGCCACGAGTCTGGCTTTGTAATGAGCCATTGTGCCATATGAGTTGCGTTTGATCCTAAAAATCCACTTACAACCAACCAAGGTAGAAGCACAAATGGGTGGGACTAAAGTCCCAAGTTCCATTCCGTAACAGAGCACTAAACTCCTCATGCATGGCAGATCGCCAATTTGGATCTTTGGTGGCCTATGCAAGGGTAGTTGGTTCGTTGAGGTGAGTGTTAAGTGTGGTAGTGAATGTGAGTTTTTGAATGGGTTTATGGATGTTGTTTTTATGAACAGGTTGTCATAGGGTGGCAAGGGAAAGGTTCTGACAGTGTGGGTATTGATGGTGCTGGAGTTGGGGTGGCCGGGTTAGGGATAGGAGGGGTGGAAGAAGGTAAGGAAGAGGTTGTAGTGAGAGTTCACGCATTAGGTGCAGTCGCAGAAGGGTGTGTAGAAGATGTAGAGGTGATAACTGGTGGTCGCAGAAGGGTGTGTAGAAGATGTAGAGGTGATAGCCGGTAGAATCCACATGTCAATTGCAGTTGATTGGCTTTGTGACTCATATTTATGTAAAGAATGATATGGAAAAATATGCTCAATGAAAGACACATGTATAGACACAATGACTTTAGAGGACTCGGGTTCAAAATATAAATAAACACTTTGGGTTAGAGAATATTCGAGGAAAATGCATGGTTTGGATCGGGGGTCTAATTTATGAGCAATGTACGAGCGAAGCCAAGGATAACATAAACATCCAAAACTATGAAGTTTTTCATAATTAGGGGACTATTGAAAAATAACTGCATAAGGTGAAAGATTTTGTAATTTATTAGTAGGCATGCGATTAATGAGATAGACCGTTGTAGCAAAATCGTAAGACCAAAAAATACGTGGTAAAGATGCATGAGTTAAAAGTGAGAAACCTGTGTCCACAATATGTCTATGGTGGCGTTCAGCAAAGCCATTGTGTTCATGAGTGTGGGGGGGCTTGTCAGATGAGATATTCCATGCATAGCAAAGAATTCTGTTAAGGCAATATATTCACCCCCATTATCAGAATACAGAGTCATATTTTTTTTTTGAAATAATTTTTCATGATTGCTTTAAAGCGAATGAAGGTATTTTTGACGTCATATTTTTTCTTTAGCAGATAAAACCATATGTATTTAGTGAAGTGATCCACAAAAATAACATAGTACTTAAAACCATCAACAGACAAAAAAGATGAGGTCCATACATCAGAGAATATTATTTTAAGAGGTTTATGAGAATTCAAAGTGGAGACAAAAAAGGTAGCTTGTGACTCTTATTACATTGACACGCATTGTAGACAAAATCTGTGGAAACTGAAGACGAATTTAAATTATGCGTAGGCAAAATTGTTTTTAAAACAGAAAGAGCTGGATGACCTAATCTAAAATGTCAATTTATAGGAGCAAGGCTTAGACTTGAAAAAGCATGAGGGGTGACAACGCATGGCCATTCGTACACACCTTCTTTGGTTTTACCCTTTGTGCGAATTTCCCCCGTCAATAAATCCTTCACAAGAAAACACCAGGGTAAGAATTCAATAGAGACATTATTATCAACGCAAAATTGATATATTGAGAGTAAATTACGTTTAATATCAGGCACACATAATATATTGATAAGTTTAAAGGAATGAGTGGATGATTGAAGTTCAGAGGAGCCCGAGTGTGTAATTCTTAAACTTTTACCGTCCCCTATCATAACATCATCTGTGCTAGTGTAGGGCAAGTGATGCGCCAAGTTTTGGAGATCTGTCGTGATGTGATGGGAAGCCCCACTATCCAGAAGCCATGAAGAAGGACTTGTCTCTGCAAGATTAGCCTGTGGTTGCCACGGAGAGGGGCTGGAAGTTTGGTTGTTGAGGGGAACAACACGGAATGAGGGACATTTTTTTCGCTGTGTGACCTTGAATGCCACATATTTGACAATACCCTAGATATGGCCTTGGATGAAATCGGTTGTTGGTGGTGGTTTTGTGAGTGGCCACAGCCTATCCTGTGTAGCGGTGTTGTTGGTTAGCAGAGGAACGTCAATTTCCACCTGAGGTGTTGGATGTGGATCGACCAGCATTGGTGAATGGATACCTGCTGCTGGTGCGATTGGAGAGATGCGCAGTGGGGGGAAAATTAACAGCCTTGGTAGTTGTCTGGAGTGAGGCTTCAAACATCAATAGTTTTTCATGAAGTTCATCAAAGCTAATGGCTTTCTCCCTGGCTTGCACCGTTCTTACCAATTCTTTGTAGTCATCTCCTAGTTCTTCTAAGATTTTGTCCATCAGATCTTCCTTGTCTACAGGTGCTCCTAGGATTGCAAGTTCATCAACTCTAGCCTTGACTGATTGTAGGAAGTCTGTAATGTTGAGTATGCCTTTGGTCAACGATTTTAGATGGGCTTTTACTTGTTTGATGCGACCCCTTGACGGAGTGGCATATGTGGCTGCAAGGATATTCCATGCTTCGCGAGTTGTTGTGGCTCGAGCAATAAATGGAATAATTATTGGTGTAATGGATCCTATGATTGCGTTCACAATTAACTGGTCCTGACGTATCTAGGTGTTATACTCTTGATTTAAGGTTTGAGTGGTGGTATTGTCTGTGGTGGTGGTAAGATATTGTGGGGGGCATGGCTTGGTGCCATTTATGTAGCCTCGCAGGTCATAGCCAATGAGGAGTGTCTGAAACTAAAGTTGCCATGACAGGTAATTGGTGCTGTTGAGTTTCAGCGGAGCTTGAGCTGTAACATTAATTGTTACGAGTGTGGTGGTGTTTGAGAAATCACTCATGGTGATTAAATAGGAACTAGATGGAGAGAAGAAAATTCAATGCAACAGCTCTGATACCATTTTAGAACGATAGTCTTTTTTGTGAAACGTAAAGGCTTAGCCTTTGTTCATTGAATCAGGGGTTATATATACATTAGAGACAATGTTGCAGAGTTTCAACCAAATACAACAATTAGAGTTCTATACTATAACAACCTTATTACTTGTACAAGTCCTATTCTTCAGGTGATTAGTTAGTGTTTGTTTCAGACTTTGACACTTGCTTACAGTTTCCAATTTCATTCTTCAATTCAAATAAATGGTTTATTTTTTTCTAATTTGATCATCATTGTTTTGATTTTTATTTTTTCCTTTCTTTTTTGTAAAAATTAATATTCTTTTTATTTCACTTTGCAATAAAATTGTTGCTTTTATTTTTTCCGTCAAATTTCATACCCATTTCTTTGAATTTTTTTTGTTATTTTTAATAAATTGATTTTTCTTTTCAATCTCACTATTCAATCAAATAATTTTTTTTTAATTTAATCCTAATCTTATTCTTTTAATTGCTTTTTTTTTATCCTTTTGTATAATAGATTTTTTTTAACTTCATCCTTAAATATTTGATTGACCGAGAATCAAACTCTATGGGTTGTCCATATTGGGTGCTTCAAATCTAATGATTCAGGTTACACATTTAAAAATTATTTTCATTAATTAAAAAAACAATACAAATACAAAAATATTTATCATTACGACCATGAGACAAATAACAATAATATAAATTAAATGTTAATATTTGAACAAGACATTGACAATAACCATGGTTGAAACTTAGTTTTTATAAATAGCAGCCGGTAGTTTTATTCATTTGGATGACAAACTAAACCTTTTAAATTTTCTAATATTAGAGTGTCTTTTCATAAATTTATTAAATTGCACCTTATATACATGTGATAAGTACTTTAAAGTGTGTTTTTATCAAGGTTTTATATTATTATATTGCACTTAAAATATTATTAAATTCTCTAACTTAAACACATTTTATAATAACAAGTTTGATAATATAAAATGTTTTTAATTTAGGGTAAATGCTCGGTTTATAATGCAAAGTTGTAAAATAGACATATCTCACAATCATATGATTGATTAATGTGTTTAATCATTGAAATTAAAATTTATATGAAGAGATAAAGAGAGGGTTTGACTTAGAGAAGAAATTGTAGTAGGGCTAGTCCTATTCAAATTAAAACACAATTTGATATTTGGGTTATAAAAAATGCTATTGACATCGAATTCAGGTGTGATTTATCTCAAAAAAGAAGTTAACATGTAAGGCTAACAAGCTAATGAAAAGCCCAAGATTTAATATTGTCACTTTTAGAGACAATGTAGTTAAAGTTGTTTTGCATTAAAATGATTTTATTTTTTAAAAATTATTTTTAACATCAGTGCATGAAAATGATTTAAAAACACTAATTTTTTTAAGTAAAAAAAAAAATAAATCATTTTTTTAGAAATGTTTTAATTTTTTTAATTTAAATTGAAAAAAGTACTTTTGTGAAGGGCTGTATTAAGGACCAAATTTAAAGGATGAAAAAACTTCAAGGGCTAAAATTGAAAACACATTTTTTTATATAAATTATTTTGAGTAAAATAAATATTGGTCAAAAGACCAAGAACTAAATTTGAAGACAAGACTAATTAAAGGGTTGTTTTGATTTTTTTTTAGGATAAGAGGGGGGAAATCATACACCGAACCAGGAACAAAAAAAAAACACGCATCGTCTGTTGAGGTTGGGAAAGTCAAGAGGATTCTATAGTTATCCTGGAAGCCATCATTTGGCCACATGAATTAGTTGTATGCAGGGTCATAAATTTATTGGAGCCTCCACGTGCCACCATATTAATTATTCAAATAATATTATATAACTAGTAAGAGACTCAATAATCTCTCTTAATTCCGTAATTACCCAAAAAAAACAAAATAAAAATATACAAATTTTCCTGCAAACTTGTCCTTCTGTTTTTGGCTTGTAAGTTCAATATTTCTGTGTACATTTAAATCTAAAATTACAAAAATGCCACTAAATGATAGATATAAACCATTTTTTTTCGAAGGTAAGAAATAGTGTTTCTTTGTCACTGCAGCCAAATTAGTATTTGGTTGAAATTTAAAAGTTTTTTTTTGTTTTAAATAATTTTTTTATATTTTTAGATTATTTTGATATGCTGATATCAAAAATAATTTTTTAAAAATAAAAAAAAAATTATTTTAATATATTTCTAAACGAAAAGTATTTTGAAAAGCAACTGTAACTACACTTCCAAATACCCTCTAAAATGTGAAAAAAAAAAAATCAAATTATCCCTAATAAATTCAGAAAAATACCCTATGAACCCTGAAAAAGATAAAAATGCTCTCACAATCAACAATTATCAGTTTTGTCGAGAAAGGCAAAGACATTGCAACATTGTTTCATTCCACAGTGTTATGGCCATAGCAGAAGCTGATGACTTTTAGTTTTTTTTATAAAAAAAAATGTAATTAGTTTTGTGGCTCATGGACAGTATTTATTCTTCTATACAGAATTAAGGCTCCCTATTTATGTTCTCATGTAATTGTTCTCCTTGGTTCTTTCATGTTGCAATGATTGACTATTAAAAATATGATTGAAATTATTTTTAAAATTATTTTTTTGTTTAAAAATATATTAAAATAAGATTTTTTATTTTTAAAAAATTATTTTTAACATCAACACATAAAAATATCTAAAATCATAAAAAAAAAATTTAAAGTAAAAAATAAAAACAAAAAACTTTCAACTTCTTTCAAAAATATTTTTGTAAGGCGGTGTCAAACACCCTCTTAGTTAATCGAGATCAAATTGAAAGTTGAGTATACTCATGTTTATAATTAAAACTTTATCATAAATAATTTTTCAAAAACAAATAGAGTACTGATATTATTAAAATAAATTGTTAGTGAAGCAAAAATTTATTTTAAAAAGCATTTGGTGAACATGTTTGGTAAAAGCCAAAACTCTCTATTTCACATTAAAAAAAAAAAAAAGGATTTCACTATAGCTTCCATAGCAGGAGCATGAGGAGTTAAAAATAGAATTAGAGGACACCCAAGCTTTAGAAGGGTAGGTACAATGGTTGGTGGACTTCGAGTTTAAGCCACACGATACCCTCTCAACTCGAGTAGGGCTCCTAGGATTGAATTTGAATTTAATATAAAATATACTTTTTTCATAAAAAAATATTTTTTATCAACTTATATTGTTTAGCTAGTCTATAAATAAACAGTTTTAACAATAATCTTCCACTTCTTGACAAAAATATTTTCAAAGGAAAAATAAATTTGATTTTTTTAGGGATAAATTGATAGTTTTCCCTTTCAATGATAGGAAATTAAGATAAAATGGCATAAATTAAATACCAAAATTAAAAAAATCAATATAAAAGGGTATTGAAGAGGAGTTTTTCTATACACCAAGCAATACCTCTTTTCTTTTCTTTCTAATATTTTCTCCTTTATTTTTCTTTAGTCATTCTCAAGTGTATATTCAATTTTTTTGTAGAGCTATCGAGTTTTTTTTTTTTTTAGTTCACTTGGCGACATGTATATACTGTATGTGCTAACCAATTTTATTTTTAAAAAATCAATTCGATAATTACTATAAAAAAAAGGTTTAAAAAGATAAAAAAAATCCTCAATTACCAACTTCATAAAATTTGTTTTTAATGCTAATTTAGTCACGAAATTATTTTGAAAATATATAGAAATATCAAATTATCTCCAATAATATGGGTATAACTAATAAACTATGTGGGAAAAAAACCGTAGTAACTCCTATAGTATGTTCATTAAATAATTTGTTAAAATAGAAAATGATGATTGCATTATACGAATCCAATAATGGGTAGCACAGCAGTCCAAAACCCACTTTGGCCATAACCAACGGCGGAGATCGTTTTTCACAGGATAAAAAGACAATATAATAAATAAAAAATTGCCCATCAAATCCAAATCTTCTTAACTTTAGAAGAACTCTCCATGTGTGCTTCAATTGCCCCAATCCAAACCAGCCCTTCTCCCTCTAAATGTAGTTTACGATATAGGCTAAGAGCGCACGCATTGAGAAGGGCAAGCAAGCCAATTTCCGTACGAGCTTCATTTTATATTTTACCATATATATTATTTCAGTCACCTCATAAACTACAAGACATCGCTAGCTACCTTTCCTCCTCCTCTTTTTTTCTCCATTTTTCTTCTTCTTTAAATTGAAAGGGCTGCTTAACTTTAGTTCATTTCGTATAATTTTAAAACCCATCAGTAATACAGAAAATCCCACCATGGCTTCTTGTCGAGAGCCTTGGTTAATGCTGAGGTTTCTGTTGCTTTTAGTGTTCGCTGTATATAAAACGACAGCGTTTGGAGAGGTCGTCAAGGCTGGCCAGATGGAGCAGGAAGGTCCACCGCAACGGCACAAAAACGCATATGCGACGATGATGTACATGGGAACACCAAGAGACTACGAGTTCTACGTCGCTATACGGGTCATGTTCAGATCCCTTGCTCAGTTACACGTGGACGCTGATCTCGTCGTCATTGCCTCCCACGATGTTCCTCGCCGTTGGGCTCGTACCATGTAAGCGTCCCTCCCTCCCTCCCTCTCGTTTCTATATTTAAGGTCGCCGGTTTCTGCCTCCCTCTCCTCTCGTTTCTATATTTAAGGTTGCCGGTTTTTGTCTCCCTCCGTTATCTCAGTTCAGTCCAACTTAGATTGCTATATTTCGGGCTGCCGCTAAACTCTCTCTCGTGTTTATTACAATTAATAATGTTTTTGCCAGAATAAAATTTTGGTATTAGGTAAACTTTGTTGAAATCAATTTGCGGATGAGGAGCATAGGGGGTTGGGCGGGGATCAATAATTCAACACCTATCTCATTGGGGTGTATAATTACCTGTAGTGACATTACTCATCCATGTTCTTAATCCACAGTTCTTGCTAATAAAACCAAGGAAAGCTATAAAGCTCTGATAAGAATCCAATTGGGGCCATAACCTTACTGGTTGATAAAGCTGGCACTATCCATTTTTTGGTGGTGGCAACTAACCTTCTAACAAAGAGCACGTGACATGGCTTGTTCTAGCATTTGCCATTTACTAGGGAGTTTCCATTAAACGTTACATCAATGGTGGGTGTTTGGGATCCTAAAATAAAATGATTTTGAACATTTTTTATTTTTTTAATATTTTTAAATTATTTTGATGAATTAATATTAGAAATAATTTTTAAAAATAAAAAATATTTTAATATATTTCTAAAAAATATATATATTTGAAGTATTCTCTGGAGCTCCAGAGCGGGGAGTGATTGCTTGCTTGAAAAGTGCTTCTTCCAGGGGAGATTTTCCTTGAACTAAGATGCCATCTGGGGAAGGAAAGGTTACTGGTTGACTTTTTTTTTTTTTTTTAATTCTAAATATAGTCAAATCCCTTTATCTAAACCCATAAATATTTCTGATTAAAATCTATAAATCAACAAAAATAAAATAATATAAATACTTAATTCTTGAATATATATTTCAATGCAGTATAAGGAAAGAAGAAGCGGTCCCACTAGCTAGTTTTACATATGATAATCACAGAAAGGTCAGGCAAATAGACAGCCGCACTTGACTCCATGATGTTGAATATTATCCCGATAATCAATAGCTTTAGGAAGGGAAGAGGCTAAAGTGCTAATCAGTATATAGTAATCAATAGCTGACAATTTAATATATTCCAGGAAAGAGGAAAGAGTAAAAGGTCTAGTGGAGTCTCCGGTGGCTGATAACACCAAGCTCCGACACTCCTCTTTTTCTCTTACGTACATTTTGAGTATATACTTTTAGCACAGTTCCTTAGAACTATTATCTACCGGCCTGTTATTTAAAAAAAAAAAAAAATATATATATATATATATATATATTTTATTTTTATTTTAAATTATTTTTTTAAATAGTTTTAGATTATTTTCTGATATAAAAAATAATTTATAAAAAATAAAATAATATCAATTTAATACTGTATAAAAAAAACTTTTAAAAATTATGAATTCTCTAGTTTTTAAATACTCGTTACCCAAGCAAGCACACGTAAGAGAATCTGCCAACAGAAAAATCTGAAGCAGAACTGAATTTTTCCTCCCTAAACTGTCATTAAAAACCAGGAAATCAAACATTTAATTATTTACTTCGAAAAAACAGGGGGAAATTAGTGGAAGAAAGAAACCCTAAAATCCACGCACGAACAAAAATAGGTTTTTAGTTTTAGGCATCTAGGACCAAATTTGAGGTTTTCTTTTTACTTGTGCATGGTGTGTGTGACGGCGAGGAAGAGGAGAATGGATGTCGCCGGGACGAATAATCAAGGATAACCTTACTCGGTGAATAATTGGCTTTTGATATTTGAAGCATTCATAAAAAATAAGAAGAGAAACTTCATAGAAATCGGGTTTTTTAATGGGTGTGATCGTGTGGATCTAACATGGGACTTTTGATTGGGTTTATTGCTTGGTTTTTTAGACAAATTCTCAGTCACCGGTGAAGCACCACAAGTTTATCCCGGAATAAAGAACTCTCAACTATTCAAGTCAAATAGGTGTAAGATAGAAATTGTGCAAGGAAATTGAAAGAAACTGTAAGTGTAGGAGAGGGGTTGATGAGAAAATCGTGACATGCTGTGTTTATCTTATAATCCATTGTACCGATAAATCTTGGTTACGATATCTCATCTTAGAAATTGCATGAAAATTATTTGGTAAAAATATTGCTGTTCATCAGTCAACACCGATGGCCACCACTCTGTTTTGGGCAGGTTTTCAATGAAAAATCTGTGCACCATCACCAGCTATGCCATGGTGTCTCATGTCGTAGCAACATGAAGGGCGGAAAAGGGTTTACCTGGGTGTCTTTCGTTGATTTCTTAAATAATTTTCGGTTTGTGCATGAGCTAGTTTTGGTCGGCTAAAACACCATCCATTAATCATTTAAAATACATTTTTTTTTTAAATTTTACTCCTATTCTCTATAAATTGTAATTATTTATATAATATTTAACACATTTGCTTGTGCTTTGTTGCTGCCGCCCCCGTGACTATACATTATTAGCACGTTCCTTGCATGTGAAACTAGCATGGTCTCTCACTGGAATGCCATATCTGTTTAGGCAAAATTGTTAATTTTCTATCTGATATAGCTCTTCTTGGTCGAAAGCCCTAACCTGCATGTGCCGAGCTAGAGATATTAGATATTGATTTTAATAAAAGACCTTCCTTCCATGGAATCTTTAAAGTCATAAGAATCTATGAGCCTATCTCAGAACACGAATGCTTAAGGTCAAATATATAATGTTCTCGTTCCATACCCCCAGCTTAACTGGTAGAAAAGTTAATTTATTTCTCACAGCAGGTGATAGACAAATGCATTTTTATGTGGTGAATAGAGATTAGTTAAATGAAATGCACTGCAGCTTTTATTTCGTCTCCTGTATTGATAAACACAGGTAACAGTTGATGTTTTGTGATTCAGGGAACAGGAAGATGGTGCAAGGGTAATGAGAGTGGAAAATGTGGATAATCCATATAAGAACCAACCCAATTTTGACAGGAGATTTATGTTGACACTGAACAAACTCTATGTATGGAAATTGGTGGAGTACGAGAGGGTGGTCATGCTTGATGCTGACAATCTTTTCCTCAGAAAACCTGATGAGTTGTTCCAATGTGGACAGTTCTGTGCAGTCTTCATCAACCCCTGTATCTTCCATACTGGCCTCTTTGTGTTACAGGTAATGTCAATCCACCCTCCCTCGTTGCTTCTTTTATTTTGAAGTTTAATCTATGAAAGTAATTGTATTTTTTACTTGTGACTGGCATTATGGATTTGGAATTGCAGCCATCCAAGGAAGTGTTTAGGGACATGCTTCATCAGTTGGAAAATGGGAAAGACAACCCAGATGGTGCAGACCAAGGTTTTATTGGTAGCTACTTTCCTGACTTGCTTGATATGCCAATGTTCCATCCACCTCTAAATGGCTCCACAGTCAACGGGTCTTATAGACTTCCTTTAGGCTACCAAATGGAGGCCACTTATTACTGTGAGTGGATCAAGAATGCTCAGATAATCAATATTTTATACTTTGAACTACTTCAATCACTAGTTCTGAGAGTATCATCATGTGATAAATTTGCAAATTTATGATCAAAGTGACGAGACGATATCTGGTTTGTGTTGGGTTTTTGTTGGTTTCAGATCTTAGACTCCGCTGGAATGTACCCTGCGGGCCCAACAGCGTGATCACTTTCCCTGGTGCTCTGTGGTTGAAACCATGGTATTGGTGGTCATGGCCTGTTTTGCCACTGGGCATTAAATGGCATGAACAACGTCGTCAAAATATCGGGTAAGTCAAAACACACAAGCTATCGGTTCAACTGCCAGACATTTCATGAAATTTTATAAGCTTGTTTTTTTAATTTCGGTGACAAGTATTTCTTATGCAGATACGGAGCAGAGACGACCATGGCACTCATTCAGTGCATCGTTTATGTAGGAATAATAGCAGTAACACGACTGGCGCGGCCAAATATCCACAAGCTGTGCTATCGGCGAACAGAAAAGAACATCTCCGTGATACAAGCCGGTCTTAAGATGTTAGCAATATGGTCAATTCTCGCAGCCTATATACTCCCCTTCATCATCATTCCTTGCACAATTCATCCATTATTAGGCTGGGGATTGTACTTGCTCGGCTCGTTTGCACTGTGCACAATAGCGATCAATGCGTTTATGCTGCCGACGTTACCAGTTATGACTCCATGTCTAGGCATATTTGGGGTCCTTTTGGTCATGGCATTTCCTTTATACTCGAATGGCATTGTTAGGGCATTATCTATTTTTGGTTACGCATTCTGTGCCGCACCTTTTGTCTGGGTATCAGTGGTTAAGATCATGACAAGCCTTCAAGTATCTCTTGAAAGGGAAAATTTCTTCCCTAGAATGGGTGAATCTTCGCCGCCTTCTGGATTCAACAAGCTGTATTAGTGGCCTGATGGCTCGAATCATGGAGATTTCGTCGTGGGGACTTGAAAGATTCACATGATTCTCGACAGATTTCAAGGTGGTTGTTTATGTGGGAAGTAAAGATAAATGGGGAAGATTGTTTTTGCATTGAGCTTCCTCTGCTCGTGCACTGTCTCATTGTAGTAACATTTTCTCAGTACTTCGGATTGATCGGCTGTTACTGTTGGAGGAAAAGGCAGCCATTGTAGACGTGTAATGATTGCTTGATTTGGATTCCTAGCTTAGCTTAGTCCATTTGATTTCATTTCTAATACTCCATTGCTGTACATATGTTTACCATTTACGATCCCACTATTTTCTAGATTATGCGTCGACTTTGCCAATTTTTATTTGCTTCCGTTTTCCAGTACATCCCCGAAACAAACTATGAAGACACAGATAAATACTATGATGTTTCAAGAAAATAAAATAAAAAATCTGGTAATGATATAATAAAAAATGTTTTTATATTCCGTTTAGATATGAAAAAATAAGATATAATAACATAATAGTTTACATTCTTTTTTTCATGATTTACTATCAAACCTTTAAACAGGAAATAGAGATAAATAATTATCACTTTAAACTAACTTAATAAAATGGGTTTTATTAAAAAAAATTTAGTGATAAATTTTATTCTATTTTTTTAATATAAATCAATCATCATGTGCTTAATTAATTTTATTTCATTCATAAAAAATTAACTTACCCTGATTCATTCATTTTTTAATTATTAAGAGTTATTGAGTTACACAATGATTTATTATTTATTTTATACATTTAATTTTCTATAGTGATTTAATGAAATGGAAAAAAAAACTTTTAATACAATCAAACACTACTCAATGATTTAGGCATTATAGTAATAAAAAGGAAAAAAGAAATATTTAAATTTGATAATGTGGGCCGAGGTAGGATCAGGATTTTCCAGCCGAAATTGGATTAAATAAGCAATTAAAACTGTTTACAAATAATATAAAGTGTTTTAAAATGCCAAAATAAAACGATAACAAGGACCAAATATTAATAGTTTTTTTAATTACTAAAAAAAATAATACACAATGCTATGAAAGATTATTTGAAACAAATAAAGAACACAGCAAGCAGAGGCGGCAGGCACTGGTTATGAGTCTTATGACCCTATCAAGCCTTCTCACTTTAACAGGATAAACTGGTCATTGATGAGACGGACTAGGTCCACAAAATGCTTTAGGCCCGGACCCTTCCAATGGGATACGCGGCCCATTATGGGGTCTAATTTATGAAACCATCTCTTCAGAATTTCTTTCTTTTTCTTTGCTCCCTCTGGCATGCCATTAGCCATGATAGACTCTCTTTTCATAATATTCTTTTATCGTATACTCAATAACTTCAAATATTACATTAAAATTTTATTTTTATTTTTATTTTATATAATGTGTGATAATTCTTAATCAAGAAACTCAAAATTTCAAATTACACAAAATAATTCTTACACCATTACTTTTCTTTTCGTTTTTTTATTATTTTAAAAGTTGGTATCACACAGTAATGCAGGCATATAAACTATTATAATTCTATTTATACTTCTTAACACACACACGTATGCACTAACATAAATAATTTTTTCAGACTTGATTTAAATTAAAAAAAACTTTTTTTTTATTTGAAAACCTAGCCATTCGAATTGAATCCCACAAATATTTTGATTTTTTTCTTCTAAATTAACACAATAAATTAAAAATATAGATAGAATTACACACTTAATTTGTTTTTAGACAAGATAACATAATTTATATATGTTGCTATTGAGAAATACAATTTTATGACTGTTTAAAATAGTGAAACCCATACAAAATTATTAAATAAACATGTGAAATAATAGAGAAAAACCTAAAAAAAAAAACATATTTTTATGATGGCATGTCTTATTTTTATGTGAATATTGATATTATAAATAAAGAGAAATTATAAATACCCTGTTTTCTATCATAGCATGTGAAAACTATTCTATTTCATCCATTTTATTTTTAACTGGATTATTTTGCTAATATTTATTAAAAAAATGATATTAAACAAAAAAAAAAAAAAACATATTTTTTATTGAAAACCTACACATTCAAATTGTATCCCACAAATACTTATCGGATCAGGATAGCACCGCCATCTCCAGAAATACAATCCTATCTCAAGTCTCGACCACAAGTATCCTGAAGAAGGATAAATTAAAACAGACAAAATGAGTCAGAACTGAGTTGTCTGCCACCAAACAGTCCTTATCCATGCCAAAAAAAAAAACGTTGCCCCACAGAACAGAAACCCAAAACAGGAAGAAAGCATCTTTTGGGGCCCAAACCTACGATCAAATCCAATCATCACCAGCGACTTTTGGCTGATCAGTGTTTTCTTTTCCCCTCACAAAAGGCAATCTGTGTATTAGTTTGGATGGCTTTTGTCCCATGCCCCAATCGAAGGAGGCGTGAGACCCGTCTTTGGCGAGTCCCAACGTTCGAAAAATAAAAGGGTTTTCAAAAAAAGTGGGGTCCATCACAATATTCTTTTGGGCAGAAATATACAGACAACAATACAAAATACTATTTGGCCATTCCTCGACCATAATTGGGGTAAGGTGACCGTTTCACATTGTGATGACTAGTGGGTGCCCTCTTCAGCTACTGCTTAAGATAACATTGAATACATTTTAATTTTTCTGCCGTTAATTAAGCCCTAATCTGTCGTGATTAGTGTGGAATGCTCGTCCTAAGAAACCCCTCTCTAAGGCGAGCCTTGTACAGCTAAAACTATTAAACATTTCCTGTTTCAGCATGCTTGTTACTGATTATTTTCAGCTACCACCATATACACAAGGTTTACTGTGATTTTTCCCCATTCAACATCGAGATTACAATCTTGGGACGTCTTAAGATTTAGGTCAGCAATAAGTTTTTCTATTTGTATGAAAAAATCAAGAGCTAGAGCTGGCCAAATAATTGAAAGACAAAAAATGGAGTTCAGGAAGACACTAGCTAGCTTAGGTACGTAGTATCCCAGGTCCAGTAGCTAGAGTATCCGACTAAGTAAAACACAGCCAAAACATATACAGCCGTAGGTATGCTGTCCCCTAAAAGCGAGGGAACATGAGAAATGACCGTTGCAAAGTAATTAGCAAGGTGTTTAAAAATATAAAATCCCTACAAATTAAATTAACCGTGCTATAAATTAATGTTCATCTCTCTATCGATCATTCATTGCATTACATATTGTGCATGTATACATATAAACATATTCTCTCATGAAGCTGATCTTCAAATCAAGGATCTCTATCAAGTCCAAGAAATTCTCTCAATAATTCTTCATATCCATATCCCTCCTCTCGATCTGCACCGCTATTAATTTATTCCCTGACTTTTAAATGCTTTTAATGGCTTCTCTTAGTTATAGTTTCTTGTTCTTCTATTCTTGCTTCGTTCTTACTTTATTTTTATTGCATGCACCATTGTTAGTTACAAGCTCTACTTTCAGGTACAGGGTCGAGTCATCGTCATTCAGTCGAGCTGCCTCTACCAACTCTACCAAGCACCATCACAAGTGGGTTGGACCAGTGGGTTACCGTGAGATCACCGTGGATGTTAACGGGGCCGGCGAGTTCTTATCGGTCCAAGCTGCTGTTGATGCTGTCCCGGAGAACAATAGGGAAAATGTGATGATACTAATTAGCGCCGGATATTACATGTATATATTCTTGTTTTATTCACATATTAAGAACTATTTATTGGGTTGTTAGCGACAGACCTCTACTTTTTTTCGAGTTATTTGCACCGCTCCCGTACTGTTACTCAAAATTTCGGTCGTGGTGGTGCATGCAGTGAAAAGGTGACAGTGCCGGCGAGTAAACCGTACATAACTTTTCAAGGAGAAGGGAGAGACGTGACGATCATCGAATGGCATGATAGAGCAAGTGATCGTGGTGCCAATGGCCAACAATTGCGTACATACAGGACTGCATCTGTTTCTGTTTTTGCTAATTATTTCTCAGCTAGAAACATAAGCTTCAAGGTATATATTTACAGCAAAAGTTAATAGATAATTACTTCTCGAAACCGCGCGTCTCTTAATTTTCTTCTCAGCCTAGATATATATTTATGGGGCCCGAGCTGCATGCGACCTTAATTTGCTCTTTCTTGAGAATCTTAACTCTTAATGGAAACAAATTTATCAACAAAATGAATTTGCTCTTGAGAATCCTTACATATTATCGTTTTGTATGTTGTTCTGTGGTTTTGGTTTCTTATGGGTTTGTAAAACAACCCTTTTAGTACTTAGGTTAATCATATACAAATTATAATGCAATATTTGCTTAAACTCATGATTGAATACATGGTCAACTTGTGTATATATAGAACACAGCACCAGCACCAATGCCAGGAATGCAGGGAAGGCAAGCTGCGGCATTTCGCATATCTGGAGATAAGGCTTACTTCGCAGGCTGTGGGTTCTACGGCGCACAGGATACTCTCTGTGACGATGCAGGGAGGCATTACTTCAAGGAGTGCTACATTGAGGGCTCCATAGATTTTATTTTTGGGAATGGCCGCTCCATGTATAGAGTAAGATACTTACACCTCTAATTACTCCATACTGTCTCTCTAGCTACTGCAAAATATTAGTTTATTTTGCTTTATTTCAAGTTTTCTACAAAATTAAACAACCAGTATTGTATGCATGAGTGATTGTGGCTCACCATCTTGACATGGATATATGGAGTGGAGTGGTCACAGTTCACACACATTTTACAGAAAATGAAGAAAGAAGGATATAGAGAGTAAATGAAGAAAGAAACATTTTACATGATTAGATTCTTTAGAAAAAAAGGATGTTGCATTTTCCTGTATAAAGTAGTAAAAAAAGAAAGAGTGCTTTTCCCCCCCTCGATACCAATTTTAGGTGTCAGTGCCCGTGAGGTGTCGTCCAGCAGCCAAAAGCAGGCCTAAGGAAAGTACACGAAAGGCACTGCTAACATTAACTTATGCAAGGATAGTATTGAAATTATTTTTTAAAATATTTTTTTTATTTAAAAATATATTAAAAAAATATTTTTTAAAAAAATATTTTTAATATTAATTCATGAAATGATTTAAATATAATTTTTTTAAAATTTAAAATATAGAATAAAAATAAAAAATTATAATTTTTAAAAAAAAAATATTTTTGAAACGTAATATTAAACCTCATTAAATAAGAAAAAACAATATATAATCAAAATGGCTTTTTATTTATTGATATTGTATCTTTTAACAAATACTTATATGAAATATTAAAATCTCTCCCGTTAAAATAAAGTTATTTTTATAAAATCATAAAAAAATAATTGATTATTCTTTCTTTTATTGTTCCATGTAAAATAACTTCTCAAAATATATATTTTTTTTTTCTATTGAAGGACCACATGAATAAATAGATAAATAAAGTATACTATTCAAAATGCTATAATAATAATAATTTTACTATCTCAAATAGCTGTCCCTCCTCCTAGAAGAGTAATAAATCCCTTAGGCCTCATCAACACTTTAGGGTTTTTTATATATTTATTTCTCAGAAAACACTTCAATAAGCTATTCTTTAGGTTAAATTTGATGTGAGAGCCTATTCTTTTTTCTTTATTCAACGTGACCCGTTTGTAGCGGAATTCTTGTTCGTGATTGGGGGGAAAATGTTCTTTAGGTTCTATAAAGTGCCTATCAACTATATCATTGAAGCCACATGTACGCCCTTATTATGACAGAATATAGTCAGATTTGTCTTATAAAGTAGAAGGGGGGAGGGATTTCACGTTTGAGTGTTTCCTCCTCCAAGGAAAAATCAATCTTTTTGATCTAAAAAACTTGTTGGTTGGTGCAGGACTGTGAGCTACACTCAATAGCCACCAGATTCGGATCGATTGCAGCCCAGGATAGAAACTCACCCGACGAGAAAACAGGCTTTGCTTTCCTTAACTGCAGGGTAACCGGGACCGGACCACTCTATGTGGGTCGAGCCATGGGCCAGTACTCGAGGATAGTCTATTCCTACACGTATTTTGACAACGTTGTAGCACACGGTGGCTGGGATGATTGGGACCATGCCAGCAACAAGAATAAGTATATATATCTCACAACCTTTAACTAGACCTTTTCTTTAAAACCATGGCTGGCTGGTTAACTTAGAAATCTGACAACTCAAATGTTAAATCTTTAGAGAAAATACACTTCTAAAAACATCATGCATCCCAGTAAAAAAAACCCTATTCACAAGTGAATTGGTAGTTTTTTTTGTTTATCGACGGTTTTCATCGTAACAGGACTGTGTTCTTTGGAGTGTATAAATGCTGGGGGCCAGGAGCTGAAGCAGTACGGGGCGTTTCATGGGCAAGAGAGCTGGACTATGCATCTGCCCACAAGTTCCTTGCTAAGAGTTTTGTCAACGGAAGGCATTGGATAGCCGCTTCTGATGCTTAGCTAATGGCATTGCTTCAGCGATTTTCATTCCCTTCTTCACCCATTCTTTTTGTAATCAGCAAAACATTCTTCTCTCTGATTTCTTGCCCTTGCAAGAATCCATTCATTGATTCCCTTGCTTTCTTGTAAAATCCCGACTCTTATTCTTTCATTCGTCAAGTCAAATCTTGGAAGTTGTGTTCTTGTGCTGGATTTTCATTAGATTTTTAATATTAATACTTTAAAATAATCTAAAAATTTAAAAAAAATCAATTTTTTTTTTAAAAAAAAGAGATTTTTTTGAAACAGATTGTTTGTATGTGAACCAAGGTTAGTGGGGGCGTGGAGGAAGGCATTTTCCTTGTCAAACTCATTTGGATTTGTTGCGGGTTAGAATTTCTGCAGGGAGCAGAGAGGGAAGAAAGGAAGAATGCACGTTCAGTGCGTGAGGGAGAAGGTGACAGGGAGAGAATCTCTCAGTTTTGTTATATTTCTTGTTGTTTTTCCGTTACAATCATTTAGGGAATTTAAAGGCAAACCATGCATGTGTGCCAGCTTGGCATCGCCTACGTGGCTAACTACTGGAACAAAATAGAAGAACTACACAAACTCAGTCGTTTTGTGTTACAGGTAATTAAATTTCAAAATCATTTCAGTCCCCCTGTTAATCTTCAGCTCTTCCTTTTCCAGTTCATGACAATGCCTCGTCCATGAAATCAACCTTGTCCTCAAGGTGAAGTGAGAGAACCTCCAGCTAAAATCAACCTCATGAGTAGCCAAAGCCAACATAATTAAATCAGCATCCAAACCATACAGGCAATGGTGTGTATTTGGGTCATAACCAGGAAGATTTCTTTGAAGACAGATATAGGACATGATTTCGTGTTCCCCTTCACCGGGAACATTTGCATCAGAACGAATGACCTTGATTTTCTTCCCTCCAGGATCATAGCAAGCAATCTTCTCATTACGCCTAATCCCAAAAGATTTGACAGTATACCTAGCTTTTGAGAACACCGGGGTTTGGCCACTGAGTTGTTCGAGCACCTTGGTGGCACGAGTGAGCCGGTCTCCACTTTCACCGACGGAGATGTTGAGGACCAGCTTCTGGACCTTGATTTCTCTCATTGGGTTTGATAGCTTCTTCTCTGAAGCCATTTTGATGGTGTGTTGGTTCGATGGAGGCAGAGGAGGAGGAGGAAAGGCTTGTTTCTCGGATATCTTTGGTTGGGATCCTTCTCCTACCCAGTCTGATTCAATGACAGCAGCAGGTTGCTGAAGACTGCTGGGTTTTTGCGAAGAACTTGCTTCACCTAACAGGGTTTGTAGGGTTTGTTTGATTGCTATTTGTTGAGTTGCTATCTCTTTCATCATGGCCTTAAGTTGTGCTAGATCATCAGATCGTGCTTGTAATTTAACTTCAATTCCATCGATCCTCTGATTTACAGCTTCCAGAGAATCGTCTATCCTTCTTGCGTCTTGGGATCTAGTTTCTGGTGCCATATTATTGAATCCGAAGACGACGATAGGCTCTGATACCAATTTGTTGCGGGTTAGAATTTCTACAGGGAGCAGAGAGGGAAGAAAGGACGAATGCACGTTCAGTGCGTGAGGGAGAAGGTGACAGGGAGAGAATCTCTCAGTTTTGTTATATTTCTTGTTGTTTTTCCGTTACAATCATTTAGGGAATTTAAAGGCAAACCATGCATGTGTGCCAGCTTAGCATCGCCTACGTGGCTAACTACTGGAACAAAATAGAAGAACTACACAATCTCAGTCGTTTTGTGTTACAGGTAATTAAATTTCAAAATCATTTCAGTCCCCCTGATAATCTTCAGCTCTTCCTTTTCCAGTTCGTGACAGATTGCAAAAAAACAAAGTCCCTCACAACTTCGAATGCGCAGAAAGTGTGGTGCCTAAGACCTCTCGTCTCCCCGACCATCCCCCGGTGAGGATAACACGTATATTTTTACGCTTTATTGCTCACTTGAAAATAACAAAAAGATCTTCTGTGGCAGCCATCTTTTATTATTCAAAGGGTTTCAAATGAATTAAATTATTTTTTACGCCTATAGAAAAAAAAAATTTTATTTTACTATAATTTTATTTTACTATAGGCGTAAAAAATAATTTAATTGAAAAAAAAAACACTTTGAAAAGTTATCACACTGCTAATCACCTCTTATAAAAAAGAATCCAAATCAAAACCTGAAATGCTCCAACCCATTCGCAATGGCATAGTAAAGACAGAGAGATGTTTTACAACAACACTCAAAGGTTCTTCAACTATGGCAAGCAACTTTGAGGTGATGTTTATTTTTGTGTTCATCTCAAACTGTCAATTTGCACAGTGTGCTGATGATACAAAATTGCTTACGTTCAAATTGACCTAATGTGAATCAGCTTAGCTCACATATTCAAATCATCCAAATTGACCATACTGTTGGTCAATTAGCCCTTATTTTTATCTCTCCAATCCCCAACAGTAAACAAAGCATTCTAACAAGGGGGTTTTATAATGACTAGAGGATGAAATGAAAACATGCGTAGTCTTAGAAATGGAGTTTGAAAAGGGCAAGTAATACTGCAGATCATTTCAAATGGTTCGCCAATCACATGATTGTTGTTTATACACAACTAACACAAGGTTGCTTCAAAGAATGACCAAGCAATCTACTGTTGAAATTGCTTTTCTAAGGCCCCCTGTCCACAAATTTAGGTTCGAGGAAACCCTCAATCAGATACAACTTGCAAGTTTAACATGAATCCAAAGCCCTAGTAATTGGACACTTTTAATTGTTAAAATACTTGCAATATATAAGCAAGCTAGGTTTATTTTGCAGGAATATATCAAGAGGAATGCCTATCTGATAGAGGAAAACTACAAGTGGACGAGAAACAAGAGGAGAGAAATGGCTTCACATTATGCAACAATTCCCCTGGGTCTCGAGCATTTCTGGAGATCTGCAATAGAAAGGCATCAGTCATCTATCTGATATAAAGATAAAGGACAAAAATTGTCAATGGCCATTATTTCCTTTCCTAAAGAATATGGTCATCCTTTACTTCTAATAGCAATTGTAGTTGAATTCTCAGGAGCTGCAAAACTTTCAGACAGGCCATAAAGAGGGATGGCTTCACTGTTGGCCATCTGACCGGCTGTTGTTCTTCTTTTTAAGAAAAAAACCGGAGTTAAAGATTTGAGACAAGAGTTGAGATGCAGAACTTACAGTTGGCCAAGAGTAGCAAAATCAATATCCGGAGCAAGCTCTTGGACAATATCATTTGGTGGTTGGCCACATTCTTGCATTTTCTGCATGAGATCAAATATCTTGGTATAGTTATTAGGATCATTTTCATAAACATCATTAAGATCTTTTATGAGTTCATATTGATGAGAGTAACGCCCATGGTCTTCTTTGGACAGACTGGCTTTGTGTTCCTCCAACCACTTTGGATATCTTTCTCCAATTTCCTTCATGGGTTCATAAAGAATCTCCTTAGATAGAAGTTGTTGCATCATGGTCTCCACAATAGATTCCATATCCTGGAGAGAAAATTAAAGCAAGAAAAAAAAATACAAGATATTATAGAACTTGAAAACCTCCAAAAATAAGTGCACACACTATCTACAGAAGAGGGAGCAAGTCAGCATAAAATACATTAAAAGCATTGCATTTTCAAATGCTCTCTTGTCTATATCCACAATTTTTGTCAAGGAGGAGACAAGGAACACTAAGAATTAAGCAGACTGGGGGTCAGTGGAGGTCCAGAGAAAAAGAATAAAAAAACGAAGAAAAGCCAACTGAAGCTTCCAGTACCAAATCTATTTCCACTTGTATTTTAAACCATGTAACCCAATAGTGTTTTCCTAATCTCCTCCTTGGAGCAACATGTCAAATTGACAGTCACTCCAAACAGTAAACCTACCATGGTGTCCTAACAAATGGCATCTCAAAGTAGTCTTAGCAACTCTAGCAGGCCATTAATGTATGCTCATGCTACTGATGCATAATACTCGATATGGGCATGCTGCAAACATGACATTGAATTCCAGTTCTGTGATGACCCTAGTCACATGAAATCAAAATGCCCTCGAGATTTTGGTCTGCAATATGATAAAGCCAGGGGTAGGAATGAAAGCTGAATTTGATAATCAAGCTCCATACCTGAATAATATTGGCTCGTGTCTAATAGTGATAAAAGCTCAGCTTTACCTTTAGACACTTCAGTAACTTATCTTTTTATTACTTAATCAATTTCAAATCATTGATCTAGGCAATTAGCCCTTTATTACACAAAGCTCAATCAGCCCTGTGCTCAACTACACCACATTCAATATGCAACAAAGAAGGGGCTCGTGACCAATTCAAAATCATCTGTGATCAAAGGTATAAGAGAGTTTTATTCACTAGTTTATTCATATGTATAAAATACAAGTCAATATTCCAGGAGAAGATATCGATAAGCATAGCAAAATAATAATGCAATAAGATATTTACAAAATACAAATGATCTAGTCCAAACTTGAATATCACACTACATGTAGCAAATCAGATCTATGCATGCATTTCGTAAGACTACTATGGTTTATTTCATGAAAAAAATCAAGCTATTTAAGAAATAGGTACATGTTCGGACACTTTCACTGAAAGGAGGTCATGCGATGCATATTTTGGAAAGCTTCTAGAGAAAACGCTTAAGGGTAATGGTGCAAGTCAATGTAATTCCTTTGTGTCCCATGAATGCCTTGGGTTCCTTGACAAATTCTTAATCTACAGAGCTTGTACATCCTATATGTTTGTCACTTTTCAGTAAGGTCACATTTATAGGCTAAGCCAAAAGGGCGTCACCTACATGTGCAATTACAAAGCATAGCTACATCAAACTCCCTGCAAGCAAATCACAACAAGCTTTTGACAGAAGCATAGTCTAATTCCTTCAGTAGAACATGGTTTTCCATCAAGATACGTTTAACAAATAGAGAATCAAGCAAGGCAGTGCATCTCAGTGATGATCAGCCATCTTCAAATATATCAAACCACAACCTAATCAACCTACCTATCTTAGAAAAAAAAAAGGATAACATTGGCATCTAAATTTCTTAAGAACTCTTGACCATAAATGAGCCTTACAGTATAACAGTTGTTACGCATATGATCAGATTGTAAACCCTGTGACCCAGAACTTAAGACAGAATCAATACTCAAATACCAAACACAATCTCATCTGATATTCAAAACCACAAATTTCCAACCCAAAACTCAAAAGTGATCCAAAAGCTATCCTCCTAACGGGAAAATAAGCTTGTGGAATACAAATCATCAAAAATCCTGCCTCATTTTTTACTACCCTAAATGTTAACAATTACTCGTAAACCACCGAAGAAACACAATTGAAAGCAAACAAACCCGTTAACGAAACAAAGAGAAGAGGAATACCTGAGAACCAGCTAGCTCCTCAAACTGCTTAACCCAATCATCCATAAATGCATCTTGGCCAGAATCATCAGGTTTAGAGGCAGAGGTGACAGACTCCAATCCTTTAACAGCCTCCCTAGTCTGTTCTCTAAGCTTAACAAGAGCCTCCTCAACATGGGATGCTTTAGAAACCTTTTGTTTGCCTTTTTGCTTGCGTTTTAAGTCAGGCAATCCCATTCCCAACCCTTGAACCCCAGTTGGCAATGAAGGAAGACAAATCTCTTTCTCTTTCTGATTGCTGTTCTCTCCATTACCATCTCCACTCCTATAAATTAAGCCACAGCTCAAAATTCACTATTATCTATCACCAAAAAAATAACGTAAAGAAAAAAAAAGAATTGCCAAAGACCTTCGTGTAGTAGGAGCAAGATTGAGATTCTGGAAATCATCAAGAGCACCTGTAAAAGAGATTGAAATATAAATATTATTATAGCATTCTCTATATATAAAATAAAAACATGGGTTTCACAGAGAGAGATTACTGTCAAGCAACTGTTCCAAGTCATCGTGTTGGTCCGCCATGAGTGAACTGATAATCTTTATCTCTCAGTGTCTGTTACCTGAGACACTAAACTTTTATTTGTCTGTTGAGTGAATTGTGCTTGCGACTTGAAAGAGAGGAAATCTAATAATCGAAAGAGACGGTAAAGTGATTTTCTTTTTCTTCTCTCTATAATGAAGAATTGAAAATTGGGGTGGCGTTTTTCCCCTGTTTGAAGGGAAGGGAATGGCGGCGGGAGCGACAGATTCACTCACCAGATCCAAGGCTTCAGTCGGCCAAAATATGAGACTCGGATGGCCCGCCCCTTCTACTTCTTCAATGGTTTTTTGACTCCTTTTTCCCCTTCTTGTGAGTGGAGGAGACAAGAGAGAAGCATCCATTTGCTGTGTGGGTGGTATACTTTTTACTAATTTTTAATTTATTTTTTTTATCTCTTCTCAAGATTAATAACTGAGATGACGGCGGCTTTACCATGTCTTGATATATTAAATAATATATTTTTTATTATTATTCAGAAATAAAAATGTTTTTGATAAAAAATTAAAAAAATATTTTTAATTTTTATTTTAAATTAAAAAAAATAATACTTTAACATCATTTTCATATACTATATTAAAATAATTTTAAAAAAATATCATTTGATATAATTATGAATGAAAAACACTTTTAAAAATAACATCAACTATATTCTCAAATAAACATTAATTTTGCATCTACTTATAGATTGTTTGAGAGTATCATTAAGATTGTTTTTAAAAATATTTTTTTATTTAGAAATATATTAAAATAATATTTTTTTTAAAAATTATTTTTGATATCAACACATCAAAATAATCTAAGAACACTAAAAAATAATTCAAAATAAAAAATAAAATCTTTTTTTTTAATTTTTTCAGAAATATTTTTTTACTTATAATGGATTAAATGGAAAGATATTATTTGACTTATAATAATGAAATGGGGAAATTAGTGAACAATGGTCTTGATAAGTTGTTAAGCAATGATCTTTTGAGGAGAAAAATAAGAGTAAGAAGTAATATTAGATTTGTATCAATCTTATTAAAATAAGGTAATGGTTGTGTTGATTATTTCTTTTGTGATTGTAGAGACTCGAGACCATCATATAATAATAAAATATTTTTGTTTGGTCTTAAATGGAATTGCATTTATTTTGAAAAATATAGATATGCTTTGTCATTTATAAGGATCTCACTATTAATAAACAAAGCAAATAATTCTATGTGGGTGAGTCAGGATATTGCGAATGGTTTTGATGGGAAAATAAAATAAAAATAAAGGGAGAATTGTGTTATTATAAAATAAAATAAAATAAAAACCATGGAATTCCTTCCTCTTTCTTTATTATCAAGTTTTCCTCTTGGATGTGCTATAAAATTATAAATCATGACATATTTATTAGTAAAACTTTTATATTAAATATTGTCTAAATTTCACTAATAAAGCCTTACAAACATACTAGAAATCAAGGGAACATTAATAAGATTTTTTTATATTAATTGATTTAAAAAAAAACATTTTTTGTGCTTTATCATTAATGTATACAGCACATGTGTAGATTATGATCTTATGACATTTTCAAGTTGAGGATTTTAGGTCAAATCCTAGAAATGTTCATCAATCACATTGATTGTAGTTGGTCTCATTTTTACATGAAAGAAGTAAAAAAAGATGCCTAAAACTTTTTTTTTATCAATACCTCATTTATTAATGCAAATGTATTTGATAATTACTAAATTGGTTGCTCGTGTTATATCATAGGTTGGATAAAAAAAAAATTCAATAAAAAAAAAATACTTATGTGATGATAAAGTTACTGCAATAGTAGAAAAAATCCAAGAGTCAGGTTAATGATTTTATTGCATTCAATAACATCGATTAATTTAGTAATATGATAAAAACATAGATAACAACATATAAATTGGAAGAAGAAAAAAAGTCTAGCTTGAGTCAACCTAGGCCACCCAATGAAATTCATGAACTATCATATGAGATCGAGATAATTTTATGTAAGAATAAAATTATAAAAAATAAATTTTAATAAACAACCTGGAAAGAGAAAAAGACCTAAACTGACTCAAATCAATCTCTAAAACCCATGACTTGGTTCTAAAATTGGAATCATTCAATAGAAGACAAATTTAGAAAAATCATGAAATCAAATTTTAAATTAACAAAATCTTGAGGGATAAAAAAAATGTTCCAATAAAAAAGGATTAAAAAAATTAAATAGTAATTAAAAGAATAAAGATCAAATCACATATAAAAATAAATCAAAGTATCAAGGGATGCAATTGAAAAAACAATCCAATTAAAATAATGATATAAAGTATTGTAGGATGCAACAAAAAAGATAATTAAATTAAAAGAATAATTAAAACAAATCACAATTAAAAAAAGTGAGGAACAATAAAAAAATCAAAGGATCATTAAATTGAAAGAAGAATTAATTACGGGTTATTTTACTATGCTTTTAAAATGAAAAACTAAAAAAAAAGGCCTGCCACTGCATTATTTTTTGCTTTAAACGGTATATTAGGCATTTCAGTGTGAAAAAAAAGCAAATATACCCTTGCTGACAAGGTCAATTGTGCTTTGTTGATATGATGAAAATACAATTTTAATATTATAATTCATAGTGTTAAAAATACAGTCAAAACTACTATCCTTTTAGTTTCTTTTAATTAATTATTTATGCTGTTGTTGCTATTAATAATAACTTTAAACAATTAAAGTCAACTCTCAACCATCCACATAGTTTAGAATTAATATATTTAACCCTAAATATAGGTCAACTCAATCCAACCTCCAAACTATACCCATCTAAATCAGGTTTAGAATTAAGTTAAAATTAATCCAAACATGAATTAGTCGAATTTAACCTCCAACCCCATCCAATTAAATGTCTATAAATTATGCAACCCTTTTTTTATTAGTATTATTATCATTAAATGACGAATGATTGAAAAATAACGCTAAATATTAAGGGGGGAATAAAAAAAAAAAAAAGGACTTGACGAACATTAAATTGGCACACCTGAGTCCCACTTTAGAATCATGATCTAATGAATCAAAATCTACGATTGTTTCGCTCAGGCGACTTGAAGAATTGACACCATTTCGGCCTAAAGCAGCCCTTCATATGGGAATGCAATTGATCAAGCAAAGCGTTTTATTTTTCTTTTTCTGAGAAAATTGAGTACACTATGTTCCCCTTGAAAAGACCTCCAGGGGCTTTCTACTATCTACTTCAATGGACATTTCCTCTTCCCAACAAATGAACAAATGAACTAGCTGTACAATTGTGCCAAAGTAGGGGCTCTCTTTGATTATGGTCAAGAAACCAGCTCCTCAAACTTCAGATGGTAGCAACTCCTGTGATATTCAAACAAAATCTAGGCTTAAGATTATAGTAATACATTAGCCATCTGCTTTTGAATATAAATTTAAGAGGGGGATGGATTCGTGTGAAATTTGTAGAAAATATGATCTGCTTCTCCATGACCCCATTCTGATGCAGCAGCACCAAGCATCTTCCAAGACGTGCAAGATGGTTCCCATCCGAGTATTGCATGAACACAAGGAACAAAACTTGGTATGCACATCTCCATTACTCAAATCAAAGTTCCACCTCATGAAGGTCATCACCAAAACTGCCACTACTTGACATAGGAGTCATGGAATGGTTGCTGGGCATAAATGACGACGTGGACATGCTCAACGTATCCCCTTGCAATTTGGATTCTACCACCTTGGGAGGACTAAATGAATCACTGAAGCTCCCACTCCAGGATGCTGTTCGTCGTGACTGGGATGAAACAAGGCCATTGCCATTTATTATGGCCCCCTTCCTTGTAATGTTATCCATGCTAGAAAATCTTTGCATAGTCAATGCCGAAGATGTTGAAGGCTGTGAATGGCCATTCTCATCCTTATTAGATGAAGAAGGGTTTTCAGTAATTGCACCATCTTCTTGTATATTTTCTGCTATAGCTTCCATAGAATATTCATGTGTTGGTGCAGGTGTGGGAACAAAAAACTTTGCATTTGCAGAAACAGCAGGTTTGACAGATGGAACAGACGGGGACTGGAACAGATTTGCTGGGCTTCCACCCCCTTGGTTGAAGGTGTCAACATACCTGTCAAACACCCATGAAAATTATATTGAGATTAGTTTGTATTCATTAAATCACTAGGAATAGAGAAACCAACCAAAAGTCCTTAACCAGACAAGTAAATCTTCTTCAAAACTCATCAAATTAGCCACACGTTTCAGCTGGATAACAAGATGAATTAGGATTTAGGAACTCAATGTAATTCAAGTTCCAACATGTGTAATCTGGGCTCAAAAAGTGAGCTAGTGATGGAATTTCAAATGATGTTTTGCCTGTAAAAGTTGAAAATATAACCTCTCATTCAGTTGAATTTCCAACAAGATATAAGCCAGTAGATCTGTGAAGTTTTCATATAAAATTTTTTACCAATGACTGAGCACAGAATTGCAACTTGATCACTGAAGTCCAAACCAGGTGTCCGGACATCCAAAAGATGGACTTATCAGGTGTGTTTGGTGAGCAGATTGGACTGGACTGGACGAGACTGTTCCTTAGGTGCAGACAGATATTTGGTTAAGGGATGATACAAAACCTGCCCATGTGCACACTCAACACCAATACATGTTATGCTGTTGTGTCGTGTCCAGCCCAATCCAATTCCATGTACCAACATTACTCCATTATGACATGAAACAGAAAAAAGGTTGATCATGATGGATGATGTAATGATTTAAGCCCCATGGGAAAGCTCAGCAATTTTCTAAGTTAGTCATATTTCTGGCCATTCCAATTCAACATGATAGAACCTTCATGTATTTTTCCCTTATTCCCTCTCCCCTGTACCAATAGATTCTCAGTAAAATAAAACAAACATTTATCATCAACCTTCACTTTATTTGTTTTTCATCAATTCTTTTTTGACAAAGTATTGTTACTTTCATGATATTCATTTTGCAGAGAAGAAAACAGAAGACTTCCAAGTTACCTTGCTCGCACACCCATGCGCCCACGAGCTGAGAATTGATTTGAACCGGTTGGAATAGGTGGAATCCCTGAGGTACGGTCCATTGGAGTGGGGCTCTTAAACACTGGGCTTCTATCCGTCGAAGTTACATCACTCTCCAATGCAGATTTCAAGTTGTAGTCAGACCCTCCATTCTGGAAGCCTAGGGTTGTTGGAGGGGGAGCCAAGGTTGGTTCTTCAGCCGGGGGTTCAGCACCTTCCTCCACCCATCTCTTGAGCTTTTCATCGTAATAAAATTTGTTCTTTTCACCCAATTTAGCCTTCAGTCACAGCACAAATGATAGTTAACACAAGTGCCAAGAGACTATACATATTTTATCCCTGAAAAAGTTAACAGAAATCACATAGCATCAATCTACCTGTTTATCTGACCGAGGCCTTAAGACTAGTCCAACAGTCTTCTGCAAAAGCTGTGAACCAAAACCAAAACGACCAAACCGGGATGATCCCACTGGGCCTGATGCCTTGCTTTGTGCGCTGGATGAAGTTCCTTCTGTTGATGAATCAACCTGATCCTCCCACAAGGCAGTAAGAAGATGTGAGAATTAACATGAACATCAAGCAGTTAAAGGATTGTGTTTCAATTTGCAGATGATAACAAACCTGTCTTGGACTTCTACCAAAGTCTGGCTCTGAAACACTTCTGTTATGCATTGTCATTCTATTTCCATCAGCTGCCCATTCACTTATGGGCTCCATCGAAGCAGAAGGCATAAGTGATGACATGGCCATTGTTGACTGACTACCTGAGACTCTGGGAGCCACCATTTGGTGATGGCTATCTTGCACACTTCCTTGTAATGCTGATGGTATCGGTGGTGGTAGGCCCCCAACAACACGATGTGCAGTGCTATCAAAAAAGTTGAGCAACTTGCCAACTAGCTTTGCAGGAGCCAAATTTGTGGTGTATCCACCCTGAAAATAGAGTATTTCATTATGGTCAGAAAATAGAAGGAAAACAAAACAAGGAGAAAAAAAACAAAGAATGAAAGAAAGAAAAAGAAGTGAGAGAGTTAACAGTTAATCATTACCTGCTGATGGGCTTTACTCCTTTCTTCAAGGGACAGCACTAATTGTTTCCATGTTTCTACTTCTGGAGCTCGACCAGTTTTTAGGGATTTTAAAACAGCCTGACAGTACCTGAATGAACTCACCAGATTCAGGCAAATGAAGAACAATTACATAAAGAACTACTTGAAAATTCCCATCCACTTACTTGAGTGAGTCAGAGACTTTGCCCACTTCAGCCAACATGTATGCATATATGAGCTTATATGGCTGAAATGGCAGCAGGCTAAACTGGGAGTTACCGAGCACCTTTGAGTATTCATACAACTCAGTTCTCTGACAATACACCCCATTAAATAAATCAAATAAGATTCCATTGAAAGACAGTTTGAGTGTGGAATCATATTAAAGAGAGGTTGAAATCACAATAAACACTTGAAAATTTCAACATTCTCAACTTTGTTTGTAAGATTGTATTCCAGTCAATGATTTGTATAATTAACCAAAAAACCTATCTACCCAATCTAGAGGTCTGAAACAAACCGTCCATTTGCATTACAAGCAACCATCACATGACCTACCATAAATAAATTACATGTAAAACACGTAAGAGTCAAACAAAATTACTGAGCACCTGAATAGCCTCTGGACTGGCATATGTTCGGGGATGCTTCCAGTGATCTGCTCCAATTAGGCATAGCCTTGCAGTGTCTGAATATGACTCAAAGTTTGCTTCTGCTACTAAATAGCAGATGTGTGCAGCAGCAATCTGAGTAACCACTCTCATGTAAGTTTCAGGATACAAAATTTTCGTAAGAAACCACCAAACAAAGGGCCAGAGAAAAAAGGATACCTCACTTCTATCCTTCCATAGGCAATCTCCAAGATGTATGAGCACAAGTTCATCATCCTTTGTTCTGTTAGCAGTTATGACGGCCAAATTCTCTTCCCAGTCATCAAGCATTCCATTTGCTCCTAGCTGTAGTTGACAGCAAAAGATAGAGAAACAAAATTATACACTGATAAAAACTGGTTAGAAAGTTTAATTTTTGAGAGAACAAAAAGGTGCACATCGATGAAAGGTAGATAGATCTATTACCATAGCAAAAGTTTGAAATTTGAAAAGATGGCAATGAAATGGTGGACATGGACATATCAAAGCCTATGAGCATTCAGTATCTTAATAAACAGGATTGGGGAGAAAGCTTAAGTATTCTATAGCTTGAAAGCTAGCAATATGGCCATTACATGGAAGCAACACAGATGGTTTAGTAGGTTAGTAGTCAAGTCTACATAATCCAAAATATGATTCTTTTTTCTTTGACTTCACTCATAAAATTCTCCATCACTACAAAAAAAACTCGATCAAGTTTATGATCCCATAAATGTGCTTAGCAAAAAGAATCAGCATTTAAGCCCTTGATATGGTAGGATGACAATTCATGCATCAATATCTCACCTGCATAGGCTGTTGAGGCGTGCTAAAATCACCACCAAGGCCACCATGTCCAGTAGCATTTGTGGAAAATACCTCAGCTGGTTGCCCTGCTATTAGCAAGCATAATGTCCGCAAAGGAGATCCAGCAACCAGCTGGCGAAGTGCCATTAGTTTGACAGTATTGACATAGTACTGTATCACCCCAGCCCCAAAAAAGTACAAAAGAAAGTGAGAGGCGGGTAAGTATCTGACAATCTTCCTTGTAAGTCAAATTATCTGAATAAAATCAAAGATGGCAGTGACAGACAAAAAAACCTGATCACCCAGCTGTGACGCGAGAACAAGTGCAGGTCCCCACAACTGGCCTTCTTGTGCACATTGTAGGGCCTCTTTTTTTCTACCAGAAACCAGAAGATGTTGTACCTCAGAAGCAGTTGCCTGGAACATGCATCAGAATCTTTTAAGAGTGACAAAATGTCCGTACAGTAGCAAGAATTAACAAAGTAGTGTCCGAGATACCCTAATTTGTCCTTCAGATGGCATATTCTGCAAGCAGTGGTCAAGGGCACCAAACTCACTGAATTGGGTGCCATTCCTCTTGGCAGATCCAAAAAGTTCTGCAACAGCTGATTCTGGAGCATCGCTCTCCTACAAAAATACAAATGACATTAAAAATGCCAGGCCAGGTTAGTCATCTCTAAATGTGGCTCTTCAGAAATGATTGCGGTGACAAAATTATGAGCTAAAGTTAGCATAATATGCATAGTGTAAGGTGATGGTGTGAAACGCTGATGTAAAATCCAACAGAAAGCAAGCAAATATTAGGAACTACATCATGAAATGAAAAATAAAACCACAACACTCTTGCTGCAATATTAATTAAATGAAGTAGATAATAGTGATACTCTGAAGTAGATTATAGTGATATTCAATGCAGGTTACCTAAATGCCTCATGTAGCCCATGTGCCTTCATAAAGTGCAAGGTGATTATGTGAAACTCAATGATGTCAAATCAAATAGAAAGAAAGCAAATATTAGGAGTTACATCATGAACTTATTAATTAAATGAAGTGGATTATAGTGATACTCCATGCAGGCTGCCTAAATGCTTCAGGTAAACCATGTGCCTAAATAAGTGGGCTGGATCACCAGCTCTTTTCTAGTTTAGAGGTTGGACACCCCATTCAGCATGCCCTTTCATGCATGTCCAGCCAAATCTCTTTCAAGCAAGCAATGCCAATTAACTCCAAGTGGGCTTGAAACAGTTTTCCTTTTTGAGACATTACATACATCGTTCAGAAAAACATCACACGAGATATGGAAGGAAAGTGGGGTTCTAAGTTTAGAGAGTTTTTATTTCCGGCTCTTTGATGGGGGAAAGGAGAGGAATTTCATAGCCTTGTACTTCTAAAGACTGACCTGACACAATAAACTAAAGATATATTGCAACATGTTTTTTCTTGCTGACTCACTGCAAAGCAAACAACAAAAGTATACGAGAACTTATACCAAATTACAAAATAGAGGCATGCAACTTTCTTTGTTAGAGGATTTAAAATCAGCTATTATAAACCTGAATGGGTGGCAGAGAATGAATTGGCAACGGTCACATGAAAAAATAAAATAAGAAGCAATGCAAAATAAAGCAATGTCTATTTCCTATTTCAGAATGACTTCCCTGAGCACAAAAATACTGGGGCGAGAAGAGTGGAAATTATGAATGTTAGCATATAAAGTGTGATTTAAATATGACAAATTATTGAAATAAAAATTTGTAATTTACCTTTAATAAAATGTCAGATCCAAAAGGAGATCGAAGTTTTCCATAATGTTGACAAGCTATTTTAAGCAAAGAAAGAAGCAACCTCAATGCTTTGCCTTTTGTATGATCCACATCACGCAATTCACAGTGTGCAATCCTCTCATCAATCCACTTATTCAACTCTTTATTTCCAAAACTGCCACCCACCAAAGGACCAGGAAATGACTGTTGGCAGAGAGCACGAAAATAACTGCATGTGCTCCCTCCAACACTCAAAGCATTATCACTACTTCGTGACAAAACCTCCATCAAATTCATTACAGAGATTGGGGCTCCTACATGACCCTTTACATGAAATAAACACACTTTATCAGCCCACAAGCAATATGAGAATTAAACAAATTGAAAGAAAAATGAGTTTTTTTTAATTTGTGAGAAAAGTGACACAAAATACTAAGACTTTTGACTACCAGGTTGATCAGTTAACTCCCATAATACAATGCAAAAAAAAGAGGAAAAGAACTACAAAAGAGATTATTTCAGAGCCTCACCTGGTTGTCAAAGGATGAGTTCCTGAGAGAATTGCCATCCTTCATTACTATGAGCTTCCCACCAAATCCAAAAGTAACCAATGCATGTGGAGGGCGGCCAGCAGAAGATCTCCCTGTGGTGGGAGCATAAGAAAACTGCTGGTTACTCTGAAATGATTGATGGGTGACACTTACTTGTTTCTGACTGCTATAGTAATCATTTGAAAAGTTTGCTTGTTCATTCTGCTTTACAGTTCCCTGATCATACTGCTGACTGAAGTTCCCACCAGGTACAAAACTTTGCAGCCCAACAAGCCCATTAACCTCACCATTACTTTGACTTGCTTTGTCATATGATGGAACCGTCCCCAAAGAATTAAAAGCTTTCTGCTGATCCATGTGGTTGTTCATGGGAAAGTCCGAACCATATAATTTCTCTAATTGCTGGTTTCCACCAAAATTTGAAACAGTATCTATCTTAGCAGTGGTCTGAGGTTGCCACATATTCAAGCTCTGCCGATTGTAGCTTCCATAAGACTCGTCCCAGCTTCCATGTTGGCCTTGGCTATTATACCCTTGTGAAACATACTTGTCAGCTTGGCCATACTCAGCATATGAGCTACTACTATTTTGCAAATACGGATCACTAAATGCAAATCCATTTTGATTCTGTTGACCATTGGTTTGAACAGTTGTTGATTCCGCTGATGATGAGTAACTTTCCAGAGAGCACCATTCCCCTACCATTGTGTCGTAATACCAACCAGGATATTGTGGGTCAAAAACCATGTGTTCTGGGTAACCATTATTATTCCCTTGGGAAATCTGATTCCAGCTAGACACACTCTTGGTTGTACTAGTCTCAGCCACAGTTCTCGCAACAGACTGTGAAGTCTGCTGCAAATAATTAACCTCTGTTTTCCCATCGGAGGCAGGAGCTGACGCCCATTCACCCCCCAAGGCACCATCAACAATGCCTTGCATGCTTGTCGTAGCATCAAAAGCATCCACTTGATACCACTGCCCAGTGTTTGGGTCGTGCTTCCATCCAGGGTACATGTTTTCCCAATACTGACTGCTATTCAGGTCCTGCTCATTCACACTCTCCACCAATCCTGCATAAACTTGTGCGCCATCTTGGTATTGCTGGTAACTGAATGAATTGTCCAATCCTCCACCATCCACATTCTCTAAATTACCAACATTTTCAGCTTTTTTCACAGATAAATCCTCTGAAATGCCTCCAAAATCATTAAAGAAATCAGAGGATGAACCAAACCCATCAATCCCATTCTCTGCAGAATCTGCATAAAATGAGCCCCAGCCCACTTCCTTAACCCCTGATATCATGGATTCACTACTTTGACCAACTACAGCCTCAGGCACAACCGCAGATCCAATCCCATCATTATTAGACTCAACCAACTCATCTGACAAGCCCAGTGAATTCACTGCCTCCAACGCATTACTTTCTTCAACCTTCACGTCGTCCAATCCTGCAGCAGCAGTAGCATCCACCGAATTGATTTCAACCTCCCCTTCGAATCCACCTTTTGCATCCTCAATACTGAGATTGGCAAAAGCTTTCGCGTCATCAGAATCGCTTCCCTCAGTGAACTTAGGGCCTGAATCCGAATTAGTGGGTCTAAAATCATCATCATCAACTAACTTATCAAAGAAAGCCTCATCCGTCTGATCCTCCATCACATTACATGGAGGACTCGTAGCCATCTAAGAAACCGATTATCTAACCCTAACGATCTACAAAAAATTTCAAGGCCAATTTAACCCTCCAGTTTTCCCGAAATGAGCTGTGATGCAATGAGACCTCGAGATCCAAATACTAATACGATACAAAGGGAAAAAAATCAGAGAGATCCGGAAGTTAGGAGATCTCTCTGTAATTAGAGAGGCGTAACTTAAGATCAAATGATAATAAAAATATATATTCAGGAATTTGGGGGCTGAATTGACCGCATCGGATTAAGAGAAATGAAAAGGATAGAAGTTAACTTACAGATCGAATTAGGGATCTGAAGAGAGAATCGAGAGCCAGAGCGAGAAAGCGTTCGATTTGGCACCAACTAGTTTCGTCTATTTTTTCCTTTCCTTTTTTAATTCGTTTTTTTTATTTGCAAAAATAAAGAAAAAATTGCGTAGGTGGGGGTGGGGGTGCTTTCGTTTTACCGCGCGCGTGTGTATGGGCGGGTGTGTATATCATCGCTCTCAATACCGTGTCGGTTCTCGCTTTATTTTTTAAATCAGAAAGAAATATTTTAGTTTTGAAAAATTTCAGTACGTATTTTAGAGTTATATATATATATATATATTAAATTTAAAAATAAAATTATTTAAAATCATGTAATTTAATTTAAAAAACACAATAAAATAATTTTTCTAAATAAAATTATAATTTTATATAATATTGTGAGAATATCTTCATCAATCTCACGATATCATTATATTATCTGATTACTCTGAAATTTTAATATAATATATATAAATATATCAAGAGATTCTCGTGAAAATTTATCTTAATCTAATGTTCGAATTAAAAGATATGATTGATATTGTAAAATTATTTATTATTTTAAAAAAACACTATATAACCAAAATGGAACAATCGAAATAAAACCTGTATATTTTAACTGATTTTTAACTGAAAAATCTAAAATATACTAAAATTTAAATTGAGATAAAAATAATATTATTTTATATTATTTAATTAGTATAAAATATTTCAGTCATTTCAATAAAACTAAACAAAATTGAAAACTATGATGTATATACGGTGGGCGGGTGGGTGGGTGGTAAGGGAACTAAGGCCCCGTTTGTTTGCTGGAAAGTGGTTTCCTTTTGGAAAGTGAATTCCTGGAAAGTGAATTCCTGGCAAATGAATTCCGATGTTTGGCAGTATTATGGAAAATGAACTGGAAAACACTTTCCAGTGTTTGTTTGTGTTATGGAAAATGAACTGGAAAATAATTTATTAATAAATTATTTTTTTTTTCAAGTTTATCTAATATATATAAAATATTTAATATAAAATATTTAATCATTTAAAATAAAAAAAAAATGAAATGGACCATAAATGCTCTGTTGCAGTGTTTTTTTCCATATCCTGAAAACATGTCCCTCCATGATGATCCTGTTTACCATCCTTTTCTTGATTGGACCATGAAGAAGGCCCTCGAGGAAACCTAGTGTCAAGGCCATTTAAAGTTCGAAACTTGTTAAAGGAAATAGTACTATCATCCATGAACCTCTCTCCACCATAAAAATCATCTCTCTTCCAGTGAAAATAAATATTCTCATCTGTTCTCGATTGCCGTGACATACCTTTTATCAATTCCGGAAAGTGTTTTCCTTTTAACAAGGAAAGTAAAACACTTTCCTAAAATTAAGAGTAATTAAGAGTTTGACCGGAAACTTAAGGAAATCATTTTCCTTTGACCATCTTTTCCAATATTTGCCAAATATTGGAAAATAAGGAAACTGAATTCCTGGAATTCAGTTTCCTTGAAACAAACATGGCCTAAAAGCATAGTTAAATTATTTTTTATCACCTCATATAGACAAATCATTAGCATTTATTATAAATTTTTTTCAGGAGGAGCAAGATTCAAAAACAAATAATTAAAGTGAAAAGGCATCGCGGTTGTGTTCGAACTTCTGGGGAAAAAAATTCATTTTAATTTGGCAAGATCTATTATTATCTTATAGTTTTAAAAGGATAAATTGGTTAGTAATAGTGGTGTTTAAGTATACAGGTTAGACGGGAGTGTCTTTGAAAAGTGTTTTTGGATAATTTTTTTTATAATAATATTAAAAATGATATTTGTTTTTAGTTTTTTATAAATTAATTTTGATGTCATCATATGAAAATGATCTAAAATCATCCAAAAAAATTAATTTAATATAAAAAATAAAAATTATTTTTTAAAAATATATTTTTGAAACATGCTGCCATACAAAACATTATCAAATATCTTAAACAAAACTTCAAAGATGAATAGAAATTATTATTTTTTGCTATACTATTGAAAGTTAATTACCATAATTAAAAAATAAAAACAAGAAGAAGAAGAAGAAGAAAAATCCTGCAAATCAAACTTTTTATTTGTGCTCTTTAAGCTGGGACAACATGACTTCTCAGATGACTAAATTAAACTTTTTAAGACTTTCAAAGACTAAAATAAATAGGGCACGTATCTTTAATCTAGTCACAATAATCACCACAGGTTTCATGGTGCTCAGTCACATCCTATACTTTATTGTAGCTGGGTACTATTAATTAATATTAATTAATATGCCACGTCACCATCTTATCCCAGCCTACAGCCCCGTAAAATTAAGGCCCCGTTTGTTTGCTGGAAAGTGATTTCCTTTTGGAAAGTGAATTTCGGGGAAAATGAATTCCTGGAAAGTGAATTCCGATGTTTGGCAGTGTTATGGAAAATAAACTGGAAAACACTTTCCAGTGTCTGTTTATGTTATGGAAAATGATCTGGAAAATAATTTATTAATAAATTAATTTTTTTTCAAGTTTATTAAAATAATGAGGAACAAATCTTACAGATTAAAAAGTTGAATGAGAATGAAATTGAAAAAAAATATAATTTCATAAATTATCTCAAATAAAATAAATAATAATCAAAATAATAGAGATCAAATCTAATTTTTTTTAAAAAAAAAATAAAAGGTGAATAAATTAAAATAATAATAATTAACATTTCATAAATTATTTCAAATAAAATAAGTAACAATAAAAAAAAATGAGGACCAAATTTGATAGATAAAAAAATTCAATAAAAAAATGATAAGAAAAAAGCAAATAGCAATTATAAAAATAAGAACCAAAATTAATATAAAAATTAAATTTTAAGAGATGGAATTGAAAAATAAATATTCAAAACAAATTATATATAGCAATCAAAAGTTTGAGAATCAAATTTGATATAATCAGCAAATAATGACATTTCTAAATTTTTCACAACTTCTGGAAAGTGTTTTCCGCCCAAATTTTCCGGAAAACACTTTCCTGAAAACCAAGCCAAATTCTTCTTTGACTGGAAAGTGTTTTCCGTTGACCGGAAAGTGTTTTCCGTTGACCAACTTTCCAGAAAACAAACAAACACAGGAAAGTTTGGAAAGTGGTTTCCCGGAAAGTGAATTCCGGGAAACAAACGGGGCCTAAAACATTTTATTACCCTTTCTCTTTGTTTTTCCGTCGGATCAGTGTTTGTCTGTTTATGAAAATTATTTATGAAAAAAAAATATTTTAATTTTTTTTAATATTTTTAAATATTTTAATATATGGATATTAAAAATAATTTTTTAAAAAATAAAAAAAAATATTATTTTTATATTATTATAAATAAAAAAATATTTTAAAAAACAACTACAAAATACACTGAGTCACTCTCCTTAATTATTGCTTTCGGTGATCTTTCATTTCCACAGTCAAAGCTTCAAGGACAAGTGTAGACGGATTGCGTTTAATATTTATTTGGATGTATACTAGGTTGCGAATTTATTTTATTTTTTCACTTTATTATTTTATATTTATAGAAGGACATTCGTGGATGGGAGATAAGCACCTTATCTGAAAATATCTTTTAATCTCTGTTTCATTGCACCAAAGGTTCGAGGTGATCTCTTCTTGGTAAGGGCGTTGTTTTTACTAATCCCAAAGTATTAGTGAAGAATCTACATCGCATATAGATTCACTAGCTAAGTGCCCCCGCGCGTTGCCGCGGGGTACACAATATTTTTTTAAATGTAAAAAATATTAATTATATATATTTTTAAATTGTATTATAAATTTAGTTAAAATAAATTTGTCCAGAAATTCATCCTCACATTATTGTTATTATTATTGTTATAAGAGTTAAAATTATTATCAACATTACTGTTAAAATAATAACAAAAATTAAATTGACTTGAAAAATCATTAGAAAAAACAAATATTTTTATAAGTAAACAATAAAAAATTAATAATTAATAAAAAATTAATAATTAATAATTAATAAAAATTAATCATTATTATTGTGTAAATGGTAAAATAATAAAAATTATCTAATCCAAAGAGCAAATTAAAATAATAAAAAAGAAAAAAGAAATAAAGGAAAAAAGCGAATAATATTTATTATTCATATTATTATAAAGACAATAAAAATCAGTAAATTATATTGAGAGAAAGAAATATTAAAAAAATAGGAAGCGCGAAAAAGCATTAAAATATTATTATTATTATAATTCATCATAATAATAATAATAACAATATGAAAGAGTATATAAACAATAAAACATTAATAAAAAAATCAAAATCAAAATCAACATTGTTATTACTATCAAAAGAATAGATATTATAAAATTACCTCGATGAAAAAAAACTTAAAAAACATTAATAGAAAAGTAAGCAAGAGAAATAATTAAATTATTATTATTATTAAATAATAATTAATTAAATTACCACTACTATATTATTATTATTATTATTATTCTAGAATTAAAGAATTCATTGAATAATAACAGGGATCATTATAGAAATAATACGAAATCAAGGGATGAAAAAAAAAATTTAAAAGTATAAGGGCCAAATATTAATTATGTTAGATTTTTTTATTATAACATAATGTTAGACAAAATAATAAATTTGTATAGAATTTTTTAATTATAAATTTGTATAAAATAATAAATAGTTTTATCCATAAAAAGATGAATATATAAATTGAAAATATATCCTTATGTTATTATCATTATCATTATTATGACAGTTAAAATTATTATTAATATTACTGTCAAAATAATCTCAATAATTAAATTATCCTGGAAAATAAGAAAAAAAAGCAAAAGATTTAAGTATAAATAAGAAAAAAAAACATAAACACTAAAATTATCATGATCATTGCATAAATAGTCAAATAATAAAAATCATCTAAAAGTAATAAAAAACCAATAGCTGAAATTATTATTACTATTGCGTAAATAGTAAAATCATAAAAATCATTTAATCCAAAAAACAAATTAAAATAACAGGAAAAAAAATAAATAAAGAAAAAAAGAAGCAATATTAATTTCAAAATGATTATCAATTTAAATTTAAATTTCAGGATTTAACCGATTTAAATAAAATCAAAAGAAAAAAAAAACTATAAAAAAACTAAAAGTATAGATGTATAAATATGAATAAAAAAATATACATTGTCTAAGAATTTATAAAAACAAACTAAATGAATTAATATAAAAAAACCATGCAATAATCAAATAAAAAAAATAGTTCTATCAACAAAAAGATTAATACATAAATTGAAAATCTATCCTCATGTTATTATCATAATCACTACTATAACAGTTAAAATTATTGTCAATATTATTGTCAGAACAATTTAAATAATTAAATTGTCTTGAAAAATCATTGAAAAAAGGAAAAGATTTTTGTATGAAAAAGGAAAAAAATACAACAACTAAAATTATCATGATTACTGCATAAATAGTCAAATCATAAAAATCATCTAATCCAAAGAAAAAGAAGAAGAAGCAAAAAAAAAAAAAAGAAAAAAGAAAAAAATAAAAAAATAAAACTAAAGGAAAAAAAGAAGCAATATTAAATTTAAAATGACTATCAATTTAAATTCAAATTTTAGGATTTAACTGATTTAAATAAAATTAAAAGAAAAAAAACTATAAAAAAGCTAAAAGTATAGATGTATAAATATGAATAAAAAAATATACATTGTCTAAGAATTTATAAAAACAAACTAAATGAATTAATATAAAAAAACCATGCAATAATCAAATAAAAAAAATAGTTCTATAACAGTTAAAATTATTGTCCACATGACTGTCAGAACAATTTAGATAATTAAATTGTCTTGACTGGCTTGCCCCTGGACTCGCCGATATTTACGAAAAAACCAGGATGGAAAAGACGGCGGTAACCCTGGTTACTGTGCGTTATTTTGTCTTTATTTGGGGTTTTTTTCGTCTGTGCACTGTGCATATAAAGAGGAAAAACCGGTGATGCCCCTGGTTCCTGTGCACTATTTTGTCTCTTTAGGGGGGCCTTTTCGTTAATACACTGTTAAAATCGGGGAGAAAAAAAAAGACTGACGAACTCGCACGACGCACGGATAAAATATGTCCAGTGAACAGTGAAATGTGTCTTGGCACACAGTGATTTTATGCACAGGAAAAGAGGTACGCCGTTTATATTATAGGTAATACACACACACACACACACACACACACACACACATATGATTAAATAAAATCATACATACATATATTGCCCGCGCGTTGCCGCGGGTATTTTTGTGTATATAATTTAACATAATTAAATCAAAAACAATAAATTTATATGATATAATTAAGAAAAATTATAGATTATGAGATAAAATGTAGCAATTTTTAAGTAGAGTTTGTTGCGCAAGCATAAATAACATTTTTTAGAATAACAACAAAATAATTATTAAATTATCCTGGAAAAAAAAAGCTCAAAAACATTAACAAAAGAATAAATAAGAGAAACAATTAAATTATTATTATTAATGTTGTTATTATTATTATTATTATTATCATTATTATATTAATAATGAAAGAAACAAAAATAAATGAAAGACTCAAAATATCCTAGAAACTTTAACAAAAGATTAAAAAAAACAAACTATTATTGCTATTACTGTCAAAAAAAATTATAAAATTATCCGGAGGGCAAAAAAAAATTAAAAAAAAGAGCAAGCAAGAAAAACAATTATTATTATTATTATTATTATTATTATTATTATTATTATTATTATGTTAATAATGAAAGAAACAAAAAGTAAATCAAAGACTAAAAATATGCAATAAACTTTAACAAAAGATAAAAAAAAACAATTATTATTACTATTACCGGCAAAACAAAAAATATTATCAAATTATCGGGAGAAAGGAAAAAAACACAGAAGAGTAAGAAAAAAAATTAAATTATTATTATTATTATTATTACTATTATTATTATTATTATTATTATTATTGTATTAAAAACACTTATATATATATGGACAAAAGTAGGGATTATTCTAGAAATAAAAACAAATTAAAAGTATAAAGACTGAAATGAAAATCAAATATAAAGGGCTTAAATTAAAAAATTAAAAGTCAAAGGGCTGAAATGCAAATTATATTTATTCTCAATTGAAATCAGAGGACAAAATTGCAAAAATCGGAACTTCTGTACCGAATTAATTGAGTTTTATACAGCCAATCCGGAAATTGAAAGTAGGAGGACCTAAGTTAACTTTTGACATTCAATTAATTAAAATCGGAGGACTCAATCGAACTAAATCAAAACTTATATAACAGAAATTAGGACCACATACAAAATTAAACATTTAGGGACCGAAGTGAAAAGTAACACAACTTGGGGGACTCTCCTGCACATTTACGTGCAGGAGAGAGAGAAACGTGGCCGGAGGTTTCAACCGGCCTCCTCCGCGTCCACATACATTTTTAGGTTAAACGCGCCACCCCGCGGGAGGAAGCCCACGCGGCGGCGCATCGTTTTGAGTGGCGGTAGAGAATTTTCGACCACCTTAGGACGCCGCACGCGCCTCCGAAACAGGGCGTGAGGCGAAAAACCGTCCGGCGCGTGTGTTTCACGCCCTGACAGACACCGAATATTAAATTGAAAAAGTATGGTCAATTATCGTCCTGTCCCTGTACCTAAGGCTGTGTTTTTGTCTTATTAGGGGCTGAAAGCGTCTTTAGCCATTTCAGAAAATAATTAAAAAATCAAAAGTTGCGGCGGACCGGACCGGTCCGGCCGCGCGCAATTACGCCGGTGCCCCCCAGCCGGAAACCTTATTTTGTCTTATTACCAGGGATGAAAGCGTCAATGCACTGTTCACGGCTGAATATTTTTAAAAAAAAAGGACGGGAAAAGAAAAAATCAAAAATAGCCCCGTTCACAGCCCCACTTTGCCGCGCGACCGAGGGCCAAAATCGCCCCTACACTGCTCGAATCCACAGTGATCTGTGAGAGGGAGCACAGTGAAAACGCCACAACGTTTAGATGTTTTGTAATGAGCTCCTTCCCACAGCCAAATAAGTAATTAGTTGAAAAATAAATAAATAAATAAATAAATAAATGGAGCTTATTTAATTGGCTATTATTTTCTAACTGGATTTGATCGATTTGTACGGATTTGAAATAAGATTAGTTAATATATCTTATGGTTTGGAAGAGAGGTTAAAGTTATTTTTTAAAGTAATTTTTATTTAAAAATATATTAAAATAATATTTTTTTATTTTTTAAAATTAATTTTGACATTAACCCATGAAAATTATCTAAAAATATAAAAATATTTTTTTAAACACGCTTTTAAAACATAATATTAAACATCCTTTGAATTCAGCCCTTCATTCAAGATAATTAAGAATTTGGGAAATATTTTTTTATTTTTTTACCAATTTATTAAAATATAAGTATATCTATTTTTTTATATATATATGGTTGGTGTCTTTTCAACCTACTTTTGTTAAATGTATGATGATCATTTAAATTTGATTATATTTATTTAACGAGTACAATATTTTTTTTTTTAATTTCATGTATATTGTATACACACACACACAAAACATATATTAAATCTGAAATAGAATACGGATACGCTTCGGTATGTAGATATTTCGTTTTAATAAATAAAAAATCGGGAGTGATAGCTATGGCATGTGTAGTTTTTGTCACGATTTTAAAACTAAACGGGAAGTGAAAACCATTGACGCGTGAAATATTCCTGGGTTTTCCGCCGAATTTCATATCAAGACCCAACAGTCAGAAAGGATCCAAAAGTAAGTTAGGTGAAGCACTTGCATTCAACTAATTGTGAGTTGATCAGCATCTAAGGACAACGACTTTTTTTTAGATTATAATTGATGTCTGACCAGTTTTTGTATATCTTAACTAGTTCTACGAATCAAAAATTAACAGTCCTGTAAAATATAAATCTCCAGTTGTTATCAAGGATTATTTTTCTTTTTATTAGATTAACGTTGGTATTTGATCAGTTTTTATGTATCTTGACTAATTTTATGGACCCTGAAATTAATAGCAGTGTAAATTTCTAGTAGTCATTAAAGATTTTTTTTTTTATATATTAACGTTGATGTTTGGTCAATTTTTATGCATATTCACTAGTTTTACAAATTCTAAAATTAATAACTGTATAAATCTCTAGTAGCCATCGTGTAAATTTATTTCAAGCTGTGGTTCAATATGATTTGATTTATTTTTATTCCAAATTAGTAAAACGAAAATTACCAATGTTGGTCTGTGCCCTAATTTTCTAGATTATGATGAACAAGGAAGATACTGTAATTTATATTAAGCCAAATGAGATTTTTTATTATTATTATGATTACAATCAAAACATATCTAACAATAAGAACATCAAATCATAAATTCCAGATCCAATAATACAATATAATTTTCAAGTTTGAATTAGATATATAACAAAGTCAAAATAAAACACAAGATAGTCAAAACGAGCGCTAATAGCCTTCAGAATTTTGTAAGCTTTTCGAGGAGAGTGAGGGATGAAGGTTAGTGTCCTTTTCAAAACCACAAAGAGTGGAGAGAAAGAGGCGAGGGGTGGGGTGGGGTGGGGTGGGGGTAACTGGTTTATAAATTTAAGGACGAGGTTTCATATCATTTTTTATATTTGGTTTGAGTTTTAAAATGAACTGGTTTAGCCCGATTTTTAGTTTTAAAACTGAACTCGAGATATTTAGCATTGTATTTTAAAAATAAATTAAAAATATATATTTTAGGGTTGATGTTAAAAATAATTTTTAAAATATATATAAAAAATATTTTTTTGATGCATTTCTAAATGAAAAATATTTTTAAAAAATAATGTTAACCATGTTCTTAAAGAGTTATTTTAGCCCTTTTAATTTTTTTACAGTTAAGTTTTTTTTTTGGTTATTCTGTATTGTTTTATCTCACCTCTAGTTTTAACGTTTTTTGGAATGCTTTAAATGAGAAATCAAGCTTTAGCTTAATTGTAGGTGAAGAAATGGGGTAAAGGTTGCTTTTGAAAATATTTTTTATTTATAAATATATTAAAATTATATTTTAAAAAAAATATTTCTAATATCAATATATTAAAATAAAAATAATTTAAAAATATTAAAAAAATTAATTAAAAAAAAACTTTCAAAAACATTTTCGGAACACAATCTAAAACGTTCGTAAGTTGGTGGTGGTTATAAGCTAAAATAACAGCTACTCGATTGATGGAGGAAGTTGAAGTTAGGTCATGCATAAGCCGGGTTTAATGGTGGTACAAAATTTGTAACTTTAAAGAGCTATCTTATATAGTAAACAAGACTATATTATTATTTACGCTGCGTTGAAGGTCATATTATAATTTATTAATGTAAAATAATATATGTAGATGTTGCCAATGTCTCCCTAGTAGAAAACAAATCTAGATCGAATGGGTTTGACCTAATATGATCTTATCATTCGATAAATTTACAAGATAACCTAAATAGCAGAAAAAAAATATAATTTAACTAAATAAATTCAAGACAACATCATTTTTTCCTTTAATATTGAGATGATACAATACTGGATTCACTCGAGTCAATTTGGACTCACATGTCACATTTATAATCTAGATCATGAGATTTCATATTTATAATCTGAATCATGAGATTGTAGTAATCTCATATAAAGCAAATCAAATAAACTATAAAGTTTATTCTCAAACAACCTTACTTCGAATGATGAAATTGAAGAAAAAAATACATGAAAAAGTCATCAAATTAACTAGGGCTAACCTGTAGCTCGGGTCATAAAAATGAGATAATTTCATAAAAAATAAATAGAAAAAACAATTCGATTAAACTCCAATTAAATTGTCAAACTCGCGGCTGGATCATGTGATTGAGATAACTCTATAAAAAATCAAAACAAATAATAAAATTCAATCTTCATTTAACTTATTTTTTAAGGATAAAATAAAAAAATCTAAAAATTAATAATAAAGTAGCTTGAGTCCACTAAAATTAATTTGCAAAATTGATAATTTGAGTTATGAGATTAGAATAATTTTCTAAAAATTTAACCAAAATAACTCATGAAACTAAACTTATAATAAGTTTAATGCTAAATGATAAAACTAGAAAAGATATTAATTAAAAAACCTCAAGTCATCCAGATTATCTTTAATAAACTAATTATTAAATAATGAATTTAGAATAAAAAAACAAATATAAAAAATCTCGTCATAAAAACCAAAAGCACCATATTTTATTTGTAATTTGTCATATAATTTCATTTTTTAAATTCCACCATCAAATTAATATCAGAGTTGCGTTATTAATGAAAATTTAGTTTCAGTTGCCACGCCTATGGATTCAAGAGCAGTCGAGAAAAAGAAAAGGAAAAACAATAAAAAAAAAAGTCACTTATTATCGAATATACTAAAAGAACTTTGGAATTGTTACTGTAGTATATGTGTGTTTTTACTATAAATTACAATAGCATTGTTCAATTTTCAAGTCAGGTCGGGTCGTTTAGTTTGCCGGATTACTGGTTTTTTTTAATTTTGCACAGTAAAATAACAATTTATACCTAGAAAAAGACAAAAAAAAAAAAAGAGCTTACGGAAGGAGAAGCTTCGTGGTAATTGCACATTCTCAGTCCGTTCTAGTCAGCCGTACTTTTTTATTTTTTATATTTGTTGAAAATAGTTAAATACAAATAGCCTTTAATAAGATAAAATTGATGACTTAGGAACAAGGTAGACCAATAATTGACCATAATTTTTTATTAGTTTTTTTTTGAAATATTTTCTGTGCGTGTGAAACACGCGACCAATAGTATTTCACCTCACGCTCTGTTAAGGTAGGGCACGAGGGTTTCTCTATTAGATGAAAATGGTCTACCAGCCTCTCCGTCGACGCGCCTCCAAGTGGTCTTTCTCCTGATGCAGCGTGTTTTGTTAACCGGTGGTCGTGGACACATTGATGGCTAGTTAAAGATGTTTTCACCGTTTCTCTCTCTCTAGCACGCAAAAGTGCAAGAGAGGCCCCTAGTTGTGTTGCTTTTTCACTCCAGTCCCTGTACTTTTAATTTTGTGTATGATCCTGATTTCTTTTATATAAGTTTTGATTTAGTTTGATTAAGTCCTTCGATTGAAATTAATTAAATGTTAATGTTTTATTTCGGTCATCATTCTTTTAATTTCCGGATTGGGTTAAAATAGCTTAATATATTCAGCATAGAAGTTTCAATTTTATCGTTTGATTGAAATTGATAATATATTTGATTTTCATTTTGACCCTTATACTTTTATTTTTTTTACTTTAATCCCTTTATTTTTTTTATATTTATAGAATAATCACTACTTTTGTCCATGTATATATAAGTGTGTTATTAGCATTGATTTTTAATTTTTGTTATTTTCTTATTTCTTAAGGTGATATTGAATTGAAAAAAATTAGCTCTTAACTTTTATTTTGTATCTAACTATGTATGATTATTTGAAAATTGATATTTCTATTTTTTCTCTATTTTTCTCTCTTTTTAGTTTTTTATTGTTTTATTATTATTGTTTTTAGGTCAAATGAATTTTTTTACCTAATAATTTTTATTTATTTTTTTGTTTGATTTTTTGTCAAAGTTTTTAGGATTTTTTTAGTCTTTCATTTATTTTTGTTTTTTTCATTATTAACACAATAACAACAACAACAACAACAACAACAACAATAAAATAATAATAATAATAATAATAATAATAATAATAATAATAATAATAATTTTAGCTATTTTTCTTGCTTACTCTTTTGCTGATATTTTTGAGTTTTTTTTTCTCATGATAACTTGATACTTTTTATTGTTTTGACAATAATAGCAATGATAATTTTAAATGTTAAGACTTTGATGTTACTGTTTTTATAATAGGATGTGATGATCTTTTATTATATTAAATTTTGCATATATAGATATTATATTTTAATTTTGGACTAGCAAATTCTATTAATTTATTTAATCCCAATAATTATAAAAATTATTTACTCAGTCCATAACGTAATGCAACCGATTTTTTTAATTTTCAAATCAAAAGATTTTTTTTCAGGCAATAATTTTTATTTTTGTTTGATCATTTATTTTATTTTTTATTGGTTTTTTTTCATTATTTTCAAATCAAATGAATTTTTTTTACCTAATAATTTTTATTTATTTTTTATTTAATCTTTTATTAAAGTTATTAGGATTTTTTTAGTCTTTCATTTATTTAGTTTTTCATTGTTATTAATATAATAATTGTAGTGACGACGATTTTTGTTTTACGCGCTTCACGCCCCGCCATCTCTCTCTAAAGAGACAACAGCGCACTGTAAAAATTAGGTGTGCTTTATAGTCATAAAATTATGACTATAATTATTAGGAGTCGCCACCTAATATTAAGGTTACTAGGAACCTATTGGTCTGCGAGAGTTTGGGTAAGGAGACTTGTTATGCAAGGGGAAGACGCGTTACCCCCAGTGCACCTTACCTAAGGTAAGCTGCATTGTTGTTTGATTTTTTTTTTCTACGTTTATTTTTTACTACATTAAAAAATATTTTTATTTTGTCTGTGGGTATACTTTACGATGTAATTTTACATCGCAGTTAGAAAATCTTTTTGTTATCTACGGATGTACTTTATAATGTAAATTTACACCGTAGTTAAAATCTTTTTTTTATCCATTGATGTATTTTACAATGTAAATTTGCATTCTAATAGATAGAGCAAAAATAAATTTAATTATTTTTTATATTTTGGCCAAATTTCAATGGATAATCATAAACTGGTTACGATACCCAATTTTCATTTAAAAATATGAAAAAGATGTAATATATATTTTTTATGAAAAATATGATGAGAAAAAAACTTTAAAATTTATCCGTGTGCATGAAAACAACACATTTTATATTTTTTGAAATTTTTGTAGCATAGTAAAAAAATAATACATAAAAATATTTTTTATGTCAATTTGTATTTTTTATTTTTTTTCATTTTTTGTATTTTGGGGCGGGTGGGGTTGGGCTGTCAGACCAAGTGGGCTGACAACCTGCCCTAATTGGGTTGGGCTTCCAGTCTAGACGGGCTGGAAGCCCAGTGGGTTTTGGATTGGCTTCCAGTCCTTACGGGCTGAAAGCCCAATTTATTGTGGACTGGGTGACAGTCCAGCCCTGGTGGGTCGAACTGATGGCCCATCATTCTACATGTTTGGTGCCTTGCCCACTCCACTTAAACCGGCTTGCATGAACAGCGGGACGTGAATTACGTCTCACTGCATGCAGGGACGGGAGGTAGAGACGGTGAATAGTGTCAATTTTCGAGTGTGATGAAAGGTGCACCTGTTAGTACCTTTGGGTAGAGGAGATCGAGATGGTTGTCCTAGTGGTGGTGGCATCAGCAACAGTAGTCTGTGGGGGCTGAAGGAAGCTCTTAAAGCCGCTGGGCCTTACGTTGCAGCTACTACAACCACCTCTTTTGCGTCGCTAGAGAGTGAGGCTGAGTTGCTGGCATCGTGGGGGAGATTATCGTGGTGATAAGGGTGGTAATGGGTGGTTGAATGGCCTCCAACGGTGGAGAGAGAGAGCTGCACGGGGCTGTTTTTAGAGGGAGAAAGCTTGTTAACTGAGATAGAAGGAGATAGAGAACTAGTTGACGAGGGAGGTCAAGGATGATGGTTTGATTTTGCTTGTTTCTGTTGCTGAGAGTCTCTATAAATTCTCTCGGAACTTCCCTTTCTTCATCCTGTTTTTTCAGTGTTTTCGCCAGAAATTTCATTCTATTTCTCCCTCTCGTTTACCAGTGTTTTGCCAATCTTTTCCTCTGGTTCCCCTCTGTTTTTCCCAGTTTTCTTCTGTGTTCTCTCCAATTTTCTCCCCCCCCCCTCGTCTGCATATACATGCACGCTATTTATAGCAAGAGATGGCAACCTTTCAGCTGCCCATTGCGTGCAGCGATGGGTTGCCGCCTGTGCTCGCAAGTGGCGTGCCTGCACTGTTTAGGTGACTAAACAGTGCAGTCATGTCTGTAATGATTGTGGGGATTTAAAAAAATCAATTTTATCCCTCAACTTTTAATTGGTTCAATCGCACCCTCCAATTGGCTTTAAACTTTTAATTTTGTGCGATTGTATCCTCGTCAGAATTTCGAGAGCAACCTTAGCTTTGTGTGCCTTTTTTATTTTGGTCATTGGTTTCTAATTTGTGCTATTTAACCCCCAATCACCTATTAGACTCTCAATTCATTCAATTTGGCCCCCAATTTCGCATAATTGGCTTGGAAAAAATCAAATCGGTCTTCGAAAATTCCAATCTCATCAAATGAATCTGAATTAAATTCAAGAACTTGATTTCTCATTGATTAAGCCCTTAATAAAATTAATTTAGCCAATTTAAAATATAATCAAATCCTTACACTTAATTAAATCTTTCGATGGGACCCTAAATTAATTTTCAAACATAATTACACTTTTAAATCGGTCAACGATTAAATCAAACTAACCCATAAAATATAATTATATCTTTCAACTTAATTTTTACGCAGATTTATCCGATAATACATTACTTTAACCTTAAATCTGTGATTTCCTTCATTTTGGGCACAAAAAAGGTACGATCGAGCTCTCGAAAACATCCAAAATTTCACCTTGATTTTTCTTTCAACGCCGACCTCTTTTATTTTATTTTTGATATTTTTTGGTATATTTTGGGGAGTAACCCAAAAATTGGGTTATGACAATAATAATAATAATAATAAGAAGAAGAAGAAGAAGATTGTTTTAGTTGTTTTTCTTACTTCCTTTTTTATTAATATTTTTGAGATTTTTTCTCTCAGGATAATTTGATAATTTTAATTGTTTTGACAATAATAGCAATGATAATTTTAGATGTTAAGATTTCAATGTTTCTATTTTTATAATAGGGTGTGGTAATATGTTTTATTATATTAAATTTTGCATATATAGATATTATATTTTAATTCTAGACCAGCAATTAATTTCTTTAATCCCAACAATTATAAAAATTACTTGCTTAACTCGCAACCTAGTACAATCAATTTTTTTAATTTTCAAATCAAATGGTTTTTTTTCAGGCAATAATTTTTTTTATTTGATCTTTTATTAATTTTTTTAAGCTTTTTTTAGTCTTTGATTTAATTTTTTTCCCCGTTATTAACGCAATAATAATATTAATATTAAGAACAATAATGATGATTTTAGTTTCTGTTCTTACTTGTTTTTTGTTATATTTTTTGTGTTTTTATCTTAGGTTAGTTTAATAATTTTTATTGTTTTAACAGTAATAGTGATGATAATTTTAGAAGTTAAGATTTCAGTGTTACTATTTTTATGTTAGAGTTTGTCGATCTATTTTATTAGATCAAACTTTACATGTTAAAATATTATATTTTAATCTCAATAATTCTAAAAATGATTTGCTCCGCCCATAACGTAATTCGGGCAATTAACTAATTATTTATAAGACAAAGAGGGCTTTACCATGCCTTGTAAGGCTATCTTTTTATTTGGACCTACTGTAGTGGACCTTTTGTTTGGTAATTGTGAACGCATCTCAATTGTTTATTTTTTCCGAGCATTCCAATGTAGATCTCAGTTTTTTTAAAAATATATATTTTTATATTATAGTTTTTATTTTTATTTTTAATATCAAAGATGAATTTTTTACATAAAAAAAACTATCAAAAATCCAATTATATTTTTATAAAATACCAAAACCATAATTTTTTAAAATGATTGTTATAAAGTTAAAAAAAAAAAAGTTTATTATAGGAGGCTAAGAGGAATTTGATCATATTATAAATTACTTTTTCAAACACACAAATGGTTAGGTTTATGTTTCGATTAATGAATTTACTCATTTAATTAAACACAATCCTAATCTCATTTAATTAAGTCAAGAGGAGTGTTGGAATCACTGGATTTGAGGCAATCATCAGAGCTTGCTGAGCTGGAAATGAAACAAACCTAAAAGTGTAATGAATCAGTAAAAGAGCTAAAACAACTCTAGGGCACTACACACACACACACACACACTCATCGTTACTGTGGACTTGCCATTTGCTACGGTGCTTCACGTACGTACGTGAGCCCTTTTTTTCATCCAGGAACAGTGTTATCACGCATTTGGCCCTCGAAAAGGATAAAAAAGGGCACCTGGTCTGATAGGTTCCATGGTCATTGCGCGTTTCTAGTCCAGTTTGCTGGAACAGTGTTATCACGCATTTATTCTTTTTTGCATCGGTTTACTATTGGCGCATCACTGAACGCGCCGTCCGTTTCTGCTCTCACGCGTGTTTCGGACGACGCGTGTGGCTTTCTCCAGCAACCAAAAATGCCCAATCGACATCTATAATGATATTTTGCCATGCTATCTTCCACATGGTTCGACACGTGTAGCTATATGGTGTCCAAAGACGAGTTAATAGTCGTTTGAATTTTCTTCTAATTTCTCTCTCCTGCCTGCACAAGCAGACGTCGACACAACTGTTTTGTGTCAAATTTAATTTCAGTCCCTGAACGTTCGATTTTGTTTTTCCTGACTCTTATTGCAATTATATAAGTTTTGATTTGTTTCAACTTCGTCATTCAATTGAAAGTAATTATGCAATGTAGTTTCAATTAGGTCCTAGTCTTTTAATTTTTCGGATTGCCTGGAATCCTTAATGTTGTTGGTATTAAAGTTTTGATTTGTTTCAGTTTCATCATTCCATGCAAATTTATGATAAATCCTTAATATTTTTGGTATCATAGTTTGATTTCTTTCAATTTTATCCCTCCATGTAAATGAATTATGTATTTCAGTTTCATTTCGGTCCTAATTATTTTAATTTCAGGCTTTGTTTTCGATTATTTAATTTCAATGTTTGGATTTATTTTAGTTTTATCCTTTAAATTAAATTTATTATATATGTGTTTTTTTTTAGTCCCTTATACTTTTAATCTTGACTTTTATCTTGGTTCATTTTTTTTATACATATTTCTTACATAATTCATATTTCTGTCTATGTTTATATATATATACTCTTAGTTTTTCTTTCTAATTTTTCTTTATTTCCAATGTTATTATATTTTTCTATTTATATCCAAATTTTAACGAAATAATATTTGTTATTATTTCTCTTTTTTTTATTCTTCTAGTTAAGTAATTTCTTTAAATATAATAATATTTATTTTCTGTTAATATTGTTAAGTATTAAATTTTGTAATTATTACAGCTAAAACATTCAAAATGATAATAATAATTATTTGCGAGCTTTATTTTTTTAAAATATATCAGACTAATTATATATTTTGGTATTTATTTAATATTAGAGTTTCAATATATATATATATATATATATTTGACTTAAGTTTTTTGAAAAAATAAAATTAATATCGTTGTTCTGAAATACTTTTAGTATAATAATATAAAATTAAAAAAAAATATATGGAATTTTTTATCCAACAATAATTATAGTCTCACCAATTTTTATTATTTCTATTGTTATTAAGGTTGTTTTTTTAATATTTATATTTTAATTTCTGTTCGTGATCATTTCAAAAATGATATTATTTTTTTTATTCTTCCATTCAAATAATTTTTTTTAAAATATAATAATAATTTTTATTTTTTTATTTATTTAGTTTTTTAATTGCTTTTCTGTTAATATTGTTAGGTCTTAAAATTTATTATTATTATAAATACGACATTCAAAATAATAATAATAATTATATATTTTGATATTTATTTAATATCAACACCTTCATATATATATATATATATATATATATATATATATATATATATATGACATATTTATTATTATTCTAAAATATTTTTAATATAATAATATGAGATAATTAATTTTTTATATAGAAAAAAAAAACAGATTTTATTAAAAGAGTTTTGGCAATAACAATATTTATTCATTTTTTGATGGGAAAAAATCCATTATTAATAGATTTTTTTAACTACAATTTTACTAATTAAATATAAAAATAATAAAATATAACAAACATGAAATCAATTAAATTTCTACGTAAATAAAAAAATACAGCGAAGAGCGCGGGCATCTCGCTCGTTTTGTCTATTTGGTGGCAGCAACGGACATTGTAGATGATAAGGTGAGTGCTTTATGTTTATGGATGTTTTCTCTTACCGAATCTCTGGGTCTGTCTTTTAACATACATTTTTGCTTGAGATGCGTATGCTTTATGGTCCCTTATTTACTAATTTGTCTTTAACATACAATTAGCTTGAAAGGTTTTTTTTGGTGGTAAATCCACTATTTCTGTTTTAAATTCTAATTGATTTATGTGTATATGATCCTGATAAGTTTGCATAGGTATATACACACAGTATTTTATGCGACCTCTATTTGGTAACTCCTGAGCCACTGCATGGCTTAATTTTGTGTAATGTCTGCTTCCCACCGCTGCTCAAACTCTTTAATTGTTCGCAATATCATCAAATGAAATGAGTCATGTATTCAAGGGGTGTGATGTAGTGGCAAAAAATTTAAAATTTATATATTAGATTTTAAATTTGAGTCAGGACATATATTTTTTATAAAAATCTGGAACAACCAGTGTTTTATTCACTCACCTAGTTCTATAAAATATATTTTTTAAATAGTATAATTTTTTCAAATCTAAAAAAAAACAAAGAAAAAAGAAGCGAGTCGGTAGCCGAAAATGGGTGTCAAAGTGGACTTTCTCTCTCTCCATCGATCCGACTTTAAAAAGAAGAGGAGGCCATCTAATTCAGCACCGAGTATCCGATGCAGTTATGAAACCCGGATCTACCTGGTGGATTAATCCAGGGTCGAGGGATTCGGGTCTTGATTGGTTTCAAATTATAACGGCCTGGGTTTGCAATTAACTTTGTTGTTAAACCTGGATGATTTACTAGGTTAACTTTAATTAATATTTAATTATATCTACACCCGCGTGCACTGTTTTTTAGCTTACTTGGTGTGGGATAACTATATACGGCTATATCTACATGAATTATTTTTTAATTTTTTGATGCAGAATAACCATATTATATTTTATATTTTTGTTATAGCCTATATCCATACGGATTGTATAATTACATCACACTTCAAAAAAAACTTTATAACTTATATTCATATACATTGTTTTAAAATATTTTCGAATGAGATATTTAAATCTTAGATATAATTTATTTATTTTTTATTTTTCCAAATTCATTCAAGTTAATCCGTGTAAACTGTAGCCTTGCCCTTTAACCAGGGTCAACCTCTGTAGTATCCACATCATATACTATTGATAGATATACAACCTCATCAAAAAGTATTCATTATATGTATATTTTAAATTTAAATTTGAAAGCACAAGCTCAATTCGTTTAAATCCAAATCTTACAATAACATTCAAGACAACTTGTTTCTTAAATATTTCGAAGTAATATAAGTTTAGTATTTTTTTTTTAATTTGGTTCAAATTTTTGACTGAATGTGATTTTTTATTTTATTTGAAATGATATTTTTAAAGTTGACTTGAAAAAGTAAAAGCTTGTCTAGCCTCTTAAGAGTTTTTTTTTCCCTGATAATAAATCTCTATTGTGCAAGGAAAAGCAATATAAGCATTTAATTATATATTTAAAACTCAATTCAAGGTTGATCCATAGCAAGATTGAGTCATAAATGAAGAGGATTAATTCAAAATGATTTGGGTTAACTCTAAAAAAAAATACAAATAATAATTTATCTATTTTAAATAAAAACAACTTTAATTTGACCAGAGATTTTTTTTTTACAAAAATAAAAAAATACTAGATTTTACTCAATTATTTAAATCACTAGGCAACTTAGATTTTCAACTAAGACAGTGTCTAAAAACATGTTCTAAGTGTTGTCTGGAAAAGATTTTGATGTTTTTTTTTAAATAATTTTCTTATAATATATCGATATCAAAAATAATTTTTTTTAAAAAAAATATGTGTATATATATATATATATATATATATTATTTTAATATATTTTCAAATAAAACCATCCCTTGTACCGATTCATCTATTTTCCTTGAACCAAACTTATACAAACCCTAAATCAACAAGGCAGCCATGGTTTTTATGTATATTTTTATTTTATTTTATGAAAAAACTATGCATTTATCGCTTAAGAAAAATTGCAATTTAATTGGTGGGACGGAGGGGCCCGCTGGAATTTTTCCGAGAAAAGGATGTACGGAAGGGTTGACCAAAAGGACTGCCACTTCATCTTCTTTGTATCCAGTTCAGGTATTTCACCTTTTGGTCCCAGTTTCACAAAGAGTGGCACAACTCTTGCTGACCAAATCTGCATTGTCAATTTACTTTCCTACCCTTATCCGACCCTGTAAATTGTAATGGCAGTGCAACCCATTTCCTTTCCTTGTATTCGCCTTCCCTTTTTTTATCTTCATCAACACTCACGTAATCCTTTGCTATTATATTTTAAAAATAATTAAAATAATTTATTTTTATTTTAAATTAAATATTTTTATTGTTTTTATATTATTTTTATGTGATGCTATCAAAAATTAAAAGGATATTATTTTGATATAATTCTAAAAAAAAATGTTAAAATTAATCTTAACCACGTTACCAAACTAATACTAAATTGGATCATTCATGTACTAGTTTCATGTAGGCGATGCGTGTTTTAAGAGGAAAAAAAGAGGCATTTATTGTTCCGAAAGCAACAATTTCCCTTATGATTTTAATCATTAAAGAGATTAGGAGCATGCCTTCTTTTCAGGATTCATATATATATATATATTCGATCTACTGCTTTTACCGTGAGCATGATAAAGATGTAGCAGCTATATAAAAGCTCATACAAAAATCAAAAAATGCAAAAAAAATGGAATAAATGTGGGGTCGACCTGTCTGAGAGATGGGGAAGAGTCACTGCTAGTGGCTAGTGCTACAGCCTATAAGCATTGAAAGTGCGAGCGAGGTAGATATTATTTCAAGAATTCTGCAATATAGTTATTCGTTCCAAGCCCAACCATACTCTATGGAAAGATCAAATAAAATATATTTAAATGTAATATTGATGAAGTGTTATTACACGCTATACAAAAGTAATCAAAGACATATCCAATCCTAAGAAAGAAAGAAAGGATTTCTTTTGACACGACATCAAGGCCGATCCACACAGTAGATTGTAAAAGAAGTAAACGAATCTTCAATTTCCCTTTTCTTTTGGTTAATTTAAGAAAGAAAAAAGACAAGGCAGTTCGATAAATTTAGGGCATTTTTGTTTTATGTTTTAAAAATATTTTGAGAATAATTAATTTTTTATGTATTTTAGATTATTTTAATATGTTTATATTAAAAAATACAGGTGTAAAGACAACTTCCCCCCCCTTAATTAAATTGTCCCTCTAGCCAGTTCCATTCTTTGGTATCTAAATAAAAAGCTATTTAACATATAGTATAATAAATCTGACCGATTCTTCGGTAAGAATAGGATGGCAACGCCACCTTCTCTTGCCCATATTATATATGCTGTTAATTTCAAGGCAGATAGTAGCAGTGTTTTTTATTCAGGAAATGAAGCCATTTGGATCTTTTCTCAAGTCGCATTCAATGATATCCATCGCATCCTGGAAGTCACAGCCCAAGGAAAATCACCCCCTGCTGCTAAGAGGTTGTTTTCGTCCTTGCCCATATCAACTGTTTCAAACAATGGATTCCATACAAACTCCTGCGGGAGAGAAGGGGAGGTGCCAGCCAATTCCCGACCACAGAGCCCGTGATAAGATAGAAAATCTGAGTATTCATTATGAAATGATGAAACTATAATAAAAATCATCACTCCGAATGTTTACAGGAACAGCTGGAAACTACAGTTCTAGATGCTAGAAGGGCATATTAACAAAATGGTAGCCCATTTGCAGAGATCACCGTGTTCCAGGTCCACAAGCAAATACCAAGAAATATGCTTTTATCAATGAAATCAACAAGAAATAGAGCACACAGCAACTTGTGGAGAGCTGCTTGCTTCACTTCAACACTCATACACGTGAACTTTTGAACAAATCACTCACCAAACCATCAAGAAAAAGAGGAAGTTGTGGAAAGTTGAAGCAATGAGTTCTTTTTAGCATTAATTGAGATGGGAATTAAACTCAAAAAGAAATGAATTTTCAGCAGAATTATAATGGTAATAAAGAAGCTGCCACTACATTATATTAATCCCTATTTATCTAATTAAACTATCAAATCAATGACAAGGCACTTGCGGAGAATGCAAAGAAATAAACAGTAGTCGGCCAGTGAATCAAAAATTCCCAAAAATCAAATAAGCATTGATCTATCAATGAAAGATAAAGGTAATATGTCTGTGATAACTACAAATAACCAACCAACTTGATTGGAATGCAAAAGACAAGGCATCATAACCTCAGATCCCACAATGAACTTCCTCGGTGTGCTAATTCAGTGTCAATGGATCAGGCATCTGAGACCACACTAAATTCATCATCTTCCACCGGAGCAGGCAAGTTAAGATCTATCAAATTGTTCTCAAGTTTAGTAGATGCTTCAACAACACCACTGGTACTAGTTGAGGAGCCTATAAGATGTGATCTTTTGTGTCCGCCTAGTGCTTGTCCAGACCCAAATACTTTGGAGCAATAAGGGCACTCGAAAATTCTGTCATTGGCATCAGCACTACCAGCAAATTTTCTTACTTCTGTTGCATTTAACGAGCAAATCCTCTTGTGACCAGACAATGCCTTTGAAGATCGAAACAGTTTCATGCATTTCTCACACCTGAACTTCCCGCGAATCTTGCTGACTTTGATCTCCTCTGCTTCCTCCAGCATCTCGACTGACTTTTCTCCATCTTCACCGCCTTGTTCTTCATACTCTTCTTCAATATTTCTCATCCAAACGTCTCTTGACAGCATCATAAGGCACCTAGCAACATCTTCTTCAGGGGAGGTATCAGAAACAGAACTTACCGGTTCTGGCTCAGCTGGTGATGATGACTCGACCCAACTCGGATTCTTCAAGTCTGCTACTTTGTTGGCATCAATATCCTGTTTCTGATTATCTCCAAAACCACATGATTTACGGATCCTCTTGGATCGTCTTCGAGTTGGGTTTCTTGACTCGGTCTCACTCTCCCTATCTTGCACGACAACAGACCCAGTTTCAGCAGCAAAAGAAAACTCAGGATCTGCAAGCCTGAAACTTTTCTTGGGATTCTCTCTCAATCCATAAGCCAGAGACTTCTCTTCAACCATTTCTCTGTTCTTGACGAATTCTTGCTCCTCTTTTACTTCTTCTTCACCAGAAGAAGAGGAGTACGAGGATGAAAATGACTCATTACGATCAAGGCCGCCGAGTTGCTGCCGGGTTGCTGCCAGGTGGGCCTTCATGTGACCACCTAAAGCTCTTCCATTTGGAAAAGTTCTGATACAGAGCTTGCATTTATGCCTCTCCATTGAAGCAGTTAGCAAGCAAAGATCAAAGCTTTTTTTTACTCCCCCCCTCTCTCTCCCCAACCTCTTTCTATAAAGTTTCGTTGAAGGCAATAAGAGAAGCATATAGAATTTGGGGAACTTAAAAGGAGTAGGTGACAAGCATTCCTCCACCAAAAGACACACACAACCCAAAAATTATAATTTTGTGATTTTTAAAAATTAAAAACAGTTGTGAACTTGTATTATAATAATGATAATAATAATAATAATAATCCACTTATTATCTATATCGTATTTTAGATTGGCTAAAAAAAATCAAAACTTTTGTGATCATGAATGGCGAAAGAGGGACCAGTAACATGCAAACCTTGCCCATTCAGGTAATACTCTTTTCATTTTACCACTTTGTAGAAGTCGATATATATATATATATATATATATATATATATATATAATGCCAGTTCGACAATTATGGTGTACTAACTTTCTTTTTAGTCTTTATTAACTTTATTTTTCTCTTCATATTTTCAAGAGATGCAGTGACACTCGATTGCCTCCGCACCTCCATCCATCTTTTTACTTCTCCAAGTTTAAATTGATTCTGTAACATGGGTTGGTTGCCATTTGAAAACATGAAGCGGATTTTGTTCGGTCCCATTGCCGAGCTTTATCGTGCTGAATTCCGTGACTTGATTTATGAAGTATGCATCTTGTTTTTATGATATGGAGCGCACCCCCCTCCTCTTTTGGGATATCATTCATATACATGGCCTCGTTTGAAATTCTCCCCAAGTTGTGCATTTTCCCCTCCAAAACGATAATGGAATCCGCGTTTCACCGCCCATCTCTTTTATTTTCATCGTGAATAAATTGAGTGGACTCGACAATTTCAGTAATGTTTGAGATTCTGTCAAGTATTTTTTTTTTATTTGGAAATTTACTAAATGATTTTTTTATTATTATCTCTTGATTTTTTTCAGATTTAAAATTCAAAATGTTTTTATATAATTTTAAATAAATAACATTTTTTTTAACTTTATTAGGTTTTGAGAATATTAAGCTAGTGTGCAATTTAGTTATAAAAGAGAGTTTATAATACTAAAAAGAAAAAAGAAATAGAAAAGCCCAACAACTCTTTTTTTGTGTGGGTGTTTTCTAAATGTATTATTAGATTTTACGTTTTTATTGATTTTAATTTAATTTTATCTTTTAACATATAATTAATTTTGAATTAGTTTTCATGATTTTCTTGTTTGTTTTTATAGATTTATTATGATCCCTTTGATTTGTTTTTATTTAGAATGAGGTCATTTCAGACTCAACTATTATCTAGTAGATGTAATTTATTTTTATATTTAAAAAAATTATATATTTTATTTTAATTAAATCTTCTTAGTATTTTCATATTATTTTATTGTAAAAAATATTTTTTAAATATATATATATAACACCACTAAAAAAAAAGTCTCAGGTAATAAAAAGTACAGCTGAACTGAAAAAATACGTGGCTCATTTGTACAAGGCAACAAAAGCTGGTTCGTTTATTGTCAGCTACGAGCCTCTGAGGTGGGCCATTGGTGATCAAACCACGTGCCGTCTTCTTTTTTCTTTCTATTTTTTCATTTTTGAGTAAATGCCTTTTATTTTATAAGCTTAAGCTGCACCTTTTGTTGGAGTATTTATTATTTTTTATTAGAAAAAAACAATTATTTAAAAGTATTTAAATGCATTAATGGCTACGAATTAATTTCATTGTGAAAATCCATAAGATTCCGCCACTTTGTGAGGGTGATATTTGTGCCAACTGTAACAGTAAGATGTCTCGCATGCCGGCAGGTGCTTTTTTTGCTGTGTACTTTATCCACTCTCGTCTTCTTCGCGTGACACGAGTACGCCGAAATTAGTTTGGGGTATATATATTTGATATTTGCACTGGTGTTTTTTTCCTTCCTATTTTTAAAAATTAAATGCTGTTCGACTCTGCACGCGCTACAAGTGACACCTAGACGTCAATCATTTTCACTTCTTTGGCTTTCCCATCTTGCCATTTATTTTTATGTTTTGAAAATATTTTTAATAAAAAATAATACTATTTCTATATATTTTTAAATAGATTCGATATAGAGATATTAAAAATAAATTTTAAAAAATATCATTTCCCCGTACAAAATCAAATACAGTAGATTTTGTTGTCCATATCAATAAAAACATGTTAATTAATTTATTTATTTTGATAATCAGATGTCCAGACTAGTTTACACGCATCACAATTAATCCTCAAATCTATTGAATATCTTGCATATCTAATAGGTAAATAAAATACAACGAGAATTACAAATATACAGAAAGGACTTGAACCCCTAGCAGAGAGGAATGAAACAAGTCTCTTACTCTGTTGGCCTGGTCTTCAAGTGTAAATATGTTAATTTATTATTTTAATCAATTAGTTACCATGATTATCAAATATATGTTATAGTTTAATGGTTAACACGTGTGACTTAAAATGAAACTGCAAGTTCAAATTCATATGTAAAATAAAATAATTTACATTTAATAAACAAGTTAATATATTATTTTAATTCGATTGATTAGCAAATATGCGTGTGAAACTTAGTAGTTAACTTCAAGGTGAGATAAAGTTCGATAAAAATAACCTATTATCTACGTTTTATTTTTCAGAAAAAAGAAGACGGGTCACTCCATGACCACCGGTTTCCTTTAGGTTCCACGTCTACAGGTTTGTTTTAACAAGCCCATGACTTCTTTTTTTTTTTTTTATAGGTGCTTGTTTGGAAATGTAAGTTATAGTTATGGTTTTTTTTTTTAAATATTTTTTATTTTAAAAATTATTTTTGATGTCAATACATCAAAATAATTTAAAATTATATATAAAAAATTAATTTAAAAAAAAATCATTTTTTTTTTAAAAAACACTTTCTAAAAACACTTCCAAACACCCCTTAGTCATTTGAGGTTTTTTGTCATTATTTTTTATTTTTTTTATTTGGTTTTTTCTATCCTTTAATATTTTAGTTTTTAATATTGAGTAAATTAGTTTATTTATTTACTTTTCTAATAAAATTTGTCTCCTTTTTTTAAAGAAAAAAAATCATTTAATATGGTTTTTATTTCCTTTGAGCTCATGCTCTTTTTTGTTATCTTTTTTTCTTTTTAATTTCGTCATCTAATATAAGTTTTTTTAATTAATTTTCATATTCAGTATTAAATTGATGATCAGTATTAAATTTATGTATTTTTTGTCATTTAATTAAAAAAATCAATTCCATCCCTTTTTTTTCTCTTCTAATTCCATCGTTTAATAAGGATTTTTTATTTAATTTTATGTTTTGATATTATATTGGTATTTTTTATCTGGATCTACCAAGTAAACAATATCTTGTCAGAGTAATTCTCCTAGCTTTTTATATTATTTTCTTACATTTTTTTATATTATTTTTTTACATTTATTTATTTATATACAGAAGCCGCATGCATGAAAGCTCGACCAATAGTCCAGTGAAAAAAGAAACAAAACTTCTTACAGGACGCTTGGTGCTAAAATGGTTTCCTAGCGGCAGCCAAAATAAGAGGAAAAGGGCCGCAGATGAGCAGAGCAGCCTGTGAACGGTACAGTTGGTAATAAAACGCATAAACAGTGTTATTTAGTACGAACGCAGCAGCGTATGAAAATCTCTGCCAGAAGTCGGTGTCTTTCACGTTTTCATTTTTCTGGCAAAAAAAAGAAGAAGAAAAATCCTTACCCACATGCCTCGATATGTGGGCAATGCCAAATCAAGCTGTGAACCGTACCCTGTGGCCAGTACTATACAAACATTCACTGGTACGTCCCTGAATTTTTGGTCTCACTGGCCACGATGACATGAAAAAACATTGAAATGAAGATCCGGCCGTTTATTTGGTTTCTAGGTCTCAATATTTTAATCTCCGGTGCTTCGTTGGAGTGAACCAAAGGGAGCAGCTTGATTGAATATGTGCGAGGGAGATGAGATGATACTTGGAAATTTGGTTTTGAAATTAGATCAACTGTCACGCAGACACTCACTTTCTTGAGCAAGATTTAGTAAGTTCAGATCGTTAGCCTATTACATGTGCTTCTCATCGTGTATCGTAATAAACCCCCGCGCCGTGTGTGTGTGTGTGTGTGTGAGAGAGAGAGAGAGAGAGAGAGAGAGAGAGAGAGAGAGCAACTTTCAATTTTACTAAACAAAATTATATTTAGTTGTCCTAAATGTGTTTTAAAAAAATATAAGAATTGGGTTATAAACTTTCCTAGATCAAATATGCTGTTTTTTTTAAATTTAATTAGATAAAATAACAACAATAAATGAATCATTTTTAAAAAGAATAATAATTGGGATAACTTAAAAAAATAATTTTTTCTCAAATGGAAATAAACAATGTATCTCAATTCACAACCCATTACCTAAGAACAAACAAAAAGAGACAAAAATTTTTTTTATAAAAACAACCAGTCTTAGTTGTTCTGATTTAGCTTGAAAAACATGTAACCTAAATAATTAGGGTGAAGTTAATATGAAATATTTCGTCAAACTTGCTATCTAAATTATAAAATTATATTTCTCACCATATATAGTTATAAATTAGTGTATGCGCGCGTCCACACTTCTTACAATAAAAATCAATTTTTTTATTAATATCCCTCACAATATTTTTTTTTAAATTTATTTTGTCAATTATTTAAGACTTTATATTTTATCTCCTATACAATTTACTTTTTGAAGTTTATTGTTATTTACCACTTGTTTATTTATCATTACTGCTTTATTTACATTTTTTTTCCTTTACATACTTTTGATTTATTTATTATTTTCAATACAATATTTGATACAAGTATGCTTTATTTATCATTACTACTTTATTTACATTTTTTCCTTTGCATACTTTTGATTTATTTATTTATTGCTATCAATACAATATTTGATATACGTATGCTCAAAGTGAACTCAATTCATCTCATACAATAAATCCTCACGATTTATTAATTAGTGTAAACATCGTTTGTCTCTAGATTAGGATAGACTTAAAAGGTTTATTGACTAATTGGAACATGATTGTTTAAAATTCAATATATAACCTTATAGTTTATGATTGGTATATGTTTTATGACTGATTTTTTTATTATTAAATTTTATGATTTATTATTTAAATTGACTTTATAATTTAATACTAATGCATATTCCATTCTACCTCATTCTCATTTTTATAGAATAAGTCCTAAACATTGTTTTCTATATTTAAAACAAAATGTGAGTAAAAAATGTAAAATAATTTCTATATATTTAAATACATCTTTATATATATATATATAAATCCATTATCTCAAGTTGTTTTTTGAAAATTCAAAAAAGGTGGATTAAAAAGGAGGATTATCTCAAGTTGCATGCATATAATGCTTAGTTACCTAACCAATTATCTATCACGTGTGATGTTGTTAAATTAAAACACACACGCGTGGTGTAAATTAAGTAATTTAACATGTTGCCAAACTACTTCACATATATTCAAAATAACTTAATAAAGAAAAAAAAAAGCTATTTTTAAAATAAACAGATTTATTTTTTCACAAATACCTGTTCAATAAAAATAATTGATAATTGAAATGGATAAAATTGAACCAATGTTACAAGTAAATTAGCGAAATATTTTTAATAAAAAAACCACTATTTAATTCGTAAAATTAAAGAAACTGCTGGAGAAGCATTTCGAACACTTGAGCTTGTTAATTGTTATAGCTCATCGCCAACAATATATATAAAAAAGGGTTGAAAATGGTACGTGACGTGTTAGACAGATTAAAGTTCATAATGGAAGGCAATGAAACCCTTTATTAATTGTCAAATAAACGCGCAGAAAAAACAATGGATGAATCTCAGTGATGCCCACCTTAAATTAAACTCTATTTTTCTATGGAGTAATTTAAGGATAAAATCCGACACTTGAAGCAATACAAGGGACCATATTATATTTCTCATTCGAGTCAACTTATGATGCCTGCAGGTTATTATTATTATTATTTGAGAAATCTAGTGACCATACTAATTACCTAAGCAAAGCATTAAGAGTAGTTCGATTACAACTAACTATAATAATATATATTCCATCTGGTATAGGAAAATGATTTCGACACAAAGTTCACATGATTAAATAAATACATAATTATTTGTTAATAAATAAATAAAACTCATTAATGATAATTAAATTTATATATATTAAAAGGTCAAGAGATCAATATAGATCAAGATATTTAACCTAACAATACAAATTATTTATCCAATTATGTTTGTTATAGCCTAATTTCAGATTTCCCCTAAAATCATTTTTTTCCTTTGAAAAAAGGAATCAAACTTGAATAGAATTAAATAGATGGAGGAATCAAACTTGAATATTTGATAAAATTGAAATTCAATTGTACTTTTAAGAACCTTATACTCAAATACATTGAAAATTTTAGGTTAACTTGTTTAACTTGGTCACTAGGATTGATCCTAATTTTTTTTAAAAATACAACAAAAAAATATTTATTTAATTAATATTTAGGGTATGAATTTATGATGTAATGCATATTCCCAATGTTAAGTTAAATGAACTAACAATAATAAGCATTAAGGATTCACTATAGATTTTAATAATTGAGGTATAAAATTACATAATAAAGTAAATCCTCAAATATCAAAGATACAAAGTAAAAATAGATATAATATTGAAATACAAGCTCTAGAACGATTAAGTTTTATTTTGATAAGATGTTTTTTTTTTATTGAGATGAATCTTCCTTAAACCTTTAAAAGATCAACACATAGAAATATAATGTATAATAAAACAATCAATCAACTATAGATAAAGTGCACCAATAACAATAGAATTTGATAATATAATAAACTAATTTTATGGGGAAAAAATTAAAATAAAATTGATATACCTGCTACGATCCTGAGTGGCTGCGGTAGGAGAAGAAAATCCCTTGCACCGAGAGGTTCCCGCGTAGTGGTTCATGAACCAGCAATGACACGACAATCCCTCTTTTTGTCTCCAAATATAGTTTTCATTCACACACCTTGCAAAGAAACAAAGAATGGTTCTAACAAGAGATCACTATTTCTAATGGAAGGCATATAATTCAATTAACGAGTGGCAATAGTTGACCGGAAGCATGCAATTTTCTCGAAGACTTGTTGACCATAGTCATAGATGGAGAAATATTTAATCTAAAATCCATTTAAATTAAACCATAAGAACAGCAAAAACCTTTTGTTTAACCTTACCTTTAGAGATTGTCAATAATGAATTTATATCTCAATAATAATTATAAAAAGGAACAAAAAAGGTCCTTTAAAAATTATGAATAACGATAAAAGAAGCAGAAGCTATTCCTGGACAAGCATATATTTGTTTAGACACCCACACATGTGTTTGTTTTCCCTGGTCGATCACCCAGCTGGTCTGCTTTCTTCGGGTCCGTATTCCTGGTTGTCGGGTCCTGTGGGTCTCGATATTGCAACTTGTACTTGCTTGCGCCCAGGTGTTCGACATGGATGAAGCTGCTAGTACTTCGGGCTTTTCTTTTTCTTCAAGAAATAGTTAAAACAATAGTGCTAAATGAAAATCAATATGGCAATCCGACATGTGTTAGAAGATTTATAAAACAATTACTGAGTTTTTTACCCAATTGATATGCAAAATCTTGTTTTATATAAATAATTTTTTATTTTTTAAATCAATATTGATCAAATTAAAAAATATATTAGTGTCTTGAAAAACTTGCATGACATACATGAAAGCATCTATTATCAACGTCATGCACTTAAATTTCCATGTACATGTAAATATTTTGAGTAATTGATTGTAGTGTGTTTAAGATTGATTTTTTTATTTAAAAATATATTGAAATGATATTTTTTAAAAAAATTAATTTTGATATTAGTATGTAAAAATAATCTAAAAATATTTTTTTTTAACAATATCCTTGTAAGAATATATTTGTTGATTTTAAATAAAAATAATATTAATTTAGCTATTAGAAATTACCTATAAAAAAAGTATAAGAAAAAAAATATACAAGTAAACAAAAAAAAGTATAAGAAAAAAAATATATAAGTAAACAAAAAAAAAGTATAAGAAAATTATTTTAGCAAAAACAAAAAGGGTTCGAGGATTAGTCTTGGTACACATAAGCTGCCCTGAACACCTTGGTTATAACAAAAAAATTAGATTTAGGGATTAATTATGAAAAAAAAATACAAGTAGAATTTTTTTTTAAAAAAAAATATAACTAGCAAAAAAAAATATTTCATGGAAAAAAATGAAAAAAAAATCAGAAAAAAAAAATCATGAAAAAACAAAAAAAAAAAACTATAAAAAATTAGATCCGATGATTAATCGTTGTGCATTTAAGTTAGTCCGGACACCTTGATCATATATATATATATATATATATAAAGTGAAAAAAAATAAAAAAATATAATCAGGAAAAAAAAGCTATAAAAAAATTGGATATGAGGATTAATCATGATGCGTTTAACCTAGCTAGATACCCTGATTATACAAAATAAATAAATAAAATATATATATATGAGTTGAAAAAGAAAAAAAAAGTATAATTAGAAAAAAAAATATTTTATGGGAAAATATGAAAAAAAAAATAAAAAAAAAGGCAAGAAACAAAAAAAAATAATTAGAAAAAAAAATCAAGAAACGAATAAAATGAAAAAAAAAAAAAAGAGAATAGAAAAATATAATCTGGAAGTTAAAAAAAAAATCCACAGTAAAATGAATAGGCAACTACAGTAATTTCCCCATATATTTTAGTGTATTGTTAATAAGTTGATCTCTAATAATACTCTGTTTGTCATTGTAATTTTAGAATATTTTGAAAAAAAATATTTCATTTTATTTTATTTTTATTTTAAATTATATTTTTTAAAATTATTTTGATATGATAATGTAGAATAATTTTAAAAAATATAATAAAATATTATTTTAATATATTTTTAAACAAAATACACTTTTAAAACCAACCTCTACCACACTTTAAAAAAACCCGTAAGTTATTGCACTACTGCTACCTCGAATTAATTCTTTTATATATATAATTAAAATCCTATTTTTTCGAGTTGAAGAAACCGAAGAGTTGATGTTAATTCAAATTAACCAAGATATTGAAGTTGTAAGAAAAAAACACAAAAACACGGTATACACTGACATCCTATGTAAGGGAGTAAGATACGATATTGTTGCTGTTGACTGCTAATTTTAGTTTCTTGCTTAGGTTAATTTCTTGAGTTTCCTATCCATATATTATGTAATCAATTATATAGTATAATGGTCCATTATTACATTTCTACATTTGGTAGTCTAATTTTTAGAATTATAATATAATTGTAATGATCGAATGTCTATCTAGTACTTTGTTTTAAAAATATTTAAAAAAAAACATATAAAATTTTTATTGATTGTTTTAAATTAAATTTTGGTACAGAGAAGAAACTTATAGGCTAAACATTTAAATCCTTAACATTTTTTAACACTAAAAATACCAAAAAATCTATATTTTAACCTATTATTGTGCAAATATAAGAGCTTATAAAAAAAATGACTCCCACAATTTATTGTGTTCTAGACAAACTTTAATATGGTTATTTATCATCTATATAATTAATTATTTATATGTGATTATCTGAAATAATATTTCAGATAATTAAGTTCAAGTAAAAATATAATTTTAGCATGAAATTGTGCCATTCACTAATGTCACGCTTTCCATATACATTTCTTTCACACCATTATATAATTGTTTTTGTGTTCAAGACTGTATTTAGATGCATTTTAAAAGTCTGTTTAATTTTAAAGTGATATTTTTTTTTTACAATCATGCGATGGTATTAAAAATAAAAATAAAATATCTTAACAGAATTTTAAATAAAAATAAACAATTTCATTTTGCATTTCAATATCAAGCCCATGCTTTATGTGTTAATGCCCAAAAAGGTAAAATCCCGGTTCCTTCACAAGCCTTCTAAATTCAAGGCATTTACTTTCAGCCAGAGCAAAGAAGTTTCTTTCCCCAATCTGGAAACCTTCATTCGTGAAGATTGGATTTGACTGGCACTGTTGTCTTGGATGCAAATACGCTGTTTAGGATAACATATTTTTTAAAAAATGAAATATTTTTATTTTTATTTGAAGTTAATTTTTTTTGTGTGTGTGTTTTTAGATCATTTTTATATGATAATATTAAAAATAATTTTTAAAAAATAAAATAAAAAATATTATTTTATATATTTCTAAATGAATTTTTTTAAAAAAAAACAAACGCAATGATTGTTTACGTGTTTCGAGTTGAGGTCTAATTAAAGATTCTTTGGAATGGCAATATTGTTAATGTGTTCGGTCCTGTGGTATATATGCATTAAGAAATAGAATCGGATTCACACGGGTATTAATCTCATAAAAGAATCTGTAATTAAAAGGTAAAAAACAAAGAATTATATTTCTTCATTTGAGTAATTGTGTGATTTTGCTACACCTAAAAATAATAACCCTGTAAATGACACAAAAAAAAGGAAAAGCCCACCACTAAAGAAATGGTCCACTTTGATGATCTAGTATTTCTTAGACCAATTCCCTTGTTCAACGAATTCTCCGACGCCAACAGGGAGCTAAACCTGAAATTAGGATTTGACCCGTAAAGAGCTTGAACACCATATACATCATCAATCTGAAGGTCCACTTTCTTAGTCCTGGGACGCAGACTTGGATACATCACAGCATCTTTAACCGCGGAGTGAGCCAATCCAAGTACATGCCCGATCTCATGGGTAGCTACTGATTCCAGATCAACAGCCACGCTTGACTTGATTGTCTCTAAATCAAGGGCCCACGTTTCACTTGCATCCAGATGAAACCTCCCATTCTCGGGTGAAAATGCATGAGCCAGAACACCCAGAACCCCATCAAACGGTTTTCCATCGCCATGATCCCTGTGATAAAACCCGATTCGAATATCTGCTGATGGATAATCTTCAATTTCCATGAAACTCACTGGAATCACCTGTGCCCACCTTGAAAAAGCACGCTTGAAAACTGTCCTCGTGTCTTTTAAACTTATGTAGTCAATCATATTACTCTTCGAAAACGCATAGGTTAGTTTCACCGGTGCCTGGCGTATCCACCGTGGCTTACCGTAAAAATATGCAAAACGTTTTGTCGCCTGAAACCTTGTGTCGTGCGTCTTTGTATCACTAACACCACATCTAGGCAACACGATCATCGATATCGTATCAGAATCTAGTTTACCCGTCGCGGGCAATCCTAGATTAGTCTGATATGCAAGAACAACCGATTCGAGTTGCGTATCGAAGACATCGGTGAGATTGTCCGTGTCGGGAAGCGGGAGGTAACCGAAACGGTTGAAGTATTTCTTCAGCTCCGACATGCCACTGACTCGACTGCCCTTCTCGGCATCAAGGAAGCGAGTGAAATCATGCCAAGTGGTGGTGTTGTAGGAATCGACGGTTATGACAGTCGACGAGGAGTCTGGTGAGATTCTGGCGGGGAAGGAAGGGCGGGAAAGGCAGAGGAGGGAGAAGGAGATTAGGAAACTGTAATAACTGAAAAACTGAATCATAGCAGTTGGCTGTTTTAATTTGTGGGGGCACTGGGTGTTGTTTTGGGATTCGTACCTCTATTATCTCAGGGGATCAGAGGATTTGTAATCATTAGCCGAGGGAGTTTGGATTCGAGAGAAGTAATTAAATCAATTTTGTATAAAATCAACAAAACATTTCTTTATATTTGGAAATTAGATGGAACAGCAAGTAATTAAAAGAGGAGGGGGAAAGCTAGGAAGATTCTGCCGTGACCTTGTGTTCCTTTTTCGTAAGAGATTCTGACTTCGGGGTGGTTGGTTGGTTATATGGTGGGCAAACCACTGTCTATTTGTTGCTGATTATCTATTTATGTTAATTTACGATCTTATATTAATTAATTAGTTAATTATCAAGGACTGGGATTTGGTATTTTAATGTATTTTTAATTGAGGATAAGTTATTTTTTAATGGTTCTGAGTTTAGTTTATGGTTTTCTGTTTGTTGAGCAAATTAAGACTGAAGTTGTTCCCTTCTGAAAGTCTTGTGGGGTGTATTGCATGATGATCGCTTGTTTTTATTACCCCAAATCATACCATATACATGTTTGACCAGCTTAGCACTCTCTCTCACGACAATTCAACAATAGATTTATTAAAAAAAATACATTTTGTAATTATTTTTTTATAAAATTATTCCAGTCTTATTATTAAAGTCTTATTTCTTTTGTTATTTTATTTTTTTTAGTTGATTTTTTTCTTCAATTTAACCCTTCAATATTATATTGATTGGAAGCTTGGTTTAATAGTTTTGCTAGATTTTTTTTTTTAAATTTTCTTTATCTTATAAACCAGATTACGAGTTTAGTAAATTAACCCGATATTTTTAATATTTTTAAAATTAAATTTTATTCTTTAGTATTAAAAATATTAGAAATTAATATTCCTAATTTATTTTGATATGAATTGCAAATTTAATAAGTTAACTGAATTATTTAATATATTATCGTGTCAATTTTTTTATAAAAAAACACTCGATATATCATCTTATCAATGTTTAAATAATTCACAATTAAATTGTTTTTTTATTATATAATATGCAAGAAAAGTCAAAATATTTTTTTATATTAAAAAAATAATAATTCGACCTCGCGCAAGTCAGATACATATATAATGGGAAGTGAGATGCTCTTTCTCTCGTATTTAAATTCTGACATTGTTTCCATATCTTAACAGTTTCTGGAGTGATGAGCAGATAGCTAGCCAGTTGTCATTTATTTTATGGACATATAAGGGGTGTTTAGGAGTGTGGTTGTTGTTATTTTTTAAAGTGATTTTCGTGCTGAAATACATCAAAATGATATTTTTTTTATTTTTTTAAAATTATTTTTGATATCAGCACATCAAAATAATCTAAAAACACAAAAAAAACTCATTTCAATTGAAAAAAAAAATTAAATTTGGATAAAATACGGTTTGCACTGCTCACCCAAACAGCACATAAAGGGAAAGATAAGATACAGAGGGGAAACTACGGCTGCTTATTTCAATTAAAAACCTGTTGATTTAAATTATTTTTAAAATATTTTTTTGAAACGCAAAAGCATACAAGATTAAATCTATATTTATCATTGTGTTTCAAAAGAATTTTTTAAAACAATAATTTTTTTGTTTTTTATTTTAAATTATTTTTTTTATATTTTTAAATTATTTTCAGATTTAAAAATATTTTTGAATGGAAAAATACTTTAAACACACTAATAAACAGGATTAAAGAAGTCTTCTTTGGTTTCGCTTTCATGGCGCAATGGATCATGGGCACAACTAGAAGCGCATCTCCATCGTGAGTAACTTTTTTCTTCGTCACTATAATTATCAAGGGGTCCGTCGTCATTTATTGATGATGAAAGGAATGGATGTCCAATTACACATTTAAGCTCAAGTAAAATAAATAATTGAACTTCGATTACGTGTGCCGCATTACCAATAAATTGTGTTTACTTAGTGTTCATGATAAATAAATATAAAATATATTTGTTATTATATAGTTTTGAAGTGAATTTCTATACTTTTAAAATAAAAAATACTGAAAATATCTCTTGTCAACATGTTTAGAATTCTCGAATTGAATTCAATCGAGAGATTTTAAAGCAATTTCATACTTGGGATCTCTTAAAGTGTTGAAAATTGAATTCCATATGAAGTCAATTTTTAAAAATACTACAAAAATAAATTAGAGATCAACCCTTATAATTTACAATTCAAAATAAAAAGATTTAATATTAAACCTATTTTTTTTCTCAAAATAGTACTCGAGCTCACGAAGATAATAATATTAATAATATAATACAAGTTTATATATATATATATATATATATATATATATATATATATATATATATATATATATATATATATATCAATTGAATTCAAATCAAATGCTATAATTAAATAGAATTACCTCCAAATGCTTTGATTGTTGTCATTGTATCCACCTTTTTGTCTTGAAATAACAATAAAAACTATTTATTTTGTCGATGTTGTACGGGGGAGATTGAATGGGTGGTGCTCTTTCTCGCTACTAGCTAAGAACTCTTACCAAAGAGAGTGCGTGAAATTGTTTTGAAATAATTAATGTTAATTATAAAGAAAAAATCATGTTTGAGTTAAACAAGGTTTCAAAAATTCCAATTAAGTTTTTTTATTCAAAAATACATCAAAATAATTTATTTTTTAAAAATTATTTTTAATATTAACAAATAAAATGATTTAAATATACCAAAAATATTAATTTAAAATAAGAAAAATTCAATTTTTTTGAAAAATATTATTGAAACATGATATATAATATTAAATAGTACTTAAATGAAGTAAGAAGCACAATGTCATTGGTGTCACTTGAAGCTTTAGCGATGGCTAGAGAACATTATGAAGAATCTTTTATCGGTATTGACGAGTGGAATCATAGATGTGTTTTGTCACATTTGCTAGCTAACAAGGGAGCTGAAGAAGAACAGTCCAACGATTATTGCAAGGTGTTTGGAAACTAAAAAAAAAATTGTTTTTTTAATGATTTTTTTATTTTAAATTATTTTTTTTTAATATTTTTAAATTATTTTAATGCACTATTATAAAAAATATTTTTTACAAGCATTAATAATAATAGAATGCAATAGTTTTGGCACTGATCTCGAAGGCATGGCTGGATGGTGCTGTTTCATCGGGCTTCCTTTACCATACCTTCAAAATCTCAACACTATTTTCAGCCCCAAAAAATGCAACGCGGCCCAAGTGGTCAGAAGGCCCATGGGCTTTAAACTCCATCATCCCATTCTTTCATGGAGGAGAAAGGGGACAGCCAGGAGAAGAATGTTTTGCACCAGCTGAATGTTAGACCTAGTTAGAGCTGCAGCGAACCCAGTGGACTGGCTGCTGGAACCATAGCTAGACAAGTTCAATCCATCAACTGAACAGTGCGAGCTCAATTATTTGAATTATCACTGTCAATTAGACAAAAAAACACTGTAACCTAAAAATGGGTTGTTGGATTCCAGAGGGTGGCAGATAAAGACCTCTGTCTACCAGAAAACAAAAAGCTTCATATATTTCTTCCGTCTCTGTTATTACCAGCTCTGAGACGGAGGCCCATCTCTTAAACCTTACCACTCAAGGTGCATTAAATCCTTCCCTTTACGGCCTCGCCACCGGGACGTGCTAACCTCCAACAAGTGAAGACACCACTAATTAAAACAGAAAGTTAGATCAACTAGCCTGGGCAGGGGAACATCATGATATAATCCTACTTTAGCCTACACACCACCTTATTTAAAAAATAATCAACACCACAAAGCATCGTAATCATGAAATTTTCATGTTTTGACTAAGTACTGCTTTCTCGTTTCATTTAGTAGGGCACCACTCATTTCGCAAAGCTGCGTCTTCATCTACTTTGAGCCCTCTCATCACTTCATTATTTAATATCAATTCTTTTTAATCCCTCCTTAAAATCTTCTAAATTCTTAATAATTAAGGTAAGGTGGGTGGATTTATTTATTTCAAAAGGAAAAAAAATACGATATGTGAGTCAACATTTAATAAAATCGTTAACGAGTGAATTTCCAGCTTTGACTTTAATCGGAGATTCCATATGCTGGTGCTGATCGACAATAATTGTCCTGATCATGCACACGCTACTTGGTTACACTGGTGTTGCCTGCATGTTTTTAATATTTTTGGTCATTATTTTCACTATATAATTAGTTTCTCAAATAAAACAAAATTAGAATATCGAAGTAATAATATTTCCTTGTGGCTGAAGATAAATTATTTTAGGAGATTGCCCAGGTAATCATGAAAAAATAATAAAGTAAAGCAACTTTGGTTTTTCTTGAAATCAAGGGTATTTCTGTAATTTAATTTATTTGAAAATTTTGAAAAGACAGAAAAGCTTCTTCATGCATGTTCGTTTTGTTTCTCTCTTACGGGCATGACCATAGCTATATTGTGCAATTATTTTGAAAAGAAAAAAGAGTCCATGACTGAAATCTTAATATATTCTTTTTTGTTTTTAAGGGCAAAATAATAATTTTATTATGATAAAAAGATGTGATTATTAATTTATCCACAATTAATTTTGCAATTACTAATAAGTTCCCTTGAAAATATGATTATACCTCTAATTGCAAGCTTTTTAAATTTTGTGTCAGACGTTATAGTGCCTGTTTGGGAATGTGGTTGAGGTTATTTTTTAAAGTGTTTTGAGTTTAGAAATGCATTAAAATAATTTTTTTATTTTTTAAAAATTATTTTTAACACCAACACATTAAAATGGTATAAAAATACCAAAACTTTTTTTTATTTAAAGTGAAAAATAAAAAAAATATAATTTTTTCATAAATATTTTTGAAATGCAATGCTAAACAACCCTATAGTGTTTTACTAATGACTATTAGTTTTTTTTTCTTTCTATAATTGACATTATGAGTGAGTATTTTTATTGATGAAATATGATTAATAGATGATTTTGTCTCAAGCTCAATGGCTGAAATGTGAATAAAATATAGTTAGTGGTCAAATACTAAAATTAAAAAAAAATACAAGGACCAAAAAGAAGGATGAAAAAATCTTAAGGGTCAAAATATTTAAAAACATGCCTCATATATAGTAAAATAAAATAAAATAAAAAAGAGAAAAAGCTTGCATGTTTATTCAACTGTAAAATTTGGCCCCTAGATCTTGATTATTTGAAAGCAATACAATTGGATTCTATCTAACAAAATTAAACGTGTGCCCAATTGGGGGATATTTTTGCTGACATCACAATGGATCTATAAAAATTAAATTATTAAACTTGATGCTCAATTAACACAATATAAAAGGACACAATTGAAAAAAAAACTCAATAATCGAGTATAAAAATAAATAAAAAAACTCATCACAGCAAATGGTTTTGCAATCAGGTTTTTTTTTCTTCCAGAGCATGACCTTATTTCGTAGTCACATTTAGTGATAATAGAACTCAATAAATAACACATCGTTTTCTATAACTCAGTTAGATGTTCGCCAATTTTTATGTTTTTTTGCAAACAATCAATTTCAATTGCATGCCTGTCAATCGCTCTTAAGTAGTAGCATCTGCAGGTGATCTTCCCACGTCGACATGGGGTCCATGCCCGGTAATGAACCCTTCAACGAAAAAGACCAAGACTTGTTATTTTATCTTTTAATAAAAGGATTTATTTTCTGAAAACGTTAATAAAAGGGATCAACTTCAACAAGATTGTGCTAATTGATTGATGGCAATTCAACTTGTTTGTTGACACGCTGTCCTGGCGAGTGCCGCTAACTTAACGGCGTTAATGTTCCGAGTAACGTTCTCCGCTATGCCATGTTTCCTTTCTTTTTTGATTTTTCAACTATTTTTTTTATTCAATGAAACTTCACCTTTTATATAGTATATTTTATAGGCCTATATAAATAAATAAAACTCTAGTAACCTCAGATTTTTATAAAAGATGCACGATATGATTAGAACTCGAGATCTACTATGTAGATTTTAATTTTTTTGTCATCACGTCATATTTCATAGAAACAATTTTCTAACGACTAGATAATGAAAAAGACTTCATGTCAGTTGAAGAGTATGATTGCGGTTGTTTTTAAAAGTATTTTTCGTTTATAAATGTATCAAAATAATATATTTTTTATTTTTTAAAAAATTATTTTTAAAATCAGCACATCAAAATTATCTAAAAACACACAAAAAAAAAAACATAATTTAAAAAAAAATCAATTTTTTTTAAAAACGCTTGCGGAAAACACTCTCAGATACCCCGGCACCCCGAAGTTATTGGTTTCGTGGCTAAATCAATCTAACTGTGAGATTATAATTATCACCAGACCTAAAATAATAATAACCGGTTTTGTTATTTGTATAGGAAACATATTAATATGTTTTTACTATTTTTTAAATAAAATCTATGATCTTGATTAGGCTATTTATTTATAAAGTAGATACGATGTTACAGGTTTAAACCGCTGTATTTATAATATACGAGTGAAGAGTGTGCCCCCATTAGACCCCCATGTTTAACTCCAATTAAATGTGTGAATTTTGATAGAATTTAATAAAGTTAAATTTTGATGTAGATTTATAATATATGTTCATTTTCTTCTATAACGACATCCCTCAATTCATCAATAGCTTCGGTCGTATCCTTAGCCTCTCTCGAGGAACTTTTTTGGTCCAATGCTATAGGGTTTTTTTACCTTTCAATTAAATAAAGATACTAATTCAGAAGGTGTTTGGTAGTATGGTGAGATCTGTAATTAAAAGTAAATTTGTGTTTTGATATTTAATAAATAAAAGAAATAGATAAATTTTGATGGGCCTCACCTTTAAAATTCAGCCAAACCCTGTTCCATAAAGAGCAGTAAAGAGCTATTTTTCATGGCTTTTCGATCTCTATATTGCTACTACAAGACAATAAAAATAATAAATTGTTTTATCCAGGGAAATAAATAGAAAGGAATGGTACAAAGAGGGAAGGGTTGGTGGGTTCATTCACAGCAGAAAAATATAGTGAATTGTTTTATTTAGTGTTGTTGATTATTATATTAGAGTTTGTTGTTGTTTTATTTATTATATTTTTATATAAAAAACATATTTTTAATATTAATATAATCTAAAAAATTAATTAAAATATAAATAAATATATTAGAAGGAGATCACAATATAATTTTTATCTCACAATTCTAATTTTATTTTAGATGATATTTTACTATATTTTGTTTTGGGATTGCAGAAACCTTTATGTATAGATTTACAGTTCATGATGAAATTACAAGTAATTTGATGAGAGAATAAAAACAAGTGTCTAATTTACTTGAATTATTATTTATATTTTATTATTATAATTATTAAATATTTAAAAAACAATATATATATATACACTTTAAAATAATTTCATAAGTTGAAAACAATATGAAAAGTTTGGTAACCAAACACTCGAAATTGTTTTTTATTAACCTTAAATTTAATAATAATTTTAATCAAATACTTTAAAAATTATTTTAAATCATAGTTAAAATATTTTTCATGAAATTATTTTTTTAAATCTCATTCACAAAAATAAAAATAATACCAAACACATCCTTAAAATTTCTTGACTCTCTCAGTTTCAAACACTAGTGTCGATGACAACCTTGATTTGATATAACAAAGGTGTACCTAAAATGGTGTTGTGCGATCTAAGGTCATATCAATGACCATGAGGTTTGTGCTGAGAAACACATGGTTAAAAACTTTGTTCATACTAATTGGGATTTTCAAGGTGCCCTTCACTCGTAATGTCCTGTTTGGGACAGCGGTCAAAAGCGTTTTTGATTGTTTTTGATTTTTTTTTAATTTTAAAAACTGACGGTTAGTGTTTTTAGATCATTTTGATGTGCTGATATCAAAAATAATTTTTAAAAAATAAAAAAAAAATATTATTTTGATACATTTCGGCACGAAAAGCACTTTCAAAAGCTACCATAACCGCCCTCCCAAACACTTAGTCTTCAGGGGAGGGTTTCCCTATTTATACCATCATTTTATTAAACACAAACAATGCTTCTTAGAAATACTACTACTCCTAACATGATGACGATAATCTCATGGGTGAAAAGTATTGAGCAAATTCTTTACCAGATTTTTAGTGAAGACTTTTGTTAGGGCAACATTCAATGGAATCGTGCACATTCCAGGGTAGGTCATGCTTTTCCTGGTTGACTTTTTTTTTTTACTTTTCCTATGGTTGTTTTTTATACGAGAGCGATCTTGCTACAACCTAGTACTCCCAACTTATTCACAGTCTAATATTAGCCTTAAACACAACAAAGTACTCCTAACAACGTAACAATAATAATCAGCATGCTCATTAATATCAAATACAATACCTGATATAATTTTCAATTCCCGGATTAATACAAAAAAATGACTAGAATTCTCTCAAAAAATGACCCAACACTAGAACCATGTTATCATATTTCCTTATTATATATATAATTAAATACCAAAAATAATTATGTAAAATACATGGCAATTGTGGTCTAAAAGTAATAATGTTATAAAATCCTGATTAGAAAAGACTGAAAATATTTAGCATAACGCTCATGCATGCATATGTAAGCCTAAAAACAAAGCTCGTGTGTCCAGTTTTCTTAAGGAGCAGATGACATGCCATCTAGTAATAATAATAATAATAATAATAATAATAAAAGTAAATCTATGTAGCATGACGAGAACTGCACTTGTGTATTATTAATTACACGTATCGCATCGTATCGGATCTAGAGAGCATAGCAATAGCAATGTAATATTATAATAGTGATGTAACGGTTTATAATAAGAGAAGCCGCTTATTCATGGCACAGTCCACTTATACCCCTCAACCCCGGTAAATATAACCATTTAATCTAACTAACGGTCTTCTCTCTCGTTAACGGAGTGTTCTTCGAGCTTTTCATTCTCCACTTCTTTAAATGCCGCTCTGCTCTCTCTCTCTCTCTCTCTCTCTCTCCTGTTTTTGTTTTTTAATTGAAGGAAACAAATACCACAATTAAATGATTAACTAATTTCTCCATTTTATTTGCTTTATAAACCCAGAATCAAGAAGCTTCACTTTCCAACACAGACAGGCCCTCCCTCTCTGGAGCCAAGGAAGAAAATCTCTTCCACCTTTCAAAAAATTGACAGAGAAATCCATAAATATTACTAGTAGCCTATTAGTCTGATCTCTTAACAGACCTAATTTCTCAGGGTTTCCATTATCTCTGCATGATGCGCTTTATTGTTTGACGGTTATACCCTGTCTCTTCTGCTCTCATTTTTCATGATCAGCAGCATGGTGGTGGCGGCGGCGGCAAATTGAGTAAATTAAAGGATGAAAACAGGGGCAGAATCGAAAATAGAAGTAAATGGGAGTGGCGAACAAGGCTTGGAGGCTTAGTTTGCTATCGGGAAAACCGAACCTGGCGCTTTATAACCAGTTAAACGGAAAGCATTATCAAGATCATCAAAATATTTACAATGACTGGCGGTGGTGGAGATCCTCGGCGACCCAGCAGCAGCGGAGGAAAGTTCCGTGGTCGCTTGTTTGCGGTTTGATGCTGTTTGGTTTGGGACTGGTTTCTCTCTTCACTGGACACGTGGCTTCTGATCTTGAATGGTACTCTCAACGATTAGTCAAGCGCAGCATCTTCTACTCAAGGCTGGTACTGTATTAATTAATCACAAGTTTTTCAATTTTCTTATTTTTTTTAGTTTTATTCTGCAATGTTGTTAAAAAAAAGTAGAATTTCTGAGTGAAAATAGAAAATTTGAATGTTTTTGGAGACTGGGTTGATGTAAAGTGGCAATGGATGGTGTTGCAGGAGGGAAGGCGACGTGAAGCAATTGATATTTGGAAATCAAAATACTCGAATCTCTTTTATGGATGTAGCGAAAGAGGGCGTAATTTTCCTCGTATGTTCAAAATTTCTATTTAAGTTGCTTTTACTGGAATCTTTGCTTCCGGTAACAATTCATTTCGCTCTGTCTGGATTGAATCGGTGGCTGTTAGAGTAGATGTTATTAGTTCTGTTATTTCCTTTCAAGTTTGAACAAGATACCAAGACATTCTTCTTGAGTTCAAACTTTCTAACAATGCTAAGTCTATGCGTAGCTGCCGTGCGTGAGCGGGCATCAAATGGGTATTTGCTTATTGCTGCAAGTGGAGGGTTGAACCAACAAAGAACTGGAGTAAGTGAAGGTTATGTGTTGATTCAGAGTGTTTTATCAAATAGGGTTATATATTTGTCACTTTGCTTCTTTTTTTCCCCTGCCCGAATATTTAATGCGTTGTGTTTTTGAAAATGACAATTGCTTAGATAACAGATGCTGTGGTTGTTGCACGGATTCTTAATGCTACATTAGTTGTGCCTGAGCTAGATCACCACTCCTATTGGAAGGATAATAGGTAAGTTGGGGTTTGTTGTTCTATTTGCTTAGTATTTAATCTGGAATACCATTTTTTCCTTTCTCATAGTTGCATTCTTTATATTCAACTTGACACCCATTGCCTAATTAAATATGCCCCTTTGTATGCAGTGACTTTGTCAATATTTTTGATGTTGATTGGTTCATTTCTTACCTTGCAAAAGATGTCACCATTGTGAAAAGAGTTCCTGACAAAGTCATGAGGTCAATGGAAAAACCCCCATATACCATGCGTGTCCCAAGAAAATCCCCTCCTGAGTATTATCTGGATCAAGTTCTGCCGATATTATTGAGGAGACGTGTAAGGCACTCTCCTCAGCTTATTATTCTTTTTTTGTTTTTCTGACAGTTTCAAGCTAGTTATCCCTGCCTTTACATGCCCTTGTGTTTCTCTTTAAAGTTTTGGAAATCCAGGTCTCTTTTTTCCTGGAGTGAAGTATTTTATTGATGTTTTCTGGTTTGTTGTAAGCAAGGCATTAGTATATGATTTTTTGCAGGCTGTGCAGTTGACTAAGTTTGACTATAGGCTTGCAAGTAACCTTGACGAAGAGCTGCAAAAGTTGCGCTGCCGGGCTAATTATCATGCTTTGAGATTTACAAAACCCATACAAGAAATTGGTGAGAGACTAGTGACAAAAATGCGAAAGATGGCAAAACGTTACATTGCAATCCACTTGAGGTTTGCATCCTTTACTTCAAAATTTAGTTGACATGTCTAATCCAAGGAAAAATAGACTATTCTGCTGCTTTAATGTCAATAACATTGTTGCATATTATGTCTGTCTCTTCCCCAATTAATGGCCAAGACATCTATGGGGGACAGGTGAGATCCTATCTAGTCTACTCTAGATCCTAGACCATTTACTAATTTTCATGTAATATACAATTGTTTGTTACATGGCACACCCCGCTCACCCATGTCACACACACGTGCACGTGCGAGCGTGTGAGAAGATAATAGGAAAGGAAACACTTGGATTTAATTGTGTATTTCATTGCGGGCTGTGGTAGAGATGCCTATCAGATTTTCTTTGCAACTAATGAATGCTAAATAAATTTGAACAGACCACTTGTATAGAAGAACTGCTTTCTGTATCTCACTCTCCTTTTTCTAGCAAGGATTTCAGCGGCATTACTATCATATCCAGATGTTTGAGTTTTCTGCGCAAGATATGTCTTTACATGTTGATGCTTTATAGATACATGCATATTGACGGGTGGTGAACTCTGTGTATATTTGGATTTCTATGATCATGGGCCATCTGTTTAAAATTACAGGTTTGAACCTGATATGCTTGCATTTTCCGGGTGTTACTTTGGTGGCGGTGAAAAAGAGAGATTTGAGCTTGGTGAAATACGAAAAAGATGGGCAACATTACCTGTAAGAAAAGAATGTTATTCCTTTGTAACCTCCAATTTCGTATTTATATAAAGATTTTCAACCCATTGAGTCATGCCACTCACCACTGATCTCTTGTAAATTACCTGGAGAAATGAGAACTGCTTTTTTTAAGATGGATTCCGATGACTTTTTATTTGTTTTATTTACCCCAATTATATGTTTGCAATGTTTTAGGATTTAAGCCCTGATGGAGAGCGTGAGAGAGGAAAATGTCCACTCACTCCTCATGAAGTGGGATTAATGCTGCGCGCCCTTGGTTTTGCTAATGACACATACCTCTATGTTGCATCTGGAGAAATATATGGCGGGGAAGAGACTTTGAGACCCCTTAGAGAACTCTTCCCAAACTTCTATACGAAGGAGATGCTTGCAATCAAAGAGCTGAAATCTTTTTTTCCATTTTCTTCCCGCATGGCAGCCATTGACTACATTGTCTGTGATGAGAGTGATGTCTTTGTCACAAATAACAATGGAAACATGGCCAAGATTCTTGCTGGTAGAAGGTGAGAATTCTCGTCCATGTATTTTTTTTCCTCTTAAATATGCTTAAGCTTAAAATTAGTTTTTGGCCCTCAATTTGATATGATGATGAGGAAGGAATCTGTTGTTTAAACTTGAATTGTCAAGAACATTAATTCTGAGAAAATAATAGTGCTTATTTTTTATATGTTGTCTATAATGAGAGTGATGTGTTGAATGAACTTGAATTTTTGGATCTTAGTATAATATTTTCTCATGAAGATTTGTTTTTGTCATTATAATCAGATGCATGGGGGGTGATATAAGGTATTCCAGACCTTATATAATGTGTAGTTTTAGGGATATTTTGCAAAATTAAAAATTCTAGACATTATATACTGATTAATTTAAGGGATGCCTTAAACATTTACTAATATGTGTTTACTATATGATACGCCTTTTATGATTGGTGCATTATTAATTATTCCTTCCATAATTATTATTCCCCCACATGATAGAATCCACTTCCAAAATGTGAAAAATCTTGCTTGTAAAAAAACATGCCATTTCATTTATCACATAAATTTTTGTAAAGGTTACTCGGACACTGCTCTCTTTTTTACGTACCTTTTATTTGCACTAATTTTTGTTTATCTTATATAATGGATCCTAGGAGATATGCTGGGCATAAGAGGACCATCAGACCGAATGCAAAGAAGCTCAGTGCATTGTTCAAGGCAAGGGATCGGATGGACTGGGATACATTTTCCAAAAAGGTGAAAGCAAGCCAGAGAGGATTTATGGGAGAACCCGATGAGGTGAGGCCTGGACGAGGTGACTTTCATGAATATCCATCTTGTATCTGTGAGAAGCCATTTACAGATGATAAAAACAGAAAGGGCGAAGATCTACTGTCAGATAGAATTCATATGAACTTCAAGGAAAATGTTGATTCCAAGTATGTTGGGGAGAATCAAGGTGACAAAAGCCACTTGAGATTGAAGAGAAGCATGGAAGACCCAATATCTTTAAGAGAGGAGGATGGTGAAAATTTTCCTGACTAAAGATACAAATGGAGGCAGCTCCTGGCTAATAGCAGGCCCAAATTGATGCCTCCTACATTTCATGTTCCGAGCATGTCACCATTTCATACTGGCACACAAAAAATCATTGTGGCATCATAATTTAAGCCTTCTGAAATTTAGTATCTGCTTTCCTTTTCTGTTCATTAACAGTGATTGGATCAGCGATGAACTGGGTTTATGTACAGGAGACAGGGAACTTCGATGAGCTGCAATGTTCATAGATAGTTTTGCTAGGGAAACCTGTTTGCAGGTATGCCGAAGTCAATGGAACTTGTTTGGGTGCATCAACCGAGTCTGACTTTATCGTGTCATCATGTTCTTAGTTTTTCCACGCCCATAAAACTGGCAGTAGGATGCTGTGAAATTGTTTGCCACTGCAGTATTTTTTGTAATGCTAAAAGAAAAGCTCAAAAACGTGCAAAAGAGAGGGAAATTCTTTTGCCATCCGATCGTTGATTTTGAACAGCACAGGCCTCCTCTGCTTCAACAAGTGCACATTACACAAAAGAAAGAAAATAGAAAAGGAAAGTGACTGCCGTATGGGCAGCGATCTTTCTTTAATGAGTAATGCTAGTAGTAATTTTATTTTTGATGGCGGTTCAATCAATTAATTTCTCACCTTGTAAACTGTGGATTCATTTTTTATATATAATGGTATGATTTGTAAAACCGTACAAACAAAAAACACTAACGAAACATTTAAAAATAAAAATAACATGGCAACGACCCGTTGAACGAGCTGGTCTGCGATTCTAGGGCACAATTATTTTACTATTATCAAATTTGTACGCGCGCCCTGGGAGTTATATAGCTTCTCACTAAAATTTAGTAAATTCCATACAAGAAACTAAAGCCTCTCTCTCTCTCTCACACGCGCAGGGTTTTTAGCCTAAGGACCTCTTGCAGTTCAATAAGTCTCATTGCGAAAATTTATTAGTAAATTCCACACATGAAACTAAAGCTTATTGATTGTGAAAATGTCCATCCCCACCAAACACTGCTCACCTAAAAAGGGAATTCAAAAGGTATACATGAAATTGATCAGTAAAGCTTCCCGCAATTTGTAGTCAAACTACATGGAGATTTTCCATATCAAATGCAAGGAGATCAAATCATCATTGCAAATAAACTAAAATTGATATGAACACCTACCCACTACACGTCATTATACCCAAGGAAGCAGAATTTCCATTCCTAGCTAACTCCTCTATTATAAATATACACAGCTACTCTTGGTGTGCTGTCCAGCGACCGTTGAGCTTCTTTACACTGGATCTCATCATTGCAAGAGTTCACTCAGCCATGGTTATTCCCTGCAACAATTTTATGAATTTTCAATCACATATAAATGCGCATAGAAGCCTGAAATAACCAGTGAATTCTGCAAGGAGATGTTACCTCTAGCAGCAGTCCTATTTTTCTGACTTCTATCATGTGATGCAGATGGAATTTTTGTGACCATCAAGGAGCTTTGTAGCCCTTCTAATAGCTGTGAACAAGAAAATTGATAAATAAGCTTGTCAGCACAGGAATTCAAAGGCATGAAGACGTTAGTCTACTTGAGAAACAAGTGCCACGAAAAGGATAATAAGTTCTCCATATTGAAAAGCCATGACTGATACCACGTGGAGCTGTTACAGAGAAGATCCCAGGAAAATGGTAAATAGAAACCCAACAAATGATCTTAAAGAACTTCAAATTTCTCATCTTGAAATTCACCATTCAAGGACCATTTACAATATTAACTGGAATAAGCATATGGTTCCACTTCCACTAGCAATAAACACAACTGAGGAGATATTTGAAATGAGATATAGACTATCTTTGAATTTTATCCACAATTCCTCAAATTTTATTTGTTATATCTCTTTTTAGGACTGGAAGGTGTTCACTGAACAAATACAAAGTAGAGAAACACATCTTCCAGAAAGAGAAGCTCCAAGAGCCTCTGGACATTGCGGATGAGCTATAACATGCAGGGTTGAGTAGAAATCCTCTTATCAAAATGGGATTATCAAAAAGAAACATTTTCCACATGGCTATTGGCCCCAGGGAAAGGGAGGTGAGGAAGAAACCAGGCTGCTATGTATGGGTGGGAGAATGTGAACATGAAAAAAATGATTTGATGCAACTGATTAAGGTGCATACCACTACATCAAATGGTTAAAAATCAATGAAGGCCATTACCCAGGACCACCCTCGCGGAAGCAGGTCCAAGGAGGAGAATATAAAGACATGGGATATGAAGTAAGAGTTCTAAAACTTACTCTTGATGTAGGCTGAATTCTACGATTAGACCTCCGGGGCTCAGCAACATCAGAGGTTGAGTTTGAAGAACTGCCAATGACAGCTTTGTCCTCAATTCTACCCAACTTTCCATCAGCAGGAGCAAGTTTTCCTTTACTTCCCTGTTGAGGTTTAGCATTTGATGTGGACATTTTCTTAGAGGAAAGCGTATCTGAAGAAAGAGAAACGGAAGAAAATATTGGACCCTCTGCTCCTCCAACAGAGCTAGATAAGGGCTTAAAATCAGCCAGGTCATGTTTTTCAGAAGTATTTTCAACATGGCTTATAGAAGACTTGTTCTTTGCAACATGATCTGTAGCAGCACCATCAGAAGCAGAAACTGCAGCAGTCAATGAGTTGCTCTTCTGAGCAATTGTTCTACCAGAAACATTCTGTTGCTTTCCTGACTTGAGAACCTTGGGCTTTGATGCAGCTGTTCGTTTTTCAAGTGATTCAGTTTTTAAAGTATTCTTCCATCCACGGGATCCAGATCCCTGAGGCATCAAATATTTAGCAAACTTTACTGGATCATTTACTTCATTGTTTTTGCCGCTCCGATCTGCAACATAATGCTTGCTCACTTCCATAAACTTTCTTTTTTTTCCAGGCTTTGGTACACCAAAGATCACCCTTGATCCTTCCTTCTGCAACCCAGTCCGTGCCATTCTGAGTGCATCAGGTCCATTCCCATCTTTCATACTCTTACCAATATTGAACATTTTTTCATGAGCAGTTAAATCCAGTAACGTAGGTTCATGAGGTTTATCAGTGCCCCCAGAATCCAAACCTTTCAGCAACTTATCCTTCCCTTTGGCGTCCACAACAGGGCCCCGCACCCTTGGTCGTTTTTCTTGTGGTGTATCACCCTAAAACATCAAGTTTGTGTCAGTGCAAGCAAGAAATGAAAATTTTCAAGTTAATACCCAGTGAGATATCAAATGAAATGTACCCCATTGGTAGGGTGTGTGCCTACTCTTGAACCAGACCATTCAACCCATTCCTCATCTTCCCATAGGAGAGAAGGGCGTAGATGCCACGCTTTAACCACTGATGTTTCTCCTTGAACTGGAAGTAGGGGGACACAGATTCATATGTGAGATGCTAGCTCTACATCCAATAGCAGAAAAGCATACAACCATGTGGTTTATTCATTCAACTACACCAATCATCCAAACCTGGAAAATGGACTGTTAGCATGGTGTCGTCTTTGTTGCTCCTTTCAGTGATCACTCCTTCCCACCAGCTGAAAAATAATATAGTGAAAGCTGAAGAATATCTAACTAAGTCAAAAATACTAGTATGGTCTAAAAAGTGCCAAACCACAGTTGCAACAGCAAGAACTAAATGGGAGGACTGAAAAATGGCACCATAGTCAAACTGATGCAAAACATGTCAATGGATGCCATCACAGCACAGATGATGGGGAATATATTCATTAGAGGACAATAGAGGAAGACCATGAGAATAGAAGCGAAGCTTTCAGTCAAGTCAACAGGGAATGATGATTGTCATTCACAACCCTTCCAAAAGGCGAGGCTTAAAAATTCACAGGAGAACTTGCTATCTTAATATAATCTTGCTGAAAAGTTTCTTTTTTTCTTTTTTCCCACTGGGAGATTTTTCAAGCTAAAATGTCTTTCAGTTTTTGCTATTTATAATGAATTAAAAATGAGTAAGGATAATAAACATAAACTTTATATTTAAAATTGATTGACGAGATTAATTGCATGATAAAATAGCACTGGACATGCATAGGGTTCAAAACTTAGTTATTCACCAATCAGAATTGCATCCAGTTGTGATATATTCTGTTTTTCTCCTGCAATTTTGTATCAGAAACATACATGCAGGCCCATGTAGTAGATTTTTTGGTACTACTTGTTTTAGAAAAAGTTCATTCCAGTTTCTTCATGTTTCCTATTTTTATTGGGTGCCCATAAATGAGCACCCAAGGCAGACATTCAGTTTCTGCAAATTATTATTGATAAAAAAAAACTTGAATTTTCTCCAAGGTTGAGAGTATCTTGATTTAATCCCTTCAAGATTGAGTTTCTCTCTTGTTGGTGATTTTGATTTCTATTCTGCATTAAACATGGCTTTATATGCGTGTTGAAATTTCCTATCAAATATTGGTACCATCCACTGCAGCTATAGAGTAGCATAGAAACATACCTATCTTGTATCCATGCATCCACTTTATCACCAACAGACCAAATATAGTCCACCATGGCAGCTCGCCTCCTCTTCCTAGTTCCTTCAAATGGCATAGCATTTACAGGGCGAGCAATTCGTATTTTTGGTGCTTTATCTCCTTCATCTCTTAGCGACACCCATTCCTTTAGCTTCTCTGAGCCTGCAGGACATATTCAAAAAAATAAAATGTGATAAATTGACATCAACACATGGGTGCAAAAATATCATGCTTCAATTATTCTCTCTACTTCCAACATGTTACTTGCCAGAGGCTGTGATGAGCAGGATGCCAACAATAGAATTCAACAAGAAAATTCTCTCTGATCACACGGTTATGTAAATACAGGGGATTAAAAATGCCTGCTTGTCACTGTTGAGCACGAAATTACTATAGATCCTATCTTGCGCATCAAAATACCCCCCCATTTCAGTTTCCTATAACTCCTGGTACGTTCATCATAGTTCATACAGATCTTTACACATTTAAATAACCAGAGGTAAAGAACATTTACAAAATTAGCTCCATAGCTAAAAATATTATGGCAGTTGTGCACCCATCAGAAGTTGTGGCGACGCATACATTGAGGCCACATCTTTCATTCTTCAAGCAATCATACATACACCAAAAGGCACATTCAGCAAGTAGAAAATAAGCACAAAATTTCTCCAAGTTTTCTGGATTCAGAAGCATCAACAATCTACCAATTCCTAATCCATAGATTGATAATAAAAACAATGACTCACCTTCAGCTGATGAAAGGTCAGTATAACTCACATATGCTTTCCCATCCTTTAAATCCATCACTTTGGCTGAGAACCAGGCTGCTTTATATCCATTCCCATCTTTGAAAACCTGTGAAAGGAAGCAGCATGACAAGTTAACGAAGACCCAAGGAAAACAAACCTCAATGAAACATAAGGAACACAATCATCAAACACGAGCAAATATCAACATCAGAACTGACTTAACAATGGACAGTAATGGGAAGGTGAAAACATAAAAAAGCTTTGTAAATTAAGGCTTTAAACTTTTACTAATAGAGCACAGGGAAAGATGGCAAATTCAAACCTCTACATGGGACCCTTTCTTGATGCAATTATAGTCTACTATAGTTCCCAAAGATCTCGAACCATCCTCAGATTCAGACACCTTGTAGCCCTTTCGTCCTTTAGCATCCTTCAAAGTGGCTGCAGCAGAATTTGTGAAACCATCCACCAATCTTGCATGGTCCACAGTGGACCTCTCTATTGGAGCAGGTGATTTCCCACAGTTATTGAACTGTGTCTCTTTCTTACCTGGCACAGGAGAAGTGTTTGATCCTTCTCCAACAGTATTTTTGTTGATAGTTTTTCTACCTATACCATTTGATTTAGAGCCCAGCTCATTATTTATTTGGGCCACTTCCCAATAGCCCTCTGGACCTGCAGCTACTAGCTCATTCAATGACAGAGGATCACCCATAGCTACTATCTTCCCAGCTTGAGACACAGCTTCTGCAGCCAGCTCAGCAGCCTTAACAATAGCATCCATATTCTCAGCTCGTATTGCAGCAGAAGAAGCTGCTTCAACTCTCCATCTAGCAGCCTCCCTCGCAGCAACAAGGATTGAACTGGAACTGTTTGTCCCATCATCACCCTTCAGTATGGAATCAGGAGTAGTCTTCCCCAAACTCTCCTTGCCTTCAGAAACAGAGATTGCACTGTCTTGACTGGGATTGTTGTAACCACCAGAAACTAATGCCTCATCAGCCATTAGCTTTGCTTGCAATGCAGCATTAGATGCAACATTGGCAGCTGCAGCTGCTGCTTTTGCAACCGCAGCTGCTGCTGCTATTGCAACAGCTGCAGAAGCTAATTTGGTTTCAACATCTGGTGATAACCCAGAATTTCTCTGCTTATCTAACTGATTCCATATTTCTTGTCTTTGACTAACAGCAGCAGCAGCAAGATTCGCGGCATCCTCTGCCTGCACCCTTGCAGCCTTTACTTTATCAAGGGTTTCCTCTGACAAAATGTTCCTTTGTTCTGCATTTTGATCCCCTTTTCTCATATCAGTAGGCGTTGGAGATACAGAAGTAACATATCTCTCTGTAGGAGGTTTAGAAGCGAAGACAATAGGGGCTGTCATGGAAAAAGAAGTCAGTGGATAACTGGTAACAACAGGACCAGGAACTGATTCTGTTTGCAGGTGAGTACGAAAAATATTCTGGCCAGGACTCTCAGAGACTGAAGCCTTTTTTCTTTTTCTGGGCTTTGGATCAGTAAGAGGCTGGCTGGATGATGCTGTCACCTTTTTTGCATCTGCAACAGGAAAATTCCCAGTGAAAACACTGGCAGAAGCCCCACTCTGAACCACAGGACCCAGGGAAACATGCTTTGGACCAGAGGCAATTGGCTTGGATAAGTCTTTTACAGGTGTCAATTGAACTGGTTCTGTAATAGGCAATTGCGCAGAAAAACGACCAATTGTATCAAGTGCAAGTGTCTGCGGAGAAGTGACCCAGGGACCACAAAAGGGTGATTGAGATATCCAAGGGTTACTAGCAAAGTTTCGTATCTGTGGAGTCTGATGAAGATGCAAAGGAGAAAGAGTCCGCTGATGATCCATAAATGGACCCCTTGGCATGCTGCTTGATTGAAATGTGTCACTGGAAGGATTAGGTGCACTCCAGAGTGGTGAAGAAAGGGGCACCATGGGGTTTACAATCGTCGAAGTGCCCTTGCTGATTCGACCAATTGGTGAAGCGATTACTTTACTTTGAACATTACTCTGTTTAATAGCTTGATCAGGAGCTCTGGCACCTACATGTCATTTCTGCCATGCTTAGAACTCAACAAAATCTAAAGCAAGATTAAACAGCTTGAAATCAGAGGGATACCAGGACGTGACAGCAAAGGGGTCTCCAGAGTTGTGAGATGAGGTTTTTGACCATGAAGCCGTTCTATAGACAAGCGTAGGGCATTCTCCCAGGCGCTTTTACCACCATCTACAAGAACATTGCCAAAGTGAATATGTTCACTTTTAGAGTCAAGAAGTACTGCAAAACAAGGGAAAGTGCCACTAACCAGATCCTCCAAACGCTGACATCATATACGCTTCATCTGGAGCTGTTCCTTGACTGCAACAATTAATTCAAACAAAATTAAAGTGAGATTTAGGTAAATCATAATCATCAAACAGAAGTTTTTGTAACATGCAGAAGGATCCTGTAAACTAAAAAACAACCATTTACATTCAATAACCAAATGAAAATCAGTTCAGTAGTTGTATTTTCCTCTCATTTTTTATTCCTTTTTCTTTCCTCGCTTATGGTATGGGATGAGCTGGGAGTTAATGAATGCTACCCAAGACATCCAGAAGCACCTGAATCACATCCATGAAATTAACTTTTCCACCTCTGCCCATACAGATGACATTTAATTTTTCCACCTCTGCCCATACAGATAACAATAAATTGGTATTGACAATATTAAAGGAAAATAAAATAGCGAGACCTACATCAAAGCACCATAAACAAAGATCTGGGCACGCAATTGCACTTGTTGCATGTCTGTGAAGGGTTGATGAAACATCAAAGATGAAGAAACAGAAGAATTCAAATCTGGAAGGTTTGATGTGGATGTTGCGAGAACAAATGGTTTCATAGTACTGGAATCCACATGACCATAGCACTGCATCTCATTTGATTGCACATGTTGTGATATCCCAGAAGGGCCTGTGGAGACATTGCTCATTTTTTCCCCTTTCTCTAGCCTCACAGAAGCAGTTTCTTTAGTGGGATTTCCTTTTCTGGCACTTTCCTTTCCCAAGGCCTTACCAGATGATCGTCTTGTTTTACGCTCAGAAGTACCTTTAGAACCAGTGCGCACAGTGGCAACATCACACCCCTTAGGACTTCCATGAGAAGGATCTTGAGCAATCTTGGGATCTATCTGGACTAAGCCAGGTGCCGACGGAGAAGCATCCACAATCTTCAGAAAGAGCCAAAAAAATAATACGGAGACAAAAGAAAGAACAAGTTGTTGATAAGGATCATAAAAGGTAATGTTGAAAAATGTCAGAATATAATGGGAAGGTAATTAAGAATGTGCATATCCAAATTTTACCGGTGACACTTTAGTGGCTGGTATGTTGAAAAATGGCTGCCATTCATTGCCAGCTTCTTTCTGAGGCATATTTGCTAATGGACTGACCTCAAAAGTGAAGCTCCTCTCATCTTTGGATGCATCATCTTTTTTTGGATCCCGGGAACAAGACAAAGCATTGCTGGCATCGCTATCAGCAACAGAAGTCTGCTCCACAGAGCATTTGGTTCCATCCTTGTCACTTTCACTCCGAAATTCCCCAGCAGCTCCAATGGCAATAGGGGAAACACTGGTTGGTTTGCCAACATCAGCACAACTTCCACAATCTAGCAAAACAGGTAAAATGAAGTTTGAAAGGTATGAAACTACTGGGACATCCATGATTTTTTTTTCCATTAAATAAAATAAGAGCCGCGGACAAGGCTGACGCAGGAAACACAAATTGCTAAAATAACAAGAAATAAATAAACGACCAACCATTTGTGCTCAGTACAGCTATCTTCCCATCACTTATATCTCCACACATTATGGCAGATTCATTATCTTTCTGCCCATTCAGACTAGTATCCACCTGACACTCTTCCCCTTCTGAGGAGATAGGTCCCAGCATCCCATTCTTATTTACAGTTGGTTCTGCATAATAAAAAAAAAATATTACAGCAAGGATGGCCATAATCACAGGAGTTCTTATCAGAACAAGAAAGTTGGATTAATCAAATAAGGATATCTATATCAAGACCATGAGAAAAGGGGGGGGGGAGCCAAAATATAAATAACACTTCTAGGTACCAGTTATTGGTAACCATGCATGGAAACAGAGTGTCATCAGAAATAATTAGACACAGTGCCATACTTTTTTTTGCCATACTTTTTTTTAAAAAAAAGTATGGGGTCATATAGGTAGAAATACAGAAAATTGGTGGATGGCATCTAGATTCATAAATATCCAAATGATATAGCAAACTACACGGCCAGAATTTGCACATCCACACAAACAATTTGGGGAGTGCAGTGGGCTAAGAATAAAACAGAGCCAAATACTTATATGCATATTATCTAAATTAATATTGCTCACCTAAAACTTTGGATGATCCCTTTTCATCATTTTCTTTTTTGAGCACTTCAGCATCATTTCCTTTGTTTGCAGTTGAGTCACAAAGAACAGGACACACTTCCATATCCTTTGTGCACTTCATGCTGACATTGTTAAATATTTCTGATTGAGTTCCTTCTATTTTACTAGTTTCCACCATTAAAGGAGATTGTTCAGCTAGCTCACATAACATCTTTCTAGCAGCACCAGCAGATGCATCTTCTTCAGATTCATTAACAGGATCTAATCCAGCTATCACTTGAGAAGAGGTCTTCAGATCAGATAAACTCGCCTCCACAGAAATTTTGTCTGCAATTTCTTTCTCTTTATCTAAGGGACTTGAACTTATCCCACTTAAAGGTGACACTTTGACATCTTTGTGACCAATAACTGCATCCATGCTCGTGACATCTCCAGAAGGTGCTGAAACACCATCCATTGCATCACAGGTTGCCATATCAGCACGTTTGCAGCCATCTGATAATGCAACAGAGAGAAGCAAAGCTTTTAGCAATAAATTAATTCTGTAGGCTGAATGTAATATTCAATGGAATAAAATTTCACCATGTACCTGATTTGTTGTCAGAAGCAGCATCTGACTGTAATCTTGAAGCTATCAAGTCATTTTCAGGGATAGCATTGTTACATGGAAGCTCTATGGTGTCCTTTCCATCAGCAGGAATCATAGTTTCACCACATATTTGCAATGATTCAGCAAGCGTGGAGGATGAAACATGGCCCTCGGCATGTGTTTCTCCAACAACTTCAGTTGAAGAACACCCTGTTTCCAAACAAGAAAAACCACCTATATCACTTTTGCTAGTTCCACCAGCTTTCACTTCAGAAGGCTCACTGCCTTCAACAGACAGATGAGATACCTCACACTTGTTAGCTAATTTCTTGTAATCCAATTGAGAACCACTCGAATCCTCAATTTCATGCCTCTCAAAAGTAGTATTATCTTCAACAGCCATCAATGATCCCCCAACTGCATCCACTTTGGACTGATCACTAGTCACTAAGTCTTCTGGCAGGCAAGAATGCTCCTTTCCTATTATGCAAGAAGGTTCCCCCAAATTAATTGAGTTAGTTTCGATGATGCTCACTTCTTCCATAGATTCCACTGTGCCTGAGTGGGGATTCTCATCCTCCATTCGACCCTCTTGACTTAATATGGGTTCCCTTTTCTGATTCTCAGCAGTGTCTGTTTTCAGAACTTTACTATCATCACAAGGGTCATTTAAATTATCTGGACCGTTTTTCACATTTGACTCATCATTTCCTGTAGCAATAATTTGCACAGAGGCACCATCCTGCATCCCTAAAGGACCTTTCCATGGCCTGTCATCCAGAGATCCATTCACCAAATCATCATCTCCCCTGTTATTAACATTATTAGAATTACCATCAATTGACAAGCTCCCTTCGATAACAGGTTGTCTGTCCTCTACACTAATGGCAGATGGGTCAACTGAAGGTCCCAAACCACTATCAGCAGATAAGTCACCTTTAGCATCCTGAGAACAACCATCAAGAGGCTGCTGCTCTCCAACATCATTATCTAACACTGATAAATCTTCCACATTCTCACCTGGCAGAAATTTAACCTGTAAATTTGCTGTAACTTCCACTTTAGGTGGTGTATTGTTTTCCGGTTTCAAGCTGGGCTCCATGTGCTTTAGTATGCAACCCAGTTCATCACAGGCATCTGATTCCCTAGAATTAGTTTGTACAAGAGTATTATCTTCCTGGCCAACAGATTTTAATAACATTTCAACAGATTCTGAGGAAGTAGCTTCGGACCAAACATTGTTGCACCTTGATAATGAGCAAGACTGTGCAGCACTTGAACTAAACTGTATTCCACTGGTACCACGAGAGTAATCTTCAATCCACTGGTTGTCCTCGTTGTTTTCAATGCCAAGAAAAACATCAGTCTCAACCAAACTATCAAACCTTAACGATCCATGAAGACTGTCATCAAAATCAAATTTGGGGAGAGCATATGGCTGTAAAACAGGAGGAAATTTGTTGCTTCCTTCACCCGCTAAATGAAGATTGTGGCTTTGAAAATCATTGTCATCATAATCCATGGGTGTATCCCTAAAACAATTAGACAGAGAAGAGACTAGTCAAGTGCAGTTACAGATGTACAAAGGCCACATATCCAAGTTAGAAAAACATTGTGTTGTATAACAACACAGCAAGAAAAACAGCAATCAACAGATAGCAAATTCAAAATTTCATCTTATATGGATTAAAAGCAGGACACTGAATTTTTATAATTAATAGTTATGATTAAATAGTTAACCCAACATCACATGTTAATCTACAACCTTTTAGCAGAGAGTGAAATAAAAATGCCGGACACTACAATATCACCATTCTCCAACCTTTCCATTAATTGTGCTACTTATGTGGAGTGATTCCTCCAGTATGCCTCATAGATATGCTACCTGGCACCTTACAGCCAATGCATTGTCCTGGTTATACAGTAGAAGTAGATAGTTGATGCAAGTGGCCTAGGAAGAAGCATTATAGTTCACAGTATCTTGTAAGACGAGCATATGGAAAATGAAAGTACTATTTTAACAGCTTATCTCACTAGTAAACTAAAAGGGTTTTTTTCCTTTAACTGTCTCACTAGGTGTTCTTACCGCCTGAATCCCATGAAAATGAAAAATAAATTGCAAGTGAAGTTAATCTCAGAAACAAGTCATTCAATATCACATCATCATCACCCTTCAACACGGGAAAAAAAAACAAACACAGGGAGACTGTATTTACTTGATTAATACAACAGATTTCCAAGTTTAAATACATATAACTTTGGAATTTACAGAGACAAGATACTTGCAAGAGAAAATGTTCTTACATTATAAACAACAAAAGATGGATTTTTTTCCCATTCTTCAAAGACACAGTTTTCTTGGTTTTATGGCAAAATTAGACTTACATGAATCAGTAAGCATTCAAAACTATTTGTGTTAAGATAAATAAGACAAGAAATAATCATATAGTTAGAGGTTAATTGTTACTTCCCCCACCTCACTTCCTGAGGGGGTGGAACACACATGCCCATCTCAAACTCAACCAAACAAGAAAGGTTGCAAGGGTAATCATCCCCCCTTTACCACCAAAAATTCTCCCGGGAGAATGCTTGATATTCACACAAATTGTTTTGGAAAAGTTTAAAAATGGACAGTTAAAAACAAATAAGGTGGTTTCTCTCATGCCCTGGGGAAAACGAGAGTGATCCACAATGTCAGCAACAGAAAAGATGGTGAGCTATACAATGAAGAAACATTAATTAACCAAGTTATCAATACATGTTAAATATTTGCTTGCAAGTGGAAAACTTAGCAATAAACTAGCAGACCATATTCAGCCTGTATGACAGAAATGCTTCAATTATGTTGGGACAAAAGATACAGATGAGTCAAACCAGCAAAGACAAATAACATGAATAAGAAAAAAGGGACCAAGGAAGTTTTACTACAGGTGTTGTGATCTGGGGTAATCACCCTGGTCTCACTGTTATTTTTTTATTTTCTTTTTCTTTTTTCTGGTTCAACAGTCAAGATAGGCAAAGGTGGTGCTCATTTTTTTTTGTCTTTGCAGTTTTATCTTTAACTTATCTAGCTAAAATCCATGTATGTCAGTTGTATTTTAAGAGTTGTGATTTGGGGTAACTGATACTACGTTTTTTTTTTGGACTTGCACACGCACATTTTTATGCATGTCACCTGAACTTTCAAACAGGCTGCACCAATCAAGCCCCCCAAAATAAATCCGAATTTAAAAAAAGTTAAATCTCCACTCCACATCATCTAAAAGAAACTTCTTTTCTTCTCTAAATCAGTGTAACTGAACTTATGAATGCAACTGAATTCCACAAACCCTTGTTCAAGCCTTTAATTATTTTAACAGTATATGCTAACAACTTCTTTGTACTAATTACCAATTATTCATAAGCCAAAAACAAAAAGACTTGTTCTTTTAAGCTTTCAAAGCTATTAGCAACAAGATTAAAGAAAAAATAGTCTCTAACCTTATCTGCTTGTATGATTACTAGTAAAAAAAAGTAGGAAATGAACAGTACCAGAGTAAGTAAGTCTAGAGACGCTACCTCCCTCCATTCGGAGACGAAATCCTTGCTGTTAACTCTTCCCCAATCGTACGCTCATCTACTTTTCCAACAAAACCTCTGAAAAAAATAGTTAACTTCCTCTTACACACTTCAAAAATCTAATTTAACTCAAGTGAAGTAAGAGAAACAGAAAACCAATAGTTTCCGGAGACTCTATAACTCACCGGGATCTCTAATTTGCCGGTGGATCGAGTTAGGGTTCCGGTTAAATGAAAGACGGTAGGTCTCAGTGAGAGAGAGAGAGAGAGTGGGTGATATTTTTAATATTTCGTGTGTTTTCAGACATGAGGAAATGAAAACTGAAAACATATGCTTTTTTACTAGTTTCATGTCAGAGAGAGATACACAAAAAATGAGTGATGGTGATAGAATTTGAAAACGTGGGACATTAGACACGTGGATAGTTTACATACATCGATGATGCCTGAGAGTGATATTAAAGTGCGCAGTAAAATACTAAAATCGGGATAGCTGATAGGAATGCCGGTGGATTTGTGTGGTCTCTTGGTTTAACGGTGGTGATGAGGGCTGTGAGAAAGAAAGGGTAACAGGTGGAGTGATTAGAGTCGGTTGGGTGTGGATTTCGCAGTCCTAGTTGAACCGGAGAGGATTACGTGGAAGAAGGGATATATAGAAGGTTAGGTAGGGTCAGAGGAATCTATGGCTCTTAATTTGGAGTTGGGAGATTTTGGGTTTATAATGTTGGGCCGTTGGATTAGAATACCTTTTTACTGGGTTTCTGTCTGGGGCTCTATAAACCAGCCCAAAAGGATAAAATTACTACACCGGCGTTCTTCTCAAGATTATATAATTAAATGGAAATATAGTTAAAATTGTTTTTTAAAATATTTTTTATTTAAAGATATATTAAAGTTATTTTTTTATTTAAAAAAATATTATCGATATCAGTCCATCAAATTAATCTAAAAATCAAAAATAAAAATTTTAAATTATTTTTCAAATACAGTATTAAATACCCCTAATTGAAAATGACATAAAAACAAAAGTGAATGTGCTCTTTGCTAATTTAGCGTTAGTGTTAGCATTGTCGAGAGATTTCACTAGTATGGCCGTGGCTAGAATGGCAAGTATACTTAACAAAAAAAAAAAATTATTATTCTAGATCTATGTTTACCCATTTAGTTTATCTCATTATCATCAAGGACCAAGTCAATAAATTTTTTTCTTATTGTATGGAATAATTTTAAGGGCACGCATGACTTTGTGTTTCAATGGTATTTAAAAAAAAAATCTTCAAATTAAATTTTGTATTTTAGTTTTTCTTTTATCATTTTGATATAATTATATCAAAAATAATTTTTAAAAAATAAAATTGAAACATTTTCAAGTGGAAATTATTTAAAAAATAATAATTATTATCACATTCTTGCATACCCTCTAATTTAGGATGGCAAATGCAATCATTTTAATTGGGGGTAAGAATTTCTTTCAAACTTAAATATTAATCTAAACTTATCTAATTAGATGAGTTTTTTAGATATTTGCCTTATTTTATAGGTGACAAATATTGACAAACTCAACTCAAACATAACCAAGAGATGTATATATTTATGCAATAATACAAATATAACATGTTCATATTCCTATTACCTATTACCTATTACCTAAAACAGCTTGGTTTCCTACTGTAGCGCTAGACTCATTGTCACTGTTCACTGGCAATTTGTTTCGGTGCTTCGCGCATGCATGTGCTCCTTTTTTTTTTACACAGAGATGATTTTTATATATTTTATTGTGGAAATGACAAAGTAGTGGCTGTAGCCGAGTGGTTGTTCGTGCGCTGCCAGCATCGGCGCGCGCGGGTTCGAGGCGCTCACACAGCAAAACCAATTTGGTTTTTTTCTTTTATTATTTATTATTATTATTATCTACGCCCAAGGTGTAAGAGTAGCTGCCCCTTTCTTATTGTTAGTGAACCGATCCCTTTCTTATTATCTGGAAAGCAACTGTCCAGACAATTGCTTTCCCTTTTTTTTTCTTTTTTTTTTCAATCTGTTTTTTTATTATTTGGAAAGCAACTGTCTGGACAGTTGCTTTCCAGATAATAAGAAAGGGATCGGTTCACTAACAACCTTGATATAAATATGATATAAATATTTAAATTTATTACTCAACAAATAAATGATAGGATGTGATCATAGTAGAATCTTACCAATGAATATCCATAATCATCCTTGATTTCAACTTATTTGTATAGCATTAGAAAAGTATTGCATGTCTCTAATCAGTAAATATTTCTTCTTCAAATTTTAATATTGAATTCCATTCAAACATAATAGTTCAATAGACCAAATACATCTGGGAGGGATATGATGAAACAATAATAGTAAGAAAAAAAAAGATATATAACAAGCTTAAGATTTGACATGTTTATGAGTAAAGCTTGAAAAGATAAATGAAATCTCTAATTTTTTTTAGCAATAAGATGAAGAAACACATTAGGTTTTTTTTATAAAGACAAAATTGAATTTTGCTTTTGCATTGTGAATCAAAAGGTTGGGTTTCTAAAAGACATGGGGTTAAATTGAAAAGAATTTGAAGAGTTTTTTTTAATTTCAAATTTTTTTATTGTATGTATACAAAGACTTTTTAAATAGACTTTGAATAAAAAATAAATGCAATAATTATCATACTTGTTTACCTAGATAACATATATATTCAAAATTGAAACACTTGCGACTTGTACTCCTCCATTTCAAGAGGAGTTTTATGCATTTGAATTGGTCTTATTAACTTGTTCTTCTATACACCTCCATAGTCGAAAAGACAGTAAATAAATATTGAGACAGTCACATGGAAGAAGAAATCCATTTAAGGACAATGACTTCATAAACGCATTTGCATATTAATCTTTGCTAAAGCAAATTGAACATGAAATTAACCACGTAGAGCTTAATCATGAATATAGTGAAAAATTAATTTCAATATATTTTGTACAAGCATGAAATAAAGAATTATTGATCAAGTAAGTGGTTCATATGTTGTCATACCATAGGATTGGAGGATGGACAAGTTGAATATAAAAATAACTAATAGAGACTTTATTCATTGAATTTTTGCGGCAACATTGGCAAAAACCTCATATTTAGTTTCGGTGCTACTACGACCACTAATTTGTTATTTTTTGCAACCTTATAATATTAAATTATTGTCTAAATAAACACAAGCACCAATTAGTCGTGTATTATCATGATCAAATGCCCAATTTGCATCGTTGAAGGTGTGAAGTTTAAGAGCAATAGTAGTTCAAATCAGTAATGCATGAAAAATTGAGTTTTTCAACTATTGTAGTATGCATTTAACAACAACCCAATATTGCTCGAGTAGATGTTAAAGCTATTTCCTAACCTTATGAGCTACAAAACAAGGTCATAATGAGTAAATGAAAGATGTTGCAGTCCTCCAATTGTATTATAATACAAATAAGTTTAAGTACAATTGAATAAAAAACTGGTTTGACGTCAATTATAAGTTTAAGTCTCACGTTAATTATAATGTTTAAGTATAATTGAATAAAAAACTGGTTTCTAGTCTTTTTGTTAGATTATGGCTATAAGTTAAATTGGAATGGGATATTGAATATAAGAGTTAGAAGGGAGTTTCAACTTGTGAATGTTGTTCTTGCTTCTTATAACCATGAATGGATATTTTGATGTTGTGGTTAAGGTGAGGAAGGTAAGGTAGTTGCTATTATATAATACATATGCTGAGATAGAGTAGTATCCCTAGTAGAAGAAGCAAAATCAATATACAGATAAATGTAAGGACTTGATATCAAGGTCATATGTAGATGACTTGGTGTAACATATTGAATAATTGTACTTGAATAATTAGAAAGTTATAGGTTTAGATTTAGTGGAAGGACAACAATAACGGAATTTGGAGTTGACTCATTAGTCTTAGGAATTGTGTATAAATAAAAAGATTCATCAAAGACAACATGATGAGAGATAAAGATTTGCTAAATGGGAAATGTTTTGATGAATATTATTTGACATGAATTTTTATGGACAAGGGAGAAAAAGATAAAGGTTCCTTAGTTTTTTTGTTTTTTTTTACCTATTTTTTCTCTCTCCTCATCCCTCATCTCCCACTTTACTATTTATTTATATTATTCATAAAAGCTTTTTATTGTTGTTTATATTTCTTGTTTTTGTACCTTTTAGCTTGGAGTTTTCAATGTTTTGGTCTATCTTCATCCCTTTATTAACTATATTATGATCACTAAGAAGAATTTATTGATTTTCTTTTGATTGATTGTGTTAGAATGAAAACATTGTTCATGTAAACAATATTCCACCTTAAACTTTTTTTTTACTCATTCATATTTTTTTATTAAGTCATTTTGCTTTTCATTTGACAATTGTACTTTAATTTTATAAAATTGATACTCAATAAACCATGAAATGATACTTATAATCATAATTACATAATACAATGTGACATGGAAAAAAGATTTAAAAAATAATGGGAATAAAACAAAGGAAAAGAGAAACATAATTTGTTATGGGTTGTAATATTTACCCACAATGTTTTTTATTCTTTGTTTATTTTGCTGCATGAATTTTTTATTTCAATTTAATTCTTTCATATTAAATTGATTTACGGTTGAATTTGATGTTTGTTTTTATTGGTTGTATATGAAGATCTTGTGATGCCAAGAATAAATTTTAACATTGAGTTAATGCTTGATTAGTAAAAAAAAATTATTTTACTAATTTAAATCAATTCAAACTTTACAAATTGAATTTTAAAATGATACAAATATTCAATATTTTTTTTTATATTTAACAACATCCTCATATTTGTTTTTTCAATCTTGAAGAAAACAATGTTATATAACACAATGTTGTAGTTGTGAAAATTCTATGTACCTAAATTATAAATAGTATTATCGTATATAAGCTACATCATATTCTTATCAATTAATAAGTCACACCATAAAATTGATCATGTTAGTAATCCTTAAAAATCAATTTTCTTTCTATTATTTGTTACAATTCTCCCACTCCATCTTTTTTTTTTCTATGCAAATCTTTCTTTTCTATACTCTCTTTTATGCAACTTCCAATTTTCAAAATTTTCACTTTATTTTTTCAAATCTACATCTTTTTTGAATTCAACTTGTTAACTATAAGAGTTTCTAAACCTTAATTAAAACAAGTCTTAATTCAATTATAACTCTATTAAATTCGATTATGTTGATTTTATTCGAGCTTCACCAAATTATTATCACAATCAAGTGAGAAAAAAAAACTTCCACTTCCAGCAATTTGACGAGCTCTACTAGGGTAAGAGGTTTGAATTGTCACTCTTGTCATTCCTTACATATCAAGTTAAGATTATGGGAAAAAAGTAGGAGGTAAAAACACAATTACTTTTATGTCTGCTCATCCAGGCTCATTTTGTTCTAGAATGTTTGCTTAGAAAAAGAAATAACGATGAGACATGAAATTAATTCATTGGTTCTAAAAATACTTTTCAAAGAAATTAAAAAAACTATTTTTGTTTTTTACTTTAAATAAAATCTTTTTTCATGTACTGATGTCAAAAATTATTTTAAAAAAATAAAAAATATATATTTTTAAAAAATATTATTTTGATACATTTCTAAATAAAAAATATTTTAAAAAAATCAAACACACTTCCAAACAATTGCATAATAAAAAAATAAAACATAGTTGTGTTATCGTCATCTGATATTCTCTATTTGCAATTTGGTTGGTTCCAATCTGTAGATAGGTTGAATACATGGATCTACAAGACTAGAGGAATAACGATTTTTGCCAATGTTATGATCTTCTTTGTTTGTAATTTTGTCTGTTCCAATCTGTAGAGAAGTTGAATATATAGGTCCGCAAGACTAGAGGAATAACAGTTTTTTGCCAATGTTCCTTAATACAGGTTTGACATTTTAACTAAAAAGTTGAAAAATAATTTTGTGTTTTTTACTTTAACCAAGTTTTTTTTCTTTTTTTATTCAACCAAAATGAAAGCAAATCAAAAAAATTTGAATTGAATGAAAGAATAAAAAAATTATAGCATATTTTAATTAATTTGAATTGGTTCAGTTTACCGGCTTTTTCCTTCAAAAATTGAATTGGATTGGAAGTTTTAAATAAAAAAATTAATCGGTTTAATAAAAAAAAATTCTCAAGTTTAATAAAAAATAATGGAAGCAATTCATTTTTTTTTTGTTTTCTTAGTTTAATCAGTTTTTTTTATTTTTTTTTGCTCGCCCTTATGTTTTAGTACAATTTGAATTTCTATCTTCAAGTAATGTTTTTTCAAATCAGATATCACTAGGAGGCAAAACCCAAGTATGAAATCATGGAGTGAATTAAGTTGAATATGATCATCAACATCTCTAATTAAGCTAAATTATTATAAAATAGTTAACATTGACTCTAAAAGAAGTTGCTTATTTCACAACCATCTAGTAGGTGGTCTAGTGGTACAAACTTGAAACTTAGGAGTGTATTTCTCTTGTGGTTTCAGGTTTGAGCCTTATAATTGCTAATATAATGGCCTTTTGAAGGCTTATATAGTTATTAATTTCAGGACCTGTAGGATTAGTCGAGGTGCATGCAAAATGATGTTAACACCTATGTTAATAAAATAAAATAAAAAAGGGCTTATTTTGCTATTGATAATACAACCATGGCATACTGAAAATAAAGGGGCGTTTGATTTGAAATGAGGAGTAACCAATTGACAATGTGAGTCTCTTGAAAAGAGAAAAGAGATTGTCCGAAGCCTAATTGCCGTGATAAGCAATTCTGAGTTAGAAATTTGCTTCTGCATATCGTAAATATGCAGTTTAGCTTTTACAATTACTTTTAAAGAATATTAAATCAACTTGAAAATCGTTTCTTCCTTTTTATTCTAAAAAAATCTCAATTGGCCAGCCTTTACTGTGTCTTGAAAAAAAGAAGAGAAGAAATGCTACACTCTCATGGCGGTGAATTTTGCAATGCCAAAACAGAAACAAAGGGTTCGGGACGGATTAAATTCACTCTAAGATTTTATTAAAATTCGAGAGAAAAAAATTAAATTCAAGTCCTAGTTCATCACTGACCACAAGCAGTCCTTAATTTTTAATCTGCAACGCAAAATGATTTCCTTAATCCTTACATATACACACCCTGACCCGATAATCGATTGTTTCTTCGTTTCAGGATTAATGGAGAAATAATCTCCGCGCTGTCGCTATCCCTTCTTCATTGCCAAGCCTCTGGCATTGATCGATCAAGAAAGGACCCATGTCATGCTAAACCATGAGAACAAGAAGCAACGCGCCTGCAAAACCAAGAAACCGAACTAGTAGAGAGTGAAAGATTCAACTGCTTTGACTGTTTCTCGTCAGTAACCACTGATCAGGATCAAGAAAGGAAGCCAAATCAGATCCATGCTAGTTAGAAGAAATAAGCGGAGGAGCTCAAATCAAAACCATCTGGTACCATATCTGCAACTGGCGGCATCCTGCTAAAAAGTGGACTGTGAACGTATTCGCCAGAATCAAACCAGAAAGAAGAACCACTACTACCCCCCACAGAGTCAAATCCAGTAGTCATTGCTGTCTGGTCCTCGAAGCCCATCAACCTTGAAGATGATAAATCGGCCAAACCACACTGACCCATACTATAACCCGAGCCGAGAGATAAATCAGAAGGAAACTCATGAGGAAGTACATTGTGATCATTAACATGTTGTAGCTGTTGATTATAAGTTCTGGTGCTGGAGCAGCACCAAAAATCTCCATCAGAAGTCATTGAAGAAAATCCGTCTCGCGAATGGCATCGAGAGCTAAAATCCTGGTTGAAAATGGGAGTCGAGTCCAGCTGAAGATCATGAGAGGGAGGCCGGGCATTAAAGAATAATGAAGACAGGGTGTCATTGTGGTCGCTATTTTGTTGGAGTTGCTGCTGCAGCTGCAGAAATTGTTGGTCTTCAGGGGAGATAATGGAGGTAAGGGATGAATCAGCAGGCATGTCGGAGTAAACAAAGTTTGTGCGAGCACGAGGACCGCGCATGGAGCGAGCGGCTCTGTCGTAGGCCAAGGCAGCTTCCTCAGCAGTGTCAAAGGTGCCTAGCCAATGCCTTTCTTTTGTTGAAGGATCTCTTATCTCTGCTGCATATCTTCCCCATGGCCTTCTCCTAACACCAAGAAACCTTAATCCAGTACCTGGTTCCTGCTGAACTTGCTGTGGTTGCTTCCTTTTGCTTTTCGATGAAGATGGATTCATGCTGCCAAGGATTAAAAAGAAAACTTGAAGCTGAATGAGGAAATCAAGGAACTAGCTAGTGGGATTACGTCAGAGGGGAGATATATGGACTTGTTTTTTTTTCTGCTGATGACTTGTGTTGGTCGATGTTGTCTTCCTGCCTCTTTCTGCAGGCAACGGTTTATATAAGACAGCATCCCCCTTCTCCTTCACTGAATTTATCCGCTATCTTCGTTTTTTCCTAATATGTCCTCGTCTACCAAATGGGTCCGCTTATAATCTCATAAAAAGTTTTAAAAACCTTACTGGCTCCTCAGGAAACATTAATTACCGAGTTTTTTTTATAAAAAAATTTAAGTACCTATTAAGTCAACAGTTATTCAATGAATTTATCAACCGTATTAACAAAGAGTTTATGATATATATAATAGATTTTAAATTTGAATTGGGTATATATTTTTTATAAAAATCTAAAATAATCATGATTTTACTCATTTATATATAAGCCTATAAAATATATTTTTTAAGAATAAAATTTCTCTATATCTAAAAAAAATATTCCATGAAATCTGCATTCATTTGAAAGGGGAGAAATCCAATGTGGAATATGGAATATGGATGCAATCTATGACATGAGAGCTCAAATGTAATATGATTTTATTGTATAGTTAATATCAATGAAATCAAATGAAAGGATGGATAATAGAATATAGCAATATGAAAATGAGAAGAAGAAAAAAAGAAATATAAATAGCTAGCATGATTAGAGATTTGGAGGCAATATAGGCAGCATGTTCTCTTAGATCCCGTGCTAATATTCTTCAATCAAAGTATTTTAATGTGTTAACAAATAATTCCCACAAATGTTTATTTATGCAATAATCATATAGGGCATGTGATCTATCATATAGGGCATGAAAGAGGGGGGAGCTAATAATGTACACTGCGCACAATCTAATAATCATGGTCCGCTGTGTTGAAGTTAAGTTTTTTTTTTTTTAAAAAAAAGTATATCTTATTTAATAATATATAAAAAAAATATTTTTTTTATTTTTAAAAAAATATTTTTGATATTATCATATTAAAATTATCTAACAATAAAAAAAATAAAAAAAAATCAAAAATATTTTTATAAAACATTATATTAAATAAACACACAAAAAAACCATCATCATTAAAAGCTAAACTTCACATTCCAATGATCATTGTAGCTAATGTGCCTCACCTCAAATCAGATATCATCATTATGCAATAATCACACCAAAATCTACATCATAAATAAAATTATTTATATAAATATAATAAGTAGAGTCTTTCTAGGATGTGATTTGACTCAGGGATGGATGAATTGTTGTGGTTTTGTCCATAGTAAAATATTAATGGGCATCATTATAATGTTGCTACTAATATTTTAAGTTAATTCATGATATGAAAAACAATACTAATATTATGAATTGATTTTCCAGTATTATAAAAATAATTAATCTAGGAAGATGATATGTTATTTAATAAAAGACTTTCTTATTATCTTTGGTGAGTGAGAAACCAAGGTTTGGTTTTGCAATCCCAAAACTTCAGGTCTTAACTTAATTTAATCTAAAAGCTTCAAAAAATATTATAATAATTTTAATAAGTTCATTTTCAATAGTAAAAAAACCCATAATCAATTTACAAATAAAAAATCAAACCATTTAAAAAACTTTCATAGATAACTATCTATGTTTTTGGCAAATATGAAGGGAAAACCACTTATATTGATCTCTCTTATAAAAGATAAAATTATTAACACTAAGATTAGTCTTTTATGGCTAAGATATGGTAGACCTAGCCTTTCTTTCTTAATCTCTCTCTTTTTTTAGTGATTCTCTCTACCCTCTTTCAATATTTAAAGAATAAAACATGACAAAAAATAAAGTTTGAAACATAAATGTAATAGCCTAAAACATCAAGGACTAGATAACGTATAGATTCAACTTCATTAACAAAATTGAAGTTTTCCATGTCTTTTAAATAATAAAAATAAAAAATAAGGTTGTCTTTATATGTCAATTTTGGTCAATGTTTTTTTTTAATTATAACATCATAATATTGGAATTTAATTTAACTTCATAATATTCCTTGACATTTATTCAATATAAGAGCATGCAAATAAAAAAAATCAAATCATGAAGTCAAGTTAATATAACTCATTGTAAGGATAAAATTGAAACGAAAAAAATTTGATAATCAATTTGAAATAAGAGACGAATATTAAAGGAAAAAAAAATGTTATGAACAATAAGCCTTGTCAATGCTTTTCATTTAGTTAATAACAAGCTATTTGACCCTCGTTTAGCCGCCTGTGAGGTATTTTTTTTCCCACAAAAAAATAAACATGTGTACTCTTTTGACTATATTTGCTTACATAGAAATATCGTAAATAGAGATTGAAAAGTTTATACATGGATATAATTAAATAAATCAAGAATTATATGGGTTAAAAAATTTAAAAAACTATTAATGATAACAAAATATGATACTGAAAAAACTAATAAATAAATACAAATTAAGATATTTGGCATCGCAATAGGTGTTATTTACCCAGATATGTTTAATGATTTTATTTATCGATTTTATGTATTTAATCAAATAATAATACAAATGAAAACCATGTGAAATTGATTGAATAAAATTAAAAAGAAAGCAATTTTTCAAAATTACACATGTTAGAAATATTATTCAAGAATAAATATTTTTTATTGTAAAAAAATAAATTTCATTTATATGAATATATAAAATGAATTAGAAAAACTTCTTTAAAGATTAACTTTTGTGCACCTCTAGAAAGTACAAAAAATCACATCAAAATTATTTTCAAAACAAATTTATTTTTATATGTCCTGTCTTTATAATTAAACACAATTCTATTTCATTTTCTTTATAATTTTTACTTGATAACAACAACTAAAAGTTACCTCGGTTAAACAAGTTTGGTCGGATTTTTGTCATCGAATTAATTAGTAGTTTTTGTCTTTTTCTTCACTTTCCCCCTTTAAATACACACCAAATTATTATTATTATTATTATTATTATTATTATTATTATTATTATTATTATTATTCATTACTGATAATTAAATTATTTTCTTTCATTTTATTTTCATTAACATTTAACCCTTTAATTATAATACATAAAACATTCTTTAACACCAGTTTTTATATGCTTTAATCCTGCACTTACTCTTGAAATAATTCACTCTTTTGTTTTTACCTTCACACCAAATGTCAACTTACAGTGCACTTGTTCTCCAAAATATTCTAAACAAGATATTTTCTTTGTGCTCCATCACAGGTAAAAATATTTTTTTATCTAGTTTCAACACATATAATTTTTATTTTATATTTTGGTTTTTATTGTTTTATTTTGTTTAGTTTTGTTTTTTTTAATTTTTTTAGTTTTTATAAGATATTTTTACTTTTTTTTGGTGTTTATATATTTATATTCTTAATTTTAATTTTTAATTTTTATTACTATTTATCTTTGTATTAAATGCACCTTGTGTTAACAAATAAAGTAAGTTTAGCTTTGATGAAGTGAAATGAGAATGAAAACTCTTTATTATACATGTATAGTAAATATTCTGTTATTAGTAATATGCTATCTTTATATTTTTTTTATATATTTTGTTTACATGTGGCTTGATATATTTTTTAATTTAAAATTAATTTTATTTAAAAAAATTAAAATATTTTTATTTTTTAAGATTTATTCTTGATATAATTATATTAAAAGTATTTTAGATCACTAATATTAAATTAATTTGATATTAAAAAAATCTTAGTTCATTTTTTTATATATATTTTAATGCATTAATATTAAACAAATATCAAAATATATAATTATCCTAACATATGTTTCATAAAAAAAAATACTTTTAAAAAATTGTTATCGTTATTTTCAATATCTTATCTATAATAAAATTAATATATAAACAACTAAACAATAAAAAAAAATATACAAAAAGGAAAGAAAAATACACATTAACTTAGATTGTGTTTAATAGTCTAGTAATGTCTTATAGTGCTAATAATATTAATTATGTTTTTATTCTTTAATCTTGTTCTTCAAATATTTTCATATGTTATTTATATTATTTTTTTTCAATGCAATTGATATTATTTTTTATTATTATTTTATTTTCAATCATAATAATAACAATGTAAATAATAATTCAAGTAATTTATCATTTAGTACTGTATTTATTAAGAATTAAGTTTTGCAACTTCCCGATAGATAATGTTTCAAATCTAATATATTGGATTAATGATTTGAAAAAACTTCATGGCTCAATAATATTTTTAATTTCTTTATCTTATTTCTTTAAAATTGTATGACTTAATATTAGTATTAAATAAAAAATATTAAAGAAAAATTTTATTATAATCCAAGTGATTATAATAATTATAGTTATAATGGTAATAGAATAAATTTTGTTTTTGTCCTTTGATTTTAAGCTTCGGCTTCTTTTTTTTATCTATTCTTCAAAATAAATAATATATTTTTATGATGATAATATTTTTTTGTCTTCAATCATAAGAATAACAATGAGAATAATAATTAAAATAATTTATCATCCGATATTGTATCTGTTAAGAATTATTTTTTACAACTTCTCTATAGAAAATAGTCAAAATATAATAATTTATCATTCAATGTTGTATTCGTTAAAATCCCCGTAACTCAATATTGTCTTTAATTTTTTTATCTTATTTATTTTAAATTATACTATTTAACATTACCTGTACAATTTAATTTTATTAATCATGGTACTAAACACGAAAAAATATCCTGCAATTAGTTTTTTTGACATTAGCTAATAAGAATTTTGCCAATGTTGGTTATTTTACTTGGATGTGTAGCATCAAAAAAAAAAAAAAATTCTAGCACCATTAATATTTTTTTTTACATGTTAAAAAACCTAGCACTATCCTTCCTAGGTTTACCTTCTTCTTTAATAATTTTATTAATATTATTTAAATCATCATCATCATTATTATAATTGTTTCTGTCATTATTGATATTTTTTATATTATTTTATAAATTATTGTTATCATTAAAGTCATAATTATTAACACCATAAGCACTTAATCATTGCAATAAATTACAGTTGTTATTATCATTATGATTAATAATGTTACCATTATTACCATGATTATAGCATTTAAAATTATTATTATTATTATTATTATTGCTAAAACCATAAAAAATATTAAATTGCCTCAAAAAATATAAAAAAAACTCAAAAACTTTAACAAAAAACAAACAAAAAATAAAATAAATAGAAAAATAAATAAATATTATTAGCTTAAATAATAAAAATAATTTAACTTGAAGAATAAATAAAAAGGAAAAGGAAAAAGAAACAAATATCAATTTTAAAATGATCACCAATACAAATTAAAACTTAAAGACTAAATTGAATTAAAACATAACCTCAACAAAAGAAAAAATAATAAAAATTAAAAACCAAAATCAAGAGCATATAAATATAAATATGGAAAAAATATATGGACTTTTCCAAAAGGATCGAAAAAATTAAAGAAAGTAAATTCAAATAAAATATTAAAAAAGAATAAAGGGCGAAATGAGAAAAAAAAAGAGCAATATACGATCAATTTTCTAATTTTAATCAAATGAAAAAATTGAAAAACATTCAATTCAAACTTCTATACCAAAAAAATTAAGGAATTTAAAATCAAACTAAAAATTAAAAAAATAAAGGCTGAAATGAAAGCTAAATAAATACTCAATTTCAATTGAATGAAAAAAATTAAAACAAACCAAAACTTCTTTAACAAAAATAAGAACTAAATAAAACAATTAAAAGAGAAGAGACTGAACTGAAAACACTATAAAACCAAGGGGGCTTCCGTATAATTTAGGTTGCATGACAGAGAAAGAAGAAAAAAAGGAACAACCAACTATCGTTTTGTTTTCGGCCACCGTAATACGACACACGCACCATCATGTGGAAGATAAAATGACGACGAATCCAGTGAGCCATTGGAAAGACATTTTTCACTACCGCACGACGTCTCGCGCTCCTCCTGAAAATAACATAAGAAGAAAATCGTTGGCACGTCCAGTTGATGCGCCAACAATATTCTATAGAAAAATAATAATTTAAAAATATAAAATTATTTAAACACCCCTAAAGACAACCCTTGAATATTTTTTTTTTTTTAGAGCATATACATATTTGTATTGTTTAGAAACATTTGAAAAGCCAGAAACACCTCCATCGAGAACTCTTGGTTTTTGTCTTATTTGAGGGTAATATGATTATTTTACTATTCACAACAATGCAAAAAATTAAAAATATCTTCAGGTAGCCAATTTTTTTTTGTATGATGATGATGGTAAAAACATAGCTTTATTGTAAAAAAAAACAATAGAAAAAACTCAAATATCCCCAAATAATCAATTAATGTCAACTGGTCCCCTGAAAAAGACTAAAATACCCCTAAGTCTAAGAGTTAATTTTTTTAAGCAATGAGGGGTAAAACAATATTTACATTAATGTGTCTAATACTGCATTGAAAAACATTAAAGGTTTACCTTGCTATCTAATTTAAGGTTTCAAAAGGGTCCATGAAGATAATGACGATGAGTGCATTGCTTTGGACATAAATGCTATTGTTTTGATTGAAATTTGGAAAGCATAAAGAGGTGGCCACAAGGACTTTTTAATTCCGGGCCTTAACAAACTTGTGGTGCTGAATATAATTTGTTTCCCCGCAGGCTCTTTTGCTCAGCCATGTGCTTCCAATTCGAGCAAGAAAAGTCAATGACACGTTTCAAATTTTATTGCTATCTCCAAACCCAAAATTTTTCCTCTTTTTTTTTTTTTAAATTGCTGGCCTGGCCTTTTATATATCATGTTTTTTCGAGATTTTAAACAAGTAATTAAAGCTTCAAATGAGCAATGCCAAGTTATGTTGCTGGGTGGCATGTGAGAGAAGCGCATTTTACGAGGAAACCGATGTCTACGCGTACTATAATTTCAGCCACAAAATACATGTTAATTCTAAGGATTAGCTTGAGTTTTTTTTTATTATAATTTATATTAATTTGGACTCTAAAAATTAGGTGAAAATGAATGAAGAAATGAGTTCTTAGAGTTTTTTTAATTAGGAGAGATGGCTGGAGCTTGATCTAGGCCACGACAGTCATCACCTATCTAGAAAAATATTTTATCATCCCATGAATTAAAAAATAAAATAAAATAAAATAAAATAGACAGAGCTTTTAAAATAAGCTCCTTGGCAGAATTTATATATATGATTATATATAATTAAATTCACATTTCTTTTTAAAATATTTATTTTAATTAAAACAAGTTTTAAAAATTATATTGCACTGGCACGTGGTCATACAACTAGCAATCATACGCGATACAAACTTTTCATAACTTGATATCAAATTTACCTCCCTAACATTCTAGTATCATGTATATTGTGATTTGTTTTCAGTGGATTATATCACTGATGTCATGAATGATAAAATATTTTAACTATTGAAAAGTATTTTAGTAAACTAATAGGTTTTTAATGAGATAAAAAGAAATCACATGACTGCTTAATCATTATGTCATGTTAACTTAACAGAAGGATCTAATTGATAATCTATTGATACATTATGAACCTAATTGAGAATTAAAAAAAGAATAGAGGGAGGAAGGTTTAATGGTCAAGTGCTGAGTCTGCAAAAGATGCAAGTGTTAATAATATTTTATCAAACTTATAAATATAATATATAATAATAATGGGTTTCAATTGAATTAATCAAATGTTAAATAAAATATAATTATGAAAAATATTAAATAATATATATCGTGGTTAAAGATTTGAGATCAAGGCAAACTGAGAAGAAAAAATAAAGGAGAGACACAAAATCCAGTGTTTTTCCCCGTTAAGAAATTATTTACTCTATCAGACACACAGGCTAACAGTCTCATCTTCTTCCTTGAAATCTTTCTCTCCTCTAAAAACTATATCAAACATGGGCAAATATATATATAGCAAGTTGATCATCGAGCTGCGAAGGGCAGCAGAAGAGGCTGCTTTTTAGAAGAGAGCAGGCGAGGTCTGGTAAAGTTCAATAACAAATATATTTCTTAAAAAAGCAGAGTAAGAAGTGGGAATTTGTTTAAGCTGCACGCATGAGCAGAACCTCCATGGAACGCAAGCTTACACGTCGCAGAAAGCAGCATGGCAAATAGCGATGCGATGTCCAGCTTCTACACCAGTCACGCAAACACTGCTTCAGAGTACAAGTTGAAGTTTCTTTTCTTTTAATGGCGGAACTTCAAACACCAACCACAATTTATCCTCGAACCCTGTAATTAATTCATATACGTACGTGCACTGAAGCTCATCCACGTCATGATCATTGAAAATTGCCGACGAAAGCTCGATCTGTTCTTGGTGCTGGTCTTTCTCATTATAGATTTTGAAGGATTGATGCCTTGAAAATTGTGCGTTATCACCATTCATTATTTTCAATGGTTCTCGTGAGTTTATCTGTCAGACTGCTGTATATTTTTATTCATTTTTTAAAATACCACCCGTTTCATCCTTGGTCTACCCTTAAATCACATTTGTTTTAGTCTTTTTCCTCAACATTTTTTCGATAAATCAGCCATGAAAAAAATTATGTACTTGTGGTTTGCAAAACTTATACATTTTAAAGTTTTTTTAATAAATAATTAATATATAAAATTAAAAGAAATATTAATTTTTTAAAATAAAACTTAAATTTAATTATAAAACTTAATATAATATAATAATTTCAACAACAAAGTGTTCTAGAATTTTAATTTCTATACCCGCATTCTTACTTCATAAAATAGTAGAATCAAGCATAAGTAGTAACAAGTCATCATGTTGGCGTATTCGCCTTCTCATAAGGACTCTCGTACCATGTTGAATTTGATAATTAAATTTGAGTTTTATTCTAATAAACTTAGAATCTTATCATGTGTGATTCATTCTCAATTTAATATATATTTTACCCTTGTATTTTATATTTATTAAATATAGTATTGATGGTTCTAACAAGGACTCGTAATTACTTTTATTAATTTACAATTGATAATATTTTAGTTTATTGTTTCCATTTTCAATTATACTAATTAAATGATAAATTTTAATAGAAAGTGTATTTTCATCAAACTTATCATGTTAATTTTGCAAGAAGCTAATCAAGGCATTGCATTACAAGTTGATTGCAAATAGAAGCATTTGAGATTGTGATGCATAATATTTTTTTATTTAATTTTTTTAATTTTTAATATTAAGACATCAAAATTATCCCAAAATACTAAAATAAGAGTGACTTAATGCCTTTTCAAACTAAAAAACTAAAAAGCAAAAGCAAAAGCAAAAATTGTCACAAATATCTAGAAGCTGTTTGGCGCGGCGTTTCACCCGTCGCGCCGCAGTTTTTGATTATTTTTTTTATTGCATTTTAAATAAAAAAATTTAGTGTTTTCAGATCATTTTAATGTGATGATGTCAAAATTAATTTTTAAAAAATAAAAAAACATCATTTTGATACATTTTGACACGAAAAACACTTTCAAAAACTACCGCAACCGCGCTCCCCAACACCCTCCTAATTAACTTGGATGACATTGACAGCTCTATAAATAGACGTACACGTCACAATCATGAAGAATTATCAACTACGTACCGTAATTTTTAAGGAATAAATAAAAGAAAGCTAATTATTTAATTTATGGCAAAATACCCTAATTTTTATCATTCGATACGAGGACATCAATCAATCATTACCATGTTAGAGCTTGCTATCAAGACATGCTTTTTGTTTCCTATAATATCAACACACACACACACACACAAGCATATAACAAGGTTTAAATTAGGTGTCTTGTGCTCATAATTAATGATGATTTATTAGTTACAACTGATCATATTAAAGGCGGTCGGTCGGCTTCCAATCATATAGGGCTCTTCCATTCATACGGGTCCCATGGTCGGTGCCGGCCAGGATGCTTATTGCAAAATTAGCATCGCGAATCACGAGTTCTAGCGTGAATTCAAACCACGTCCATTAGATCAATGCATCGCAGCCCATACAGAAACGCGTCCAAGAAATTAAGCGAGCGAGCGAGCCAGCGAGCTATATTAATGGTGCAGGGAGTATTGCTATATTAATGGTGGGGAGTATTGCCGATATTGTTTTTAAAAATAATTTTTTGATTAGAAATATAAAAAAATTATATATTTTTTATTTTTTAAAAATTATTTTTAACATTAAAATAATATAAAAACACTATTTTTTTAATAATAAATAAATAAATAATATTAAAAAAAAACATTTTTAAAACTAAGTGTCAAACAGGAAAGTGAAACATGAAACTGTTTGGCACTGTATTTTAAAAATATTTTTAAAAAAAATCATAATTTATATATTAAATTTTTAGTGTTTTTAGATTATTTTTATATGTTAATATCTAAAAATAATTTATATAAAATTAAAAAAAATATTTGAATAGATTTTTAAATAAAAAATAATTTTAAAAATATTGGATGCCAAACATGTAAAGATAGCTTTTGGCAGCGTTGGCTCACTCAAGGCTTATCTATCTGAGTTCTCACAGCCACTCTTCTTTTGTATTTGCTGGTGTTGGATCGGCTATCGCTTACAGTAAGCACTGAGCCCATCACCAGTATAAATTAAATAAAAAAGAACAAGGAAAACTCTCTTAGGAAATTGGAATTTCGAAATATATTAAGTAACAAGGTAATTATAAGATTACGTGGTTTAGCAAGAGTAATTAATTAGCTCACATCATAGATTATTATTTAATCCCTGTATTTTTATTTTTATTTTTATTTATAATGCAATTCTTTTTGTTCATTTCATGCTCTTTTCTATTTTATTTTAAGAAAAAGAAACGGTAAAAAACACATAAATAAAGATGGAAAGTCTGAAGGGAAAATAAAGCATTTTAAGAAAATACTGTTAAATTAAGCATGGTCAACACTAATCAAAAGATTGTGTTGATTATTTTTATGCTACATACATTAATTAATTTATTTTAATAAACTATGAGGTCTAAATTAGAATTAACTCTAAAGTAAATATATAAATATATTGGCGATAAATTTCTTTTTAGATTAAAAAAAAATCTAATCTTTTTAAAAATATATTTTATGAGCTCAGGTGAACGAATAAAACTCTAGTTATTCGAAATTTTTATAAGAACTGCAAGTCTTGACTTGAATTTGATATATTTTATATAGATCACATATTATTTCTCATTAAGATTTGATTTCAGTGGGGAAAATATATATACAAAACTTACTAACAAAACAGCCCTCCTGCAAAGCATGTAAATTAACATGCAGTGTAAATTTTATCTTTAAAATTATGTATCTAACTATGGAATTCGTTGTAGGGTTTGGTTTTTAATTCCTGTTATATGTGTTTAAATATCATTTTTCAAAGCAAAACTATATTGCATTTTATCAACGAGGCATTATCTAGTCTGGAAGTGATTTGGACCGTGTATTTGATATAATTTTTGGATTATAAATCTTATGAGTTGAAGTTGAAGTTGAAGTTGAAGTTATTTTTTTTTTATTTAGGAAAAGAAGTAATCTAAGGTATAATCTATAGATTCAAAGTTAAAAATCTCAAAACTTTGAGATTTATTTTATGATTTAAATTGAAAATCATTTCAATCCCATGACAGATTTCTGAATCAAGCCAATCGTAACTCAAGAGCATATATTATTTTTTGCTTCGGCATGGCAAAGGTAAGCTCACAACAGATGCAACTGTCTTGTTTTGTTTGAAAAAAATATTTTTTTTATTATTTTAAATGTTTTTTTTTAATTTTTTAAATCATTTTTATATATATTAAAAATAATTTTTTTAAAATAAAAAAATATTATTTTAATAAATTCATAAGCATAATTTTTTTTAAAACCAATCTTAACCACAATTCAAAACACTGAAAACCACCTGTCCTTGTTGCGGTGGCGGTGGCGGTGGCTCACGCATTTGCACTTTTTGTGGGAGTCTCCATAGAAGCAAACATTTCAGGTGGCCTTTCAAATCCGGCTGTCACCTTCGGACTGGCCATTGGAGGCAACCTCCCCTTCCTTACTGGCTTTTTATACTGGATTGCTCGATGCCTCCGCTCCATTTGTCGCATGCCGCCTCCTCAAAATCGTTCCTAGCGCCGAGGTAAAACACCAAAATTATCTAACATGCTTCCTGAAAAGTCATACGCATAAAACAAGAAGATTTTGACCTTGATTTTTAATTGATTATCGGTAACCATTGGAAACCTTGAACCCTAAGAGAATAAAAATAGAATTTTGAAACAGTTGATGCATCTATCCCTTTACGCAAGGAAATCCTTCTGCGTTTACCAGTATTTTGAACTGCTCATCTGTCTACCGTATAATTCTAATAAGTCTCCATTTAATTTATCCTTGATTGTATCAGAGTTCAAAATTGTTTTACTGGACTTCATAGAGCTTCCCAACCCACGCAGTTGCTTCAGGGATGAGTGCTGTTGAAGAAGCGGTGATGGAGATCGTTCGTCCCCATTCATTTTATCTTTCATTGTATTCTATACTGTCTTTGCCAAAGCCGCAGGCCCTCAAAAGGGCTCCCTTGGAATTATAGCAGCCAGTGCTACTGGGCTCATTGTTGGTGCTATTATTCTTGCGGCTGGCCCATTCAGTGGTGGCTCTATGAACCCAGCTCGCTCATTGGCCCAGCTGTGGCTAGTGGTGACTTCTGACAGAACTGGATCTACTGGATGGGCCCACTCGCTGGAGGTAATTTTCTTTCTTGCTTTTAGGGCAGGTATGAGCCTGTTCTTCGTCAAGGAACAAGACTGCCTTTCAATATTGATGCCAGTTTCACACAGGAGTAAGAGTAAGGTTGATAGGTGATTGATTTTTAAATGTTTTTTTAAATATATTAAAATAATATATATTTTTTAGATTTATTTTATATACCAGCAAAAAATTTTTTTAGTCAGCCCTGCATGTTTCGGATCCGGATTTACTTCTCCTTTAGGCCTTGTTCAGTTTACTTCTTACCGTAAATGACCTTATATTCCTCTCATAGCCTTATGTTACTCTGACTATTCAAGAATTAAGATTGTGATTGTTTTTAAATATTCTAAACGTGACATAAATTTTGTTTAGAAAAGCATTAATATAGTAATTTTTATTTTTTTAAAAGTTATTTTTAACATTATTATATAAAATTGATCTAAAAATACTATTTTTTAATTTAAAATAAAAATAAAAATTTTCAAAAACACTTTTGAAATATAATGTCAAACACCTAGTCAGGTAGCATTCTCTTAACCAATTGTCACCTTCGCCACTAGCCCATAAACACAATTATATGGTATTCGCTTTCATCTCCTATCATTGTTACTTGCTATAACACTACTCTTATATTACCACTACCTTATCAATCAGGATATTGTGTCTACATCTTATAGCGAAGTAACATTTGCTAGAACCAAATGATTTTCAACATTTGTTAGAACCAAATGTAATGCCAAACACCTAATCAGGTGGCATCTCTCTCAACCAATTGTCACCTTCGCCACTAGCACATAAAAATGTTATATGGTATTCGCTTTCATCTGATATCATTGTTACTTGTTATAATACTACTCTTATATTACTACTAATTTATCAATCAGGATATTGAGTCTACATCTTATAGTGATGTAACATTTGCTAGAACCAAATGATTTTCACTTGAGATGATGTGTTAGAGAATAATATAAATCATATTCTAGGATTTTATATAAAATATTAAATTTTTAGGTGAGATGGTTCTTTGTCACATCTTACCTTGGATCACTCTCAATGACCTCATATTCCTCTCATAGCCTTACGTGACTATGTTTGTAACCAAGTGGCGTCTCTCTCTGCCAGTTGTCACCTTCGCCACTAACCCATAAAAACATCACCTTTGTTATTTTATCTCCTATCATTATTACTTGCTATAACACTACTCCTATATTATTCGAGGTTGTCAATTCCATTTTGGTTGGTAATTTGTTTTTTCAATTGGAATGAAATGTTTTGGTTTAAAAGAGTTTCGACGCTCTATTTTGGGGTTGTACTATATATATATATATTAATTCAAAAAAATAGTTTAAATTCAAAAATAAAATTATTTAAAATTGGGCAATTTAAATTTCAAACATAAGTAAAAAATAAAAATTAAACTAATATAACTGAACCGACTTGATAAGTTCAAAGATAACATGAACAATTGATAAAAATATAGTTTAGCTAAAAAAATCAAGTTGACATCTTAAAAAAAATATTAAAACAGTGATATATTGAATCAACTCGGGTAAACTTAGACTAACCTTTCAAATTGTGTAACTTCCATTATAAGACCATGATAATCTTAAACAAAACAAATCAAATCAAATTATAAAGTTTAATCCGTAATAAACTCGTTGTTGAATAATGAAATTGAGAAAAAATTGATATAAAAAAAGATACAATGAAATGATTTTTCTTAACAAAGTTATGAACATGTATAATATTACAAGAATATCATTATCAATCTTGCAAGGTCGTTACATTTTCTTATTGATATGAAATTTTAATATAATATATAAAAATATCATGAGTCTCGTAAAATTTTATCTTAATCTAACGGTTGAATTAAAAAATATAATTAATATTGTAAAATTATTTATTATTTAAAAAAAAACTATTATTTGGCCAAAACTTTTTGTCCCAGCTGAATTTTCTGAACGGATCATAATTAAAAAAAAAAAAAGATTTACTCCACTTTAATCTGTTTTTTTTATTAAAACAAAATAGAGACTTGATATTACTACTAGTTATCAATCAGGATATTGAGTCTACATCTTGCAGCGAAGCAACATCTGCGGCCGGGAAGCAAAGCAATGTGAATCGCTGATCACTTTAAACGTCAATCATACTTGTACTCTTACTCCTTTCCTTCCTAGAAAGAAATCTAGCTACCCACCGAGGATATGATTTTGAAAGCAAAAGTGGAAATAAAAAGTGACAGATTAAAGTAGAGATGCTATCAGATACCTGGGGCTCGACGGGATTTGCTAGAAAAACAGTCATTGGTGACTGTCAAGCAATGTTCATGGGTGACTGTCTAACTTTTCATTCGATTCAGGTTCCACCCCCATGTGGAGGGGATACCATCAGCTTTCGATCTTTTCTTCACTTTCTTGACGACTTCTTCTTTCCTTCGATTTGAAAATTTGATGCCCTGTCGAACTGTGGTTAATTTCTGCTGTGCACTAACTGGATAGGTGGAGCAGCTCAGCTTGGCCTGCTAGCACCATGTGGCCAACAGAAGGACTCATTTATGGATTATGTATTCGAAGTGATGAAGAGGATACGGGAATTTGACAATCACAATATTTCTTTTTAATAACTAGAGAATCCAGGTCAATTTATGCATATTATAATTAATTACTGGATTTATTTATCATTTTGTAAGCTCAGTGAGCAAGTAAGGCATCGCGGAATGATATATATACATAATAGGACTTGAACCTTAGTGTAGAGAAAATGAACAAATCCCTTTAACTGTTAGATCAAGTCCCATTAGATATTGCATAATATGAATTCTTGGATATAAATGTTATATCTATAATTTAGTTGTTTGATTATATGTATAATTTAGCTGTTAATTTGATATAACCAATGATTTGGTAATTTTATTATATTATTATAATTTTGTTTGTATATTTTTATTGTTGCTGCTGCTATAATTATATGTGTTTTAACAAAATGTTTTAGATCTCGTAGCCATAAAAATGATTTAATTAACCGTGTGTTTTTTGCATTATTTTTTTCAACCTGGTATCATTTAATTAAATTATTGAATTTGGATTTTAAAAAATTTAACCTAAAAATAAATAATTATATATTACTTTATTGATACAATCAAATATAAATTAATAAGTATTTCTTATTTCTTAAAGAAATACTTTTGAGTCACACTTTTGAGTCACTTGATTTAGTAATTTGTTTTAACAAGAAAATAACTAAAAAATAACATGGGTTTAAACAATACATAATTAAACTTCTATATTATCACAAGTTTTTTTAACAGCTTAAAGAATGGTGATGGGGGTTGATAGAGATGGTTTTCTCCTTTTCTATCTTATTAAAAAAATATTTAATATGCATCTAAAGATAAAACTTAAGATATGAGCTATCATTTTATTTAAATATAAATAGATGATAATAAATTTATATTAAAAAAAATTATGACTCAAAGTATTTAATTAAAAGATTTTCTAGTGTTTTTTCAACTTGATATCAATATTTCAAATTTTTTCATCTATATATATGACAACAAACATTTTAATAAATATCAAAATTTTATTGATTAATATTTAACTATATTGATAGATGATAATATATTTATCAGAACTTTAACATATACTTTAAATTGCATCTGTTTTAATATTATATATAATCGATTGATAACTCGTTAAGTTTTCTCGGAGCTAATTTAGGAGTCAGTCGAAACATATTCTTCGCAGCATGGTATAGTGATCAGAGTTGCTCTTATTCTACCAGCAGTACCCCAGGCAGCAGGTACTTCAAGTCGGCGAAGAACACTGTTTCCAGCAAACTAAGCTAAAATCTGGAGCTTTTGGGAGTTCTCAAGCGAGAGAATAGAGAAAAGATAACTTATAATTCAATATCACATTTTTTTCTCTCAAAACCAAAAAGTTGTGAAAAAGACAGACACATTCATAAAAGTTAAAAGTTGATGAACATATCTATATTCCAAGCGTGAAGTCAGAATTAGTTCATGGAGCATCTGTAGTTTTTTTTTTTTTTTTTTTTTATATATATATATATATATATATATATATATATATATATATATATAAAAGGGGGTTAAAGCAGATTATATATATATATATATATAAAAGGGGGTTAAAGCAGATTGTAATTATGACTCAACGCAAGTCCCATTCTCTCCCAGTGTTGACTGTTGAGTGCGATGATTATAGGCATAGAACCGTGTACAGACTGGCTGGTCAAATCATTCATCCAGATGGGCCATCTCGTTCATGTGTATAATGCAAACCGGGGGGGGGGGGGGGGGCGCGTTAAAATAAGGAAAAGGCTCAACAGTTTCATGATCTGTGCCTTCTCATCCTTGGTGATCAAGGTGGCAAGTGTAGCACTGTATGTGTCCAGTGCAAGCATGAAGTTTCCTATGGGACAGGCCCTGTATATTGAAACGTGATATGAGCATGAAAATTGGAATTTGTGTCGGTATGTCAACGCAACCACAGATTAGATGAGGCCAATTATAGGGCTCTGGAGTTATTTGGTTTATATTGCGATAGTGACTGACTACCTAGCACATTATTTCGATGCATCCTTGTACACATGAAAGCACCGTCTATTTTGACCATAGGGTATGCTAATTTTTATTTATTTATTAATATGGGTGTCCAGTTACGTGCATCTCAATTAATTTTACGAGATTTAAAATTAATAATTATATAAATTTTCAGTGATTATTATATTACCAACTATAAAATTTGAATATGAAACCAAGTCTGCTAATTTCTCTCTATGAAAGAAGATAGATTAAATGTTTATGAGCAACCATGAACAAATAATATACTAACTAGTATCACATCTTCTCTAATTGGGTGTCCTAGTCGTGAAGACTCGAGACTATCCATAGATATCGGGATCAAGCCATGAACACAGTAATATGTAAATATGAGATCAAGCTAGGACTATCCTTGTTGTCTAGCCCACACACACACACCTCACTAGCATATCGTTCTGTAGTTGTTCATTGAGTTTTCTCATGTTACTGAAATAAGATAGAAATACAGTATATATTTGAAAATCTGTGACTGTACTTAATCCTGTCTTTCTTTATGAGATAGATAACTAAACTGGATTAGGATTAACCCGTTAGAAACATGAATGGTAGCCGTCCTGTTTCAAGCAAGGCTGTTGAAATGGAATGTCCCCACCGTCCAGTCAATTTTCATGAACTGGCTGGTCTTTGCACGAACTTTCAAAATACTTGCAGGTGAATCATCCATGATGCGCTCCTGACAGCACTCATAGGGATATATATAATGTACTCGTACCCTCCAAAATGTACAAGATTTTAATACATAATCCATTGTCTCCTTATAGAATCCTGCGCTTCCTTGCATGAGTGCTTAAGAAACAATCCCCGCTTATTAAGGATAATGTTTTATTTGTGTCCTTTAAACTTAGAATTATACTAGTTTACGAGTTTAATGAACTCTGTCTTTTTGATACCTTTAACGAAACCCAACCTTATTTTCATGAGGTTTCGAAGCACTAGATTTTGAACAGTGCTTTTGTAATCTAATTTGTCCCCTATATTTGCGAGTTTATTAAACCTTTTTTGTAGCTACGTGCTATATATATTTATAACCACTTTGTTCCGAAGGCAGTTGTATACTTGTTTTTTAAGCTTGCAAGGTTAGTAAAGCAGATCTCTCCTGTCTCTATTTCTTTTCCAAATTCTTTCAGGTGTTTGCAGGAAATGTTCCTTCTTTAAAACCTTGCACTTTATAGTTTAATTTGCAAGATTTTTTCGTATCTTCCACTTCTTCTTAGAGGTATCTTTGACAGGGAACAGCAGTCATTGAAATTTCAGGGAGAGAGATCACTGGCCTGAACAAGAAATAGCTCAAGGAAGCGAAGGTTTACAATTTGACTGGAATACTTGAAATACAAATTGAAGAAATGGAAAGTGGACTTTATTCTTCTTTTAAGAGCACTTGTTCGCTAGAATATTTAGAGGAGGACCAAGAGCTGAAACCTGCATCTTCACTGCCAGCAATTCCTCAACCACAGACACCAAGAGAGCCTATGGAGTTCCTATCAAGATCCTGGAGTCTCTCGGCTTCAGAAATCTCAAAAGCTCTGGCTCAGAAGCAGAAAGACTTTTTCATTGAAAAGGATTCCAATACATTCCCAGAGACAATTGTGGCACAACAATCAGTGAGTCATCCTCGCAGCTACTATTAGTTTATTTGGAATTTCTCCATCCTTTCCTCGTTATTTTCTGATATGAACAAGAACATTTCTCAAATCCGAAATTAAGTAATACAAAGCTTCTTTTTTCCTTTCTGTTTTTTTTTTTTTTTTTTTGAGGTGGGGGGGTACATAATCCATTCTATTCTTATCATCAAGTTATTTCACAACTTTGCAGTCAGGGAAGGCGGTAAATTCAAAACGTTCGAGGGCGGGATCAATAGGAAAATGGTTCCACCACAAGGAATTCAGTAGTAGCAGTGCAGTGAAGAAGAAAGACAGAGCACGCACGGAAAATGCGCACATGCATTCTGCTGTATCTATAGCCGGACTAGCTGCAGCCTTGGCTGCCGTGACAGCTGCCGGAAATCCCAGTGGTTCCGGCTCCAAAATGAGCACGGCTTTGGCCTCAGCTGCAGAACTCCTTGCATCACATTGCATAGAATTAGCAGAATCAGCCGGAGCCGATCATGATCGTGTGGCTTCTGTTGTGAGGTCAGCAGTAGATATTCAAAGTCCAGGTGATCTAATGACCCTTACTGCAGCGGCAGCAACAGGTATTCGCCCAATCTTTTTCTGGTCTTCATTTTATTTCCAAACACGGAACATTGGTTAGTAAATACTTCGATCCATCCTCAAAATCAGCTTTGAGAGGAGAAGCAGCTTTAAAATCAAGATTACCAAAAGAAGCAAGAAGGAATGCTGCCATAAGTCCTTATGATAGGGGGGTGGCGGATACTCCCTGGACGACTTCTTCAAATGGTCCATTAGAAGAACAGGGTACTCCCTGTGTTGGTGAACTCTTGCAACACACAAAGAAAGGTTCACGTTCATGTTAATTTTCATGTCCATGCGCTCTCTGTTGCTTTTGAATTTCCCTAGAATTTTGTTACAGAAATACTAAGAAATGAAACTGTTGCTGAGTGATTTTAGAGGCTAGTGCTAAATGAGTTGCTATTGAAATTGCCAGGAGTGATGCGATGGAAACATGTCACGGTGTACATCAACAAGAAATCTCAGGTACATACTCCTTCGAGAAAAGCTGGGAGCGATAGTTTATTACAGTCGTAAAATACGCCGTTCACCAACAAAAATCTTTTCAGGTCCTAATCAAGATCAAAAGCAAACACGTCGGAGGAGCCTTGTCCAAGATGCAAAAAGGTACGAGTTAATTACCTTGAAAAGTGCTCAGTGTTTGCAAAAATTGTCTCGAGCTTTCTGCCGTGACGTGCGCCTACCGTTTCTTATGTTAACTTTGCGTTGCGGTTTTCTAGTTGCAAATCTCAAAATACTTGAGCAGCAGTTTTAAATCCTTTTAACACCTGAATGTCTTCTGCTGCTACTAGGTGTTGTTTATGGAGTCTGTGATGAGACAATAGCATGGCCATACAGAAAAGAAAGGGAAACTGGTACCGAGGAAGTCTATTTCGGCATTAAAACTGCGCAAGGTCTACTGGAGTTCAAGTGCAAGAACAAAATTCACAAGCAGAGGTGGGTTGCTGGTATACAAAGTCTTCTTCGACAAGTCAGCTGTGTTGAAGCAAGTGACCACTCCCTGAAATGTTTAAGCATAAACGATGGGGCCTAGCATAGCATATGATCGATGCCTGTATATTTTCTCCCAGAAAATAGAGCAGATGATAGTTTTGTTCAACGAACTTTACAGTGACAATGGTATACTAGCGATATTACAAATGAAAATCCCTCGTGGACAATTTACCTAAGTAATGTAAGAAATGCATACAGCGTTCTCCTATGCAGTCTCCAAACTCGGAAGAACTCTTCTACATTGTTACAGTGAATTCAAAGCTCACCATGTATCAGTGTGCCATCGAATAAAGAAGTTTCTTCCCTTTTGTTGCCTTTTATTTCAGTTGAAGTCCCTGGTACCAAAATCTAGCATGCTACAAAAGTAACAATCTAGTTATAACAGACCTTGCAGCTATATATAATTATTCATGCATTTCACTTTCGATTGAAGCACCCACGAATAAAATGCACGCATATTATTCATGGTGTGCATCCTAACCAACATGTAGCCAGTTTCAGATTGAATTCTACGGTCATAACATATGACAAATAGGAAGAAAAAAAGATCTTCTTTTCAATGGGAAAGAGAGGCTTTACTATTGAAGGAGGAGGAATGTACATGAGGAGACTACGACATCCTCCTTAAAAGATGCAAAAAACCTTATACTAACACTTCGAGTAGTTCCTAATCTCTCTGCACATCTGCAAGGAGACGTCTATAAGGATGTAGGAGGTGGATTACCAACATAGATACTTAGGTATATAGCTCAAGTAATTCCTTCAGGAGTACAACCTAAAGATGAACTTACTGTAGAAGATCAGTTTTGTCTGGTGTTCTCACTGAATCAAATCCAAAGAGAGCTTGAATTTCTCTAGGTGACCTTCTGAGTTTGGAATATAAATAACAATCATCATTTCGACAGTTGTGTCAGGAATATTTTAACTAGGAAAAATGAATGATTCACAAACATACAGATTGTAACCACAGTCCACAGCTCTCTCCCCTTTGTCGTCACCTCAGAATACAACAGTCTTGTTTTCCTCATAAGGCAAAACACGCAACTCACAGTATGATTTTATAGCTTTTGCAAGGCATTGTTTCTCAAGGTTCTCTGATTTCTGCACAAAACTCTGGATATTATCTCTATGAGAAACTCTCTCGACCTGTAACATGTCAGCAAGGATATTGAAAAACTAAGCAAGTTGAAGGCAAAACCAATTACATATCCTGCAACAAGTGGTAGATAAAATGCCTGTTTGGGAGGACGGTTGTGGTAGCTTTTGAAAGTGCTTTTCGTACCGAAATGTATCAAAATGATATTTTTTTATTTTTTAAAAATTATTTTTGACATCAGCACATCAAAATGATCTAAAAACATCAAAACATATTCCTTTAAAATGAAAAAAAAAATTGAAATTTGGCTGAAACGGCGGTTTAGCTGCCAGCCAAACAAGCACAAAGACAATATTACAACATCGTATGGTGTTAAAACTTCAAATTGCAATAGTGATCAATTAAAACAGAAGTTTGAGATAACATGTTACACAAGGCACAAACCCTCCCTGCTCGTTTCACTAGCATAGCTTCAGAAATCTACAGCATCAACTCTAACAATTCAAAGTTAATGTTTCCTAAAAAAGAAGCGTGTAGAACAACAAAGATCCTTGAATGAACATCAGCTACATGAGATATTAGGTTTAAATCATGGCAATTACATTTTTTAGGAATCATCCCTGAATATTCCATACAAAAGAAAGAAAGAAAGAAAGAAAGACGATGTGGTTATGCAATTTTTAAAGACTATTACATTCCTCCAGTTAATTCAACTTGATCCAATAATCTCAGAAGTTTCATTCTGGCTTTCCTATACCAACCTGTTTGTGCTTTCAGGCCTGGAATAAATGGCCCTTTCCTTACAAATTGACTCCTTATCACCAATTCAACACAATATTCAACTCTGTTAACGAGAGTTTTTCATTTGACAGCCTTCAATCTTAGAAAAAAGCAGCATCTAGAAATCCTCTATTCAATAAAATGGGTAATTGATTGGAAATTATGATAATTTAGACAAGAAACTTCATAGCTTAATGATTACCATCTGTTCAATGATAGGCCCTGCATCAAGTTCCTCAGTAACGAAGTGACTCGTAGCACCAATTAATTTCACACCAGCATCAAAAGCCTGCCAACAATATCTAGCAATTTAAAAATGTATGGGAGTCACGGAGAAAAGCTGAAATGATTGCACAGGTGATAATTTCTATATCCTAAGAATAAGGCTACAAAAACTAACCTGCTTTGACGGGTACCCACCCTTAAATGATGGCAAAAGACCATGGTGAATGTTGATTATATCTTTTCCATAGCTCTGCAGAAACTTACCAGATAATATCTGCAGTCAAGATTTAAATTTGTGAATATAAATGTTACCACAGTTGACTCATCTATATCAACAACTGTGTATACATCATGACCATTGCATTTAATATTATTTTTGTGGGTACAAAAAGGAACAGGCATAAATAAAATTACAGGATTTCCTGTAAGGATATCCATTGGCTTTCAGAGATGATAATGAACTAGTAAACCCTATTTCTTTCATCAGATGAACTACATAGATTCTAATAGTTTGGTACATAAGAAGAAAACAGATGAGGACCTCTGAAGCTTGTCATCAGGTTTACCTGCATGTACCTGGCAAGAACTAAAAAATCAGTATTTTGAACCAAATCCAGGATCTCCTGTTCTCTTTTATTCTCTTTAGTTGTGCGCAAATAATGATAAGGAATACCATTCCGTTCAAGAAACCGAACCACATGAGTGTCTGGGCCTCTATCATGATTACTGTCGTGAAATGCATGAAGAACCGTAATTAGACTAAATAAATAAACCTAAAGCCTGAACATTCCAAAAAGTTCACCTTATTACACAAGTTATATCAACCGGAAGTCTTCCATCCTGCCATGAGTGTAACAAATCAATCAAGCAATGCTCCTGCAGCAAAACAAGCACAGGTTTAGATTAATATCGAAAGTATAAAACAAACCCAATGGAAAAAAAATATATTACAACAAACAGCACCTGCTTTGAAGCAATAACAGCAATCTTGAATTTGGGGTCTAGCTTAGGCACCCGGACAACAGACCTTTTTGCATCGAACATTTTTGAAATTCTGAGAAAGTCCTCATCCATTTGCACACGCGCCCATCTAATGGGGTCAAAAATAAACTCACTGCCACACTAGACATAAATCAGAATACACCCCCACTTGCTATCACAATTTATTGACCAAATAGGTGAGAATGGTTAGCAATTGAATCCCTCTGTGCTGCTTCCTAACCACATTCAACGTTAAAAAAATACCATTCCTTGAATCCAAACCACAACAAACACCAATCCATTTGCAAAAAATCAAGAATTCATCGAGCCAAATCTAACCTTCTGAATCTCACTACACGTGCTTCGTCACAAAATTTTCATTGATCAAATTTAGAAAACATAAGGAAGGTAACCGGAATAACAGATTTGAGGTATTACCTTCTAGAATAGAAGACATTCTTGTTATGAGGGACGAAAACATCAGCACCGAGAATGTTTCCACCTCTGGAAGCAATACAATCCGAGAGCTTCGCAACAATACCGACAGCGTCCTAACCATTTGACACAGATACAATTCATTCATTTCTTTCTTTCTTTTTGTAATGAAATAAAATGACTTACAGGGCATTGGAAAACGTGGATGCCGTGTGCTACAGAGGAGGAATCAAGGGACGACTTGAAGGACCTTCCGAATCCAAATACTTGAGGGATGCTTGAACTCACTCTTCTCTGTGTCAGATTCATATTTCTCTTTAAGTTTCCAAATTAGGACAAGCACTGCCAAGACACCCCCCAAACTTTGGCGGCCTTACCCTTCGGGTTAGTTGGTTGTTGAATTGAAGCTCGCATTTTCGGAATCTTCACTTTTTTGTTTTTGTCTGTCTGTCTTGACGGTGTCGTTTTACGCAAACTCCGTAGGACCTTGGCACGTGATACCCGGTTCGATGGTCATTTTGATATCCTCGTGGCAATGACCAAGTGGTCACTAGAACTCGATGGGCCAATCAATCTCACTCGACAGAATTATTCGGGTCCTGGTAGGTACTGATCAGTAAGAGAAACTTGAAATTCCTCATCTTTTTTTCACGATTTCGCCAAAGAATCTGCAAACAACAATCAATCAATCTCCAAGCGAGAAAATCTCCAGTCGTTGAAGTATAATTACCGTAGCTATACACTCGATCGATCCAGTGTCTATCGTATAAAGAAAGAAAGAATGCCTGTAAGTCTCTCTCCCTCTCTGGTTATGGATGATCTAGATCTATTGCTATCATTGTCCACTAACAAATTCATTCGATACCATGCGGGCGCAGTACAGGAGAATCATGGAGGTGGAGCCACCGAGTCCGTTAAGATACCTAATCGGCGCAGCAATAATGATGATGGGAGTGGTGTTACCCGTCGGTTACATGATGTTTCGTAACAAGCGGGGCCCTTCTTCTTCCTCGTACTCCAAACAGACGTAGGTGTGCCTTTACCTATTTATACTGATTCTTCCATAATAATCTTATTAGGTTTTGTAGGGTTATCTGTTGATTTTAGTTAAATCAGTAGGAAATTTAAATTATTATTTCTTTTTAACATTCTCAGGGCAAAGTTTTGATAGAGTGGTAGTGATTGAAAGAGAGTGCTGGATGAGTTAAAGAGTTTGAAGAAGATGCAAGATAAAGATGAGGTATTTTTGACAGGTTATGCAAATACAAATGTAATTGACAGAAACTCTAATTCTGTTATATCTGTTCTTGTTGGGGAAAAAAAAAAACTCTGATTATTATAAAATGAAAGGTGGTTTGATTCCATTTTTTTTTTTTTTGTTATTAAAATAGACAATTCTTTTTGTTTGATTCCATGTTTCTGATCGAAATAGGGACTTCTTTTTGTTTGATTGAATAAATTTTACATGTTTGTGAATGTGTTTTGTCCTCGTTTGTTAAATTTCTTCCAAACAAATCGGTCTTGTTCTAATGAATAGACACTTCATTGATGTCTTTGTGATCTTTTTTAGATGCGATGAGAATAGGGCATTTGCTTGGTAGAATTTAGAATGTGTAGTGACACTACAGAATGCTTGTTTTAATTGGTTATACATTTTTTGTATTTTGGATATGCCTGGCAGCTTGGGTTATGCCAATGACTGGTGAGTTACCTGATGGTTGGATTTACTGGATCAGCATGGACTAAACTTTGTTCTGTTTTTTCATGCTCTGTATCAGTCTGAGCTATGAAACGACCAGTTAGAATGACAAAAATTGCTGTTTTCGTGTGGCAATGTATAAAAGAGTGGAAAATATGTGGTTGAAATATGTTGCCTATTTGCTAGGAGCTACCGTGGAAACAACTACAATTTGGAATTGAAGTGTTTGGTGGTGAAAACAATGCGGGATGCCCAAGGATCAGAAACATTTTAGATTCTTACAGAATGATTTTTCATGGCTCAGTCTCACAGATGTGTTGTGGTTCCATCTCTTAGACAAAGCATAATACATGAATGTGATGGGATCAAAATGGTGTTAGCAAGATTGATCAGATCCGATAGCCTTTGCTGCTCTACTCTCATGAATTGAGGCTTCTTGTGCATTTACTCACTGTTATCATCTATAGAAACCATCTCCTCTCAGGAACAAGCTGCCAGGATGTTGGTTTTCTTATCAGATTTCCATGATGTTGGTTGGTTCTAACTTCAAAGATCTGGTAGAGTTTATTTGAGAAGTTGACTCAGGAGTGGATCAATTTTATGGAACTCCGACAGTGTTTATACTCTATATGTGCATGTCTGGCGGTGAACTCGCAGCATATCCTTAAATCAAGATGAAGATAGTTATATTGGGTGCATGAGGAGACAGGAAAGGGCTGTATGAAAAAGTGATAGGTTTACTGGTTCTAACATTGAAAGAAAAAAATAGCTTAAACTTGGCATATGATTGAGCTCATGCATATTAGATCTAGCAATGTGCTAAATCCATGATATCATAGGTCCACACATGACTGAACTCAGACATTTCGGGTTTGACAATCTATTAGAACCACATTGATTTGGATTCAATACATTATTGAATTCAAGCATATTAAATCTAACAACTTTTTAAACCCATATTGAATTGAACTTAGCACATGCCTAAACCGAAGTATTGACACATGATTAAGCCCAAATACATTGAATTTTAGGCTCTCTTGATGCATCAAAATATCTAGTCAAAAGGTCTATCCATTGGCATTCAACAAGTTTTACTATTTATCGGACTCTATATGATTTTGGTTCATTGATCAGCGTTTCTTTTTGTGCTGCAATTAATGTTTTATATGCATAAGCTTTTTATTTAATTTTTCACATTCATGGTTTTCAATGTGTTAAAGTACGTCATGCATAAAATCATGTATCTTAGATAGCCAAATTGATGGTTTCAGATCTTTAATCATAAAAAAAGAAAAGAAAAGAGAAAAAGCAATTTGTCAAACCAACCGAGCAGTGCATGGTACAACTCTAAAAAAGCGATTTTGGGACATTGAAGAGAGAGATGTTGGAACAGTACTACTTGTGTTATCAATGATGATGCTCAATACTTTTACAGTCGCATGGAAGCTATCAGTAATGTAATAATATGACAAAATTGGAATCAAACAAACATTTGACCAAAACACAAATGTACGGTCACATAGAGTGAGTTGCCTGATGCCTATTGGATCTTGAACGCGAAAACTCTAGGATATAACTTAGTTTTTTCAATGATTACCAAAGGAGATGCTTTAGGAAACAAAAATTGAGCTGTCGAAGGCTTCAACCCCCGAAAAAACAGGGTCTGAAATCAGCTCGCCACCTTCATTGATGGTACAATAGAGTACTCTATTGTTTCTATAAAAATGCTTGCCCTCTACTTACAACTTATAAATGGTACTCTATTATCAATGTACCACACGCCAAGCTTTTTCTTACAAGTCATACCACCTCCCCAAAGCTTCCCCAACACGTACTCTATCTCCACGTCTGACATTGAACCTAAACTCCGAAGAGGAATCCCTGTTTTGTAGCATTTTTAATGTGGGAGCTTCGAACACGAGTACCACTGTCGACCCCAAGTTGAAAGCAGCCACCTAAATGGAGCAATCATTGAAGCCATGAAAAACATCATCTTCAAACGAAAAGATTCAGAACAATCAAACTCTCATGGTGACTAACATGCATGTTCCATCCTTTCGATACAAAAAAGTAACAGGTTGGGGAGATAAAAGGATTTCAGTTAGCCAGGTTGAAAAGATTAACAAATGTTGATAACCAGATTGGAAGGGAAAAAAAGGGGAGTGTACATGATTTAATCATAGCTGTATTACGAGTATTGAGTAATCACCCTATATAATGTTAGATCTAAATCTCTCATTTCCCTCTTCCCCTTAAGACACTACTTGCAAGGGTGATTCTCAAAATACAATCGATACGTGTTACTAACCTCAGCCCCTTTCTTGAGAATTTTACCAGCCCCATCAGGTTCATATACTCGCTCATCTGGAGGTTCTGAATTCAGTATCTTTTCCCTTGGCTGGTTTGTTTGAAGTTCTGGTTCAATGAAAAGCTGTACAGCATGTGAGTTTAGACTAATGTCCGAGATTACAGTTAAGTCTAACTGGATTTCTGTTATTGTGCTGCATTACCTTAATTGACCCAATATTTGTAGCACCAACTGCAGCAATAGCCATGAATCCTCCTTCCCAGAGACCTTCAAGCACAACCTGATGAGAACCAAACAAAGGAAATGAGTGAAACCCCAGAGACATCCATGAAGACAAAAAGAGGGTAGCTAAGCAGAGCACACTCGAGACTAAAAAAATTAGAACATCCAAGAAATTCTGTCAGGCTATTTTGAAGAAGCCTTTACACTGAGCTACCACAGCTAAAAAGGTTGAAAGCTTGCCAATATGTTCCAAATGAGAAGTAGCAGGTCATATTGCCACATAACATAGTAACAAAAGATGTGACCCACAAATAGAGAATGAGAGTGAAAATGCACACTCACAGATTCATGCAGAAAAGATGTGTTAAGGCTCTATTTCTTTCTATCAAGCAAATGCCCTCTAAAGTTTTTGTTAATTTTTTATTGTAAACGTAAGAATCAATTTCCAATACATATATAAATTATATGCAAAAGAAGAGCTTTATGGCATGAAGTAGCTCTTCACCTCTTCTCCACTATCTTATATAACATTCCAATACTTGACAACTAAATACCTCCAATCCAACAAGATTAAGGACAGGGATAGAAGATTAAAAACAATATTGAAGCTACTAAACTGTCAGATCTTAATGTTAAGTACAAAAGATATGGATCAGAAATTACCCTTTCATTTTGAACATAAAGATTTCTGATGGTTCTTGTAGCTCGTTCATTCACAGGAAATAGATGCCCTGCATAATAACTGAAAATTAGCAGTATAAAGTCACGTTAAATATAAATTAATGGAATAATGGAGACATGCAAGAATATCCAACAAAAAATATTGACCACGCATATCACAAATTGCACAGGTGCAAACATGCTCTTCCTTATGTACTTGGTGACTGCTACAAACACATTTATGAATGTGCACCTCTAGAACCAAAACCAATCTGTTTCATGTGCTATGATCACTAACAGATTAAAATCCTCCTCATACTCATGGTAATATGTTGTTCATTATGGCTATCCATCTTCCAGTTACAGATTGTTGTGGCATCCTCCCTAAGGATGCCATAATGTGCCATTTGAATCTTTGACCGCTGTGATCAGGAAAACCCAAGCAACTGTGTTTAGTACAGTTCCAAGATAATTTAACCAGAAAAATCATTTGCCCATTGATCAAGTGATCCTATTGAACGTAATCTGATCAAGGTCTGAAAGAGAGAAAGGCAAGGCACCAAAATAAAGTTCTTCCTATATCTTGCTAGGTGTGAATTTCATATCAACCTTATTGAAAGGACTATTATGTCATATAATGCACTTCACATCGATGAACAAATAAAAAGCATTGGAAAAACTACAAAGACATGATTTGTGATTTCTCATGCATGCAAATATATCAATACAAAGCCAAGGATTTATCTCTACAGCATTCCCGGTGATAGATAAGCTGCCCTCTCTCCCTCTTTCTTCAGCACTATAATTTGTGCAAACGTATTAATACCATCCTTTTCCAATTTTCAAAGGGACAATGCTGTCATGTTCTCCATTTTATATCACATCCCATCAATTAAGTGTGAAAAAAAATACATCTTATGGGAGCCCAAGCAGCCAGCAGATTAACAACTATAAAGAACATTCTAATTAAGAGAAGAGAAGCAAACGCAAATCTAAGTTAAAGGCCAAACATAATAAACAATGACACAAAGTAGCCAAAAAATTGAGTTTCCTGGGCAGATACGAGGTTAATTATGTTACATGAAAAATGCCAGCAGACAAGAAATCAAGCACAATAGACTGATAACTATAAAGAACCTTCAAATCGAGAGAAGAACAGTGGATGCATATCTAATTTCACAAGTAAAAATAATAAAACAATAACACATTGTATCCAAAAAATGAGTTATGTAAGTAAATAGGTTGATTGGATTACCTGAAAAATGTCGGCGGACAAGAACATTCCAATCAGCAGGTGAGTGTATCAGATGATAGTCACCAGGACTCAAGTATATTACACAGTAGTACAGGCCTTTTGCTGGACTGCAATAAAATTTTAATGCATACACCAATTTAACATTTGTTTTAGGATCATACTAGTTAAATTGCTCGCACTACATTGCAGGCTGAGTAAACCATTTTTATAACTATTGGGATTGAAACAATTAATAGGTTTTGCTAATTCAAAAATAAAATATAATATACATGTAAAATTTGATATAATGAAATACATCAATACATCCTATTATAACAACAACAACAACATCAAAACTTTAATATAAAAAAATATTACTATTATTACTGCAAAATCAATAAAAATTATTAAACAAGCCCGAGGAAACTCAAAAACAATAACAAAAGAGGAAACAAGAAAAAAACTATTATTATTATTATTATTATTATTATTATTATTATTATTATTATTATTGCATTAATAATGAAAAAAAATTAAATCAAAGAATAAAAAAACCTAAAAACTTTAACAAACGAGCAAACAAACAAAAAATTATTAGCTGAAAAAAAAATCATTTGACGTGAAAATAATAAAAAAAAAACTAAAAGGAAGAACAACAGGAAAAAATAAGATATATAAAGTTTCAAATAATTATAAACACAAACTAAAATTTAAGAAAAAAACTTTTCAAAAAAAATACTAATTCAACAACAGAGAAAATAATAAAAATTATTAAATTACCCTAAGAAAACAAGACAACATTAACAAAAGAGGAAGCAAGAAAAAAAACTAAAATTGTTGTTGTTGTTGTTGTTGCGTTAATAATGAAAAAACAAAATTAAATTAAAGATTAAAAAAAACCTAAAAACTTTAACAAAAGAACAAAAAAAAAAAAAAAGATGATAAGACAAAAATAAAAATTATTAGTTGAGAAAAAATCACTTGACTTGAAAATAAAAAAAACTAAAAGAGAGAACAAAGAGAGAGAAAAAAAGAAATATCAATTTTCAAATTATCACAAACACAAACTAAAATTTAAGAACTAAATCTTTCAAAAAAATATTAACTCAATAAATAAGAAAATAATAGAAATTAAAAATCCAAGCTAAGAGCACACATATATAAACATGGATAAAAATAGAAACTATTTTAGAAATATTAAAAAAAATAAAGGAATTAAAATAAAAAATTAAAAGTATAAGTGCCGAAATAAAAACCAAGTATATCATCAATTTCAATCAAAAGATAAAATTGAAAAAATCAAAACTTCTGTACCAAATATATTAAGGGATTTAAAACCAATCCGGAAATTAAAAGAATGAAAACTGAATTGAAACCTAAATATATAATTAATTCCAATCAAGATTCAATTGAAACAAATTAAAACTAACATAACAAAAATAAGGACCTTACAGCACCATTAAAAGATTAGGGACTGCAATGAAACAACCATAAAGTCAGGGAGCTTCAGTGTAGTTTAGCATGCAGGAGAGAGAAAAGAAGGAAAAAAGGTTCAACCGACCACCATCACGAATCCACCAACTGTGATCCGCGACGGGCCACACCATGAGGAAGAGTACATGGTGGCGCATCGGATGAGACATCAAATGGATATTTTCCATCACTGAAAGATGACACATGCATCGCCTGAAGCAAGCATGAGGCCAAATACTGTCGGCGCATGTGACACGTGCACGCGCGCAGTATTCAGAAAAAAAAAAAAATTACTGGAACACACCCCTATAGCCAAATTTTCGATTGTCTTATTGGGGGGCAAATTAATATTTATATATTTTCAAAAAAATATAAAATATTCAAAACACACCTACAGACAAGCCATGATTTTTGTTTTATTGGAGGATAAAAGAGTTATTTTTTTGTACAATGGAATGTGAAATTACCCCCCCCCCCACTACACCTGTTTTTTTTATCTTTTATGCGGGATAGAATGGTTATTTTTATATTTCTTGGTTATTTTTCTATGCAAAGAAATATAAAAATATCAATAAACCGGTGACTCGACTAAACTGAAAAACTAAACCGTCCCAAAAATACCATTGTAATCTATAGTAATTTCACTTATATGTTATAGTGAAATACTAATCTCTTTTAGTTTATTTTATAATTGCCCGTGCATCGCAAAAATTTTGATAGACAAAAGATGATTGAGCTCATCATAAAATCAATCTTCCACAAAGCCTAAAGCATTAACATGAAACCTTGATTGCAAAATCCTAACCACCCCAAGAAAATTCATGCAAGAATGGTACTTATGCCAGGTTGCAATAATTTGATGAATTCCATATGCTTATTTTTTTTTCCTATTCATGGATGGAACCATCAACATTTATTGTAAATGCATCAAAGATCCATGACATGAGGATGTAAATAAATAAAAAAATGAAGCTCCTAGCATATTCTGTAGCTAATGATGTCACAACCTAACAGGATCTAAATGCATTGTATGAAAAGTGCAATACAAGCATCACACATATAAAGATGCTCAACAAAGTTTTAATCTCAAAGATGAATGAAAGACAATACCATATTCCATGTGAACCTATTGATTTAATATGCATTTCAAGATTTTGAAACCATGCATAAATGGTAAAGGCACATTTCTGGCACAGAGGCACTTTAGGAGTGACTACACTTGAACCTCTTCATTACTATCACTATTCTTAGTTCTAACAAAATTATTCATGGATTCTTGACATTCCCCATCTCAATCCCAAAGTCCAATGGCATTTTCTCATGAACATAGCTCCTTGGCTAAGATTTCCCATGAAATCTGGAAGCATAACTTCATCGGATTACAATGAAAATAAATTGTGGTAAAAAAATATGGCTACATTAAACGTATTTGCAAATTCTAGAAGCATGATATCCATTACTTTTAGGTTAATCTAAAGAAAAGTGCTTCATAATAATCCATGTCAGTTTTGCAATGAAAATTAAATCCATTTACATAAAGAGGGAAAAACGGAAACATGCTAATAGGTGAGTACCATGCTGACACGCTGTCTCTGATTTTAGGAGAAGCCAGTGAAAATCTCCACCATGACTTCCTGTTCTTCTCTTTGAGATTTCCTTGCTGTTCACTGCTCTCCTTGTGCATATCCCCATCAGTTATCATGGGAAGCAAGGAGGTAGCACCAAGAAGAGAGGAAACAGAATAAGAAAAACCTTTGACTTGCTCAATCATAGTCCCTAAGCCTTTCAACTCTCCAAATCTTAGAACAGTACCATCCACAGGACTAACCTGAGAAAAAATGAAACATATACAAGCAAGTTGTATAAGAATCAGCAATTGAAATAGCTTGGAAAACTAAGATGCCGTAAGAAGCTTGGTAACAGTTACCAGACAATGTGGGTCAGGGTTGATGGGCCTGGAGCCTTCTTTCAAGGTCCGAACAAAGAATTCCCGTAAAGAAGCATAGTTTTCAAGAGGCAGAGCTACTTCTTCTAAGTCTGATATGAACACAAGCTTAATATCCTTGTTTTTAGCTAACAATTCACATGCTCTACAGTTTCCATAGAAAAACAATATAACAACAAAACATGAAAAAAAAAAAATACAGGTGTTAATCAGGGAAAGGGAACAGAGAAACAGTAAGCAATCATACTTGAATGGAATGCCCGGGCCCATGCTCTATAAACATGTGGACGCATCCAAACAGGAAGTTCCTGAAATTTTATTCCTTTAGCAAGTCATAGAGAAATAGCAAAGCACCAATGCTATTGTAACACAATGGTGAAGGAAGTGAATGGGAAAAGAGGGGTTTATGTGGTCAAATCAAGTTTTTTTTATATGAAAAAATAATCAGAGACCACGCTGGCCAGTGCATAAAACCTATTCCATAATTGAATGTGTTGTCATAGTATCAGTGGAGGGGTAACTAGAGCCTGTAGCTGAAAGAAAAGGATGAAGAATACCCACCACACTTGTCAAGGAACCGAAAAGTCTAGAAATGGAGCGTAAAGGTAACATCCTCAGAAATGACGCCTGATGTTGAGACAGTAATAGGAATTAATAGAAAAATTAGATATTGAATCACAGAATTTGATAGCCGAAATAGATTTAACCCAAAAAAAATAAAAGGTTAAAATATCAAAACTTAGATATCAGGTCATTATATAAACATATTACTTTGTGATCAGGTTGGAACTCTAACTCAATTCCTTTCTCCCGCGCCTCTTCGATCTGACATCAAGAGGGAACAAATACTGTAACAAAGAGTGTGCAGAAAAAAGATACCATAATGACACTCAAACTCTTGAAGAGCATGAAGTAACAAATACGATAGTCACTAAGAAAAACAGAATACAGTGTATGCATAAAAGACCATTTGCAAGCTGAGAAAACTGGAAAGCAAGCTGTGATAGTAACAGCCTTTATGTTTGGAAAATACTTGAAAGAAATAAGTAGAAGAGAGAATAATTTACCTTCTTATCATCATAAAGCCGACGAGCATGAAGAGCTCCGAGCATGAGTAAAGTGGCAACAGTTGCACCAGGTACCAGAAATATATTGCCTGCATGAACATGGCCCCGATTAATAACCGTAGCAACCACTATAATAATAAAAAAAAATAAAAAATCTAACTTCTAATGATTTTGATTTTCCCAATTTGAATCTCAAAGTTTCTTAGTTTCTACAATTTTCAACGAGCTTTACCAAAGGGAGAATTTCTCAATCAATTAACTAACCTCCGGAATTTCCGCTGCTTCCATTGAAAGAAGCACGTACTTGAGATGTTGTTCGGAACTTTTTGAGAAGCGAAGTGAGGAACTGGCGTCGCTGATGGTGTTGGTGGCTCAGACGTAAAGAGTGAATAAAAATAGGGAGCTTGCTGGAATACCGGAATTTCATTGTTGTTGAATACTTTTGCAGGCAGGGATGGGGGTTCTGGTTAGGGTTTTGTAGAAGCTAGCAATGAAGCTGATGATGGATGATTAAACGACAGGTGGTGCACCGTTTTACTGTTTTAATTTCGAAAAGAAGTCGGTTTTCTTTGTATTGGCGCACACCGTTTTCGCGCTCGCGAGACAGTTTAATTATTTATTGGTTTTCTTAGGAGCAAAAAATATTTTATTAGTTTTATAATATTTATATATATAAAAAAAAATTATTTACAAGCATATGCTCATCTGCTCGTATTGTAGCTTATTTGGTTTGTGATTGATATTATTTTTTAAAATATATTTTTATTTAGAAATATATTATAATAATATTTTTATTTTTAAAAAATTATTTTTGATAATAGAACATCGAAATTAAAATAATTTTAAAATATTTAATTTAAAATAAAAAATAAAAAAATATTTTTAATATAAAAAAATCAATATATATATCACTTGAAATTGACGATCATAAGAACATAGTTCTTAGCAACGCCAAGACAAACTAGATAGTTAGCACGCTGCTTTTATTATTGTTATTATTATTAGTGTAAAATTAGAACGTCGGTTGGCTACACATGGAGTGCGAAGAAAGGGGTTGTGTTTGTATTCGAATATAAAGTGTTATGTCATCGCAATAAGGACTGGATTGAACATGATTTTAAAATTGATGGACTAGTTATGACATTCTCTAGCTTGAGATTTTTTTTACACCACTCTTGAATGCTAAAATAGAACCCATGGCTTTCTTACATGAACAGCGAAAAATGAACAAATTTAAGAGAACAAAATTGATATTGGTAGTAAATATAACTAGATAAAGAATTTATTATGGGACAAACAAGAAATCAGATGTTCGAAGAATAGCTAAGCGTAGGTACAACTTTGAGGTGAGTTTTCAATCCTTTGATAAAACCTTTATATTTGCCTTTTTATTTTAAATTTAATTGTGCTATGGATTGAATTGTTTTTCTTATAATACAAAAAAATATATTTAGGTGCTGGTAATATCTTTTAATAATATAAATTTAAATCATGTAGAGTTTGGTCCAATGTAACGTGATTGACATGATAGGTTCAAATAAAATATAAACAACCAGTAAAAACATATTTTGAATCGTAAAAATTCAAAACAACGTTTCAAAAAAATATTGAAAAGAAAATATATTTGATTGATTTGAACTAGCCCAAGTTAACCTGCTAAAATCACGACTAAGATCATGAAATCATAATAATGTTATATTATAATGATGACAATAATAAAAATATAATGATAATACACAATAAAACAACATGATTTTACACGAGTTAACTTGTAAAACACATGACATAGGTCATAAGATTAATATAACCTTGTAGAAAGCAAACCAAAACAAATCAAGGAACATAATTCTTAATCACTTAATATTAACAAATAAAATTGAAATAATACCAATTGAAAAAGGATATAATTTTTTTGGATGTGAGGAAACCCCACCCCCTATAAAGTACATTTTATGGATCCAAATGAGCGAATAAAACTCTAGTTATCATAGACTTTTCCAATGACTCAAGTCAATTAAATTAACTTGTCAAAGTCATGATCTAAATTTCTAGACCAAGATAATATCATAAAAAAAAAAAAACCACGATCCAATCATAAAACTAAGATAACTTCATGGGAAATAAACCAAAATAAATTATGAAGCTTAATTTCTAATCAACCCAATATTGTGAGATGAAATTGAAAAAAAAATATCAATTAAAAAAAGACAATAAAAACTTGAGTCAACTCGCCAAACTTATAACATGGATTACAAGACCGAGTTAACCATGAATGAAACAAACCATAATAAATTAGGATGTTCAATATTCAACAAATCAAATGTTAAAATATAAAGTTACAGAGAAAAAAATTTGGAGAAAAAAAAACTAGAAAAATGAAAGATATTTTGTGATCTTTATTTTAATTTAAAATTAATTAATCAATTAAAAATATCAAGATATTTTAACTTTTTGATACATATCAGGAGTCATGGAATATCACACTACCTATTTGACAAACAAATAAATTAATCTTAAAAATAACAATAACAAAAACATTAAAAAAAAAGCATAGGCGAATATTACCTAAATTATATTGAAAATAAATAGTTGATTTTCTATGTATAAAAAAAATAATTAAAAATTCATTGCTACGTTACTATCATTATCATGACTGTAATATTTAAACCTACCACAATCATTATTGTTCAAACCGTGAGAAAATTGACCTGGAAAAAAAAGAGCAAAATATTTTTACAAAAAAGCAAGCAAGAAAATAATTAAAAATAACAATAATTAAAATTATCTTTATTATTGTGCAAACAATGAAAACTATAAAATTATCTTAGAGAATAAAAAAAAAACTTTAATGAGAGAAGACGAAAACAAAACCAAAATAAATATTATGAGCATAAAAAAATCATTCATCTGAAGAGCAAATCAAAATAATAGAAAACACTGGAAAAAAAAAAGAAAAAGAAGGAAGAAATATGAATTTTAAAATGATCACCGACATAAATTAAAATTTTAGGACTAAACCAAATAAAAATAAAATCCCAACAAAAAAGAAAATGACAAAAAAAAAACTAACAATAAAAGTATAGATGCATAAATATAGGAAAAAAAGACTGACCAAAAAGGATCGAAAGAATCAAAGCAATTAAGACCATGTAAAAAATCAAAAGAATAAAGGCTGAAATTAAAAATAAAATATATAATTAATTTCAATCAAGAGATAAAATTGTAACAAATCAAAACACTAAGACCAAAAAAATTAAAGGGATTTAAAACAAACAAAAAATAAAAAGAATAAGGGCCAAAAAGAAAAATAGCATATATAATCAATTTCAACTGAAGGATAAAAATTTAAACAAATTAAAAACTGCAGACCGCCAAAATTAATGGAACCATAAATAAATAAAATTAAAAGAATAAAGGCTAAAAAAAAAATATACACTATAAATTTCAATTGAAGGGTAAAATTAAAAAAAAACTTCTATAAAAGTAATCAAGAATAAAAAAAATAAAAAATTAGGAACTGAAATGTATTTTGCCAATGTAGAAGAAAGAGAAAGGGGTGGTCCTTCGCTTGTTGACCGACGACATGCTCACCACAATATGAAAGAGGACATACCAGCACATCCAACAACACGGTGACAAAACATATTCAACCTCCAAATACCACCACACGTGTTGGCTGGAAAGTGTGTATGAGAGGAAACTGTTGGCGTATGAGGTAGATGCATCCGCAGTTACTCTGAAAAATAATAATAAAAAATATGGAATTACCTAAACACCATGTAATTGACGATAACAATGAAAAAATTGGGCGCAAAGTGTCATCATGCCCTCAGTACCAACCCTTTGTGTTTTGTAGTTTATGAGGACATTTATGTAGTTTTATTGTTTCACAAAATGTAAAAAATCAGAAAAAACCTTGATGTTAGCTTCTGTTTGTGCTCCACTCGAGGGTAAAATTTTTATATTTACCGTTCATGGTTAAAAGGAAAACCAAAAATATCCTTGCTCTTCCTTTATTTTTTTTGTCTAATTTCAGGGGTGAATAAATAGTTTCATTGTGCAAATAAAAAATAAAAAAGACAAAAACAACACTAGACAATCCACTAGTGATGCACAAATGTCTTAAAAAATCCAAAGCGCCCACATTGAGGATTAAGTCTTATGGTACAAAGGGTAAAACAATAATTTTATTATTGAAATCCACAGTAATATATTAACTATAAAATAAAACACGTCGGCATTTTACCGTAGACTACGTTACTATTCACATAGACTCAGGTTACTATTTATTGTGACAATACGATTATTATTTTACCCCTAGGACTGGGGATATTTTTGAATTTCTAATGGGACATGGATGATAATTCGTGATTTGTTGCACAATAAAACTACTAAACTAGCCCCTAAACAACAAAATAAGAAAAACTGGACCGGAGGTACTTTAGCAATTTTCAGGGGACATGGATGGTATTTTTGTATTTGTGCAAAGTGGAACTACAAAATTAACCTCATCAAATGATAAAAAAATAGGCACTGGATCTGGGGGTATTTATGATTTTTCCACAATGTTTTTTCGTAGTTATTGATGGGTCCAGAGTTGTATAGGTAATTGTGCATTATTTTAATATTATTTATCGGAGACACTGCAGGCACGTTGTGCAGACATGTATGTTGTGTCTCTTTGCACGCCCTTTTCGAGAGGCGCATGTGCCTCTTTATGATAGTTAAAAAAAGCCTTTTGTTGGGTCATATGGTTCGCCAATATGTCATCTTTCTCCTGGTGAGGCGTGTGTCTTTTTACGGTGGTCATTGAAACTTTGGTTGATAGTTTCAAGTGTTTTCTCCCTTTTCTCTCTCTTGCCGCTTGGAACTAGCTTTAGTCCCTAAGGTTTGTGCAAGTTTTATTTTGGACCATGTTCTTTGGATTTCTCTTTTATTACTCTTTTTTTTTAATATAATTTTGATTTGTTGCAATTGTGCCCCTTCAATTGAAACTAATTATATATGTTGGGTTCCAATTTAGTCCTTATTCTTTTGATTGCCGGTTTACTTTTGGTTATTTTAATTATTTTGGTATGCAGGTTTTAATTGCTTTTGATTGGGTCCTCCAACTAAAATTTGTCATATATTCTATATTTCATTTTGGTCCTTATTCTTTTAATTTTGAAAAAAATTACACAATATTTTTTTTTAAATGGCTTTATTTATTTTGGTCTCAAGGTTTTATTTATTTCAATTTTGTCATTCAATTGCAATTAATTATATAGTTTATTTTAATTTGTTTTGATTATGTCCTCCAAATGTAATTAGCATGTATGTTACTTTTCATTTTAATCCCTATTCTTTTATTTTTTTTAACAAAATTACACTACAATATTTTTAAAAAATATATTGATCTATTTTGGCCCCAAATTTTTTATTTGTTTCAATTTTATTCTTCAATTAGAATTAATCATATATTTTATTTCTCATTTCGGTCCTTGTTGTTTGAATTTTTTTATTTACTATTAATTTCTTTGGTTTTTTTTCTGTCATTCTTGGATAACATTTATTTTTTATTCGTATTTATGCATCTATTCTTTTAGTTTTTGTTTTTAATTTCTTTCGTTTTATTTTTTATTAGGGATTTATTTTTATTTGGTTCAATCCTGAAATTTTAATTTATGTTGGAGATCATGTTCAAATTAATATTACTCTTTTTTTCCCTTTTTTTTATTATTTTTATTTATTTTTTAGATCAGATGATTTTATGATTTTATTATTTGCGTCATGATAATGATAATTTTTTTAATTTTTTGTAAAAATGTTTTACTTTTTTATTTTATTTGTCATGACAATTTAATTATTTTAATTGTTTGGACAATAATATTAATAATAATTTTAACTGTTGTTTTGTTGAAACCTGCTAAACAGATAAATTTATATAGATTTAAAATTCATATATTGTATAGAAAACTTGCACTTAACATGAATTTTGCACATATTTATTATTTTATCTAAATTTATATTATAATAAAAATATTACATAATATTTTTTTTATGTTAAAAAAAATATGGAGCAACCCGTAGCCATGGGCTAATTACCTATAAAATAATTGCCGTGCCTGTTTTACTGTGCACGCTCTTACTGTTCACACAGACTCAGATTACTATTCATTGCTACAGTAAAATTATCATTTTGCCCCTCGGTTCGAAAGTTTTTAGCCCCAGGTACCAGGGCTATTTTTATATTTTCCATCGGACACGAGAGGTATTTTCAGATTTGTTGCACAGTGAAACAACGCAAATAGCCCTCGGAAAAGACAAAGTAGTGCACAGGGACTAGGGGTTCTTTCAGTTTTTCCCAAATAATTAAACAGTGCAACGACTAAACTAACCCCCGATAAAGACAAAACACAGCACAGTAACAGGGGTAGCTCAATATTTCCCCCCCAGGTTTTTTCGTAAATATCACTGGGTGCAGGGGTATGTACGCCATTAACTATTATTTAATTATTTTTTCCCCTGAGTCACTGTCGACGCGACGTTACGACGTGCCCGTAGTGTTTCACGCAGACGCGCCCTTGGGGAGGCCCGTGCCACGCTGTTCGGTGGTCAAAAATTTACTTCCGTCGTGTCTTACGGTGCGCCTCCATATCCTCTGTCCGGTGGCTCGGCGCGTTTTGTTGATAGGTTCTCGGTTAAACCCCGGAGAGCGGTTTTGTGTCGATTACCCTTTTTCTCTCTCCTGCCGCGCCCAATTATGTACAAGTCCCCGGTGCATGCGAAATGTTTAGTTTGGTCCCTCAGGTTTTGATTTCGAATTTATTTCTATTTTTTGTGATTGAAAATTTGATTATATTCAATTGTACCGCTCAATTAAAACTGATTTTATATGGAAGTATTTATTTCAGTCCTTATTCTTTTGATTATTTATTTCTTTTTGTTCTTATAATTTTTCCGGTACGGAAGTTTCCATTTGTTTTAATTTGGTCCTCTAATTAAAATTGGTCATATATGCTACTTTTTATTTCAGTCCTCCATCTTTTAATTTTTTAATAAGATTACAAAACAATTACCTTTAGAAATGTCATTATTTATTTTGGTGCCAAGGGTTTTATTTGTTTTAATTTTATCTTTCAATTTGAATTAATTATATATTTTATTATTCATTTTGGTCATTATACTTTTAATTTTTCATTTTATATTAATTCCTTTGTTTTTTTTTATTCTTTGACAATGTTTATTTTTTATGATTTGAAAATTAATATTTCTATTTTTTTCTCCCTTTGTTCTTTCTTTTAGATTTTTTTAATTATCTTTTAATTTTTATTTTCAAGTCAAATGACTTTTTTTTACAAAATAATTTTTATTTTATTTTTTTGTTTGATCTTTTGTTAAAGTTTTTAGATTTTTTTAGTCTTTCATATATTTTATTTTTTTCATTATTAACATAATAATAATAATAATAATAGTAATAATAATAATAATAATAATAATAATAATAATAATAATAAGTTAATTGTTTTTCTTACTTACTCTTTTGTTACTGTTTTTAGGTTTTTTTCCTATCGGAATAATTTGATAATTTTTATTGTTGTAACAGTAATAATAATGATAATTTTTATTTTCATTTTATTTTTTTGTTTGATCTTTTGTTAAAAATTTTGGGATTTTTTTAATCTTTTTTTTCCTTTCATTATTACCACAAATATAATAATAATAATAATAATAATAATAATAATAATAATAATAATATTTTTCTTGCTTAATCTTTTGTTATTGTTTTTTAGGTTTTTCTCCTCTCGGAATAACTTGATAATTTTTATTGTTGTAACAGTAATAGTAATGATAATTTTTATTTTTATTTTATTTTTTTATTTGATCTTTTGTTAAAAATTTTAGGATTTTTTTAATCTTTCATTTTTCTTCTTTCATTATTAGCACAAATCTAATAATAATAATAATAATAATAATAATAATAATTTAATTGTTTTTCTTACTTACTCTTTTGATAATATTGTTTAGGTTTTTATTCTCTCAGAATAATTTGATAATTTTTATTGTTGTAGCAATAATAATAATGATAACTTTTATTTTCATTTTTTTTCTTTCGTTATTAGCACAAATATTATAATAATAATAATAATAATAATAATAATAATAATAATAATAATAATAATTTAATTTTTTTTTCTTATTTACTCTTTTGTTAGTGTTTTTTAGGTTTTTTTCCTCGGAATAATTTGACAATTTTTATTGTTTTGACAGTAATAACAATTATAATTTTTATTTTTATTTGATTTTTTTTTGTTTTGTCTTCTATTAAAGTTTTTAAGATTTTTTTAATCTTTCATTTATTTATTTGTTCTTTAATAATAATAATGATAATAATGATGATGATGATAATAATAATTTAATTGTTTTTCTTACTTACTATTTTATTGATTTTTTTTTCTCAAAATAATTTGATAATTTTTATTGTTTTGATAATAATAACAATAATAATTTTAGATGTTATGACTCCGATGTTACTATTGTTATAATAGGGTGTGTTGATCTATTTTATTATACTAGAGTTTGCATATATAAATATTATATTTTAATTTCGATCCAGCAAATCTTATAAAAATTATTTGTTCATCCCGCAATGGCGAGCGGATAATTTTTTTAATTTTCAAGTTAAATGATAATAGTCAGCTAATAATTTTTATTTTTGTTTTATCATCTATTATATTTTTTATTTTCTCTTTTATTATATTTTTTATGCCTTTTTAAGTCTTTGATTTAATTTGTCCTTTTTTCATTATTAGCGTAATATCAATAATAATAATAATTTTAATTTTTTTTCTTATTGATTTTTTTCTTATATTTTTTCCTCAGGGTAATTTATTAATTTTATTTTTTTAACGGTTATAGTGATGATAATTTTATATGTTAAGACTTCGATGTTTTTTTTTTATTATTATTTTTATTTGCTCTTTGGATAGAATTTTTTTTATGATTTTACTATCTGCACAATATTAACAATGATTTTAGTGATTAATTTTTTATATTTTTCCTTATAAAAATATTTTTCTTTTTTTAAATTATTGTTCAAGTCAATTGAATTATTTTGATTGTTTTAATAATAATATTAATAATAATTTTAATTGCTATAACAATGATAACGACAATAACGTGAGAATGAATTTTTAATTTCTGTTTTCGTGTTTTTTATCGGTAGAAAATTAACTATTTATATTTTTTATTTGATTACTGCATATTTTTATTTGGTATTAATTCATTTAGTTTTTTTTTAATTATTGGATAATATTTATTCTTTAGTTGTCTATATACATCTATGCTTTTAGTTTTTATTTTTTTGTTGGGGTTTTATTTTTAATCGTTTTAGCCCTGAAATTCCTATTTATGTTGGTAATCATTTTAAAATTAATATTACTCCCTACTTCCCTTTATTCATTTTTTTCTGTTTTCTCTTATTTGTATTTGTTATTTGAATTATATGATTTTTTTTTTACTATTTGCACAATGATAATGATAATTGTTTTGATAATAAGATTGATGATAATTTTAATTGTCATAACAATAAGAATGAAAATAACATGGGGATGAATTTTTAATTTATGTTTTTGACTTTTTGTAGATAGAAAATTAACTATTTATTTTTGTTATTTGATTATTATAGGTATTTTCACCATTTATATTTTGTTTAGTTTAAATTGAATTATAAAATAAACTAATCTTAATGCAGTAAATTTAATAATTCAAATATCTGAATCTTCTTGCTTTTTTAATGATGATAATAAATTAATGTTGTTTATTTCATTAAAAACTGCTAAACAGATAAATTTATAGCGGTTTAAAATTCATATTTTTTTTCTAAATTTACAATTCGCAGCATAGATCATCCTCGCCAATCTTTTTTTAGATATTTGCTACATTTTCAATGATTCACATTAATTTTTATTCATTTCATTTAATAGTTTATGATGTTTTTTTTTTAATAGGAGAATTAGCAGAGAGATTAAATGTCTCATTTTGAAGAAAGGTTTTGACTTCGTTCTTCATGTCAACATGTTTTTTTTTGCAATAATCCACAAATTATATAGTTTACACTCTTTTGTTATCTTTTATGATGCAATACCTACATTCTAAAAGATGTAATCTATGCTTACGCAACAAACTCTACTTAAAAATTTATACATTTTATCTCCTAATCTATGATTTTTATTTAATTATATCATACAAATTTATTATTGTGGATTTAATTATGTTAAATTATATTTATAAAAATATTCGCGGCAACGCGCGGGCAATATAGCTACTATATATATATATATATATATATATATATATATATATATATATATATATATAGACACAAACACAGTAATATATATTTTTGGTTAAATATATATTTAAAAAAAATACTGTGTGATTTATCTTTTTCTCTTTTTTTACGGAAAACAAAAGTTGAATTCCCAGTCTAGTTTTGTCTGGACGACTCACGCGACAAGCTAGAAGGGATTGTTTGGACGAGAGAGGTCAAAACAAACGAAGGAAAAAAAACCCCTAACCATGGCTTCAGTCGCGAGTGATGGTACAGTGAAGTACGGAATCGTAGGGGTGGGGATGATGGGGAGAGAACACCTCATCAATCTCTACCATCTTCGCAGTCAAAACGTTGGCGTTGTTGCCATAGCTGATCCTCACGTTCCCTCCCAACAACTAGCTGTTGAATTAGCCCGATCATTTGGCTGGCCTCTCGAGGTATTAATATCAATAATCATACCTCATCAGTTAACTAATGCTAATTATCACCCTCCTTTACTTTCTTGTTTCGTGAATAACATTGAAGTGACTTGAATTGAAGGTATTTTCAGGGCACCAAGAGTTACTGGACAGCGGACTTTGTGATGTGGTGGTCGTGTCCAGTCCGAACATGACTCATTATCGAATCCTCATGGACATTATTAACCACCCAAAACCCCATCATGTTCTAGTGGAGAAGCCGTTGTGCACCACTGTTGCTGACTGCAAGAAGGTAGTTGATGCTGCAAGGAGGAGGACCGACATGCTAGTGCAAGTTGGACTGGAGTATAGATACATGCCACCGGTAGCTAAATTGATTGAAATTGTAAAGGGTGGAGCTGTTGGGCAAGTGAAAATGGTGGCAATTAGGGAACATCGGTTTCCTTTCTTGGTTAAGGTAAATTAGGCAACTGATTTTTTCAACTTACTGTTGTGGTAATTCAGTGTTTCTGACTACTGATTTTGATTAGGTTGACAATTGGAACCGTTTCAATGTTAACACAGGGGGGACTCTGGTGGAGAAGTGCTGCCATTTCTTTGATTTGATGAAGCTGTTTGCGGGTGCGAATCCTGTTCGAGTTATGGCTTCTGGAGCTATAGATGTTAATCATAAGGATGAAGTATATGATGGAAAGGTAAGATCATGTCGGTGATGATTTGATAAAGATATCATAATTCATATTCCATATCCTGATTTTTTTTTTCAAATGCGGAAGCAATCCCCAAAATTTCAGTATATTAACCTTGTTTTACTGATAGTTCGAGTCTAACATGGAGTGGAACTTAGTCTTAGACTTGGGCTACGGTGGCTGACAGGAAAGAGCTTTAACATTTGCATGATCACACAATTTGCTAATTTTGTATTTTGGAGCACTTGGAAGTTGGTAAAATGAAGCTGGGTTTGCTTCTTGCATATGTCTTGATTGCCAAAATCCAGGACTTATATTTGAGCTAGTTCCATAATCTGTATTAAATTTTATGTTTCCTGCTGTTTCATAGTGCTTAAGAATTACATTGCAATGGTTGCTGATCTCTCCCGTGCATTTATTTACTATAAAAGAAGAATTTCATGCTGTTTAGGTTGAAGATGTCCAAGTCATTTGACAAACATTTTGACTTGTTTAGCTATGCCCTTGAGGACAATAAACTTGGCAATGTGCAGACAGAGATTTATCACGAAAAGTCTTGGTTAGGCCACTGAAGGGGTATGGCTGTATGACTATGGTCTATGGGCTCAATTATATCATAACATTTTCAATTTACAACTTAGAAAGCACAGTTTCATGATTTATACTCTGATAGATGAGGTTTGGAAATAGATATATGGTCACATTTAGCACCCAAATGTTGAAAATGTAATTGCTTGTGCTTTGGTCGTCCATTTGATTAGGACTAGTTGGTCAAATGGGACCCAGTCTGAATATTGCTGACTGAAGGAGGAAAGGATTTTCTGGATTTGCATATCTGAAATGATGTTGGAATTGAAGAAAGACTTTTCTATACACGTATGTGTAATCAAATTGGAATTGACTTTTATTATCTTCAGATCATGTTTGCTAGTTTTCCAGCTGTTTTTGCTGGATCATCGAATTCTTTCTAAATGAATTGAGTGTTCAGTAAAATCTAGAATTCAGGCACATGTAGCTTTTTAAGTTTGGTGATTATTGACAGTTCAAGCACTGCAATGCTTGATATTTCCTTCCATGAGATATAATTCCTTGAAACCTTTTGAGCTTTAAATAACCCCGTTTTCCATTGATAAACTTGCTTTGGTTCAGGTACCAGATATCATTGACAACGCATATGTTATTGTTGAGTTTGACAATGGGTCCCGAGGGATGCTTGACCTTTGCATGTTTGCTGAGGGCAGTAAAAATGAGCAAGAAATATCTGTTGTTGGTGATATAGGAAAGGTACTTATGCTTGCACACATATGCGTCAGCTTTATTCATGCAAGTGAATGCTGATCCGCCCTTTTCTTTTTATTATTGCATTTGCCATCTCCCTCATCTATTTGCTGCTTCATATTGCTGGAAAATTCCGATATAAATGACTTATTCAATTGTATTGTTGTTCTAAGTTTAACATCCAACATTCCCATTTGCTTACATTTCCATTATGCTGCTCCATATTCGGGCGTGTGTGCAACTCCTTCCACTCATTTTGTTCAAACTGTGTGTTTGTAACAGGGAGAGGCCTTTGTTCCAGAGAGTATAGTGCGGTTTGGTACTCGTGTGGCAGGAAGGGATGGTGTACAAACATTGAAAGCCGAGGATCGCCGTGTTAAGTGAGTTCCTCGAAGTCTATATGTGAAAATGCTTTGGATTATTATATCTATGAAAGTAGTACCAGGGTTCTTTCCAGTGTGATTCTAAATGAACTTGTTTTTTAGATATGATGGACTGCATCATGGATCCAGCTATTTGGAACACCTTACCTTCTTGTCTGCAGTTCGATCAAAAGGTGAAAAAGCTCCGGCAGTAGACTTGCAAGATGGGTTGGTTTCAGTTGCTATTGGAGTTGCAGCACAGCTTTCCATTGAGAAGGGCCAATTTGTCACAATTCAGGAAGTCATGGATGAATATCATGGCTAAGCCAAGGCTCTCAAAAACATTTTTTTTGAAACATCATGTCATGAAAAATGCAATGTAAACTCTAATAGTAAAATCATAAATAAAACTTCAAACTAATAACATAGATAATTTCAGTAAATGGTATAACAAAAAAATATGATGGTAAAGGGTTTGCAATATGTAGATTTCGAGTTTGAGTCAAAGTGTGTATTCATTGTAAGAGTCTAAAATAATTGAGGTTTTACTCGTTTATCTGTGTGTTTTTTTAGAGTTGAGGTTTACTTGCTTCTAAAAACAATTATAACAAAAAATTAAGATAAAAACAAAATAAACAATATAGTTAAAATAAAAATTTATATATAGTTTAACTCAGTACAATTGTGTCTTTAAAATCTTATTAATTAACAATCAACCAGCTTAAAATAAATAAACAAGTAATTTGTTGTTTCATCTAAATTAAAACTAACTTTTTTGTCCTTTTCATCAATATAAAAATAATTGTCTTCGGTTTTTTCCGGGTCTCCTTCCCTTACCTGGACCTTTCCAGTTGCTTGATATAGGGGGCAGCCTGCATTTAAAAATATATTAAAATAATTTTTTTTATTTTTTAAAAATTATTTTTGATATTATTACATCAAAATAATCTAAAAATTAAAAAAAAATTATTTAAAATAAAAAAATAATTAAATTTTAATTAAACAGCAATTCAGCTGCTTAGCCAAATAGTCACTATTAAAGATACGGATGGTCCAATGGAAGCAAGAGGTACCCTACAAGCAATTGCCGTATTCTTGAGTTCAATTGAGACCGTCATTGTTCATCAAAAACCTAAAATGAGTATCAACAAGCGGATCAGATGAACAAGGGAAAAATTAGATTGTATTAAACAGATTAATAAAATAGAGAGTAAAACTCACCTCACCAACGTTGTTGTGAAACAATAAAAAAGAGGAGAGAGAGGAGAAATGAGAATTAATTAATGTAATAAAAACTCTTAGGCCTTGTTTGTTTCCCGGAATTCACTTTCCGGGAAACCACTTTCCAAACTTTCCTGTGTTTGTTTGTCTTCTGGAAAGTTGGTCAACGGAAAACACTTTCCGGTCAAAAAAGAATTTGGCTTGGTTTTCAGGAAAGTGTTTTCCGGAAAATTTGAGCGGAAAACACTTTCCGGAAGTTGTGAAAAATTTAGAAATGTCATTATTTGCTGATTATATCAAAATTGATCCTCAAACTTTTGATTGCTATATATAATTTGTTTTGAATATTTATTTTTCAATTTCATCTCTTAAAATTTAATTTTTATATTAATTTTGGTTCTTATTTTTATAATTGCTATTTGCTTTTTTCTTATCATTTTTTTATTGAAATTTTTTATCTATCAAATTTGGTCCTCATTTTTTTTTGTTACTTATTTTATTTGAAATAATTTATGAAATGTTAATTATTATTATTTTAATTTATTCACCTTTTATTTTTTTTTTAATTTTTTTTTTAGATTTGATCTCTATTATTTTGATTATTATTTATTTTATTTGAGATAATTTATGAAATTATATTTTTTTTTCAATTTCATTCTCATTCAACTTTTTAATTTGTAAGATTTGTTCCTCATTATTTTAATAAACTTGAAAAAAAATTAATTTATTGATAAATTATTTTCCAGATCATTTTTCATAACATAAACAAACACTGGAAAGTGTTTTCCAGTTCATTTTCCATAACACTGCCAAACATCGGAATTTACTTTCCAGGAATTCATTTTCCCCGGAATTTACTTTCCAAAAAGAAATCACTTTCCAGCAAACAAACGGGGCCTTAAAATCAGTGCAAAATCATGCATTTCCATGATAGTTTATCGAGTTTATTCGAGGGAAGTTTAATTTTATTGATTTTTTTAAATAATTTTACATTAAATGTAATGGATATTTGACACTACGTTTCAAAAGTGTTTTTGAAAAAAAATATTTTTTTTTGTTTTATCTTTTATTTTAAATTAATTTTTTTAATAATTTTAAATTATTTTCATGTGCTGATGTTAAAAATAATTTTTTTTAAATATTATTTTAATATATTTTTGAACGATAAATATTTTAAAAATAATCACAACAACACTTCCATACAGACAAATAAATTGACTTTTAAAGTAATATAATCTTACTAGCAATTCCGAGTTAAACCATTGCAAAAGTCATGATTTTGACTATGCAACCGATTGTTACTTTAATTATTTTTTAGTTTTTAATTTGATATTTGCAATAAATATATTAAAAAAGTATATGATTTCATCGCTTAAATTGTTTTAAAAAGTTTGAGCTATTACACAAGTCTTGTCACAATTAGTCAGTTTTTCGATTGCATCATTTAATTAACCATGAATTATTAATTAGTGAATTGTTTGTGTTTTTCAAGCTTTAGGCCACCGATACGTTTATGTAAACTTCATGCATGCATGTTCTGATCTTCTAAAAAAAGGAGGCGCTACGGCTAAAATAATCATCACACGTGCAGTACAGAGATTGGTTTCCTTCCAATTAATTTTTTTTATTGTCGCACGCAAAGTTCCAAGTAATTACAACAACTGTTTGGGAACATCAAAATATTTTTGGTGATGAAATATATTAAAATAATATTTTTTTTATTTTTTAAAAATTATTTTTAATATGAATACATCAAAATAATCTAAAAACACTAAAATATATTTATTTAAAATAAAAAAAAAAAAGAATTTAGGCTAAAATGTATAAGATAAAAAGATTCATGATGTATAAATATAATCTTAGACGCTCGAACTGAATGTTCTAATTATAAGAAATTAATTTTTTCTTTCAAATATTTGGCTATGTAAAGATAACTAAAGTTTCTGGTAATCTGATAGATGAAAATTGAAATGGATTTTGTTTTTAAAAAAATCCGAGTTTGGTTTATGCGATAAGTTGATATTGCGTGATTGGCAGGTTGGAATGGTTGCTTTGGATTTAAGGTGAGCCTCACCGCATCTTTCTCAGTATAGTGAAAGTAGCAGCTCGTATCAGAATACAAAAACTTTGCACCAATTTTATGATCCTGTGGTGGTCGTTGTTCCTCCTCATAAATATTCACCTGGTGGTATGGTCGGAGTTTCAGAGCTGGTAAATCAATTTTATGCTTCAGCCAAGAAAATCAACCTCTTTAACAAGTTAGTATTTTTTTTCATGCTGCCTCCTTTGTCTCTGTTCGTGCACCAATTTCATGGTATTATGTGCTGGATTTTGTAGGCTCTAAGGGCTTGTGGTTGTTTTGATGACACCAAGGTTGTAACTGGGAAACATTTCATTCTTTAATCGGTGTTTAACTTCTGGGTACTGGTGCTTGAAGATTCGATACACTGCCTTTTTCATATAATGTTCCAGGGTGCTGTGCTGGTTAAAAATCTAGCAGCCAAAGAGCCTTCAGCTCATGGTTTGGATCCTCACTACAAGCAATATTATCCCTGCTTGTCTGCTGCTGCAGCTACAATCAAGTGGTATTCTCAGAACTTTGGCTTGCTTCGAATTTGTCTGGAAGAAAAGATTTTAATCTTAGATTTAGTTTGCATGCCACAATGCAATACTAGAGGTTATATCTTAAGTAATTAGTCATTAACTACTCAAATCAGGTAAAAGTCTTCTCAATAGTTTCGTTAAATATCAATTAAGTGAGGGTTGCTATGTTGAAATTTTTATTTTTTAGAACTACGTTTTCTTAAAATGCTAAAGAGACTGTACCGTTTCATGGAACTTCATCCATACAACTGTGTAGCGTCTCTTTGTATGCAGTCCCTATTAACAGTGTAACTTGGTCCACAAGGCTTATTTTTATTAAACAAGCAGCCTAATAACTGCTGTATTTTCATTGATCATGTGTTAACTGGTGGCATTGGCATGTTCACATTCCACTGTATCCCTTCCAGCTGAATAGTTGAAACTTATTTGCATATAGGTTATAGATGTGCCATCAGGTATCCTTAGCCACAGTGGTGTTGCACGTAGAGAGGAGACCAAATATTACAAGCTGGATGAGACAGGTCTCTCGTGCTAAAGCTTTTCAACATCCTTGTTGAATTGAATTACTCATGAATCCACATAAGAAAACGACATATTTTACTGGATTTCTGAGTGAAATGGGAAAAAGCTTCCCAAGTTTGCAGATCCAAGCGGCAATCCTGTAACCAAATTGCATGCAGCTGCTATTGAGAATACTTTATCTGACTAGGCATAGATGCTTCATGCTCAGTAAGTGGAGGCAATTTGCACATATTGGACCAGTGTGAGTGGGATCTTTATTTTGAAGATGAATAGATTATAGCAATGTTTTATTGTCTTTCAAGTTACCCTTGAATATTATGGTCTTAGCCCTAAACTATGCACTCCATGTTTCTTGGAACCCTTTTCACCTTATAAAATCATCACACTGACCACATTAGTCATTTTAAGTTTGCCTAAAGTTACTGAATGCTAATGTGCATTTGTTTGCACCTTACAGTTACATTATTTTTCATATTCTTCATCCATTATTTTGCTTCTAAAAGAAAGTTTCGACTACAACATACACAGGACAGAAGCAGAGGAAGAAGTCACCATCACCAACCACCCATTGTTGGTATACACTCTCTCTCTTTCTCTCTCAGGACCTTTCTTTCTCTAGCAAAATGCATATATCATTGTTATTTAAGAATTTTTACATAGTTCAACACGCCCATTTCTAAGAAATAAGTGCATTTATTTGATGATATGAAATTATTGGCATCATGCTTATCTGGTTCTAACTATGGTCATAAAGAAGCAATGAGAACCAGATCTCTTCAAAACCATGTATACATTCTGTGAAAATCGTGGCAGTCTGAAAAGATGTTTTAGAACCAAGAAGACAGAACCTTTACATCCATATAAATGGATGTTGGAAGATACAGTATCCTTCTAATTTTCTTTGTTCAGGCTAGGGTGTCATACTTTCTCTCTGGATCTCGGGAAATAGACACATCCTTTTTACTGGTACCAGCAAGGACATCATAGCCAAGGGCTCATTTCGCTTCTATTCATGATTGAGCCTTCAGAAATGGCTTGAAACAAATTCAGCAGCAGCTGCTGCTGCTTGGCAACATGTTTATTCGACTGTAAACAAATCTCAGCAACTGTATAATTTCGTGGTATATTGATTGGCATGTATGGATTTGTTGACCAGTGAATAAGCATGCGTCAATCATGTTCATCATGAACGTCTTGTTATTTTGCCATCGCCTGTTCTACTTGTTTGCTATCTAAACATGCTGCGCTGCGGACTTGCTCCTTCCTGGATAGCAAATATCAACCAATGAGTAGTTTTTTCTTTGTGATAGCATGCTAGTTTTTTCATGTCCAGCAATCGAAGCAAATGGAAGTAAACTGCATGCAGTACCATCAACTACAGATGGTGTATCGTGTAGTTCAGTCCAACCAAGATAGGGATTCAATCCGGCATGCATTAACAAATCTCAAAGAGCACGGAACACTCTGAAGCTTGTTGCAAGTTGTAGCACTCCTTTGATTTAACAGGGTTCTTACAAGAGCAAAGCTTTGAGACTAAAAAGTAAGCCTTCGAAATCACCTTATCTGGAGTGCATTAAAGTTCTCTCCAGTGTTAACATCGTATTTTTCCTTGCATTTTTGCCTGCCAGGTAGCGGGTAAAATGACGCTAACCAGTGAAGCAGGGGGATTTGGTCATGCTAGACATCATTCAGATTTATTGTTAAGCGCCATGCTCAGATTTGTTTCTGTAAGTATTTAAAACATGCACAGTACAACGATCCCACTTCAAAATTTGTAGTGATGAAAAAAAAAAACGCAAGCAAAGAGTCAGGCTAGTAGGTATCAAGATTGTCAATACTGTTTTGGTTATCATTTTGTTTTTTTATTGGTACAAAACGTTTCAACATACCGTTTCGGGGTTGTACTGTTAATATATAATTAATTAATTATATATGTGAAAACTTAAAAAACAAAAAAATTAAATATAATTTTTATTTTTATAAAATCAAAATTGACAATTTTATTTTTTATAATATATATATTTTTATTGTTTATTGTTTTTATTTTTGCATTTTGAATACAAACATTAGTGTATATAATATATACATGTGAGGGCGGGAGATATATATATATGCGTGGGGGCGGGAGATACCTATATATCATATAATATAAATACATGTATGTGTGGGGGCAGGAGATTGTGGGTGGGAGACAAAGATATATATATATATATATATATATATATATATATGTGTGTGTGTGTGTGTGGGGGGGGGGGGGGGGGAATTTATATATATAAGTATGCATGCGTCAGCCGAAACGAAACACTCGGGGTGATTCCGGATGTTTCGACCGGTACTTAAAATGAGATAAAAACTACACCGTTTTGTCTCGTTTTTTACCTGGTATGATACATTTCAGCCGTTTCAACTGAAACAAAAGGGTATCAATAACTTTGGTAGGCAGTAAAAAATGTTTTATCAACTCTATCTAGCAATGGAGCATACATATAGGGTTAGGATAATCCATGGGCGACTAAGACAAGACAAACACAAATGATAATTCATGAAGAAACACATCATGCATAAACACAGCTTAAATATATAACACAGCTTTTAACTTCCAAGTTCCAACGCACCAATTCAAATACAAGAGCATGTTCCAAGATTTCCAATATCCAAAATTTTAAACTCAATGACCACAATGTCCTCCAAAAACATCCAATAATTGACAACTTGAAAGCAGGCACATCAATGGACTCAACGGTATCGTCGTAGGGAGAGGGTGTTGTTTCTCTTCCAGTTTGCCCGCCGAGAAGGTCGAGCTTTGTGGTGCAAGTGTCCCCTGCCACGTAGACCCCTGTATTTCTTCCCGGCAGAGGTCAGGCCACGGAGCTCCCTGTGCTTGTGCACAGGATTGCAGAGCCAGTTGATTCTTGGGTCATTCCGGATTGCATTGTGGGCAACATCAACCAAGATTACCTCAAAGTACTTGTAAGTAGAATCCTGCATTGAAGAAAATGCGTTACTGATGCATGTAAATGAATAACAGTAAGAAAGTATGATTCTTAAGTAGCCGGGCTACACATGTAGCATTAATGACCAGTGAAATGAGGCAGATGCAAACTCAGACTTAGTTGCTAACCTCATTAATCCAGTATGAATTGAGAACCCTGAGTCCTCCCAATTTCCGGCCAGCACGCTCCTCAGCCACAGACCGCTTGCTACGTTGAAACTTGAGCTGAGTAACACCTTGGTTTGTGGGCTTACCATATACGATACCCTTGGGAACAGGCCTCTTCCTACCACCTCGCCTAACACGTACACGATAAACAACATATCCCTAAAAATAATCTATTTTCAGCATCCATGCAGATGTACAAAGCACTACACAATTGTTTGGTGGCCATGCAAACTTCAAAGACAAGAAACTAAAGTGAGGTGAAAAAAACAAGGGCAGGAATAGCTTGGTTCAACAATGGAATTACTGATCTCCATTTTTATAACCTCCAATGTCATAAAAAATCACCTAACTATCAAAATCACAGATTCCTATTGGACATAAAAAGTAGAGTGAAAATTCAACCTACTAATTTCAAATCCAGGCAGTTTCTTCCCGGTTCAACTAGATGATAAAATGGAAGACAACAATAACAACAAATTCAAAAAAGAAACAAGGAGAGAGCCCATTCGGTCAGATCAGGTTTTTTGATATCACTGGTCTCAAGAAGCGCTCCATCATTACATACATGCACCCTCCTAGGGAAGAATGAATATGCATTAAGACTGCTTTACCAGCAGGAATCACAAAATGCATATGAGAAGTCACATTATGTAGGCAATCGCAACATTAACACGATCACAGGCTTGTTATGCCTATTAACATAGTATCACAGAACTACATCAGCCAAAACAAACTATGCCCTCCAGACTTAGTGCAGTAGCCGTAACATTAAAGCACTTGAAACTCGATCAGTTGACAAAATACAACAATAAAGAATAAGAGTAGAGCTTACGTGTAGCAGAAGCTCATAACCTAGCAAACAAAACCTGACAATTGAAATAGCAGTAAATGATGTAGCTAAGACCTAAGAAATACATGACCCGTACTAAAAATGGGAATCGAAGTACTACCTGCTTGGCCTTATAGCCCAAGCGGCGAGCCTTGTCAGGGCGTGTGGGGTGAGTGACACGAACAATTGAAGGATGCTGGCGGTACTCCCAACACCTAACCCTTTGCAAAAACCTCATCACATCTGATTGTTTCTTCCTCCATAGCTCAGAAACGTACTTGTAAGCCCCTATTTTAATCATACCCACCAACTAAAACATTCAACTCTTCACGATATGCTTAAAGATTCATTAGATTGAAAATTCAACAATAGCGTACTATTTATTTTCTTTGAAAATGAATTTACAAGAAATGCATGTAAAACAGTTCGCATAAAACCCTTGCCAAAACCAACCAGGAAACTACAAAGACAAGAAAGAGATATAAAATCTGGTATATGGTAGTACCTAACGAAGTTAATAGATCAGAAGATAAAAAAAAGAAGAGAGATTTGAGATATTCGTAAGTGAAAAGAAAGAATGTTGTCTCAGAGAGAGAGAGAGAGAGAGAGAGAGAGAGAGTACCCATTCAATCGGAGCGGCAGCGGCTCCGGAGCCTGCCTGGTGACTAGGGTTTTTAGTTTACAAGCTAAAAATAGAGAAGGCTTGGGTTAGTAAGGAAAACAAAACCCAGGTATCGTATCATGGAGAAACGCTACCTTAGGCCGTTCATTTATCTTATAGGAGCATTACTCGTTCGTTTTGTTTTCGTTAGGTAATTGGGCCATGAGAATATGGGCCAAGTCCAAGAAGGATGGTGGAGGAACTCCAAAGTCCCAATTTCCAAAAACATTGCTTTCGTCTCCATTTCCCAAATAAAAGTTAGATGGGCCTGTGGCTGCATTCAAGGCTAAACTCATTTATGATTTAATCCATGCACTATGTGATTGAGATTGTATTTTTAAAATATTTTAAAAAAAAATTAATTTTTTTTTTTAAATTTTAGATTAAATTTATTTGGTTTTTTAGATCATCCTCATATGCTGATATCAAAAATAATTTTTTAAAAATATAAAAAAAAATCATTTTGATGCATTTTTAAACAAAAAATACTGTAAAAAACAACGACATTCACACTTCTAAACAGACATTACTCCTCATAACATTTGATATTATTATATCCTCTTGTTAGGTTATCATTCATTTTAGATAACTGGCGATATATATATATATATATATATATATATATATATATATATATATATTACTATTATTGAAATAATTTTAGAGTGGATTTTTGTATTTTTAAAATAGTAGGTAAAAAAAAATCATGTATCCATAGACCATTTATATTTTTTTTAATCTAAAATATATTCTTGTAAAAAAACTTTTAATTTTCAAATTACTAATCTCAAACATATAAATATAAAGATAATTATTGTCATATTTTTAAAACCTGACTTATGACAAGGCTAGGGTCAAGTTTACTCATTTTTTTTCTAAAATGATCATAGTGATGTTTTGATAAAAATAAATAAAAAAATCTAATAAATATCTTATAAACATAGAAGATTTTTAAAAAGATTACTATGAGAATATTTTTTTTTTCATTTTTACATATGGATAAGACAGTAAGTTCACAGTGAAATTTATTATTAAATTATATATAAGAGAATACAAATATAATTTGAGTAAGACAGATCATTGATTGGTAATATTGGTCTAATTGAAATATTTAGAATAATATTAAAGTGGTAACAAAGGATCATATTTTATTCCATGAGAATAGTTGAATGTACCTATAAAAAAAATCATACAAAGTCCTTTGTATAGGGAGACCTAGTAAGGAAATTTTATCCTCTTAATCAAATATAAAAGAAGGTTTGTTTGTAATATCAAAAGTTATTAAAGAAAATACTCATCATCTAGCTGACAAAAAAAATTACGTAATCAATTTATTAATAGAATATTTGAAGAAGTATTATCCTTACATAAGGGATACAATATACAATAAGGTTGTAGGAAAAAAAAACATATAGAATGTGCCGTAGATTCTTGGTGACCATAATTAGTTTTTATGAAATAAGCTTATCAAATAGCCAATTCTAATATATAAATCTTATGCCTTTTCAATTAAATACCTCTAATTCTAATATTTTAAAGAAAATATTAAAAAAATCCAAGAAAAAATCACTTACACTAGCTTGTGGACAATTTTTTTCCCCTAGATCAATGAAAAGAGAGAGGTCAATTGATTTTTCTAAAAAACTAGAAGCGAAGCGCTAAACTAGGGGCAGGGGGAGAGGAAAATAAACAACACCAAAAAAAAAAAAATAGGGTTCCTTATGTTTTTTCATGCCTAATTAAAATTATACTTATGCGATCAAATTAGTTGATTATATACAATTCATATGTTATTCACATTGGTTAAATATATTTTTAGACTTCAAATTTGGTTATTTATTTTACTTCAACCACTAGTTGATGGTTAATAGTGAGATTTTCTCAAAGTAAAGATTTTTATTTTTGCATATAAATTTTAAGTGATCATATATGTGACCTATTTAGGTTAAATGTTAAAAAAAAAACTTTAATGACCATGAAAATATTTGATCCAAGAATATAAATGTTAGTTTCTAAGCATGCTTCCTTAACTAACTAATTGTTTAATGAATTAAGAGTAAGTTATAATTAAGTATTAAAGTGATGAGTAGCAATCAAGGTGGTTTGTTGTGTTAATCTAGAAATGGTTATATTTTAACAAATATGGTTAAGCATGATTAAAAATGAATTGTGTTAATTTTATTAAATACATAGTTTGTAGAAGTCATAAATACTCATTTTATATGAGAGATTTTTATTGATGATCAATGACTCATTATATGATCATTTATTATAAGATACTCCTTATTATAAGATCATGGGATTATAAGGTGTTTCTTTTTATTAGTGGTTGGAGAATTTGGATTAGATATTGGATTCTTATTAGGATAGGTGCTTGATTTCTTGAGCTTGCTTATGGTTTTCTCAATCAAACTAGATTTTTTTATTAAAAGAAATCTCAAGCTCTTTCACGGGAGATTTAAGTTCTTTATTTTTAATGTTTAGTTGTCATTCCTTAGCAATTCAATGACGTCTTGTTTTACTTATATACTGGGGAACATTTTTATTCATCATCTTTGTTTTTCATTCAAGGAAACCTCATCCTTTTTAGATATTCTTTGCGGATCTGAGTTAAATGAGTAAAATTCTGACTGTCTTGTGGTCAATAGTGTTCACTTGCTTTGGATTTAGCTATCAAGAGGCAATAAGAATGACGTCTTGTTTTACTTATATACTGGGGAACATTTTTATTCATCATCTTTGTTTTTCATTCAAGGAAACCTCATCCTTTTTAGATATTCTTTGCGGATCTGAGTTAAATGAGTAAAATTCTGACTGTCTTGTGGTCAATAGTGTTCACTTGCTTTGGATTTAGCTATCAAGAGGCAATAAGAATTTATCCCTCTTTCTTACTCAATTCTTATACTAGTCTTTTAAAGGATTTTGTTTCGATTGCTTTTTCTCTCTCTTTATTTCCTAGAAAATATTAAGGAGAATTGGTTTAAAATTAAAAAAAGAAGGAATAGAGGACCGATTACAGGTGAACTTGCTACTTTTGGAGTTTCCCCCCACCTTGGTTGGTTGATCTGTAACTTCAATTAAAAGTAATTTCATTAGTTCCCTACAAGGATTTGCTCCTGCTATAATACCAAGGTCCAATAGTTTAGGAGTGATCATGCCAAATAAAAACATGAAGAAATTGCTTGATTTTGACTAAAATAAAGAGGTCATAACTAAGCACTTGCTTGGTTTGGATGAATGTTCAATTTGGGATGAATGCCCAATTCATTCCATAGCTCTGAAAATGCTTAGATAGCCTTTAGAATTAGGAATTGAAGAGAACTTTTACCAGGCCATGACTTATTTGTATATTTATTTTATAACCAATAGCTAATGCATAGGGCTTTTTCGGTGATTGGTAGACATTTTTCTTTGATTGGAACAAAAACAGTGCAGTTATCAACATTATTATTAGTGTGTTTTAAATAAAAATAATAATTTTTACTTTTTACTTTTGAATATTTTTTTTATATTTTTAGATTATTTTGATATACTGATATCAAAAATAAAATTTAAAAATATAAAAAATACCATTATGATACTTTTCTATACAAAACATTTTGAAAAACAACCTTAATTACATTCTTATTCTCGAACATACCCTTAGTAGATTCATAGTTTCGGGTTTTTGTTGAATGCATATCATGGTTTGTTGCAAGATAGTTGTTGCATGTTCAATCTTGAGCATCACCTCTGATCCTTTGAGAGAATGAAGAATAATGTAGCCTGATAACAACACTGAAGTGGCAAACACTTCTCTTCACTTCGTTTACGCTGTAAGCTATTAAGTACATGATGATGGCATAGCAAGGGAGCTAGCAGCGGCCCGCATAGGTTGAAATTGATTGCAAAAATAAAGAGTAGACAAATAAAATATGAAGAAAAAGTCAACTAAAAAGATGGAGGAATTTGGTATGGTTTTGTTACATATACTTGAAAAATGGAGTGGAAAAACTCGAAATTATGAGGTGGTTGTTGCACTTTCACAATCCATATTTGACAGTTGAACCTCCCATTATTCGATGTACAATCGCTCACTCGCTGGGCAGAATTCCACATGTTTCCACCTTTTTCGGGAGAGATTCCACCAGCATTAGCAGCAGCTGCTGCTAATACAGCTCCACCTTGCTCCAATAACAGGAAGACAGCAGCTCCCACTGCTTTCATTTTCCTTCAACAAAAAACGCTTGGAAACTAACAGGACAATCTTCCTTTATCTATGCTTCCGGTCCTTGTCTCTTCTTGAATGCTTAACATCCTCCTCCCACTCTGCTGGAGGAGGAGGTGATGGCTCATACCTAGAGGGTTTCCTCTTAAAGTGCCTGTCATCATCACTGGACTCATAGTCCATGGCGGCCGTGGCAGCAACACTGCCACTGCTCTTTCTGGTCTTCACAGAAGATGACTTGTAGTCATCATAATAACCATTATTAACTGGTGACGATGACTTGTGACGTGCAGAAGATAAAGGGCCACCGCCACCAGTAGCTGCTGGTACTGCTTCACTAGAGGATGATACCTTGCGCTTCTTACTAGTGGGTTCTCCTTCTGCAGGAAAGCTGATGCGAGAGAACACACTAACCTTTTGCTTTCGGTCTGCTACTGTTGTGGAAGAGGGTTTGGAGGTAGTCTCAGATACAGCTTTGGAAGAGGATTCTGGATGGTGGCGGTGATGGCGGCGGTGGTCACGGTCACGCTCGTGGTAATTAAAATCGTCAGCATCTCTATCACTGTGTTCATGGTAGTCAGATTTTCTTTTAGAAGGGCGTGGTGGTAATGGGTCAATCTCACGGGCTGAACGTTCTGGTGATAATCTCTCTGACCTTCGACGATGATGATGGGGATCGCTACTGACACTGGATTGTGGTATTGACTTCTGCACCAACAGACATGGAATAGCTATTAGAATACAGCCTTCCTTTCCTTTGGTATTAGATGTAAGAAAACAACTCGTAGTTAATTTTTATTATCCTTCTTTTTAATTATTAATGATACATTCAGTGCTCTATTAAAATCTATACTTATAAAAAAGCTTTTTTCCCCTCCGGAGACTAAAAGCTCTTCGTTTTATTAATATTATTATTCTAACTACAGCAAAAAAAACAACCTGCACAGTAATCAGTTTCTCATACAAAAACTTCTGTCATCGAAAAATTAAGGCTGAAAAAGGGCATGAATTTGGTACTCTTATTTTTCCAACTATAGATTTTGATATTTTTAGTGCCCAACTTTAACTTTAAAGGAAAAAAAATATTTACTCAACTACAAATGATTAACTGAAAAGAATTTATATTGCCGCGTAAAAAAAAAAAAAACACTTCCATAAAACAACAAATGGAGAAATAGAAGCAGAGTCACCCTTATTGGAGAGAGTATATTGCTCTGTTCAAGGACGTGGTGCCAGCAAATCCAGAAAGACTGATTTACAAAATTTACAGGGAAGGCATGAGAAGGAAGAGGGGAATGATGACAAATCTAATAAAAAGTCAGAGGAACCATGAAAACTCAGAAACTGGGTTGGCTTTGGTGTTAATTTCAGGTTCTAACACCAGAAATAGTTCATCTGAAAATGCAAGTAAAATGAGGATTTTTTCAAGATGAGGAAGGACTCAGACACCCCAGTAAAATAATAATAATTTATCTTTTCTAGCATTGAAAAGCAAAAGAGTGTGTTCTGGCTAAATTGTTTATCAACAACCATGGAAGGTACCTGATGCAGTACAAAAATAGATAATAAAAGATTCAATCTATCATAGAAGACATACAGATTTCATCGAAGAAACATCACCACCGCCACTCACTTCCCTACCCGATTCCCGATCTCTGGAAAACTCCCTATAGAAAGAGAAATATTTAGACATTAACAAGAATATGATTAAATGAAAAAGAAAGAGAGGAGATTATATGACTAATCAGGGGGGGAATGGGAATGGTTGAAGCACATGATCATCAAACTCAAAATAAGCATATTATAACATATTTTACAAAGCCACCCAAGGGTTTGGCATGGATATGCAAGCGAGCAAGTGTTTTTGGGGGTGGGGGTATTGTTTTAAGCACCAAACAACAGGTCTGACATTTAATAAATTGGTTCAAGAACCATGCAATTTACCACGAGAAATGTTACATTATTTCTTAAACCACTCAGAAATAATGATAAACAGTAATATTACCTTTCAGCTCGTCTCTCATTTTCACGACGCCTCCTGACAACAGCTTTGTGGGCCTCAAATTCCTCCCTGCTCATTAGAGGAGGTCTGAGATTCATGTTCATTCCAAACTCAGCAAGATCCCTACAGCAGTTGAGGGATCATAAAATTCCAAATAAGTTGCTTGCAGAGACAAGACTGGAAAAATAACCAAAACACATAACTGCATACCTCTGCGGTGGAACAGCAGGCATCATGTAACCATGGGCACCAAAAGGATCTGGAGGCATAACACCCACAAATGGAATATCCAAAGGGTTTAATCCATAACCCATAAAGGGCATTGGACCTGGATAAGGAGCCATGTATCCTTCCATTCCAGTCTGCATCCCATTCCAATATGGATTAAAGGCAGAGGGACCCATAGGCATCATAAAGTTCTCAGCTGCAAGATCATGAGAAGCTTTCCACATATCTATGATACAGTACATTCAACAAGGGAATCATAAATATTATCGCCAACAATTAATTACAAATTGAAACAAATACAAATCCACCAAGCCTAAAATAAAGAACATATCGCCAATCCAAACATTTTTGTAACCAGTCATTATATATGAAACCATATTTACAGGACCAATTTATCCAGGAAAACTAAAGAAAGCAATCAATATACCATTCGGAGGCATGCGAACTTTCTTCTTTTTCTTTTTCTTCCCTGACAGCAAAAATCACAGTCAATTAAGCCACTTTCATGTGTCTTTTCTAAGTGAAATTGCAAGAAAACAAAGGATTCCATCACACCCTAACAACAACAATAAATGTATATATAACGATTGGCCATTACCTGCCTCACCAGGAGCCAGCTTCTGCTGCACTTCTTCCTCAGCCAATGGAGCACTTCCTTGTGATGCTGGCTCCTTCACACTTACTGACTCATGTGTAGCCTCAGATAAATCCGCAGCTTTAGCAGTCCTCACTTTATCAGGGACTTGCTGAGAAGCATTAAGAGGCTTCTCCTCCTCAGCTATTTCCTTGTTTAAAATTGGAGATTCTTCATTGACAGGAGACGGCTTATGTTCTCCCTTAGATGCAGCAGATTGTGTGGGTGATGGAATCTTTGGAGGTGGACAGCGCGCAGACTCCATATCTAAACTTAGAAAGTTAGAATGTAATTAATCATGCATATAATTGATTATGCAACTAAAACAAAACAAACATATCCACAAACCTTGAACTTGAAAGGCACTTCCTACATTTTCAGCACTACTGTTACCAGACTCCAAAATACGATTGATTGTATCCCTGAGAGTCTTGTTAGGAAGAAGATCATCTGCAAGGACATTTGATACCCCACACACACACTTTGACTTTGAGATGATGTAATCTCTTATACCTGTATTAAACAGAAAATGGCGGTAACTTCATATAAGAATACTCTAAATGCTCAAATAAAGAAATAAAATGAGTTATAACAGGCCAACTAGACATTCCTAAAAGCAACGAATTAGAGGATGGTGGAGAAGTACTGCCAAATTGCCAATTCAAAGTAAATTTAATGTTGCAGTAGAACAATTTTCACGGCAGGTGGCAAATGAAATTTCAATACAAGGTGATATAGGGAAAAAAGAAGAAGAAGAATACTAACACTTGTCACAGAAGCTCGTGAAACAACATTTGCTTGTCAAGACTGCATCTTTCATAACTTCCTTACACAGCGGGCAGTGAAGTTCAGGTGGAAGATCACCAACAGGCCGTGTGGAAGGTAGGCCTTCAATTTCTCTCTCAAAAGCAGCCCTGTTCAAATTTAAACGTTCATAATGAATTTGATAGTTGGCATATCTAATTTTAAACCATATGGAGAAATACTGAAGCATAAAACAGAGATCAGCTTACTCATTTGGCTTCAAAACAGCAACTGCACCACTAGGTAAAGCATATGAGCCATCTGGGGTAGCCATCAGCATTGACTTTGGAATGCCAGTAGGTGGCTTTACTCTTTTAATATCGTAATTAGGGTCACCATTTGTAGGGCAGTGTTGAATAAAATGCCCTGAATAAAGGTGACACAAAAATTAAAGGTTTGCATACTGCTCTCCTGCACAACAAGTTTAAGCAGAAAACATTTTCTTTGTTTTCATTTAAATATGAACATTTACAAACCAGGAATCTTGCATCTGTGGCATATATAGCCTTGTGGAGGTGTTTTCCGCTCCAAGCCTAGTCGACCTCAACAAAAAATCATTTATGTCAGTGTATTGGGAAATTTTTTGATGTAAACATGCAAGAACATAAACTAACAAAACATATCTTTAGTGAATGCTAATATTAGCACAAATCCAACATGGACAAGCACACAATCACAAAGGAAAAGAGAAATTTTAGCTTTATGAAAGAACACCAAAAGGCAATGCAATAATCACAAGAGAAGGAATAAGAAAACCACCAAAACCACGCCCACCCATTCTTCCAGCCATACCCCTCCCAAAACCTCTACCAGCACCAAAGCCATCAGCACCCTGACTGCAAACCCAAATGGAAATTTAACAAATAAGGCGTACATACAAATAACTCCAGAGATAGTAAAAGCATGCAGCTTTCAATGTAACACAACGGAGGATCAATCTCACCGCTGCCAGTCCAGTGCTGGGGTATCAATCAATGCCTTAATTCTGTCATCCTCATCAGCCTTGTTTGTAGGGGCCACATCAGGAGGTGGATTACTAGATTGAACAGGCAGTACATCAGGGATGGAATACAAATCGTTTCCAAATTCATCCCATTCATTGTCTTCAGTCTACAATATCAAATAGCACACATATAACAAACACACTACAAATTCATATTTTATATTGCTATACTACCAAATCAATTCAAGGAAAAGATGGCAGCATCCAAGCTTACATATCTCATGGAAGATGAATCAGCACCCATAAAACTACTCTTCTCTGGAAGGGAGTCCTCCACTTTAGTTTCCAACTTTGGCCTGCAAAATATAACAAGGACAAACTCAACCTAGCCCTCAAAATTTGTTTAACAAAAAGCTAAAACAAAATGAAGATCAATTTCCGGGCACTGCACTTTAGGATCTGTCTAAATCATTAAGTCGATGAAAGTAACCTATTTGAGGAAACTGCACCCTTAATACATTTTTCACAGATAAACAAAGCACAAGAACTCTACAAATGTCTGGGCTGATATAAATTATGACAGCTCCACAAACCAAACATTTCATGCTCCATCTTCCAGGAAATTTGGCCTTAACTAAATAAACTCAATCAAGCAATTAAGAATTTAAGGGTTTGAGATAGTACTCTTGCTCTGTAACAATGGGCATGCGAGGCCTTCCAGGAACCCGGCGTATTAATACAGAGGTATTTTTGGGAATTAACATAGCTTCATCAAGATACTCTGAAATTGCAAACAAGGGAACAACAAGGCTATAAAACACTACAAGAATGATAAATTACAAAACCAAACTTATAGTTTATCAAATGCATTCCCATTTGGTGAAGCCAATCATTCCTAGTCATAAGAAGCTAGCTAAAAACAAAAGCCCCCAGTAAGCATCTACAAACAATTCAGAATGAAATTTGTTTGGTTTTTCCACTGCTCACAGTAAAGAAAGCTCATCTGCACGCAACTGAATACAATGGGCACAAAACTAGCCTTCTCCACAATGTGCATCAGTGTGCAAATCCAAGTGCTAAAACAATATGGACAGGAGGTGGGATGAGGAATCAAGAAGCAAAACCCAGAATTGTGAGTTACATTGCTGTTAGGTTTGTGATTTAATTGAAGGACAATCTAAGTGAAAAACAATCTAGTTAAACTAAAAAAAATAAAATTAAAACCAACCTTCATTGGTTTGGGCATTAGTGACCACAAGGTCGAAGTCTGTACCCCTTCCCAAATGCTTTGATTCGAAAATTTTTTCTTTCAAAGTACCAACGGATATAAATGGACCGTCCATTGGGATTGAATCATAATCTCTAGCACTCTTAAATTTGTAATACACGGCCATTTTTTTTTTTTCCACTAATTTAATAAAAAAATATTATCAGATATCAAAACATCAGCACACACAATAAAACCGTGCCTCTCAAAAAACAATGCCTGCTATTCAACTAAAAAAAAATAACAGTACAAAAAATTGAACTCTCTCTCTCTCCTTTTCTCTATCCTCCTCAAGTAAAGATCAATCAAACCAACTAATGAAGAAGAACTGCTCGCTTCGCGTGCCTCTTTCCCAAGAAAACCTTCTCAAACCAACCAATAGCAAAAAGCTCCTCTCTTTGAGTGCAATCAGACCAATCAAATCCTTGAAACAAGAAACTTCTTGTCACAATTTAACTCGATCGAACAATTTCGGGACTTGTCATTGGTAATTGAAAGATCGCCACTAAAGCAAAATATACCCCATATCCGTCGAACTTGATGGGAAAATGATTGAATCTGATAAATCAGCCAACCCAAATCTTCAAAACCCGACCCGATATGACAACAGCCGCCAAATCCTCAAGTACCGAGAAAAAAATCACGAACTTGAAAACAGTCTCGGGTGCAGTGTTGACTATCATTAAAGGGGATTGATTGAAGCTTCGCTGCGACAACCCTAAAATCGAGAGATTTAGAGGGATTCTTCGAGACACCTCATTTGATAGAGCGAGAGATGTAAGTTAGGGTTAGGGCTTGTCGAGAACCCGATTAGGAGGATAGTTTACGAATTTGCGGTTAAAGGGGAGAAAATAGTGAGCGTGAGAGTGCGGGCGGGCGGGTGTGCATAATAGAGAGAGAGGAGGTGATTGCCTTGCTTGCGTTGCACGGGTTTCTAATTCATTTACTTATTTGTGTGCTGCCAATTGACGCGTTGTTTAGGAGTCTCAGCCTTCCGGATAACATCTCGAAAAGGACCCATCTTTATATGGAATTTGTAGCGACATGTCACTTAGCTTCTTTTGTTTTTTTAAGGAAATGGGGGCAAATGACATTTCCAAGTTCTGGTATTGCAAATAGGTTGCCTAATTTAGTAATACAGGTGGTTGTGGTAGTTTTTGAAAATGTTTTTTGTGCTGAAATATATTAAAATAATATTTTTTTTATTTTTTAAAAATTATTTTTAATATTAAAACATCAAAATAATCTAAATATATCAAAATATATTCATTTAAAATAAATAAATTAAAATTAAAATTTAGCTGAAACGACAGTTTGTCCGCCAGCCAAACAGTCACTCATTTACCGAGCACAGCAACACCTGATTTTTTATTTGTGCTTCTTCTATTTGATATATATAATTTTTAATTTATATCTAAATTTATACTTTTTTCTCTAATTTGTTGGATTGTTTATTTTGTATTTTAAAATAACGGTTGTTGTTTAATTATTTTATATGTATTTGGTGTTTTGAAGAGAATTTCAGTCATTACAGTTACTATAATTTGACAATATAAAATGGAATGTTGTCTTCAGCAAACTACAAATCGTCTGTTTTTGTTTTCCACAAGAATTTGAGGCGGGCGACACTCAATCACACGGGCCTTGAAGAAATGGGTCAGACGGGCAGTGTTTTGTATATATAGCCAATGCTATTGCGGCTTGTCGCGGGCTTAATTATGTATATTTTTTATTGTAATATGAATTTACTCAAAATAATAAATTTTTACAAAATTTCTATTAAGTATAAATTTTTTTATAAAATATATGAATTATAAATTAATATAAATTTATCTATTTAGTAGTTTTCAATGAAATAACCAGCATAAATTTATCATCATTATTAAAAAAGCAAGAAGATTCGGATATCTGAATTATTGAATTCACTGCATTAAAATTAGTTAATTATATAATTCAATTTAAATCAAACAAAAATAAAATATAAATTATAAAAATACCTTCAATAATCAAATAATAAAAATAAACAGTTAATTTTTATCCACAAAAAGACAAAAATATAAATTAAAAATTCATCTTTATGTTATTTTCATTATCATTGCTATAACAATTCAAATTATTATCAACAGTGCTATCAAAATAATTAAAATAATTAAATTGCTCTAAACAATAATTAAAAAAACAATAAAAAATCACTAAAATTATCATTATTATTACACAAATAGTAAAATCATAAAAATCATCTAATCTAAAGAACAAATAAAAATAACAGAAAGCACAAAAAAATCAATAAAGGGAAAAAAAGAGCAATATTAATTTTAAAATGATTACTAGCATAAATTAAAATTTCAAGATTGAACCGATTAAAAATAAAATATCAATAAAAAAAGACAAAACTAAAAACAAAAACTAAAAGCATAGATGCATAACTACAAATATAAAATAAACATTATTCAATAATTAAAAAAAACAAATGAATTAATATCAAATAAAAAATTGAAAGCATAAGGACCAAAATGAAAAATAAAATATATAATTAATTACAATTGAAGGATAAAATTAAAACAAATTAAAACCTTGGGACTAAAATAGATAACAGAATAACAATGATAATTGTTATGTAATTTTATCAAAAAAATTAAAAGAAGAAGGACTGAAATGAAAAGTTACATATATGACCAATTTCAATTGGAGGATTAAATTAAAAGAAAATCAAAACTCTCTTACCGAAAAAATTAAAGGAACCAAAAAGAAATCAAAAATAAAAAGAAAAATGACTTAAATAAAACCTTCCTTATATAATCAGTTTTAATTGAAGAGCACCATTGAAAACAATCAAACTTTAAATTAAACAAATCAGTAATAAAACTGAAATCAGTAATAAAACTGAAATCAAAACATTAGGGACTAAAATAAACTTCTTACATACATCAGGGACTTGTACAGAATTTGCGATGGCAAGAGAGAGAAAACGAAGAGTTGACACAAAACCGTTCATCATCGTTTACTCGAACACCGATGATTGGAACGCGCCGTGACGATAGACAGAGGACATGGCGGTGAACTGCCTGACACAACAGAAGTGAATTTTTGACCACCTGAAAGAGCCGCACGCACCGCTTCAAGGTTGCGTTCACGTGAAACACTACCAGCGCGTCTTCATGACGCTCTTGCAGTGTCTGTGAAAAAAATAATAAAAAATTAGTTAATTACCTACACACCCTTGAACCTACTGATATTCACGAAAAACCTGAATGGAAAATACGGACCTAACCCCATTTACTGTACACTAATTTGTCGTTTTCGGGGGTTGTTTCAGCCGTTTTATTGTGCAAATATCTTGGAAAAACTGAAACAACCCCTGGTCCCTGCGTCAATATTTTGTTGATTTGGGGGGTTATTTACGTCATTTTACTGTGCAACAAATCCAAAAATGTCATTTGTGTCCCCTGAAAAATTTGAAAATACCCCTTGTCCCTAGGGCTAAAAATTTTCAGTTTTGGGATAAAATAGTAATTTTATTGTCACAATGAATAGTAACATCAATTTGGGTGAACAATAAAAATTAAATATTAAAAGGTCAATGCCTTTTATTTTATTGTTAATATACTAGCCAGTGCTCTCGCGCCTCGTCGTGGGCAACACTATATTTTTTTCAATGTCACAAAAATTAAATATATGAGATTTTTTTTATTATAATATAAATTAACATAAAATAATAAATTTATGCAGAATTCCTCTTAAGATAAAAAAAGACAAACATTTTTACCAAAAAAAAATAATCACTAAAATTATTATTGTTATGACACAAACAATAAAATCATCTAATCCAAAAAATAGATAAAAATAAAAAAAAAACACAAAGAAAAAAAAGAACAGTATTAATTTGAAAATGATCATCAACATAAATTACAATTTTAGGATTTGACCAAATAAAAATAAATATATAATAAAAAATAAAACCACAAAAATTAAAAATAAAACTAAAAGTATAGATGTATAAACAAGGATAAAAAAATAAAAGTTGTCCAAGAATGACAAAAAAAAACCCAAAGAAATCAATAGCAAATAAAAAATTCAAACAATAAGGATTGAAATGAAAAATAAAATATATAATTAATTCCAATAGAAAAAAAAATTAAAACAAATAAAAATATTAGAAACAAATAAATATATTTTAAAAAAAATTATAGTGTAATTGTGTTAAGAAAATTAAAAGAATAAGGATTGAAATGAAAAGTAGCATACATGACTAATTTTAATTAGAGGACACAATCAAAACAAATTAAAACAAAATATATAATTAATTTCAATTGGAGGACACAATCAAAATAAATTAAAATAAATTATATAATTAATTTTAATTAAAGGATAAAATTAAAATAAATAATACTTTGGGACCGAAATAAATAAAGATATTTTAAAATTTTGTAAGGTTTTTACAAAATTAAAGAATAAGGACAAAAATGAAAGATAGAATATATGACAAATTTCAATTGAAAGACCCAATCAGAAGCAATTAAAACTTGCATACTGCAATAATTAAAATAACCAAAAGCAAACCTAAAATAAAAACAAATAAGGACTAAATTGAAACCCAATACATATAATATGTTTCAATTGAAAAACACAATTGTAAAAAATCAAAAAACTATATTAAAAAAAACAATAATAAAAATGAAATCAAAAGACCATGGACCAAAATAAACAGTTCTCAAACATCAAGGATTAGCGCGTATTTCCGGGTGGCAAGAGAGAGAAAAGATAGAAAAAACTTAAACTTGTCCACCAGCCACCATAACTTAACATGCGCTGCATCGGGAAAAAAAAGACAAGCCGGTGCACCATGAGAGATGGTGAAAGTCGATTTTTGACCACCGTGTTGAGGCGCACACACCTCTTAAATGGCGCTTGTGCCTGATAAATTACAGTCGTGTCCCGTACGACGTGCTTGCAGTATTTTTGAAAAGAAATAATAACATAAAATACAATTATTTATACACCTCTGGACCCACCTCGATAACCATAAAAAAAAAAATACCGTGGAAAATATAGCAATATCCCCTGGGTCGACGCCTATTTTTTGTCATTTTCGAGGGCTAATTTCATAGTTATGTTGTGTAATAAATTTAAAAATACCATCCATGTCCTCTTGAAATTGCCAAACTACCCCTAGTTCCACATGCCTTATTTTGTCATTTAGGGGGGCTAGTTTTGTCTTTTTACTGTACAACAAATCCGGAAATACCATCCATGTTTCCTGAAAAATTCAAAAATACCCCTGGTCTAGGGGGTTAATTTTTTTTTGTTATGGGGTAAAATAATAATTTTACTGTCGCAATGAATAGCAATTTCAGTCTGTGTAAACAGTAACAGACGCTACAATAAAAGGGGGATGTATTTTATTTTATAATTAATAAATAAAATAAGTAATTTTTTTTTTATGATTTCACTTCATTTATATTTAGTTTAATATCCCTTTTTTAAACGATGATATTTTTTTATTATATATTTAATTTAAAAAAGGGCTCTTCTTATTCATTTATAGATGAATAATCTTTCTAATTACAAACTTGCATGGTATTTTTTTCCCCTACTAGTTTATTTAATCAATTACTGTGTGTCTATTTATATCATCATTTAATTAAATAAAAAAATTATTTGAATAAACAAATGTAAAAAAATGAAAAAATTATTGAATAAACAAATGTAAAAAACATAGCTGAATAAATATCATGTCTTGTAATATTAAACATTTTGATTGAAACTTAGTTGTTGATTTTTTTATTTATCAACACGGGTAATAATCTTCAAAAATATCTCTATCTAAACATATAATTAGATTAATTAATTAATTTATCATTCTATATATTTTAAAAAATAACTTAAATGACATTAAATTAAAATTATTTCTTAGCAATGAATTATTTTTTATGATGATTATGAATCCCCTTTTGATATAATTTTGATCAATAAAGAAAGATTATCATTTTCAGTTTGTTTTTTTATTAAAAAAATAATGCTCATTTTTAAACTAAAATGAAAATAATAATTTCCATTTATGATTCAAAACATTACAAGTTTGAAGGTAGAACATATTATTGATGGAACATACTTTTCCATATTTTGTTTTGTCTAGTTCCTCATCAACCTAATAAAGTACATAAAGAACCAACCAAATACAATACATAAACATTTATTATAGTTAAGCGATCCTCTACGGATAATTCATCTAACCCAAGTATAGCTATGATGTCTTGAAGTTCTTTGCAACACTGTAAAGTTTGCTCAACTCTTTGCACAATTTCATAATGTCCCTCGCCAACGATCTGAGGTTAGAGCATAGCTGATGTTGTCGACTGCCATCCCTTCTGTTCCAGTTGTTTCTGTTTCTCTTGTAACAAAACATAACCAAAGCTATCACAACGAACAAAATATACATATCCAAAAAGACCAATTCAAAACCCTCTGTTTCTGTTGATGTGGTCATATTCAAATTCAATAAGCCGCAGCGCAAAGCTCGATTAAGGGCTCTAATGTGGGGTTTAATAAAGAAAAAAAAAGGCTCATGCATCGGTCAAGATTAGTGAAGATACAATCACAACATATGCCAGGAAAAAGAAAATCGCAATCTGCACAAAGAACTTTGGATTCTCTCTCATGTTTGGGGATGTCACTGCCCTGTCAATCAGAAAACCATTCACTTTGTCAAGCTTAGCAATGGAGAACAATTAGCTTTGATAAACCTCAAAAGGAGGGGCATGAGAGAAAATGAAAAGATCAATGCAGACTCTTCAATTGATAAACGGTAATTACTTCCGCTGGATACATTGAAAGAAATAAAATCAAAGTTTTGGCCATGCTGAAAAATGATGTTACCTAGCAATGCGTTGAGAAAACAGTTGAAAGGGCAAACTTTGGATAAAGACGATGCCTGGTCCTGTTAGAGTGGCTGTTACTAAATTGTCACCCTGCAATTTCAAAGACAAATTAGTATAGCCAATTTTTGCAAAATGTTAGTTGTATACTTAAGTGATGCAGGGTGTTTTTCATAAACAACGAAGCTATCTTTAACTTTGTTGATTCATTGTTTTGTGTTGTGGTTGTTTGGTCCCCGTAAATGAGCACTTGGGTTTCAATGTGCCAAAACAGATCAAGGTAGCCTTGGACTCTTAAATCAGGTCAAAATGAGAGAAAATAAGCGCTGTTATCTACGTGAAGAAAGACAAAAGTCTGCGTTGTTTTTATTTTCTGCTAACACCTAAACAAGAAAGACTTTCTCTGCTTTCATTCTCTATCCGTTTTCTGTTATGCTACCAGTGTAAAGGTGCAACTCAGCATTCTAACAATATCACATCAGGCAAGAAGCCTTGAGTATTGACTGATTACTATAATCGAAGAACAAGCACACTATAAAGGAGAAAGTCCACAACATCACTAAAAATTATGGGTTTGAACCAGCAAAGACAAAAGCAAACAAAAAAAGAAAAGAAGGCAGAGATAGAGAGTGAAATCTATATAAAAGGGCAACTTACCCCAAAGACTGCCCGTCTCAGTGGCCCATTGTATTTGATTTGGACATTGACTGTGGTATTGAGGGCAGCAATGCAAGACACATCAACAGCTAATACCTCACCCACCTCAAGAACTTTCTGTGCAACTAGCAAAAAACAAAAGCCATGAAGCTCCCAGGGTCAGTGCAAAATGGGACAGATCCAGAGACTAGTGTGACAGAAAAAACAGTAGACATGTCCATGAAAAACGTATACAATCAAAGATCAAGCATAACAGGGAGAAGTGGAAGAGGAGAGTGACAATATAAAGAAAATAACAGAAAGGAAACATGTGAGTTGGTGTTGCAAACAAGCATGACTGGACACTGAAGCCTGCCAAGATATTCCCAACCACAGAGATAAGCCTGAAAGGCCAATCTGTTCTTATCCAATTGCATGCATGGAATTTAGGGAAGACCCAAAATTTTATAAGTACTTTCTAAATCTTGAGATGTCAGAAAATGCATACCAGATCCTCCAGCAAGAATAAATGCAAGTCCCTGTCCAGTTAGCTTCTGCCTCAAAAATACCTATAGAAGCATCAATATCACCATAAAGTAAATAAATCAGATGACTTGAGGAAAGATCAAGATATGACAGGTTTAAAGAGAAAAAAAGATTGTTTGGATGACAGTCAGTCAACAAAGCAAAAAGACAATGTAAGAATTCAGAATGGAGAGCAAACATAAACTCACCTCTATAACAGGCACAGCATTACGTGCCCTGTGATCTAATGCATTGCTGACCTTCACATCATTGACGGAGCAAAGGAATGCATCTGGCTACACAACAATTTACAAAGACAAAAATTTGCAGCAGATAAAGAGTAAGAAGAAAAAAACATGCTTCTACTTTGAAAATAATAGGAGAAGCATTGAGCATCCAAGGTTTTTCAAAGCAAAATTTCTCATACCATAAAAAGAAAACTCTTATCAGCAAAACCAGGGACACAAACAAAAAGCATGAATTAGCTTTACCTGGCAAAAAATCTCTCCTCCAAACTTTGCCAAGTCAATCTGCAGACAAACCAACAGCAGACCAGACAAATTACAAACAATGGCCAGCCATATTCAACTATAAATTTGGGATCATGAGCTTCATATCACTACATAAATGATAATGCATCTCATAATATGACATAATTGAAGCACAAACCGGGAGGATTCTTGCAACAGAAGGTGTAGCAATTCCAACAAATCCATCACTTGGACCAGGATTGCGGAAGATTACACTGGTAACAGCCTTGCCAAAAAACCACTGCCAGACACCCACTTCATTTTCAGGGATTAAAACATTCTCCATTTCAATGGACCCAGACATGAAGCACATAGAACCTGCAGTTTATTTGGATATCAGTTCCATGCGGCATGGTAATGGTGAACGAAATGTGTGTTTCATAATTTAAAGATGTTTGATTGGGCAAAGCACCAACTTCAAATAAAAAATCCTTCGTCTCTCGGCTCCCAAGGATAGCCTGGTGTGTTTGCCTCGATCTTGTATGGTGAGAGATAAACACACAGGTGGCACTCTAAACAATCATCATCAACAGACAGTATTGTACGTAATATAGATTTTATCGTTAAAAATAGATTACAAAATACTGACATGTGCAAAGATGCCATTAGGAAACCTCCCTTGTTAATGTTTGCTATGATTGGGGGTTGGTTTAAGTGTCTTGCCCACAAAAAAACTTGCCTTTTGCTTTGCAGTAGGGATTGGCTCCTACATTTTCTGTTTCCATTTTAAATGATACTAATTCGTTCATAAAAAAAAAAAAATTGAATAGGAAAGGAAAGGAAAAAAAGAAGAAGATAAACACAAGTATGTATAAGCCATAAAGAAAATAAAGTTTCAATCACCTTACCTGGTTTTGCAATAATTTTTTCTTGTGGTTTTAACATTATCTGAATAGCCAAAAATCAATACCATTGAAGAAATTTAGAACAGAGAACCAAAAAGGAGTGGCATAAACTTGGGATTATTATCATACACACCTGAACCATCTGAGCTTCACCCCCTAAAATCTGGAAAGGTATCACAGCACCTTGATGACTCTACATTACATTATCTCTCATGAGATCATTCAGTGTATGTAATATTACAAAATTATAACGCAGACTCTTAACAAATGAGGAAATATAAATTGGTGATCCTGGGATCAAATTAGACTTTATAAAGTGGGCAGAGCTGATGATATCAAACCAGGAAGAATGATACCCACAGGACTAGCAAAATAAACAGCATATCCACACCAATCAATTTTGATGACACCTAAAGGAAATAGGTGGAAACCAATCACCCAACATTGGTTTCTATCTATTGTAATCATCAATGCTATAAACTGAATGGTGAATTAAGTTAAGTTTATACCATTACGCAACAGTGGGACTTCCTAGGTCATAACAGTTGCAAAGCGGAACCAACTCCAACATTCTCTTCAAATCAGAATTCATTTTCCCTTTATCAGCCTGCCCAACCAATCACTACTGTTTTATTGTCTTCTCCCGCACATTCTTCTTATATCTTCAATCTACATCATTTTGATCATACAATCTTTATATTTATATTTATATTTATATTGACATAGGCAACAGCCAAAGAAGATCCAAACTTAAACCTAGAGCATGTTCCAAAAAGCTTCACAGATCAAGCAGCCAAGAATCTTCCTTAATACTAGATATGGTTTGATCAGCGTTCGCTGATGAGGTGAGAACCTCAAAGGTAAGAAAATCCAAAAAAGAAAAAGTAAAATTCAGTTATACCAATTTCCAAAAATATTCCTTAATTCTAGAAATAAATAAGCAAAATCCCATTTCACACAAAACCTTGTTCAATTAGTAAAAACAAATCACATTTATATCAAATCGAGTAACAAAGTCACTTCTACCACTAAATTCAGCCATTAACAATGAACATCAAAGAGGGATCAAACCACACTGAAACCCTAAATCCAACCTCCATCATTCAAATTTTATTTCTTGACATCAGCAACCGACATATAGACGTAAACGTGAAAATACAGTGAAATCGGATACCTGATAAACGTAAGGTTGAAACGGAGTTGAGAAGAAGGGTGCAGCCATGGAGTTGCTAGGATTACAGAAGCAGAAAGAAAACTAAGTCGCTTATTTCTATTCTGGAGATCACAGCAGTGGTTCCAATTCCGTTATCAGATCAGAAAAAAATCACTCTCACACACCGAAAACTAATATAAAAAATTAACAGAGGCTCAAAGCTGAGCGGTTCTTTTTCTCTATTTAATTTTTAGGAGAAAGGGGTTGAAGTTCTGGATGTGGCCTACGGAAATATGGAATTACGAAAAAGTACTCTGTTTCTTGTTGATTTGCCTTTGAAAGTTAGGTGATTCGGTGGCGCTGCTAGTTAATTGTCCGTACATGAATGAAGATTTAATAGAGATTATCTTTAATTTTATTTCAAAATGTATTAAATAATATTTTTTATGAAGTAAAATTTATTTTTAATATTGATTCTATAAATAAAAAACAATTTAAAACAAAAACAATATTTTGTTTTTCGATTGGACCACAATTCATTGCATCGTGTGGGGTTTTATTTTCGCGCTACCAGCGGGTAGGCTGGGCTACAAATGGAATTACGATGACGTGGTATATTTTCATTGGCTGGAATGTCAAATGTCGACGTGTTGGCAGAGTTTTTATTGCTTCCCCATGGCTGTACAGCGTGAGAGGCCGTGTCCCTCCGAGGGGTAAAGAAGAGTCAAGGTAAATTATATTTTTGTCTTGTAGATTTGACATTTCCGAATATTATCCTAAAAAACATTTACAGCTTCATTTTAAACCTCTATTATAAATAATTAAAAAACTCTAACCTTGTTTCATATTTTAATTTCATAAAATATTCTTTTCTTTCATTTTTCCTACTCAATTCTCTATTGATGTTATAATATCTCATAAAAGTAATTCTTCAAAAGTTAAACTATAGAGGTAGAAGTGAAATATTGATGAATGTACAGGGATAAAGATGAAAATTAACAAAAATATAGGGATACAGCAGACATTATCATAAAAGTTAAATCAGGCTAGAGCTGCACTGTTCACCCATCCTCAATGTATCGTGGACTGGAACAGTGCAGCGCATGACCTCATTTGCTTTCATTTGCAGCCAGAGCTCTCGCGTGATGACCTTCAGACGCTGCGTAAAACGCTAATTGTCAAATGTTGCCTGAACGACAGGTCACCACAAATCTTCTTTTGAGGTACCAGTGTTTGGCGCATGCCACGTCGTTGATCATCCGTTGCAGCTCTTCAAATCACTGATTCGCAAAGTGGGTGGCCGACAAATCATCATCTTTATTCTTATTAATTATTATCGACAAAACTTGAAGGCTGCCCACTTACTAAAAAACTAAACTGTGTGAGAAGTTTAGTGTAGCTTTTCGTATATTTTATTATGGATTTTAATAGTTTTTTTTTTTCAGTTTATATTTTTTTTCATTTTTTTTTATTTGTTTTTTTTCTAGTTTTTTTTTGTTATTATTTTTTTTTAATTTCTGATTACATTTTTCTTTTCTTTTCTTTTCTTTTATTTGTTTTTTCAGCCTTTTCTTGTAATTTTTTTTTCATATTTTCTCATAAATTTGTTTTTTACTGGTTATATTTTTTTTTTATATATATATTATTTATTTTGTATAATCAGAGTATCTAGCTAGCTTAAACGTACCATAATTAATCCTCAGATTAAATTTTTTTTATAGCTTTTTTTTTCTTGATTATATTTTTTTTATTTTTCTCCCATAAAGTTTTTTTTTTTTCTGATTATATTCTTTTAATTGTTTTTCTTTTTCCACTTATATATATGATCGAGGTGTCCGAGTTAGCTTAAAAGCACCACGATTAATTCTCGGATTCAATTTTGTTATTGTTTTTTATTATTTTTCCTTGGTTATGTTTTTTTTCCTGATTATGTTTTTTTTATTTTTTTTCCATGATATATTTTTTTGTTGGTTATATTTTTTTAATTTTTTCCTTTTTCTACTATTTTTTTGTTTTTTATGATCGGATATCTTGGCTAGCTTAAGCACGCCACAATTAATCCTCTTATTCAATTTTTTTTATTTTTTTTACTTCCGATTCCATTTTTCATTTCTTTTTTTTTTTCATTTTTTTTCTTTGCTTTTTTCTTTGTTTTTTTTTTAGCCTTTTTTTTTGTTATTATTATTTTTTTCTATTTCTTTTTTTACTTCCGATTACATTTTTCTTTTCTTTTCTTTTCTTTTTTTTATTTTTTTTTCCTAGCCTTTTTTTTGTTATTATTTTTTTTTTCATATTTTCCCATAAATTTGTTTTTTACTGGTTATATTTTTTTTCTTTTTTTATATATATGTTATTTATTTTGTATAATCAGAGTATCTAGCTAGTTTAAACGCACCATGATTAATCCTCATATTCAATTTTTTTTATAGCTTTTTCTTCCTTGATTATATATTTTTTTTCCCATGAATTTTTTTTTCTGATTATATTCTTTTAATTTTTTTTTCTTTTTCCACTTATATATATGATCGAGGTGTCTAAGCTAGCTTAAAAGCACCACGATTAATCCTCGAATTCAATTTTTTTATTGTTTTTTATTATTTTTTCTTGATTATGTTTTTTTTTCCTGATTATGTTTTTTTTTCCATGATATATTTTTTTGCTGGTTATATTTTTTTAATTTTTTTCCTTTTCTTCTATTTTTTTTTGTTTTTTTATGATCGAGTATCCTGGCTAGCTTAAGCACACCACAATTAATCCCCTTATTTAATTTTGTTTTTTACTTCCTATTACATTTTTCTTTTCTTATTTTTTCATTTTTTTCTTTGCTGTTTCATTTGTTTTTTTTCTAGCCTTTTTTTTGTTATTATTATTTTTTCTATTTTAAAATAAAAAATTTAAAATTATCTTAGAATGACCGAAAAAATCAAGAGATTGAAACTAAAATAAAAAAAATAAATGAATAAAAATTAAAATGTAAAATTATTTGTTAAATCTAGATAAAAAAAAATTAATCCCTGTAATGGAGCGCGGGTTTACAGCTTGTAAAAACTAGAGATAAACAAACGGTGGGTAAATTGAAAGGCCTTGTAGGTTGTAAATATAAATAACGAATGTTCTTTGATTTCCCTAATTTCTTACTATAATTATACCTAAAATTGTTTTTGTAGACTTTGACAATTGATTAATAATCTGAATTTACTTTCAATTAATCAAACACCGATTCTAACCATGATATTTGTGCTAACACCATATTATCCAAGATTTTAACAACATATAATCTAATCCAATAAAAAAATTAATAAATTATACTAAAAGCTAAAAAAACTTAGTATTTTCAATAGTAACGCACGGTAAAAATCATTATTCATCTAAACTCAAAATCATTATGGATTGAAATAGAAAAATTATTAATTTACTCCTCAATGCACAATTATTTTAGCCTTGGATGCAGGGGTATTTTTAATTTTTTAACTATTTGTGCATAGTAAAATAATTATCATATCCCTTAATAAGACAAAAATTATATTTTGCCTGCAAGGGTAACACGGTACTTTCACATCTTTCATGACACAGTAACCTCAATGTGTAAATACTAATATGCCTTCCAAAATGACAAAATACAAAAATTGGTTATAAGGGTGTTCATGTAATTGATCATTTTTAAAATATTAATTTATTCCAGAATGAACAATATTCCGGAGATGAAAAATGACTATCTAGTGTGTCACTGGATGCGCCTCTATGTTCTTCACCTTATGGTAGCGTGCATTACATTATGCATTTGCCAAAAACGTGATGGTTGACAGTTGAAAGTTCCCCCCTTTTTCTCTCTCTAGCAACCAAAAGTGCTCGCCAGTCCCTAGTGCTGTAAATGTTTTCATTTTAGTTCCTTATCTTTTGATTGTTTTATATAGTCCTGATTTTTGTTATAAAAGTTTTGATTTATTTCAATTTTGTTCTTAGATGGAAATTGATTATATATTGTAGTTTCATTTTAGTCCTTAGTCTTTTAATTTATGGATTGGTTGAAAATCCTTAATATATTCGATATCAAAGTTCTAATTTGTTTCAGTTTCATCCTTCAATTGAAAATGATTATATATTTTAGTTTTATTTTGATCTTCAAGCATTTAAATTCCAGTCAATATTCCAACAATATATCTATATTATTTTATTTTTAACTTTTTGGTTGAAATATATAGAAATAACTGCTATCAATGAAAATAATTATTTTACCTCTTCAAATACCTTTTTCATCAGAGAAAAAAAATCTTAAAAAAAAAAAAATACTGAATTTTATCTTTGGCTCTTCGTATGCATGCTTCTTGAATTTGCTCTTATAATTAGAATTGAGAAAATGTATTTTAAGGAATAACGGTAAGTCAGTTTACCGGGTCCATTGCGAACGCCATGCTTTCCCTTCTTCTCTTCCACGCAAACGGTCAAACTCTCTTTTCTCCTTTCTTTCCTCCCTTCCTTTATCACTAAAGCTTTTCATTCATATCTCATCATTTCCTTCCAATTTTGCAAGGTGCAGTCACCTCCCAATCTCTTCCTCTTCCGCTCCAATCTCTATTCCAACACCAGGTTCTTTCTTTTTTTCTATCTGTTCTTACAGTTGTTTCAAGTCACCAATTGCTTTTGAATTTTAATGCTCAATCTTAATTTTCCTTCTCACATTAATCTCTCCTCAATAACGGAATGCTTGAAGTTAATTTTGAAGTACAAGGAGGATTTTATTTGGTATAAATTATGAAAAGCATGTCATCGATGGACCTGTCCCGTCTCCAGCTTTGAGAAATACATTTTTTCTTAAGTAATCAAGTGTGGTTATTAAATAAAACCTCCAAATTTTGGAGGGGAGTGACGTGCACAGATGATTGGAGATTGGATTGTTGTGACTATCTAAAGTTAGTTAATCTATAGATTGTAAGATATGTTGTCAGGATGGATTATGTTTTCTTTCATAAGTGGTTTTAGTGTAACTCCGATTGAATTGAGTAAATGATTGAAATTTCTCATTTTTGAGTTTATTGATGTTTTAAGTTTCTTGTTTCAGAAGCTGGCCCTTTTTGGAGTTGTGGATTGGAATGGTGTAATTTATCAAAATTCTGCCTTTTCACGCTCCCCCGATGGTTGTAATGTTGTTTTGGCCTCCCCAGGCAACCAAATCTGTGAAATTTCTGAATCATCAATCCCAAGGGACTAGATTGATGTGCTCATAATTTACACGAAGGATATTTTTGATACCGTGATCTCTACATAGATGACAGGGAACAAAAAACTGTTTTCCCATGATTTGAGGAAACAATTATTGTGGAGACCCATTGTTGTTCTGATGAGAGAATTATTATGGTGTTGCGCTTGGAAAAAAGTTGATTGGAGAAAACTGCTGTTCCTTGGTGTGGTAATGACAATATTTGGAATTTTGGTTCCCACGTTTGCATTTCCTCATGCAGTGAATATGTGGTTCTTTTCTCCACCTCTAGCTGTTTCATCGTACGTATCCATGAATGGTAGCATGCAGTTAAGAGAGGCTCTTACTGAAGCAAGAGCTCAACAATTTCCTCCTGTTTCTTCTGCTTCAGTTCTTTCTCCGAATACCACAGTGCCATCTAAAAATAAAAGAGCCAAAGTCTCTCGAACGAGAAATTCTGTGTTAAAAAGGAGAAAGAAGAAGAGCAAGGAAAATGATGAGTCAAAGGTTGTTCTTCCTCCTCCCCGTAGTCCTATATCTCCTCGCATGCAGGTACAGCCATTGAGTACTGTAACCTAAAACTTTTTCGTTGAGAATTATGCTAAAGGAGTTGCTACAAACAATTTTTTTTACTCCTTCCATACAATTCAGAGATTCATTTGGTCCTTGTCACCGAATGATGCACTTATATACGCCAAAAGGGAGATTGAGCATGCCCCAGTTGTTATTGATGATCCTTATCTGAGTGCTCCTATATTCCGCAACATTTCTGTGTTTAAGAGGTATGTAATGCTTCCCCCAAGTACTATTATTCTATCACAGCCAGTTTATTGTCACCCAAGTTAAAAGATACCATGAATTATGCTAAGTTGTTCATATAAAGAGGGGGACAGATGGGCATTTCATTGTCGGTTGCATCTACGAAAGTATGGAGGACGAGACTGGATGAAATTGATAAAGAAAACAAAATAGAAGTGCATAAGTTGCAAGAGGGTAGAATTTGCAGTATTTAAACTAACTAGCTCAACTGGGTTTGTCACGGTCATTCACTATGAAGGTACTTTAAATCATAGGTCCTTAGCAATGGATCAAGGAAAAAGAAAATGGTGCAGTATTCTCCTTCATATAGTCCGGTTGTTTTCTTTGTTGAGTCGGAGCTCATTTCAATTTTGTGTTTGTGTTATTCAGTTTAACTTGCTAACTTCATACTAGTCTTGTAGTTTGAGTTCTTCTAATGACTATATCTATTATTCCCTGTCCAGATTCGATAAACAGGCATAGTTCGTTTCGTTCAGTCATAATTGCGTTGCTATTATGACGAGAAACCATGTTTTGTATTTTGAAACCTAGGTTTCAAGAAAATTCATTTTGCCCTTGTACAGCAGAATTAGAAATACAGTCTCTTTAACCGATTTGCATTGTGGGCAATTAGAGAATAAGTGCTGCATAATTGCGTTGCTGTTATCGCAAGAAAACATCATTCATCCCCAGTTCAGATGACACTTTCACAGGCTGAGACTCATCCCACCAATTATTAAGTCCAAATCAAAGATTCGCTTTTTTATCCGCCATACTCTCGGGGAGAAACTTCAACACCACATTAAACTTACAAAAGAAACTAAAATATGTAGGGTTCTCATAAATGTAAACACAAAAACACCTGTGGATTGTGTTTTTTTTCTCACTCTAAGTTAGGTTTTCTGTTTTTTCAATTTTATCCAAATTTGGTTGATTTAGGATTGGAGTTGATGATTTGATTCGATTGACTTCATGCAGGGTTTTAACATTGCTATAGAAAAAAAATGGTGCTTGATTTAACGAAATAAAAATTAATTTCATTGATTAAATTTAGAACAATTAAAGCTTCATAATCAAATTTAAAACTGAAATAAGTGTTCAAGTTTTCCCATCATTAACATGTTATTTTCTCCTTTTCAATTTTTTTCCTTTCAAATCAAGTTGATTTAGGATTGGACTTGATGGTTTGCTTTTCTCTTCCAAAGTGAATAGTTATTTATATTTGGATGTCAAATTTGGCTCTCATATATTTTTTTTCTTTCAATTTTATCCTTTAACATTAGATTTTTTGAGAATTGAGCTTTATAATATTTTTGTTTTCTTAACATGTGGTTATCTCGATATTATGACTTGAGTTTCAGGTTTGATGAGTTAATCTATATTAATTGAGCTGTTTTATTAAAAAAAAAAAAATTCAATTTCATACTTTAATAGTGGTTTTGTTTAAAATTGAAATCTATGGTTTTTTTTTATTAGGTTATCTCGGTATTTTAACTAGGATCATGTGTTTGACAAACTAGCCTAAATTGACTTAGATTATTTCTTTGACCATTTTTTTTTTATCAAATTCGATTATTCTTCAATATTGAGTTGATGATTGAGAATTGAGTTTTTTTTCTTTCTTTCTAATTTGCTTTTTGTGGGCTTATCTTATTCTCATAACCTAAGTTGCAAGTTTAACAAGTTAACCCATGTTGACTCAATTGTTTTTAATTATTTATATTTTTAATTTTATTATTCAATAATAAGTTAGCAAGGAACTCTTGCTGTGCGATTTCTTTCCCCATAAGTTAATGTTCTCATGATCTAGGTTATGAGTTTGAAAGATTAATCTAGATTGTTTTTTCTTTTTAAATAAATTATTTGTTTTTCTAGTTTTGTCCTTAACATTTTATTGGTTGAGAATTAAGTTTTATGATTTATTTTAATTTATTTTTTTATAAAATTATCACGTTGTCATGACTCATGATGTAGATGTAAAAGATTGTACTAGGTTAACACAAATCAATCTAATATGCTATCATCTTATTATTAAAATATCACTCAATATCTAATCATATTAATATTTAAAAAAAGTGGTGTCCAATATGCATTAGATTTTGAATTCAAGATAAAAAAAGATTTCATTCTAAAAAAATTATTAGCAATACCTTGGCATTTTCATATGTTAAACAAAAACTTGATCATATTGACAACGAAACGTGGGTCAACTATATATAGCATACGCTATAATCAAGTACTGGCATATGAACCCTTCTTTGTCCACGATGTAAGCCTCACTCTAAGTTTACTTTTGAGCATTCACCAATTTGTTTTTCATATTTTGATGTTAAAATTTGTGGTTTAGTAAGTTTTCACTTTCATCTTTTTCATTTATGAAAAGCTAGGATATTTAACAATTAGGCCAGCCAATCCGACAAGCCTTTGATTCTCTGCAAGCTTCATGAAACTTGTTATTAAAGCTGCCTGTTGAATTGCCATGACAGAAGTTTCTCTTTTGTTGCATACTGTAAACGCATCATCATCAGAAAATACTTCGCCCAGTGTATAATATAACTTTATTTTGTCGTGGGGGAGAGTATCGTCTGTATGAAACAATTTTAAACTAATTGAATCAATAAGTGGTCGAGGTTGTTCTGTTTTGTTAGTTTTTTTGTGCTCCTTTGTTCCACAGTGCTAGCATATCTGTAGCTGTTCTAGGTCAGCTTATTTCCAGTTTCCAACAACGTGATTCTACTGGTGTCAATTGTTTTAAAAACAACATGCGTTTGTTTGAAAACAAATTCAACCTGAATTTCAGAAGCTACGAGTTGATGGAAACGATACTTAAAGTTTACATCTACCCAGATGGAGATAAGCCCATCTTTCATCAACCGCATCTCTATGGAATCTATGCTTCTGAAGGATGGTTTATGAAGTTCATGGAGGAAAGCAGGGAGTTTGTCACGAGAGATCCAGAAAAGGCTCATTTATTTTATCTTCCATACAGTGCACGCCAGCTGGAGTTAGCTGTTTACGTGCCCAATTCACATAATTTGAGACCATTGTCAATCTTTATGCGAGACTATGCCAACATGATTGCTGCAAAGTATCCATATTGGAACCGCACACATGGAAGGGACCATTTTCTTGTTGCATGCCATGACTGGGTATGGTAATTTCTTATCCTCCTCTCTGTAGATCTTCAATTTCATTTTGTGAGCACTGATATCTGCTTTATAGTCGAAGTGTAAATTCCTTGTTTCTATCTTTGTGGAAACACATAATTGCATTTGTCGGGGTAATTATTGTGTTTTTGGTCAAGAAAAGTCATGAATCTATCATCTTGACTGGGAGCTGATAGCACCACTAAAATGAGGGAATCTAGATTTTTCCAGCGTTTAAATGACATGAGACACCTCTGTAGTTTTTCCTATCTCATCCAATGATGATGATGATGATGATGATTGCCATTGACAAATGCCCCATTCAAGATGATTAAAAGTCTAGTGTAGTTAAAGTGCATGGAGCAGCCAAATGCAAAGACATCCATGTTGGCCTAAAAGAAACATGTTAGAAAATTAAAAAAAAATTAGATGGTCTAGAAACTTCAACTGCATTTGCATAGAGTCTATGATTTCGTTGGGTTGACATGTCTAGAAGTTATTCTTGTTGAACATATAATCTGGTGATTACTGTCATCAAGACATATCAGTATTTCTATTCTCATTGTGTTATCCATTAAACCTCCTTTTTCTTTCCTTTTCTTTTCACCATGAACACGTCTAGTGAGTTATTAGTTTTCAGGTACAAGATAAATTCTGGATACTTCAAACGACTAACAGCTTCTGTCCTCTTTCCTTCACTTTCAATTTAGCTCAGGAAAATGTTATGCGTTCTGCACTGGAAACAATTGGATTCTTTTCCGTACCATAATGTCATGTCATTGATAAATGTGAAGACCATTATGTTTATAAACTCGAAACACTTTAAGTCTCGAGTCGGTTGAGTTTCAGCTTTACCCACCGAACTAATTTCAGATTTTATAACTAAGTTTGTTATACTATTATTAATTTTAACTCTTCAAAAAGATTAATCCTTTTTTCACAACCAACCTCAGCTGAATATAATTATAATTCTTATTTGAGGGGGTACGTAGACCTGATTCAACTTTCACTTGTCCTCCAAATGTGGGTGTTACTCATTTAAATGTCTACACATACGCACTCGTGCAGCTTGATACATGTTTTGAAATATGAATTTTGTTCTTGAGCTTTTCTTCCAATTGCTTTGAGAATGCTGGAATTCTTTTTCTCGAATACTGTTCACCTACTGCCATTATGTTTTGTTGACCTAGTTTTTCCATGTTCTAACTCATACAGGGACCTTACACATTGACTATGCACGAGGAACTAACCAAAAACACCGTGAAGGCTTTGTGCAATGCAGATGTGTCTGAGGGTATTTTCACTGCTGGCCAGGACGTTTCCCTGCCTGAAACTACCATAAGGAGTCCCAAAAGACCTCTTAGAAATGTCGGTGGTGGTATGAGAGTATCTCAGCGTCCAATCCTTGCCTTTTTTGCTGGAAATATGCATGGAAGGGTCCGACCGACACTCTTGAAGTACTGGCACAACAAAGATGATGACATGAAAATATACGGTCCGCTACCCATCGGTGTATCTCGAAAGATGAATTATGTTCAGCATATGAAATCTAGCAAGTATTGTATATGTCCAATGGGATATGAAGTTAACAGCCCTCGGATCGTCGAGGCCATTTATTATGAGTGTGTGCCGGTCATCATTGCAGATAATTTTGTTCTTCCTTTCAATGAAGTTTTGGATTGGAGTGCCTTCTCCGTTGTTGTAGCAGAGAAGGATATCCCGAAGCTGAAGGAGATTCTTTTGACTATCCCTTTGAGAAGATATCTTACAATGCTAGCTAATTTGAAGATGGTGCAAAAGCATTTTCTTTGGAACCCAAGACCACTCAGATATGATTTGTTCCACATGATTTTGCATTCCATTTGGTTTAGCAGGTTGAACAAGATTCAAATCCCACAACCGTAGTGATTCATTTTGGTGTGCAATACTTCGGCGAAGTACAGCCGATCGAGTATTGATGATGAGCCAAAATTAAGAGTCAGACATTACACATGGCCACCATCAATTCTGACTAGATGGAGGCTTATGAACCCACACAGGAAAAAACTGTTGTGGTCCCTGTAAATGGCTTGATGTCAATCGTGTACTTTCAAATGAAAAGGCAGAAATGAATATTTTATGGGAAGAAAGCCAAGGACGTATGAGAATTCATGATACAGGCATGTACGGCGCGATTTGCAGATTGCGTTATCTTTATCCATGAATCTGCTCTTCAGGATGGTCCATGACTCCCAGCTGCCACCCCACTCCCCTTTAATTAATGAACGCCGATATTGAACCTTGGATTAGTAATTGGTCCAGCCTATAGCCTGTTCCGTTATGTCAGTGTTTTGTGATCACCACTCCCATACCATGAAACGGAGGAGCTCGGACAAAATGACTGGATCTAACGTTTAATTCTTAGCGATGTAAAATGGCAGCTGCGCCATCTGTAAGTCTGTTATCTGGAGCTATAGCAGCTCTTCCAATAGACACTTGAAAACTCGAATCTGATGACTCCAACACTTACAATCATACATGGAGCGCTGAAAATTTAATATCACAGAAGGAATGGCGAGGAGAAAAAGCTCGAGTCATACTATAAGAATTTTCATTTCCTGATTTCCTGTGCAGTGAAGACAGCAGAGCGAGGAACCTTAAACAGTTAAGTGTGAGTCGCATAACTTATTGAATAACAAAACTTTGATACTATGTTATAAAACCATCTCATTTAAAAATTTAAATTGTTAGATAAAATTCCGAGATAAGATTTATATTGTTTTCTAATATATGCTTCGGGGTGGCTGTGCATAACAGCACCACACCATTAACCCTAAACTTAAACCAGCTCTACAGGGACAAACAGGGGGGGTTGTAGAATCAATGTTTCGGTGCTTCAATTTCATTACAAGTAGTGAGCAGAGAAACTCAAAACTATCATTTTCATTCCATTCCTTTCATGTTAAGTGAGAAAGGCGATGTAAATGAAGCCAAGATCACATTCCAAGGAGTTAATGCAGCCAACCGCAAGAGACAGGGAATTAAATGAATTGATATATATTTGGCCCTCTCTCCCTCTCCTCTTTTTTTTTCCTGCTTGCTGATAAATAAACTATTTATTGCAAAAAAAAAAAAAATACAAGACTTTTCACACAATATTTTAATAAAAACCAGGTGGGGATTATTTTTTTTCACAGGATGTCAACTATTTAAAATTCATAGACCTATATTTTTAACCGTTACAAGTTTTTTTTTTTTTTTAATTGCCACATAAATTTGTATGAAATTTAATATAAAAAAATATTCATAATTCATTTCTATACTTTTATTAAATCATGGTGCATTTTGATATTTACAAGATGAAGCGTGTTTAGTATTGCGATAAAGAATATTTTTTTAAAATGTTCTTCGATATCAATAATTAATTTAATAATTTTTAGACAAAAAATATTATTTTTAAAAAAATAAATAAATAGAAACTCCATGCTAATCGGTCTATAAATAAATAAACAAACGTGTATTAATGTTTTTGTTGACATCATAGAGTGAGCTTCTTTGACTCTATAGTAATTATTTAGAGATGCTTGAAAATGTGATAGTAATTATTTTTTGAAGTTTTTTTGCTCAAAAATATTTTAAAAAATATTATTTTTTATATTAGTAATTTAAAATAATAAAAAGATTTATTTTTTAAAATTAATTGTAAATATTTAAAAAAAATTAACGAACCGAACGCTCCATGATTTTTGGAAGCAGGGCTATAAATGTTTTTTAATTGCTATCTGCTTAGCAAAGTTATTGATGTGGAGTCAAAAATTTAAAAGCTGATGAGAGGGGTACTTTTGACCTTTTCACATTTGTTCCACATTAAAATTGCCGCGAAGCTCTTGATTTTGAATTGTTTTTGCCTCGGGTCAAGAGATGTTTCTGTCTTTTTTGTAATTATCTAGTTTGAACAAGGTACTTTGATATTTTATTTTAAAAAAAAGTTTTATTATTATTTTTATTTTAAATTAAAAAATTGATATTTTTAAATCATTTTTATATGTTAATGTTAAAAATAATTTAAAAAAATAAAAAATATATATTTCTTCGATTGCTATTTATTTTATTTTTAATAATTTTTTATTATTTTTTTTAATTTTATCTCCTAATATTTTATTGATTAAGATTTTGTTAATTTTTCAAGTTACGAGTACGAAAGATTGGATCGGATCGGGCTGAATAATTTTTTTTTCTCTTTTATAAATGATTTTTTTTTATATTATAATTTTATAGGGTTATCATAATCTCATAACCCAACTATAAATTAGATGATTATTTTTAATTTATTGTTCTTGTTTCTATCTAAATTTTTATTATATTATTAAATTAATTAAAACTAAACTTGATTATTAGTATTTTCTTAATTGTTTTTGAAAACACAACCATTTCCTTAATTTGTTTTTCTGCAAAAAAAATAATAATATGGAAGCCATGTCGTCCGGTTAGCAATTCAATTAAAATATCTGAAAGGATGCTTGAGAGTAAATTAATGATTATTTCTAAAAATATTTTTGTCTTAAAAATATTTTTGATTTTAAAAAAATATTTCTAAGACAAAATTCAATTTCTTTTGAAACACACAAATAAACCATAACCGTAAGGAGGACGAGCTTTAATGGCTTTACATCAGGTATCATCCTTCTAACGCAGGGAGAAAACAACATCACAGAATGCTGACCTCTTCTCCATCGGCGAGCCACTGAATCCCATCAAGTTGAAGAGATTTACCAACCCATTCCGAACCACAAGATCCTTCAGTGGAGAAGTCAAGGAACTCGTTGACATCAAAGTTCCCGGTCTCCAAGCTCCCAGCGCTGCCCTCTTCCTCGACCTGAATGGTGGCTTCGGCCGAAGTCTTTTGGTGCATGATGGCTAGTGGCGTGGAAGGTCGATCCGGCATTTTCTCCTTTTGAGTTTGATTTATAATCTTCTTGCTCAAGTGAGAATTCCAGTAGTTCTTAATCTCATTATCTGTTCGTCCCGGAAGTCTCCCAGCAATCAGTGACCACCTATATACATGTCAAGAGATTGCTATCATATCAGACAGTAATAGAATGAACATCGATAGCTCTCGTAATTAGAGTAGTGGAGAGGGTTTTAGAGAGAATAATTAACCTGTTTCCTAGCAGCCTATGAAGCCTGATTATCAGGTCCTCTTCGTCTTGTGATATGTTGCCTCTCTTGATGTTAGGTCTCAGATAGTTCATCCATCTCAGTCTGCAACTCTTTCCACATCGATTCAAACCTGCAAAATATAAGAAAATATGGAGGTCTGTCTAGCATAGTCCACAAGTTTTAGTGTACACACACACACACACACACACACACACACACACACTTAACAAAAGGGGAGGTGTTTTTATATAGAGCTAGGAATCGGGGTATAAGACTCAAGGAAACTTTCTTATCAGTTCCACAGGTTGATTTCTTCTTGGTTTGAAAATTGAAAAAAAGATTTCACTAATCCAAAAAGAATAATAGTAGTACTACCTGCTCGAAAACCTGGCAAAATGTAATATCTAAAATGAAAGGGGCTAGCTAGCTGTTTATGTCCAGAAATTGGGACTGAGACTACTGACCTGATTTAAGTGCAACTGTTTTCCACCTTTTTGCACCATGAACCTCGATGCAGCGAGCTAGTTTGTTATCTTCCTCAGCCGACCATGCTCCTCTGCTCATAGCTTTTTTAGTGGATGCATCAGTACTGACAGCATTCTTGGGAGCCATGAGAGATAAAGAAGTTGACAGATGAGTTCCTCTTCTAGTAGGAAATTGTCAGCACAGAAAGAGATGCAAACGGTGATTTATATAAGAGATCAGGGAGATAGATGCATGCTGGACTTGAGCAGCTCATGAAGCGGCCGGGGGAAGCACGTGCATCTATCTGCCTCTCTGATGTATAAAAAAATTGAAAGCCCCAGCCATCGTCACGTATCTTTATATGTGACAGTGGGAAGTGGTTGAAGGGCTTTCACAGAGAATCTCTTCTAGATGCCACACATGAGCATTATCAATTAATTAATTGTCAGTTTCTCACTGCATTTCAAAGTTTTTTTATTATTTATTTTAAATTATTTTTTAATTTATTAAATTATTTTAATATAATAATATCAAATAATTTTTTAAAAATAAAAAAATATCATTACATTCTTAATAACAAAACTAAAACGTGAGAATTGTTCATTTGCTATAGAGTTTTCCTCTAGAAAAGTTCAGTTTGGTTTCTAAATTTCTCTCTCTCTATACCTGACTCATATTGTTTTTAGTTTTGACATTTTAACCTCGAAATTTTATTTTTTTTAAGTTTTAATCCTTGAATGGGGAGAGAAAAGAGAAAATCACTGAATTATATTTTAATTCGGTTTGATTTTGAATTTTAAGGCTAATTATACGGTGGTGTTTTAGGGTTAATCTTGTTATAATGTTTTATCAAGTGAAAACAAATTGAAAATTGAATATTTGAGTTTTAAAATCTTACACCTTGCTTTTATGTCACTAAAGGTGACTAAATTTTATATATATATAGAATGCAACACATAGTGTAAAGATTATCAAGGCACATTTTTTTTTTTGCATAATTTAATTTCACAGAATATTTTTATTTTTAAATTATTATATTTTTATAAAAAATTAATCCTAAACTTTGAAATTTTTTTTCTTTTCTAAATTTACAAAAATTAAAAAAAATGACAAAAATAATTAAAACTATGCTCTACACTTTTCCTTCAACTATTAATAATTGAATTGTTAAAGCAAATACTATTTAACTAGTTTCTGTATTTAATCATTGATTATACAAAATTAAATGGTTTCTACATTTAAAAAAAAATTTCAACAGCACCTCTCTATATATGAGACCATCTAAGATTTATAAATTTGCAAATACACATCATACATGCCATAAAATAGCTGATTTTATTCATGCACATCTAATAATTTTGCAGAGTATTTTAATTTTATGTTATAATATTTTTTTCAATTAATCCTAAAGTTAGAGAATTTTTTTCTAAATTTACAAAATTAAAAAAAAAATGACAATTCCTTCTTTTTTAAATCATATGGATTAAATTTTAGAAAAAAAATGAATTAATAATATTAGAAAAAAAATAATTTAAATAATCTATTAATAACAGAAAAATTATCGGTTAATAATCCATGAACATAAGAAAAAATAATTACAAATAATGCAATAATCCCACACCCAAAAAAATAATAATTAAAATCAATGCAATAATCTCACACCAGTATCATTAAGAACAAAAAAAAAAAAAGGCAATGCAAAAAATACATAAAAAAGGAGAAATTTTAACTGAAATTCATGGTAAGTGAAGCTAGGAGGAGAAAAAACAAATATCACGTAAAAATTAGAAGAGAAATGTTAATTAGAAACCACTCCAAATATTACTGATTACTTTTCATTATGTCGATAAACAAATCAACAGTAAATTAGCATAGTAATTGTCAGTCTCATGGGAAATGAAACAATTCCCTTGACTACTGTAAAATACTGATAGATTTAATCTGTCGGTAATATAATGTATGATATTTACAATGAACAATGTCAAAAAGAAGGGAAATATTTTTTGTTGCTACTAGTAAAGATCGACAAAAAATTTATGTTAGTAATTGTGTCTATAGAAGTCGCACGCCATCCTACATTTATTTTTATTTTTTTATGTTTTTCTCACTGTGATTTTGTTGGTATATACTGAGAGAATATTTCTATCAGTGTTTACTGACGGATAAGGAGACAGAAAAGCACCTTCGATAAAATTCACAACAGAATACTGATGAAAAAAATATGTCGGTGTTTCCATATGTGTTTGTAGATTTTTTGGTAGTATCATGCAACTTACACAAAAAAGATTTTTAAAATATTTTAAATGGATAAAACACGTTCATTAAGTACTCCAATAGTTTCTCAATCACTTGATGTAAAACAAATTATCATTTTAGACCTCGTGAGGATAACAAAGTAATTAATTGGCTGTGAAGTGCCATACCTCTGTTCAAACTGTATATCAATATATTTTGCTATTAATACACGGCCAGGTATATCATTCTCTATGAACTTGCTAGCAAGGAATAGTTATTCCCCTACCTGAAGATATTGGAATGAAATTAAACATATTATTCATTACCTATGAGGAACTATAGATATGGACTCATTTTATTCAAATATTGGTAATCATGAATTCGTTGGATATGTTTTCACAAGATATTTATTTAACCCACTAATGGTTTATCACAAACATGTTATCTCTTTATATGTAGTAGTATTATTATATCATGTAAATATCTATAAATCAAATATTAGTTGTTACTTCATCAGCAGCATGTTCGGCATGACTTTAGACTTGGATAAAAGGTTGTCTAAGACATGAAGAAGCACAACTAGGTTGGCAGAGAGGGCTCAATTGACTAGATTATAGGTCTGTGTGGTGGCATTCCAAGGGAAGTTATAAAGGGGTAGTTGGAGGCAATTTTTCGGCAGTTACTGTTTTGACCAAACTAGGCACTTGTATAGATATGTCTAGAGGTGACAGTTTTATATGTAACTTCCATGTTCTTTTGAGATAAAAGGGAACCAAGGGGGTGTAGCCTGCAAGTAGATTTGTGCATGACACACATAATTAGTTTTGTGCATCCTTTGTTTTGGAATTAAAAAAAGTTGGGAGTGTTTTCCTGTAAACTATGCCTGCATTTCGATTTGTTTACTTGTGCTCTTATTGATTATCTATTACTTGAAAGATTTCGGGGAAAGTTCTTTGAGTGTGTGAAAAACCTTAGTGATAGGCCAAACACAAGTTGGAATTGTGAGGAAGGCCGAGTCTGGTGCAAGGCTAGACTACCCTGTTGGGAGTAAAATCTTGTCAAAAATTTAATCCTCGTGTCACACTTGTAATCTATAAAGCAAGTAGAGAATGTGTACGGATGAGATCAATAACTCAACATATTCGTGAAACATGTGATTTATTCTCTAGCAAAAGAACTCCAACCTTATTGTATAAAGACAATGTTTTATGCATAGCTCAATTAAAAGAATAATACAACAAAGGGATAGAATAAAATATATCTCACCAAATCCTTTTTCATACATGATAAGTGTGATGACATTGATGTTCATCAAATTCGCTCGAAAGATAATCTAGCAAATTTGTTCACTAAAACACTATCAACTACAATATTTGAAAGACTACAATACAACATTGAAATGTGACAACTTAAGAATTTAAGATTATACATTCTCGAGAATCAGTTAATACACACTATACTTTTTTTTTTCATTGAAATTTTCCTAACAAGGTTTTTGACAAGTCAATAAACATTCAAAGAAAATTGTAATCAAATCATACATAATAGTACATGGATATCTAGTTGCATTCATGCACCTCTTCATTATTATTAATATTTTTTTATTCAAGAAAACCCCGTCCCTCAAAAAGTACATTTTATGGGCCTAAGTAAGAATATAAAATCTTGATTATCCCAAACTCTTACAAAAAAATGCACGCTATCTTATTTTTTGATTATTTGTCTAAGACCCTTCATTATTATGCTAACTCATTAATCTCAAATTTATATGAATCAACATTTGACATTACAAATTCTTTATTAAGTAAATATTAATTTTATAAAAAATATATTATTTTAATTAAAAAAAATCCAATGGCCGTCTGTATTTCTCCGCTCCTTTTCATTTTGTTCGATATTTTATTCACACATGGCGCCGCGGACCCACAATGCCGCCCCGTCTTTCCTGGAAGGACATCCTGTTATTATGTACAGTTCCCGAAAGGTCAAAATAGTCCAAATTCCAAAATTATGATATTCTCCCTTCAATGATTTTCTAAATACAAACCCTAGATTCCGTTTGCTGTCACATTTTCGCTCCATTCCCAGACTTATCTTTTATTTTTATTTTTAATGAATTGGATTAGAAGCCCGAGTGTTTAATTACTAGGGTTTCATCATTTTTCTTCAGGATCCAGTTTTAGATATAATTGATTTCCATTCCCAAGAATTTGAAGGGAAAAAATGCTCGAGTAAATTAAAATGATATCTATAAATAAATCCAATTTTGATTAGTTTTTTTATATTTAAGTATTTCTTTTATGTTTATAGTAATTTATTTATTTGAGGCTGTTCGTATTTATTTTATTTGTGTGTTTGGTATTACGATGTAAAATGTTTTTTTAGAAAACTATTTTTAGCTTTAGAGTATATTAATATATATATATATATATATATATATATATATATATATATATATATATATATATATATTTTGAAACAAACACATTAAAATATTATAAAACGCAGTAAGAAAAACATTGATTTGATTTATTTTTTTCAAGTAAATACATATAGAAATAAAAGAAATAATTTTAATCAATCCACAGCATTGGATCCTCTTGAGTGTCATCAAAATAGGTCACTTTCTCTTGTTCATACATGTTGTGAATTTTGCGAGCAATTTTATTTCTTTAATTTTATATTGGGTTGCCTTAAATTCTCTTGAAAATGACATGCACATTCATTTTAATTCTAACCACACGTATTTCGGCACCCATCTAATATAACTTTTGAGGTTGTTCTTTTCAGTCAAGAGACGTTTGATTTCTAATATTTTTTGACGTGAAATTGCTAAAATTAAATTAAAAAATATATATTTTCAAATAAAAACAATTTTAAAAAACAATCCGACCGCTCTGATGAAATTGATTTATTGGACGATGGTGGCTACTGATTGGTGTAACCTAGAAAATTATTGGACATCGAAAATAACGTGATTCGTTCTATAATATATTGTCCTTACATACTATCATTTCATTAGTCATTATCCAATTTGAAAGTTGTGCCCGTTGGGACCAAGCTCTGTGTTTTATCAACACCAAGGGGTCCATTTTTAATTTAGACAGGGAGTTGATGCATAATTATGCCATTATTTTAACACGAAATGCTTTCCAATTAACAATAATGTTGTCTTTTAACGTTGCAATTCCACCAATCGCCTCTAGTTTTCAAACCAGTTGTCAGTGGCTTGCTCCCATGGAGACGACTATTGACAAGGATATATATAGTGGGTGCAAGGCCAGAGTACCATATTCAAGAACACGGCAGTGACCACCTTTTCCTAACCAGTGTCCTTCGATGCTAAGGTTCTTCTTCGGAATTATTGTACTTGAATATATTATTGTACTTGAATATTGGAGTTATATATATATATATTAACAAGATTATAATATTATATAATGATACATATTATTTAAAAGATTAAGATATTGAATGAGACCGGTATATAATTTATAGGTATGAAAATAAATGCTTCTCCATACGAACATCTCGAGGTTGAATGTTAGAGGAGATAGCCGGCCTGCTAGTACTGTATCTTTAGAGAAAAGCATGGAGAAGAGAGGCTAGACGCCACCTATATAGTTGCTACAAATGATATGATCATCATCAGACTTCAGCCCTCGATCTTATATGCAAAATTTATCAAAATAAAACAGGTGGCTCGTTGATTCTGATTCGGTAACAAATTAGAGAAGACACTCCATTAAATGATGAATTTATTATTATTAATAGAGATGATTAGACTTTGCCATTCATCTCGTTCTTATACAAGCTTCATGTAGATGGAAACGAAAAAATTAAGGCACTGCTATATACATACACACACACTCGCAGACCTCATGAATTTGTCAATAAAGGAAAATCCAAGCTGCACTCAGGTTTCTGCAGTATCTGTCAAAACCAAAGCTGTATATTCGAGCTTTGATTTACAGATTTTTCTGTGTCTTTTGGAGAAATTACGCACAGAAAAACAGTATACTGTCGGCTTAATAAATGTTTCTACTTGAGCGGTATTCGCATAAAGAAGGCTCCTCATGATGCCAAAATCCATCATCAGAAGTCTCGGTTCCAATCGGCTTCCATGGTGACAAGTAACAAAACTCATCAAATTGATGGCTTGTGTCTTGCAAAATATCTGGCAAGTCGATAAATGTGTCATCATCTCTTAATGGTGAGCTTAATGAATACCCCTGCGTCTCAGTAGATGCCGAAGTACTATCCAGGGAGCGAGGAAGCACCCGCTCGGCTCCAGCTTCAGTTTCGCGGCCCTTTTGACTTGTCTTGCAGCTCAAGGTAGCTGCTAGGGCAGCGGCAGCTTGAATATCTTTGGGAGACGAACTAGCCGGGCGTGGAAATTCATGAGCGAGTTCGGGAAAATTAAGCAGAGCTGAATGACCTTTGATTGTAAGGGCAGCTACGTCGTGTGCTCGAGCCGCCATTTCTGCTGTTGAGAAAGTTCCTAGCCAAATTCTTGACTTCTTCTTTGGTTGCCGGATTTCGGACACCCATTTGCCCCATGGACGCATTCTCACTCCACGGTATGACGGGTGCCTTCCGGCATTTCCACCACTCTTAGCCTGTTTGTCGCTTACACGGTTGCTTTCCGGGTCCTGATTTCGCTTGGAGCTGTCCCGGGACTCTTGTTTTGTGGACTTCTTCATTGCAGAAGGAAATGATGAGGACGTTGAAGAAGAGAGATAAATTAAATGGGTGTGGTGGAGACCCTGAAACAAGGGATTGTTGGCCACTAACTACATATATAGTGCCAAGTCATTACAGTGAAGTTACATAGAACAGTGCATCCATGGCGTTTTGGTTATTTTGTTACATGTTTCGATTTTTAAGAGGAAAAAGCTTATAAATTTGTGTTTTTATACTCTTCCTGGAACCTTTTATAAATTATAATTTACATCGTGTAAATACATAATTTTTAAATTGAGCAAAAAAATAAACTTACAATAATATAGCAGAATAACAAATCAGTCTAATAAAAATTCTCTTCACACATGGTTTCTTTCTCTTCTTGATGAGCACACTTTCTAAACCCAGATCAAAACCTAATCTGGATTTTTTTTAATCACATGAACTCAAATATGCTCTTCTTGACAGTATTCAGAATCCCTTGCAATTAATCAAATTTAAATTTACAACCGATAGATCTGTTCATGTCCAATATGTTCCTTGGAGCCTACTCATCATAACAATTAAAATTTTCAAATTTATTCAAAACTCATGGCAGACGAGCACAAAGCTGTGAAATATTATCAGTGAGCATAAAATTCATGCTGTGTTGACACCGTATTTTCGTTGCTCTACTTTAGCACATAACCGAGGATTACAGCTTTATCCTTTCTCTCGCACAGCGAGGGGAAAGAAGTAAACTTCGTGCAGAGTTTTCAAAATCTGCCGGAAAGAACCAGAAATATAGCCAATATAAAAGGCATATGAACACAGCAGCTTGTGTTGTTTTTTAACAAATTCAGTGACACGCTACAGGATAACAACGGCATCACTCGTCGTTTCCATTATTTACATATCTAGACTTGCAAAATCACATTCTTCTAAAATACAAATTCTTCTAGGGTGGAAACTTACGGTAGACGCCGCCGCTACTTGCCTATTTTCTTTCATTAAGCCCGTGAATGCAATAGTTCAAAATTTCCAGTTAATTGAAGGAGATTGATAACGTCCATGCAACGTTCTTGCTCAAACTACTACTACTATAAGAACTGCGAGTAAAGGGTTAAAACAGACTTGCATAGACAAGTAGTAAAAAGGGAAACAGAAATGACTAGAAAAATGATGTGATATAGTGAGACAATTGCTCAATAAATTCGTTACTATCCACGGCTCATTTGCCACAAATGGGAGATGAAAAAGAAAGAAAGAAAACAATTATATCAACCAGATTTTCAGTTTGGATGGTACAAATACAATAGCTTCTATGAAACTAAAGCTCAGCCATTTAACTTCCTGGTGGTTATGGTCTAGGTAACCTTATTAGCTTTTATTATTAACAGTATCAAAGCATATGGAGCCAACAACAGACCATCGTACTCTTTCAGAGTCTTGCATTGTGGAGCTGTTGCTTCAGCATAGGGCGGATATACTCATTGTAGCCATCAGGCACAACAGAGTCATTCAGAGGATCTTTCCATGCTTCTTCATAAAGTTTGGGATACACATTACCATCATAGCGGCCGAGAACCGAACCAAGGTAGTGATCAGTGTAATTAAATGCATCAACAAGTGCAATTGCATTGGGTCGGATCTAAACCATGACATCAGAAATCAGATTAGAGCTTAGATAACACAAGTAAAAGGATACACGGAATAAATCACCTGAAACTCACCTGGGAATATAAAGATCTCAGCTGATCATTTGCAAGTGAAGCTTGCTTGGGGGTAATGCAGCCAGTGGAGAGGAAATCACCCAGATGTTTGTGAAGAAGGTTTAAAGCATAGATGTAGCAGAGACTCTGCAACTGTTGTTTCACCCCATTTCCAGGTATATCTTGCTGCAATTTCTCAATGAACCTGGAAGATCAGGAAATTTTAGGAAAATGAACCATAAAATATAAAGAATCCGGACAGGCATCCAATTTTAGTCTCTCAGATTACCAAATCACCAAAAATTGCAGAGTGAGATTAGTGTGGATTATATTATATCAAGATCTGACAATTTTAGTTTCTAAAATTACCAAATCACCAAAAATGGCAGAGAGTAAAATTATTGTGGATTATATCAAGATCTTGAAATCTCAGATCGTGCTCTGTAAACAATATGATATGGAGAGCAGGCTCCAATTCACTCAAAAATCAGAGTCACGCTAGCATCACTTTACCAGACACCAGGATATTGATAAAGCAGAAATGGTTTGAAATGTATAGGTATTTGGCTCATTGGTATTAATCTCATGGTTCTCCCAAGAGACCACAGGTTTTCCACCCCATGCAAGAGGCAGTCTTAAGACCCAACCTGGAGGTTGACCCGGATCAATAGCTGGGTCACGGGTCAGCTGTGTTGACCTGGGTCAAGCCAGTTCAGCCCAAAAAATTAGGAAAAAAATTGACCTTGTTAAAGTCCTCTCCCACTCGCACTAGTGTGAAAAAGTTTAAAAGTTTACATGTTGTGTCTGTGAGAGAGGGAGAGAAGTCAAAACCAAAGCTTCTTGATCAGAACGGATCAAAGAGAAAAAGGAAATTCTAAATTACAAGCTACAAATCTCTTTATGTGCACCGCAACCAATCCATGACATGGGTTTTGTTCCCTTTTTAAGAGAACCAGGTTTGAGCTTCTTGGCCCCTTTGGAATCTTCTCATATATCTCAACCTCTCAATATTCACATGTTAGAAATTCGAATCTTGGTAATTTGTAAATAAAGTATTAGGGGCGGATGTAGCCAAGTGGCTCAAGGCAGTGGATTGTAAATCATCCATGCGCGGGTTCAATTCTCATCATTCGCCCAGAACCCTGAAGCGGATGCTTCATATGGGTTCTTTTTTCTCTTCTTTAGCATAGGGTTTACCTTAACTCTTACCCTTAATCTTAATTCTTACTCTTAAAATTGAATAAAATATAAAAAGAAATATAAATAATAAACTAATGTATTTTATACTATTCTGCATAGGAAAATCTTATGCAAAAAGACTAGGGGAGTTGGGATTTTCTCTTGTAAAATTTCTCTTCTACTTTTGTGTTATTTTGCATGTGGCTACCCAAGCTTTGTGAATTTGGAATTGTTCCATAATTCAAAACAGCACTATTTTTATCAATAAAAAAAAGTCAGGTCTTACTCGAGTTTTTCCGAGTCTCCTGAATCACAGGTCTCCCGGTTTTGACTAGGCAAATTTTCAAGTGGGTTTTTGTATGAATCAGACCATTCTAGAATCCAGTTAAGCTACCAAGTCGGTCCAGGTTTTAAAATTGTGGCAAGAGGTGGCCAAGCTAGCCCCTCATGTTTCTGTTGGGATCAGATTAATCCCATTTGATGGTGAGAATTCAGTCCAGCTCCTCCTCCCTCCATCCTAACACTAACACATCTAACCACCAATCTATATTGGCTTGTCTAAAAAAATTATGAAGTAAAAATAGTTAACAATGAATTGTTGGTCAACTTTGTTCTATTCATGTGTACTGGAGAGACAAACATCTTTTGTGTACAGGTAGTTTAAGTTGGCACATGAAGATGAGTAAACTTACTTGGAAACAACAATTAATTGGCAATGAGCAACCGCAACCTCAACTAGATCAGCAGAGAGTTCAGCAAAACCTGAAGCAAAAGGATGAATAAGTGGGAAAGGCATGTGATCCATCAAGAAACAACTACCCTTGAAAGAACCAAGAGGAACTACTCTATCAGTGCATGAGGGGAGAATATATCCAGTTGAATATAGAAATTTTATTTTCATAATCAGATTTCTATCAGCTCAACCAAACTATTAAAAAACTTCTGGCCAGAAAGTTTGTCGAAATTAGCCACCAGCAGGGGCTGATAAATGTTGTCTCTGACCTAGAAAAAAAAATTCCCCTTGCTCAAACAATCTTCTAGTGCTCCCATGACATATTTGGTGGAAACAAAGTATAGAAGAGAACTGACAGGAAAGAATTTCAACCTAAATCAACGAAGAGAAAACATACCATCTTCAGGATTTGCAAATTTGCTAAGATTTTGAGCACGGCCAACACACATCCTGGCAGACCTGGCTTCAAATGCCTCCAGCATTACACTAGGCTTTAACCAATCCTCAGCTGCATTTATCAAATAAAAAAATCCGACTTAAGCACATGCATATGCACTATTTTATAGTTAATGTTTTGAAGAAAATTAAGATGATAAATTGCAATCAAAGAGCAAGTGTTTCAGGAAACAGCAATCGCCGCCTAATCAAATTTGTCCAAGAGTCAGAAATCCTATTGGTTTTATTTAATTAACTTATCGTTCACTGAATTTTAACAATAAATATTATGAAAACAGCTTAAAAAGCACATGAGAAACAAAACTAACAAGACATTACCTGTTTGAACTTCACAGCGACACTGCATAAGATCCTGGACGCGTCCCAAATAAGCTGTTGTTCCAATAGGCTTTTTTCCAGAACCAAGCTGAGAAACAGTCTTCACGAGAAATCTCGCAACCTTCAGAAAACGTTTGTTAAGCAGAACGTCAGAAGCAGTTCATATTATTATAGATGAGTTACATACTTGAATATGTGAAAAATGCAGGAAAGTTAAATTAGCCAAGAATATCATCTTTCAGAAAATATGCATGATAAAGTCCAGCCATCAGTTCTCACTTTACCGCTCATCCTCTACCATGTCAGTTATGGATGTTCATCATATGCTTCCTGAATCAAATGTGTGTTAGATTCCATTCATTTTATATGCGTGGGAAGAGAATAGTAATGGTCAACAGTTTTGAAGGGTTTCGAGTTGGTCAGCCTTTCACTCTGAGACTCTGCTGCTCAGTATCCAGTTCAAGTTTCCTGGGCAAGCTTTCGAGTCAAGAGTTTGACCTCATAGTTCTTCTTTTTTTCAGACCATTTTTTCTGGATCTTATTCAAGGATCTGTTCTGATCTGCTACATGCATTGGTTCAAAGATAGAGTTCCATGGCTGTAATTGGGGCTAGAGGTTTTTAAGCGCAGCCACTGTATTTCCCATCTTCGCCATGAGATGTTTTCTTTCTTTGCCATGAACATGGACAGAGGTCAAATCGCATATATTATTGCAAATGTGCAACTGATTTGTAATTTAATTCTCCAATGTTGGTATATCAAGCTAAATATAGGGTTCTATCATAAAAAATATAAATGAAATAAGGCATAATCCGCCATGTTCCCTCAACCGCTACCTATTTACAGCATATGAAAAGAAACACAAACATTATCAAATACAAGAATGATGATACACCATGTTACATACCTGTAAAAGGAGCACGACATTGTCTCCTTCATATGTACAAGCAGGGACATATACTGCAAACAATTCAGGAAGCCCACTGGCACAAAGATAACCATGGCCACCACACAGTTTCCTACATTCTTCAATAGCATCCTGCAGCCAAAGTGAATTTTTGTTTTTAAAATATTAATGTGTTAGATCAATCATAACAAAAGAAAATAAAAGATAAGGACAGAAAAGTGTCATGCTCGAAGCTAACACTATAGAACCCTGCCATCCAGACACAGTTCCACAAAAAATAGAAGAGCTAAAATTCCATAATAAAAAAGTCTTTGCTCATCCACCGACATTTGGAAAAACACTTACATGTGGAATTATTAACAGTATGTCACAGTTTTGTATTCCTCAATTGCATAAATTGGTTATCAGTGTTAATCTAGAATAGTTGCTTTTTAGACTGTAAATTGAACTCAGCAGGTCATCCTTCCAGAATAGCATTATTCTGGTGAAACAATACAGGGAATCATGAGGAAACTGCTAAAAATAGGAGCAGTGGACCATGATTTTAGTTTTAAATTAAGATCACCAAGTTTAAGCTCAATGAATGAAGCTCAAGAGCACTAAAGCAGCTTGGCTTGTGAAACCTCATTATGCTGTCAATCCTTCAGAGAGCAAGTTTTAAGCTCAATGAATGAAGCTCAAGAGCACTAAAGCAGCTTGGCTTGTGAAACCTTATTATGCTGCCAATCCTTCAGACAGCAAAATACTCGACCAAGTTCAAAGAAAAGTAAAATCAACCAATAAATTCTAGTAGAAAAATGTCAGTATAGTTACATACAGCAGTGGCAGTAGTAGTCAAAGACTTCAAGCCCGCAGTGCATGCGTGAGCCTCAGGTAATGTAGAAAAATCATTAGCTTGCAACCTCTGGGTCACATCCGTATACAGCCATTTCAACCATTCACCAACAAATCTGAATGCGTAGGCAGAAGCCAGCAATGGAAAGAGTCTATTTTGCTGAGTTTTGTAGTCAATCACCTAAAGCAGAGTAGACAACAGGAACATTAGAAACATTCTCAGGGAGCAACTAAAATACCAATGTTCAATCAGCCAGTGGAGAGAGAGGAGACCAAGAACACTTTCTAACACATTTTTCAAGATTATACTCTTTAGTTTGGAACAAAGAAACAGGTGATACATTTACACAGTACCATAATGGTAATTTCAAAATTAGTGTGACAGATTAACAGCCACTTCAACCTGTTAAACTACAGATGCATGGACAGCTGTATTGATTACATGCATAGCAGTCTTCACAATGTGGTATCATCTAAAAAAATTAGCTAGGATGGAAAAGATCTGGACAGGGAGAGGGTTTTGCCTTCGCTGTCTCACCGTTGATCAGGGCTGGTTCTATATCCTGAAGGCTGAAAAATAGATTTGTTTTTCCCTTTTTACATTCATTAATATGTATGTACATAAATATTGTATGCAATGAAATATTATAAAATAACTATGCATAAGTAAATTATGGGGTACACAGCAGATTGTGGGTATAGGCTTTAGCAGAAGCATTTTCCCAGAATGAAGATTAGCATAACGAAAAATGCTTTAAAGTATACCTGGGTCTCCACACCATCTTGTGAACCAAACTGTCTGCGAACAGCGCTATACCTTGTAGCAATACAAACTGCCCGAGACAGAGCAGAGGACGCATCAGCTACAATTGTTTGTCTCACGAACACCATAGTGCCATAAATCAACTGCCGTGGAACATTAGATTGCACACATTTCCCTTCCCTGGTAACCTGCAAGACTCTGAAACATCCAAAGTCTAAATAAATCACCACATCAATCATATAATGATAACATGCAAAGTTTTGGTGTTATGAGTAATCACGATCTGAAACTCTCTGACCTTTTAGATAAGTTTCAAAATTTCACTATTAACTACTGGAGATAAAAGAATCCTCCAACCATTTCAATGCAAATTCTATAAGTGGGGTCCATTCAAGATGACCAATTATGATCCTACAGGAAACTTGTCACTGCTCAAAGCTGTGAGAGGTAAAAGAGAAGGGGGAGGTATGTGAAGTACCAACCTCATCAACATCTGGTTCCTTGGGATGCGAACATGATCAAATGTCAAAACACCATTATCCATGGTGTTATATGCCCCATTTCCAAATTTCATTCCAATATCACCAATGGTTATGCCTGGAAGAGGCATGTGATCGTCCAGGCTCCTAAGCTGAACAATAAAACCTGAAATTTGCATTTTAATATAGTTAATTAATACTCAGAAGACCATTTTCAAAATGGGAGATTCAGGAATAAATAGAGAGGGGGTTGGTTCATGCTTACCATGCACTCCATGTTCTTCACCATTGGTTATAAGGCGTGCATAAACAACAGCATGTGTGGAAACTTTACCCAGTCCTCCAGGCCACCACTGCAAAACGAAGAGCAGTAGAGATAAAATCCTTCTCCAGTAAGAAGAATGAAAACCCTTGATCCTGTTTTGGTTCAACATTCCACACTTGTGCCAAATTCAATTCCATGCATCACATGGATGTTTGATCACATTGGCAGATAATATGAACACTTCTCTCCAGTCTCCGTACATGATATTAAGATGAGTCTCATACATTATCTCAAACTAATCAGTTAGACTCTTAATGAGCAGTTTACTTACTTTGCTTGATGTTAATGTTGGACTATGAATGATAAACTCATCTTTGTCAGGATCAAAGGTTGCAGTTGTTTCAAGCCCTTGAACATTGGATCCATGACCAAGTTCAGTTTGTGCATAGCAGCCAATTATCTGCATCTTATATGCCAATGGCAACCACTTCTGTTGCTGCTCTTCAGTGCCCTGTCCTTTAATAGCAGGTACAAACATCCCCTGCCCATTGCCAACCCCGCGCACGCGAGCGCGGGAAAAAAGAAGAAGAAAAATAATAATTCAGCGGCCTTGTTTATAATCCTCAAGAAATGAACATCGTAAGGAGCACCTCGACCTTTAAATATCAAATCAACAAACACATTGATAGAAACAAACACGCAGTGCAAAACAATGTGTAGATTGCAGAGCTTACCCAATGAAGATCAGTAAAAGCAGGTTCATCCACGAAAAACCTGAGCCTACCAGCCTCTTCTTCTGTAATAAAACAACTTCCAGTAAAAAAAGGGAGATTGTAACAAAACCAAATAAGGGAAGGGAGTAGCAGCATTGCAAAACGATGTCAAATCGCAGGTTAAATCCGTACGGACCGGTAAGGCGAAGCTCAATGATACGTTTCCATGCATATGTTGCTTTTCTCAGAGTGTTTTTGAACAATTCTTTCCTCCCTTGCCTACTTCTGTTATCCTTTTGAAATGCCTGCAAACCCATCAATATAGAAAACAAATCCAAACCAATTGAATTAGGTGAAAACAATTACTATCACCAATGGGTTATAATAATAATAATAATAATAATAATAATAATAGATGACAAAAATTGAGCTAAAATAACAAAACATAAGCTTGGTCAAAAGAAGCAATTAGCCCTCCAATTCCAAAGAAAATGGAAAGAAGAATACCGGATCGGAGGCCACAAGACGAGCCATGCGATCTGAGACTTCAAAGGCGTGGCGAGAACCAGCCCACACTATCTTCATGGCATCCACATCGAACTGCGTCTTGCTCCTCTCGTGAGGCAGGATATCCACTCCTTCCATTTTCTTTTGTTTTTTTTTTCAAGTCCAGTCGAAGAAATTCAATAAATTCTTGCAAACAAATCGAAAAGTAACAGATTCTCAGAGTATGAAAGAGAGGGGGTAGGTTTGATCTGGTGGCAAAGTCGTAGAGAGAGGAACGCCCACTCAAGCGCATAGCATATGCATATATATATATATATAATTTGTTTTGTTGTGAGCATTGAAAGCATCCACATGGACATATTTGATGATTTGAATGCTACACTGCCTTTTTGACAAGCACGTGCCGTATATCGTCCTTTAATTTACCATTGCAAGTTTTGCCAAGAACACAAATTTCATACCGACACGGAAGTATGGTCCGCGAGGAAAAGTCTTTGGTGTTCTTTCTTATCTTTCCATCGGGCCTGCCGCGTGCGTTATCCAAACTCTTTCTTCTTTTTGTCGAGCATGTAGCTGAAGATCTGTTTATTGAATGTTCACCGTCCAGATGAGATCATTGACTCGTTTTGTGTTACGGGCCTGATTAATAACACGTGGATTACAAATGTGAAACACGTGGCAACACTGACATGTAAGCAGGATGATTGACGCGTGGAAATTATTTCTCAACCACAGTTATTTTATTAACTAGAACCATAGTTATTTTATAGTTTAAACATTTTAATTCAGCATTTCAGTCATGTATTTCAATATGTTAGTAATGGGGTGTTCAAGGGGGGTTACAGCCATGACCTGAGTGAGTAGTTACTTTCTTAGAGTTGTATTTAAATCATTGTTTAGTTGAATGAAGGACAATAAAGAATATTAATTCTAAAAATTGCTGAGAGTAAGGAGGTACTGGATCCTTGAAATTCTAGAACTAGTTTCGTATTTTTGTTCATGTTTCACTGTCAGAAAACTTACAAATACATTCAAATAATCCAAAAATATAACAAGTGGTATCAGAGCAAGTGTTCCTGGGATGGCTGAGGGGACCCGTATAGCTCAAATGGCTGAGGCTATCACCTCCATTAGAGGGGAGACTAATTTTTTGAGGGAAGAAATTGGTAGGCAAGGAGCTTTTATGGAGCAAGTGCTGCAGCAATTACATAATTTGGCATCCAACTACGACAATCTGGTTCATGCAACAACAAGACAGAATCACAATGCAGGAGCAGGAACTTCAGAAAGTACAAGGGGAAACATTAAACCCCTGGCGGAAGGACCTGCTGGAATTCAAGCTCAGACTCTCTAATTGGATTTTCCTCATTTTGACGGAGGTGATCCACACGACTGGAACCTGAAGGCACAACAATCTTTTCATACTGTCAGACACCAAAAAATCAAAAACTTCAGATTGCCTCTTTTCACATGGAAGGAAAGGCATTGTCGTGGTATTATTGGCTGATGAATTCAAGCCCAGCAGCAAATTGGGAGGAGTTCCTGTGGCTCTGCGAACTAGATTTGGACCCTCGGCATATGAAGACCAGGTAGGAGCGTTCACCAAATTGAGACAAACAGGGAGTGTAGAGGAGTACCAAACAGCCTTTGAAGTCCTGTCAAACAAGATTCCAGGTTTAAGTGAGGAGCTCCGTATTAGCACTTTCTTAAGTGGCTTACGAGATGAGTTGAGGATAATCATTACCATGTTCAGGCCAAGTACACTCTCGGCTGCTTTTGGGCTGGCCAAATTACAGGAAAAAGAAGTTGGTAGGAGACAAAATCATGTCTGAACCCTAAATACAAGCTACAACAACAATACAACAAACCACAAGTATCTTCCAGCCATAACAAACCACAATTATCTTCCAGCCACAACAAACAACAATTATCTTCCAGCTTACCCAAAATAAAATACACTTCGATTACCAGCCCTAAATCTACTTCCCAAATTGCCAACACCACAAAATATGTCCCAGTATAACCCAGCTTTCCTAAAAAAATATCCCTTACCTATTAAAAGACTTACTGCCAGTCAAATGCAAGAAAGGAGGGACAAAGGGTTGTGTTATAATTTTGATGAAAAATATCATGCAGGACACAGGTGCAATAGGCCTAAATTGTATCTCTTAGAAGGGGTGGAAATAGGAGGAGATCTAGATGAGATAGAGGAGGAAATTGAGATGTTAGAAAAACAAATGCAAACTGCAGAACTGTTAGTCATTTCTATACACGCACTAGCAAGAGTGCCCTCTCCTAAAACCATGAGGTTGGTGGGAATTATTGAGACCCATTCAGTTATCATCCTCATTGATACTGGCAGCACACACAGTTTCTTGGATGAGAATGTAGCAAGGAAAATGAAACTACCAGTGGAAACTAGCCACTTGGCAGTGCAGGTTGCCAACGGCACCATTTTTCCTTGCCAAGGTTGTTGTAAGGCAGTGTTAATGCAAATACAGGGCTGTGATGTGATAACAAATTTGTACCTCTTGACATTGGGAGGGTTTGATGTGGTCTTGGGAGTTGATTGGCTGAGGAGTCTAGGGACAATTCAATGGAATTTTGAAGAACTAAGCATGCAATTTACACTTAAGGGGAAGCAGCTAGCCTTGCAAGGCTTAAGGCCCTCTATTAACTCCCTAGAAGAAGAGCCGAAGCTGAATAAGTCTACAATGATAGAGAGCATAAGGTTATGGTTACAACTCATGGAGGCAGAAGAGTCTGACATTCTAAGAGTTCCAGATGTGGATATACAGCAGGTTTTAGACCAATTTCAAGGTGTATTTGAGGAACCTAAGGGACTACCGCCTAGCAGGGGACATGATCATCATATAAGGTTATATGCAACCCCCACATGTGTGCGACCTTATAGATACCCCTACTATCAGAAGGAGGAGATTGAGAGATTGGTGCGAGAAATGTTGCAGGCTGGAATCATTCAAACCAGCTAGAGCCCTTATTCTTCACCAGTTTTACTAATGAGGAAAGTAGATGGAAGCTAACGTATATGTATTGACTATCGGGCTCTTAACAAGGATATTATTAAAGATAAGTTTCTTATACCTAACACAGATGAATTGCATGGAGCTGAACTATTTTCCAAGCTTGTTTTGAGGTCAGGTTATCACCAAATCAGGATGAGTCCTGAGGATGTGCCTAAAACTGCCTTTCGAACCCATGAAGAGCATTATGAGTTCCTTGTCATGCCCTTTGGGCTTACTAATGCACCTTCTACATTTCAGGGACCAATGAATGAGATATTTAAGCCAAATTTGAGGAAGTTTGTGTTAGTTTTTTTTTATGACATACTAATCTATAGTAAGTCATTAAAAGATCATGTTTTACATTTATACACTGTGCTAGACATCCTAAGGCAATATCAATTGTATGCCAAAATCTCAAAATGTATTTTTAGTTATCGGGAAGTGGAATACCTAGGGTATGTGATTTCTAAGGAGGGTGTCAAGGCTGACCCCAAAAAAATTTCAGCAATGGTCCAGTGGCCTACACCTACGAATGTTAAGGCTTTGAGAGGATTTCTTAGTCTTACCGGGTACTAAAGGAAATTCGTGAAAGGATATGGGGGCATTGCTGCTCCCTTGATTGCACTATTAAAGAAGGATTCTTTTTGTTGGTCACAGGCAGCCACTTAGGCTTTTGAAAACCTAAAGGAAGCCATAGTGACTCTTCCTGTTTTAGGGTTACCAAACTTTAATAAACTTTTTATAGTTGAATGTGATGCTTCAGGGGAGGGGATTGGTGCTGTTTTAATGCAAGAAGGGAGGTCCTTGGCTTATTTAAGTTCGGCGTTAAAAGGGAAGAACTTGCTCTTGTCAACTTATGAGGAGGAGTTTTTGGCACTAGTCCTGGCTATTAAAAAATGGAGGCATTATTTGTTGGGACATCAATTTAAAGTGCCCAATTCATTGCCCAGCAAGCACTAAAATACCTACTGGAACAAAGGGTGGGAACACCCTTTCAAAAAAAATGGGTAACTAAACTTCTAGTTTTGATTTCACTATTGAATACAGGTGTGGGAAGGAAAATAGAGTTGTTGATGCTCTGTCTCGAAGACTCACTGAGGAGTCCAGTGCTGAGGAAGAAGAGGGCCCTACAATAGAGGGAGAGTTGAAAGCCCTTAATGTTGTTCGCTCTAGTTAGTGGGAGGGATTACTACAGGTTTACGCACAGGATCATCAATTACAACAGCTCATTAGCCGCAACCAGCAGGGAGACCTTAATCCCAACAAATACAAATTTCAGGGTAACTTACTATTTTATAAAGGATGGTTACACTTGGGGACCTTAACCTATTACCGGGGCTTGATATTGCAGTATTATCATGAAAGTCCCGTGAGGGGACATGCAGGTACTTACAAGACACATGCAAGAATTAAAAGAGTTTTACTAGGATAGGATGCGTAAAGATATCAGAGCATACATAAGAAAATGTGATGTATGTCAAAACAACAAGACTGAGAACTTTAAACCAGCAAGGTTACTACGACCCTTACCGATGCCAAAGGAAGCATGGGTTGACATCAGTATGGACTTTATAATGGTTTACTAACCTCAAGAGGATACAATGTGATCATGGTAATTATTGACCGGTTCAGCAAGTGTAGTCATCTCATTCCTCTTTCATACCCAGACACAACAACAAGCATAGAACAACAATTTATAGAGCATATATTTAAATTACATGGCATTCCACAAAGCATAGTCAGTGATAGAGATGTAATGTTTACTAGTTCGTTTTGGAAAGAAATTTTCCGTTTAAGTGGCACACAACAACTGATGAGTACAGTTTATCATCCATAAACAGATGGGCAAACTGAAGCTATGAATAAATGGTTGGAAACTTACCTAAGATGCTTCACAGGAGATCGACCCAAAGATTGGGTCCGATGGTTGCACCTAGCCGAATGGTCCTATAACACTTCTGTCCACTCTGCCACGGGTTTCAGCCTTTTTGAGATAGTGTATGGGAAAACCCCACCTCGACTCCAACCCTTTGAGCCAGGGACCACTGCGAACCAAGCCGTAGAGGATGAGATGAGGTGTCGGGATTTCATCCTTAAATTAGTTCAGGAACACCTGCAAAATACCCAAAACCGTATGAAGCATTTTGCTGATAAAAATCAAACAAATCGAGAGTATGAGGCCGGAGATTGGGTCTACCTGAGGTTGAGGCCCTACTAGCAGATGTCAGTAGCCGTACGACAAAACTTGAAGCTCTCGGCTAAATATTTTGGCCCTTTTCAGATAATTCAAAGAGTGGGTAAGGTGGCTTACAAGCTTGATTTGCCCAAGAACTCGAAGATCTACCCGATTTTCCACGTCTCATGCCTTCAGAAGAATATCGGAGCTTGGTTTCTTCCAAGCCCTAGCTTACCAGCTGTGATGTCCGACGAAGCCCTAACTCCCAAGCTTCAGAAGGTGCTAGACAGAAGGATGAAGAAGAAAGGCAACTATGCAGGCACCGAGCTTTTGGTTTAGTGGGAGGGAACGAACGAGGAAGACGTTGTGTGGGTCGATGTGGAAGAGCTTCGGACAAAGTATCCCTAACTCGTGGGCGAGTTCTTTTAAAGAGAGAGGCGGTTGTTACGGGCTTGATTAATAACACGTGGATTAAAGATGCGCGACACGTGGCAACACTACACATAAGCAGATGATTGACAAGTGGAAGCCATTTCTCAACCACAGTTACTTTATTAACCAGAACCACAGTTACTTAATTAATCAGCTATAGTTTAAGCATTTTAATTCAGTATTTTAGTTATGTATTTCAATATGTTAGTAATGGGGTGTTCAGAGGGGAGTTACAGGCCATGACCTGAGGGAGCAGTTACTTTCTAAGAGTTATATTTAAATCATAGTTTGGTTGAATGAAGGACAATGAAGAATATTAATCCTAAAAATTGCTGAGAGCAAGGAGGTGTTGGATCCTTGAAATTCCAAAACTAGTTTCGTACTTTTGTTCATGTTTCACTGTCAGAAAACTTACAAATACATTCAAATAATCCAAAAATATAACATTTTATAGCCGGCTGGAATCTGACAGCGAGTTTGTCGAACTTTCTCTAAAATATACGTGAATTTATTCCTTAAAATGTTTCTCTTCATGAGAAATTAAAATTTGTTGTTTTAAGGATAAATAAGATTCTATTTATCACTTCTTAGATCCCTTTACTAGGCTTGTAACCTGAGACTTATTGTTCGAGTTTATTAAGATTGTTTTTAAAAATATTTTTTTATTTAAATATATATTAAAATAATATTTTATTATTATTAGAATCTTGAAAATGAATTAGAGTTTTTAAGTACTATAAAATTGAGTGGCAATTTTATTTTCTCTAGCAACTATATTTTTTTCCCAACAACTATTTTATTTTCTCAAAAATTTAATTTTTTTAAAGCTATATTTTAAGAAATGACTGCACTCATTTAATTCTGCTTTATATATATATATATATATATATATATATATATATATATATATATATATATATATATATATATATATATTAATGTGTTTCTTCATACTATAAGTTATAATTTTTTTTGGCAAAATATTTTTTTTTTACACTCATTGATCATTTTTATTTTCATATAAAATTAATTTCATTAGAGTTTATTGTATACTATGTCTAAATAAAATTAGATACTATGTCTAAAATTAATCATGTTATACTTGGATCAAATTAAACTCTGATTAATTTTATCAAAATAAAATTGTATACTATGTATAAATAAAATTAAAATAAGCTACAATTTCCTACCATAAGTTTTTTTGTAATTATTTTTATTTAAACCAAATGAAAATCATATTTTAAGATTTAATATGAGATGTATATTTTATCAGTGAAATAATATAAATTGGAAAACATAAACTATCAATATAAAAGATAATTGTAATTTGCTTCTGTTCACCCCCTTTAGAAAGCAAATGGTCTGTTTGGAATTGCTTTTACTTTTGTGGTTGAGGTTGAAAAAAAACAGTTTCAAAAAAAGTATTTTTACTATGGTTCAAAATAAGCAGTAAAGTGTTTGGTTAAAACCGTGATTGAGTTTGGGTTAAAAAAAAACAGTTTTATGTGTTTGGTTACCAAGTTTTTTATTTTGCTTTTAACTTGTGAAATTATAGAACACACGTGCACGCACGCGCGCGAGCACATATATATATTTTGTTTTTTAAATATTTAATAATTATAATAAAAAAATATAATTAATAATTCAATTAAATTATACACTTATTTTTATTCTCCCATTAAACTACTTGTAATTTCATCCAAACTAAATCTATTGTGGTTGAAGTTGAAAAAAAACAGTTTCAAAAAAAGTATTTTTACTATGGTTCAAAATAAGCAGTAGAGTGGTTGGTTAAAACCGTGATTGAATTTGGGTTGAAAAAAAGTAGTTTTATGTGTTTAGTTACCAAGTTTTTTATTTTGCTTTTAACTTGTGAAATTATAGAACACACGTGCACGCTCGCGCGCGCGCACTTATATATATTTTGTTTTTTAAATATTTAATAATTATAATAAAAAAAATATAATTAATAATTCAATTAAATTAGACACTTTTTTTTATTCTCCCATCAAACTACTTGTAATTTCATCCAAACTAAATCTATACGTGAAGGGCTCTTTGATCCTGAAACAATAGTAAAATATCATTTAAAATAAAATTAGAATTGCAAGATAAAAATTATATTGTGATATTCTCCTAATATATTTATTTATTGTAATTACTTTTTAAATTATTTTAATATTAATATTATATTATATATATATATATATATATATATATATATATATATATATATATATATATATTAGCCCCCCCGTGACAAATCATGGTCACAACTTTAAAATTAATGGGTCCCACCATCAATTTTAAAGTTACTAAACATAGCATTACCGGTATAAACTGTATTTTCAACAAAACACAGTTTGTACCACGTAAATAAACAGGCACAAAAAGAAGAAGAGAGAAGTCAAGTTTCTTTTCTTGAAAACTAAATATTAAATGCTGAAGTAAGGAATTAATATTTAGAGGGAAAATAAAGCTTAAGTATGTCAATTATGTGCTTAATTAATTATTATTTTACTTTCTTGTCACTAATCAGTAAACTTTCCTTTGCAGCCAAAACAAAATCAAACCGTGTTTTCCAGGGCTTGAGTCCTGATTTTTCTGTCCGCTTTTTTTTATATATATAAAAAAATCCTAACTTCTCCAGTTCCAAGCTCCAAGCAGATGATGCAGCCATTTTATCCTTTAATCGGGCAATTTACCCGCTAAAAATATGCAGCTCAGCTTCTCGTGCTTCACATAAAAGCGTCGAAGATGGGAGCAAGACTCGCAGGAGCTTAACACGCCATTAGTCCATGATATAAACATATGGAATCTACGAGCCTACGAGTGGATACACCTGGTTGAGTTTTGGACTGATGCAAAGCCGGTGCTCCTCCACTATTTCTCATGGCTAATCTGTGCAAGCCTAATTGCCCATGTAGTTATTTGTTTTTTGTAGAAGTCCAAAATACGAAGAATCCTCTGCATTTATTAAACTGGTTAGGACTGTTTTCCCACTTCTTTTAACCATCTAAGCGAACAGCACTGTAGATAATTTTGAAACTGTACATCCAAATATCCGACTTGCGTTCTTTAAGTTACAATTACAATTGATGACTTCAAAGTCTCAAATTTTACCAAAAGAAGCAGGTCAGCTCTCAACGCTGTAAGACTACCTGTCAAAATTTTCAAGCGCCTCCTTACATTTATGGATGACTCTCTTTTCTGAAAGCAATATAGAAATTAAACCAGCATAATTGAAATGGGATGCAGAAAAATCCTTCTCATGTAGGAGTTGAATCTTCATAGACAAAAAAGTTATACTCTTGCATGCACTTTGGGTCGCTGAGAATCATAGGATAGAACAAGGTTGCATTAGATTGGCACCAACACTTGTTTTGCTGAAAAATATACATGCGGAATCTCAGATTCATCATGCTTGCAATGCTGTCAACTGGGATCAAAAGAAACCCATCCCATGCATACATCAATCTAACAACCAGGACCAACTGTCAAGTTGCAGTCAGATTAGGACATAGAACATACATCATTTTTCCTCATCAACTCTATACTCTCAGCAATAGTTGACCCGGCAGTCCCAACAAAACCAAGGGAAGCACAACTACAAACACTTTCCTCTATGTACAAAAGAATGTCAGGTAACCTCTGGTGTGAACAATCCATCTTCATCTTGCTCTCTCCATTAAAACTCAGAGCAGATCCAAACCTCAGGCCATGCCCAGCAACCACGAGATTCTTTGCTATCTTCTTGACCAACTCATCTTCTTCTCTCAAAAAGTATAGCTTAAAATGGTTCGACTCACTAGCCAGATCCCCCAGGAAACTTCTGGTCCAATTACCTTGAGGAAGATCAGTCATTACAAAAATGTGTACAGGTTTAGATCCACTCTGCTTTAAAACTTCTAACTTTTGTTTTAAGCCCTGAAATGTGGCCTTCCAGTGGTTCTTAAACTGTCCATCTAACAACCTGAGCTGCGCACAAAGAAAAGGAGCCTTTATGATCTCTAAAGCAAACTTCTTCCCTGCATTTAGGATTTCAGGGACAAAAGGAAGAAATTCACTTTTGTCAATCAAAGATTGTATCCTTTGATCCCTTTGTGCTTCATGAATATCAATATGTAGCTCCGAACCTTTGTATGGAGCAGTGAAAAGACTTCCAAATGAGAGCACAGTGGCTGATCCAGCTTCAGAACCAGGTCCAAGGCTTTTGTATACATCCTGGCGTCTCCTAACATATGAAATTTTCTTTTTCTTCTTTAGCTGTTCATCAGGTTGAAATGAATCAAATACTCTGTCCTCATTACCATTCTTATAAGTCCAAACAGTGGTTCTGCAATCTTCATCTACAGCATATAAACACTTCTCTACATTACCATCAATCCCAGACAGCATAGAGCCACACAGTTTGAGGCTATCAAACAAAGAAGAGTGGGCATTTAAATCATTTGCACAAGTGAAATCCATATTCACATTGCACCATAGTGATGCAAAAACCCTGAAATCTATCACTTGAATGGAAGAAGGTACCAAAGAAGAAATATCAATGATGTCGGCCATAGAGACATACCTGCAAATTAACAAAGGAACATGCTTAAGATATTATTGAAAAGGATTGGAGTATTCAACTGAAGAAATATAATACACCTATTATTCAAAACAAAAGGGCTAGGAATATTCAAATAAACTTAAGCAAATTCAGTATTCCTTCATTAATTGATGGGACAGCAAGATATCAAGCTTGTGAGGCATAGTCTCCATACCCCAGCACTCGGAAAACAGCAGAGCAGACATTAAAGCTTGTCAGGCCGCTGGGAAATAATTTCAAAAATACTGTGCAAATCTTGCATTTCTCAACAATTGAGAGTCAAAAATAAGGCTATTACTCAACCAATTCCAAAAATGTGTACTGGTCTAAGTCGAACAATTTGGCATTCCTTTGTTCAGTGATAGAAGTAGGTTTTGATTTCACAAAAGAAAAAAAAAAACAGCAGAACAGAATATTTAGCTGGTTTCCACAGGGGACTAACTTCAAAATAAATGATTGTAAGTCTCAGAGATCTCAATTTCGGATTCTACTGAAATCTATTTACATTCTTAACAGTATCAGCTGAGATAGACATCTCAGTTCTCACATATCCAGCAAAACAAAGGCTCTACTTCTTCTCCTCACTACAGTTTTCTCACCACCTGATAAGAATCCTCAAAAAATTGACCGGATCTCATTGCCTAAACTAAACTCAGAATCAAAAACTGAATTAACATACTAACACAAGAACAATGAGATGCAAAAGAAACCCAGTAAAAGGCTAGAGAGCAGACTCACCTGCCAGTCTTAACGAGGTCAAGAACGTGATCCCAAACTGAAACCCTAATCTCTTTAGGTCCCAAAACCCTAAATTTAGGGCAACTACCAAGAGCAACAGCGTGGTGATCAAGAACAGGAGGCACAATTAAGGTTCTATTCAAAATCCCAGCCATTAAAACCCCATTCTTGAACTCTGATAACTGGTTGCTGAACCCACTGTGTGGTGCATACCATAGGAACTTCTCTCCCGGGGCTAGGGTTTGGAATTTGGTGCATTGCGAGATTAGAGGATTATCTGCAATGGTTCTGGAGAAAAGTGAATTAGGGATGATTTTAAAGAAGGAAATGAAAAGGAAAACAAAGAGGAAGAGAGAGATAATTAGTAAGAGAGAGAGCGGAGATTTGAGTGGCTGTGCTTGTTTTTTCTTAAGCCATGATGATGATTTTGTTGTGCTTTTGTCAAAATTGAAGGCAGCATTCTTCATTGTTTCTTCTTCTCTTCTCTTCTCGTTCAGCCTGTCTTCTTTTTGCTTTTGTTTTAACGTTGGAACTTGGAAGAGACACTTTCCGATGAGCGTATGGCTGTCGGCCCAGTAGGCCTGTTAGTTAATTTAAAAAAAAAAAATATGGCTAATAAGAGCTACTCCAATATAAAAAAATATTTTGGAAAGTAAAATCTCTAAAATAATTTATTTAAATAGTATATATATAGTTTTTTTATTGATGTATATTTTAATGAAAAATTTAATTTTGGAGAGTTATTTTTTTATATTATTATAAATATAGTGCAATTATTTTATATATAGTTTAATTATACAATTAATAAGAGTAAGTTATATAATTCATTAACTGCATTTAAAAAACCCTCTAACAATAAATTTGTTATTTTTTTATTCTATTTAAATAAAAAAATGAATTTAAAATAAAATACCCATAATATTTTAAATTTAAAATACAATATTAATAAATTACAGTATTAATAAACTTATATTCTATCAAACTTATAGTATTAATATAAACATATAAAAACATCTATTTAATACAAGAAAAATAACATCATTATTAACATACAAATTACAAATAAATACATAACAACCCTAAAAGTAAAATTTAAACAATTTATAAATTTGATAGTAAATTTAAAGCATGTAATTAAGCTAATTGACAAAATTTCACATAATTATTTTTTTATTCTAACTACTATTATTATTATTATTATTATTATTATTATTATAATTAACCCATTTAGATTTGCTCACCCCAACATTTTGTGACACACACACACACACGCACACAAAGCACCCCCCACAGCCCCCTTCCACACACAAAACCCCCCCAACACACGCACACACCACACAAAGAGCACTCCTCGTCCCCACACCCGAAACCCATGAACAAGGGAGGAGAGTTGAGCACAAGGGAAAAGAGCCGAGCTTAGGAGAGTTCAACATGCAAACTGTAAACTGTAAGGGACGAGAGCTGAGCTTGGGAGAGCTGTAAGGGAGGAGAGCTCAGCGCAAGAGAGGAAAAAGCAACGAATATTTTTATTTATTTTATGTTTTGGTTTTTTTGGTTAAAGTGCTAGAAATAAAACCTAAAAATGAGAAGAGCTATTTTGGCTATTGAAATAGCTTACCAGTTGGAGCTTATAAAAATAAGAATAGAAGCCAAAACAATATTTTTTTATGTTTTCCTTCTTAAATGGCTTATTGGTTGGAGATGCTCTAAAAATGAGGGATGATTTGGAGTGGATTGATTTATAATTCTTAATAACTTGTAACAAAAGCATGTTTTACTTTTATATCATCTTGTTTAAAAAATTATTTGAAAAATAAAAAAAATAAAAATAAAAACAAAACAAAAACTTATTAATTAAAAAATAAAATTTAAATTTAAAATCTTTATACCATGTCACGCCGCAAATTTATTTATTTATTACAAAAAAAAAAATACAGTGAAATATAATAAAAAATTAAAAAAAATATTTGCTTTTGCATCATTTTCAATTTTGTTTTGAAAGCATTCATAATTTTATAGATTATTTTTAAGCGTTCAACTATTAACTTACTCATTTTAAAATAGTTAATTGATTTTTTTTTTTTGTTGGGTTGATGTTTGTTTTTGATAAAAAAATAAGATAAAAAATAAAAATGCAAAGCAAGAAAATTGAACGGTTAAAATAAAAATCAAGTTGCTTGAAAACCAAACAATTAAAAATAAGAGATAAAATTGCATTTCCTATAAATAGTGAAGAAATAGTGAAGAAAAAATCTAGAACAATAAGAAATTAGTTAGAACATTAGTTAAACATACAACTGCATTTCAAAATTACTTTATAAAGAATTTGATTTTTTTATTTTAAATTATTTTTATATATTGATATCAAAAATAATTTTTTAAAAAATAAAAATATATATTATTATGATGAATTTCAGCAAAAAAAAATACTTTAAAAAACAATTTCAATCACACCTCCTAATAGTCATCTATTTGGGAGTATATTTTATATTGTTTTTAAAAATATTTTTCTTTCATAAATGTATCAAAATAATTATTTATTTATTTTTCAAAAATATTTTTGACATCATTAGATTAAAATAATCTAAAAAATAAAAAAATAATTTAAAATAAAAAATAAAAATATTTAAAAAAAATTCAAACACTTTATAAACGTTTCGCCTAATTTTTCACCCCCACACACACACAAAAAAAAAAAAAAAAAAAAAAAAACCCACGACCCCATCTCTTCTTCACCATAAAACACCAAAATCAAATACCTAACAAATGTCCACAACCTCCTCCCTTTGACTATCAGCACACTCAAACTCACACGCACAAGCAACAACACCACCACCACGAGTCGAGACCGCTCTCTTGACAGATTCATCTCTCCCCTTCTGTATTTCACCATCAATTACGCTTATCAAAAATATAAACAAGCAATACAACTTAATTGAGGTAGAATCGTTTCTATAAACAATTAGTCCTTCTTGTCTAGACTTTATACCCGTTAAAATTTCTAGCGATCAAACTACTAGGTGATGATTTCAAACCATAAAATCACCAAAATAGTAAATAATGACTTCGAACCATTTAAAATTGGGTATCGAAGAATAATCTTTGCAATGCTACCACATGCAACAATAAATTAATATTGTTTTTTAAAAATTATCTTTTCAAAAATATTTGTTTTACAAGACATTGCACTGAATTTCCCAGTTTCAGAAGCGATGATAGAAGCAGCTAAGAACTGTATTGTGCCGTGCATCATGTGGATTGAGGGCCCTTCTGGACTTCTGTGATCTATCTTGACGCTCATGGCAACTTAAACAACATCGTTTGAAAAACAATGCTCATAAGTTTCTTAAAAATGCAACAGGGTCCCCATGCCATTTGCAGAAGCAGCTTAAGATTTGTTTCATATGGATCTCAAAACTTGAAAGAAAATGCCTGTGTTGGTTCAGTTTCCGACCCTATCTCTACCTCCATGAAGATTGGTTGAAACTACTTTATCAGTCACTCTTACAACGTCAAATAAGCAGAGTTGTCAGTTGATGTTTTCTGACTGACATTCTCAATCAGCACTAGTAAATGGAGGAAGGTGCAGCAAACAGAATAAAGAATGCACAGATAGAACGTTAAAGATTCAAATAACTTCAGACAATACGCTGCCAGCCTATATATAACTAACTTGAACAGGTCAATTCTAGTACTTAAAAGAGCAACATTATTACAAGAATCCCACAAAAGAATGTATAACTGAACCCAAACCAGCCTGCACGTTTTAGTCTGATATAGACAGTGAATTGTGAAGCTCATCAGCGCTGAACTAACCTACCATTTCAATCACAGCAAGGCTACCTTTAAACTGCATGGATTGGGCTGCTGCTTCTGTTCATGCTCGAACTGTTGGAGGTTGGATTAGCATGGAAAGCAGATTGTCTTGGTGATCCTTCAAGCAATTTTTGGGAAAGAGAAGATGGGCCATCCTGGCCAATAGATTCTCCCAAACTCAGTTTTGACATGCCAACCAGCTCATCAACATTGATTGGACTTTTTGAATGCACTGCTGTTGGCTTAAGAACCTCATGTGTCTCTGTCTTTGTCGACTCCACACCGTGTCCAGACCAAAATGGAAAAGAAAATGGGAAGAATGGCGAGAAATAAGCTGGGTATACTACTGGATAAGCAGACTGTGAGCTATCTGGCTTAGGAGGTAGGGGTTCCCCCTCGTTGGAGTTGGTAGAATCCATTGACTCACATTCTTCTTCCAAAGGAGGAGGGGCAGGCACTGGATTTTCACTTTGCAGTTCAGACTCTTGTTGGATTGTAGACGATAAGTCCTGTGATGCCATTGGAGTGTCTCCTGGCTGCAAATGCAGAATGGACCGGAAAAAATATACATCAGCCAACTCGAAGGGTGGACAAATAAAGAGAAGTTGTAAATTTGATGCATCAATAAAATGATCATGAGGTAATAGGAGATGGGTGGAATATCATGATGAAGAAGCATAGAGTGATATTTAATGTGGCATGGAGATGAAGCTGCACTTAAAATGTGTGATTCATTGTGCAGGTAGACATTATAGAAAAAACTGAGCTCACTTCATCAGCAACTATATCAAACAGGCTGGAGCGTCTTTTCCTCCTAGACACATTGCTATGCCTAATGAAATATTTCTGCGCATGACTGGCCACCTGCGTTGGAGTCCTTGATATAACAAAAGTTCGAGCAATTCCACGCCAGTCACCTTTACCAAGCTTTTGCAGACCAAGTAGAAACATCCTATGTTCTTCTTCAGTCCATGGAACACCTGCACCACTTGTTATTAGTCATTCAGGATCAAAGAGCGCATATACCAATAAAAGAAACATTTAAATCTGACACCACATCTTCCTCACAATTCCTTGTTGAATATCTGTGATTATTTGACGCTACAAACAACATTTCTAGTTCATCAAAAGTTTTCTTGTATGGAAATTTCTGTCCCTACGTTTCTCTACTAACCCTCAATATACCAGGACAAACCTAAAATATGGGTGTTCAGAGACTCCCATACTGTCTGTGTCATATTCATGGTTTTCTTTATTTCAGCATTTTAAATGATGGGGTTTTATTTCCCAAAAATACAAAGATTTCTTCCTCACGGAGGCTGACGTTCTTCCAAGAAACAAAAAAATCAGTCAATTATGGGGACTGTAAATAACTAGTTACTCCATATCAGCCTAGCTAAAAATGAAATAGCTGAAAGGGAAAGATCTCATATCAATAAGGTTTTCTCTACATAAATGGGAACGGGACACGGAGAACGAATATAACAGCACTAAAATGTGCCCAGGAGAGCAATTTGCTTATTTTATGCCAAGCCTATCACTTTCTGAAAAACAAAGTAACAGCCAAGCATAAAGTATAATTTTCTTTTCTTGTCCTCACTTCAAAAACCAAACAAAGGATTACAGAGAACATTGTCGAGTCTTTATAGCACTAAAGTAATAAGAATGTAAACTTCAACCCCTGATTTGTTTCTAGAAAACAAAACAAAAATTCTCCCCACCCGCCGAAAAAAAAAAGATTAAAAGATAAAAAAAAAAAAAAAAAAACTCCTCACCGAATAAGATTCATGTGTCGGAAACTTCAATAAAATGGATTCACTAACAACCCAACATGGACCTTTTCTTTTTCTTTATATGGAAAAGAAGAAGAAAAATGTTTTTCTCAACAAAATAAAATAACGATTTGGTACGGATCACTAGATAGCGGCTGCTCTAATAAAAAAACGATTTTATGAAATGATATTCAAATCATGGCATAAGGAAACACGATTTTTAAACGTTTAAACATGGGAAAAAATCTCATGAAGGATAATCTGAACTCATGATCACAAATCATACTAAATCAAGTCAGGATAAGGGGAATTTGAAACATAATTTAATTAATCACTTCACATAATTCAAACCAACCTTTCTTTCTCTCACGACTCGAAGAGGACCCAGGAACGAAATCCTCGGAAGCATAGCCGGCGGCGGCGGCGGCAGAACCGTGATCAGGGGTATCACCTGGTGATACTGGATTGTTAGGCCCGGAAGTGAGGGGGCCACCCATATTAGAAGACCCAGTATAGTGATTTAAATTGCCCATACTAGCACTTTTCCGGATCGACCCGTCAGTCAATCGGACCCCAAACAACTTGACCCCGCGGTTGGGGCAGGTCCGGGAGTTGTGCCCGTTGTGACTGCAATGCGAGCACCGCCTCGTCATCTTTGAATCTGGTTCAGGTTATCAGAAATTGGTTTTAATCCGGATCTAAAAGGATCCAACTAGCATGACCCGAACAGAAAGATGGTGTTTTTCGTTTCTCCAGATTGGAGAGAGAGGAGCAAATGAGGAAGCGAGAGAAGGAGAAGCAATATCCTTATATCCGTAGCTTAGGTCCGAGGATTATTAGATATAGGAGGGTGATAATTATCACCTCCTATACGGGAATTATCACCTCCTATACGGGACGTTTTCGTGTTTATTTTCTTGGCCGTTGATCTGGTCAGAGAGATGGGACATATTTAGTTGACGTTGAACTCGGTCTATTGGATTTCTTAGTTTTAAAGTATTTTAAAAATAGATTTTTTTTAATTTTTTATTTATTTAAATTCAATTTTCTTAGTATTTTCAGATATATTAATATGTGATTCAAATAAATTTTATAAAAAAATAATATATATTTTATTATTTTTTAATATATTTCAAAACAAAAAAATATATTTTTTAAAAAAATCACCATTAAACTGTCCAGACACTCCAAACTTGTTTCTTGCATGACTTGTCAGAGTGGATGGTGGAAGGATGGTCAAAGAAATGGGACGTTGCTTTTCTTTTCTTTTACTTTTTTATTTTCTTTTTCTATTTGAAAAAAAAAAGGTGGAATTTAATTGCGTGCGAGTAATGGATGTCATCGCCAAAAGATATTATGGCGAAAAGTCTTATTTAAAATATAAATAATTTTGAAAAAATCATTTTTATTTAGTGTTTAGTACTGTACTTAAAAAATTGAATTTTTATTTTAAATTAATTTATCTTGATATTTTTAAATACTGATATTGAAAATAATTTTAAAAAATAAAATATATATTATTTTAATATATTTTTAAACAAATAATATTTTTAAAAACACATTCTTAATCGGACACAAATAGTGATGAAGATTCTTTGGGGAACATCTCGAGCAATTGCTTGTTGTGATGGTTTGGTTATAGTTTAGAAGCATGGAAGTGCTTGGCACCTTATGCTTTGACCATGATAGGAAATTCTGTCGTGACTTTTATTTAAATCATGCTGACTCCATTTATCTTTGACCTTTTTAAAATGGCAATGACTTTGTGACGGGCGCTTCCTCGCATGCTGGTGAAGATTTTTCTCACTATACGTATAATAAAATAAGGTTGGAAATATAAATTAAAAAAATACTAGACGAGAAACTAAATTAATAATAATAAAAAACAAATCAAAATAAATATAAGAAACTCAAATGTTAATAAATAAAACTAAAAACAAGAAGAAAAAAACAAGTAAAGTAGCTTGACCCATAAACTCCATGAAAATAAATATAAAATTAAAATAAAATAGCAAGGAAAAAAAAACTTGAATTAAAGAGAAAAAACTTGAAGATTAATTTTTCAATATATAGAATTTTAAATAATAAAATTTTATTTGAAAGAATAATCAATTCACGTTAATCTTTGAAAATGATAAGTTTCATTTTAAAACTCTGACTAACCCTATAGAAGTCAAAACAAAAATCAAATCTCTTAAAAAAACAAAACACAAACACTATTTTTTTTATAAAAAAAAAGCAATTAAAATTTTTACTCTTAATTGAATATTTGAAACTCATAATCTATAAAATTCTAAACTCGATTGGAACTTATTGTTAAGATCTATTTTTTTATATTAAAAAAAAAAGTTTTCTAGTTTTTTAAGTTTTAATGACACATTCACAATAATTTCCTTTACAAGTTTTTTAATGTTTTCCGAGCAATGAAAAACATGAATAATACATTTTTATTTTACACAAGTACCTTTTAGTAATATAAAAAATAAATTTAATATATAGTTAGTTAGTGTTATAAATTTAATTTTTATTATAAATATAATACAAAGACTAAATAAATTTATGATATTTTTTTAATTCAAATGAGATAAAATTAACATTCTATAGTTAGATTAATATGAATATAAAATATCAAGACAATTATTATATATTATGAGTTTGTTTTTGTTTTTGAAAACAGTTATAATATTGATGCATTTTAATAATAATAATAATAATAATAATAATTTTGAACATGTTTTGAATTTTTTTATTAGAAAAAAAATTAGAAAAAGTTAAAACTAAAAAGAAAAATAGTTTTATGTTACTGAACGTACACCAACTCACCAATTCTTTATATTTAATCTCATTACATGTTGGTTCTTCTTTCTCCTTACTTCTATATTAACATTTTTTTTTATTTTAATTTTAATTTTGTTTATAAATCTTATTAAATAATAGAGAAATTTCGGGTTTATATTTAACCTCTAATTGGAGATTAAATGTTAACTGATTGGGTTCACGAGAGAGAGAAAATGAAGTTTGTGCTTCTATTTTTCTAATTAAAAAATCTCTCTTCCATACCTACATTTTGAATAAATGGTTTCCATCACTGTATATTATTTATTATATTAATTTTAATATTTATTTACAAATTATTATTATAAATAATTTTTTGATTTCATCGTTAACATCTAACCCTTTATCGTTCAAAATATGACCTCAAGTTATTTCCACGAGCCGCACGCTAGGTTCCACTGTAATTTCCGAAACAGTATGGTACACGTGTGCGGAGGAGGATCGATGATAAAAGCACAACGTGATCCGAGTACAGTTGGTGAGCGAGGTCTAGCCCACGTGGACGTGCTATGAAAGTGGGTTTGGGTACGGCATATTCTAGCGTACAATCGCATCCTATTTAGGTTTAGAATCTCTGATCGTAAGATTGCTATTAATTATTGCTGTGCCATACCAATCTTATCCATCACCCCCTCACTTATCCACCAGCGCCACCTCACCAGTTGTTCCACACCGTCTATATTTTTTTATGTGATCTTTAAGGGTGTCAGTCGTTTTAGGAAGAAAAAAAAAAAGGTTCTAAAATTATAGATTAAGAATAATTTTTAAAAATAAAAATATATTATTTTAATTTATTTATAAATAAAAATATTTTTAAAAATAATCTCATCTATCTATAAAATCATGATCTTGAAATATATTTTTAATGATTGTTTTGATATTTTAATGATTAAAATAATATATATTTTAAAAATAAAAAATATCATTTAAATATATTTTTAAATAAAAAATATTTTTAAAAACAACTTTAATCATCTTCTAAATAGTCATTTATATGTTTTTTATGGTAAAATAATGCTATTAAAATTTATTATTATTATTGTTTTGATATATTAATGATTGAAATAATATATATTTAAAAAATAATCGCTATTTAAAAAAAAAAGAATAATTGGCGGAATTCTTATCTTATTGAGCGGATAAAAACAAGATGGATTAAAAAGAAAACTACGGTGAACTTTAAGGAAAGGGTGTGAATGTGATCAAATCATGATTCGTTTTGTTTTGTACGGTGTGGATTAAAGAAGCGCGTGCCGTGCTTGACCTTCTTTCAAACTCATGGGCTCAGTATCATCTGTGATGCTTCTGCCGGTCCCCTTACCCTAACCCTAAACTAAAGTAAGTGGTTAGACTTTACACGTGTCTCTTTAAGACACATGGAGTGGAATGGAAGTTGACTGTTTCTCTTTGACCTCTTCCCCTTCCCCGTATTTTCTTCTCACTTTTAGTCTTCATAATTCTCTTCTCTCTCGTCTTGCATCGACACGTGTGTTCACACGTATTCCCTTTGCAGGTCAGAAGGGAAAAGAAGCTATCAATACAATGAATGACTCATTATGCTATAATTTACAAAAAAAACATTACCTTATAAAGAGCAATGGCATGATTGTAAAATCAAATCCATTGCAGGGATTAAATTTTATTTCTTGGAAAAAACAAGAACCAAAAACTTCCAAATAATTAAGACCGACATCCTCTATTTTCATATTTCTTATAAGCTAGTCCTTTTATTATTTTTCATGACAATTTAATTGATCTCTAGTAAAGTGTCCTTTAATTCTAATCAAAATTTCTAGACTCAGAACTTAAAAAAATAATAGATAACTTTGGCTATGGGACTAACTTACAATGTTCAAAATAGAGGGGCTAACTTGCAAGATCTTACTAAATTAAAACTTAGTCAAGAAAAATTCACTCTAACCTTACCTTGTATTTATTAATAGTTGGGCCCTCAATCTTCTCTTTTCTCCTCCATGTTTTCACCTTAAATTTCCTTTAAGAATTTCAGTATATTTAAGACTCTTTCACCACAACATAATATAGATTAGATTCTTGTTACACGCTATCCTATGGATAGTATCAATAATAAATAAATATAAAAATATTGCTAACATGTTTTTCAGTAAAAAAAAAATAATTATAAGCAAAAAAAAGATGATATCCCAATGCATATTAGATAGCACATTTAAGATAAAAGCTAATTATATATTTTAAAAAAATTACTTAGATTATTTATTATAATGGACAAATTAAATTTGATTAAGTCGTTAAATTCATAATCTAGTTCACGAGAGCGCAATAACCAATAAAAAAAATTATAAGATTTAGTTCCTAGTAATTATAGTGGTAAATTTGCAATTTAGGTTATGAGAAAATAATAACTATATTAAAAGCAAATAAAAAATATAAAAGTCAACTTCCAAGTTCTAACCAATCCAATATAGAAAGATTAGGTTGATAAAAAAAAGCTATTAATTATAAATAAATAAATAAATAAATACAGCAAAGAAGACACTTCAAGTCAACTAGAGTTAAAACGTCAAACAAGCAAAATGAAAAAAAAATGAAATAAAATTCTCAGTCAACCCAATATTAAAGAATTAATTTGAAAGATTAAAACAAGATAAAAAATAAAAATCAACCCAGTTCAATTTATTCATCCTGCCAAACTCGAGACTCGTATCTCAAGACCAAAATAACCCTATAAAAGCAAGTTTTTTTTAAAAAAAAACTCTAAATGACAAAAGCAATGAAAGAAAATTTAAAATCAACGAGGATTAACATGTGAAACTTGTAATCTAGATAATAAGATTAAGACAGTACAACACAATATTCAAAAACTAAACTAAAAAAAAATTAATTTAAAAAAAACCTAATATAAAATAAAATGAAGCAACCTATAATTACACAATTTGACATATAGATAAAACGAGCGGATTAGCCCATGCGATACGCTAGGCTTTTTTATTTTTTAAGAAATTTGATTGATTTTATGTATATTGTATTTTGTTAATTTAATATTTAATGAGTAAAAGTATAGTTAATAAAATCTATTAGAAACATTTTTTTTCCACTACAAAGCGATTGACTGTTGTTGCTGCTAAAAATCTTTTGATAAAAACTGTTAGAATTGATTTTTTTTATATGTTGGAAATTGTTTCTAAAATTTATTGGTCATATTCTTATATTAAAAATATTTTAGAATAATAAGAAATAGGTTATATATATATATATATATATATATATATATATATATATATATTACAAAACAAATAAAAGTCGTGGCTTGTTGCACTGTGCTCCCTCTCACAGATCACTGTGGATTGCGACAGTGTAGGGGCGATTTTGGGCTTCATCATCCGGCGTTTTGTGTTTTTTTCCTAGGGGTGTTTTTGGTTTTTGGCTTTTTTTTTTTTTTTACTTTCCGCTTTTGTACAGTGCATTGACGCCTCTGACCCTCGAAAAAGACAAATTAGTGTACAGCGACGAGGGGCTCCGTCGGCTTTTCACAATTTCAGTGCACAGTGCACCGACAAAAAAAGCCCTCGATAACGACAAATTAATGCACAGTGAACGGGGACACGGGCGTCCTTTCCTCCTCGGTTCTTTCGTGAATCTTGGTTGGATCAGGGGTGCATTAGTAATTAGCCTATTTTTTTATTATATTTCCGTCTGCACGGCTGGCGCGTCGTCAGGACGCGACAGCGGCGCTCAACGCCAACGCGCACTGTAGGCGGCGCGTGCCGTTCCATACGGCGGTCAAAAATTTTCCTCCGACGATGAACACGTGCGCCTCCAGGTGCTTTGTCTGCCGTCGCGGCGCGTGTTCATCATAGATGCCCGTGTAAGCGGCGGAGGACGCGTTTTTGTCGGCTATCCCTTTTCTCTCTCCAGTCGATTCAAATTCACCTCTGGTCCCTCATGTTTGTGGAAGATTAATTTCGGTCCCTTCAGTTTTGATTTCGTTTTGTTATTACTGATTTATTTAAATTAAAGTTTTATTGTTTTCAATTGTGCCCTTCAATTAAAATTGATTATATAAGAAGTTTTAATTCAGTCCTTATACTTTGAATTTTTGATTTATTGTTGATTCCTTCAATTTTTATGGTACGAAAGTTTTTCTTTCTTCAATTTGGTCCTTCAATTGCAATTGGTAATATAAACAAAGTTTGATTTCAGTCCCTCTTCTTCTAATTTTTTTATGGAATGACAGCATTTGATCATTATTTATTTTTTGTCCTCCAATTATTTTTTTTCAATTTTATCCTTCAATTGGAATTAATTTTAGATATGATATTTTTCATTTTGGTCCTTATTCTTTTAATTTTCTATTTGATATTAATTCATTTGTTCTTTTTTTAATGTTTATTTTTTATTGGTATTTATGCATCTATGCTTTTAGTTTTTGTCCTCAGTGTAACTTTTGTCCATGTATATATAAGTGTATTTCACACAATAATAATAATAATAATAATAATAATAATAATAATAATTTTTCTCTCTTACTCTTTTGTTATTTTTTTCGTTCCCGATAATTTAATAATATTTTTTTTTCCAGTGATAACAATGATAATTTTTTTTTTAATCTTTTGTTAAATTTTCTGGAATATTTTTAGCCTTTCATTTATTTTTGTTTCTTTCATTATTAACACAATAACAACAACAACAATAATAATTGAATTGTTTTTCTTGCTTACTCTTTTGTTAATGTTTTTTTTCCCTCCGAATAATTTGATAATTTTTATTGTTTTAACAATAATAGCAATGATAATTATTTCTTCTTCTTTTTTAATCTTTTGTTAAAGTTTCTAGGAAATTTTGAGTGTTTCATTTATTTTTGTTTCTTTCATTATTAACATAATAATAATAATAATAATAATAATAATAATAATAATAACAACAACAATAATAATAATAATAATTTAATTGTTTCTTTTATTTATTCTTTTGTTAATGTTTTTGAGTTTTTTTTTTCCAGGATAATTTAATAATTATTTTGTCGTTTTCGAGGGGTTCATTCGTGATTATACTGTGCACATTGCGGCTAATTAAAAAAAAGAGAGCCAGAAACCGAAAACACCCCCAGAAAAAAAACACAACACGCCTGATCACCAAGCCCATTTTCTTTTGTGATCTTTTATAATGCAGTGTTTTTTTATTCTAAAAAATTTTATTTATGCTTGCGTAACAAACTCTACTTAAAAATTGCAACATTTTATCTCCTAATCTATATTTTTTCTTAATTATATCATATAAATTTATTTTTTTTATTTAATTATGTTAAATTATATACACAAAAATACCCACGGCAACGCGCGGGCAATATAGCTATTTTTTTTATATACACAAAAATGCCCGCGGCAACGTTTTTTAATTATGTTAAATTTCTCTCCCTTTGTTCTTTCTTTTACTTTTTTCATTTGTTCCTTTATTTTTATTTTCAAGTCAAATTACTTTTTTTACCAAATAATTTTTTTTAATTTTTTTGTTGAATCTTTTGCTAAAATTTTTACGATTTTTTCAGTCTTTCAATTTTTTTTTTCATTATTAACATAATAATAATAATAATAATAGTAATAAAAATAATAATAATAATTTAATTGTTTTTCTTACTTCCTCTTTTGTTAATGTTTTTTGGGGTTTTTTCTCTCTTGGAATAATTTGATAATTTTTATTGTTGTGACAGTAATAACAATGATAATTTTCATTTTTATTTGATTTTTTTGTTTCATCTTTTGTTAAAGTTTTAATTATTTTTTTAGTCTTTCATTTTTTTCCTTTTATTATTAGCACAAATATAATAATAATAATAATAATAATAATAATAATAATAATAATAATTTAATTGTTTTTCATGCTTACTCTTTTGTTAATGCTTTTTAGGTTTTTTTTTTTCTCTCAGAATAATTTTATAATTTTTATTGTTGTTGCAGTAATAGTAAATTTATTGCATTAAGATAATTTTTATTTTTCTTTTATGTTTTTTGTTTGATCTTTTGTTAAAGTTTTTATGATTTTTTCAGTCTTTCATTTTTTTTCCTTTCATTATTAGCCCAAATATAATAATAATAATAATAATAATAATAATATTAATAATAATAATATAATTGTTTTTCTTGCTTACTCTTCTGTTAATGTTTTTTTATAGTTTTAACAATAACGTTCATAATAATTTTAATTGTTATAACAATGATAATGATAATAATGTGAGAATAGATTTTCAATGTATGTTTTCATGTTTTTTATCAGTAAAAACAATAACTATTTATATTTGTTATTTTATTATTGCAGATTTTTATTTTGTGTTAATTCATTTAGTGTTTTTTTTAAAATATTCTTCAATGATGTTTATTCTTTACGTCTATATGCATCTATGCTTTTAATTATTTTTTTTTGTGTTTTATTTTTAATCTATTCAGGCCTGAAATTCTTATTTATATTGGTAGTCATTTTAAAATTAATTTTACTCCCTGTTTCCCTTTATTCATTTGTTTCCCCTGTTTTTTTCTTATTTTTATTTGTTATTTGGATTATATAATTTTTTCTATTTTACTATTTGCACAATGATAATGATAATTTTTATTTTTTTAATTGTTTTTTTATGAAAATCTTTTGCTTATTTTTTTATTATTTTTCCAGGGATTTTATTTATTTTAATTGTTTTGATAATAATATTGATAATAATTTTAATTTTTATAGCAATAATAATGAAAATAACGTCGGGATGAATTTTCAATTTATATTTTTAAATTTTTGTACATAGAAAATTAACTATTTATTTTTGTTATATGATTATTACAACTATTTTCACCCTTTTATATTTTGTTTAGTTTAAATTAGATTATAAAATAAACTAATCTTAATGCAATAAATTTAATAATTCAAATATCCGAATCTTCTTGCTTTCTTGGTGATGATAATAAATTAATACTGATTATTTCATTAAAAACTGCTAAACAAATAAATTTATAATGATTTAAAATTCATATATTTTATGAAAAAATTATTCAAATAAATTTATTATTTTTACTAAATTTACAATTCACACCATAGATCATCCTCACCAAATTTTTTTTAAATATTTGCTACATTTTCAATTTATTCGCATCAATTTTTGTTCATTTCATTTAATAGTTTATGATGTTTTTTTAATAGGAGAATTAGCAGGGAGATTAAATGTCTCATTTTAAAGAAAGGTTTTGACTTCGTTCTTCATGTCAACATGCCTCTTTTTTGCAATAATTCGTAAGTTATATTGTTCGCGCTCTTTTGTGATTTTTTATGACGCAGTACCTACATTCTAAAATATATAATCTATGCTTGCGCAACAAACTCTACCTAAAACTTTATACATTTTATCAACTAATCTATAATTTTTATTTTATTATATCATAAAAATTTATTATTGTGGATTTAATTATGTTAAATTATATATACAAAAATACCCGCGGCAACGCGCGGGCACTCTAGCTAGTATATATATATATATATAGTATTGTAAGTTTTTGAAGAAATAAACTGAAATTTTTTGCGTGCTATAATTAGTTATTTTAATATTTAATTAACAAAATTGTATCAGATAGAATATGTTAGAAAATAATTTTTTCCCCTAAACAGTATTATCGAAACGGGAAGTGATTTGTATAGTTTTTTAATTGCTGATAACCTAGGTAAATTAGTTTACCTGTTTATTTTATAGTTTTTTTTTCCAGTAACATTAGATCTAAAATATTATACATAAAAATATTTTTTATTTTATCAGATTTATATATCATATTATTATATTAAATGTATTTTAGAATATTGATATGAATATGTTTATCTGAAAAAATCCTAAGCCATTTTGTTTCTTGTTATGTATATTTTTAGGTGATAATTTTAAATAAATATTAAAATATATAATCAGTCTCACATATGTATAAGGAAAAAATATAAAAAATAATTATTATCATTATTTTGAATACTTTATGTAGGCTTTTCTATATGTAGAAAATGGAATGATTTTACACTCGTTGTAACTGGTTAATTTACTATTTAAGAAGTAAAATTATAATTATTGGAATATATTAGAAATGTTGTTTTTCTACCTAAAAATGATTGAATGTTGTTGCCGTTAAAACTGTTTTGATAATTATTGTATCGGTAGATTATACAGTTGGAATTGAAAAAATTCTTTTCAAATGAGTCATGAGCTCCGTGTAACATACTGATTGATTGTTATATATGTTTTATTTGTTTTATGAATTTTTTCATTAGCAAATAGTTAAATTACAGTTATTAAATTTTAGCACAGATGAGTGATTTATTTTATGCCTCAAACAATTTGATTGGTATTTGTTTTAACTAATTTGACAATAATTTAATTGGTAGATAGCAAAACCACAATCGATGATATGGATTAAAGATATTTTTTTTTTCAAAAAAATCCAGATCAAAAACACACACACACACACACACACATATACGGGCTCAAAATAATTTGATTGGTGTTTTTTTGTACTAATTAGACAATTTTGCTTTTCAAAAAAATTCAGGTCAAACACGCGCGCGCGCGCGCTCACACATATACATGCTCCAAACAATTTGATTGTTTTTTTTTTATAACTAATTTGACAATAAGTTAATTGGTAGATAATAAAATTATAATTGATGATATAGACTAAAGATATTTTGTTTTTCAAAAAAATCAAGGTCAAACACGCGCGCGCCCACACACACACACACAATATATATATTAAAAAGTTTATATTACATAAATGTACAGAAATAAAAATAATTTGACATATCTAAAAGAAAAAAATAACAAATGATCAGTATAAATAAAAAAATTTCAAAACAACATAAAAAAAATTAAAATAAATATTATTTGATGTTAAGAAATTATTTGAATATGTCATCATAAATATTATATACATAATTAATATTTTAATCATTATTGGTTATAATATCGATAACATCATGACTATTGCTAAAAAGATTCATTTTTTTCATTTATAAGATTTATTTGTCATATTATTATATTAGAAGTATTTTAAAAAAATTATCATCAACTACGATTTTATTTGCAAAGAACATATATAAGGACGTTAATATTAAACAAATATATATAGCCGATGCCATCACAGAAGTGTGTGTGTGTGTGTGTGTGTGTATAAGGACGTTAATATTAAATAAATATAAAAATATATACCTAGCCTATAGTGAACAAACAGTAAATGTGAAATTTAGAAATTAAATAGAAAAATTCAATGATATTGGAAATAAAGTGAAATTGGAAAGAAAAACGAAGAGCATATATAAATAAATATGAACAGAAATAGGAACTATGCAAGAAATATGTATAAGAAATAAATAAACCAAAATAAAATACCACATTAAAAGTATAAGAGATAAAATGAAAAAAAACATATTTAATTTAAAGGACAAAATTAAAATAAATCCTTATATTGAAATTCCATAATCCGAACTAAAACTAAAAATTAAAAGAATTGGGAACGAAATAGAATTCAAATATGTAATTTATTTGCATGGAAGGATAAAATTGACTTAAATCAAAACTTTGATATAAAAAATATTAAGGATTTCAGGCCAAAACGCAAAATTAAAAGCATAGGGACCGAACTAAATTTACATTATCTAATTACTTTGAATTAAAGGATGAAATTGAAACAAATCAAAACTTATATAATTGTAATAAATAACAATATATATATATATATATATATATATATATATATATATATATATATATATATAAATCAAAAAAGAAAAAAATATAACCAGAAAAAAAAATATTTCATGAGAAAATATGAAAAAAATAATAACAAAAAAAAAGGCATGAAAGAAAAAAAATTAGAAAAGAAGTAATAAGAAAAAATAAAAACAAGAAACGAATAAAATGGAAAAAAAAATGTAACCTGAAAGTAAAAAACAAAAAGCAAAAAAGCAAAAAAAAAAGAAAAGAAATATATACACCCATGAAGCAGGGAGATAAATATATAATGAATAGTAATTTCAATCTTTGTGAACCATAAATACCCAACCTCTTTTAATTATAAGGTAATAGCAGTGCAACTCGCCCTTTTGAAGATTTTTATGCGGGAACAGGGTATAGGAGAGAGAGACGAGAAAAAGGAAGGAAAAAAGAAAAAGAAAAGGAACCACCAAACTCTAACGCACAATCCCCATATCCAGGCAAAAAAAAAATGAAAGTCCAATTCCAAATAAATAAAAACAAACCCATTGTATAACACTATAATCCATTTTTCTCTCCTGGTGAACAATGAAAATGACATTGTTTTTTTGAATTTGTAATTGTATTTATATTGTCTAAGAAAAAGTACAAAGCACTTCCTAGCATACATTTTCTTTTTCCAGGGATAGGGGGGCAGGACCTCACCAGCACCTTAATAGCTCTGGCTATTAAGAAATTGATCGTGAAGGTTGGTGATTAAAGCTTGAGAAAAGAACGAAATGCATGAATCATCACTTCCTTCGTATCTTGAGCAGATGGTGTGTCAAGGCTTAAGCCTTAAGCCTGTAGAATTAAGAAGCGAGAATAGGAGTGGAATTGTAGGAACATTAGATAATAGTATAAAAAAGTATTGTGTATTGAATTTCGTGTGTTTCAAGCTACAAATTCTTCTCTGTTAAGTATTGAGCTACTTTGTTGCACTTATTACACGTGGAATTTGCAAGTTGCAAATTCTGCAACTCTGTCTCTGCTGCTACTGGAATTCTGCTCCTGCTACTGCCTTATTTGCTCCTGGAATTGTATGCTAATCCTTGTTTGTTTATTGGAATTGGCTGTAACATGTGGACAAGCTGAGGATAATTGTTGCAGAAAAAACCTAAAACGAAAGGGACATCTAAAAAGGGTTCTGGTAAGATTTTTATGATCTAATAACATGTATATCCGGTTTAATAAAAGCAAGTACTACTTCTAAGCAACATTTTGGTGGGGCAGTCATTTTGTCAACCAAATTTCTGTTCTATTTTTTATTTTCCCAGTCACCTTTACATCTAAAGCATATTTTCTTTTCCAAGCCAAGAAACTTGAGGGCTAAAATTTCTTCAGCTGGAACTTCAGAAAATCGGTCATTAGTGGATGTCAAATGAACAGACAAATCACTGTTAAATACCTCTCAAGTTGAGGACCAAAACCGTGAGATATAAGTTAATCCCAATTAGTAGCACTATGATCTTACACTCTTGAGAGCAGTTCGAGCAGTCTTTGATCATCTAAAGCTTTTATTCACCATACGAAAGCTTAAAGCGCTCTTCCAAATAGGCCCCACTGCGAATGGGGGGAAATCTACAAACATAATAAAAAGAAATTTATTTCCATTTTTTGATCCAGAACAAGGATAATATAATTATTTTTATATGTAAAGTAACAACAATCCTAGTAAACAGGTGTCCATTTCCACCATTGTACGGATTTCTGAAAAGCAAATGTCCAAGCACCTTATAGAACTCTAAAGGTCTTTTGAAAGCTCATTCCATTTTTAAATAGTTTGATTTCTATACACTACATCTTTGCAAACAAGTAGTCAACCTCCATGTCAAACTAGCATTTCAGTATTCTTAGCAAGTTCCTGAATCTTGTAAAAGCACTGGAACTTCACGTTAGTGACTAGAAACTGAGGACAAACCAGTGCGCGCTTTTATCAAAGTGGCTACCAAAAATAGAATGCAATATTTTATAGCTTAACCACTATGACAACTTGGTTAACAATACGGAATACTACACTAGTAAAATCTATCAAGTGAAAAGGTATGGCTTCTTCAGGGCCAACTTAATGAGTTAGATATTCTCATAATGTATAATGCTAGTTTGTTGATGAAAATCACATACCCTATTATAGAGATACAGTGACTATTAATTACTAGGTAAACAACACTGTACTACTAAGAAAATTTTACAAGGAAAACAAATTTAATTTACCTTGCAGGGCAAGATGAACTGCAACAACTTTCCAAACATTCCACGACACAATCTGGGTTGGGATCTAAGAAGAATGCCAACTGCCACATTGTATCACAAAAAAGGGTCAACAACAAAACAAAAATCCAGTATCAGAAGACAAGGCATAAAAAAAGCATGTAGTTCAATTTAGACAACTTTTAGAAGTAATTGCTTCAGTCATTTGCATTTATCATGTTAAACCATTATTATGACTTTCAAGACTTTCCACCATATAGGATGCATTTTAGTTCTGAGATATTTATTTATAAACTACAATTTGATTTATAAAGCACCCAGTGTTATTTTTCATTCCCCATGTATGATGCAAAGGTTTCAATATAAAACTATTTTGAATCACATTGTATCATATACTAGTTGAGTTGGCAAGTTTCTCGCTATAAAATCTTCCCCCAAGCAACCATTTAACAGCTTATGCATCCTATTGGATTATACAGTAATTTTTCAACATGTCATAAAATTAATTCCAAACTGACCATTGTGCAAAATCTGCAGGTCGGCGTCTAAACAAGAAGTTTGGTACCACAATATTGAAACTCCTAAAAGTTCAAGAACATGAATATTCCGCATGTCTAAAGAAGAGGCTCATGAGTAGAATTTTGAGTTGAAACTATTAGAGGCACAAGTCCATAAAAGATAACCCAAAAAAATAGAGAAGTGAATAGGTGGTTACAGAGTAGCGTTCTTGTCCTGTTGGCATCACCCTATGCAGTGTTGACCTACAAGTAATGGAATTAGGATTAAATCAAAAGGTACCAAAGGGTGGGACAGAAAAGCTTCTTTAAGAACATGATAAAACTCTTCAGAGTTGGAAAGATGTACAGATTGAATGCCTCGAATTATAGGAATAGTAAATTACCGGAAAAAACAATTAGTCCACCTCTCCATCATATCCCCAATGTTAACTATGAAAGCCCTGCAGATTCATATTTAAGTGGTCATGTAAATTTGAACGTACAAGCAAAATGCTGATAAAGATGTCTGCTTAAGAATATAGGATTTATGGTTTTCCAACAGCAATCCACCACACAAATTCATTTCAACAAAAATGGTACAGCAAAAATTGCACTGACTGGAGGTACTTACTGGACAGCTCACATCTCATTAATCATATGATCATATCAAAGTCATCATGACTCATTTGGTTTCAAAGAGGAAGAAAACACGAGTATCCATAGGATCAAATCATTATTAAGGTTAATTGTTCTGTTTGAACATTCTAAAAACACTACATCTTCTTACACCAATTATTCTTTCAATAAAGCACAACTACTTCAAACTCACCCTTTTATGTGCAGCACATCTTCCCACAGCCGTGGTTGATGAAATTTCTCCTTACAAACCTATTAAGATTTTAAATCAAGATAAGATGGCCATATATTTTGCACTTGAAACTTTGAAGGGTGAGGATTGTATTCAAGCATCATGAAACACTAATAAAGTCCCCAAGATTTTAAAAAACGTCAAGCAGAGAAATATGCACATGCCTGAAGTCCTGGTACACCATCACTTGCTAGAAGAGTAATCATTCCATAATCTGAATGTTCAGAAGCGCCATATATTTCCTCATTAAAACACCCCAGTTCACCTGAGTTAAAAATTAGGTGGCCAGAGTTTTATAAGAAATCAAAGGGACCGGCCAACTATCTATGCATGACCATGTTTTCCTCTTCTCTATCTTCAGTTTTGAATCAAGCTGACAAGTGCTGACATGTATATTACCCAGAAAAGGGGAAACTCAACCAGCATACCTGGATAATGTAAGAGGCGAAGGAAGCCATTAGGTGTGTCCAAGGCTCCTACTTTCTCAAAGTAATCTTCATCCAGATTTAAAGCCAGAGCAATCAAAGAGATTAATTTTTTCCCAGCAGACCTGAAACAATAGAAGTAACACAACATAGGACTTTGTATTTTGTTGCTATTTTCTACTAATGTAAAATTGCCAAATAACCACACAATGAACATGCTTGCAGATTAAACTCCAGATAATCCACTATAAGATAGCTATGCTCAAACAGGAATCGCCACTGTAAGCAGATTTTCCTGGAGATATATAATCAAGACATCAATACCAAGTTAGAGTTTCCTAACTATAGAAGAACTTTCCATGAAAGGGACAGGACTCTGTCGAATTCAAAAACCACTACTACTTCCACACTTTCCACAAATACGATCAATATAAAAACTACAAGGATCATGACTTACATAAGATTTTTATGGCAAGTCTCCATTGTCAGTCTCCAAGTTGGGAAGATTTCTAAAATTCCCCAGCCAAAAGAACAAATTAAGTAATGATCAAAGTAGCAACATTAATGCTATACACAAACGAGGAATATTCAGTAAAGGTATGCCATGGTTTTCAATGTAAGATTCAAAACACAAGATAAAATGTAATGAAAAAAATTCTAACAAGTGTAAAAGAAAAAGATATGTCTGAAAGGAAATACCTTGTGAAGGCCATTGATTAAGATTAGTTTGAGCCATATCCCCTTCCACAGGACCAACATAGAAGCTTTCCTTTGAGTCACCTATATCCAAATCAATGACTAAGACAATCAAGTTCTAGTTTTTATCACATTGCCTAAACAAGTAGCAGAAATCCGTGTTCAAATAATTGAAAAGGTTCATATAAAATTGTGTAATTAAATGAATAACAATAAAGAAGAAGAAAAGAGTGAAAAAAAAACCTTTGGACCTTGAAAGGGGATCAAGTTTCTCCGCATAAAATGGAGTGTAACCTCTGTGGTGTTTGCGAGTCAGCTTCATCTTCTCGTTCAAGGGGAGGGAGAAAAACTTCTTACTCTCTTCCAAGACTTTGCTAAGAAGCTGTCCTTCCACTCCATGGTTCACTAGGTAAAAGAAGCCATAGTCCACGCATGCCTGAGAGAGAGGTTGACATTAACATGGCATAAAATAAAACAAAAAGTTGTGAGAAAGAAGAGAGTGAAATGAAGACCTGACGGATTGAATTGGCTGTGGATATGCGATCGGGCGAGGAGAGGTCTATAATTGGGAGTTTCGCAGTTGCTGCCATTTCTCACGTCTTCATGACCGAAGCCCCCAGAGTAGATGTGTGGTAAAAAGGAAGTCAGTGGTGATGACCTGTTGTTTTGACTTCTGTTCGGTCAAAGTGAAAGCGTAAGCCCTTTTTAGTAATTTCCTTTAATGATGTAAAACGCGTCGTATCGTAAGTTGAAAGAAAGAACAGAACACTGGGACAAATTTAATTTTTCATACATTACCATTAAAAATATCAGAAAGATAATTTTAACCATATTATTGGGTGTATTTTCTCGTGTTGAATCTTATATTTAAACTATTTTTTATATAAAATATTAAATTAATTTTTATATATTTATATAAATTAATTTGCATGATTTGTTTATTTTCTAATCGTATTCTTCTCAAAATGGTTGGTCATTTTAGAATATTTAATTAATGATATCTTAAAATACAGAATATTTAAGTAATAGATTATTTAATTTATAAATAATAGCTAATCATGATATTTTAATGAATACTTTTCTAATATTACGAAATTCAAGTACCGGACTTAAAAAATCTTGATTAATCGGAGGGTTCTTAAGTATGGAACAGTTTTTGGACGGTGATTAGATTGTTTATCATTAATTTGATGATTTTGAAGAAAATTATTATTTACTTCAGCATTTTTATTAAAAAAAAACATATTACTCATAGGTTTCGGGACATCATCACCCTTTCATTTCTCCGTTCTTTTATCTTTTCAAGAAATTGTATTTTAAAAGTATTTTTTAAATTTTTATTTTTATTTTTTATTTTAAATTATTTTTTAAAATATTTTTAAATTATTTTCATATGCTAGTATCAACAATAATAATAAAAAAATATTATTTTAATATATTCCTAAATTTAAAATACTTTAAAAAACAACCCCTTCCAACTCATGTAGAAGCCGCCGGTAAAAGAAAATTTCAGAGGTATCTTCCTTGACGTTTTTATTAGTCTTTTATTTTGTTTATTTTTCATCTTTTTTCGTAGCCATGTTTCCTTCACTTATCTTCTATCAATAATGTCAACAAACTGACCACAGCTCTCTTGCCTCATATCCAGTCGACGAGAAGCAAAAGCAGTGAATCAAAATATGTGACCAAGTTGTTTGTTGTAAATGAATAATGATCCCAAAACGACCACCATGATTCCTGAACGTGGTTGTTACTGTCGGCGCCGGAGAATTGAGATTTACAAGAAAATCTTCAAGAGGAACAACTCCCAATCATCAAATACCTGAGCCCTGAATGGAATGACGGGATAAAAAAAAACATGCTTGGATATTCATGCGAAGTAAGCATTGTAGGTTTTCCTGTTCATGATCAAGCACTTACACAATAACACAAGTAACAGAAAATGAAACTGTCTAGAAAAGAAAAGACTGGTTCAAGACCTGTATTACTTCACATAAAAAAACGAGGCTAACATCGAAAATCATATTTGGTCACTATAACAGAGAGAGAGAAAAGGATGGCTTAAATTTCATATTCCATGTCCATAAACTATAAATCAGTCATTAGGCTTATATACCTCTCATTCGAAACCAGTAAATCTTAGCAGTGCAGCCCTCTCTAGAAAAAAAAATCATGGCTTCATTTCACTGCTAACTCATGCACTTCCCGCTTGTCACTGATCCTGAGAGAAGCGACCATAGAAGGTCAGGGGCACCTATAGGTTACAGAAAGGAAACAATGTTCATCTTCTAGCAAATCTACTTCTTCTAACTCTGCTTGCGGTTGCTACATAAGAACCAGCTCCAAAAATTCTCTCTGGAATATGCTCCTCTTCATCACTGGTTTCATCAGTTCTCCATCTCAACCCATCATTCACCTCCCTTTCATCAACAATGAACTCTCTATCACTGAAATATCACGGAATCATATGTACAAACAGAATATAAGAGCACTATTTTGCCATTAAGCATACAAAAAAGTTAACGATTAAAATAGGTTTTTTTGCACTGGAATGATTCCATGGGAAAATAAATTTTGTTTTACCTCCAGGCTATGTCCTTTGGATCATCTATAGAACCCTTATTCCAAGATCTGTCATTTTTATCATTCGGAAGACCATTGTTGCTGCCAGACATAGCCACTGGATTAGCAGTAATCCTATGGGAATATGGAGGACTTGTATTTCGTAATTGCTTAGGAAACCCATTTTGTTCCCTTTCTGGAGAGATTACATCGAATAGACTGTGATGCAGGTTGCTGTTCGGAAGCACTTCTAATGAAGTTCTGCTGGTCTCCTTTAATGGCGTGGTATTCTTGTGACTACCTTGCTGAATTCCAGGAGTTGAGGTGCCATCAAATTTGAAATTTTTATTGAAACTAACCTGATACTTTTGAGTTCTTTCTGGAGTTCTAAATAACCTTTGATGAAGAACAGATGAAGAACCATTGTTACCCATTTCCAGGTGAGGATTCTTGATAGATGCACCAAATCTTGGTGGAGTTTTATGAGATGATGGCTTAAAAGTAATGTTATTATTTGTCCACGAAACCCGAGAAGAATCTGCAGGCAGGGAAATTAATAAGCTGCTTGACTTTAGTTCTTGTGCCATGGGACGATCAGCCCTTTCTTGAATTTCAACTTCTTCACCAGAGGTTTTATGGGCCTCAGGTAACAATTTTCCAGTCTTAAGCTCTTCCTGTTGAATTTTTGGAAGCAACTGAATGGATTGAACCTGTTTAAAGAAGGTAAAGTTTGGTCAGTTACTTTAATCCACTTTCTTCCCAAAAGATACTTATTATGAAATGCACAGAAAGTGATGTTCCAACATATATGCTAAGTTGTATCAATTGACAAAATGATTTCGCTCTAAGAAACCTACTGAAGTTAAGCACTGCTAGTTGGACCAGCACTGCAGCGCCCCAAAAACTTACAGGCTGTTTTGGAACTCTTGGAATTGAATTCAATTCACATGGCTAAATCGAATCATGTCTTTGGGGCCTTTTTGAGGGTATTGATTTGAGTTCAATTTGGAATTGATTCATAAAATTTGACCAAAAGCAAATCAGAGGGGGGACCCTGGTCCATAAGATTTCCCCCATGATTGATTTATTTTTTTGCTTGTGAATTGGTTGATCACTATTCTATTTTGGGAGATTAGATTAAAGAAAATCAGACTTTAAATTAATACCACTTGTCTGTTTAAGGCTCCATTTTTGGTAAAGATGCACACATAAATTCTACAAGGTTTTACCACTTACAACAAGTTCTGCTCTGTGGTGACTAGCTGATTTCATTCTGGATAAAACTTCTTCACTGAGAGAATCCTCAGAAATGAACTCCTCCTCCACGCCCTTAAGTTTGGAATGAACATGGTATGCCTCCACATATCTGTAGCGCTGGAACAGAGAAATATACGTCACAGCAAGTTACTGGGTAATCTAGAAGTAAAATGAAATTCAGAACTTGATTGAATAGAAATAACAGCACATAACTGTAATATAATCATTCACAAGATTACAAGTTTCAACATCAAATTATTTGATCTACCATTCCTGGTCGAGTCTTGCGCTAGTGACAGTAAAAAACATTGACCATTAGCGTTCCAGGTTTTCAAAATCCACATCTTAATCGAACATTGGATAAGGCATAGTCTTGTCTAAATCATTGTTTGATAATTGCCAACCTTACCCCTATGTTCAATTCAGTACCAATGGGTAATTAGATAGTAGTGATCAATAGCAAATATTTTGATTTTTGCAAAGTCTTCATTTTAAAAACTAAAAGGTTATAGAGATGAATTTGTCAAATCATTTGAAAAAGTGACTCTGCTTGCTTCAATGTATAATCAAAACTTCACTGTGAGTGCATTTTAACTAAAAAAGAACATAAGAGAAGGAAAATGGTAGCTTTTGAATTGTGCCTAAAATGGAGTTTGGTGAGTCCGTGTCATTATTAGGGCTGCACAGCACAGTTGATTACAATATGATGACTTAGGAAACATGCAGTTAATGTTACATCAACAGTTCAACCACACAAAAATATGATTGATCCCAGAATTGCTACCAACCTAACATTATAATTAAGCATGGATAAAAAAGAAAGCTTAGGTAATATTGAAACCCAACATAGTTAGCCACATAACTACACATATTGAAAATTTTAGTTTGACATTCTTTTCCCTTTTCAAGTGGTAAATGCATCAGAGTCAATTTTTCTTCAAACCCCAACTCAAATAAAGAGTAGTGCTAGAAGTTACCTGGAGATAAAATACAACAAGAAGATTTCCAATTGTTGTTGAAGGGTCATGGAAAGCATAATCTAAGAGGCACTTATGAAGATATTTCTCTTCATCCAAATTCCATGGCAATGATATCATTCGATCAACCAGATTGTTCTTGATACAAAGACAACAAATTTCAGTCACCAATATCTCCACCCAGTTTTCCCAGGTCCTGCATTCTCCTTTAAGATCATCAGAAGCATCTTGAAGTGGTCTAGCCTTGAACTTATTTTCCCTGACTTTGGTGCAGAGCATTCTCTGATGCATAAAGGCTTCAGTCAATAGCCCACACTCCACCCTAACCCGAACAGCAGTAGCAGCATCATTAAGAGAAACCATTTGAGATCCATCATGCCCAGACCATCTTAAGACCATCAGTGCTGTTTCGGGATTCCTCCTTTCTAATAGCACTTGAGCAATCTTAGGATGAGTTGATGGGCCTGAAATCTCAGGAAGAAGGTTGCAAGCTTCCTGTGAAAAGTGCATCAGTGAACAGCTGTCAGCATACAAAGGGTCATGGAAAGCGCAGAGTTCACTGTATTATGAGAGGATTAGAAACATGTCGCAGCAATTCCAAAATGTAGCTACAAATACACTTGTATCCTCAATACAGAATATATGTCACCGCAACACGTTGAATATGAAGAATTTTAAGCACTTTAAGCATAGCATAAAGAATGTAAGAATTTTAAGCACCTTAAACATGGAATAAAGAATGCACTGATGGATCTAGATAGGATATTTTCAAACTTAAGAGTGTATAATTTTCTCACAAAGGAGTTGTTACCTGTTAGTAATAAAATCTCTGGATCTTTTACTAAAGGCGAATACGTATTAAAAAATTCAACCAAAGTAGGATTAGGAATAGAACCGCGTTCAGTTACATTTATCTTGACAAGCAGTACTATTAACTATACATAGTGAGAGATATATGCATTTTCAAACTTAAATTAAAATATTTCACTTTTATGTTATATTTCTGTATCATAAAACCACCAGACTCCATAGTTCATATACAAATAACAGTAACTGCTAGCAAACAAAGTAGCTTGACAAAAATTTGTACTTTTGTATGCATTGCCTTGATCAAAGGTAAAATTGGTGACAAGATAAATAGAATATTCAGCATCAGAATAAGTAGAAATTCTGTTACCTGCAGAGTTTCTTCTGTGTGATCATCCAGAAGATAGAAAGTAAGTGATTCCAATAATGAATGCCTGGCTATACCAAATGTAGCTGAAAAGTCATCTACAATATGTCGCCAACTTTCATCTGGCATTGCCCAGTGCCGATCAAAAAGATAATAAAGAAACTAATTCTATGTTAAGAAAACAAAGGATAACATAATGTTCAGCAAAATGAGAATATATAATCATCAGAAACATAGTTAAGAAAAATAAAATAGATAAAGGATACAATTGCTTGCTTTGCAAGAACCAAATCAGAACTTCCATGTAAAAAAAGTAAATCAGCAGCAGCTCGAAGATTTTCAAATGGATAGCATGCTGTCAAACCCTCTAGCTTAGACCTGAAAAACACCCCTCTATCCTTCAGCAATAATGCAAGTTCTGACTCTTCTCCCTTTTCTTGCATACAGCCCTGCTCAATTTCAAGATTGGCCAGAGCATCTTCAATGAACAGGGAACCAGTCTGCATGCTGGAATTAGGAGATTGATTTGGTACATCAGGCCATGAACGCTTAATTGCAGCTGATTTCCTTTCAAGGACAGCAGTACACCATGATGATAAATTGCTGTAACGGGACCCTACATTCTCCAGAAAGTGATGTCTTACACACCATGCTATAATCTCCATATGCTGAAAATCAAGAACTAACAGTAAGAAAGAATTTTGAATTGCATGCAGCTACAGAAGACATGGCATTGCAAAATGTGGTTTCTACAACACCACGGAAGTTGAACAAGCTATTCCAAGTTCAATAGAACATGTAGTCCATATCATTATTACAACAACAGTGACAGTGATAAAAGTGCATGCATTAAAATTTGAATATGCAGGATATTATTGAATTCCATGCTAGTGTCTTGTTCAGAGGGCTTTTCAAAAATAAGCTAAAAAATCATGTCCTTGATAGGATCTAAATGTACTAGAAGAGAATACACAAAATCTTTGCAAGGGGAAATGAAAAGGGATGGAAAGCAAGAACTACAGGGGAGAAAAAAGAAAGTTTAGAGCCTAAAAACAATTGAATGTAGCATTCTGTTAACAACTCAATCCTGTAAGCAACCAAACCTGCTTTGCCTTTAATATGTTCTCTTGAAGGAGCTGCAAATCATGAAGCTGTGCTGAAAGACTATCCTTAAATGTCGATTCCAAAACTTCAAGGACATTGGATATTCCAACCAGATGCACAGAAAGTTTAAGAAGTAAACTCAACCTAGTTTTCATTTCTTCTGTTTCAAGGTTATCTAACAAATTGTTAAGAATATTACACACAGGTGATCAATGTAATCACACACATGCAGTTACACAAAGTAATAACAGCCTAAGACTATCAAATTTGAAAAAACAATTAAGGATACATATCCCTTGAAGTTCTGCTATGATGTTTTTAAACGTCCGCTTGCACCAATCCTTGACAACCACTTCATCCAACAAGAAAGCAATGACAGGATCACTGGACACAGCACTTTCATCCATACAAACATCTGTAACATCTGTTAAACTTATGTTAAGGTTGTTCATAAGTTTCAGACTTCATCTTTTTTTTCAATTTCCTTCAGAGAAGAGAGTACAATTCTATAAAGCGTGACTGCCCAGACAATCACACAATAACAGAAATACTAGGCTGTCCATGTTTCAGATGTCACTTTTACAGTATTATTAGTTCATCCAAATGCTTCGATGTAGAAAAAAAGGAACAAAAGTGAAGAAATAATATTTTAGGGAACTGCCTTTGCAAGAATGTTAAGGGTAGATTTCATTTAGAAATATTAGAAATGAATCCAATGCACCAATTTTCAATGGGATTAAACATGTATGCAGCACAGGGATACAGTGACAAATCAAAGAAACCAAGTTATTTTCCAAGGCAACATCAAATAAAGAATAGAGCCGCTGGACATCAGTAGTTAATTCATTGTCTGTATCTTCTTTGTCTTGAAATCCTTCATTGCATCTTTTGGAAATAAGGCCAGACTCTATGCACTCATAGTAAAGGCGAGGGCGGAGCCTAATCCCAGTCTTTGGGATAGGGATTCTACAAATGGGGCAAATATCACACCGCTGACTACACTCAGAGCATAAGGAAGCATGGCTGCACGAGTTCAGCACATACTGAACATAGCGCCCACAGCTTCTCAAATCTCTAGTTGCTCGACAATGCTCAACTTTTGCTTCACTGCATAATTCAATTAAATCAATAGATGCCAAATGTTCCAATGCTTCCTGTAATAAGAATCAGCAACAAGATATAATTCCTCATAAAACAAGTAAACATTGAACATACAGCACGAGATGTGCTGTATCCCTATACTGAAGTGCAAACAATAAAACCATGAATACTTAAATCCTCAAGTATGGATAGGTGACAATTGCATGAGAACAGAACTTTAACTACAAGCGTTCGTTACCCCATGAGTTAGGTATAAAACTAGTCAGATGATTCGTCGTGAATAAAAAATTGGGTCCCCACAAAACCTCCTTTGTAAAAGAGTAATGGGTTTTGACCTTACCAGCTTTGTAAACACAAACATCCACCATATCACCTCTCTGTCGAATCCATTCTCAAGAAGCATGCTCATTAAGTAAAACAAAACAGAGGTGCAATGTAAGAAGTAGCAGCCCATTAAAAAAATTTGACTCCCTAACTACGTTATACTACTGACTTCGCTTATTACTCATTGTATGCATTATCAATACATCTAAATACACAGATTAACCCCGATTGGATGATCCCGTATATGCTTGAGATTACCGCGGGAGGTCTTTCCAATGAACTAATAACTATAAACAGATAGATTCATAATAGCACGCAGCTGCTGCTGCTTAAATAAAAAGGCTAAATTAACTTCAAACAACAATACCATCAAAATAAACCAAACTTAAAACTAACGTTAATTCTGCCACTCACGGAGAATGAGACAATAAGGGTCCTAAAACCCTAAAGTATAGTATTAGTATGATAGCTAGCGACAGCATTTACAAAATGATTGAGAGAAAGAATTGTACGTACTTGAACTGCTCGGCTGCTGTAGTTAGGTTGAAAAGGCGAAGCCATGAATATTGCCGTGCCGCCGCAGTCGATGGAGCTAGAAGGTGAAACACAACCGTTCATTTGGTTTCGCTCCGTATTTTCAGCCGGATTCGTCATCGAAGGAGCAAAATTAAAGGAGCCTTAACCTTAAGAGAAGAAAACAGTGACATTCCTCCTGCGCTACTTGGTAAGTGGCATGGTAAGGTAAATAATTAAAACTTTTTTGCCAATAATTTTGCTGGTGTTCTATTCGGAAGGGAGGTGCGTTTTCGTTTCCAAAACTGAGGGGCCCAGTCCGGGTCAAGTCCAGTGGAAGAAATGGGCCTTGTGGCCCAGTAAAAATTGACGGTAATGTTATTTTACTTCGTGTTATGGGCCGATAGTCTTAAAGTCTGATGGGCAAGCGAGTATATTATGAGGCCTGTCAGATTATTTGGGCCTATCCTCCTCCTAAAAGAATATTCAATTCATGGAAGGATCTCAATATGGCTAACCCAACCTGTGCTCTCGGGAAAAAAAAGCCCACATTACCAAGTAGCTGGTGGGGATCACAGCTAAATTTCTAGATAATAAATAAATATCAAGAAATTTAATTCATAAATATTCACTATCATTCCAGATCACTGGATAAAAACAAATCAAGGCTAAATTTCAATATTATGGAACTAATTTATTTATTTTGATGAATTACAGAAACTAAATTATAATTAACTCAAATAACTCTTGTTTGAGGAGAGCCCATTGAAGTTTTTGGGCAAGAAATGCAAGTATATGTGTCGTAGAGTTCTGGGCCCAGTTCAATCTTAATGACATATAGCAGCCCATTCATTTGTAGCTTCTAACACTTCAATCCCATAGTATTTGTGCATCTTGTGTTCACCATGCATCTCCTGGTGCGCTCTAGGATTTGTGAAAATGTTCCCAGTATTTATCTTCAGCGGAATAATTATATTGATAATACTGTCTGCAAAATATTAAATACTGTTGGTAAATATTGACAGAAACAATAACATTTTATCAGCAATATTATCAGTCAATCCATCTGAATTTACCATTTTTCTGGTAGTGTAAGAGAACGGCCACGTGGATTTACTTCCTTGTGGTGGCATGAGCTTGGATGAGCAAGAACTGGTTCTCTTTGGAAAGGTCTCATGGAACTGAAAATGGCTGCGTGTGTGGAATCGCATAACGAATGAAACAGAGCACGAAACCAAGAGTTGTAAGACGTTAAAAAATGACCATAAACCATCTGTTAAGACTGAGCGATAGGATAAACCAGATCCCAAGCTTGCAAATGAATGGAATCGCTAAATGTTACGAGCTGTTACCATTATCTTAAAAGATAAACGTTATTTGTAGCAAAGGAATACTTGAACAAGCTCAGATATCCTAAGAATATCGTCAATGAAGTTCTATGTTTTTCAGATTGATTGCACAGTCTGATGACTCGAGATACTACAGCAATCTATGCCGAACAGGAAAACACCAGAAGAAAATACAGAAAACTTTGCCACTGACACAAATGCCTCGACCAATGTTCTGGCAAGGGAAGGATCATAGATAGGGCCTCGTTATATAAGTGTTGGTTGGATATCTTATTAATCATTGGGTTAAATCTCGAATCCAGAACAAAGATGTTAAGGAACCATCTCACCTAAAAGCTCAAGCTTGTAAGTGATGTCCCAGAATATGATTTATATTATTCTCTAACACACCCCCTCAAGTGAAAGCCCTTTGGGCTTGAAACTTGCACAGGCCCACATTACCTTGTGCTTGATTTTTATCAAATAGAATGGGGGTGGTGAGGTTTGAACTCGTGACCGCTGGGTCAACAAGGCTCTGATACCATGTTAAGGAACCAACTCACCTAAAAGCTTAAGTTGTTTGGAGTTCAAATCTCACCACCCCCATTCTATTTGATAAAAATCAAGCACAAGGTAATGTGGGCCTGTGCAAGTTTTAAGCCCAAAGGGCTTTCACTTAAGGGGGTGTGTTAGAGAATAATATAAATCATATTCCGGGGTCTCACTTACAAGCTTGAATTTTTAGGTGAGATGGTTCCTTAACAAAAGACATGCAGCAGGTAGCATACCATATTGCTCGGATCATTTTCCATCGAGACTGATTGATGAGAAGATGCGATTATATATATATATAACACTTGGATTAATACTGACAGCTTATTGATTTTTAATAATACAAAGGCAGGAAGAAGATCATAATAAAAAATGTACAAGTAGACCACGTTAGTGATTAAAGGAAGTGCATGATTCCAAGGCCATAGGGAACAATACTCGCTAGCTAGGAAGGCAGGCAGTCAGCAAAGTAGAGGGTATTGTTTAATCGCCACGGTGACCCCCATGTTTGCAGCCAACCAATATCTTGAAAGACCCAGATCATCATTCAATTAAGAAACGTGTTAGTGATGTTTTTTCAAATATTTTTTATTTAAAAATATAGTTATATATTTTTTTAAAAAAATTGACATCATTATATGTAAAATGACCTAAAATCTCTAAAAAAAATATTTTTAAAATACAATATCTAATCCTTTCTAAAAATGTAAACAATTTTTAAAAAATTAAAATGATGATAATAATAATGAGATAACGAGAGTCTTTCTATGGATTCAAAGGTACCTTCAAGTGGGCTCCAGCTGTCCTCGGAGAAAAAAAAGGAGGAGGAGATCTTATCCTGAACAAGATGACTACAACTTTCATCATTTGAAGCACTGACATGATGAGGTGAGTGTAAGCTAGTAATGAACTCATAAATTAATCACTTATTTATCATTTTAAATGATTGTGCTATTATTATATCATTCTCCCTTCCCCCATTTGCACCGAACAGCTTCGCCGACCAAACATCCCTCCTGGAAGAAGAAAAAATATGCTCCTTCCGTTTTAGAATCCAATAATGCCCCTGCCACCCGCCCGTGCAATCATAATCTCCATTTAATACCGTGGGTATGAGTGTCATTCACTGATGATTAGAGACATGGCAGTGCTTTTTTGTTTTTGAAAATAAATATATTATTTACTTTAATTTTTAAAATCGATTAGTATGTTATTGTTGAGAGTAAATTTTAGAAAATAGATAAATATTACATTCATATATTTGAAAATAAAAAAAAATGCTAAAAAAACAAAATATCATACTGTCATAATTTCACGTATCAAACCAGAGCGTGCATAACAGCACGTGCACCACAACTAACGGTTGCCTGCCAAAACATTGATTAACTGAAAATACCAATCTAAGCAGGATTCTACTTAACCGTTAATCACATGATAACCAGCTCAGCCGGTCACATGGGGGTGGCAACAACCACCCATTACTGGCCAGCACAAAGCTGGCCTTTTTAACCTTTCAGGCTTGAACTTTCTCTTCTTGGCACGTGCACGTGTGGGAAATCCCGAGATCAGCGGTTTGGATTAACTTGAGAATCATCGGACGGCTGCGAGAAGTTCGTACGTATGCACACCGCTGGTGCCAGCGAACAGGGAAATGATTTGCCGGGGGGTTGACCGTTGAACAGATCCAGCAAAGATAGGCGACTTTGACCGGGAGTGCACGTGCGGGTTTTGAGGGCACAAGTGTGCTTTGCTGTCTTAGGGGTGCATAGGGAATGGCGAGCCACATAGGATCCACATGAGAGGTAATAATGGAGGCGCACGTTGGATTTAAGTACCCGAGGTTGCCTCAATGCGGTATAAATTTTTAATAAATAAATGAATGAATAATGGCGTGGTTTCTTTGTTCATTCCGCGCACCGTTCCATTCTTTGATATATTATTCCGTTTAACTGCCACCTTTCATGCACTTTATTTCTCTTTTTTGAGTTTATAGATATAATTTTTGTGAAATAACTACCTAAAAATTTGATATTATAGATAAAATTCTATAATATAATTTATATTATTATCTAAAAATAAAATATTTCATTTAAAAATTTGAGCTTGTAGATAAGATTTCATAATATAATTTATATTATTTATTTTATTTTCTAACACATCTCAATTAAAAATCTTTTAGGCTTAATACTTACACAGATTTACATTACCTTGTATTTAATTTTTATCAAATAGGATGGGGATGGTGAGATTTAAACTCGTAACCGCTGGGTTAACAAGACTATGATATCATGTCAAATAATCATCTTATCTAAAAACGTGAGCTTATAAATAAAATCACATAATATAATTAATAGTATTCTATTGATAATAAAATTGCTTGGGATAATTTGCAAAGAATGCCAATCGATCTTGAAATTAAAATAACAACAACCTCTTCACATCGTTTCCGAGAAATATTTAGAATGCCAAGTATTGAGTTTTTGTGTGTATTATAGATTTAAATTTTTACTTTTCTTAGTGAAATATAATCAAATTTACTTTTCTTAGAGAGATATTTAACATTAAAAGCATCATGTATAGAACCAATAAGACCTTAACTCACCTTTTATCACTTTACAACTACCATTTATTTTATCATGGGAACAAGTGGGAAATAATAGTTTTCTGTACTACCAAGAGTTTTATATGACTTGGTTTCTCGTTTGAATTTAAATCTTGAGATCTTCAATCAACTAAGTATGGTTACCATTGTTATACTATTTTAATTTTTAAAAAATTTCAAGTTAAATCTGCTATATAAATTACATACAAGCTCTCTCAATGAACTTCTAGTTGGTGAATCCATGATATTTTTGTTGACCTAAAATAGTAAATGAGAATAATTTTATTAAAAAATAAATATTTAACAATATTATATCCATCATGCACATATATAGACTTTTCATCACACATTTTAATTACCGAGGACATATATGTACTTGTATGGCAATCTAATTCTATAAAAAAAAGTGCAAGGAAAGAACAAAAAAAGCCACCGAAGCAGCAAGACCACATAATGCGGATGGTGGGCAGAAGAGAGGATCAGAAAAAGGCTAAGATTCTGTGTGATCAAGACAAGACCAGGCCTAACCGTGAAGTCGTTTAACCACATGTTGATGTACCGAAATGGGATCCAGTAACTAGGGACCGGAAACTCTAGCCATGTAACATCGAGCACAAATGATTGCGTGGCGCCAGACGACAGCACAGTCGTTGAGTGACAGGGACGCCTGGAGGGTCCGGTTTCACGTGAGAATCACATGGATACGAGTCTCGTACGGGCAAGACCAGGCCTAACCGTGAAGTCGTTTAACCACATGTTGATGTACCGAAATGGGATCCAGTAACTAGGGACCGGAAACTCTAGCCATGTAACATCGAGCACAAATGATTGCGTGGCGCCAGACGACAGCACAGTCGTTGAGTGACAGGGACGCCTGGAGGGTCCGGTTTCACGTGAGAATCACATGGATACGAGTCTCGTACGGGCAAGGAGGACATGAACGAGAGTGATGGGATTGTCTTGTAATCGACTGAGACTCAATCATTTACAACTTTGCCATTTGGGGGGCTGGAGAAATTTTACAATTTGGAATCGAATCATCCGAGTCAAGATTTGAGAGTTTTGTTGTTTTCTCTGCTTCCAAATCACTTATTGCTTTTTTAAAATCTACTGTGACGAATATCTTCTCGTTAATTTCACATCAAATCCCGAGTCAATTTCTTAAATTATTGATGAAATAGAATGAATTTATTCTTTTTATATATATATATATATATATATATATATATATATATATATATATATATATATATTTTGTTGATATTATTTTATAAGTTATGTAGATACGATACGGAAAACTTACTTATGATATTCCAATTCTTTTTTTCTGGATCAATTTCTTCAAACCCACTTCGATTACTAAAACTAAAATGATGTTTCACAGTACGAATGTCTTTAAAAATCTTAGCAAGTTTAATATAGAATATTGAGATATAAAACCCAATAACCAACAAGTTAATTAGTAGTAAATATGTGGCCATAATTAGTACAGTAAAACTAGATAATTTTTCATATTATGTCAACAATCAAATAACCAATAAAAATATTTTTTGACTAAAAAAATAAAAATAATATTGTTAAAAATAAAATAATAACAGAGAAAAAGTTTGTTGAAAATCAAGTTTCCGGATATGGTTTGTTGAAAATTTATTTTAAATAAATTATGTGTGAATGAGAAATTAATATCAAGTAATTATTTGTTTTTCTAGTAAAAAATCACTATAAAAAATAATGGAGAAAGAGTTTCTAACTTTTTTTTCTCTATCTTCAACATACTTTTTCTCACCTCTTTTTTAGTTTTTTTCTTTTCCTTTTTATGCTTTTTTTTCCTTTGGAATCCATAGCTTAGATTCATCTCCGGGGATATTTGAGTTACATATTTTTTTTATTTAAAAGTATATTTAAATTAAAATGGTGTTATCGGAATCTTGTTAGATATATATGAGTTATATCATGATCGCATAAGTGAAAAGTGAAAAGCGATAATTTTTTGAGAATAATTGATTCATTATTAACAATAAAAGACTTACTATTTTATAATGTTTCAACAAGTAAGTACTTTTCTTGTTATAATTTAAGCGCAATTAATTTTATTATTAGCATGCATGCTATGATGCTTTATTTTATATCAATTACAGGTGTGAATATATGTTTGTTATACATCCCGATATTTTTTTTTTTGTTAAAAACATGTTTGTTATTAGTCATTTTTTACATGCTTTTAATTATAACAATTTATAAATTCTAGATTTATATTATATGTATATTATTTAACCTGTTTTTATGATGATAAATTAAATATTTTTATTGCTTAGGACCTATTTGGCATTACGTTTAAAAAAAATGAATTTTTCAATTTATTTTGAATTAAAACAATGATATTTTTAAATTGTTTTAAATATTTTTTAAAAATAAAAAATATTATTTTAATATATTTCTAAATAAAAAATCAGCGAGCTACTAGTCGAATACATTCACAAACTTTGATTTACATGGTTACGGAGAGATGGACTTGACAACTGATAAAACTATTAATAATATAAAACAAGTGAGTCTTTGAAAATTAGAATGCGGTATACATAAGTTTATTTTATAATTATATTTTATTTTTCACCCATAAAATAAAAAAATATTTATATTTTATTAGCGTTTTGGGATATCCATATAAATATCTATTATTATAACATTATTTATTATTTAACATAAAATAAAATAATACTATACACTCACACAACATTATTTATTATCCACTAAGTAAAGTAATTAGAAGAAAACCAACCATTTAGTTCAGGTCAATATCCAATATTGTGAATTATTTTAATGAAAAAACATATCGAGCTGCATTCAAATTGCATCGAATTCTAAAGATCGGCGGACAAACTTCATGGAAATATATTAGGGTTTGTTCTACTTAAAATTATTTTTCAAAATTTTTTTGATTAAAAACATATTATATTTTTTTAAAAAATATTTTGATATCAATATATTAAAATTATTTAAAAATATAAAAAAAATAATTAAAAAAATAAAAATAATTATTATTTTTAAAATACAGTGACAAACATAATTAATGCTTGTATCAGGAGTGGTTGAGGTTCTTTTTAAAAGTGATTTTCATTATAATATACATCAAAATAATATTTTCAAAAAAATATTTTTGATATTAGTGTATAAAAATAATCTAAAAAAATAAAATATAAATAATTAAAAAATATTTTTTTTTTAAAATATATTTTTAAAACGCATGCTGTGAACTTAAAGACTGTTTGACCGTTTTTCTTTTTCCAATTTTCTTGAAACCTGGGAGTTGTACCTTTTCAGTGAGTGGCGTCAGATTTATGTAAACAAAAGTACTTTACAACGATGGCAAAACAGTGCAGATATACTGGCCTCCGTTTCGATCTACACCGTGAGCTCAGATTTCAAATTGTTTTTTTTAAAGAAATATAAGTGGCTTGAAAATATATTCATTTTTATTTTAAATAGATAAAAACAAATAAACAACAGCAATAAATGAATTAGAATTTAAAAAATATATCACAATAACCTAAGAAAATATATTTTTTAAAACAATAAATAAATCAAATTATATAACTAAATTTCCAACTAATTAAATATAAAATTATGAAAATGAGTAAAAATATGATTAAAAAAATTACCATGAGTCAACAAAAGATAACCTAATGAATATATGATCCCTCACTAACATGCAGATAGTATTTTTTTTTTATATACATTTTGATCAAGATTATGGAAGCATTAAAGTTTGCCTTCATGATTTTTATATTTTTTTTAAATAACAAATATTCCCCCCCCCCAAAAAAAAAAACGATGTAGTTTTAAAAAATAATATAAATTATATTATGAGGTTTCACCTATCAATTTAAATTTTTAGTTGAGATGATTATTTAATATAATATCAAAGCCTTGTTGACTCGGCGATCATGAATTCAAATCTCACCACCACCATTCTATTTGATGAAAAATCAAGTACAGGATAATGTAAGTTTGTGAAAGTTTCAAGCCTAAAGAACTTTCACTTAAGAGTATGTGTTAGAGAATAAGATAAATCATATTTTGGGATCTCACCTGTCAGCTTAAACTTTTAGATGAGATAATTTTTTAATATAGTATCAGAAACTTGTTGATACAGCGATTACGGGTTCAAATCATACCATCCTCATTTTATATGATAAAAAAAATCAAGTATATATTAATGCAGGTCTGAACAAATTTCAAGGCTAAAAGATTCACTCGAGGGAGTTTTAGATAATAATATAAATCATAATTTGATGTCTCATCTATTAGCTTAAATTTTTAAATGAAACGGTTCCTTAATATCTAGGTTTTTTTAATATTTATTCTAAATTATTTTTCAATCATATTAATATAATTGAAAATATATTAATAAGAAGAGGAGTGATTATTTTATATATTTGTTATTTTCAATTTAGTTGATATTATTAAATATTTTTGAATAGGAGACTGTGGTACGGGGAGGCATTGGGACGGGCAAAGAACGCCACTAGGAGGAAGGACGGTGTAATACACATACCGTGAAAAGAGATGGACGTGAACTAAGTTAATTTAAGGAAGAGTTCAAATGATTGTGAAGAAGCCAGTGTCGGTGCGTGAAGGGACAACATGACAATGCTATGTGGATGAAGTACGTGTGGGCCAGCAGGTAAACAGCTGAGAGAGACAGCGGGGACCATGAGGGGTGTGAAGGCACGTGTCTCCAGGCAAGACATGGTGGTCCACGTGAGTTCGGGAGGGAGGCAAGGAGAGGAGGTGTTTTCTTCCACGCTTTCCCTTATTTCCCGCACCCTCACACCCCACGTGAACTCCACTGTCTCTTGTCCCCTCCTTTCTCTTTCCCCATCCGGACTGAAAAGTAAAACCACCAGTCGTTTGCTTCCATTGCCTGGACTCTATCAACATGGCTCAGCTCGACCCCTCAGCTGCGAGCCTTAGTTTTTGCTATTTTTTTAATATAAAGCCCGCCTTTTTATGTCTATTTGGTATTAGATTCAGGTTGTTTTAAAATGATTTTTATTTAATATATTAAATTATTTTTTATTTTTTAAAAATTATTTTCAAAATCAGTATATAAAAAATGATTTAAAATTACTATAAAAATAATTTAAACTAAAAAATAAAAATAAAAAAATTATTTTTTTTATAGTGGAAACATAAAAACAAAAACATATATTTTGACAACTATACAGTGATTTGTATATTCAAAACATTCTAAAATAAGTTTTTATGTATAAGGATTGATATTTATTTAATTATAAATATATTTTGACTACTATACAGTGATTTGTATATTCAATTATGAAATAAAAATGGTATTTATACATACAATATTTGATAAATAATATATATATATATATATATATATATATATATATATATATATATTTATTTTTTTTGCTTTGAGTAGTTGTAAATTTACTTAAGAAAACAAATTACAAAAAGTTATTTTGATTTTTTGGTTGAAATGTAAAGTATTTAGCTTTGATTCAAAATAATATATTTCATTTAAAGAATTTAAGGTTTTGATTAAAAAATAGATCTTATCAAGCACTGTTTTTTAGACTGTAAATAAGTAAAATAGTTAAAGCACTTAAGAAGTATATAAATAAGATACAAATATTATTTTTAGTCCTTAAACAATCAAATTACTAAAAAAATCAAATCAAATTAAAATCAAATCACATTGAGAATATTTTTATATATTTGTTGCTCTATTTTGGATGTTTCAACAAACTAGACAAATGTATCCTCTTATTCTGATTGAATAAATGAATAAAATGGACAAAAGAATTATGATAATAAATATTCATTTACTTGTCAAATCAACATCATCATCAAATGGATATTAAAAAAAAAAAGTGGCATAATTGACCATTTTTTTTGGAAAAATAGCACAAATAAATATAATAAATAGCACATACCATAAACGTATTTGAAAAATATAATAATTTTATCAAAGATGGGATTGATAATAGAAAATTTAACAAAAACATGATTGAGATCAATAATTTGATTTTAATAAAATAAATTGCAAATTAACTCTAATTCTAACAGCTTAGCCCCACACTGTCATTTTAAATTTAAAAAACAAGCCCCATATACTAGCATTGACAAATAATAACACTATAATAAATATAATATTTTTTTATCTTTTTATTTATTTAGAATTTACTAGTAATCCAATATTAAAACAAAAAATTTAATAAAACATCTATTTCAAATTAGAAGAAAATGAAAAATCAAAATGAACACCGTTTTTTTAAGGTTAACGATTGATTTTAGTGTTCTAGATTTGTTTTTGAAATCTAGTATTATAATTTCAAAAATAATATTGTGATTTGATTTTTTTTTCATAATTTTTGTTCTAAATTATCTTTTTTTATTATCTTTTTCAATTTTAATAGCAACTTTGTTAAAATTGCTATATCAAAAGAATTTTTTTTCTTCAAAATTCTTGTTCAAGGGTTGTAGAGATGAGAATTACCCCATCAAATGTAAAGTTTTTTTTTTTATGTGATTATTATCTTCTTTAAATTATAGCTATAGCGAATCTGTAGATTCTGCGACGTGGCAACAATCATTTTGTCACGAAGCATGATTTTGAAGCCGACAAACGCTTTCAGCTCTTAGCCATCTCGATATATTAGACAACTATTAGATCTAGTGGTGGACGTGCATGTTCTCTTCTCAACTACGTCAACAACACGCGCTTGCAAATCATGGTTCATCAGATGCACAGTGCTAACCACGCGTGACAATTCGATGGAGGAGATCTTCCCCGCAGATGGAAAGCGCTCACGATATTATATTATTAGAAAAGTTTACGAAAGCGACGCTTTTGTCCGGCAACACCCCCTCGTGCTAAAAGCACGAGGAAAGATTTTTTATTAGAAAAAGATAAGGGGTGGAAAATGCGGGACCCACGTTTGATCATCAAAACAAAAGTTGATCTGTCAGCTTCCAATCATCACCATCCACACCTTGATTTGATGGTTGTCTTGCGTGCTTCACTCCCTTGGCCCTCATTATGTAATGAGCTCAGGATATGATGACCCTGCTCGTAAAGTTCGATCGATATACTGACCATTTGATCACAGCCGTCGGTTGATTGGAAGGTCTGAATTAATGATAACCCTCACTCTGTGTTAATACTGGCCAATCGGATTTTTTCTTGTCAGGTAATGGCAGTTGCCGTGGCTTCACTTCTAACTAGATCGGGAACAGTGGTAGCCGGTCAACAGGTTACCGCTATTTCTCTAATTTTGTCCCCTTTGACACATTATTATTATTATTATTATTATTATTATTTTTATCTCTATGTTTTTTCTTTTACCATGAATGTGCCCCATTCTCGCAGATACTGCATGCATGCAGAATAGTTAATTAATAAATCTTATTGTTCTATAAACTTTTAGAGATAAATTATTAATTTGCTAGTGTAATATAATTTTATATAACACGAGTTATATTATTATACTGAAATATACGAGAAAGATAATTCAGGGGTATTATTATAATCAAAATTGTATCTCCCTACCCCTATGCGGTATTGGCTAGCATGCTGGACAATGATAGACAAAACAAATGTTAAGTGCACTTTCAAATTTTTATTTTATTAATCAAGATTTTTTTAAAAAAGATAAACAAGTTTATCCAACATTTCTACACATAGGTTGATCTAGTTGATTCGGATCAATATCTAATTGATTCTTATCAATATAATTATTATTATTATATAGAAAATCAAGAATGGAATCAAGCTTAGATCACAAATCAAGTTGACTACGGACTTAAATCGGTATAGTAATAAAAAAATATTATCATAAAGGTTTTGAAAAATAATACAAGGTTCGATCCATGTCTGAGCTCTGGTCACGAGTTGAGTTGACCATTAATCCGAGCTGATTTTAGGATGAAGATAGTTATTATCATAGATTTTAAACTTTTCTCAGGGTTAGGCTTGATCAATTAAGCCTGAAGTTATAGGTCGTCCATTAACCAAGGTGTCCAAACATTGAATTGAGTCAACATAATAATAAAAATAATTATTATCATAATTTTAAAACTCAACTCAATAATCAAATTGAAGCTAGGTATGGGTCACATGTAGGGTTTATCATTGACTTGACTTGATATATGGATAAAAATGATTATAATCATAGTTTTGAAACCATACTCTAGAGTTTAATTGAGATTATGCTAGGGTCACGAGTCGGCTGATAATTAATTAAGGTCAATGTAAGGATAAAAATCATCATTATTGTTTAAAAAATTAACTATGGGTCAAACTCAAGTCATAGGTTGGGTGGCCATTAACCATTGTTAACCTTGAGATAAAAATAATTATCATTGTAGTTTTAAAAGCAGTACTCTGGGGGTGACTTGTGGCTAGACTTGATCAATCAGGATCGGGTTACGGGCCAAGTTAACTATTGACATGGGTCAATATAAAGATAAAAATAATTATTATCATGGTTTGAAAATCTAATCAAGGACTCTGACCTAGGCAAGGCTCGAGTTATGGATTGAGATAGTCAACCCAAGTTGATCCTAAACAATGTATGAATAAAAATAATTATTATCTTAATTTTTAAACCCAACTCAAGAGTCGATTTGGGATAAAGTCAAAGTCACATGTTGGGAGGATCGACTTGAGTTGAGCTGGAGTTAACAAAATTCAAAGCAATCTTGTTTTGAGCAATATATATAAGTTAATAGTTTTTTTACCCATATTTTTATCTCAATTTGATCGAATTGCTAGGTTAGGTCAAATCAATATTTCTCTCTCTCTGTTTTTTTTTATTAAGTTTGAAATAATACAAACTTATTCATGCTAACTTCTGTCCAATTACTACCAACACACAAAATAAAAAGATTGTTTCATCTAGTAAAAAATACACCAAAGATAAAAATAAAATAATCATTTGATGATGTTTAATAGATGATATATCTTTGGCAAGCAGTAGAGAAAGAAAAGATAGAGGAGAAGAAAGGAAACTATTAAAGCTGAACTAATACATTATTGTGTACACATATCATACCATAAGAAAGATCACGACAAAATACTTTAATCACTAGTCACTCTTGTTTGTTTAAATAATATTTATATTTATCAACAAACCAAAATATCAAAGTGAACTTATTATTTACTAAAAAATCAAATTGAATATGCAAAAAAAAAAATATCATCGGGTGCAAGTTTGAAAAAAAATGTTTTTAAAAATAACATAGTCTTTAAAATTCAGTTTATCAATTTTATAATTTTTTTTAAGGGAAATGTAATTTTTATATTTATGCTCTAAAAATTCAAAAGATTAAACCAATTTCAAAGTGACCAATGAATCCCGTGCAAAAAACCATATTCACCTAAAAATACAAATTTATTTATTTTTGTTAATTGGAAGGGCAAAATAATTGTTATAATATTGAGTTGAATAATGATCTGCACAAATCGGAATGACATGTGTGCTTCACTTACGATGAGGTGGCAAGCATGTGAATTGCTGCATGATATTTTAATGTAATTGAAAATTATAAGGTTGACAAGTGCAGATTCTAATTTTACAATAATTGAAGGGCCATGGACATTAAAAATGGAAAATTGCCCTGAATTGAATCCAACCTTACTCAATTATTATTATTATTATTAGATATATTGTTATAATGCATGCACTAAGATTGTTAGAATTAAATGGATGTAGATGGTCATTCGATATGTCATCAAATGAAGGAAACATCAAACCATGTAGTAGTTAGGTAATCTAGTAGTAAGTGTTTAGCCACTAAGATGTTTGCTTTCCTTGTATTTTTTAATTCGAGCCATATAGTTACTAATATGATAATCATTTGAGACATATATAGTAATCATAAGACCTATAAGATTAGTTAAGATACTACAAGCTAACCTGAATATCTATGCTAATTAAAAAAGTAAAGTAAACACCAATATGGTAAGGTTTTATCGATCCTTTAAGAATTTAAAAAAATAGACGTATGAAAAAAAAATAATCTCAAATTCAAAGACTATGTGTATGCGCTTGCTTGCTTATATATATGCTTGCATCTTTCTTTATTCTATTAAATTCATTTCTTCTTTACGGTGCTAATGGTTTTTATTATATTTAAATCCATTTATGAGATAATGAAAGATTTGGGGGAGATCTATGACTGTCGAGTTCTCTAAGGTTAAAAATAAGAAGTGCAATAATTGACTTTTCTACTATTGTAAATACAATGTATAGTCTTGGAAAAGTGTAATTAAAGGTTTTTATATTTATATAAAAAATAAATAGAAAATATTTTATGATTATATATCTTAGTTTAACGGCCAAACAATTTTTTCCCTTTAAGTATTATAAAAATATAGTGATTGGATTGACATCATATGAGTTAAGTTTCTACTAAAGAAAAAGACTTAAGTATGTAATAATGGTAATTATAACTATTTAGTAGGTGACCAAGTGATAATAGCTCATGACTAAGGGGTTTATTTTTTCTATAATTTCAGGTTCGAGTTATGTGGTTGCTAATATGATGAACACTAAAAGTTTATATGGTTATTAACTTCATAGTCCGTGAGATTAGTCAAGGTACACGCAGCTAGTATAAACATCCATGTTAATAACAAATAATAATGGTAATCAATAACCGATACCCTAAATCTCCCAATCAATTATATGCTCCATATTGGTTTACATGCGCACCCTCTTATTGTGATCTGTGTGTAGATATATAAGAAATTCACCGTATTGTTAGAATTTTTTATATTGTTATTACATCTAGACAAACATGTTAATTTTAAAATATCTTTACATGACCCTTAGTCTAGATCAAATTTAAAACAAAAACTAAATGAAAGTTGCTTTGATAAAACCTAGTTGGCTTAGCTAGTGTTAAAGCAACATGATAGTTTACTTAAAAAAATCTAAAGATAAAATTTAAGATATAATAAAAATTGATAGAAAAAACACATAACCCAACCACTTGCCTAGTCTAGGTTTAAAATTAGATCAAGTGAAAAATATTTTGACATGACTCAATTAACTTGGTCAATTTAAAAGCAACTTGTCTATTGTTAAAAGTTTGAGGATGAAATTGAGAAAAAAACCTCCTTACCCGAACTCTTGCATAGAGAAAGTTTAAATTAAAACAACGTGAAAATTGTTCTGACATGACCCAATCAATTTCATTGATTTAATAAAAATATATATGAGGTTTGAATTATGATAAAATAATGCAAGCACCATAATGCTTTCCATTTGTTTCAGCATGGATGGTAATTGCAACATGTGTTTAGTATAATCAATACAAGATAAATCGTTTGTGCTATGTTGTAACTATGTCATTTTTTTTATAACATAAAAAAGATGTTTAACTGATGCCAATATTTTTGAAGAAACTTTTTTAAAACTCAGTCATTGACTTGGCTAAATTTAATAAACCCAATATGTTTAATAATATAATTAAAAATAAAAATTGTAATAAAGAAAATGAATAAGAAAATACTAATTGTTAACTATAAAAAACAATAGTTAATATCATTATCAGAGAAAGAAGAAAAAGAGAAAAGCCTATTGAAAACTCATTGTGGTCCTGTTATTGATACCATCATGTTACGAGAAAGAATTAAGTGAGATGGTTCAAACACCACTATAAAAAGGTACACCAACATTGAAAAACATTGCATGCATCGTTAGAGAAATGACTCAAAAATCAAATCAAATAAAAATATCATGAAGTAAACATCTAAAGCTTATAATTAATTAATTTAATTATAAGTACAAAAAAATCTTTCTAAAAAAACTAAAATTAACGAAGAATTACAGGTAAAAAGACCTGAGATAGCCCAAGTTATTTTTTAAATTAGTGAAAAATCCTGCAATAAACAAATAAAAAATAACATAATCCAATCTCCAATTAAATAAATGTTAAACAATTAAACTAAAAAAATATATTTTTTAAAAGTATACTTGAGTGAACTTTCTAAACTTAAGTTATTCTCTTAGAGTCACAATATATGAAATCCTATATTCAACCTCAATTAAAAAGCTTTATTCCCAACTAATATTACTCAAAAGAATGATGACCAAAAATGTTTGAAAAAAATTAGGATGAGATTTTGAAAAAAAAAATCAATTTCTAATATTATTTATAATAAAATAAATAGTAACTGAAAAAATAAGAACTAAATATGGTAAATAAAAAATTAAAAGAGGATAAAATTGAAAAACAAAATAAATTTTACAAATCATTTCAATTATAACATATAATGATCAAAATAACAAAGCTCAAACTAAAAAAAAAAAAAAACAAATTGAAAGTTGCTTTAATGCCCTGTTTGTGTTGCTGGAAAGTGGTTTTATTTTGGAAAGTAAATTCCGGGGAAAATGAATTCCTGGAAAGTGAATTCCTAGAAAGTGAATTATGATGTTTGGTAGTGTTATGGAAAATGAACTGGAAAACATTTTCTAGTGTTTGTTTATGTTATGAAAAATGAACTGGAAAATAATTTATTAATAAATTATTTTTTTTTCAAGTTTATTAAAATAATGAGGAACAAATCTTACAAATTAAAAAGTTGAATGAGAATGAAATTGAAAAAAAATATAATTTCATAAATTATCTCAAATAAAATAAATAATAATCAAAATAATAGAGATCAAATCTATTTTAAAAAAAAATAAAAGGTGAATAAATTAAAATAATAATAATTAACATTTCATAAATTATTTCAAATAAAATAAGTAACAATAAAAAAAATGAGGACCAAATTTGATAGATAAAAAATTTCAATAAAAAAATGATAAGAAAAAAAGTAAATAGCAATTATAAAAATAAGGACCAAAATTAATATAAAAATTAAATTTTAAGAGATGGAATTGAAAAATAAATATTCAAAACAAATTATATATAGCAATCAAAAGTTTGAGGATCAAATTTGATATAATAAGCAAATAATGACATTTCTAAATTTTTCACAACTTGCGGAAAGTGTTTTCCGCCCAAATTTTCTGGAAAACACTTTCCTGAAAACCAAGTCAAATTCTTCTTTGACTGGAAAGTGTTTTCCGTTGACCGGAAAGTGTTTTCCGTTGACCAACTTTCCAGGAGATAAACAAATACAGGAAAGTTTGGAAAGTGGTTTCCCAGAAAGTGAATTCCGAGAAACAAACGGGTCCTAAAATTTAGAGAATTTTAATTATAAAATAAAAAAAAAGAAAAAATAATCTCACACTAAATACAAGGTTAGTAGACGAGACGAGACATCTAGAGATCGAGAGGTCATTGTGATGATGATAACTTCTTCACGGAAAATAATGTTTATCTACTAGAAAAAACTTCACATGTTACTTATCATGTGACAACTATTATTTATTTATTTTTATATTTATTAAAATATAAAATTATTTTTTAGTTATATTGACTATAACTATCAAATCAAAATAAAAAAAACGAAGAAGCTGCTGAAGACAAGTTATATTTTTCTCTCCATTAAGCTCATGCTTCCATTAAAACCCTAAGACGTTCTAGTTTTCGTTTTAATTTTATTTCTCAAGCAGCAGATAGGCTTTCCGGTCTGTCCAACCAAGTACAACGTAAATAAACAGAAAACCTCCTCTCTCTGTTGCCCATTCACAAGAGTTAGGTCTTGTAATATTATATTTTGTAAATACGGAGGCAGAAGCCATGATTGAGATAATTAGCCTTCCTGACAAGAAGTCATGATTGAACTTACACACTACCACCACTCCCTCTCTCTCTTTTCTTTATAATCCCCCACACGCACTCTCTTCCTGATCCAAACGCAATCAACTCTCTCCCTCATCCTCTCCCTCCCTCTCTCTCTCTCTCTCAGCAGAATTTCAAGTTAGTATTTACCTTCCCATTTATATATAAAACTAGGTTGTATAAATAGCAGCAGGGAATAGCATCGGGTTCAAATAGAATCCTTTTTCTTTCTGGGCAAACGAAGAAGATGATGGCTGAGAAGGAAGATCTGGGTTTGAGTTTAAGTCTTGGTGTTCCTCAAAATCAGCATTCACTGCAGTTTAAGCACATGCCTTCACTGGTTCCATCTAATGCTGCCTCTTCTCTTCCTGGGTTCAATCCTCAAAAACCCTCATGGAATGTGACCTTCCCTCCTTCAGGTATGTCCCTTTTCTTATTGTAGAAACAATTCCCCTTCGTTTTTCTTGTTGGTAAATTCAAAGATCTGCATGGCCTCCAGTTTCAGATCCAGCCTTGTTTCTTCCCTTTTCAACTATTTTCTTTTTCCTTCACTTTCCCAAGAAACAAACACATTACAAAGCCTTTATGTTTTTAAAAACCATTCCTCTTTCTTTATCTTTTCAAATAAAATAAAACAGGCGTTCTTTTTCTGTTTTGCTTTCCTCCCCATGTTGTATTGGCTTTTATCAGTCGCTTTTACTCAACTTTTCTTCTATTCGAAAACTCAACATCCCCCTCTTATTTTCTCAAGATCCAAACCCGCAAATTTTTCAACTTTTGATCACCGACTAATTCAAGCCCCGTATGACACCCAAATTCATCTCACATGCAGATCAAAACTCTGATTCATGCCGAGCCGAGACAAGATCGTTCCTTCGAGGCATCGACGTGAACAGTTTGCCATCAACAGCTGATTGTGAAGAGGAGGCGGGTGTATCATCTCCAAATAGCACGATATCGAGTATAAGTGGAAAGAGAAGCGAAAGAGAAGGGATTAACGGAGAGGAGCATGAGATGGAGAGAGATTCTTCTCGTGGAATCAGCGATGAAGAGGATGGTGATACTTCGAGAAAGAAGCTCAGGCTCTCGAAAGATCAGGCAGCAATTCTCGAAGAAAGTTTTAAAGAAAACAACACTCTAAACCCAGTAAGTATCCTATTTTTTTAAGCTAAAAACCCAAACTTTCTTCCTTGATTGCTGAGTAAATGGGGGGCAAGCGGACAAAAATGAGTTTTGACTGGTGGTTTTTTTTATTATCTGACTCATGAGAGTCAGAAGCAAGGAAATATTGGTGGCCTTCCCGTGTTTCCTGAGCAACCAAACAGTGCAACAGGAAAAAAAAAACTTTTTTTTATTGGGGTTAGCCATGGTATATAGAACTATCGGGAGGGTGTTTTGGTTATTTTGCCTGACATCCTGTTGATTTGCTATGCGCAGAAACAAAAGATGGCTTTGGCTAAGCAGCTAGGGCTCCGATCTAGACAAGTGGAGGTGTGGTTTCAGAACCGAAGGGCAAGGTGAGATGATCCCCTGCATTTTTTGGTTTTTTTAATGACCTGATAATAATGCCTTCTCGAGAAGTTGTATTGACGCAAGATTGTTAAATTCTGCAGGACCAAGCTGAAGCAAACGGAGGTTGACTGTGAGTTCTTGAAGAGGTGCTGTGAGAAACTGACGGCGGAGAACAGGAGGTTGCAAAAGGAAGTCCAGGAGCTCAGAGCACTGAAACTCTCCCCGCAGTTCTACATGCAAATGACCCCACCAACCACCCTCACCATGTGCCCATCATGTGAGCGTGTTGCGGTCCCACCATCCGCATCATCTACCGTTGATGCTAGGTCTCATCCCCATATGGGTCCTACTCATCACAAGCCCATCCCCATCAACCCATGGGCCCCCGCCACACCAATAACACGTGGGCCAACTCCGTTTGATGTCCAACGTCCTCGGTCGTGATTAGAACAGAAAACAAGTGCATCTTGGTCATTTAATCCATCATCTCTGAGCTAATTTAGGAAGAAAGGCAGGCTATTGGGATGTGTAGGAAATGGAGGGGGCAAGAACCAGGTGTAATAGCGTACCATTTTCTTGTGTTAAAAGTCTTTGGTCTAAGATATGGTTGTTGCAGTGCGATTTGGTGGGTCTTCATGTTTTGTATTATTGACCCATCAATCTCTCTTAAAAAAGAGGATTGACATGATTAGTTTAGTAATTATTTACGAAGATATTTTGAATTTTTTTTATTTGAAATTATTATTTTTTAGTTTTTTTATATTATTGTAATGCTAAAAATAATTTTGAAAAATAAAAAACTATTTTAATATATTTTAAAAAACAATGAAATGTGAAACGGGATGAAGACGACTTTGGATGTGAAGATCCTTTTTTTTTTTTTGGTTGATATCTGTTTTCCTTGCGTATTAACTCAGGCATGAAATTCCCAATAGAGCTCTGTTTCCCAAGAAAATCTGAAACTTTTCCCCATCCTCTACCCCTCCTAGTCAAGGAGGGTTCTCATAGTTTGGTCAAATTGTTTTTTTGACAATTAAGAGCGAAATTAATGTATTTTTATTTTAGATTAATTTTTATATTTTTAGATTATTTTCATGTGTTGATATAAAAAATAATTTTAAAAAAATAAAATAAAATATTTTAAAATATTTTTGAACGAAAAATAGTTTTAAAAACAAATTTTAACATACTCTATGAATTTATTGCCCATGTCAATTCATCGTTGAGATGATTGTTTAAATAATATTATGAATAAAAAATACAACAACGGACAAATACATTGTAAGAAAATAAAAATGAGAAAAGTTTTAGAACTAATTATGCTTTTGTATTTTTATTTGGTTTGGAATAATTGTAAATATAAAATAATTTTATATTAATGGAAATTCAATTATGTACCGGACAAGTATATTGCATCTTATATCAGATTATGCTTTTGTTTTAAAATACAACATCTTTTCTTCTTCTTTCCCCGCCCCATTTGTTTTTCTCTTTTAAAAAACTAATTAAGGAGAAGAGATGGATGGAGATGGAGTGGTACGGGTATTGCTTAATTATCTTCACATAATTCATGGATTTTATTAATACAAATTGAGTATTATATTTATCTCTACAAGTATTTCTCAGCAGAAGTTTGACAATTTGTTGTTAGTAAAACAATTTCCCTATTTTTTAAAATAAATAAATTTTGAATCCACTGAAATACAAAGAAGAAAAGAAATTCACATTATCTGTGAATATTTTGCTTTTAAAAGTTAGAATCAATATATTGCGAGAAAATATATCTTGAGAATATATCTACTATAAGAATTATTCGTGAAAGCAGTATGGGGATGTGGTCATGATTCCCCTGTCACTCGTTGCTAATGATCCAAAATGGGGCAGAAAATGCAAGTTGTCGTGGCTGCAAATGGGGGTGAGAATCTGCCAAAACACATTTGGTTTTTCATGGGACTTGCAGGTATTATTTACACCCTGTTTTCAAAATATTAAAAATTAAAAGTTTTTATTTTATTATATTTTTAAATTATTTTTATATAATAATATCAAAATTATTTTTTTAAAATAAAAAATATTTTAAAAAATAACATCAATTAATTCGCTTCCCCGTTAACACCGAGCAGGAAATGTCCGGCAACAATTTGCAACTGACGGGACTGCTACAGTTGAATTACATGCGAATCGTTGATCAAAACACAGGAGCGATTGTCCGAAACTAAAACTACTGATTCTAACAATGACACTAACAGATTGGTTTCAGACTTTCAGTCTTCCAGCTCATCTACGCATTATTTCGTGGTGGCGGCGAGACAAAATGCGGGGGAAGTTTTGACAGGTTCATACATCAGTGCAGAGAGAGTAGGCACAGCAAACACCACAGTCTCCATCAATGCTACAACTCCATTCTCCACACAACTGTGACACTACTCTCCACGCTCACTAAGATCTATCAATACCTATCTTGATCACCAGGCTATGATGGAGATTATCCACCACTCTACAACTTTATTCTATTTTTCCTCTCTGCATATTATATTCTTGTCTTACATTTACTAACTTAAGCATCAAGATGTTACATGTTCCCACAGGAAACTTGTTTTACAGGAAACATTATTCCCAGAGAGTAAACCCACACTCAAACTAGCCTAAGACAACCTGGAAAGCCCATTCTTGTCCGAAGTTTTTCACGACGTCATCAACAAGCTATACAAAACATGAGAAGAGAAAAATATGGACCTAGTTTGCTGCTACTAATAACATTTGTTCACGACCCCAAATTCAGAGGTTTTCATTTTTCCCAGTTGTGATACAGGTATTTAATCCTGCTGAAGGAATTTTTCCTTGACCTTATCTTTTCACACATTTTCTGAATAATTAGGGTATGTTGCGGAAGTATCCAGCTCCATCGAATCTGTTGTGTCTCGGACGTGATCAGGATTAAACGTGAAGACTTTACGGCAGCAAGAGTCTATTGGCAAGCTAACTGACAGACTAACTATAGTTTTTACCCACAATTTCAAAACCGGTTCAGATTACATCTTTCGTTTCTGGGCGGAACGCAGTTTACGCTGCGATCTGCATAAGAACTTTGTCCTATCGGCATTTGGAACACAAGAAAATAGTTTTTTTTTTTCCTGGAAAAAAGTCTTTACCATGAAATTGTAAATTATGGGTGATACTAGCTTCTGATTGGCACATTTTCTCAGCAAATTAAATTTGCATGAGCACATCAAAATCGACACCGGACAATATTGTTGGACCACTCTGTTCTGGACAGGATAGAAACTCCAAGCAACAGCAAAGATTCCGCTATTACTATCCTCAGCCTTGGGTAAGCACACTGTCCGTTGCAAAAAAGATTTATCTGAGATAAAAATGAAGCAATTGCATGAAGGAATACGAAGGATTTGCAATGATTATTCATAAGCAATAGCAAGGATGGAATTTTGTAGTTTGCTTCTACAAGGATAGGAACTGAAGGCTGCATGTAGATTTCAGAGTCTATCAATCAACTGAGTTGGAATCAGCAATTGTAAATTTGAATCCAAAATGATTTCATTTGTTGATTAGCATTTTCAGTAGCTTGTCAAAATTGTTCAATTGGAATGGGATCTAACACCTGCTAAGCGTATAAATGGAAGTCGCAGTTCCCAACCTTTATTCCATTCAGCTAAGGGTGGGTCTATACGATTCAATTAACCAGTGTGCTGTTTCAGGGTTCTATATGATTCAATATTTCAAGTAAGGAATCAGACCTTCATTTTCCATTACTGCATTCATTTGCAGCACACAAGGTTCCAATAAATTGACACCCATTTTCCCGATACTGATTCCAAACGAGGAAATAGACTCCAATGTATGAAAAATAACCATTCAGAAAACATTTCTTCCCAACAGTATGCTGGAAAGGAAGAACAAAATGTATGAAAAAGTCCATGGTTATTTAGTAAGAACAATTCAAAAAGTATTGTAACCAACAAGACTGGGGAACAAAGAAGAAAAAGATACATTAATTGTCCAATTCAACTGCAGTTTACATATTAGTAAACTAAGCAATCTCAGTATACCATGAGCTTCTAAGATCCTTGATACCAAGTAAAATTATAGTCATTACGTGAGTAAGAAAAAGAAAAGTTTAAACACAGAATCCAAACCCATCCTGTTAACTCTCTAATAGACCCAATGATCTTCGAAGATTACCTTGAAGGGTTTCTTCTTATCTGTGCACTTGATTTCTTGATAGATTCTATCCTTTGGAGCCTGATCTGCTCTCTGAATTTGGCTATGAACTCATCAGCCTTCTTGTCAACATCAGGTCCTCCATCACTTGCACTGCCATCAGCCGCTGCTTCTATATTTGGAATTGTCGCTTTGCCTGAAGCAAAAGAATTTCCTGCTATGTCCTCATCCCCCCCCTCCTCCTCTGTCTCTAATTCCTCGTCAGATTCCATGGCCAATTTGTCGACAAATTCTTCTTTCTCTTCCTCTGGGAACTCCATGAAAGTTGACGGAGGCGTGAAAGACACGCTTTGACGGTTCTGCCTGTCAGTCTTAAATGAGGATTGATCAAATCCCACTGTCTTTCTTCCTATTCTCTCCATTGCACTTGCTTCAACTTGCTTCGATCTTTTTTCTGCTTTGCTGTTGATTCTGTCATCAAATTCTTTCTCCTTTCTCGCCTCACCAAGAAAATCGTTGCTTCTAATTGTCTTAACTGACTTTGGCACTGTTAAGCTGCCACCCCTATTCAAATCTTTTGGTTCAGTTGTGAAACTTCGCTTCAGTTCTCTTTCATGAAAAGCCTCATCATGAATAGCACTGAGACTTGGTTTCATTGTTGATGATTTTCGATTCATTGGTGGTGGTGGTGGAGGAGGAGGAGGAGGAGGAGGAGACCTATAAATGCTCTTCTTCCTCACAGAATCCTCAACACTTTTGCCTTGCATCTCGGATGAGAAAGACGGGGAAGCAGAAAACTTTTTTGGTGAAGAAAATGAAGGTGAAGGGGACAGTTTCGGTGAAGAAGTTGCAGAACCGGTTCGTGCTGATCGAGGAATTTGGGAATTAAAAGACCTGCTGTATTCAGATTCCTCCGACGAAGGAGGCAGATTATAAGGAGCAATATCTGCTTCTTCTTTCATTTCCATTCGTCCTGATCTTGATCTCCATGGAATTGGGGAAGGAAGCACAACATTCTCCTTCAGATTCTCTTCCAATCCCTGACAATCCCACCCTCCAAACTCTCCACTTTTGTATTTACTCGAATTGCTTGAAAATCTTTTAGAACCTGTAGAATTAGACCTACTAATAGAAGCAGATCTACCAGTAGATTCTTTACCAGTTTCATCAACATCTGCGGCTATGACTCGGGATTTTAAGCTCCTAACAGGCAACAAGAGTGGTTTTTCACCAATTCTTGAACTGGTAACTCTCTGTTCTTTATCAAGAACAGAGTTCTGCTCCGCTACAACTACCACGGGATCATTCCTATAATATTGGTTACTCCACGTTTGGACCTTGGTCTCTCCAGACTTAGGTGAGCTATCAACATCATCATCGAAAACGGATGAAACCTGAAGGAATCTAGACACGTATGATTGAGCATTATCAAATTTCGCCTGGTTGCTGCAGCTATTATTTTCCTTTGTTTCATCATTTCGCCTGCTAAACAGGCCATAAGAGACAGCTATACCAACAAAGACAAGGTGGAGAAACTCCCAACCTCTAGTGTTTAGAGTTTGGTTGATGAATTCAGGGGCTTGTGAGGGAAAAAGCGGGAGTATAATTAAAAAGATTGTGACTATGAGAGCTTTGTAGAGGAAATGAGTATAGTACCTGGTTGGATTTCCTTGGTTTTTCTGTTGGTATTTGGTATGGTATGTTGCTTCTTCCATCGAAGAAGAGAAAGGAAGGAGCAAGAGAAGATCTTTTGGTGATTGTTTGCTGGTGTTAATTCAAAGAGAAGAAGAAGAAGAAGAAGTAGAAGTAGACGGGAAGACTTCGGGGCGAAGAAAATGGAGAAGAAGAAGCAAGAGGTAGAGAGAGACAGTGGAGGAAAGTTTTGGGGAGGAGTGAGCAAATTTCAAGCTTTTAGGCTGGATTGCTTTTAATGGTTCTTTGCAAATGATATAGCAATTAGGCAACGCCTGTTGCTTTATTCTCCATCTTAAAACCTTATTTTTATTTTCAGGGTTTAGCGTTTTGTTGACTCGTCAGTGTGGCTCTGATGCTCCCCCGTCCCCCCTTTTTTATCCCGTGCTTTTCTGGGGAAAGTAGCTGCTGATCCCTCCGGGATTGAGTAGAAATGGTGAATAAGCTCAAGACTAATAATGTGCGGTGAACACCTCAGACAATTTATTATGGAATGATGAAGGGAATATTTTGTGTGCAGTCAGGTGTTTTCACAGAATTAGGCACGACGACGAAGTCAAAGTGGATCGATCATTGAGGAATGCTGTCAGTTCTAGTTTCTTTTCAAGTCATTGAAACTAAGTAATTCTATGAAATCTCATCATTGATAACTTTTCCCTTTTTTATTTTTCACAGTGATGTACATATATAACATCTGTTATTGGTCCTAGAATCACTTTGATTTGTTTCTATATATATATATATATAATATCTGTTATTGGTCCTAGAATCACTTTGATTTGTTTCTACAATATCTCTAAATGATTCCCAGTTTATAACTCACGCAAACACTCCCCCGAGTGGAAGCATCCGAATCTCCAATGCAGAACTTGTGTGGTGAATTGTAAAGATGTTGATATGATTTTCTGTAAGAATATTTGTCAGTTAGTCTTCAGACTTTACAAATGAAAACCACATGATTTTAACTTCGATATTTTCTTCAATCTCCAAATATTTAGTGCGATCATGCTGGATAAGATTATGAACAATAATAATGGCTTCCTTGTTATCACAGGACAAGTCCATCTCGGAGGTAGATGCAAGTTCAATTTATGTTAGCAGTCCTTTTAGCCATAAAAGTTTACAAAATCCTATAGTCATTCCTCGTAACTCTATTTCATCACCTGATAATGTCATCACCTTTTGTTTCTTACTTCTCCATGTAGCAGATCTCCCTTAACAAACTTGAAGTAACATGAATTGGATCTTTTGTCTGTGGTATTCCTTGTCCAATCTATATCCGTATAACCATTAATATGATTATTCTTTTTAAACATGTTCTTTTCCCAAGAAGGATTTTAAGTATCGCAAAATCTGATTCATTGCTTTTAGGTGATCCTTCCTAGGTTGATGCATAGATTAACATACTACACTTGCTATTTAAGCAATATCAGAGTGATTATATGAAAGGTAAATAAGTTTTCTAATTAACCTCTTGTATCTTCATTTGTCTATTGGTATCTGGCCTACATACTTTCTCAATTGTGATTTTGAGTTATTATACTTTCTATTAGCTTGCAATCCAACATTCCAACATCATATAGCAAGAGTCATATATCTTTTAATTGAGATAGAAATATACATTACTTTGATATAATAACCTATATTTCTAGAAAATATTTAAGTCCACATAGAATTTTCTTCTCAAGTTTGATTGCCATATGTTTATAGAGATTAGCAATTCCTTTCAAATCATCCCGTGAAATGAACAAGTCATCGACATATACAATTAAAGTTGCAATTTTTCCTCTTTGATGCTTTAAAAATGTTGTCTAATCTAACTTATTTTGGCAGAATACAATTAAAGTTTTTAAAGATGTTGTGTAGCTTGGAAGAGTGTCCACACATTTGCTATTAAAAAACAAATATCCATCAGTATTTCATTGTACACTAATACACAAATTATTATGGATTAGAACAATGAAATAACAATTTAATTCTAAAAAAACTAACATTGCATGCTATTAGGGATAAAATAATATTTTACAGGGTATTTAATCAACACTACCAAATTGAATGGAGACAAATTGGTTGTACAATTCATTCAACATGATAAAATGACTTCAATACCCTTTAAAGTATATATATAGCTTTCATCACAAGATTTGTTTTTGTCTTTTCAGTATTCTTTGCATGTTATACAAGAGTTGTTTGATAATTTAATAAATATAAATATTATTAAAAAAGTTATTATATTTTTGAGCGATGCGTGCGGGGTTATTTTGTTATCAAAAAATACCTTTCATGATGATGTTGGAATTTTCACGATGATCCCTTTATTATTAAGCAGTGCATATGACAATGGACCTTTGGTTTGACACCATTGATTTCCTTTCTCTCCTCCTTGATTTTAATGTATGACCTCTCAAAATTTCAAGGCAACCCTTTGATTATTTTCTCATTTAAATTTGATTACATTTCTTTTGATTACTAATCATTTTATATGGAATAATATGTTAAATTAGAATTTATTTTTTGATTTCATCATCTTTTTTTTTTTTTTTTATGTTAAACATGTTCCTCATTATTTTAATTAATATTTGTTTTATTTGAGATGATTTTTAATATTAAATTATTTTTATGATCTCATTATCCTTTTAGTTTTTTCCTATCATATTGGATCACAATTGTTTTCATGGCTCTATTTTGTTTTGCTAGATTTTTAAATAGATATATTTATGGTTTCATTCATTAATATTTAATTGAATGGGGAATGTGCTTCTTGATTGAACCTAGATATAGTATTTACGGGTTGTAAATTTAAGAAATTAACCTAGATTTTGGAGATCCACTTAAATTGATTTTTTTTTGTTCATACTTTTAAGTTTATATTTTTTTTAAGTTTCATCCTATAAAATTTATTTAATTGAAGACTTGGATCATTTTTCTTTCTTTCGATTAGTGTTTTCATTGATTTTAAAAATAACCTGGGTTATCTCACCTTTCAAAATTAGATTGTTTGATAATTAAACTTCGTATTTTTATTCAATTTATTTTTGATGGAATTACCCTGATATCGCAGCTAGGTTGTGATTTTTACATGCTCACCAAGGTGATTTCGAGTTGGGTTTTCTTGACCTTTATTTAAATTATATATATTTTTTAATTGTTATTGTGTTCACATTTGATTGTTTCTTTGTTATGTATGATCCTTCAACATTATATTTTTATTTTATTTTATTTTATTTTAATCTTTCCGATTTTATTTCATTTGATTTTAATTTATTTTGGCAATTTTTTTATGGTTTGGAAAATTTTTTCTTTCTTTTTTTTTAAAAAAAAAAATTAAAAAGGAATAATCCATCGGAAATGATATCGAATGATTCTAGATTATTGCACACAAAAAGATCCTCAAAATATTCCGGCAACCTCTACTTTATAATTGTAGAGGAGAGGCATCTGGTAGATGGTTTTTTCTTTTTTAGGGTTCTTGGAAACAATTTTAAAAGGCAGGAAGGAGCAGCTAATCAACACACAGAAAAGACCCGGAATATATATTATTAGGGATTTGCAGTGGAAAATCCTCAAGCGCCATTAATGGTATAGAAACTTCGGTAGGGATATTATGGGAATAAGGGTAATGTCAGGCCAATTAGGTTACGTGGGATGTGGGTAGGATTTTTCTTTTGGGCCGCGTACGCTATCTTTTTTTTTTTTTTGTTTGTGGGGCCCATAAAATACCTGGTAAGAAATTAAAAAAAGAAAAAGAAAAAGAAAGTTGCTTGTTTGCAGCCATGCATGGAATACTTTTCTTCTTCTCTCTCTTCAGCTGACCACCATCTTCGATCAACTTGAAGACGATGTTAGATGCTCTTAAGAGCCACGCAGTCTTTCTTTCCATCGAGTTGAGGAATGACGAAGAAACTAGTCATTTCTGCATCATCTTCAACTGCATTTAGTGTCGTTAAAAGGTTAAAAGGAGTGATATGATGATAAAAAAATTTATTATCTATATAAGAGGTTTTAAGATTAAGTTAGAACATGTATTTTTGATAGGCGTCTGCACATGAAAAACTGATAGATGTTTGTATATTGCGCTTTTAGTAAACTTGGAATAATAATAAGAAAATACAGAATTACCTATACACTTCTGAACGCAATGATAACCATGAAAAAACTAGATATGAAAGTACCACAACACTCGTGATATCAAGTCTTTTTTAGAGTATTTATGTAGTTTTACTTAACATGAATATATAAAAAACCAAAAATACCCTCAACCGACCCTTATTTTTTTGTCAGCTTCAAGGGATAAATTGGTAGTTTTATTATGCAAGGAAAGCACTAGAAAACCCTACACTTTACAAAGGGTTAAATTTTTTAGTTTGAGGGATGAAATAATAATTTTATTGTTGAAATCTGATCTACACGTTTATGTTTTTTAAAATATGTATACGCACGTACATGTACATGCATAATGTATGGCGTAATCCTATGTAATTATTTATCTTAGAAACGGGAAAAACCTCATAATTAGTTTGAACATAAACCTAATAACTATGCAGTGTCTTGTCTTTCTATCCAGCCTGAGGATACTTAATTTCAAAATACCCATCAAGGTGACGATGGAATCAAGGAAGAAGTCAAGTTGTGAGGTGGCAGGTCCAGTGGCGACCAAAATGCAAGTCTTCGTATTATCCAAGCCATTGCCACGCAATTGCTGAGTCACACCTCAAATTAAATCTCTTAAGGAATAATATTTACTTTTGCTAATCACCCGATAACCATGTGAAGGTCTTTTTAATCATCTAATTAATTAATTAATTTTATACCCTAATGGGTGGCTTAAGGAGCGTAGCAACAAAAAGGAAAAGGAGGACACGTAGCTACCTTCTTTTCTGGCCGAAAGTCATGTATGTTCCTTGGAAAGATTCACAGGTCACGGATCATATTCCATGCTTTTGCTTATTTCACAACGCCGAATAAGTTACAGTTTTGCACTGTGTTTTTTTTTTAAATTATTTTTTTTATCTTTTATTTTACATTATTTTTTTTAATATTTTGATATGCTGAAAATAATTTCTAAAAAATAAAAAAAATTATTTAATATATTTTTGAACGAAAATTATTTTAAAAAATAATCTCAATTATTCTTCCAAAAAAACCCTAAATGTTTTCTTAATTGCATGCCCATAACAAAGTTTCGAAAAAGTGATTTGGCTCTGAATTAGTTGACTAGTTTTAGCTAAGAAACGCATATATTCTTGGTTTTTTCATAGGAAAATTAGGAATATGCGTCTTGTAGCATATTAGCAAAGAAAACTAAGCTTAGGTTATATTCTATATGTGATTCAATTATCATTTAAAATATAATTCAATTATCATTTTCATTTTATTTGGGGTTCAAAGGTTTATCTATATATTTTGTTGTTCTTAAGGGTAATGAATGCATTTTGCTTTTATATATATATATATATATATATAAAAGCAAAATGCATTCATTACCCTTAAGAACAACAAAAAGAAGAAGAAGTTAATTGAATTCTTGTGGCTTTTTTGAGATTTTATATTTTTTTTAGCATAGTGAGTTTACTAAACTAATATTTGCTTCAAGATTAATTTAAGCTTTCTTTGGGGACATTTTTGTATTTTCAAGGGGCAAATTACCAATAATTTTTCTAATAATTTTTAGACTAATTTATAGTTTTTTTCCTGGATTTTCCTATTATTTGTAAGATATGTCTTTTATTTTGTATAAAAGTTTTTATTATATAGGAAAATAACACAAATCACATAATAAAAGGCTAGTATTCTAGACATAGCAATCACTCTATGATAAATAGAAATATAAAAGATTTCTAAGTAATGGTTCGTGTATATTATAGTTAGAGACTAAATAATTAGATGATTTGTGATTTGTAATAACTCAATTTTAAAAATCATTTAAATTCAAAAGAGATAAGACTTTTTGATATTAGATATCTAAATAACTTTAAATTTGCTTAAGACAATTATCGTGCAGAGGAGCTAATACATGTGTGTCAATTTACCTTAATCAAAATCTTTGTCATTTTCATTTGCTTAATACAAACGATGGCATCAATTGCAAATCTTTGTCAGCTTTTGCTTGATCATAAAAGTGATATTAGCATTCTGGTAAATCGTGGCAGAAAGCTCAAAGTTCTTGAATCAGATAAGATTCAATATTCAACTTTAATGATAAAACTTTTTTTTTATTCGAATAAATTATATTTTTAGAAAATATATTTTGTGGGTTAAAGGAGTGAATAAAATTCTAATTATTTTAAATTTTTATAAAAAATATACACTATTATTTTTTGATTTTTACTATCACGCCTCGACTCTAATAATAAAACTCTTTAGCACCTAAATCGAAAATATCATTTTTCACTTGGCTTTCTGCTTCCTCAGATCTTGGATTTATTATTTACCTCCACGATTATATTGATCTGTTAAATTTGTGCGATACATGCAACAGAGCTAGACCTTATTCATTATGTGGGTTCAGCTACTCAACATGATCGATCTCATTTTGTGGGTTCTAACAATTCAGGATGATGGATCTGCAAGCTAGGTTTTTGTGGCCTGGTCTTTGGTGCATTTGACTATCAATTTAAGAATATCTTCAAGTAGCCATAGCTCTTAGAGCTGAGCATCTTTTTTGGGACATGCAATTCTATAGGCCCTGCTTTGCTGCTTTTTCATCGATGGATCCTCCTGAAATTCCTCACATTCACCCTCAATACCCAGGCCCCGCTGTTCCTTTGGTTTTTTGCATTAATGGAACCCTCGCGATATGAGATGTAGGGAACGCTGGCTGCCACTTCTTCTTGTCTTTTACAGTGCTCACTATCGAAGTGATGGTTTCTATTTGAAACACCATGCCAGGTTTTTCTCCAACTTTTTTACCCCCATTAACACGAAATCCTTTCCATTTCTGTTCATGGCGTTTCTATCGTTTGTTCTTGGAGTTTTTAACGATGTATGAATCAAAAGGCATGTTAGAATTGCCAACAAGCCTTTCCCAGTTCAATTCTCCTGTAAATTACTTAAATTTCTATGTTCGATTTGACTACGACGGTGAAGAACATCACGAGTGGAAGATAACCCACAACAGTCTCCTTTGCCATTTTGCTTTCTCTAGCATCCTCCGTCTGCAATGACTCGAATGGTTTTTTATTTTGAACGCTAGTGCTGTTGTGATAGCGCCTGTATTGTGCTCCTAAACTTCTGTCAGCAAGTTGACGATCGCTTTCTAATACAATCTCTTATTATTTTAGTAAATATTGTTTTTTTAAATATATTTGTTTTTATTTCTTAAAAAATTATTCTTAACACATTATATTAAAACAATAAATTAATTTTTTTTATATAAAATACTGAGTAAACAAACACACCCTGACATTATTGAGCTTGATCGATCATTATTGAACTCTAGTTTTTGGAGTATTGTTTACCACCGTGTTTTCAAAATATTTTTGAAAAGAATTTTATTTTTATTTTTTATTTTAAATTAATTTTTGTTGATGTTTTCAGATTATTTACATGTATTGATATTAAAAATAATTTTTAAAAAATAAAAAAAATATCATTTTAATATATTTATGAATAAAAAATATTTTTAAAAACAATCTCAATTATACTTTCAAACAAATATAATATAAGTTAAATATGATGTGAATGGAGAAAATATTACAGAATAAATAATTAAAATCACATGCATCTATCTTCTTAATGAAAAATATATTTATTGACAGAAGATAAAATATTTTTTTATAATTAAAACACGTAATTTTTCCACCTTCCATTTTTTTTAATTATATTTTATATCATACTCTAGAGTTTGTATAAAAATAGAGCACTCAAAAAATTAAAAATCACGTGCATGTGTTTTTTAATGAGAAGATTAATTATTTATTAATAATAAACAAAATATATTTTTTTATAATTAAAAAATGTAACGAAACATATTTAATCCTATCTTATGTCAAACTTTACCCCAGAAGCAGAATTCTTATTCTTTTTTACCTTTGTATAAGAATAGATAATTTATTCCAGTATTGTAAAGTTTGTCAAAGAATAGATAATATATATTTTTATTTGTAGAGTTTGTATAATAATATAACACTTATTCTTGTATTGTAGAGTTTGTATAAGAATAAAACACTTGTTCTTATATAAAAATAGAGTTTGATTTATATAAAAAACTACTAAACAATGTTTAATGTGCCATAACAAATCTAAATTAGAGATAATTATTCAACATTAAATAAATTATGATAATAAAAAAAATGTTTTTATTTTAAATTTTTTACCGAATCAACTTGGTTCATATCATAAATTTAATAAACTCGTAAAATCAGATTAATTTTATTGATTTTACATGAATCAAGTCTGATTTTATTAATTTTAAAGTTTTAGTTAAATTTAATATATAAATACATGTTTAATCATAAAATTTCAACAATCGAATTCAATTCAGAATTGTGACAACAATATGGAGTTGAGCTCCATAAGAAGTTGCCATGGTGAAGAAACAGAGATTACTGTGCTCAAGTCTCAACCAGAGAGAGAAGAATTGATAGAGAAAAGGATGAAACTTGGGAAGGAGCTCCAATCGTGATCATGGTTTAAGTTTAAATTCACATCTGAAAACAAATAATATTAAAAAAATTGCTTTTTAAAATAATATTTTTCTCTCACTTTTAATCCTTTTTATGTCGGCACATAAGCAAATCTCAAAACATATTAAAAAAACCAATTTAAGATAAAAAATAAAAAGAATTTAAAAATATAATTGGACCCCATATCAAATACCATGGAAAACTAGAGCCAAAATAAAAAATTAAATAAAAAAATATTAAAAACAAGATATATAGCCCAAGAAGAGAGGTATGGTGCAAAAAATTAAGATTTGCTTCACCGATCTCGGGTTTAAATTTAAATTTAAATTTAGATGTGCTCATTTTATAAAAATTCAAAATAATTAGAATTTTATTTGTTTAAATTGGATTTATAAATAATATTTAAAAAGAGATAGAGTTTTATTGAATTTAAAAAAAAAAGAGTATATAATACAGATATAAACACGAACCGCCTTAAAAGTGTTGGCGTTCTGCACGCCATGGGCCCAACATGACACCTCCCCAGTTTTTTTTATCAAAACCATATCTACCCAACAACACGTGTCATCCATTTATCCGATCTCGGAAGTCCATGCTTAACACCAGCTCGTCCAAGGTAACCTTAATATCTAAAATTCCTATTCTAGTACTCTCTATGCCTGTGAGTGAAAGTTGGTTGAGAAAAAAGAGGGGGAGGAGTAGAATCCAGGCAATCTAGGGTTTGAGTTTCCAAAAATTCTTTCACAGAATCAAAGTGGTCATCATCTCTCATCGATCACGATCTCACCATCTCGATTTCACCGTCTGGTCAATTTTCTTTTTTCTGACGATGGTGATTTCATCTAGAAATCCCAATTCGATTATTTGGAAATCAATCGATTCTCCTATAATCAGTCTCCATCTCTGTAATCGCTGCAAAGAGCTATTAGCTTAGGGTTTTAATTTTCACTGATGTGAAGATTTCAGTTTGGTCAACTATTGTGTAAATACCCATAGATTCACACAGGAATATAGGAAATATTGTTAGGAAGGGTCTACTAGGAATTTGGACGTGATTGTGATTGATTTAGTGTCATAATTTGGGGATATTATGATAATTGAGGAATTGAGAGTAGGTGAGGTGGAGAGAGGGGAGGAGGAGAAGGAATTTTGTGCTGTGCGTGCTAATAAGAAGAAGAATGGTGGCGTTATCGCGTGGAATGCAAAGCGGGTTTTTATTGGAGCTGGAGCTCGGGCTTTGTTTTACCCAACTTTGCTTTATAATGTTGTTAGGAATAAGGTCCAGGCTGAGTTTCGCTGGTGGGATAGAGTTCATGAGGTATAATTTTTCGGTGTTTCATGCGTGGTCCAGTGCTTTTTATCCTGCTGCTTTTGGAGTTCTCTGATGTTTTTTTTTTTTGCTGTATATGTGGAAATTGGTTTAGTTGGGGGTGTTGACGTATGAAATTTGATTCTGTTTTTCGATTTTATATAGTATATGACTGTGGATTGGGTGGGTGGGTGGATTTTACATGCCTGCCATGTGTTTTGATGCTAATAAGTTTTGTTGTGTTGGTTCTTTTTATGGGGTTATTTCAGTTTTTGGTTGAGTTCTGATGTCTGTGGCTGTAGATTAAGTGAAGGAAGTGTGAGGGTAGGAGATTGGGGAATTATTAAAGAGTTTTCTCAAAGCAAGTGACTATATTGTTTTGGGAGTTCAACTTCATTTCTTTATCTTTCGCTAACTTTATTTTTGTTCGCTTGTACCGTTTAGATTTCGAAACACATTTGTTTTCTCTGTGCTTGTAAATTTACTAGGACGCTGAACATCTGATGATGGGATTAAGGAGCCACTCCAATCTGGAGCTTTTATCACTGGTTCTTTATGCTTGTAAAATTTAAACTTGGATGAAGGTTTATCAAGAATGCTTGCATTTTTTTTTATTAAATGTTCTAGTTTGGTGGACCATGGTTGCAGTTTTGCTCATAGATTATCTTTGAACGATTTTTCAATTTTTCATTTGTCTATTCTGTATTGTTTTTACATGATGTGTTTGCAAATGTTAATATCATTAGCAGGTGTAGTACTCCATGTGCTCAAGATTCTTGGAGTTGTCTGAGAATTTATGCATTCTTGTGCCTTTGTGTAAAGAATTTCATGTCAAGTAGCCTTCTCAATTTCTTCTCCTCTAATATATTTATTTGCAGTTTATATTGTTAGGTGCTGTTCCATTCCCTTCTGATGTTCCATGCCTGAAGGGGCTCGGTGTTGGTGGAGTGATAACACTGAATGAACCATACGAGACGCTAGTGCCAACCTCTTTATACCATGTAAGTGCTTTTTTTCTAATCCTCTCTACTTTGATAGGGGTGCATGTGTTAATGGTTCATATTTTGTTGAGCTGATAACCTCAGCAGATAGCTGATACATGTTATGTGAAGAGTCGTCACATGTATCAGCTCATAAAAATATGAACCATTCACACTTGCTTCCTGCTCGTTTTCTGTCTACTAAACAAGCCTGGATGGTTGTCTGTTTTTGTGGTTTTCTACCTTGTATTTTGGCTGTGTTATTTGTCCTGAGATTGCTTTTTTAGTTTAATTCTGTTTCTATTTTGTCGATTCTCATGGTTTGGCATTTATTTATATGAAACTCCATGCATTTGTTTTTTGAAGTTTCTATGTTTTGACATACAATTGGTAGGCTTATGGCATCAATCATCTGGTGATCCCGACGAGAGACTACTGCTTTGCTCCTTCCTTAAATGATATATGCCAAGCTGTAGCCTTCATTCATGGTGAGATTCATTTGTGTTTTGTGACGACAAAAAAATTACATGCAGGTGGAATTGTTATTCTTGTGACTCTCATGCTGCTTATGTTTTGTTTTTCTTTGAAGAAAATGTATCATCAGGACAAACTACATATGTTCATTGCAAAGCTGGCCGGGGACGCAGCACGACCATTGTTATATGCTACCTGGTCACCAACCCAATTCAAAGCTCAAAAGTTTGTAGGTTTTCTTTTTTCTTGAAACAATTCTAATGTTGTGTTTTAAAGTGCAGGTGCACCACATGCAGATGACACCTGATGCTGCATATAATTATGTGAGGTCAATCCGACCAAGAGTGCTTCTAGCATCTGCGCAATGGCAGGTATGCTTGGGAAGGACCTTGTTTTTGCTATGATTTAGTTCAAGAAGTTATGGATTTCATGTGTAAATTGTAGTTTTCATGCTTAGATTTTACTAAACTTCATGAAACTGAGTACAAAAGAATTTGATAGTTAGAATTTCTGTTCTCTAATGCCACATTTTTGCCTTTCCTTCTGATTCCTATAACCAAGGAAATCAATTGGAAAAAAATGATGATATTTTTAACTTAATATTTTCACCAAAGTCCATAAAATGTATGTAAGAACATCCTAGATCTTTTCTAACAAGGTTCTTGCATATCCTTGATTAGTTACTAGCTCCTGTTTGCAAATGCAGGCTGTTCAGGAATATTATTATCAAAAGGTGGACAGTAGTGATCACAGCTTCAAAATGACTGATTTAGTTTTGAGAACTCCAAGGGCAGCATTTCTGCAGGGCATGGTGCCATTTGATGATGGTTCTGTGGTTGTTGTAACAGAAGCAGATCTTGATGGATTTAATCCAAGTATTGAATCTGGGCCTTTGGGAAGTGAGATATGGGCTGACCTAAGTGTTGTCTGCCGTGTTCGAGTTGCTGGGCAGGCAGCTCTGGCAAGAATATCCTGCCTCTGGCTCCGCTGCCAGGCTCACCAAAAGATTGTTGGGGAGCAGTTAAACAGGAAGAACAGCTGCTCAATCAGGGCGGATCACTTGGGAGCTATCAGTGTCGACATTCATGTGTATTGAATAGCTCTGGTAAAATTGCATGTTAATTTGGAAAGTTTTTTTTTTTTTTTTAATCTCGTATATAAAGTGAAAGTAATAAAGTTCAATTAGGCAGGAAAGAACTACGGTTCCAGGAAAAATCTAAGGTTCCTTCTACCCCTTGTAAATTGAGTTATTCTGTCTCAAGTCAATGTAAGAAACATGAGCATTAAGGTCAATTTAATGATGGTGCTGTTCATGGAAGAATATGCTTTCATGCTTTGTGATGTGATTCGCATCATGTCTGCTATGTTAATCCTGGACCAGCAAATTGTGAGCTTACCCTTTTAGCTCAGGAGAGTATGAATTGATGAACTATCACAGCCAGGGCTAACAGATGATCAGCAAATGAGACATTTCTCGATATAGTCACTTGTTTTTTAGGCTAGCATGAAATGCTTTGCAGAATTCAATATCAAATCGCTTTTAGAAACATCGAGTTAAAATGTTGCCAATCTGAAGGTTATAATTTCCAAAATGCTGGTAAATGGACCAATAAATATTAATTGATGATGAGAATTTTAAGTACCGTTTTGTGTCAGGAGGAGACTGTAGACAGAGGAGACAAGTTAATTTGCTTATTGCTGGGTTATAACGGATAAGACAGAATAAAATGTGAATTTTATTTTATGTTTAAGATCTATTGTTGATAAAATTATTTATTTTAAAAAAATAATTAGGTACTATTGTTTATTTCTTATGATTAATAATATTATTAGAATTTCAGTTATAAATCTAAGATTGACTTCATTGGTTGATCAGAGTTTAGAATGGTCAAAATTTATTAAAAAATTGATTTAGAGCTGATTCGATTTAAAATCCATATCAACTTGGGATAAAGTACAGGTCATAAACCTGTTAGTTTTTTTTAAAAAGGTAATGGTTTTAAATAAGGTTATTTTAATTTGTTTTTTTTGAGTTAGCTAGGTTGATTCGCTCAACTAGTGACTTGACCTTGTCACAATTGATTATTGAGTTAGGTTTTAAAATTATAATAATAATTATTTTTATCATTACAGTGATCTAAGTCGACTTAGGTTAAACATTCTAATTCAAAACTAGACTATGACCTAAGTTGACCTTCAAATTAAAATTTTAAACTTTGATAATAATTAATTTTATTTTATGCAAACCTTCCTAACACATTATCAAGGCCTTACCCCTAACCAAGGCGTTGCTCCTTATAGATTTTTGAGTTAGGTTTTAAATTATATTAATAATTATTTTTATTTTTATAATGATTTGGATCAACTATCAACCCTACTTATGACTTAAACATTACCTAAATCAACTCTTAAATTAAGTTTAAATTAGGATGATAATTATCTCTAATCATATGTTGACTTGGGCCAACTTGGTTTACCCAACCCATGATCTAGAACTTTGCCCCATGTCCTGGATCAACTCTCAAGTGTATTTTAAAATTATAATAATAATTATTTTATCATGACATGTTTTAGTTTAATAAATTTTAAATTGAGTTTTTTATAAAGATATTTTAGGAATAAAAAATAAAAATTTTGTTTTTGAAGATATCTTTTTTATGCCTACATTTTCCTTTTATTCTTATATCTTGCCTTTGTGTCTTCAACTCAAAGTAATGGACTTAAAGTTTATTCTTCTTTCTCGATGCAATTTCAAATCCCATTGTCCATGTCTTTCTTTATTCAAACTTTATAATTTTTTATTGAAAACTTTATTCGTTCTGTGCTTTACCCTTTTCGTTCATTCTTTTATTTATTTATTTATTTATTTTAAGAATGTTTGGAAATATTATAATTGTACTAAAATTGATTTTATAATTATTAAAAAAATCAAACACATGTTCTTTTTATCATATAATTAAATTAATTTTTTTTTATTGAACCCAATATTTTGACAGGTTATTTCAAATTAATAATGATATTTTAGTCGACTTATTAACTGAAAAATACATTTTAAACCCATAAATTTGTATACGAAGTTTTCTTAAGTTTGATTTGCTAAAAACAAGTTTAATGATAATTGGATATTATTTTTTTATGTTAAAGTTTAAAGATTTGCAAATCTGAATAAAGAGTGCGCAAGAATATAGGGCAAGAAACTCACCCCCGGACCGCTACATACTATTCGAGTTCACAATAAACTCACTCACTCACATGCCATGCTGATGGATTTTAGGGTTCGTTTACTTTAATTGGTGCACATACAGAGCCTCCCTCCAGGTCGCTGATGCGAAGAGCGTACAAAGGAAGGAAAGGAGAATCAGAAACTAACATGAGTGGAATTGCACAGAACTGTAGCGGGCTTCAATTGGCAACTGAGAGCAGGTTGGAAAGACAAGAAAGTAACCATTAAATTATTAATCGAACATGTTTCTGTAATCTTGAATATCTAGCAGATGTTATAGCTGCACTTGTGTACAAATGTGTTTCCTGGACAACCTGGATTTCATGCACGCATGTCTAGCCAGATGCAGGGAGATACAAAATAGTGGATCTAAGAACGCCAACGGTACCAATAGTTACTGTTTAAAGTCGTAATTCATGTTTTCATCGCAACAATACAGGTCAAATCCTGGAGATGCGTGGAATGACAGCATCAAGGGATTTGATCAGAATGTTTTCGGTATAGCAAGGTTAAAGCAAAAGAGGACAATAATTTTACTATACGTGTTGATGATCCCTGTTAAGGGTCAAACACAAATAACAGTAGGCTTCGATATTCCATGTTCATAAATCAAACTGAAATATTCTCCTCTTCAAGTAGTTCCCTGAAAAAGTCTTTTACTGAAGAATTTCATTGATAATCTGTCGAGTATCCTTTCATTTGATGTTTCGCCAATAAAGCTATCCGCAACTTGTTTCCTATGGTAGTTTTGTGAGGTTGTGCCTGGAAGTCCATGCATCCTGGCATTGCTATACTTTCTTGCTGAAGTTTCATCCACCAAGAAGGGCACAACATGCCTTTTCAAATCGCTCTTAGAAATTCCAAGATGACCTCCTGACACATTAACGAAATGAACTCTTCCAGCCTCGTCTAGGGTCCTCAGACCAATCCAGTCCTCGGTGTAAAGCTTTGTCTGCATGGAGGAAAAAGATAAAAGGTTTACATAGCTAAGCTCCTACTCAAATATTTTTTTTTCCTTTAACAGAGAAACTTCATAAATTTAAATAAATCTATAAATTTAAATAAATCTTAAAATGAGATCTAGGCAATTTGTGCTCCACTTGTTTGTTTCGGTTGAACAGAGATTATGCAGAAATATCTGTATGTCAAGTTCAATACCTTCTGCAGAAAGCTCAGCGACAAAATATATTTAGATTTGAAAATCTGTTTCAAAACAAATTTAATACCTTTTTTACTGGGATAATTGGCTTGAAAGCCCCATCTGGATAATATCCGAACCAAGAGGTCTCCTTGGGTATCAAAATACTGTCATTTTCGAACTGTTGAAATTCAAGAGAAAAAAAAGGAACAATTAGAATTCCGACAACTGCATTCAAGAATATAATTGCCAAGAGGACCAAGTAACGTTATATTAAGAAAAAAAGGAAATTCTTCTAACCATGATAAGCACCAAATTCTTCAAGCTAGAGAACCTTTTCTTGTAAGTTGTGTTCCGTCTCCCAGGAATTTCATTGTTAAGCTTCGGAAGAAACCTGCATTTCTCCATATAGCGTGGAATATCCTACCAGTCAAGAAATAATTATCATATCAAGATGTTGAGCTATCACTACCCAATTAGTATAAAACAATTTCATTTGAGACAACAAAGCCTATCTATAATGGCCATCCTTTTATAAGACTGATTCCATGACAACACACTAAACAAAATAAAAATAAAATCATAAACTAGCAATAAATTAGCCCATGCAGGCTATAGATTTCTGTGTTTATTGCACAATCATACGGGTAGGTTTCCTGAAGAAATTGATTACAGAGAGATCAAGCAGTCAAAAGAAACTTCATTTTGGTATCTATACACCAACAGAGCATGCTACTCACATTAGGAAATTTAAGATAGCCACTGGGAGCCAGGTGAGCCTGCAATTCCACATGTCAACTATAAATTTTCAAGCCTTCTCAGGGATATTTGAACAAGAAAGATAATTGACAGCAATAACGAAAGAGGGAAAAAAATCCTTTTCTTTGCTCCACCTAAAGTTCAAGAAACCCTAGTGATAGATGCATACCTGGACATAGTCGCTATAGATCTCGGACTTAATTAAGGTGTCTGCAAGCATGCAAAAAATGCCAGACTGCAAAAGCATAATCACTTTAAACATATCAATCAGAACCTTTAGAAGGAAACTAAAAATGAGATTTTTTTTTAATAGGTGCTTTCCCATATTCAGAAGAATTAATATATAATAAACCATAATAATGACTTCATAAATGCATGCACAAGCAGTTCTTGGACCTCTGTCATTCCACACCTTTGTAGTTGAAGTCCAAATTACTGCTTTTTTGACCCTGTATCGTGCATAAAACCCCATACCCCTCAGTGCCATTCATTTGTGTCTTACTCTTGATGTTTAAACTTGATTAGTACCTTTGTATTTCAACCTCATTTCTTTCTCCTTTAGCTCTATAATTTTATTCTTCAGCCTATATCTCTATCTTCAGTCCAACACCTTTACAAGGATGAAGATCAATTAAAACCAAACGGACAAATTTTAATTCTTTGATTTGTCTTCAACTTATAACCTAAAGACCAGCCTTATGGTTCATTTTTAAAATTTTCAAAAATGCATAAACCGATCTACATTTTGCTAAGGAAACTGTAGAGAGTACTGTAAGTTGGTCTGGGATCACAAAAAACGATTTAGCTTAATGGCCTAACTATAAGGAGTACGATGGTGAACTCATTCAAAAACAGGGTCACTACTAAAGATGAAACTCAAGAATCCATCATCATTTAAAATGAGAACAACAACCTCTATAGTTATTTTGTTACCATCTTGAATAAAAGGCATTCCATTCATGTTTAACTACTAATATAAGCAAAAATAAGGATTTGCGTTTGGAAAGTGCAGCAAGCCCCAACTGTTAAATGATTTGATCAAAAGTTTTGGTTCTCAATCAGTCCAGAAAGAAAAATAAGTCCAAGACCAAACTTAAGTTTTTGTTTTGGTTTAAAGTGGTACTCACTCAGATGGCACTGTTGTAGGAAAACATTATTTTTCTTTGTTCCCTTCAGAAATTCCCCTAAAATCAACCAAAGCAACCAACCAAACACTCAGGACTCCTTTGTGCCTTAAATTATGCATTAAGCACATCCCTTTGTACCTCAAATCCACATTTGAATTTAAACTCCCTGAATTTGTGCTTGGTCCCATAAAATTCATTTGCTGTAATTTGCAAGAAATAGCTATGCCATTTGTGAATTATTATCAAAACAACAGCTAGCAAGTTGCGATTAATCTTCTGTTAGTATGAAATTTTTCATCTCCTATCTATGAGAATGAATATGCACATGTATTTAGGTCAGAAAGGCCCTTTCATTTTCAACAACACAGGTCCGATTACAGTGCAGTCTTCCTACCAATTCACCAAATAGAAGGGAGACAACAAAGCTTTTTAAGTAGCTTTGACATTGTCTCGTTGAGAAGCTTAAAGATATTTTTAACCACATAATCTTTTACAGCATGTAAATCAAGTTTATATAGAGCTAAGGCCAAATAGAAGGGAGACAACAAAGCTTTTTAACATAGTAGCTTCGACATTGTCTCGTTGAGAAGCTTAAAGATATTTTTAACCACATACATCTTTCACAACATGTAAATCAAGTTTATATATAGCTAAGGTGGTGGATTTTTGCAGCTTGAAACAAGGCCACGCACAAAATAGTTTTTCATCATAAGAGTTGATTGAAGAACCTGCTTCCACTTTCTATCATTGCAAATAGGTATAGATAATTTGAAGGGATTTTCTGTATTTTCAGGTTTTAAAACTAACTCTCAAAAGCATTTTTCCCATTAAACCCTGCTAAGGCATTTATAAGCATATGAAGAGACATCTTGATGAAGTACAAATAAAGATAAACCTCGAGAGAGCTTACCCCACAAAGAGGAACAGAGGCAGTGCCAGCATGTGGCCCCCCTAAAGAAATGAAATTCATAACCTGTTTGGAGATGGAGAAATTATTTGTTACTTAAAAATGTATTTTAACAGAATACTTTCAGAATGTTATGTAGAAGATTGATCTGTCAAAATATTGATCAACCTAATGCCACACTGCTCAATGCAATAATATAAAGGAGCTGTGGAACACAGCAATAGTATTTCCAAAAGGGAGAGCTAAAGAAGTTGATATAGAGGGTGTGCTTACAGGGGGTCCACCATCACAAAACTCTATAACACCTCGGCCAATTACGTTGCCCTGTTAAACCAAAGGTGAAAGGGAACAAAAAAGGAATAAGCAACTTAGACAGAAGTTGTCTAACCATCAAAATCAGGTAACAAAACCATAATTTTTTATAGCCTGTAGCAAACTCCAAGTAGTTAAACATAACAAATGCAGATTATACATGCATTCTTGACTTTATTTACATATTTATTCATCCATTTTCCCCACAGAAAATACCAGAACCATCTTTTATCCTCAAGAAAGTTTATGAGATTGGTATACCAATTAAAAAACCATCACAATATCAAATTACAATATCCTGAAAAGTTATGGACCTTATGGTAAATATGCTACATCAATACAGTTCCACAAGATTTTCAAACAGGCAGGTAGCTGAAATTAATCGTCCATTTTACTCATTACAAGAACAACCTTAAATGCAAACCATTCTGGACAAGTAGAAAAACTTGTGATCTCTCACCATAAAGCTGAAACAAATTCTGGAGGGACAGATGGAATGAAGCTAATGGTTAAAACTGATGGCTGTTTATACTGGATAGGTGGCAAAAACTTGTGAAGTTAGTTAATTAAAAGGTATTAGTTGGTTTTGCGGGAGAGTTAGCTGATGTTATAACAGAGTTGGAATATTTCCTACAAACATGAGCGTACTTGAATAGAATGTTCAGTTAAGTAAATACAACTTGCTCTCTCTCTCTCTCTCTCTCTCTCTCTCTCTCTCTGGTTCTATCTTTGCCTCCCTTAACTCGTCTGACTCTGTAATTTCTATATTGCTTCCTTTTTTCATGCCCTTTGCTCTTAAGAAAATTAGTATCACATCATAAGCAGATGATGAAAGCAAGAATGAATAGCAGGATGAGATGAGAAATATGAAGGCATTGAGGAGAATGGTTCAAACTACACGCGCTAAAGTACAAGAGGGAGGGCAGCTTCTTAGTACTTGGCTCCCTATACCTCTGTCCTACCAAAAAAGATTGCAGTGACCGACGAGGAAAAATGCATGTCAAATTCCATTCATACGAACTCCCGTTGAAATGGATGATTGATGCTGCATTCAGCATTTACAAACAATGAGACCAGCTTGATTCTTCCATTTTAGTCAATAATCCAAAGGAAAGCCTTCTCTTAGCTGAACTCAATCTCTTTCAAGAGAAACACGGAATGACATGACTAGATCCCACAATGGACTATGCACAACCAACCAGTTTGAAACTACATGTGCTAAAGTAACAAGAGGGATGACAGCTTCATAGTACTTGGCTCCCTCTACCTCTGTCCTACCGAAAAAGATTGAAGTGACTGACAAGTAAAAATGCATGTCAAATTCCATTCATACAAACTCCTGTTGAAATGAATGTTTGATGCTGCATTCAGCATTTAAAAACAATGAGACCAGCTTGATTCTTCCATTTTAGTCAATAATCCAAAGGAAAGCCTTCACTTACAAGAGAAACACGGAATGACATGACTAGATCCCACAATGGACTTTGCACAACCAACCAGTTTTCTTAAGAGGCAACAGGATGCAATAACAAACAATTGAATTAAAAAAAATGAAGAATAATTTCCAAGAGAGGGTTCAGATCACATGTACTGATGTGAAATTACTTGAATGGAGGGATGACATTGATTTCTTTCTCTCTTTTTTTCTAGGGAACCTTCATAACAATAATTGGATAGCCAAGATGGGGATACCTTATATATTTAATACACCTGTATGAACTCCTACAAACACATATGCACTACACTTTCAATATCATGTTCTGATTTCTGATGAGGGGATAAAAATGCAGTTGATTTTCCTTTACAGCTTTGTAAGACTGTTCTTGATCAAAATTTTATTACTGGTTTCCTACTGTATGAAACAGTAATCAGGTCATGTAGGTAAAAGGATTAATAAAAGTACGGGTATGATATAAGAAAACAAGGCACCTTTGAAATATGTAAGAAAATAAACATCGACAGAGAGAATGTTCCAAACAAAAACATGCAATGTGGAAATAATGCAACAACCATAAATTACCTGGGAGAGACCAACGATGTTGTAGCCCTTGCTCAATTCATTCATTTTCTTGACCTATAGGTATAGCAACAACTATGTTAGTGGTCAAACAAGCATAATAAGATAAAACAAAAAAAAGTAACCACAATTACCCACAGAGCTCTCCCACCTTGTCACAAACAATTTTTGTCTGCAAACACATTATATGTTTCAAATTGTTAGAGAGTGAGGAATGCTATGTCAAAAAAGATAGGCTTGGTAGTAATTTCACTAAATTTACCTGCTCCTTAAGAGGCATAAACCAGGAATCCCACGCTCCATCCCCAATTTCTCTGCACAAAGAAAAGCAAATGATGCAATGGAACCATATATGAAAAATAATTTACCCATTAGTGCTCATGTTGTAACAATTATCAGGATGGAAGGAGATAAAAGAGACTGAAATTCTAATGGTTTTCCTTGAAAGACAATAAGAGTCAAGTTTTAGCACTTTACTAGAAATTTGGTTTGGTTAGTTGTGGCAAAAAAACTTTACATAAAAATTTAATAGGTTCACATTCTCAGTGACCACTTAATACAAACCAATGTTTAAATAGCGAGAAATGAATTAGACAAGTAGAAAAATAGATATATTAGGATGATTTAAATTATATGAAGATAGGAAAGTAGAAAAGCATACAAGCAATATCCTGGAGACCCAGAAAATTTTGTCAGTTCCTCAGTGAAATGCTTTACTCCTTGATTCTTGCATTGATCTCCAATGCCTGCCCATAAAAGGTAGAATAAAAAAAAAAAAAAAGAGTCACAGAAGCGTAAAAATGCCTTGTCAATAAGAAAGGTTAACTAACATAAGTAATACAGAAAACAAAAGCCCAACAGCTTGGAAATGCTGAAATTTAAATTAAACAATCACCAAAAAAGAAAAGAAAAATCAGAGTGAAACAAAAACATTCATCTAATTTCAAATTCTGCATTAAAGACAAATGATACACACTCAACAGTTTGATTGTCTAAAATCCGTTGAACAACCAAATATTGCTAAGTAATATGCATTTCATATTCTAGACAGGTTTTTCATCATATTTACTCCATGCATGGGGATGAAAACCTATGCAATAATTTATCTGCCATAATAAGAATGTCCTTTCACAAGAATGCAGTGCATTATGCACTCCAAGTAATTGTTGTTTTGTTGCCAACTCCAGCTTACATAATCAGCCCTCTGTCCATGATATATGAGTTCACTTCTATAATACAAGATCAGTTGTGGAGGTAAATCAAACACTTCCATTCTCTAGAAATTTTTTATTTTAGTTTAGTGTAACATTGAATGACATGATTTACCTGGTATGAAAACATACAAGTTACAATCTTTTTCCTCATACAATAATTTCTCTCAAATGTGGAATTAGATTTCATTTTATTCTCCTTCCGGTGAGCAGCATGTAAATCATGATTTTTAGTGTCATGCTTTGTTTACTAGAGTTCTCCTACAAAATAAAATAAAAGAGTCTGCGAGGGCAGATTAGGTTGATAAGAAACAGTTCCACCATTAAATCTTTAGGCTATGCTCCCTATCATCTTCCTCCTAATCTGCAGCTTATCTTGAATATCCACAAAAGTTCACTTTTTTTCTTTTCAAATTCTTCTCAGAACGGATTAAATCGAAATAGTGTTGGCGGCAAGGCATTTTATCTAAACAGAATTTTTAATGCCACTGGTCAATGCCATTTGCCAAATCCATTAATAACATTATAATATAATTATCTTTTCATTCATTCATAAAAAAGAAAAGAAAAAAGGAAAACAGTATGATTCACTTTAGTAGTGAACTAACTACACAAAAGCAGAACAACACTTTCTAATCTAATTATAAACACAATCAGACCCCAGAATATTCCGTTATAAGCTTTTATCTCACTAAATTAACACACCCAGAAGGAGAAAAGAGCAAGACACAAGAACAGATCACTAAAACATCCAAATAATAAACCGGAAAATGATAAAAAAAAATTTGCAGAAAAGAGACAGTTACCATGAAGAACTATAAAGGGCAAGGAATGTGCAACTGGTTTGATTACAATAGTCAAAACAATGAAGAGAAAGACAACATAAGGAGAGTGAAAAGGCATGATGTAAAAGGTGGGATTTTTGTTCTGTGATAGTAGTAATATGTTTCTTATACTTGCAGAAAATGAAAATAAATAAGAAGAGGTTCAGGATTGGTAGAAGAAGGCTAAAAAATGGAGGCAATGAAGATCTCGTGATTCTAACACCGCACCTTGGCAGTGGCATTTATTTATTTGGACAAGCAATCTGATCGGATACTAGTAACTTGGCATCTTCGCTGATAGCTGTTGCTCTTGCTTCTTCAACTCGCCAACTGGAATTATTGTTCAAACTTCAAAGGGAAAGAAAGAAAAAAGTCAGCTGTGATTGTCGAGTACCTTAGTTTAATGAAGCTAATTAATTAATTTTTATAGTTTCAGAAACTATTTATTTAATCCCCATATGTTAAACTTTCCTTCTAATATAGTCCTTTCATCAATTCCATGCTATTTCCAATAATTTTTTAAAATAGGAAAAAAAAGAAGAATAAATATAGTACATCGGAGTATTTTATCATTGAATACAGCATTTTTGGAATAAGAATTAATAAATTAAACAGGGTCAATGTCAGTCAAGAGAATATTTAATTATTTTAGATAATATAGGAGTAATCAATTCGTTTTGATAAACTAAAGGGACTAAATTATTGTCAATGCTTACGTGTCCTAACTATATCAGGGTCTTCGTCTGAAAAAGGGTTTCATCGGGTTGGCAGGAAAAGAAAAAAACAAGACTAATTATTTTGCTAATCGTGTGCGAAAAGGGATGCCATTTTCGAGCAAAGGTTGTTGAGGACACTCGGTGACGTAGCGGTCTAAGAATATACTTGTAATTGCGTAACGCTGTCTGAATCATTATCGTAATTGCCTAAATGATAATGTTTGAATTTAATCATTCTTATGTCGTCCTAATTATTTCGCCCAAAGCAATTGGTAAGAACAATTATTGCAAGTATGTGCTCCATGTTGACGGGGCAGTGTGACATGTCATGAGTCGAAACTGTTGTTTTTAAATTAATTCTTTTATATGTAAAAAGGGGGGTTGATTAAATTGAATAAAGAAATGAATGATCTAGATATTCATGAGATATATTAGTATCTAGAATTGAGATGAAGTATTGGACCTTCCAACTACCAATGCTTCTCGATCTCCAAAGATTAGATCAACGAATGAAGCTTCTAACTAAAGCCAGAAACGACCACAAGCCCTACCAACTAACTACCCTTTTCTTTTGTTTCACTTTTCAGTAACTTTTGTTCAGGGTAAAGTGAGGATAAAATGAAATTCAAGAGAGGGTAGGAAAATAAATAGAGATTGACATTACTCTTATAATAATCTTTATTAAAGTTGCTCGATGCGATATGAAAAAGGTTTGGAAAAAAAGTTCATAGCCAAATAAATTTTCAGTAGATATGTTTTCTTAAGATTTTGAAAAGAAACTGTAGACATGTCAAAAAGATGTTGATTCTTTAAAATCAATTTGATTTAAGACAATTTATTGTATACAGTTACAATCTTGGACAATAAGCCGGCGAGGGAGAGAATCCAATTCCATCAGGTTTTTCTTTTTCCTGCTTCCATTCCTTCATTATGGAAAAATGGTCTCAGATCAAGGAGAAGAATATCTTTATTATTACTATTATCATAAGCAAGCATGTTTTAAGAACCAAATCATTGTGATCATAGAAGTGGAATTTCCATATCAGCTTCAACAGAGAAACCTGTAAAACAAAAATCCGAATCTTGATGTGATATGTTATCTAGACCAGAAGGTAGAAAAATGATAAGGGAAATAAGAGGGATTCTGATGGCTATTTTGAAAGGGCACTGTGTCTGGATTTCATAATATTTTCTCTTTTCCAAATCATAAATCTTACAAAACGAAAACAATTCATGCAAGAAAAAAAGAAAAGGAAAGGAAAAAAGGATTCTTATGCATCATATTTCAAGAGAAAAAACCCATCCTAGTCTATTCCTTCTGGCTTCCACTGCAATATTCCACTGTAAAAAATTTCTTTAACAAGATTGTTAAGAATATCCTTACAATCTTGTTAAGTCTGTTCTACAAGAAGACATAACAACAGGGCTCCATCTCTGTTAAGAATATCCTTCTGAAATCTCAATCTTGTAGAAGTTGTTTCGAGCTTGTAGTGGAACAAAACATTCAGTTGGATACCTGCTACAGTAGATTCTCATTTTCTGTCTGTTCATCAACCTTCTTCGAGTTACAGATTTTTATGCTTATTATTGCTGTCACCACAAAGATACATAGCAGAAAGTTCAATATCATAGACCCGGTTTCACCTGACAATACATGCACGATTGAAAAACCTGCAAACATAATTACGACCTGAATGTTAAACTGATGATCTCCAGATCAAATTATGTGTATAAGTTTATTCTGAATATGGAAGCAGAGGACCCAAGTGAACAACAACAAAACCTGAAGATTTTAATTTGTCAATAATAGTGAAAAATGTGTGTGGCTACTGTGGATACTTGATAGTTGAAAATTCCCAAGGATAGGAAAGGTGGACCACTGCTATGATATTTTAGAAAATGAGTGTTCTCTCAGGTAGCCGGAAGGAAACTTCATGAAATACCCAGAAGATTTTTCGTGGTCTTGTTTACAATTCAAAGTCATTGTCAATTCGGTCAACTTGTTCCAGGCATCAGATTAGTAACCTCTTAGTAGCTAGCAGTGATCCATGGGCTAACACGAGCAATTTCTGCTGTTCCATCTACAATTATTTGCACTTAAATACAAGCAGGGATTTATTTATTTATTCGTGTTTTTTAGAAGAGCACAAAATCATATTCAACGATCGATCTTGTTCTATTTACTGTGTTGTGATTGTTTATACAAAGACGAAATTTGACCATTCTACAGAGATGATATGTTAAAGAGGATCTCAAGAAAATGCAAAGATTTCGGAAGATTATGGATTTACCTTTATCCAGTGCTATGTTGGTACAGCCTGTCTCAGGTCCTGCTTTGGACTGGAACACACATGAGCCTACTTTTTCCTCAAAATCTTCGCGTCCAGGCAAACTCCAAGTTAATCCAAGGCCAAAACTATTATCAGCAAGATAAGGACTGTATGGAAATGGAATGGGAATAGTTTTCACTGGTCTGCAAGACACAGGAATGGGCAACGAAGATTCGACGGTGTAAACATGATGCCTAGAACCACTCAAGCATGAAACTTCATCGAAAGAAGGCGAAAGCCTGGTTGAACAGTTGAGGTATGTAAAGTTCTTCAAAAGATAGTAATACTGGAAGGGTGTACCGGAGAGGTTAAGATTAAGAAAGACTTCATGGACACAACTTTTGGGGTCAAGAAGACTGAGTTTTCTGATATCATAAGAGATGGCTTTCACAACCAAGGGCCCATAAATTGGGAAATGAATCATGGTGGTGTTATCCTTGCAAACAAGTTCGAAACCAGGGTGACCACAGTGCTGGGGCTGTTGGCCTGATGTTCGGAATGGGAAATGAATATCAGGACCGGCGTGACTGCACCTATTCATTGGACATTTGGATTCAAAAGCATTTATGGATAGAAACATGGTGGAGAAGAGAATACAGAACATGAAAGCATCCATTGTTTGCAAAAAAACACAGACAAAAGTTTGTCTGGCTCTCATTTCTCCCCTATAAATATGCCATGGAATGATCTTGCACATCAACCTTGTCCGATTGAAATGTAGATAAAGAAACCTCTTTCATATAGATTTAGTCAAAGTATTATAAAATTTGTTTCCTCGTATGTGATGGGGAAATTACTTGGAAACAACTTACTTTAGAAGGCAATTAGTTATTTTTTATTCCTATCAATTCTTAAAATGCCCAGCACCACTTTTCTAGGAACTTACCTGCCTACCAAAGAACTCTTCTAATGTTATGGAAAGTCTAGCACACCTTCTATGAATGGAAGACAAAATATTTTAATTTAGAGTGAGACTGCGATCTGCAAAGTCTTGGTCATTGAAGCAGTAGCCGGCCCTAAGTAAAATGATTGAATTGTACGGTTTATCTGCTTTTTTTAGCTCCACTGCTTTTCATAAACGAGGTGCAGGAATATTTTCTTTACAGAAAGCAAGTAACGGGATTCTTGCAAGTTTTGCGAAACTTCCTTTGAGCAGCGAGCATTCCCTATTGGGCTTCGAACTGAGTTGGAAGATGAGTTGGAGAGGTTGCTGGGACTCGACTGATAAATCTGGGCATGGAAACAAGATAGAAGCTCCAGCGTGTGGTCTAAATCTAGCCAGTGGCCACGCTTTTACGAAGTCACAGTGCCTGTTCTGGTAGGTTATTTTTTAAAGGGTGTTTTTGTTCGAGAATATATTAAAATAATATTTTTTATATTTTTTAAAAATTATTTTTATCATCATCTTAAAATGATTTAAAAAAGTAATAATAATTTAAAATAATAAAAAATCATTTAATTTTTTTTAAATACTTTCCAATGTTTACAAAACTTCAAAATCATTCACTGCACACATCACTTTCTGCTACCTTCCACTTATCTCTTTCTATCCTCTCGAAGACTTAAATCGTGCGTCTTCCCGTGAGAACATCACTTTTCACTGTATTTCCCCGATATTTACGTTATTTTGACCATTTAGGCGCATGCTATTCACAAAATTTCTCTCCCATTTTGCAAGATTCTAAACACTATAATTTTTTTTTTTTACATTTGCGTAATTTCGACTTATTCGTAAGATTTGGAAATTATTAATTAATGAAAAAAATAAAACATCTCATAGTTAAAACCATAAACGCAGTTGCAATTCACCGAGTTTATAATGGTATTTTTAAGAATTAAATTAACAAAATAGTATTAAGAAAGTCATAACTTTTTTTTTTTGGACTAAGGTTGACTGCAGACTAACCAAACTGAACCAGTCATATAAAAGAAGTTACTTTTAGAGAAACCAAGTCAATTGAGTGATGTTGAGTCAACTCCCACACAATTTAATTTAAAATCTAGGCTTTGATAAAATTGAATTAGAAGGTCTCAGTGTAACCCACTAAGCTACATTTAATAATAATATCAGCCTAAATATTTTTTGTTACATTTAAAAAAAATTAAATCCAACCTACAACATATTGCAAACATAGTTCACTAGCAAAAACTAAACAATTCTGATAAAAAAGAAGAAGATAACCAAATCAATCTCGACCATACAAAGTAATAGAATGGTTCATCGAATACTTGACTCATTAGATTTGGTTCATCGAATACTTGACTCATTAGATTTACATTCTATCATATCAGCCGAAACATGACATTTTCACTTGCATCATATTTCTTTCAGTTCCAACTTAAAACTTGCCAAAGCAAAAAAAAAAAAAAAATCATTATTGGATACTACAACAGTCACAATTTATGAACTAGCAATGCGTGCTTCTTTGGAAACTGATATCATATATCAGCAGCCCATTGGGGGTTGATACTATGACAGTGCATGAACTGTTTGGTGCAAGATGCTTAGGTATCGCCATACCTCTAGAGAAGTCACAGGCACTAGAGAAGTCTGAAGCAAGATCGTCATATGCCAGGACACATAGAACTGATAGAAGTATTCAAATAATTCAGCCAAGACACACATTCCTGTCTGCCAAGATCATACACTAAAGTACAAACAATAGAAAGATCCAAGATAGAAAGAATAGGAATTGCAGGACAAACCCTATAGGAGTTCCTTTGCTAGCCTCACTGGTTTCTCCTTTAAAAATGCAACTTCACCATTTGGTGTAGTGAGCAGATGATGATTTGAACCCATTTCTTCACTCCCTGCTGTTGTAGATGATGCAACAGATTCCACCCCATCATCATCATCATCTGCATTGGCATTGGGACCAAGGTAAGAAAACACATACCCATCAAAGTACCAAACAACCACATACAGACGCCCCCTGGACTCTGCACGCACACCTATGTAGAAGAGCAAAACCCCTTCTTAACAACCAGAGCAGTCATTGATGGGTAATCTTTGATCTCAATCAACTGTATGGAAATGGATTCCCTACCTAATATCTATATAGACACTGTTCTACACATGAATGGCCACCTAATCAGGTAGAATAATTAAGAGAGCCATGCATGGTAAACTTCTTAATATCCATGATTCATCAACTAAAAAACATGTCCAACTAGTGAGACGGCTAGTGCAATCTGCAGCCTGCTGGCAGTTAAACCACATATCTCTTTGTCCAAGCATGGCCCTCAACCATACTTCTTATGATCCATTATCAGCATTGTCGACAAAGATATGCTCCAGAGATCTTTCTGATTTATTTTACCAGGATGTTATAGGGGTGGCTCTGCTTCTATGTCACATCTAACTGTTATGTTTTTTCTTGGGCTTTGATCCCAGTTCTACCAAAAAAAGTGATCAAGAATACACAGTCAAATTGCTTTGTTGAGGAATACAACTTTAAATAATGCCTTCATTAACTTGGATACTCAGTAACATAAATTGGCGTGCAGATCTTGAACTAACAAAGGGAAGAAACATGATTAATGGAAGAAAAATTACCAGAAAATGTCGGATGGTCAGGAAGATGTCTAACTGCTGTGATCTGTATGCTTTCTGGAAGTAAACAATTACAGAAAGAACCTGAAACCTCGAATAAAAGCTCCTCGATCAGACAGGGAAATATTAAAACTGGACCACAAAATCCAAAAATACAGAGCTGAGAAACTTGGCAGCTAGGCTGCTGCGGACATTTGAAACCACCATATAACTCATATTATTTACAAAATTACAAAGCAGCACTGGTTATTCCACAGTTAGCCACAAATTCTGGATCCAGGTCGTGCATATATCCCAACAAAGATTCACATTTAAAATTGCTTACTTTTTTCTCTTTTTTTAATGCAAACAATTGGTCACTTTTGTGAATACTAGGCCTAGAAGATCTCCAGTGGTCTAGGAAGTAGCTTCTCATATAACATGATTTGCAACTAACCTAATCGAGCCATTCGATTTATCCATCCAGGAATAGGCTTTCCAGTTAATTGTTTACAGACTTCATCAGTAAAGTGGTTGCAATTCTTGGCAATCAAATGGTAGGTATCTCCATGATATTTTGCAGAAAGATGTTCCATGAATGACTGAAATTCTGAACGAGACATGTTGGTGCTGCCCAATAACACAGACCGTCGAAAAATGAAGCCTGGACAACTTCTTGGTTCCACCTCAAACACCCCACTGGTTGGGTACTCATGGGCTCCAAAGCCATACTCCATACCATGCACTGATTAACAGATCAATTGAAACAGATTAATGCACATAAATTTTCATGATAGATATGCTAAAGAAAATGACAGCTCGATATATTACTCACACAGACCTGATATTAGAGCAATAACAATCATTGAAATTGGAACAATGTGATGGTTAGAGAATATGGATTGCATCAACTAAAATTCAGCTCAATTTGAAGTGATAATAAGAATTATCAAATCACCACAGCAGTTAAGAGTTATTTTTAGCCAGATACAGAATAAAACAATTTGTTGTTGTTTTGGGGGTTTGAGAGTGCAGCTGTTTGTACCTAGACTTCCTGAAATTCCTCAATAACAAAAATGATAGTGATCTTTCCTGTCTAATGAATTGCATATAACTAGCTACAAATAGCCACAGTCAATAGTTCAGATTAGAGATATGCCTAATGCTGATGCGAAAAGTAGGAAACACAAGAGAAGCAAGCACAAGACACCGATAAGGTTTAAAGGTGTCTTGCAGCTGGAAAAATAACCCTGGTAATCAAATATAATGAGATGTGATAAGCTGAGATCTGATGACACTGCCTTAAAAGCAATCATAACAGTGCATTATAAGGACATTATCATGCTTGTAGATAAAGTAGAAAACTCAAATTTGAGGGATCATGTAATCATGAGAATTCCAAGTTATGGAATAGCATGCTAGGGAACTTGAATGGTTTTCACGTAGCTCTGCCTGGTGATCACTTGATTCCCTGCGTAACTGATGTCAGCTATCAGGCAATCTGTCCCAACCCTGCACAAAGTTAGCAACTAAGTACAGCACAACACCAATGGTGTTGACAATAGTAACCTTGAATTATCATATCCTAAACAAGCCATTCAAGGAAAAGGAGAGTTTCCATTGTTTTGCCAAAAGAAACTCATATCTTAGGATCTCGGTAATAGACATCTAGAGGAAATTATCCTACTTCCAGTAGTAATTTCCTTTTAACTCCAGCTGGAAAAGCTTCTATCAGGTGTTACTTGTCATTGAATGGTTGAGACATCTAACAATGGGAGAATTCCAGCTATTTCTCCGGACAACTCAAAATATGATTCTCAATTTATTATCTCTTTTTCAAATCTCATGTTAATGTGTCAGTTTACTATGTTAACACAAACAATGTTAATTCCAAAGAAAAGAACCCTAGAGAAGAACTAGATCGTTTGATACTCTAGATAGCCCATGGAAAATAAAGACCACAGCATAGCACAAAACCTTTTACAAGCATATTTTACCCATGTGATACAATTACATCTTTAGGTTCTAGCAATCTGATTACTCCTAATAACAGTCCATTGATACTGCTGTACCATGAACCCTCCAAATTGGAACAACAAGTTCCCTTGACCTTCAAAATAATCTGTATTTTGTTTTAAGAATACAGCATGAATACAGAAAAAAGAAGGCTGCTGGGAACAAGGAGTTTGACAAGAGGATAATTGGGTCCGTACATGCAGTGTACAGCTAAAGCTTTACTAAACTCACATATAGTTAGCTTCTATCCAATCCAACCAGCAATCGTCTATCATATGAATTTGAAAAGATGCTAAAACTCATCCACCAAAAGCAAACATATCAGATTAGAAATATGTTTCAATATTGCAAATGTTTTATTTTATCTCCAACAGTGCTATATTAGAAAAATCATCCCAATAAATGGAGAAGATCAGACCACAAGATAATTTCAAGCCACCTTTAAGTAGCTTCTGCTAAGCCTACCTCAAGATGTCTCAAATATTACCATTTTCAAGGGTTTCTTTCAGGTAAATAAATAACCAACTTCTCCTCAAGCACTCATAGTTGTCATAAAAAATCCTTGGACAATCAAATAGGTAAAAGAGCATCACGTTACTGATTGCAATTCATAATCCAAGCAGCCCACATTTAACAGCTTCTGTGAGATAAGTTTGATCCTGATAGGAGATGAAATGCACCAGATCTGAACATCCTAAGCTATAAACTTTGTTTCAAATATATAATGTTCAGTTAAAGGTGGTGTAGAATGAAAAGTGTTTTGGCTCTTTTCTAATCATATATCTGCTTTTGTTATGTCAGCCTGCCACCACAATAGAATTAAGAATTCCATTTCAGTGAAATGGTGACCTCCAATATTAACCAGAAATATTTGAAATTGATTGCTAATTTTGAGGATATAACATTGATAGAATTGTTGCTCAAAGGCAAAATACCACTTTCTTTCTGAATTGGTTAGAGATAAATGCTTTTTAGGAGGGAAGGCTATATAAAAACACCTATGCAACTTTGATTTTGGCAAGCAATTTGCCCCATGAGTTTGCTCCATTATTTTCATTTTTGTATGTAAATGAAACTCCCTGAAACAATACTTACACACTTAATGAACAGCCTATGATGGATTGAATTTCATGATTTTGGGTTCATTTATTTCTTTTGGCAGAAGTAGTCACCTTCTTCATGAAATCACATCAACAATGTTTCTAACTTCTGTATTTAACAACCAAATGGCTTTACGGGGAAAGAAAAAAGAATAATGGAGAAAAATGAGCAGGCAAACATTTGTAGTTCAAACGACATAGTGGCAATCAACTTTACAGGTAAAAAACCTAGTAGCAGATAAAATGAGTGGGTAAACATTTCTAGTTCAAAACTAAATAGTGGCAGGGGGATGCGTAAATACAGGGGAGTTGCTTATGCATAATAAAATTATGAAGCGCACATCACAAGTCAGTTTCCTTGGCAAGTTAATGCAACCATTTTCTTCAAAGCTGCAATAACTTAAACAATCTCATCAGAGTTCATGAAAATATAAATGTTAAAAAAATTATTCGATGCAAGAGATTTGAGCGTTTGAACAACATTTTTTAAATTTTAAAAAATCAAATATAGATGAATCAAATTTTCTTTTCGACATAACAGTTGAAGGTAAATTATCTAAACAAAGGAAATCTTTCACAATCAGCATTTTCTTTCTCATGCACAATCCACGATGCATTATGGTTTCACTGTCTCACATAATATGGATTTTCCATGACAATTATTTAAGGCGCTTGGGTGTTTCTATAGTCATTCTGGGAGTGAAATTAATCTTCTGTGAGAAAGAATGCTTTGTGTTTATTTCTCTGTTTGTGAAAACAGCTCTTGGGCCTTGGAAAAGCTTCGAAGTGAGCCAGAAATTTTATTTTCAAATATCATGTGCATATCATAAAATTCTGCTTCGTATCATCTCCATCTTCCTTCCTTCTAGTGCATTTGACTCCCCCCCTCCCTCAGAGTTATCATGGGAAAACTAGTTTTCAAAAAAAAAATTAAGGATGTCTCATGAGTGGCACCATCATAATTCCCTTACGGTAGGAAATGTTAATTAGCACAATCTTCTAAGTGATCCCGTTTCTAAAAGTTAGCCTATTTCCACATATATATGTATCAGAATCAAGTTCAGAAAGAGTAGTCCATCCTTCATGCTCATAGTTTCTTCCAGTTTGGAACTTCCACTCTAACAGTTTGTGAATGTGTTGACCTTGGAAGGAAATCAGATAGCATAAATCTGCTCCTTGCTCCTTCTAGATTTAATTTAGCAAAGAATGAAATGAGTTGCGTCACTTGTGCAGGGTGTTAATAAGAAAATTTGAATACTGGATTTATCCTATCATGACAGGAATTATTCTATCTGCATCTGCAAAGATAGATCTTTTATGTTATTTTTAAGCAATAACTCTTTTGAACTAAATAAACAAGAGATTCCACTGATTACTTTCAGAAGTAGATGCACATCTTAGCCATTGTGTTACTGCATATTGCACCTCTATGCTCTATATCCAATTCATATTGGTCGGGAAATTGCTTTTTGGTTTGATGGAGATAAATGCAACAATGCATAACAGTGATGCATTTGTTCATAACCTTCTAGTCTTAATCCCTTAAAAAATGCCAAACTCTTCTGACACATGATTCCCTCATCATGAACTTCAGTCTAGAAATTGAATTTTTACCCTAACATACCCTGTTACCAAAAGCAAAATAAAAAATCTACGCAGGTGGAACAATGATTATCATTTGAAGTTTCTATTAATGCACAACTATCATGCCAAAAGTACACGAGCTAGAATACTCTAACCAAGCAAAGTTCAACTTGAAATGCCAAAATCATGCACATTAAGCAGCAGAAAACAAAACAAAATAAATATATTATCCATTAACATTCAATTAATTACCTTCAATACCGGAATGGAAGATCCCGAGGCCAAACCAGTAAAGGTAGTTATTTATAGGTGTAAGATCATAGATGTTAAGATACAACATCACGCGACTGCTCCCTCCATTACTCTGCTCCTTATCACTTGCGCTTGAGCTTGAACTTGAACTCAAAGGGAACAACCGCATTGTTTGCAATCAACGATTCTTCAATTTACAGTCCAGATTTTCTCTATCACAAACTCACCATCCTCTAAAGCAAATCAAAAGAACCTAAGAAAAACAGAATAGCACAAAAATTACAAGAAATTGATGCGAGAGAAAGAAAAAAAAGCTAATCAAGCTGTTTGGTTGCTGTGAAAAGTTGGAGTGCTTAGTTTTGAACTCTTTCTTGCATTTTCTCGGCAACCAAACAGAAGCGAGTTATGTACAATGAACAGAAGCGACCAAACCCTAGCAAAAATTGAAACTACATAAAAACTATGAGAAAATAATTCAATTGTAACAGAAGGAAGGAGTGTAAGAAAGAAACGCCAGCGTTTATCTATATATAAAAGCGCAGGCAGGGAGAAACATGGAGCTTACGAGAGATGATTGTTTCGGAATATGAGTCTCTCGGATCGGAAAGTGGGAGAGACGGGTTGAATCACGTTCCGCTGTTCCTGTTTTTACAGGGAGGAAAGAAAAGGAGCTGGCCTGAATAATTAGAGCTTCTATTTAATTAAAGTTAGCTAACTTTTTTTAAATGATTATTATTATTTAATTCATCAGTTAATTATGCTCTGTAGTGTCTCTTACCTTCACTTAAAAAGGCCAAAAACATTCCCTTAATTCTGTATGGCCTGATCACTCAAGTCAACGAGGATGGATGGTCAGCTTCACATCGACCCAAAGGACAGGTAAGAAGTTAAAAAAAAACAAGTATTATCTTTCCACCTTCATGCTAACACAGTTCGCTACCCCCAATTAAATTGATCTCCAATTTCTTCTAGCTATATGGCAAACTTGTTTGTGATTATTGACTTCAAAAAAAGCATTAATTAAATCCAACCATTAAAAAAATTTAGTGATGTTTATTATACGCCTTCTCATTGAGCATTACTCATTAAAATAATGTTTTTTTCTGATTTTTTTTATTATTTTTAATATTATATTTGTTTTTTACTTATTTTTTCTTATAATACATATGGTAAGTTGATTCGATTAACTCGAGTTTTTTAATTAATTTTTTTTAGTATTAAATTGATTGAGAATTAGATTTTATAATTTATTTTGTTTGTTTTATATCATGTTATTTCAATCTTGTAACCTTGAAATACTGCTTAAAAGATTAACTGATGTTGACTCAATTGTTTTTTGTTTTTTTAATTGAATTCTATCTTCTGATTTTATAATTCAACATCGAGTTGGTCATAATTGAGCCTCATAATCTATTTTAATTTGCTTTTTATTGTGAGATCTTGGTTTTATGATCAAGTTTTGAGATTTTAACCCAGTTAAATCATGTTTATTTTTCTCTTTCTATAAGGTTATCTCGGTTTTATAACTTAAGTCACAGGTCCTTCAACATTGAATTTGTTTTTTATTAGGTTGTATTTATCGTGGGATTGAGGTCGTGAGTTTAGCGAGTTAACTCAATTGATTTTCTCCCTTTTCAGATTTCATCAATTAATATTGTGTTTGATTAGGAATTAAATTTTATTATTTATTTTGGTTTGTTTTTATTAGGGTACTCTGACCTTATGAACTGAGAATAGTGTTTAACAGGTTAACCCGAATTTATTTGACTCTTTTTTATGTTATTTTTTAATTTTCTATTTATAAGATTATCTCATTCTCATAACCAAAATCACAAATTTGGTTGGTTAAATCATGTTGCCTTTATTATTATTTTTTTATGAGGTTATTTTGGTTTCATTACTCGGGTAATGGATTTGGTAGATTGATTTGAGTTATTTTTTTAATTTCATTATTCAACGTTATACTAATTGAAAATTGAGCTTCATTATCTATTTTTATTTGTTTTCTATGTAATTATCTCAATCTCACACTCAAGTTATGAGTTTGATAGGTTAATTTTTTTTTAATTATTATTTTTTAAATTTCATTCTTCAACATTAAGTTTTTTTATGAACTAGACTTCATAATTGTTTTGATTTGTTTTTTATAAGATCATTAAGATCTCATAACCCAAGTCATGGATTGTAACATGTTAATTCAAGTTAACTCATGTATTTTAATATGAAAAAATATCATCTTGAAATCATTTTTAGCCAAATTATATACTTAGGGGTCGTTTAGATTGCTTTTAAACTCAAAAAAACAACCATGACACATTGGGTCAACTCCCATATTACTTAAATATTTTTCACTGGATAGAAATTTTAGCATATCTAAATATTTTTCTACATGACCTAACTCGCAACATAGCATGAGTCAATGATTTAGTTAACATCTACAATAAGAACTCGACTTTTTCACTGTAGCAATGAACAATTAAAAAAAACCTCTTTTTTTTACTTTGATCCTAAAGAATTTTAGATTTTTTTTATTATTTTAGTTTCATCTTTTAATATTAGGTTGGTTGGGAGTCAAATTATTTTTTTTTATCTACTTTATGTGAAGTTGTCATTGTCTCGTGATCTGGGTCATGAGTTTCGCGGGTTAACTTGTTGACTCGAGTTTTTTTTTTTTTTTAATTTTATCCTTCAAGATTGGACTAATTAGTAATTAGAATTTTTTTTTTTTTACTTTGTATGGAGTTATCATAGTCTCATGACTCAAATCACAAGTTTTGTAGACTAGTTGTGTTGACTTTAGTTATTTTTTTATATATATTTTTAATTATTCTTTTTAATTTTATCCTTTAACATTAAGTTGATTGAGAATAAAACTTTATAAAAAAAAATATTCATCTCCTATGAAGTTATTACGAACATCTAACTTGGGTTATGCAAGTTCACCTAATTTAGTAAAAAAATTATATTTAATCCATCATAATTAGGTAGACTGATAATTAAGATTTATATTTTTTATATATGAATTTATCATGGTCTTATGATCTAGGTCATAGGTTAGGTTGAAACACTATGCCACTATTTGGCATTGGCATTGGCATTGTATTTCAAAAATATTTTTGAAAAAAAAATATTTTTATTTTTTACTTAAGATTATTTTTTTTGGTGTTTTTATAATATTTTCATATGTTAATTTCAAAAATAATTTTTTTAAAAGATATATCATTTTAATACATTTATAAATGAAAAAAACTTTCAAAATCAATCGTAACCACACTACCGAATAAACACTATATCTTTTTCCACTTTCCATGGATGTGCTAGTTTTCTCTTTAGATGTTCTAGTTTGTATTATGTCGGGAATTGAAAGGAAAAAAACTAATTTAAAAAACAATTTAGATCCTGATAAGTTATTTTATGTTATTATTAAACTTGATTTAACAAGATAAACCTTAATTTCGTCCACCAACACTAAGAAGCTGTTTGGCGCGGCGTTTCACCCGCCGCGCCACAGCTTTTTGTTAATTTTTTTTTAATTTTTTATTTTAATTAAATATATTTTGGTGTTTCTAGATCATTTTGATGTGTTGATATCAAAAATAATTTTTAAAAAATAAAAAAAATATCATTTTAATATATTTCGACACAAAAAACACTTTAAAAAACTACCACAATAGCTCTCCCAAACAGACCCTAAGTCTCTACTATAGAATATAGATTTGTCGCATCAAATTGATTGAAATCTTGTGAATGCTTGCTCCCTCAATTGGACCATCGCATCAATTTGGCGGACTTCAAGTGACCCAGTCAACGAAATCAACGCAAACTAATTCTCAATGAAAAAGATCTTTCCTTTTCTCCTCTTTATATATAATTTTGTATTGCCTGGATAACTTGGTGCCATTGAAAGAATCGGAGAGCAACGTCCCATCAAAGTGTCTGCGAAAGAAGAAGATGATTGAACAGTTATTAAACTTGATTACAGCCCAGAAAATAGTAGCAAAGTGGAATCATTGTCTTGATTAAGCCCCGTCTACACATCAGCTATCACACTTTGTCTACCAGTAATCGAAGCTACATATGGCTGAAATTCTGGATTTTAGACTATGGGCTCTCAATCAAAAACATATGGCATACTGAATGTGCAGAGATTAAACAGGTTGCATTCCCTTTCAACATCTCTCCAACGACTGCTTCATCGGACGTATCTGGGAAGACATGCAGCAACTGGCTGAGCACTAAGCAATGGGTTATCTTCCCACTCATAAAACAGCTTAAAAAAAGTGATTGACCACACAAGAAAATTGAATGGTTAGAAAATGAAAACGGTGACCCCTCCTGGCTTCGGGACCATGCCTTCTCTGACACGGGCAGATCATCGTCTGGCTTCGGGACCATGCCTTCTTTGACACGGGCAGATCGTCGTCATGGCGTTGTCTAACTATGCCCCTTGAAGCGGGTGTGGTGACCGGAATATGGATTTTAAGCCGGCCTATGATTTTGTCCATTTGTCACCAAACCGTCATTTAATTTCCACTGTTTGTTGTTTCTTGTCCAGATGAGCTGGTTAAAATGAACAGCGGAGATGGGGCTTTTTCTTTCTTTTTGGAATGAGGATTATTATTGTATTTTCATGAAGATTATTTCGTAGTAATTATTTGTTTTGAGGGGTAATTTGAGAGATAAAATTAACAAAAAATAGAAAAATATTCCTGACACGTTCATTACAAACATAATTATTAAAATTATAAGTTGATTCGTAAAATTATATGATTTTACAAATTAACTCAATTTTTTTAAAAATTAAATAGAAAAATCAGTTAAAATAATAATAAAAAAAATCTACAAAATTAATCTGAATCATAAAATCAGATGGAATCTAATTTTATGATCTCACTCCCCTGCCACAGCCCCACCAACTCCCTAAACTTAGGCTAGGTTAGCCAATGCCCCTCTCTTTCTCCCCCTGGCCACACCCCCGGCCACCCCCCGACCTATGCTGCACAACTCTCTTAGCACACGTAAGCAATAATACTTTAACATATAATAATAATAATAATAAAATAGGTTTAAATATTAATGATTCCAATTTACTTTAATATATTTTAGTTAATTGGAAAAAGTTATTTCTAAAATGGTTTGAATATAAATTATTTTTTAAAATAATAAATTTTTTTTGATTCTCATATATTGATTTAAATATTAAATTTAAAATTTAATATTTAGAGTTTTTTTTAAATGAGTTTTTATTTTAAATTAAAATTTTTAGTGTTTTTAAATCATTTTCATGTGTAGATACTGAAATAATTTGTTGGAATTAGAGCTAATATTAACAATATCGGTATTGGTACCAGTATTAATGCTAATAATCATTTCAATAATAATGTTATTGATGCAAGTCTTATAAATAACAAGGGATATGAAAATAAGATTGATTTTAGTTTAATTGTATGTTAGTTGAATATTTGTTTTAAATTTATTAGTTTTTACCTAATAAATTTCTATGAACATAATTGTTTTGTAATATATTTTTAAATTATTTTAAATCATGTATAAATATTAACTAATGAGGTTTTATGACCAATTGACTATAAATATGGTATATTATATTCAAAAATATTTTACTTATAATTTTATGATTTTTTTATATATATAATTTTAACTATGATTTTATAATTTTTATATAAAAAATTTCAATTATAATTTTATGATATATAAATTTTAAAAATTCATTTTATATCGTGTTAAAATCATAATTTTAATAACTATGGTTACAAAATCTAGCTTGTGAGCTGCTATGTTGCCTTCAGGCAACGTGTATAGCTGAATCTAATGGTTAAAAGATATTGTTTGCTCGCCGGATTGTTGCCGACAATGTTTACTTTTTCTCCTTTGATCTCTCCCCCCTTGAAATTGATGGAGGTCAGTTAAGATTTTAGGTAGTTCCATTAGTTGTATTTATTCGAGTGTCAATCCTTTTTTTTTTGTCATTTGTAGTTTTTATCCTTACATTTTTTTATATATATATATATATTTTAATTTTATCCTTTAATCAAAATTTATTATTTTTATTTCTTTATCCTTATTATTTTATTTCTTATATTGTTTTCAATTTTTATGAACTTTCAATTGTTAAAAAAATGTTATTTTTTTTTAATATTTCATTCTTTTAGTGATTTCATCTTCTTGGAAATTTTTTGAATTTAACTTTTCTTTTCAATTTAACACTTTTATCTAAAATTATCCATCCTTTTCTCTCTCTCAAAATTTATCTTGTTCTTTTAATTCTTTTTTGGATTTTTTATATATTTTTTTTATTTCATCATTTGATATTTAATTTATTGAAAATTAGGCTTCTTGGTTTTTTCATATACGATTTTATATATAAAATAGCTTAGGTCACAAGTTTTATAAGTTTAGAGGGATTGACTTTGTTTTTGTATATACTTCTTTTTTGTTTTATCATTGCTTTAATTTGATTTTCTTACAAAATAAGTTTCATAGTTTTCTTTGTTTTTCTTTCTATTTTGTTATCCCAGTCTCATGACCTAGCTGATGAATTTGCCTGTATTTTTTTTAACTATTCTCTATTTTTTTTGGATTTTTTTGTGTGTGATGTTTTTTTTTTAATTTATCATTCAATATTTAGTTTATTGAGGATTAAACTTTGTTGTCCTTTTCATATTTAATGCTTTTGATTAAATGATCTATGTCACGAGTTTTACAATCTAACAATAAAAAAAAAAATGAATTTTGTGATTTTTTTTTAAAAATTTCTATCAAGTTACTTAATCTCATAATTTGACTGTATTAAGTGTGTTGAATCAGGTGGGTTTTATCTTTTTTCTGCCTTAAAATTACTAATTTGGTTTTTATCCCTTTGTATGATTGCATCTTTTGTAGTTTCATTTACCAACATTTGATTAGTTGAAAATTGAGCTTCAATTTTTTTTCAAATTTGATACTGAGATCTAATTAATCAGATCATAAACTTAATAGATCAACATAAGTTGAAATTATTGTTGGTTTATAGATTTTTTTCTTGGTTAAGAATTGAGCTTCTTGAATGGGTTTGAATATGAGATTTCACTAGTTAAGATTTTAATAGATTAAATTAAGGTTTTTTTTTTTATGTAATTAAATTAACTAAATTCATTGAACCCGATACCCTCAATGACCCAAGTCTTGAGTTTTTTTTCACTTCTTTAGAAATCCTATCGTCAACTTAACTTTGCTCCTCTTACATAAAAAAACAACAGTCTAGTCCACAATGCTATGCCAACCATTGATATAAGTTTACTCAAGTTATTTTTTTTTAATTTACTTTTTTTTTTCTTTGTACCTTCAATATTTGGTTCATTATGATTGGGGTTTTTATGTCGGTTCCATGGATTTGTCCTGTTTCTACATCTCAGATTGCGAGTTTCACATATTAATTATTATTAGTCCGAGTGGATCCAATATAAAACCATCTCAATATTTTTAAAAATATATATTATTTAATATATCATCATTTAAGTATTTGAAAAATATTCATGCATTATGCTTCGAATTTTTAATTTTCTAATGTCTTGATGTTATTTTAGGATGAAAAAAAGAAGAACCAATACGCGGGGTAGTACTGGGCCAAAAAGATAGTATCGCAGCTTTGAAAAAAGCTTACTGGGTTCTTGTGCAGGTGACCAACCAGAGCCCCTACCTACAATCCTGTGCTGTCTGCATGCATTACGCAGTCTCTCTTTTCTTAGAAATAATCCTGCTAAGTACATCCAAGTATTTCTTTCGTGTGCAGGTCCAAAAGTAAACTGCTTGCACCAAACACAGAAGCAATAAGCAGTTACTTAACCATGATCGATGCAACAGAACGTCAACTTCAGAACATTAAATTCACGCAAAACGATGCTCCAATGGTTTGCAGGGAAATCACAACGTTGAATACATGGGAAGAGCTAGTAAATTTAATGCCATAAAAAGGGAGAATGGCTACTTGCTAAGAGAAATCATAAGTGAAAAGCCATTAATTAGTAACTGAAGAACTGGTGACTTCACACATTTACAATAACCACGTTCTTCTAGTAAAACATATATTTACAATCAAAGATATTTGAAACTATATGTTACAGCACATCGGGTGTAATAAACGTAAGACTCCATGTTTAGTGCCTTGCTCTTTAACTTGTCGAGCCTCGTAATGCTTACACAAAAGTCGCTACCTTTGCGTGCTCGAAGGGGAAACACCAGACGATTTCCAGGAAAAGACAGACAAGGGATGTTAAGGATTGTGAAAGAGTGTTTGGATGACTTCAACTGCCGTTGCAGTTGACATTTCCGGCGTCAATAACGTTGTGGTATAGACAGGATGACCTGCCATCAAATTTGGAAACTACTTGACGAGGTAGTAATCCACAGTAATGTTTCCCTAACCGAGCCATGCAAATATCAACGATTTTCTTGAACAATCCGTCTTCTTGGATTAGTGGCTGCGCAACAAACTCAACAAGGGGCATCCACTGCAGGATGAAAACACAAGAAAATGGAGGAGATTTAGAGACTGCATAATGCATTGTTTTAGTAAATATTATGTCGTTTTTAAAAAGATTTGTTTATTATATTTAAAAAGATATGATTTTTTAAAACAACAACACGAAACCCCCGCAAAATAGGGGGACAGTGGCTAGCTATGAGAGTAGTCTACTGATCATGTAGTCATTGGGCCGGCTAAAGAACAAGCTAGCACCGTGTGACCATAGTGATTATATAATGAATCACCGTCAGGCCAATCATGATATTTGTGATTCATGAGACAAATAAGCCATAGCTTCTGCAGATTGAATTACATCTTAGATCAGGCAGAAGAGTTCATTTCCAAAAAAAATCACAATTATTTATGCAAAAATGAATAATGTGCAGCTCACGAACACACATCAGTAAGGAGAGGCACTTACTTTTGCTGCTTGGATTTCAAGATCATCAACCTTAAGCTGAGCCGACAAGGGTTTCAGCATGCATACAAAGAACAGATCTGACTTGTCAAAAGCCAAATTGTGAGCATGCCTGAAATTAGTGGTGAAGGCTACATTAGACAGAGTGTTGGGGGGAAAGCATACATGTGTGTGTGTGTGTATTTAGAAGATTTCGTCAGGGATAGCATCTTTGTAGCTAGATGTACATGATTATGAACCTATGATGCTTCCATTACAAATCAATTATTCATTTCTTTTCTTTGCTCGGAAAAATAGAAGAAGAAAAAGGGATCAATTGCACATTTCCAGAACTGTTCAGTGCATGGCTATTGCTATGAGAGGAAACAGGCGAGGCCAAAGTCAATAGTTCTTAACCTGAATGCTATAACCTCCACAAACTCAGTATCGACCTGCCATATAAACAAAAACTCAGCTGACATTATTGACACGGCTTAATCGTTAATAATGCTGATGTAAGTTGATAACTTTCAATGGTTCTGTAAAAGAAATTTTAGTGTAAAAAAATTAAGTACGAGAAATGAAGATTCTTACACCAGTTTCCTCCTTGACTTCCCTTACAGCTCCTGTGTAAATCTCTTCTGACTGAAACAATATATAGCAAATGAGATTTAGAAGCTGAAATGCTATATAAGGCTGGTGTTTCATTCGAAGTTTTCATAAATAGCTGATTCCTTAGTTCAAGATAAAAATTACATACCTCTAGAATAAAACCAGTCGGTATTTTCCAAAGATCGGCAAATGATGGAGCACAGAATTTCTCTTGTACTACAAGAACCTGCAATTGAATGCCAAAGATGTTTTACGAAAAATTATTCGAGACCATTGTAGTGCGCTCAAGGACTAATGAACTAAATTATCAATGGCTAGGCCACAAATTCATGCAAAAAGTTATTTAAGCTCCCCTGTTTTCGAGCTGCAGAACCTAAATATTTCCTGCGTGAACAATAAGGTACTTACTGCTCAGCAGTTGATGCAATTCACAGATTTATAATCAACTAAGGTCGTTGACTGACTTCATTTCTCTTATGTTAAATAGGTGGCGGGGCCCATAATCTACGTATCACCAGCAGGCTAAGAGAAAAACCACATGAGAAAAATGTGCTGATTTCAACGAAAAACTCTTTTTTCATGACAATCCATTTTCTGGAAAAGGAGTCGTCTTATAAATACATCAAAATATTTTTTTATTATTAAAAATCATTTTAAAATCAGTACATCAAAATAATGATATAAAAATACTAATTTTTTTTTAATTTAAAGTTAAAAAAAAATTCAAAAACGTTTTTGAGTGCCAAACACTAAGATAGATGACAGCTAAGGAAATATTGAGTGCCTTATATTTGTCAAAATTATTTAATTGGGACAGCTTAAAAACTTTTATTTTCCTCAATAATCATACCTCATTTTTGTCATTGATCACAAACCCGCCAACACCAACTTGATGTGTAGCATTAGTAGGAAGCATACAAGGTCCTTCGGGAATCCAGTAAGTCAGCATCACGTATCCTCGTTCTGCGTGGTGGTACTCAAAACCTTCCTGTTAATCAATTTACTCTGCCACTCAGATTGCAGGTCTCGTGAAAAGATTGAAGGAGCCAAACAGTTTTCATCATTTTCTCGACTCATTTAATGAAAACTGGTGTAAATTGCAGATGCTTCAAACCAATGAAATGAAACAATTCGGAAATGTTTAAGTTTGAGCACAGGTTACCTTCACAGCAACTGGAACAAGATCTGATCGTTCCAGTGGCAGCTTGAGCCAAATTCCCTTCTTCCCCTGCAGTAAATTGACATGGTAGAAGTCAATTTGTTGACCAACATAGGATATCCAGGAAACGATTTAAGCCACGCAGGAGTTGTTCAAGCATTGGCAGAAATTTACCTTCATTTTCCAATGTGAAAGGGAACATTGGAGCATTGGAGCAAAGGCATCTGGGTTAACCGGTAATCTATCTGGATCAACCACAACTCCCCCATACTCGTCATCGCAGGCATCGAGTACTCCAACATTTCTGGAAAACAGGCTTGAACTAGCACCATTTGTGCCTCTAATCTGATAAAAGTAATTCTCTGCTGCAGTTTTTTCTTTGTCAACTGAGCTATTAGCCCTCTTTGGCATATATGTACCATTTGAACTCAAATAAGATGACTTCTTAGATATTCCTGAACATAAGAAGCCATGGAAGCAAAACAATCACTGGCTCATCTTTTAATGCGAAAAAAATGCCTTTCACATTGGAAAATGAAATGCCGAATCACCAACTATGCCAAATTGGAAAGCAAGAGCAGGAAATCAGTATATTCTATAGCCTAAGGAGATGAGACATCGCTATCCGTTTTCACTAACACCTGGTCTCTGTTTAACGACTAAAATTAGCAAAAAGTAGAACAACCTCGGCAAAACACGGATAACTTCAGAAGGAAAAAAGAATGGCTCAAAGCACGAGCTGGGTATCAAAATGTCTGGTACAGAAACAAAAACAAACCCTTCAAACCGAAATGTGTGAATGCCCCTGCTTGATTGCCAAGAAGATTGAGCAACACAGACAAAAACAAGGAATATGACAACACCGCATGGACTTGTAGTGATTCATCATCAGTCGCACTTACCTCTGCAATAACTGAACTCTTGAGAGAATTTAACACCAACTGAATGTTCGAAACTGGAAAACGGAATTGACTTTGTCCTTGTCACAAGGGCTGCTTTCTCAGATAAAGATGATGGTTTGGAATCTAGAAACTTCAACTCCATTGATTGTAACTCCAACTAAACACAACCCTAAAAATCGAAAGCAATCATATACATACACACAAACAGGGAGAGAGGGGGGGGGGGGGGGGAGGTTATTAACATTAAAAATACTTAGAATAAAAATCTTGATCACAACAAGAAAATGCTATTGGGTTCTTCGTCATACGGAGTCAACAATAGTTTGCATGGCCAAGTTCGATTCTTGTCAAGGAAATAGCATATTCAAACAAATCAAAATAATGTAGCGAAACTTCACTAAATGACAAAAACCTGTGCTCAACTTGATCGTATATATGGCACAAAAAGAAAAGATTAAAGTATTAGTAGAAATCTTGCTCAACTTGTGGTGTAAAATGGATGGTGATTGAATGACAATGACAATTGGCCTTGAGAAAAAATCTCTAGTTCAATTAACAATTTCACAGATACTGAAGATGACAGAAGAAGTAAAATTAAACCAGCTAGTCATGAAAGAGGAGGGAGTGTGTTTAAAAATGAGATTTTTTGTCTAAAGATCCTTTCAGGAATAGGAAGGGTGACTAGGGAAAGCATATATTGTTATCTACATGACGGCATGGATTGCGAAGAATATTCCTACTAAGAACACATGAATATTCCGATAGAGAGAATTTGTCTGTGGTGATTTACTGACAAAGTGGCTAAACATGGAGAAATGAAACACTAGTGATATTTAAATAGGAGCAACAATTCATGGATTTTCAGTTTTTTTTTTTATGAAAAAAATGTCATTTCAAGATAATGATTTTTTTTTTATTCGAGGAAATTATACTTTCAAAAACATATTTTATGGGTTCAGGTGAGTGAATAAAACCCCGGTTATCCCAAGTTTTTACAAGAAGTACACACCCTAACTCGAACTCAAAACCTACTGTGTAGATCTCAAGTCCTTTACCACCATACCACACCCCTTGAGACATCATGACATTTATAAAACAATTATATTTACCATTTATGACATACATATCTCAATTATAAGATCATTACGAGTCAGTCTTGAAACAAAGTGAAATAAAATCAAGAAAATAATGGCTTTGGATGGTTATTAAAGTTTTTTGAAAGTCAAAATTACTTAAATTATTTTTAGATTTTTTTTTAATTTTTTTATATATAATTACATTTTGATTTTAATTTTTAAAGTTATATATTTTAAAATTTATATGTATAAAAATAAATAAATAAATTATTACTTTGGGTGAATATTATTGAAATTGAAACTATTTAAATCATTTTATTAGTTTTGTATGACAAATATGAAAGGAATTTTGAAAAAAATCTTTATTTTAAATATATTAAATTATAGAAAAGTCAAAACTAAAACTAAATGTATTAAAGTCAACACTATAAACAAGTCTATATCAAACACTATAAACACACTCTAATTCCACTATTTATTGTTACAAAGTAATGATTATTGTTCTCTAAAAACTATTGTTAGTATGGATATTTTGGTATTTTTAAATGACTCATTTGTAATCAAATATTTATCACGATTAAATTAAAGATTTAGCTTGGAAACTAAAAAAATAAACCATTTGGTGTTTTTCATATGATTTTTTTTCATTTATTTCTTAGTCATTTGGGTATTTTTTTTGTTTAACTAATATAAAAATTAAAAAAAATATTGGTGTGCGAGAAGCGCTTGTATCTTTTAAATTAAATATGTAACATCTACACATGGTCAAATCTATGCTTTGATCATATTGTTTGAAGTGCTATTGCACAATTTTCTCCTAGCACAACGTGTGTTGTCTAAGGTGCGGTGATTTGTCACAAACAATTTTTTACTTTCTTTTTCTAAAAACTATAATATAGTCCTCTTGGAGTTGTGGTTTCAATTCTTATTCTCTTGATTTATAAATTTTACTTATGTATCTTTTATACAAGTTTTATATGTTTTTAATATAGTAATTCAATTTTAATTTATATTTTTTTCAATTCAATCCTTATTCCGTTGATTTCTTTTTTTTTTCTTGTAAAACTATTATTGGTTTTTAATTTCATCCTTAAGAGAAGTTTTTTTTTTCTACTTCTTTGCGCGTGTAACATACTCCAAGCATGAACGCGTGATTGGGAAGTACGTGGACAGCATCGCACGTGATTTCAGCAAAATCTTGATCGAGGCTTTTGAGAGATGCTGTTTACCGATTTACCAAACCCACGTATAATGAAAACCAAGTATGTACTTCTTTCCTAACAAGGCCCACGTGACCTGTTACCATATCAAGAATGTCAGCGTCATCAAGAATCTGGCGTACTCCTTCCCATCAAAAAATAAAATAAAATAAAATAAAATAGTCTCATTCTTCTAAATAGTAATAACAACCCAAACATCCTTGATTGTTTTTTTTTTTTTTTTAATATAATATGATATATTTATATTTTCATATTAATATAAAACATATATATCATATTTATTATTTAATATATATGCATATAAATATATAATATTTTAATGTTATTAAATAATACATAATAATAAACATTCGTATAAATACACTAACTTGATGAATATTTAAAAAATTTATCCTATGATAGGATATAAAAATAAAAAAAATCTAGCCGTGGATATTCATTCTCATCATAAAATTTCTCAATCAAATCCTACATAAAATTTCTAAACATGCTATACAATGCTCAAGTGAATGGTTTGAACATGATTCTTTCTTACGTACTTCTATAGTTTCGATGACTTACACTATAGTTTTTTTATGATTATTCGAATATGCGTGTGTGTGTGTGTGTGTGTGTGTGTGTGTGTGTGAGAGAGAGAGAGAGAGAGAGAGAGAGAGAGAGAGCTTTCTTATTTATTTTGAATAGTGGACGGACTTCCCTTAAATACAAAGGGTGGGTGATGATGAAAATTCATGATTACATTCAAATATTGCGGTAACTGTGATGATGAAGGGACTAAAAATGGCCATCTAATTCGACCTTTTTATTGATAGTTTACTAGAAACATTCGAGCTTCGTGCAGCACCTCATTCAAATGGCGGTGGACAAGCACATCATAGGGTAAATCGAAGGAGAAAAGGAAAGCTGCAGCAGAAGCACCGTTGAGACCTTGCAATGCGGCCATTCTCTACCGGTTAATCGGTTTCCGAGGAGGCACTTTATTTGTGTGATGAATTCATCACTCAAACTGTGTAATGCGGGTTGACATCAATATCTAAGCCCCTTAACTTGGCAAAGGACTCTACCTTGCCTTTCAGGGTGTGAAGCTCTCTTAATCTGCATGGCATGAAAAGAAACATTAAATTTGTGAGCAATGCCGTTTGTGGAATCGTGTTGAATCAGCATGAAATATGAAATTCGAAGGAAAGAGACCAAACCTTGCAATCTCTGCACGTCTTCTGGCTTCTTCTGCCATGATGTTAATGTCCCTGAAAGTGTGCTTTTCGGACAACAGTTTTGCTTCCGTAGATTGGAGGCCATGAAGTGTTCGCTGCTCAGCTGCCCACGCAGCTTCACGAGCTTCCTTACCAAAGTCCTTTTGGGTGGTCATTGCTGTCTGAGAACCATAAACAGTGCCCAAATCTCAAAAGGAAGTTCTCAATAATTTAAATGAAAGACCATTACGGAAACATGTGTGTCTGTGTGTATTTGTAGTACAGTAGGTTCATGCGAGGAGAGGTTTTCTTTTCACTCACTCTTTGGTTATATACCAGACTCCAGGCTCTGCCACTCAGTGCATATCGAACAGCGAACTTGATAGGATCAAGCAGCATATATGTTACAATGTTGTACAGCCATATAACAGCAGTCCAGCGCCAGCCAATCTTACTAATTCCAGCGAAATCCCATGTTGCTGCGGCAGAGATCACTGTTGCAATCTGTAGCAATTAAAAAGTTCGTTTAGAACTGCAGCCTCCTTAGACTAGAAAGTAAAAGTAAATCTCTCAGGCAATGATATATTGTTTAAAAACTTTCAAGTTTTTAAGCACTCACCAATTGAGCAATGATGAAAGCAGAAACAAGAAGAAGACCAGGCCTTTCCATGTATGACCAACTCCTGGAGCGAGTCACAAATATTAGAGCCTGGCTGATGGTGCTAACTTGAAGGTACACGGCTGATGCTAGCTGTCCATTCAGTTCCTTGGAGAGAACTTTATCCGAAAGATCCAAATGTTGGTTAAAGCTTTTTACATGGAAGTGCTTCTGCGACAGCAAAAAGGAAATGTAGATGTTGTCAAAAAACAGTGTATGATGCAAACGAGTTGAGCTGATATATAGCTATTTGCATTTTTACTCGAAATGAAAGCACCAGGTTCCCCCTTTACCCAACAACGAAAAATTAAGAGCACAATGCATGTATGAACATGGTAGCAATAGATTCATTTACCGCAAAGAAATCTGTTTTAGAAGCCAACCAGAAGAATACGACTGTCATTACAGCAAGGTAGCCGCCAATCACTATCCCTGTTGCGAAAATTTCGCTTAGCTTCCAACTGTCTGGTATAGGGGATGGCTTAACTCTGTCTTTGGATATTGTCATAATTGTGCCTGGAAATAAGTTGAAATAAAGGTATATGAGAATTCCCATGTTAAGAACAGTTGGGAAAATAGCTAATTGCATTTTATTTTGGCAAAAATGCTCACCGTCATTGAGAACGGCAATGATTAGAACCATAAAGGGTGGGAAATCAAACTTCCAGAAGACAGCAAGCAACATGAATCCCATCTGTCACAACAGTATCCAGTAGCCAATGAGTAGTGACCGATGAAAGCTACATGTTGCAAATATGGTAGGCTCCTCATCAGAAACTAGTGTTCCTGGAACCATGATGAGAAAATGAGAAACTTACCACAATACGTATCGTGATGGATACAGCATATATCTGGAATAAACAAAACGAATGTTAGGCAACACGTACTAAGGATTTTAGTCATGTATAATCCCTTAATTCAGAAGTTAATTTTATCAACTCACGGTATAATTCTTCATTCTTTGAAATATAGCACGGCTGGTTAAAACAGCACTAATGATTACACTGAGTCCAGGTTCTGTCAGAACAATATCAGAGGCACTACGAGCAGCATCTGTGGCATCTGCCACCGCGATTCCTATGTCTGCTATCTTTAATGCAGGTGCATCGTTAACTCCATCGCCCGTCATTCCAACAATATGTTTTTTAGCTTGCAATCGCTTCACAATCTCATACTTGTGCTCTACAAAAGGCATTCCATGTCAGATGGGAACGCTAAATTAATTCACCATGGCAAAAACTGTAATGAACGTAATTACCTGGAAAGACACCAGCAAAACCATCAGCATTTTCTATGAGCTCATCAATTGGTAGAGCTCCAACTCCATCCTTGTTTTCACCAAGCAAAGAGGATGATGGATACATGTTTGTTCCCATCCCAAGCCGCCTTCCTGTCTCCTTTCCAATTGCTAGTTGGTCACCTGTGATCATTTTAACACTTACACCAAGCTCTAGAGCTCTCCTAATAGTTTCAGCACTATCATGGCGTGGTGGATCAAAAAGAGGAAGAAGGCCAATAAATTCCCAGGGCCCACCAGGACTGTCCTTGTTACCAGCAGGCACCTCCTGTAAGTAATAGCACAGATCATTTCTAAAATTTCTATTGAGAAAGGAACTCCTAGAACTGTAAATAAGAAAATCAAATCTTTTACCTGTCGAGCAACACCAAGAGATCGAAGTCCACGCTCAGCAAATTTATCGATTATGGAATGCACTCTTCTTTCGATGTCTGATTTATTCCATGCCAGATTGAGAATCTACATTTCCGCATAAGAAGTGCATAAGATTTGGATTTATGTTAAGGATTAAAGAGATTTGAAACGTAACTTCTAACTAAGAACCTGCTCGGGTGCCCCTTTGCTCACTCTGTGCATCTTTCCAGCACTGTCTAGGTATGTAAGTGCTGTCCTCTTGTCCGTTGGATTGAAGGGAAGAAAGTGAACCTCTGTGATTCCAGCTCGTGCCTTCAAATTGCACAACATAATTTAATCACTTTGACAGGTCACAGAATACCAACCATAATTTAGGCACTGATTTTCTAAATATTCATGAACAACTGAAATGGCTATAATAATCTTTGAAAGATATAGCAGGCCCAATACAGTTTTCCTGGAAGAATCATAGCAATTCTTGAATATGAACATCCACTTCTTGCAATTTGACAACACCATAACTCGTCAGCAATATTATTAAAAAATATATCTGCTTGAATGTGAGAATATTTATTTAATTGGCAAGATGCGCCACCTCTTTAGGATCAGCCAGCATGGAAACAATGGCTGCATCAATAGCATCCTGATTCTCCAACCGTGAAGCTCTTGCAGCCATCAAAACAACCATGTCCTTGTCAACCTCCTTGGAAAAGAACTGCAATAAAATGGATGAGGTCAAACGTCTCACAAGTTGAGTTCAATATACAATCTGTTCTGATAGATATTTCAAGACATTTTTTATTCTACTTGCAAAAATACATATATCATAAAGCTGTACTCTTCTGCAAAAGTTAGTTCCTAGTTAATAGGAATTTGTACATAATATACTGCTTAGGAGTACTGAGTAGACTTAATAAAACAGAATCAAAAGTAGCACCTCTATCATAGATTTGTCGACTGTAAGTTTGTTAAGAGTTAAAGTTCCTGTTTTATCACTGCATAGCACATCCATCCCAGCCATTTCTTCAATAGCAGTCATTCTCTTTGTTATGGCCCCCTGCATGAAAATTTGATTGTCATTAGAAAATACTACAAGAACTGGTTTATCCCCTTAATGCCGTTTTCCATGATTACGACACATGCAGCTTCACAAACCTGCTGAGACAAACGATGAGAACCTATAGCCATGGTTACAGAAAGAACTGTAGGCATAGCAATGGGGATACCACCAATGAGCAAAACAAGAAGGTTGTCTATGCCAACACGATACGCCCTGCCTTGAGCCCCATAAATTACAATGATTTCAATCAACATCCCAGTTGCAATTGAGCAAATGCAGAAGTTTCCGATTGCAGTCAAGACCTGAAACAATAAGCAAAATTATCTCTCATTATATGTACGTTAGTATTTGTTTAGCTGAAGTTCCTATGAACGGGTTATATATATAACTTCCATTCTTTGGATGTGAGAGAGCAATATGTGTGCCTGGTTGACACTATACACAACCACATCAAGCTATAATCAGCATTCGAAATGTGAAGTAATTCTGAGATGAACCTTCTGAAAGTGCCCAACATGTGTAGTGTTTTCCACAAGATGAGCTGCTTTTCCAAAGAAGGTATGAACTCCAGTAGCAATAACAACCGCTTCAATTTCACCTTGCTTACAAGTTGAACCAGAGTAAACTCCATCACCAGGGTTCTTAGTTACTGGAAGTGACTCTCCTGTAAGGGCAGACTAAAAAGGAAAGAGAAGTACTATAAAAACCAGGATCTGAAAGTAGTGAAGAATTGGACAATCTACGATCAGTTTACTTTCGTATTATAATTATAAATTCCATAATTTAAAAATCTATCTTTCCTATTATAATTAAACGAACTGGTAGTTTTCACTTCCAATAGGAATGCTGATTGTGATTGTGAAAGTAATTAATAAGTCAGCATGCACATAGATGCTTCATGTAGTGCTTTCCTGATAATTGCTTGGTATAACTGGACTTAGTGTTTTATGGACAAAGTCAATATCTTGTGTATAATCTCTCGAATTGAAGTCAAACAAAATGACACGGTCAGAGGTTAGCTAGTAGAATAGATACTCTTGCTAGTTGCACTTTCTACATGCAAATAAACTCAACTCTCACATGTTTTCTCCAACTTCCATATTTCTAGTTCATGTTATGTTTCCTATTCTAACATTTGAACCGGACCATGGGTTTCCAACAGTCTATCTCATCGTTAAAGCATGCAACAAATTCAAATAAGATGTACAAGCAACAACTTCCAGAACATGCTTTATATGGTAAGGCACCTGATCAATCTTCAAAGCATCTCCTTCAAGCAATCGAGCATCAGCAGGAATGATGTCGCCTAACTTGATGCTAATAATGTCTCCAGGGACCAATACTGCGGCGTCTTCCTCTCTCCATTTCCCATCACGTAAAACCTATTACATAAACAGGCAAGGGAAAGGAAAAGTTGATGCAATGGTTGGAGAATAGGTAATTAAGATACAAAAAAGAAAACGAAAAGAAACAGAAATAAATCTTGAACCTTTGCTTTTGGTGCTAGCCGAGCCATAAGAGCTGCTGCTGCATTTCCAGCATTATTTTCCTCTATAAAGCTGATGGTTGAATTGATAACAAGCAGCGCCAAAATGCCAATAAAATCATGGTAATCTGTACCTTTACCCTGCACAATGATTTCCTCGCACACAATAATCATTCACTATCTCTTGTTTTGCTTGCATTACAATCACGTCAAAGATGGGGATCTCTCACAAGACATAAGATGGTTTCTGCATCAACTTACCCCACCGTGTGCAAGTGCGATGGCCATTATTGCTGCTGCTTCCATAACCCATGACAATGGATTCCACATAAAGCCCAAAAACTTGAGTATTTTACTTTCCTGTAAAGCAAATAATGGGATTGAATTTTGACACAGGAAGCTGGAAAACATGAAGTTGCGAAGGAAACTAGCAACAAGATCGACTGCAATTGAAGGAAAAGAAACTGGAACTGAAACAGTTCTTAAGACCTTTTTCTCTTCAAGTTTGTTGTATCCAAACACCCCCAGCCGCTTTTGAACGTCATCGTCACTGAGGCCCTCTTTGGTGCACTTCAACTTCTCGAAAACCTCTTCAACAGGGATATTCTCCTGCCAGAGGCCAATCACAGATTATGAAAACACTATCCTTCAAAGACCTTTCAACTAATCTAGACTTGTTCACAGACAGTGGGATTGAGATGAATGGTTTGTATCCGTACTATTGTTATTTTATTCCATGACAGAATTTCCATATGAGAAGTAAAATTGTGTGTTGGAAACATGAAAGAAAATTACATTTTCTCCTCTGGTGTTTACCTTCTCAGGTTCTGGCTCATCATATAGCAATAATAACAAATCAAATGATACATATAGAAGAATAATGTTCACGGAGATGTTCTAGCTGGTGGAAGGGATAACATTGCCCTCATCCTACGAGGCATATGGATCCAATTTTCTATCCCTTACGAGACCACAAGTGAAAATAACAAACACTATCGCTTTCTTATTTCCAGAGTTCACGTTTGAAAGAATCTTTATAACTCTTTATCAAGGATGTGATCGTGGTTCATCTAGGATCCTCAGAACACATGATCAGTAGATTGTTCATAAAAATGTACCAGATCAACAGTTTCCTTGCTAATAGCTTCCAGTGCATGTGCTGTGTTGTCCATTGCAGTATTCCTCTTTCAGCTCTTCTAGACGTCCCACCTTCATTTCAAGAGAATTTGCAATATTAATTAATGCTAGGAAACATCCATTTTCCATCCTCGTTAAAAACACAGTAAATCTCAATTAAATGAGTTGATGAAAAAAATAATAAACACAAAGCTCGAGCAATCGTTGTCCAATCCTTATGCATTACCGTCCCTCTAGTGAGAATGAGGGACAGGGTCTAACTAAGTTGGCTCACAATCCAGTGATGCGACAAAGAAATCACTAGGGCCCAAACTTGAGTGTTGACTATGGAGACCATACAAGAGAAGGTAAAGAGACTAAATTTTCAAACCCTACTTTTGCAGTTAGCTTTTTTCCTTAAAATGACTTAATTTTCACCTTGAGATAAATAAGCATCTGCAGAATCGATATATCAGTTGCAGATCGTTTCATTACCAAATTATCAATCATGCATGCAATGTGGGGTTTGGGGGGAATTAAATTAAGATGAATGTGGGAACATCCCATGATCGGTACGTCCATATGTATATGTATACATGCAACGAAAATCATTTAAGCAAACAATGTACCTAATTAAATAGAATTCAAGAAAAGGGCACTATTACTTCCTCATGCAGCAAGACACCTTGGAGCCAAAAGCCAGATGACGGGCTTTTGTAATTCCGTACTATAGGAGGGAGGGTGTTCAGAGAAGAGGAAATGAATGAATATTTATAACGAAACTGCTACAGGGAACAGACAAAGCACAACGCAGCTAGAACCAGGAGAGAATATTAAAGAAATTGACATTTCGCATAAGACGCATGAACAACTCAATGCCAGCTGAGAGAGAAAGGACAAAGAAATATCGTGAAGATCATTGGTTACAAGAAGCAAAGAACAGACAGAAAACTGGCTTCTGAAACTCCGTCATCAGAACTCATGCAACAAAGTGAGCAGGAAAATGTTGTTTCCAAATTGCTTCCAAAGATGATCGTCTTCTGGGTTTCTTTTTGGACAAAAAAACAGAACATTTTGCACATTTTATTGTTTTTTTCTGCACAAAATGGAAGAAGCCAAGCGACATTGTCAATCGTGATATTGCTGAAAAAGCTTGTAGATATCAATCTTTCCTTTCTTCCAATCATTCCTCCCGAAGAAAATATTTGTTATTTAGCTTGGCGTTGTACTCATAGGACAACTCAGTTGTACAAACAAGTGCAAATATATATATAAATCAGATTCTTCTGATGGGAATTAGGTTTTTCTGCTTGATTAGCCCAGAGCTGCAATCAAACCCTGGCCCTTGTTTTGTACGAGAGCGATAGCTACATGGAAAAAAATATAATGATTAAGAGAAAACCATGGGAGGATATTCTTCTTATTAAAATGGCAAACATGTACTATCATACTATGGGAGGATATTCTTCTTATTAAAAACAAAAAATCTATTTGTAAGCACAGCTTTTTGAGATTCACTCTGACTTGTCGATGCATTTGGGCTCTGCTCGATGCCTAATAAAACTATCATGGCTTGTTTCCTCTTAGGGTAGAACTATGTGGGCCCTTTTGTTGAAGTTATTTAAATATCCATTCCGGGCATGAACGATACTGGTGAGTTCCAAAATCCATTGCTTTATTTTATTTTATTTTATGTTAATTTCATCCTTTTTCTTTAATTATTTTATTTATATATATTTGGTTTTGTTTCTTCTTCTTTTTTTCAATCTCATCCCATAGAATTTTATTTTTATAGCAACTTTAATCCTCGTTTTTCTCTCTCTTATGCTTTTGTTAACTGACATATTATTTTTTAAAATTTGAAATAGTTTATCAAATTATTTCTTTTTCAATTTCATCATTTTCAAGTTTTTATATTTCACATTTGATCCTCGTACTTCGTCTTATTATTTTTTTAAATAATATATGAAATTTGTATTTTTTTGTCAACCTCCTTGTCCTTCAACTTTTTTATTTGTTAAGTTTGGTAAAATAAACTTGAAACAAATAATACTAATAAATTATTTTCCAGCTTATTTTTCATTACATGATCAAACATTGAAAATTATTTTCTAACTCATTTTTCATAGCACTATCAAACATAAAAAAAAAAAAATACTTTTCAAGCATGCATTTTCTATTTAAAAACATGAATGAATTGAATTATGTTGGAGAATAATATAAATTATATTATAGGACTTCACTTATAAGTTTAAACTTTTAGATGAGATGGTTCATTAACATGGTATCATAACCTTGTTGACCTAGCAGTCATGAGTTCAAATCTCCCCACCCCATTTTATTTGATAAAATTCAAGCACAAGGTAATGTGAGCTTGTGTAAGTTTCAAGCCCAAAAAGCTTTCACTTGAGGGGGTGTGTTGGAGAATAATATAAATCATATTCTAGAACCTCACTTATAAGCTTAAGTTTTTAGGTGAAATGATTTCTTGAAAAATTAGACCCATATCCCTTCAAGTATTTATTTTTTAGATGATTTGAAGACTTCAATTTATATATGGGTTAATCCAGTGCAGATATTTGTCTACATTTTTCTCTCTAATATCATATTATGTCATCTTTTTTATGAGTTATTGTGATAAAAAACATGTCAAGATAAAATGTGAAAAAAAAAAGATAAAATGTTTGCACCTCTTCGATTATAAAACTAATAAATAAGGCATTTTCACATATTAAGTTATTGAGGCATGTGGTTGCGGATATTAGGCAATCATGAATGGCATACATGTATATATAAGGCTTGCAACTAACTTTACTCCATCATTTTTAATAACCGAAATAGTCTTATTTTTCTTCTTTTTTATAGCCTCTATGATTTCAAATGAATGTTTTTTATTTTGTGACTTATAAAATAATTATAAAACCACCAAGAAAACCTATTAAACCATTCCAAAACCACGACAAAAACTTGTTTTGGTTTGGTCTTGCTTGATTTGAAGGGGTTTGTTTATGTAAACAATACTTGAAGAGGTTATAAAAGAGTTTCATTAAAATCTAATGAGCAATTATATTTACACTTGGCAACTTTTCCAGAACATGAAGAAATATAAGTCAGGATAGATTTGAAGATATATATTTTTTTTTAATTTTATCTTTAATATTGAGCTTATTTAAGAATATAGATTTATGGTTTTATTTGATTTGTTTTCTACAAGATTATCATCATTTCATAACGAAATTGAGAATTTGAAAGACTTACTTGGGTGGACTCAAGTCAATTTTTTTTTTCTTCAAAAAACAAACTATCCTCATTTTGCTTTCTATAAGCTAACCATGTTCTTATTAAACTTTTGCTTTATTATTTAATAAGATCATGGAGATTTTTTAAGAGTGTTGGAAGGATATCTTTCTATAATATTAGCGAGCATTCATTTTGCACAATTATTTATAGTCAATTTTTATTTTTTTCAGTTTATTTATCATTTTTTTTAATTATATTATTAAATTAATTAAGCTGCTAAACTCAGTTGAGTTAATAACTTAATTTTAATGTTTATTTCAAAACACTAATACTTATTTTACAGTAGTAGTAATAATAAAAAAAAAGTTCAGCATGATGGGTATCCAAGCCACTTTTTTGAACTCTCAAACAATGATCGATCACTTGGTCATCGCTAGCCGGTAACCACGTGATCAATTCAAACCGTGCGTTTTCTCAACAGAGCACGACAATTTAAAGTCGTTTCGCAAATTTTAACATGCAAATGTCCCAAGGCATTAGCTGGTGCAAGTACTTGCTGCTTGCTCTGACTTTGACCGTGTGCCCAATAATAAAAGTCATCCTCGAAATAGATAAAAGTCAAATATATGTTTTTTTGTCCGCTTACACGTGTGAATTGCAATGATTTATTGAAGATCTAATCGAGAAGCAATCCTAAGAGCTTAATTTGAATTTGAATTAAAAAAAAAAAGAATTATATAGATAAATAGATGGGTATAATGTGGTATATAGGCTCTCTTGTAAGTTATTGACATGTAATGTTTCCTTTTAATATGACTTTTGCAAATTGGTTTTAATTTTTTTTTATTTTTTTTATTAGAGAGCCATAAATTTTTTATATATATAAATAAGTTTTGACTTGAATTTAAAAGATTGCTAAAACTTGAATCAAAGATTTGTTTTAATTAAAATTTAATTTATAGAATCATTAACTTCTAGCTTATTGACTTTGACTTGTATTATCTTCTTCCTAAAAAATAAGTTGTTTATATTTTATGTACAATACATATATTTATTTTGATTCATTTTTTATATAAATTATTTTTTATTAGTAATTTCTGAGTTGTTATCATTTAAAAAAAAATGGTAAACATATGAAACGTAAATTTTCAAATGAACCAAATAGACTTTCTCAACCAATGATTGCTTGGTCAACAAAAAAAGATGACCTGATGATGCCTAATCATCAATAACTACTTGTTTTACAAATGTGGTAATCAAGTCAAACTTTGTGAGCTCACATGTGCTTATGGAATTGGTAGGTTAAGGTTTTTTTTTTTTTTTTTTTTGTTATGAAATTGGTAGATTAAGGGTTTTTTTTTTTTTTGTTATGAAATTGGTAGATTAAGGGGGTTTTTTTTTTTTCTTACAATAGATAGATAGATTAAGGGTTTTTTTTTTTTTTTGTTACAGTAGATAGATAGATTAAGGGTTTGATTTTCTAAAAGCATGGATGAGAAGAAAGATTAAATGAAAAAAAGGAAGGAAAGGGATGACCAGAAGATGAATAGTTTATTATCATTCCTCTAATTGTTTGACTAAATAAATGTCAATCCATCAAAATTTTAAAAAGTATTGGAAATTATAAAAAAATAATGGATAAATAAAAAGTCAATCCATTCAAATTAGAAGTTTTGTGAATTACAAGTCTTGTTTATTTCAAAACAAAGTGACTTTAGAAAAATCAGTTTCAAAACTTTCAAATTATATATATATTTGTTCATCATTAGAAAAATTGGTTAATAGAAAATACTTTGTAATCAAATAAAAATTTAACTTAGTTTCTAGAATTTTAACTTAATACAATTTTTAGAAGCTACAAGATTTTGACAATATCATGTATTTATTCATTATATCAATTTGGATCTTTAATATTTTGATTATTATATATTTTGTTTGGGATTCTTTCTAATTTCATCCCTTATAATTTAATTGTCCTTATTATTTCAATTGTTATTTATTTTTCCCTTATCCTTTTGTTAATTGAAATCTATTTTTCTATATATCATATTTGGACTTCACTTTTTATTGTGTTTATTTTTTTGAAATAATTTATAAAATGAATTATTTTATTTTCAATTTCATCATCTTTTTCAAGTTTTTTATTTGTTATATTTCATCCTTATGTTTTAAAAGAAAAGATAATATTTTTAAATAAAAAATTTCTATATTTCATCCTTTTTTTTTAAAAGAAAAGATAATATTTTTAAATAATAAATTTCTACCCAAATCTAGATTTATTTAACAAGATTTTAAGAACTCATATATAATTTTATTTCATAGTTTTCATGGCATATAGAATATTTAAAAAACCCAACAACATTGAATTCCTCCCATTCTTCATCGGATTTTTATCCTTCAAATAAAACAAAAGATATATTTGACCCCTTCACCTTATAATAAACGTGTTAGAGATCAAAATTATTAATCAATCGCATCAATTTGCTTCCATCCAGTTTTTTAACTCAAAATTTGAAGCTTTAATTTAAAAAAATATTTTTTTTTCTCTTATATTCGTGATTCTATTTTCCAGTCACAAAACAATTTTAAACATTTCAGCTTTCTATTTATACCAAATTTATTGATTAGGTGATTGTGATTGTTTTTAAAAATATTTTTTATTTAGAAATATATTAAAATAATATATTTTATTTATTTTTAAAATCAACACATGAAAATTATTTAAAATTTTAATTTAAAATAAAAAATAAAAATAAAATATTTTCTTCTTTTTTTCAAAAATATTTTTAAAATGTAGTTTTAAAGAGAACCTTATTTGAAGTCAATCCATTCTACTTCTACTTTTTCTCTTTTACATTCTACTTACCAATTAAGCTTCTCATAAAATGAATTGATTAAAAAAAGATGCTTCATTATTTGCTATGAAGGTGCTAAAACTTAAAAGTCCAATTTTCGTATCCCAAATCGGTCCAAATTATTTTAAAATAATCTTCGATTGCAAATCAGTCAGAGATAAACTAAGTTAATTGGTGGTAATTAAATAATTATTGTGGAATTCTAGGTCTTCATTAAAAAAATAAAAATAAAAAAGTTTTACCCTAATCGGGTAGGGTCAAAGTACATATTGACTAACTAAATTCATATATAATTGAAAAGTAAATAATTATAACCCAAACAATTCATCTTCATATACCTTTCTTAACTTGACCCGATCGCTCGGTTTCGTTTGACTTTAAAGACAGCAACTTAATTTCGCCATGCAATAAGGATGCAAGCGTCAATAGCAGTCAGAAACTACGGCTTCGACCAAGTGGCGGTGTTGACTTTTTGAATGGTTTGGTACTGAACAATTCTCAATTAATGTTCGATACATTGACAACCTCACTCACTCACCCCCCCCCCCCCCCCCTCTCTCCACATGTCATGTTATGGGTTACGTGAAAATGTTACGATGTTACTTATCAACACAGATCATTTTTTTTCTCATCCTTGTATAATAATATAAATTTTATTTTGACATTTTATTTATAAACTTGAATTTGTAGATAAGTTGATTCCTTTATATAGTATCAGAGTTTTATTGACTGAATAATTACGAGTTCAAATCTCACCACTCCCATTATATTTAATAAAAATCAAGCACAAAATAATATGAATCTGTACAAGTTTCAAACTCAAATAGCTTTCAGTTGAAGAGATATGTTAAAAAATAATATAAATCACATTCTAGAATCTCACTTATAAACTTATATTTTTAAATAAAATAATTACTTAACAATCTGTCCACTTGTTTCTTTCCCAGCTCGCTGTACACATATCTTCTCGTGGTTAGAAGAAATAAATTGAAAGTTCTTTTTCTTAAATTGAAAAATCCTTAAGAATTTAACGAAGATATCATTATCTCAAATGCAGAACATTAACAATGAATAAAATATAGCAAAATGTTCGAGAAAGAAACTGGAAGTCTATGCAGCTTGTAGAAGATTTTTTGAAAAAATCACATATTAAATAAGATATTAATTTTAATTAGATAGTTATTGAATTTAGTCGAAATATATATTACTTTAATATATCTATAGGTAAAAATTAGCCTTTATAATTATTTCAAACACCACCGAAACCAAAGTCTTTTTTCTGTCTCTGTCTCGCGTCAGCTCACTCAAACGTGAAACCTTGTCATGAAATGGAAGCGTGCTTCATAGGCAAGCCATTTTTGCTACATCGCTTTCTCTGACCATCAAGCAAGTCGCGCCAGTAATTCTCATGCATCTCTCAATCCCTACACAAGTCTTTTAAATTCACACCGTCGTGCCCAAACGGATACCCAGTAAGCATGAGGCTGGTCAACCCAGAAAAGTCATACATTTGGTGAGCTTTTCATCATTTGAACTCGTCGGAATTCCACGAAGAGGTCAAAAGGCCGGCGACGGTTACGGCACACCCTGGATAAATATTATATGCAAGCGCATTTTTCCTGGACATTAATTAACAAGTCGTATCATATAAAACTACACGACGAAATAAAATTATAGAGAGAGGCATGAACAGGTCACAGGGAAGACTCGTTCATTTTGCACAGGAAGATTTTGACTAATCAGGTAGAAATCGAATATTCTATGCAAAAACCATGCTCACAGGCTCCGTAAGACTTGCTTTCACTGGGATTGTTAATTGCTATGAGGTTCAGTTTCTAGAAACCAAAAACAAAAAAAAACTATTTAGTTTTACTTTAGTTGATGGTAGAATCGCTAATCATCTGCCACGAATCCAGGATCCATATATATATATATATATATATATATATAGACAGACACAAACACAAACGTAAAATTAAACAATCTTTCTCAAGGACTGGGGATTGCCGTCTTGTTTGTGAAGCATAATATCCTATCCAATTGTGAAACCATATCTGAGGTTAATAGTATTTTAAACTAATCAGTTTTGTTTTTGTTTGGTATTATGGCATGGTTAAAATTTCTCTTTTTATTTATAAATATATGAAAATAATAATAAAAAGATATTTTTAATATCACCGTATCAAAACAATCTAAAATCAACAGGAAATATTAATTTGAAGTAAAAAATATTGATAAATTCAAATTTTATTAAAAATACTTTTAAAATATACAAATAAACAGTATATAATGAACTTAAAATGAAAACCCTAAACGAAATCCTATGTGATATAAAAAGATGTCGTCAACCCCCGGTTGAAAAACTGGTTACCTTAGAATTTATTTGAATTGAAAGTAATTTATATTTGCAATAAGTGGATATATATAAATAACATTTTGAATAATTAGTGTTTGTGCATTCAGCCTGCTTTCTTTCATTATATTGTAGGACATAAATACTCCTTGCAACAGGTTAGAGCTTTCATTATATATTTTATATTACATAGCGGTTGTTTTTTTTTTATTTAAAGGTGATTTTTTAAAGAATATATATTGAAATAATATTTTTTTTTATTTCTAATATTGGTATATAAAAATAAAGAACATTGTGCATCGGACACGCATCACCTGAAACCATATATTAGACGATTCCTCATATCAACCATAAGATACTCGAATAACGAAGGCTGAAATAATGATTATGGGAAAAGATAGTAATTATTATTTTGGGGGAAAATTAATATTATTTTCTTCTTATATTTACACACTACACACTGGAGGAAAAAAAAAACTCAGGTATTTCGAATAATAAAAAGAAAAACGGCTCGTCAATTCTAATCAAATAACAATTAACTGTGGAAATCCCAGTGGCGGGTGAGGAGATAACGGAGACAACGAGGGTACGTTAAAGACATCCTTCGTATCGCCACCATCCCAAACAGTCGTCCAACTTGACGGCGTCAACGGGATATCCCTCTCAGTTTCAGGCTCCTCCCTCTTAACCACCGTCATTACCCGCTTCACATCCTCTCTCTCTTCCACGCCAACCTCTCTACTTCTTTTCCTCTCACTTTCCTCCACACACTTCCCGGCTTCTAATGGGAAATTGAGAATCGCTTTCGACCCGCGCAGCTTGAAGGCAGCTCGATCATAGGCTCTAGCGGCTTCAAGAGCTGTATTGAAGGTTCCTAGCCACACACGTGAACCTCTCCGGTTCGGGTCCCGGATCTCCGCTGCGTACTTGCCCCATGGCCTTTGTCGGACTCCTCTGTAATGCCTTTTCTCTTGCGCGGCAACACCAGAATTATCCTGCACGATTTTCGGGCTTGGGTTAGAGAACTGGATCCATTCGGGTTTTTTGTTGGGCAGCGATATTTTCAAAGAGCGTTTCCGAGCTGCTTGAATTTGAGGCTTTGGTTCTTCATTGAAGAAACTGTTGCTTCGTTGAGAAACCATTTGTGGGTTCGATTCAAATTCGAAATTCTGATGACTTTGAGGCTTGGGCTCAAATTCGAAGTTACTGCCGCTGCTGCTTCCGCTGCTGCTGCTTGACAGGAAATTGATGTGGGGGGTTGAATTGAGTGGCGTTGGCGTACAGAGATCAATGATCTCAGCTTTAGGTTCAAACTCAAAGATATTGGTGTTATTCTCTTGAGCGGGATTCAAAACGGAAGTGAAGTCCAAGAGAGAACCGAAAAAATCAGGGAGTGCGGTGGGAAAGTCAGAACTGGAGAAGCCAGTAGTCTCACGCTGTAGGGAAGTAGAAGTTTCAGAATTTGTATAAAACTGATGAATAGAAGAGGAGGAGGTAGCAACAGGTGAAAGAAGATCGCCAAGCAAATGATTTTTGATGAACGCTAAGGCTGAGGATACTTGCTGAGTTTGATCAGCTTCCATCTTTTGCACTACGTACGTACTGGATCTAGCTGAGCTTCAAAATTAATTCCAGAGAACAAAAGAAGAGGTTTAGAGATTATGCCTTCTTTTTTCTTTTTCAAAAAACCTAACTGTGTTTTGAAAGATTCAGGGAGCTGAGCATGGGAGTGGAGAGGGTGTGTGTTTATGGATGTATATATACACACATGCGCAGGATAGGACACGAGAAATGAAAAACGGCGACTTTTCCACGGAGCTTCTTTGACCACAGAAGGTCCTATTACCCTTTCCGCAGTCTTTATCCATTCTGAACCGTTGGATTGAGTTGAATATCGTAGTCAAACGGACAATCTGATAACTAGGGCTTTGAATTACAACTTGTGTTGTCGTTTCTAATTTGAATTTTACAAGGCAAGGCATTTCTTATCCTCCTGTAGTTTGCGCTTCCTGGTTGCTTCCAAGAGCGCTGCGCACGAATGGGTGGGAAACGTGCTTCAAAGTGGATTAAGATTTATAACGGTGAATATCGTTATTTTGTATAGTATTTTTTTTATTTAAAAACATATTAAATATATTTTTCTATTTTAAAAATATATTTTTGATATCAGCCAATGATTTAAAAACATTAAAAATAAAATAAAATAAAATAAAATTGATTATTTTCAAAATTATATTTTTAACATTACAAGAGAATAGGATAAGAAATGGTTAATTACCGATACATTGGGATCATCAATGATTTGGTCATACAACTTTGATTTAATTCAAGCTGTGTGTGAAAAGGCTGGGTTTCGGGGGGGGGGGGGGGGGGATGATTTTATATTGTTTTGACATGCTTAGTTAAGAATAGATCTTTAAAAAGTGATTATTATTTTAATATATTTTATAATAAATAATTATTTTAAAAAGTAATATATATGACTTTCATGTATTTTACAGCCGGCTGATCTTAAAGGTTACGCCTACATTGAAAGATTCTAAAGAAAAACAGGTTTGAATTTGCTGACAACGTGAGAACATAATCTTTATGTAAGGAAACAATATAAAATTAATTAAGGCTTCATGGTCGAGCTTTCTGAAAGATTCTTAGCATGAACATCTTTCAAGAATAAAAAATACTAAACAAATAATCATATTTTGTTGCGGGAAAAAGATGTTTAATATTATGTTAAGAAAATTTAATTATGTCTTAAAAGATAACATAAGAAAAACTATATGTTTAGCCAAAAATTAATCATTTAGAATATATTTAAAATATCTTCAAGAATTTCTTTTTAATTCTTTAGAAAAATGCATGATTTTTTGTGTGATATTTAACTGTTTCAATGAACATAAATAAACTAATGTCTATTTGGAAGTGCTGTTGAGATTATTTTTAAAATATTTTTTTTAAAAAAAATATATTAATAATTTTTATAAAATTTTTATAAAATTATTTTGATATCAGCATGTGAAAATAATAAAAAAACATTTAAATTAAAAATAAAATATAAATATAAATTTAATATGATGTAAATTGACAGGTAAAACCCACATTTTCGTTCTTAACCAGACTTCGTCATTCCAATTTTTTGTTCACAGTGACAGATTTCCTGAAAAAGACGAAACACGCGGAAACTTGTTTGTTTCTCTTTGAGATTTAGGTTTATAATAATAAGATTGGAAGAGAAGATGCTAACCCTAATAGTGTCCTCCACATGAATAAGACAATAGACTTTAAAATAACTTAATAAATATTAGCGTTGTTAGTTTGAAAAGTTATTTTTTATTTAATAATTGAGTATTTGATGGATTTATTAAATATAAAAAGTTGAATCAGAGATTACTTTTCTTCTGCCCCATGACTATATTTTATATTATTCTAGAATTAATTAATAGGCATTATATTTTATATTTGATTAATCACAATTATAATTAAAAGAGTTATATACAATCAGAGAAGGCATGAAATTTGGACCCCTTCACGCACACAGCCTCTCTTCTTAGCCAAGTCTTCTCCACCACCAGGCCGCACCTTGGCCAAGTCTTCTCCACACCTCTGTCCATAAAAAGTTTAGAAGTTACTCATCTTTTCCTTACAAGTGTCGGGGTTACAACCCTGCTCATAACTTAACTTGCAAGGGAGAGCGGCTAGGGTCGACTACGGTGGCTGGGAGGGTGGCACTACCAGTAAGATTCTTATCGTGTGAGGTTGCAAGAGGGCGATCCTCCTCTGTTGTAAATGAGGATGCATGATTGTTCGTGACAATGGGCATTAAAAATATCTTCTTCAAATATGTTTTACATGAAATTACATGACTGCATAAAAAATAAATAAAAATATTTTTTTTGCATTTTAAATTAAATTTTTTTAGTATTTTTAGATCATTTTGATGTGCCGATATCAAAAATAATTTTTAAAAAATAAAAAAAATATCATTTTGATATATTTATAAAAAAAAAAACACTTTAAAAACAACCACAATCACACTCTTAAATACCACATAAATCGAGCTAGACCAAGTTGGGCCTTCTTTTTCTCTAAACTCAACTTTTAATATATTTTTTTTAAAAAAAAAAAAAAAACCAACATCTTATTTTTATAAAAGACAAAACTCATATTTCAATATCAATTCCATTTATCTTTTTAATCTTATCCTTCAATTAATTCAGAATTAGATTCGTCACTACATTTTTTATTTGGTTCACTCGAATAAATTTAATCTAAATTTAGTCGGCCAATATTTAAAAAATATGATCATTGTTTCAAGATAAACAATTGACTAATGAATTAAGTTGGCGAACCAATAACTCGTATAGCCACTTTCTAACAACTATCAAACCAAAACGTGGTTAGCGAAAGTGGTGTGCGTGCATGCATGCATCTTCTTGCAGTAATTCAAAACGCGGGGATGGAATAAAAACGTGTCCATAAAAATAAAATTCATGTATTTTTATATAATTTAACCTATTCCATATTCTGTAGAATTCTAAATAAAACCCTTTAATTATGATAAATATACCCTTACACTATGAGGTGGGAAAAGTAATGCAAGTGGAGACGGGTGGGGTTAAGAAGTCAAACCGCTCCTGCAGGTATTGGGAGAAGAATTCAATCAAGGAATGTATTAAAAATATTGGTGAATTAGAACCCTAAAGTCTCCTTAAGGATTCGACTTAGATTGAAAGATTTTATTTATAATTTGCTTACAGCTTGCCAGCACCATCATCATGTAACGAAACATAAACAAATTAAGGCTTCAAGTTCGAGCTTTCTTGGATTTCTTGTATGAACATCTTTCAAAAAAAACAATTGAGGTCATTTTTGAATTGGTCTTCCAAAATGTGAACACATAATTTATCTTTTCACAAGTTAACGTATAACCAATTAACAATTCTCTTCCCCGGAGATATCGATGCAGATTAATTTTACATAGCTATTCATAGTTTCATTTTTTATGTGAGTCCACTTCTCGGAAAAATTTATAATGTATAATATTATATAATTTATTTATGAATCTAAATGAGTGAGTAAAATTTTAATTTGTAAATGAGAAGGAATGCACGTTCTAACTCGAACTCGACACTTGCTGAGCAGATCACAAGTCTTGTGCTATCAGGACATCTCCCTTGAGAACTATTCATAGATCCTACTAATCCAATAATTCGTATGTGTTTTATATTATTTTGTAATATTTTTTTAATATTTTGTATTAGTACTTGTAGGTTGTCATTTTTTTTATCTATATATGGTTAACAAAATTTATTAAAATGATTTATTTAAAAAAAACTTAAAAATCATTTATCCAATTTGGTATTTTAAAAAGAAAGAAAGTGGATGGATAACAATTATCCAAATAGATATTTGAAATTTGATATTACTACTAGAAAATCTGTTAATTCACGCGGAAATATCGACAAAAAAAAATTTCTTTGGTATTTTTCTGTAAACATTACCAATGGAATATTTTGTTGTTTTTTTGTCGGTCTTCACAGACAAAAATTACATGAAATTATTTTTTATTATACTGTGGATTGGATTTGTTTATTCAAAATCTTGGCTAATAGGTAGTTTATTGTTATTATTATTATTATTATTATTATCTAAATATGGTTATGATTATATTATTATCCAAAATCATGGATTTATATATTGCTATCCTGTAAAAATATATGACTAGACTCTATTGCATTAGCTTTAAAAAACAATAGCTAATTGAGATATTTAAAGTTGTATTAAAAGTGATATCCTTTCGATACTTTGCTAAAAAATATAAAATTACTTTAACATGAAATATTGATATGCTTAAAATAATTATATTAAATGAGAAATTGATCTCAAAAAATATTTATTGATATATTTTATAAACTCAAGAATCCACAATTTAATATTAAAATATTTTTGTATATGTTATATAGAGGGAAATATAAGAGTTAAAATTAGGTAAATAAAACACCAAAGCTTTTAAAATGAGAAGGCCCCATGCAACCTTCGGCCTTAAGCCACGCGAACGTGTCCACTCGTCAAGGCACAGGCCAGGTTTTTATTCCCATAACCTTATTCTTCTTCTTCATCATTGCCCAGCCCTACTACCCAGCACCACCCGAAACCCGTCAAATGTTATAGCCCTCTCTCAACCACCGACAACCTCATCCACAACCACGGCACCACCACTCTCAAGCCACGCCACTATATATCTCTCCCTCACAATGACAAAAACAATTCCCATGCACCGATCAGCCATTTACAACATAGCAGAAACCTTAACAGCCTATATCAACCGCCATTGTTTCCTTATTATTGATTCGAAATAACCAAGAAATGGAGTATCACTAAGTGGTCATCCATATGATTCCAATCCTGTTTTTTTTTATAAAAAAAAGAAAAAGAAAAAAGATTCTATCTGGACATGAAGAGAGAAGGAAGAGAGAGGAGAAAGAAGCTTTCCAGATGCAGAAAGAGCGAGCAAAGTAGATTTACATGCCCTAAAATGGCAGCAATCACCATGATGAAGGAAAGAAATCAATGGTCATATACCGAGCATAATTATAGCCATCCTAATAATATAATTGATATTAGTTTTATGAGGCATGGTGATGTTTTTTTTAATATAATATTTATTTGATTATCACTATTTTATACTATTTGTGCAAATGATTTATTAGAAATTGAGTTATTATTTTAATATTTTATTCTATTTTCAGTATCATTACAGACTTAACAAATAGTCAACATTGTTAAAAGGAAATCAAGAAAATTAAAGCTAATTTGTGCACATAAAATGATGGCAAAGACTTTCATTTACAGGAATGGTGGTTAACATTGCAAATAATTGGACTATCCGCTAATAAAAATAAAAATGGAGATGAAGGACAATCATAGCTTAGAAGTGATGCATTTGGGGTTTTTTTTTCAGTGAGATAGGTTGAAGTCTCGTTGATGATTTTAGTTTTATTTAATTGTTATATAATATCTCTTTTTGATTTGTTTGATATTACATTTCAAAATTATTTTTAAAAAATTGAATTTTTTTTATTTTTTATTTTTTTATTTTAGTATTTTTAAATTATTTTTATTTGTTAATATAAAAAAATAAAAAAAATATATCATTTTAATATAATTTTTTAATGAAAAGCATTAACAAAAACAATCTTAATTACATTTCTAAACAGAAACTTTATAGATCATAAGTCAACCAGAGATCATAAATAGCAATAGCGAGCAAAGTAGATTTACATGCCCTCATATTGCAGCAATCACAGTGAAGGAAAGGATTATCTCATTTTGATTTTGTATTACATTTCAAAAATATTTTAAAAAAATTTATTTTTTTAAATTTAAATTAAATATTTTTATTGTTTTTAGATGATTTTATTGACTGGTGCCAAAATAATTTTTTTTAAAAAATATATTATTTATTTTAAATTAAAAACACCTACAAAAACATTTTCAATTGCACTTCCAAATAAATACTTTATAGATCATAGGCCAACTGATTTCTCCATGAAAAAAATACAAAAGAGCTGCATATTTTCTTGTATTAGCTTGTAAAATTTATCCATTCATCTATTTCAAAGGATCATATTAGGAAAAAACATGGTGTATTATATTGGGGGGGGGGGGGGGGATGAAGATTGCATTCCAATTCGAGTCGAGGTGTACAAAACCAGCACCATTTTCTTCTCCAAACTGCAACTACATAAGAAAGCCCGGCCATCCAAACCAGTGATCGAGCCCAGCCCAACAAGATACATGTTAAACATTATGCCCTCGAGTCCAGCTCGAATCACAGTTCAACTCGGAACGGCACCGTTTCAAGCATTTGAAAACCTTTCTCTCCCTCCCCCTCTGCCGACGCTTTTCTAGTCTCTAGAAAAAGAAAAAAAAAGGGTTTGTACTTTCTACTAATATCCATTAAAGCTGTTACCATGGCACCATCAGCATGAAGTAAAGGATGTGCAGACAATGTTGCTGTACGCCATCATTGTTCGATAATGTAAAAATTTGTTAAGAAATTATTTTATTTAAAATTTTAAATTATTAAATAAAATTAAAATATAATATATATTATTTAAAATTATATTTTCAGGTGAAAATTATATAAGTTTGAAATTTACATACAAGTAAACACGATGTTTTACTTGGTTTTTATCAAAAAAAAAATTATAATGATAAGATTTAAATTAGTGATTATTTAGTCAATTATATTATATCAAGAAACTATTTTGTTAAAAACTTAAATTATTAAATAAAATTAAAGATATAATTTATATTATTTTCTAAGAATACAAAGCTTAACAGCTTTTATATATATATATATATATATAATCTGTCATTCTTTTGAAATGGTAATAGGATTTTAAAATGTCCTTGTAAGACGAACGTCGCTTGTCAAATGTCAACTTGACCCTATATTTTATGATTAAGGAACCTAATCCTGCATGGTGGCCTCTTTCTTATCGATTGCTAAGCATGCAATTACGTCATTGATGAGCACGGTAAGATCAAAGCCATGACCTTGTTGAGCACACAGTTTCTACGGTCCACTGTTCATATATGATCATACTGATCATTGTAAGAACAAGATGGATACATTTTTCTATGGCAGGGCCATTTTATATCCATTGTTTAATCAATTGCTCGAGATTCTAGTTCCTTTTTTTATTGAAATTGTGAAGCATGCGTGCCGTCGGTTCTGCCTCTTGATTGAAGAGTTTTTTAATATAAAATAAAAGGCATCTGTTTTTTTTTCTAATTAATACTCGAGATGTAATAATATTTAAATGCGTCATTAATGCAAAATAAGGGATAATTCAACCAGGGCGCCATTAATTACCACAGGCAGCCACCATCGACTTGATCCGGATACTCTTGAGCATTACTAATTGTCATGAGAGTTTCTTCCTTTCTTTCTGGTTCATGTAATCTCAGTATATGCGTTGTCACTGCACCGTCAACTATTTTATTACCAAAGTTACAAAACCTATGCAAGTTCATGTCGTATACTTGTTGGTATATAAATGAATAATATGTCTATATAATACATAGTTGGAGCAACAATGTTTCATAGCATATGAAGCACTTACATTATGAGCAATAATATGTGGAATTTTGTATCCTACCACGGTGACTAAAAATTAATATTACACGAACAATGTTAGGTGTTTTTAGCATAAATCAACATCACAACAACAATTATGGAAAAAATAACAATAACTTGTAAAGCAACATTTAGGTTTTTTTTAAGGTTTGCAATAATAATTATTAATTAGGTTAAACCATGGTTGGAAAAGGTTGATATAATTTGCCATAAATTAAACAGGGTATGTTGGGATTCTATAAATAGTAACTTTGATTTTTAGCTTGGGAATGTTTTAGGGTTCGTAATAAAAAATACATTAATTATTTTTTTCACTAGTCAACCCCGTATAAGTATTTTGAATATCGAATATTAAACAATAAAAAATTAGTTTTTAGGGTTTTAACTTCATGATATATGGGTTTCACAATTAAAATGTCTTGGCATAATTTCTAAAAAAAATAAAAATATACTTTCCTTGTATTATTTTATTCGTTATTATTTCCTGAAATATCTTTTTTTTATTGTAAAATGAAAAATAAAAAACTTCTGCGTATCATTGGGCGGCTACATCGCTGGTTAAAGTACAAACGGCGACGTAACTGACGTCAAATACGAAGCAGGAAGGATCCCAGCAGCTTCCAAATTAAAACACGTGAAGGTGTGAAGAGTTAATTATGTTTCAAATTGCGAAATTATTGTTCAGAATAATTTATAATTTCCAAGACCATAACTGCTTACGCTAACTCCCTTGTCGTTTCGTTAAAATTTTGAGGGCGCACGTTGGATCGAAATGGTTGGTTACTACCACCACGAGGTCAATTATTCAGACATATTTGACCATTAGAAAGTCAAGATTATGACTATTTGACCGCATCTGTCAGCTTCAAAGCCTCTTTGATTGAGGCTGCGGCTACACTGTCTTTCAATGAACATATATATTAAATTATCGCTTTCACACGTGCATGTCCAAGATAAATTAAAAATAAAATAAAAATTATTATTTTTATATATTTTTATATTATAAAAAATAATATCTATTGCTCTTTTAAACACGCCATTATCCCAATATTTCTTATCATGGCCATGCTTGGACAATCAAGACTGGCCACGAAAATCAAGGCACTCTCAAAATTGGCGGTCCAGGGAAAACGAATGAGGTGAAAAGAATTAATAAGAAAATTAATACTATTTTTAAAATCTAGGATCTTGGAATTGGATAGGGTTAAGAGGAGGTTTTTATTTTTCTATTTAAGTGCTTATACCTCTATTTTTTTACAATTAGATATCTCTATTTTTATTTTTTTTATTGGAATATTTGATCACTCATTTTATTCAATTAAATATTTCATGTAATCTATCAATCAATGTCGGTAAATAAGCACATGTCGCCTTGTTGTGGAACTCATTATGCGCTATATAATGAACATTCAGACAATGTTTACTAGTACATTTCAAAAGTATTTGTCTGTGAGTGTGTGTATATTATTTTTTATATATTTTGTAGAAGTAATAAAAAAAATATTTTTATTGTTTTATCTTTTGATCTTGAGCTATTTAAGAATTAAATTTCATAATTTATCTTGTTTTGCTTTATATAATTTGACGCTTGATTTTTTGATCGTCTATTTTGTTTTATTATATAGTTAAATAAATAATAGTTTAGAAAAAATATTATTTCCAATAGAGTTAGTGATATTATTTGCGAGTTTGACTTGTTGATTTAGGTTACTCGATTCATGGGTTTAACCGTTAAATATGATAGATTTTTTAGTTTTTTTTTAAATAATTTTTAATATCACTAGGTCAAAACAATATAAAAATATAAATAAAATATTATTTTTAAGAAAAAAAATCAAATTGATGAAAAACACCATTCTAAACGTGTTAGATACAATGCTTAAAAAATCATTTCAGTCCACAAATTTGAATCGTCAAGTTAGATAAATGATATGATTTAATATCAATTTCTAACAAAGTTCATCGTGTATATTGAAGGTGAAATACGCAATAATTCTATAAATTGTAATGGTAAAGAGGAATATGAATTTTTTTTTTTTTAAATATCAGCTGCCACAGGTCGGCATTAACGCCAACCAGCAACAGGCCCCGGCCCACAAAAAGCATCAATAAGATCGAAAAGTACGACGCCGTTCGTGCCAGCCCCAGCTGTCACGGTCAAGAATATAAGCAAATTGTCCTTGAGAAGAAGGGAAAAAAGAAAAAGGTCAAAAAAAAGAGGGACAGAGCACTACGCATACCTTCTTCCTTGAAGGTAACCTGGAAGGAGAGAGAGGGAGTGCCATCTGATGACGATGTGGGTCGTCATCATGCCCTTGGACTTGTCAACCTCCTGGGAAAATTGACTTTTTGAGAAACTTATCTGCGTCCGTTGAAAATCTTATGATTTGTCCAGGACATGTGGATCCCTGTTGCTACAACGAAGGCTTCTTTCAGGCCTTTTTCGCCTCCCTCGTCGCCCATTAGTCCACGTTGCCTTCTTATTTTTTCCCGTTATTTTTATTATTTCTTCTCTTTTAGGTGTTGATTTTTCCTCTCTTAATTCACATGTCTTTCTTACGTGTACTAGTAAATTATTCACGCTACGTTATAGACAGAATAAATAATTTTTATAATTATTAAGATTAAAATATAATATTTATATATATAAAGTTTGATATAATAAAATAGATTAGCATACTCTATTATAACAACAACAACAACATTAAAGTCTGAACATCTAAAATTATAATCACTATTACTGTCAAAAAAATAAAAATTATTAAACTACCCCGAGAAAAAACATAAAAAAATTAACAGAAAAGCAAGTAAGAACACAACATGGCGAACCGAACGACTCGGATTGGTGTGCATATTTAAGGGCTAGAATAGTTATTTTACTGTGTAAAAATATATAAAACATGGCGAACCAGATCGAAAATATGCAAATATCGCATAACTCATCCTTCCATTATTTGACTGTGCAAAAAGAAAAAACCAGTAAACCGGCGAACCGGACGACCCGCACTGACTCGAAAATTGAGTAATACTATTATAATCCATAGTGATTTGTCTCACAAGACATGGTAGCCCACCCATGACATCACGACCTCTTTTAGTGTATTGTATAACACACGTGCACACACACTAGTTAACTTGCCTTCAATACATTGCATACTAAATAAATAATTTTTAATAATTAATAAATTTTGCTAGTTCAAAAATAAAATATAATATTTACGCATGTAAATTTTGATATAATAAAACATATCAACACATCATTTATAACAACAACAACATTAAACCCTCAACATCTAAAAATTAATACCTCTTATCATTTAAGGACAACTCGATTAAGTTTTCTTTTTCTTTTTCTCATCGTTGTAATGCCCTAAGAGAATATGACAATTGAACTAGACTGGCTTGACAAATATGTCATTTGACTTAAAAATTAAAAAAATTATCCGCACTATGTTGCGGGCTAAACAAATAATTTTTATAATTACTGGGATTAAATAAATTAATAGGATTTGCTAGTTTGAAAATAAAATGTAATATCCATATATACAAAGTTTAATATAATAAAACAAATCAATAGACCCTATTATAACAACATCAACATCGAAGTCGTAATATTTAAAATTATCATTATTATCACTATCGAAATAATAAAAATTATCAAATTATCGCAAGAGAAAAAAACTCAAAAACATTAACAAAAGAGTAAGCAAAAAAAGAAACTATTTTTTTTTTACTATTACTGTTGTGTTAATAATGGAAAAAACAAAAATAAATAAAAGACTAAAAAAAACCCTAAAAACTTTAACAAAAAATTAATAAAATAAATAAAATAAATGATAAAATAAAAATAAAAATTATCAAGTGAAAAAAAAAATTATTCTAACATGAAAATAAAAAAAAATAAAGGGATTAAAATAAAAAATTAAAAGCATTAAGGGCCGAAATGAAAATTAAATATATTATCAATTTCAATCAAAGGATAAAATTGAAAAAAATCAAAACTTTTGTATCGAATATATTAGGTATTTAAACCCAATCCAGAAATTAAAAGAAGGATGACCAGATTGAAATTTAAATATATAATTAATTTCAATCGAAGACTCAATTAAAATAAATCAAAACTTATATAACAGAAATCAGGACAGTACGAAAAATTAGAATAGCAGGGATGAAAGTGAATAAAGTAGAAACCTGGCGGCCTCTCTTGTACTTTAGCGTACAGGAGAGAGAAAACAAGAAAACAAAGTTCACTCGGCCACCGTCACGACTCCGACTATCCTTGTCCAACACGCACCACACCATGAGGAAGACCACATGGCGGTGCATCGACGAAGACTCCGGAAGCATATTTTCAAGTGACAGAAGAAGCTGCACGCACCACTCTAAGTGAGGGTGAGGCTAGATCCTGTCTCCCGTGTGTGTCCCACGAGCGTGTAGATTTCAGAAGATAAAAAAAAAGAAGGATCAATTACCAGAATACCCCTACATATAATTCTTTAATTTTATCTTATTGGGGGTACATTAGTATTTAGCTATTTTTTAAAAATGAGAAATCACTAGGGTACCCCTCCCGGCCTAGATAGTGTTTTGTCTTATATGGGGGTAGATTAGTATTTAACCATTTTCAGGAATTGTGAAATGCCCGTGAAGCCTCTTAGTGTTATTCTTGTTTTTTTTTTTTTTGGCTTTTATGAGGGCTAAAATAGTTATTTTAATGTGAAAATAGTGCTAAGAAAATAAAAAAACTGATAAACCGATCAACCCAAAAATACACTTACAATTCACAGTGTTTTCACCCATATGTTACAGTGAAACACTAACCTCTTTTAGTTTATCTTATATTATAATTTTTCCTCTCTTAATTCAATACACACACACACACACACACACAAAAATTAAGTTACTCGCACTATGTTATGGACTGAATAAATAACTTTTATAATTGTCAAAATTAAAATAATTAATAGGTTCTGTTAGTTCAAAAATAAAATATAATATTTATACATATAAAATTTGATATAATAAAATACATCAACACATTCTTTTATAACGACAACAATATTAAAGCCTTAACGTCTAAAAATATCATTACAATTATTGTCAAAATAATAAAATTTATTAAATTACTCTAAGAAAAAAAACTCAAAAAAATTAACAAAAGAGGAAAAACTAAAAGTAATATTATTATTATTAATATTGCGTTAATAATGGGGGGAATTCAATCAAAGAATAATAATAAAAAAAAACTTTAATAAAAGAGTAAATAAAAAAATAAAAAATTATTAGCGTGATTGACATTTTTTCATTTTTTTTTTCTTTTTTATTATATAATATACAGGCTCTATGCCTAGATTGACATTTTAGATTTACTATATTCGAATTATAATATTTTTCCATTTTTTTTCTTTTTTGTTATATAATATACAGGCTCTATGCCTAGATTGACATTTTAGATTTTGTTTTAATTTATGTGAATCATATTTTAATATTTTAACTATTTTGTGATCTGTAAAATAAGATTTATTAATTATCTAAGTTAATTTTAGAAATGTGATTTTCAATAACAATATAATTTATTTAAAAAAAAAGAAGATAAAATCGGGTACTATACCAATGGATAAAGTTGTTCCCTGTCTGACGTAACAAAGCTGGAGTTTAGGATGGATGGTGACCGTAGAATTGTAGATATTCCAAGATGGACGGGTACAGAAAAACCTGATAAAATGTGACACGTTACCTTAGTAGGTAAAGTCATCGTACGACCATTAACTTCACCAAGTGACTCCTTGTCATTGTCTCCATTTATATCGTGAAGAATAATGTCTGTAGCTTCAATATTATTTAAGTTATTTTTGTTTGTTAAATTTGATAAAACTGTATAATTTTACAAATCAATTTATCAAATCTTATTAATTTAAATAAAAAATCAATTTTAATCAAATTCCGTCAAACTAGTCAGGTAAAAATTGCATGCTTCAATTCTTTCAAATATGTATAGTAGCTAAATGACCCGTGCCTCATCGCAGGTGGTATCATATTTTTTTTAATAGAAAAAATATTAATTATATAAATTTTTTTTATTGTATTATAAATTTAGTCAAAATAATAAATTTGTGCATAAATTATGTGAAGTATGAGTTTCCTATAAAATATATGAATTTTAAATCGTTATAAATTTATCTGTTTAGTAATTTTTTATGAAATAATCAGCATTAATTTATCATCATAATTACAGAAGCAAGAAGATTCAGATATTTAAATTATTAAATCAACTGTATTAAGATTAGTTTATTTGATAATTCAATTACAACCAGACAAAAATAAAATATAAATTGTGAAAATATCTGTAATAATAAAATAACTAAAATAATTAATTATTTTTTTATCAACAAAAAGTGAAAAATATAAATTGAGAATTCATCCCCACGTTATTTTCATTATCATTGCTATAATAGTTAAAATTATTATTCATATTATTATTAAAACAATTAAAATAAATAAATTCCATGAAAAATCATTAAAAAAATAAACAAAAGATTTTTATAAACAAACAATTAAAAAAATCACAAAAACTATTATTATCATTGCGCAAATAGTAAAATTATAAAAATCATCTGATTCAGATAACAAATAAAAATAAGAGAAAATACAAAAAAAAAGGAGCAATATTAATTTTAAAATGATTATCAACATAAATTAAAATTTCATGACTTAACCGATTAAAATTAAAACCCAAATAAAAAAATAAAAATCAAAAGCATAGATGCATAAATAAGAATAAAAAATAAATATTATCCAATAATTAAAAAAAACTAAATGAATCAATATTAAATAAAAATTTGCAACAATTAAATAAAAAATATAAATAGTTAAATTTCTTTCGATAAAAAAACAAAAGCATTAAATGAAAATTCATCCTCACATTATTGTTATAATCATTGTTATAACAGTTAAAATTATTATCAACATTATTGTCAAAACAATTGAAATTATTAAATCGACATGACAAATCATTAAAAAAAAACAAAATATTTTTATAAGAAAATGATAAAAAAAAATTAATAACTAAAATTATTGTTATTATTGCGCAAATAATAAAATCATAAAAATCATCTAACTCAAATAACAAATAAAAATAAAAGAAAAGAAAACAAACAATAGATAAAGGGAAAAATGGAGCAATATTTATTATTGCTATCACTATAAAAAAAAATAAAAATTATCAAATTATACCGAGAAAAAAAATAAAAAACATAAACAAAATAGCAAGCAAGAAAAAAATATATTATTATTATTATTATTATTATTATTATTATTATTATTATTATTATTATTTTGAAAGAATAAATAAACAACAAAAGAGCACACAAAAAATTAAAATAAAAATAGAAATCATCATTGTCATTACTGCTAAAACAAAAAAACTTAACAAATTATCCTCGGAGGAAATAAACGTAAAAAATATTAACAAAAAAGCAAGTAAGAAAAATAATTAAATTATTATTATCATTATCATTATCATTATTAGAAAAATAATTAAATTATTATTATTATTATTATTATTATTATTATTATTATTATTATTATTATTATTATTATTATTATTATTATTATTATTGTGTTAATAATGAAAAAGAAAGACTAAAAAAATCCTAAAAGCTTCAACAAAAGATAAAAAAAAAAAATCATTGTTATTACTGTCAAAACAATAAAAATTATCAAATTCTCCTGAGAAAAAAAACCCAAAAAAACATTAATAAAAGAGTAAGCAAGGAAAACCATTAAAGTATTATTATTATTATTATTGTGTTAATAATAAAAAAAATAAAATAAATGAAAAACTAAAAAAAATCATCAAAACTTTAACAAAAGATATATAAAAAATTCTCAGATAAAAAAGTCATATGATGTAAAAAAAAAAAAAGCAAAATATTATTATAACAGTTAAAATTAATATTAATATTATTGTCAAAACAATTGAAATAATTAAATTGATATGAAGAATCATTAAAAAAAATGAAATATTTTCATAAGAAAAATACAAAAAGAAATAAAAAACTAAAAGAAAGAACCAAATGAGAAAAATTATTAAAAAAAGGAAAGGATTTATAAGAAAACAATAAAAAACTAATCACTAAAATTATCATTATCATTGCGCAAATAATAAAATCATAAAAATCATATAATCCAAAAAAAATTAAATAAAAGACAAAAAAAAATTGAATAAAGGGAAAAAGGAAGCAATATTAATTTTAAAATGATTACCAATAAAAATTCAAATTTCAAAATTGAACTGATTAAAAAAAAATTAAAAGCATAGATGCATAAATATGAATAAAAAATAAACATAACCAAATAATTTAAAAAAACCAAATGAATTAATATAAAAAAAATAAGGGCTGAAATGAAAAAATAAAATATATAATTAATTCTAACTGAAGGATAAAATTAAAAAACAAAATTTGGGACCAAAATAAATAAATGATTATTATAATAGTTAAAAGTATTATCAATATTACTATTAGAACAATTCAAATAATTAAATTGGCCTGGAAAATCATTCCAAAAAAGCAAAAGATTTATATAAAAAATAATCATTAAAATTGTTATTATTGTTGCATAAATAGCAAAATCACAAAAATTATTTAATCAAAAAAATAAATTAAAATAACAGGAAAAAAAATAAAGGGAACAAATGTGCAATATCAATTTAAAATTAATTATCAACACAAATTAAAATTTCAGAATTGAATCGATCAAAAATAAATCAAAAAAAGGACAAAAATTAAAACATAGATGCATAAATATCAGTATAAAAATAAAATTAATTAATACCAAATAAAAAACTAAAAGAATAAGGATCGAAATGAAAAATAACATATATAAAATTAATTCCAATCAAAGGATAAAATTGAAACAAAAAACAATTGGAGGACCAAAAATAAATAATTAAAATTGCTGCTATTTTATAAAAAATCAGAAGAAGAGGGACTGAAATCAAACTTTGTATATATTACCAATTTCAATTGGAGGACCAAATTAAAAAATTAAAAAAATTGTACCGGAAAAATTGAAGGAATAAAAAATAAATCAAAAATCAAAAGTATAAGGACTGAAATAAAAAATTCTTATATAATCAGTTTTAATTGAAGGGCACAATTGAAAATAATAAAACTTTAATTTCAATAAATCAGTAAGAAAAACGAAATCAAAACATCAAGGACCAAAATAAGCTTCTCGCCAACATAGGGGACCAGACCTGACTTTGCAGCGGCAGGAGAGAGAAAAGCGACGGCAAATGAAAAATCGTTCGCCGCCGATTACCCGTACATCTATGACCAGAACGCTCCGCGGCGGAAGGTAGAGGACCCTCCGGCGCATCTTCTGGTATGGCGGAAGATTATTTTTTACAGTGTAACGAAGCTGCACGCGCTGCCTAAGGGGCGCGAAAGCGTCGAACGCTGTTGGCGCGTCCACATGAGGCGCCACCAGTTAATCCAAAAAAAATAATAAAATATTAGCCAATTACCAAGAAGCTTCTGTCCCAATTGATATTTACGGAAAAAATGTAGTGGAAAGGACGCAGTTGCCCCCATTCACTGTACGCTATTTTATCGTTTACAGGGGCTGTTTTCGTCTGTGCACTGTGCAAATAAAGTGAAAAAACCGATGATGCACCTGGTTCCTGTGCACTATTTTATCTTTTTAGGGGAGCTTTTTCGTTAATACACTGTGCAAAACCGAAAAAAAAAATAGGTGGACAAACTCGTTTATATATATACTTAATATATTACTTCCCCTCTTGTATGTTACCCCCCTCTCTCCATGGATAGATACAGATATCATGGAATCATTTTTAAAATTTATATTTAAAATTTTTGAAAAAAATAATTTTATTATTTTTTACTTTAAATTAATTTTTTTTTGATGTTTTGAAATTATTTTCATGTCCTGATGTCAAAATAATTTATTGAAGCTGGAGCTAGGACTAGCAATATCGGTGTGATACCAGTATTAGTACTGATAATCCTTTTAATAGTAATGCTTTTGATGAATGTATTAAAAATCACGAGGAAAATAACAGCAATGAAACTAATTTTAATTTATATAACACATCAATAAAATATTTATTTTAAATTTATTAGTTTTTACCTAATGAGATTCTATGGACATAATTATTTTGTAATGTATTTTTAAGTTATTTTGAATCATGTATAGACCTTAACTAATGAAGTTTTATGGGCATAATTATATTGTATTATATTAAAAAATATTTTACTTATGATTTTATGATTTTTCTGTCTACACGATTTTAGCTGTGATTTTATGATTTTTGAACGGAAAAATTCAGATACAATTTTACGATCCGATCTTATGATCCAAGTTTTCGAAACCCCTTTCGTGTCGTGTCAAAATCACAATTTTAACAACCATGCTTCACCAGCTACAATTCCAAATCCAGCGCCCCTAAATAAACTATTTTTAATACCAGCATATTAAAAAAGTAAAAAATTATTTTTAAGCAAAAAAATTTATAAATTATCATAAAATATCGTTTGGAATGTATTTTCACAGAAGAGGAACTAGAAATGACAATGAATACTCATAGATAAGGCTTCTTTGCATTTATATTCTATATATATTATTTAAATTTAAATATTATTTATTATTCCATTAAAAACATACATACATATAAATATACGTATGCATATGTTAATATTGAGATATCTATGCATTATATTAAATTAAATTAAAGAATAAATATATATTTAAATTTGATAATATTTATATTTTATTCCTCACTTAACAGATAAAATAATCATTCAAAACAACCCACCCATTCAGACGAGGTTGGTAAATATCCACAGGTCCGGACTAAATTATCACGAATAAACGCAACAAACTCGGCGATAACATGGCAGACAACAGGAGAGAGAAAGAGACAAACGACAACTTGCTGCTCGAAGACTGATCACACCATCATCCCTTTGATAAGAGATCCAGATCCGAACAAATATCTCGAATTTAAACACGTGACTGAAACTGCCCCCGATATTTTCATAGAACATTCAAAGGAAGAAAGGTATATATTATGATATGCAAGAATATGAAAATATGTATTTTTTGAAGATGTTTTTTTATTTAAGAAAATATTAAAATGATGTATTTTTATATATTTTTTAAATTATAGAAAATAAAAATCAATTTAAAACACAGGATCCATGAAGGACAAAGGACAGCCAGACCTACAATTATATATATATTATTGAAAAGTCAAGCACTCCCTCATCGATTCATGCACCTTCCTCCCTATAAATCCCAAGAAAAACATCATCAGGAAAGAAATACAAACACTCAAAACCCACAAGTTTACCCAACACCCTCTCTTATCCAAACTTACAAACCTTGAAAAACAATTGATGATGTACGGGCAGAGCTTACCTGATCAGCCGGAGTATGCCTTTCTCGAATCCGTTCGCTTGCATTTGCAAGGCGAAACTGTTTCTACTGCTCCTGCCACTACTTGCAGCAGCTTTAACCCAACAATTGCAGCGACGACGGCTGCTCCAGCTGCTGGCTGTGCCCCACCCCTTGTTTATTGCAGGAGCACAAGCTTCAGCAGCTTGTATACTTGCTTAACGGAAAACTGGGGAGACTTGCCACTCAAGGTCGACGATTCCGAGGATATGTTCCTTTATGCTGTCCTCCGCGACGCCGTCACCGATGGGTGGGTCCCATCACTCAAAACCAATCAGCTGGCGGAGCGCAGTTTCCCACTGGTGAAACTGGAACCCACAGAGAATTTGACTGCATCGCCGCCATCCACGGCGGTTACAGTGGCTGAGCCCGCGGTGTCTCCGTCCAAGGGGAAGCATTACAGGGGTGTGAGGCAGCGGCCTTGGGGGAAGTTCGCAGCTGAGATTAGGGACCCAGCGAAGAACGGGGCCCGGGTTTGGCTCGGGACGTTCGCTACGGCGGAGGATGCGGCGTTGGCTTACGACCGTGCTGCCTATAGAATGCGCGGGTCGAGGGCGTTGCTGAATTTTCCGTTGAGAGTGAATTCCGGTGAGCCCGATCCGGTTAGAGTGACTTCGAAGAGGTCTTCTCCGGAGCCATCATCGTCTGTAGACAGCGGGTCACCAAAGAGGAGGAAGAAGGTTGGCGGGACAGCGGGTGCTGCCACAGTGGTGGCTAAAGCTGGGTTGGAAGTCGGGAATGGGCTTGGATGTCAAGTGGGTACACATGGCGAGCAACTGTTAATTAGCTAAATAATATTTGAAGGTGAAAAACTCTCTAACATTGTGGGATTGCCGTCATTTTGAAACTATTAGGGGTGGAGAAAACCCCCCAGCTAACTGGGATAAAAGGGATGTCTGGATTGTGAATAGAGTTTTGCTATTTGTTAGATTTTGATGTAAAATCTCTTCTTCAACGGAAAATGGGAACATTTCATTCTATTTTTGGATTTTTCTAGTCAACTTTTTTGGTCATTAATTTTATTTGTTCGTGTATGAATTTAGTAAAATTCAAGATGGAAACTTCAAAACGATCGTGCATAAAATTAATCAGCCTTAGGTTTAATGATTTTCACATCGTTACATTTGATTTTTTTTTAAAAAAAAGATTATTTCGTGTATATTTATATATTTGTTTTATATGCACTTTATTTAGTTTTAGACAAAATTCCCTCAACATTGAAAAGATAGTTTCCTATGCTGTAAACATACTTTAATTTTAAAACTCATAAACACGGTTTTCCAATGTTTAATTTTTACAAAACTTTTATATATATATATATAAAGAAAATATGAATAAAAAATATTATTTTTATTAAATATTTGAACTTATTTTGTTGGGTGAAAAAATGTCCACCTTTCATTATTATCAATAGAATAGAATTTTTTTTTTTTTGATGGTGGAAAAAAATAAAAAATAAAAACTAAACGGTCCCTGACTAGTGAGTTTATTTTTGCCAACAACAAGCAAGCTAACCAAGCTCAGAAATAGTCAACTTTATAGCCTTAAAATAGGCAGAATTAGAGTGATAAACACCATCCAAGGATCGAGGAGATCGAAATTGACAAAGAGGAGCAGCAGAAGAGAGGGTGACTCCTGATGCCACTTGCTTCAACCTGCAAGTTGAAATACCCATTTCCAGCTCTACAATAACAAGAACAAGAACAAGAAAATACACGATTCGAGATACCATGTAATGAATCAAATCGCTTTGATCTACCAAACCTGAGTCTTTGAACTTTCCCTTCCTGAGAGACAGCCTTGCAGGCCATAGGCTCAACAGAAGTGATAAGGACATTTATTGCTGAAACTTGAAAGCAAACGAGAAACAACAGTTTGTGAAACAGAGAACTGGAACAGCCGAACAAGAAAAATTTAAGAATACAAAAAAGTTAGAAAACTAGCCTTGTCAAAATAGAGAGCAATGAGAAAAGTTAGAAAACTAGCCTTGTCAAAATAGAGAGCAATGAGGACTGGGACTGTGGTTTACTTGGCGCACAACAATGGCAGATAAACAAAAAAAATGACTTGCTACTAGTGTTAAGGTTAAGATTTAAGAGAGGAAAGGGGGCATAAGTTAATTAATTGAATTGGAATGAGACACTAAGAGTATGTTACAACACGTTATTTAATGATTTAGCAATTTTAATTGATTTTACCAAGTAACTCACGATTTCAGGGGAAAAAAAGGACCACAAGCACTGAGCACGACTGAAGAGACCAATGTTTTACCAGCAAAATTCCAAGGCCCCACCAGCGGAGGCATCATGGAGATGCAAGAAATCTGTGTAAACCTCTCAGATTTCCAATGCTGGCGCATTTCTACGCTCCTACACTAATCAATGGCTTTGGTTTTGAAATATCCGCTGCTGGTTAAAAACATATATCGACATGCATGGAGAATGATAATAAAAACCAACGTCCTTCCATTGAGATAAAGGCACGAATCTGCACTAAATTTGAAATATTCCCCCCCTCAATAAGCTTTAGACTTCATCATTTTTTACAACAGAAAAACGAGGGAATGGCGTCAAATTTCCAATTCTAGCTGGATAATTCCTCATTCTAATATGCCATGAGCAACTTGGTTTACCACCAAAAGACACATCAAGGGTTCAAAGACCTTCGCCTGTAACTGTGCGGTGACCGACTCCTGCGATTTGGAAATTAACAAGATTGAATCAGTATGACAAAACATGCAATCTATGTGAAGTAAACCTGATGAATGGTGAAGAACATGATGAAGAAAAGCGCTGCCTCTACAGAAATCCAATTGAACCATTGCATCATTCAAAATCACACCTCACTGTAGTCATTAAACTGAAGTAAACCTGATGAATGGTGAGGAACATGTAGAGGATGTTGATTACACCAATGGGCATTTCTTCTTTTTGATAGGACATATCAATGAACTTCTCTGAGATGGTGAGTTCATATCAGATTAAATTAGAAAGGTTTAATTGAGAAACAAGGCCATATTGCCACTTTTGTTTCATTAATTACACATTTCACATCCACCAATGTCAAGGATCAAGCTGATGAAGAAAGATAGCCAGCTTACTTTGTCATGTTTCAGCCACAAGAGGACGAGAAAACTGGGATTTTTTAGGCTCAGATGCACGACTATAGGTTACAGTTCATACAAAAATTACTAGCATAGTTGCCTCGTTAATCAACTTATTCCCCATCCATATATTCAACAATATTAACAGAAATTACTGTTTTCCTGAAATGAATGAGAATGCATGCAATATAGAGCACCACTTTAAAATGGATTGCCTCTTGGATCGCATGGGATCATTTTCATGTTCCATTGGTCTACCAAGAAAGTCAAAACCATCACCATACTCCATGAAACAAAGGCCCTGCTTATTCTGTGATTTCTGCCAACCAAAAAAAAAAAAGGACCATATAACAGTTAATAAGAAATTATCTAAATGAATAATTTGGTGGAACATACAGCTAAAGATTCAGGGTTACTAAAATCACAGCACTCAAATTCCTCCTCATCACATATCCTGGAAATTTTATGGTAAGAATTGCTTCATTGTATTTTATATAAAAGGAAATGTATCTGTTTAAAGCTTATGAAAAGATGAGCTCAAACATTTAACATAACCAAAGTTTTCATTTGTCTTTTATTTTTCATGGTTGGTTCTCCAATGCCACAGGGATCAGTGATAGCCAGAAGTCAAATCACAACAGAAGAGAGCAAGCAAAAACTCAAAGTAGAACGCATATTCCACTTATACCTTATGATGGATGTTTTTCTTTGCTTCATCAATTCTACCTTGGAGTTCCTGCTGGCCATCCATGTTCAACTGACACATTTTACTAGCCCGGTCAATCTTCTCTTCAGTCAAGGAAAGCATAGTGTCTGAAGTGGCTAACCTGAAAGTTGCAAACAGTAGCTGTCACATCCTTCCACACCAACTTCACAAGGAGCAATAAACATGAGGAGTTATGGGGAGATTGGACCAAATTAAAATAGGATATAGTAAAAAAACTTGTGCTATGGTGAAATTAATGTGATAAAACAATTTCAGAAAATCCAAAGCAGAGAACAAAATCACATGATGTACACAGATGAGAAGACTTGCCACTCGAGTTAACCAATAGATCCCAGCACATCATTGTGAACATAATATGTAAATGTAGAATTCAAACAACAAATGAAAATTTGATTTTCACGATATTATTCAAGCCAATAGAAACCGCTCAGTGTTCAGTGTGACCACAAAAATGTGGCAATAACACTGGCCTAGCTTTGTCCATACTCATCCACAACAAAACTAAAATGGGCAACTTATTATGGATGAGAGTTCAGCAACATCTCACCCTGCAATAATATTTATCTCAACATCTTGTGAGATATTGAATGACATAACTGGATGAATGATGGAACAAATACTTTGATGGAAAGTGGAGCCCCCCTTTCATACAAGCCCCAGAGCATCTCAATTGAGTTTTTTAAAGAAGATCCTCTTGGTTGCAAAACACAAGACAACTCAAATTGTTTCATTTTGTCCACTGGGAAGCTATTAAAACATACTTTCTTCAGTATTTGGCCGCATCATGATGCCAAGTTTTCCAATTGTGCATACAACGTGAATCCCAAACTGCTTATCCCTCTTCAGCATCTCTATTTTTTTACTACAAATTGTGGTTTGTCTCATCCCAAGGCGAGGTTAACTGTTACTTTAAGGTTGCCCCTAGGGTTAGCTAAAGGTAAAAGAGCATAAAGTGTGATGTAGAAGGCACTGTTCATGGATACAACATCAATTGAAATGCTCATCAAGACATCATCTCTCCAAAACCTTCTTAAACAGAACATAAAGCAGGAAGCAGTTTAATAATTCCACTAGTTAAATGCATATCAATTAAAAAACATGTCTCCAGAAATCGCACTTCATTATTCCAAGTAATTGATAAAAGAACCATATGGTGAAGCCTCCTTTAACATGATGGAACAAGTCTGCCTGTGTTTAATTACCAAGTCCAGGGATCGCAAACAATTTGAACTGAGGCACAATTACTTCACCTTGAGAAGAAAGAGATGCTCCAACCAGGAATCATTCTTAGAAATGCAGAAACTAAGAGCTATGGAACTTGAATAGGACTTTGTGTGGAATCTGTGTTGAAAAATACTTGAAATAAAACATGAATTTGAAAAAATAGGGACTATAAACCCACCAATTTCCCAATGTATCTATCACACTCCCAAGCTGCCCATGCATGAGATCCCTCCCTGCTGCAAATTGCACCTACAAATGAAATAAGCCCAGAGAATCAAGCATTATTGAAAACATTTATTAGACACTTGATGAAACCAAACAAATGACTTATTCTTCACAAGGTAGAGAATTAAACCTCAAAACATCTTCCCAACTGATTTAACTTCCCTTTGACTATGCCCTGTAAAAAAAGCATTATGTAAGGATCATTCAGAATTAATTTACTGGGAAGGCAAATACATGTTTCCAGTAGCTGATGCAGAAATGGGGAGACCTACCGTATACATGCAGTCATTTATAAGGAAGTCTTCAAGTTCACGCACGTTGGAAACCTCAAGTTCCTCTTGAAGTTTATTGTAAGAGAGAACCTATAAGCAGTAGCTAAAATTATAACAGCAAAATAGCATTTTTTTTTCTTAACGGAGAATATGAAAACAAGCAAGAGTTTATCCTGTAGAACATGAAGCAAAGGGAAAAAATCGTTCATAAAATTCTAATTTTGCAAGACAAACTGAAATTCCATGAAACGAAACAAACAAAATAAAAGGAGTCCATTCCACTTGCAGCTATAATTTCAATCGAGCGAATGAATTTCAGACATTTCATACGAGAAAAAAAAAAATTAGTATTAGTTAAAATCCAGTACCTTCTTGGTCTCAGAAAGAGTAAGCACAGTGAGTTGTTTAAGCTTGAGGATTTGATCAGGTAACAACTTTGGCAGCAGAGCAGAATTACCTTGAGGATTACAAATCCATAAATATTCAAACATTAAAAAACAAACACTCAATCAAAATAAGAAAAGAAAACAATCAAGAGCATGTGCTTCTAGGAGATAGATACAGACAACCCATTAACCAAAATCAACAGCCAAAAAGGGGTAAAGTTTGTTTCTTTAACCTTTGTAATCACTCCAGGTTCCATAAGCAAATAAGCGAAGCAAATCAATATAAGCAGAATCCTCAGTTCCTTGAAGCTGCCATTAAAAACTCAGGTTTAAAATAAATCAATTTCGCTACAAGAAACAAAACAATTAAAAACACAAAGACGAACATTGCTGAACGCACCAATTAATTTATTAGTTAAGATAAAATAAAGAAGAAGGAAAAAACCTGGAGGAGGTTAGGGAGAGATAAAATCTCGGAAAAAGCGAAAAGCGAAGGGTGTGAAGTGGCTTCAACAATGAGGTTGGCTAGAGAGGAGGTGGCTTCAAGAGTTGAAGCTTTGTTTACGAAGTGTTGGATTACTTGGGCTTGCCCTTCCTCTATCTCCATTGTCGACTACTGTTTCTTTCTTTCTTTTGACAAAATTTGAACGGGACACCAAGCTCAAGTCTTTTATATATGTGTGTGCAATATATATATATATATAGAGAGAGAGAGAGAGAGAGAGAGGATTATTGGTGGAGCGCTGGAGTTATATATATATATATATATATATATATAGAGAGAGAGAGAGAGAGAGAGAGAGAGAGAGAGAGAGAGAGAGGATTATTGGTGGAGCGCTGGAGAGTTGAGATGCTTATGGTCTCCCGGGCCCTCCTGAGTCAGTGTCCTGTCCTTTCCTGGATAGTTAGTGGTTCCTCGTTCCTAGTCCAAGGTAGAGGGTGAATCAACACACAGACACGGGGAGACGTGTTCGCTACTGTTGTTTTCTTGTAGATTTGGTTTGCGATGCCTCTGAGACATGAGTGCCGTGTGGGCCATGGCTACAATAAAACGGGTGGATCGGCCCATCTGTATTGTCATAAAAAACAATTCTATGACAACTAAAATAAATAATTTATATTTTAAAAGTAACAATATGCATTCCTCTAATAATAAAATCATATTTCTTTTTCATCCATTTGTTGTTATTTTTGATAAAAAAATTTTTTTTCTATCAGGGTTTTTTTTGTTAAAAATTGAAGACAATTAAAATAAATATTAAAAATAACTTTAGCAATTTAAATTGATGAGAAAATATACATTTTTTAATCAAAACACTCATTCCGTATCTATATATCAATCAAAACTGATATTTTCTATTACTGCTATTTACAGTAGCAATGTTTTTTCAATTTCACTCTTAAATATTAAATTTATAAATTTATAGATAATTGAGTTTCATTATTTTTTCAATTTATTTTTTATAGGATTATTTTGATTTCATAACTCAAATAATAAATTTGAAAAATTTATCCATATTTATATGGTTTTTTAATCATTTTTGTTAATTGATATTTTTTTCAATCTCATCATTCTATATCACATAGGTTGAAAATTAAACTTTGTAATTTATTTTAATTATTTTCTATTAGGTTATCGAGGTATCATGACTCGAGTTAAGGATTTAGCTGACTAATTTTGATTGACCGGTATCATATTTATTTTTCAACATTGTTCTTAAACAATGAATTTAGTAAGAATTGAACTGTATAATTGTTTGTGTTTGCTTTTTAAGGACGTATTTCATTTTCATGATCAAGGTTGTATGTTTAGCAAGTTGAATCATTTTTTTTTTGTATTTTATAAAAAAATGAGTTTTTTTTCTCAATATTATCCTTTGATATTTTGTTGATTGATATATATTTTTTTACATTCTTAGATTAATTAAATTTTTATCTAAGATAGTTTTTGTTAAATTCTATTTAATTTTCACTTTGTTTATCAAGTAAATATATATATAAATCTTTTCAAAATATATTAACAAATATTTTTTTTTTGTAGGTCATCATGTTTGATTTCTTTTTGTTTAATTCTATTGATTTATCATGGTTTCATGATTTTGTTATTATATAAATGAACGAGGCAATATTATTATTATTGAACTCAGTCAGTTCATAACTCGATTGGTAAATTCTTTTTGTTCTAGTTGAATCCTAATACAATCTATATACTCTTTACTATAATTAAATGAATCCTAACTGATGTAAAACACTTAATTAGTTTAATATGCTAATAACTCCTGTTTATAGTAGATTGGACATTCTAGTTATTTGAACGGGGGATCGTTTTGATCAATAGTCCCTGATTTTCTCTAGTCCATTAGACTCCTTACGCTTGAACTATTTTATCTTCATGCTCGGCTTCGATTTTTCTTTCTTGTTTAAATATGAATAATTACTATTTTATTTATTCGAGATATAAATAAATTTTTAATTTTTAGGTAAACATCATGTATACAGAGAAGCCCTCTTACAAGCTCGAATGCAATCTTAAGCTCTTAGAAGTGTAAAGAGGAAGCTAGCTAAAATGCCATTATCCTAATCGTGTAAATCGAAAGCCGATGAGATCATTCGTTCGGGTCAGTTAATATCCACCCAATTAAGGTAAATTCGTTGAGATTATTTTTTTAAATATTTTTTATTTATAAATGTATTAAAATATTGCTTTTTTATTTTATTTTTAAAAATTATTTTTAACATGAACATATAAAAATATCAAAATGTTAATTAAAAATAAAAAATCAAATTTATTTTTTTTAAATATTTTTAAACTAAAATGTGAAACAGGCCAAAGATGACCTTGTGGCGGCTTCCAGGAGATCATCTTATTCATTTCTATTTTCTATTTGAAAAACATAATCAGGATTCCTTTTTATTATTATTATTATTATTATTATTAGTATTATTTTCAAAAATATAAATCCCCAATATCCTGTTATAAAAAGTTTTGAAGGAAGAAAAAATGATTTAAAAAAAATTATCAGTTGTTAGTTTTGCTTTTCGAACAAAATCCAAAAACAATTTTTTTTATTTACAATAAATTGAAAAGAAAACTTCAGTTTCTAATTTATTATTGTTTGTTGTTTTGAAGCAATGGTGGTAGTGAGGGTCATGAATTTAATTATCAGGTTAAGAATCAATTTCAGGTAATAGATATTTATAATTTTAAAAAAACCTGTACCTATTCTCTTCTGTATAGGAAAATTCAAATCATTGGTTTGTTTTCGAAGGCCTAAAATGAAATGACGATGGTTGTGCAAATGTTTGAAGGGTGAGCCCAAGTTCCTTTGCTTCCTCAGTCCTCGCATTCCCATCCTTATCTCGTCTTTCAGGATATCAAGCAGCAGGTCTCTCCCAGTTCATTTGCTACTCCTACGTATTTCCCTGTAATTTCTGGCACTGTGGTTGGAATCTATGGCTGCCAATGTGATTTGTTTGAAAGGATGTTGCCAGGAAATGATCTCATAAGTAATGCATTCTTTGTTTATGTATGTGTGTGTGTATTTTAATAAAAAAAATTCCATTTTGGTTGATTCTTTGTTTTTTCAATTGGTACAAAATATTTCAGTTTCGAAATAGATTGGAACACCGTTTCGAGACTATACTATTTATGTATGTGTGTGTGTGTGTATATTAATTCAAAATTTTTTTTTTGTTCAAATCCAAAAATAAAATTATTTAAAATTGTGTAATTTAATATAAAAAACACAATAAAATAATTTTTCTAAATATGTATAACATTAAAAGAATGTCATCGTCAATCTCAGAAGGTCATTATTTTCTCTAATTTCTTTGAAATTTTATTATAATATATATAAATATATTAAGAGACTCCTCTTAAAATTTCATCTCTATCTACAGTCGGATTTAGATATATGATTAATATTGTAAAATTATTTATTATTAAAAAAAATACTATTTGGCCAAAACAGAACGAACTGAATAAAACCAGAACATTCCAGCTGCAATTTAAACAAAATTTCCGGAACACGTTAAAATTTAAACTATTAAAAAACAAACTGTTTTATCTTATTTTTTTAAATAGTACAAAACATTTTAGTCAAAACAAAAAGAAATGAAATTAACAGCACTGTTGTTTACACATAAGAGGAAAAACAGTGAGGTTATGGCGTCTCTGAAAGTTTGGCTGCTCCTATCAAGTAAAGCATCTTGAATGAAATGGCCCCTTACGAGCTCTAGACAGAAGAGGGTGCATCTCCTATGATATGATGAATGGCAAGATTATGATCTCAGCGCTCATGGACTAGGTGGATAACGAAAATACTTGTTTATTAGGCGGAGATACTCCAGGCTGTAATGGATTTGTGGCTAAGAAAACTTGAGAAACCTCCTCGATAAAATAAAAAAAAATGGAAGCCCTGCGAGTTAAATTACATTGCGAAAGATTTCATCCATCATCCCAGAAAGATATTGGTTTTATGAAATTATGTATGAAAATCAAATCAACTCACTCGAATACAACTGGGGGGCATCGAATTCAGTCTCATGATAATTTTTCCATTAAACTCGATCTTTTAATCAACCACAAAAAGGTTTTTTTTTTGGTTAAGCAGACAGTTTTGAGCTAAAATGTTTAGTGGACAGTTAAAACGAAAAGACTTCAGGGGCAGAGATGCTAAGCTACATTAACGACAGCTGGAAGAACTAAATAGCATGTTCGGTAGAATGTGAAGTAATGTAAAGCGTGGAAATACCTTTCCCTTACATTACAGTATATTCTACCGAGCATTGCCTAGAATTGCAATCATCTGCGCCTGGATGAGATCAAAACACCAACCTTGGACTGGAACTAAGCTCTCTTTGAAATTGCAATTACATTAAAGTTGTGTGAGTCTGGATTTTTCTGGATCATGTCCTGTATGACTCTAGCAGCATCCTGTTATGCAATAAGGTCATTAAAATACATACAAACTCAAGGGTTATACGCATGTTCATTCATTGATGTCAGTTACTTTAAAAAATTTGCCAGATTAAGGCCTGCCTGCAGCATAGTATTGGAAAGGTTTTGAACTTTGAGGCGACCAACCTCCTACCTAAGGTAGAAGACTGGAAGTTAAAAAAACTGTCATGACCGACCAAAAGGCTGAGCATAGGAGAAACAGCCTAGAGTTGACAAGACAGGTTTGTTGCATTTTTAAACATAAAAGGGAGACTCTTGTTCTTAGCTCAGAACATCTTCAGCAGCATGACGTCAAACAAAAATTTTGTACACCAAAAATCTTTCTAAGCCACAATATTCAACGACTTCCACTTAGTAATTAAAGCAATAATCCTTTATCATTTGTGTTTCATTCTAATTGTTTCAATATTTCTATTACCCTTAAACATTTATCTATAACTTTCCCTTCCCAGCTATCACACTCTCTAAACGTTTATATAGACAACAAAATACACTACACATTTATCCCTAATGTTCCCTTCTTTGCAATCACGTACACTAAATGTTTAAAACAACAATACAAAAAACTAAAGGATTGTAATCTATACCTGTAGTAAGCTGCCTGGAGAGGATGCACCATGAGATATTGGCCCAGATTTTCTTCCATCAAGCTCAAAAAGTTTTCCTATGTACAACATAACTATGATTTAGGATCTTGAATTAAAAAAGCACTTTTTGTTCTTTTTTCATGCTTTGAACATGCATAGAAAAAGAGAAGTTAATTATTTAGGTATTTACCATTCACGCAGGTGAAGCAGATAAAATGAGTGTCCACATTGTCCGAAGCCTGCACAACCAACAATTAACACAACCAACAACTAACAAGAAATCAAAAGGAATGACCTCAGTCAAGCAGAATGAAGATGGAGACAACATAATGGTACTTTTCAACATAGTTTATTGATTTTGGTCATTGAGTTTCGGTGCAGAGCCTTTACAACCATCGCTGCACTTTATTCCCCCATCAAACATGATATGCATGTCTGCAACTTCACATGTTAATAACCCAAGCCCAGACTTTTTCCCCATTGAGCATAGTTTCACCCTACATTTCACCCAGAGTCTGTTCACCAGTCCCGTCTTTCTAGCTCTTACAGATCCAACCTCTTTTTCCTTACTTTCTCCAACTCAACCTATTCTCCAAATTATTTTAAAATCATGAAGATTTCATTGAGCTTCAAAGAGCCAATTTGCTGAATTTTGCCATGGGTCAATGAAGTTCACTTAGTTCAACATGTTTCTTAAACAGGTTATTGACCCAATTATGCTAGCTTGAGGCAAACAATTCCCATCCAACCTCCAGAGCTCCAACTCAATTCTTTAGCACCCATGCTTGAGATTCTTAACTCTCTCAAATACAGTAATCATTATTTTCTCCTGTAAAAAACATAAATACTGACAGCCACGTGTTTATTTCTTAGCTAGCATATGCATTCAAACTTCTTGTACATCATTTAGAATAAATTAAAACCTTTACCAGTTTGATCACTTGTTAAATAAACATAGCTTGATTAAATCCCATGCTCTATTATTGTATTCCCTAATCATCTGAGGTCATTATACGGGGTTTGCTGCCCATGCCAAGAATAGAAGTAATACAAACCTTTACCAGTTTGATCACTTGTTAAATATACATAGCTTGATTAAATCCTATGCTCTATTATTGTATTCCCTAATCATCTGAGGTCATTATAATGGGTTTCCTGCCCATGCCAAGAATAAAAGTAATACAGAGTAAATAAAAAGGCTTATTCTTCACGCCTCCTTGTGTTTATATATACACATGACGTCACCAGATAGAATACAGCATTCCATCACTGATTACTAAAATTGTAATTACCAAGGCACTCACCTCTGTATCACCACCTGTGGCTGCTACAGAATGAGCATCTTCCATTTCTCTGTCATTCTCAAGGTATCTTGCTCGCTACATGAATAAAATGAAGATATCACAAGGAAGAAAAGTATGCGATCATGAGATTAATCATCAAAACATTAAAAACTCTGTAGACATGAATTTTTGGGGGCAGGAGAAGGGAGACAGAGCAGCAGCAGAATAACCAAAGAAAAAAAAGAACTAAAGTAAAACCTCCAATGGATCCATGCTTGCAGTTGATTTGAAAAATTTATCCAAGTATGATCCTTCAGCTGAAAATATGAGTTTAAACAACAACAACAAAAAAAAGTATTAGTTAAAGTGATAAGGACTTCATATCATGTGTTAATGATCCTGATAATATTGGAAGATGCATTGAGTCCTTAGTTCACAACAATTCACTGTGAAAGGAAGTACGAATTCACAACATATGGCATGCTTCTCAGGTGAAAAAGCACTCATTGTTTATTCTGAATTAACTTAATTATTTAATGTGTCTGGGATGGCAGGTTTATAATCACACAATGGCTATTTATGCAATTTGAAGATAGCAAACTCATAGATTTCTGCATGATGCAAATTGTCAAAACATTGAAACCAAATGCTTGAGAATGCAGCCACATTGCATGGCAGAAATCAGGAAATGACAGGTACATAAAGATATAACAGTGTAATAGATCCTTCCGTGTGATTCAGAAGATAAGTTAAGTCGTCTTGCACTTTATGCAGCCTGTCAGAACTCAGCCTATAAATTCAAAATCTAGAAACCACTAACATGGCTGATTTGGAAGCAGAGCCCATCTGTCTCCAATTCCTAATGTTTTTTACTCCACTGATTCCCTTCAAGGCTCTCACCAAATAAACATGAAGCCTTTTTTTTTTTTATCAATTTTATTTACATTTATTTTGGGGAGTTATGGGCATTCAGAACTGGTTATTAAATGCATATTGAAGCTTTTAAGAGCTCTGATATCATGAATTAATTATATAAACAGGAGGGACACCTTTTTGTTTTTTTTTTCCTACAGGGGTGGGGGTGATTCCATTACTAAATTTCAATTTTCACTTGCTAAAAGAAACAGCATGAAATACTTACTGAGCTTGATCTCTGAAGTGATATTCCCAACAGCATGAAGGAGTCCTATTGTTCCGCAAGCATTACCCACAGTTTGTTTCATGAAATAAACTTTGCTGCTTGGATCCTACACCCAGAACACATGAAGAAATGGGAATTGAATTATCAAAGCAAAATGAACCAAGAGTCAAGAACATTCTATTTGTGGACAAAGCAAAGGAAAATAAATTGTAGACAAAAGGTAAACGCATTTAATAACAATGCTCAATATATAAACTTTAAATGTACCATTCTTTGACACACAATGGGAGCACCTGACTGATTAATTCTCTTTATCATTTCCCATGATTCTTACAAGTCTGGTTGATCGATCAAAATTTATCACTTAGATTGAACAAAAAGAACCCTAGTGACACTCACGATGCATGCCGATGAATTTACACTCAACTTAGTGACACACATGATGCTTTACACTCACCGTTTCAATGCCTTCCTGCTGAATTCTCTCAGCTTCACTCTGGATAAAGAAATAAGATTTTCCCAAAATCAGCATATTCACATATCACACTAGCTTCGCAACATGCAATAAAGTACATCTTTTGGGGAAATTATACTTCAATTGCTAAAAAGGTCATGATCAAGCAAGAAGTTTAGAAGTCAAGTTGATGTGGATGGTTGATGCTCTTGAATCTACTAAATCTAACTCCTGCAAACTATTGAATATACCTTCAAAAAACATGAAAACTTGAATAAAGGAATTCCGAATATAATCAAGAGAAATCATAAAAAGCACAAAGAAGATAGGAAGGAGGAGATGCTTTCACACATTAGTGGGGATGCATGACAAGTAAAAAAGGAAATCCACATAGCAGTTAAGTACAAGAAATGCAGTCACTACAGAACTCGGCAAAGAAGAACAAAAACCTGTGCTGTTATAGGATATAGAAACAAAACAGCAAGTACAGGCTTTGGAACCATTTCCAAGAGTTCCTCATCAAAGCCATAAACATCACAGCACTCTGCTTCATCCAGTGGAAGTCCTAGCCCCCAAAGAAACTGCACAGTAACAAAATATAAACACAGATTCAATGAACAGCATGTGAAAAAAGAGAGACAATCTGAAATGCAAATGGCATTTCAACAGCAATCTGTAAAAAATCTGATTTCAGTTTTTCCTTCTTGAAAAGAGATCAACTACAGCAAACTAATCCTCTATGCCATTAATTTCGATTTCTCAACCATTTCGTCAATGTTTTCTCAGCAACCAAACACAGCATAGCAAAGGAAGAAAAAGAAAAAAGAGCATCTCTAATCACCATGAAACAACAAAAACCAATCCAATCATTGAGTGAATTCATCTCGAAGCCAAAAATATCCCCTTCGCTCTTCTAAAACCATAAATCAAGCAGAAGGAAATCATTCACAAAACCCTAACTGACTATTTTTTAGTTTGAAACAATAATAATTATCAAACAGAATCTAAACATTACTTCTTTTCGTTTTTAAATTTCAATGACTGAAAAACAAAATTAGTAATATATCATCTCTTCGATTCGGAGCATCCAATCAATCACGGAGATAAGAAACAATCATTTTCCAACAAAAATAAATAAACAGAGCATTGCTGGTGTAGTAGGGTACCTGGTTCATAACATCTGGGTTAGCTTCAAGAGGAAGCCACCTCTTAGCACCAGCACTTTCATCGATAGTTGTCATTTCTCTCTCGCTTTCTAATCCTTCTCCTTTTCTCTCTCGCTATCTCTCTCTATATAAATATATATTTATTAAAGTTAGAATAACGAAGACAAACTGAACGGGAAAAAGAGAGAGAGAGAATTAAAGGGAGAGGAACAGATGCTGTTTTTGGTCGCTCGACGTTTTTATACCTTTCTTTCTGGCTTTGATGAATAATGAAGGTGCAAAAAGGCTTCCGGCTGGTTTTTAATTTTAAATCGAATCGGCAGGTCGGTCTCGTTTTCTCTTGCGTAACCGTCACCCACACCGTGTAGCCTGGAGTAGTGTCCTTGCTATTCTTAAGCTTATCCATAACGAGGCCCATTGTATATGAAGCCCAGACCCAAATCGAATCCCTCCAGCCCATGTTACAAGTTTTGACTTCTGAGAACCAAACCAAAGGTAGAGTGGACACAGCAATTGTTTGCAAGCTCAACTGGTGGGCTTTAAGCCCGCCATTAAAACAAATGACATCTTACAGCCCAAGTCATGGGCTTTATGCCTAAATTTTAAACAACAGTAACCTAACAAAACCCAAGTCCAAGTGTCTCTCTCCACATCTATCAGCATCTATCTGCCAGCAAAATAAAACCGAAGGGTTTACGCTGTGTCTCTTGGTAATTAAATAAAGGCAGCGGCAGCACACCCGCTCGCACAGAAGCGATAACCCACACAGACAGAGACAGAAAGAGAGAAAGAATGGAGCTTGCATTAAAAAACCCTATTGCCCCAACAACACGAAGCTTCTTAAAACCAAAACCAAAGGTGAAATCTTTGAGGGTTTTCAATCTTAAATGCATATCTTCTCTTTCTTCCGCTGATGTTGCTTCTGCTGGTAAGAATCTCTTATATTTTACTTACCCTTTATCTTATTAATGTTATTTATTCTGGGTTTATTCTAAATTGTTGATTTGTTGTTTTAACTGAGTGTAATGTGGAGAATGCGTACATGAAAAGGTGAAACGTTTGAGGCTTTTTTGGTTTTTCAGTTGTGGTGGAAAGACCTTGGAAAACCTCAGATGCTAGATTAGTGCTTGAAGACGGTTCAGTTTGGAGGGCTAAGTCATTTGGTGCTAGAGGAACTCAAGTTGGTGAGGTTGTTTTCAATACTTCTTTGACAGGGTAAGATTTCTTCATCTTCTTCATAAAGAATTGAGTTTTAACGTTTTGTCTGGGATTTTTTAATGGTATTATGTTCTTTTAACGTTGTGGAGTATTTTCCGTTATAATCTGCTAGCTTGAGTTGAGTCGGTAAAAATAACCTTTATGTAAATCAGTTTTTTTGACAAGGCAGAATTTTCCTCAGTTTCAAAATTTTAGGCTTGAAACATTTGGACTGAGATTACTCTAGCTTCGTGTAGTTATATCCGAACTGACACATTCATCATAATGTCGAGCTGAGCTCAGACATCGACCATTTGAAGTGGTAGAATAGAACAGGATAATTGTCAAGTCCTCCCATCCTAGGAATGCTACTCTGTTATCTGGTTTAGATAGAAATCCCATAAAAACCTATGTCTGAGGTGTGTTAAGGGACAGAAAAGGGGTTTACCATTGATGCAAGTACATTAAGCGAAGGCATATGCGATACCTATTTGAAGGCCAGTCAAATGGCAATAAGCTGGTTGGTTCAAGTCTTAAATAAGTTCTGTAAACTCCAAAGATTCATGCCAATCCAAAGGTTTTTCCAAAAGCTGACGCAGCATTACCATGGTTGCTTTCCAAGCCTATGTGAAGTGCAATGTCATCTTCAATTGTTTAACATTTTGCATTCTTCATTATTTGAGCATTTATCTCGTATTTATTCACATTCTAGGTATCAAGAAATCCTCACAGATCCTAGTTATGCCGGGCAGTTTGTTCTTATGACTAACCCACATATTGGGAACACAGGGGTAAATTTTGGTAGGTGAAATGGCCTTCAATTCCTTACAGTATATCACCTTTTTGCTATTGGAACTCTGATATTGATGTCTTGCATACCAGATGATGAGGAATCAAGACAGTGTTTCCTTGCTGGTCTCGTTATCAGGAGCTTAAGCATCAGGTGCAGTTTCTTCTTCCTGTGATTTCTAATCAGCTCCATCTGCACTTGGCATATCTAGTTTTGCATCTTTTATTATTATGTTTGTTGAAACTATCTAATAACTGGCATCAGGTGCTGTTTCTTCTTCCTGTGATTTCTAATCAGCTCCATCTGCACTTGGCATATCTAGTTTTGCATCTTTTATTATTATGTTTGTTGAAACTATCTAATAACTGGCATCAGGTGCTGTTTCTTCTTCCTGTGATTTCTAATCAGCTCCATCTGCACTTGGCATATCTAGTTTTGCATCTTTTATTATTATGTTTGTTGAAACTATCTAATAACTGGCATCAGGTGCTGTTTCTTCTTCCTGTGATTTCTAATCAGCTCCATCTGCACTTGGCATATCTAGTTTTGCATCTTTTATTATTATGTTTGTTGAAACTATCTAATAACTGGATTCAGTACATCGAATTGGAGGTGCACAAAAGAACTTGGTGATTACTTGCTTGAAAGGAACATCATGGGAATATGTATGTTAAATTTCACTTTGTTGATACTCTGTTTTCTGATTATTGTCCTGCTTTGCTTGCCGTTAAATTTTAACCTTTCTATTTGATGCTCTTTCAATATATGATAGATGATGTTGACACACGTGCAATCACCCGCAGACTGCGGCAAGATGGAAGCCTTGTCGGTGTACTGACCACAGAAGAATCAAAGACAGATGAGGAACTCTTAAAAATGTCTCGTTCATGGGATATAGTAGGTAAAAGATTCAGTTTACTTGACGGATATGGTTGTGAGTATTGCTGAATATTGGCAGTTCTCACTTTTACTGGTTCAATTTTGCAGGTATTGATTTGATAAGTGGCGTCTCATGCACTGCCCCTTATGAATGGGTTGACAAAACTGATCCAGAGTGGGACTTTAATTGTGAGGGAAGAGGAGAGATTTACAATGTTAGTATGACTTGCAATAGTTTGTTTTTTAGTTGAAGATCTATGTTTACAAGTTGATCTTACTCTCTCTCATGCTTATTCTTGGATTGAAGGTCATTGCATATGATTTTGGGATCAAGCATAATATACTCAGACGCCTAGCATCTTATGGGTGTAAAATCACTGTGGTGCCTTCAAATTGGCCCGCATCAGAAACTCTAAAGATGAAACCGGACGGAGTTCTTTTCAGCAATGGACCTGGAGATCCTTCTGCAGTTCCTTATGCTGTTGAAACAGTCAAGGAATTGCTGGGAAAGGTTCCTGTTTTTGGAATTTGTATGGGCCATCAGTTGCTTGGCCAGGCATTGGGTGGTAAAACCTTTAAGATGAAGTTTGGCCACCATGGAGGAAATCATCCCGTCCGCAACCTTCTTGCAAACCGTGTAGAAATTAGTGCCCAGGTGAGTTTGCTCAGCAGTGACCTGCTTAAATAAATTTCCAATATTTGAATTGTGAAAATCATGAAATCATCAAAAGCAGGTTTGATTTTTAATAAATGCCAAAGTTAATTCATTAGATATCACTGAATTAAGCATGATGATATTATCCCCCATGAATTTTCAACTCAATGTTTGAATTAGAAATTAGAATGCAATGGTTAAGACTGTATGTGCTCATGGTTGGATGTATATGTAGGAAGATCTCTCCTCTTATTCCATTCTAGTCATGTTCTAACATGCAACTGGTAATGTGGCAGAATCACAACTATGCAGTTGACCCTGCATCGCTTCCTGAAGGTGTGGAAGTGACACATGTTAATCTTAATGATGGAAGCTGTGCTGGTCTTGCTTTTCCGGCACTAAATGTCATGTCTTTACAATACCATCCGGAGGCATCACCAGGACCTCATGATTCAGATTCTGGTAATACAAGTCCTTTTATTTTACTTGTTCCTTATTCCATTTCTTGCCTTTCTGTGCACAACATAGAATTACTTCTCACTATATAGTTGGCACAAGTAGCAATTGCAATTCTCAAGTAATTCCATTACACAACTGCAAGGAAGAGGGAGAGTGTAATGCTTAATTAAGTCCTTTCCTCGCTTCATGTTAGCTTTTCCCTCTGCCTTCAAGTGAAGCTGGGTGGTGTTTAATCATTTTTCTTGTTGATGATGATGCATCATCATTGCATCATGATCAACGTTGTCATCATCTTCACCTCTTTGCTTATATTAAATATTGGATGTAATTTCCTGCACATTACATCAACCAAGTGCTTTCTTGCTGCAGTTTTTGAAGAATTCATGGAGTTAGTGAAGAAAGTAAAACAAAAGGCTTAAGCAGAAATGTCTGACTGTAGAAGAAGAGACTGATAATCTCAGGGTTGTCTTGCTATCAGTTTTGCTGGTCTGTACGAAATAGCTGAGATAATTTATGTATTTCCGTTGTTGTTGACCATTAAAGAAGTTTCGCAGGATCGAACCCCCCATGTAAATTGTACTAGATTTATAATGTCTTATTTTTGGTTCAAAAAAGAGGTTCAATGAATTTTGGGGTGCGCAATGATATTATTTTCCCTGATTTCTGAAGAGCAACGCGGAAAGACATGAATCTTTTTAATGAAATCAACACGAATAGAGAGAATAACAACCCGTGTAATTTATGCAATTTTTTGGTCATTAATTAGATGCCTCTATGTCCCAAGTTTTATTTGTTGGAAATTATTGGTGAAATTGAGCAAGTTTTTTCTTCAAATGGAACTCAGTTTTAATGATAGAATCTCTCCTTGGCATGTGGAAAGGCCATTACTATGATTCTCCCGCCTTGTTAATTTTCTTTGGAAAATATTTTTTCCTCAAGTATTTCATTTTTTTACCTTATTTAATTACAAGGAAAATTTGTCTCTCTTTCACCCCTGAAACCTGGAACAGAAGCAAGGCAATGTCAGTTTCCATCATCATGTCATTGTTAGGGCCTTGATTGTGAAGTAAAGCAAGTTCTTATTTCCATTTGCTGTATGAAGTTATGAGGTCAACTGGGAAACACCACCTGGGAGCATAATCAACAGCAAGCCCAGCCTGTAAACAATACCGAAGGATAGCTTATTGCGAAGATGGTGCTGGATGTCCTAGGCGTCGACCATATTCTACGAGTTCTGTCAATATTTTTGTCCGAAAAACTGGTTTTTGATCCGTGTTATAAATTTTCTGGCATTAATCGGAGAAAAGGAGAAGTTATCTTGTTGTCATGTGCTTTGACAACTTACCAAGATGGACAGGACAATGATAAGTTGCTAAGTAATAGCCTGCAATGCAAGGCTCCATAACAGGTAGAGCTCATTGCATGTAAAAATTCATGAAATAGGACCAAATTCAGCAAAGGAGATATGGTCGAGGTGGGATGGGATTTGCTTCCCTAAATTTAATTCATTCTAACGGTAAATAGAATGATGAGCCTTTTTCTTCAATCAACAATAGAAGCAGCATAATATTCCTTGTTTATTTCAGGCGCTCCTGCAACCAATCTCAATCTTATTCCTGTTGAGCCTTGTAGCCTTCCTCATCCTTTGTCTATAATTGGATTCCGTACAAGGTCCAATTAAAATCTTTAAGCATTCTTTAACAATTTCCTATGAAATCTACAGTTTTTCAATGTTTTCTCAGAGCAAACTAGTGCAGTGAAGGAAACTTGTCCTTCTGCCACGTACAAGAACTAGATTGTTCTTCTGATGTTGCTTTGTTTCGCTCAGAAGTTAATTTTGGCCTGTTTCCATCCATTCTAGAATCTCAAGAAACTTCTGCGCCTTCGCATAATGTAAAAACACAGTCAGCATTTGAGTGGTGGTAGAAAATTGCAGCAACTGGAGAGCGAAGGCTCAAAGCGGTACGTTACAGTAACTCACGACGACAAATTGAAGAGTAAATTATTAGCTTGTTTTTCACATGAAGAATACAGGTAGTTCTGAATCCTGATGATAAAAGGAGTGTGCTGGTCTCTCAGTCTTGAGCAATCTCATTTCCTTGTGATCAACTCCACTAAAATCATGCGATGAGAAAACATAGAACTAAATGTCATTCAGTTAGTGTTGAAAAGAACAAAAAAAAAATGGAAAAGAAAGTCTACAGCAACAGCAGAAATACTGTCAAAATGTTTATTATTCATGAAAACTTCAGCATATTCGGCTCTTCTTTCTACAATCAGGACTCCGAAAAGTTTAAATCCGTTGTTTGGCTCTTATTCCACGTCAACAGCATCCACTTGGTAATTCAGGTTTTCTCCTGTCAAGCTATTCATCCTGAGGAAGTGTCTCCAGCCTTTTGCGAAAAAAATGTCCGAGAAATTTCTCCGGTATGAATAACGGAAGTTCGTGGACGGCAATGCTTATCATAGAAAGTAGGGGGGGTGATTGGGGTGCTTATCAAAATCGCTTAGAAAAAAAAATTAAAAATATTATTTTTATTTTTTATTTTAAATAAATTTTTTTTGGTATTTTTAGATCATTTTGATGTGTTGATGTCAGAAATAATTTTAAAAAAAAATATCATTTTAATATATTTCTAAACAAAAAGTATTTTTAAAAGCAACCGCAACCACAATACCAGACAGGTAATCGATAAACTTACACCTATTTTCATCTGCTCCTGAGTTAATACTCACAAGTGAAGGAAAGTACTCCATTGATTATTCATTGGGATATGTATACCCTTAAAGTTTATTTAAATTCAAAAAGAAAAGCAAGCTTATGAGATTTTGTTTTTTATTTTTGAATCAATAATTTTAGTGTCACTTCAATTATTAGAATTAAAGTGATATTTCATAGTATGAATATCTATGTAGATCTTATCAAGTTAATACATAGAATTGAGATGGAAGACGAGAGAGAGAGAGAGGACTATGTTCTTTCAATTATAAAAACATATCTTTTTGTTATGGTTTATGTACTTATTTATATAAGTAAAGAAATAGTTACCTTAATGGTTACTTTTTAATGACTTTTTAATTCAAGGAGATCTGAGCACCCCCCTTGCAACTTTTAAGCCAAGATACTCCTCTGAATTTTGAAGAGGATCCTCTAGTGGTGACGCTACAGTGTTCACCTTGCAGATTTCTGCTGGTGATGGTCAAGACTGAACTTCCCACCATCATGCTTACACTTGAATTTGAATTCATTCCCACCTCCATCAATAGTTTTTTATTCAATCTCCGATAAAAGAAAATATTTTTTTATCTTGACGCAATCGAATGAAATTCAATAGGGAAGGTGCAGGTGGAACAGGGTTGGTAACACCGTTCCTTCTGGCCGAAACGTTCGTTGCAGTTAAAAAAATCAAGATAAAAATAGTGTAGTTTTTGTTTCGGTTTTAATTCTGGTCTGTTCTGGAAATACTAGCTAGAACACCTCTGTATTATTTCGGGTGTGCCATTTCGGCCTCAAAATCCTCCTCCTTTTTTTATTTTGAGATTCTGATTAAAATTATTTTGATCAACCTGTGGTTGTGTTTCTAATTTTGATATTATATTTGTTTGACTTTGTATTTGTATTGTATAATTTAAAATTAATTTATCTTGAATTTTAATTATGTTGGTTAAATTAATATTTTATTTATATATATATATATATATATATGAACAATACAACTCCGAACAACATACCAAAACGCTACAAAACCGAAATGTTCTGTACCAATAAAAAAACTGGAATAACGACCAAAACAATATTGAAAACCTTATCAGATGGAATTCCTTTCTTGACCTGAGAAATCACGGAAACTGGACTGCATAAAGACCCACATTGCAGAAGGGTCAGCACACCTGAGTCCTAGGCTAAAGTTCAGGCTTATCATGGAAAACCCCTTGTAAACCATATATGACATTCAAGGCAAATATGACATTTCAGTTTTAAAATATCTTTTGGTTGATGGCAAGCTAAAATTCTAAGAATAAAAGGAAATAGAGTTTCAACTCTTAAGGACTTGTCCATTATCTACAACCATTATTTGCACCCAAACGCTGTAAAGAAACAATATGATCCTTCTCTGTAGGGCAGAAAATTCTTTCCAGGTCCTATAAAGCAAACTCACACTACAGAAGGTTCATACTGTTTCTTTATTATATTTAATACATTAAGTTAATCATCTAGAGAAAATCTGGAGACATCTATTAGCGGTAAATTTAAAAAAAAAAAAAGGGGGGGGGGGGGGGGGGTAAGATTGAAAGATAACTAAATTCACAGGTGGTGGTTCAATTTGTCGCAGATGGGTCTTTGTTGATATTATATTTTCCAATTTGGTCCTGCTTTTTCATAAAAAATATTATTTTTTTCAATTTTTTCATTCAATTAAAATATTATTTTTTGTTTTTTATATTAGTTTTGATCCTCATTTTTTATATTTACTAGATCTTTTTACTAGATTTATTTTTCTTTTTAATTGCACCCTTCAAACAAAAATAAAATTTATTTTGTATTTTTATTTTGATCATTACTTTTTTAATTGTTATTTTCTAATCATTTTTTTCAAATTGAAATTTTTATTTAATTTTATCTTTTAATATTTAATTGATGAAAAATTAAATTTTATAATTTTTTCAGATTTGATGTTTCGGGTCTAATGACCTGAGTCACAAATTTAAAAAATTAACACAATTTTTTTTAAAAAAAAAACTTTATAATTCTTTTTATTTTTTATTATCTTATTTCAATCTTGTTATCTGGGTCATAAATTTGATTGATTATATCAGGTTAACTCAACCCCAATTATCATAATTAAAATTTATTCTGTTAACTTAGATCAATCAATACTAATTTTTTGTTTGTTTTACTTCTTTTTGTTCTTTATTTAATAGATAGTAAATTGAGATACATTGTTCGTCATCTTTTGAAAAAATATGATTTTCTGAAGTTATCCTAATCACTTTTCTTTTTAAATTTGATTTATCTACTCAGATTACTTTTTTGTTTAATTAATATAAAAATAACTTGGTTATATAACTCAAAAAATATGCATGCAATACCTAAATATCTTTGTTCATAGAAAGAAAAGAATCTAATTAATAATGACAGACAAGATAAACGCTTGCTATTTTCTTTATTAACAATATGCATATCAAATGCTGTTTGGCATTCACATTTTCTCATGGGCATAAATATAATCATACGAAGAGTGATTTTTTTGTTAATTTTATTCCCCCCTGTACCTTGGTTTCCGCTTTTCAGCAAATGCTGCCAAGCCTTCCAAACGATCTTTCGTGTTCAAGATCTGTTCATAGCAATCTTCTTCCAATTCCAAAGCTGATGGTAAATCTATCTCAAGTCCCTCATTTATAGCCTTTTTTGCCATCCTAATTGCAATTGGACCCTGTCAAGAGCAACAAACAGAAAGTAACAAATTAAAGCTCCTTGCACTACATCGAAATGACAGTTTTTACAAGTCTTGCACAACACCCTTGAAATGCTGTGCATATGGGCCATCAAGTCATTTCGGCATCCAAAGTTAACAGCAAGGAGACCCTTAAACCAATTCAGTCCAGTGAATAAAGGATCAACAATGCATTTCCTTAAAATCATTTTTCCCAATCCCACTAGAAAAGAGTTTGAAAGTTAAATGATGGGATTCCGATCCCATTCTTTTGGTTAAGCAATGCATTAAATATACAGGGCCTTACACCTAACAGAATTTCCCGTCTTGGATTAACTTTAAAACTAATGAGTTTTGAACATTCCTAGTTCTAGCAGAGATTTAGTCTTCTATTTTCAACAACAACGTTTCTGCAGAGTGCGGAGCTTCACTTTTATTTTGTGCAGCATGATTTGTGCGAGAAAAATCCTTTAAGTATATGATTCGTACCTTCTGAATAATCTCCCGAGCGATTTCAAGTGCTTTTGAATGAGCCTCACCAGCAGGGACAGAGTAATTGGCAAGCCCTGCAACATAACACAACTTCATTGCCAAACACAAACCAAACACAGAAAAATTCACGGTAGTTACCAAGTAAACATACCCATTGGCATAGCCTCTCTGCCACCAATCTTGCGGCCAGTAAATATCAGTTCCTTTGCCAGTGATTTTCCTACCAACCTAGGAAGTCTTTGCGTCCCACCTGCACTGTTAAGGAACAAAGATTCCACAAGAGGGTGATCTATCACTAAACAGCCAATTTCCTACAGCTTGAGAAGACTTTCAAGCACAACAAAGAATGTTAAATTTTAACATATTAGAAGTCTGTTCCAGGTACAGTTCTACATCAATGATAGGCAGGAAAAATTAAGTTGAACAATAAAGAATTGCTCCAGCAATAAGTTGAGGGGTTACTGTGCATCCATAGTTGCATATATTTATAAAGATAGTTGGATGTCCTTTTATTTTCTGTGGAGAAAGCAAACTTGCAATCAAATAAAAAATGCAGAGAACATGTAATTCCAGGTAACTAACAATGAATAACAAACAAAATTTAGTAAATACCCAGGAATTATGGCAAGTCCTGTTTCTGGCAAGCCCAATACTGCATCTTCTCCTGAATCATTGATATAGGGCATAAAGATGGAAGAATCACATATCGATTATCAAAATATAATTATATATAAGAAAATATTGTTCAGTGTGGCAGATGTGTGAGAAACTAAATCTGCAACTACCACATATCCGAAGATCACACGACAAAGCCATTTCAAGTCCACCACCTAATGCTACTCCTTCAATAACAGCTACGGTAGGAACACGGAGTGCCTGCGTTTACAGAATCATGTTGCTCATTAAGTGGTCAAGGAGGAGATAGAGGTTGAGACAAATGCACTGACACAAAGAACATCTTATAATAAACACATGGATCTAACATTCTTGGGCTGAAGTACAGGTGGAAAGTTTTGAAGGAGTTGGCTACATGCAAAACTCAAATCTTTGAACAAAAGGTCACAGATAGCATTGTAAAGAAGAGCTGTAAGAATTTCATGCATATCCGAAGAACTAGAATTTGAACAAAATATGCACAATTCATCCATATGTGGACATGGAACCCACCACTGTAACTGTTCCACTCAGACCAAGTCTCACAAACACATTCTCACATCAACTATCTACAATGTTCAAGTAACAAAAAACAGAAATAACTAATAGAAAAGATGTAGAAAATTATAAGGAACCACCTCTATGAATGAGAATGTAGATCGCAATGAGTTCACGAAATTTTGAACTTCAGATGGTGTCATTGTCTTGCGCTCCTGCCAATCCAATCAAAGGCGGATCATCAGTAAGTTATCTGGATCTGCCACCAAATACATGTGCAGACTTGCAGTTTCCTAGAGGAAATACTATGGCTACTGTCATCCTCGCAAGAAAGAAAGAAATAGCTAGCAGAAATGGGAAATAAGAACAACAAAAATCACTAAAGGACCACATGAAAAGCCTCAATGTGCTTCTGAACATAGAGAATATAAGCCACGGCTCATAAGTAAATTTAGAGAAACTGGTAACTTAAAGTCTGAGTATGAAAGTGATGCAGGAGGATCTGAACAGCAGATACAGAACTCTATGTGGAAAGCCTAGTAGACACATTTATGGACTAGACAGACAAGTTCAGAAAGAGGTCTGGTTGTGCCAATTGACTTATGTTACAGAAATAGCTTAACTTTTGATCTGACCGCTATATCGTTGTCAAATTTTATCAGGAGAATTTACAAGCCATCTTATATTAAGGGTCGGCTTGTAGTAATTAGCCAGGGTTGTGAAAGACCTTCAAACTAGGACCATAAGATGCTGTTTTTTTCTAGTTTTAGCATATCACTTCCATATTGAACCAAAAGAGAGTGGGACGAGATTCAAAAGACATTGTTGATTATTCGCCATCAGTTGAGTAAAATGTACAGAGAACACAGAGAATCTAAACAACCCAACTAGACTTTAAGATTAGAACTTAGAAACTCAAGGAGATGGAGTCTCCTCTGCTTTCAAATTGTCTGTTGTAAGCTTTCAGCTAAAAGAGCAGTTGCTTTCCATGTCTCTTTCTTTTGGGATATTATGATATGAGACCTTTCGTGGCGTGGTAAAAAGTCTTTGACAAAGAAAATCTCCAACTATTATTGAGGAAAGAGACAAATGAAAGTCCAAAGAGAGATCGCGTTACCTTTAAATCAGCACCAGCACAAAAAACCTTCGGAACCGAACTGCAAATCAAAACAACCTGAGCAGATTCATCACTTTCGATTGTTTCAAAAGCATTGCGTAGCCCTCTTAACATTTCCTTACCAATTGAATTTTTCGCTGCAGGCCTATCCAAATTAACCTCAACGATCCCTGTTTTAGTAACGAAACTCAAATGGGTTCATATTTAAACGATCCAAAACAAAAGAGAGTACAGAACCAAACACTAATGCAGAGAATTTGAGGTGGGATTTTCACCAGAATCCGAATCTGACAAACTTCGAAGCCTCACTGTTTCAGAGGATAGGGATTCCAAGATGAGGGTTCTATGGGTTTGGTACTGATGACCGTTGCTGTAAATGTAAGGATTCGGCAAGTTATACGATTTCGAATTTTTCACGCAGTGATGACCCAATGATCTTGTTAGAGCAGTGAAAGTACCCATTTGTCTGTTTCTTTGATTTTTGAAAGATTTAGACAGATTTCAGTGGGAGTTTATGCAACAGGAAGACAGGTTCGGATTTCTTTCTTTGATTTTTAGCTGGATATGGCCGTTCTAATCTACAATCAATCATTCGTTAATCAATATCACTCACTAATAATAAATTGTTTTTATTATCGGGTAAAATTATCAATATAGTCTTGGATATTGTATTATTATATCAATCGTGCTCTTCCATACAAAAATCAATTATAACTATTTTTTTTAAGTATTTTCTATTATCTATTATACCTTTTCAACAGTTATTTCATAAAATATAATATTATTATTATAAAATAAACTAAAAAAGATTAGTATTTCACTATTAATTATAAATGAAAACACTGTAGATTGTAATAGTATATTTTTGAATTGGTTCGGTTTTTGAGTTGGTTCAGTTTGGTCGATTCACTAGTTTATTGATTTTTTATATTTATTTGCACAATAAAATAACCATTTTATTTCTCGAAACAGATAAAAATATCATTGCTACCGGGAGGGGTTTCACAGGAAATTCATATTTTTAGAAAATAACTAAATACTAATCTAGCCTTTAATAAGATTAAAAAACAAATTTGGTTGGGATGGGTGCCATGAGAATTTTATATATTTTTTAAAATGGTTAAATATTAATCTGTCCACAATAAAATAAAATTAAAGATTTGACTGTAAAGGTCTTCTAGTAATTGACCATATTTTATTATTATTATTTGCCAAATATTGTGTGCACATGTGACACACGCGACCGATAATATTCAGTCTCACGCTCGCTTCGAGCGGCGAGTGTGGTGGCTTCTACTATCGGAAAATACTCTTCCAACGTCTCACCCAATGCGCCATTGTGTCCTCTTCTTAAGGGTGTGAGTCGTCATGATCCATGGTGGCTAGTTTAGTTGTTTTCCCCTTTTCTCTCTTTTACATGCTAAAGTACAAGGTAGACCCTAATTTTATAGTATTTTCATTTTAGTCCTTGAATATTTAATTGTTCTGAATGTTCCTAATTTCTGTTATATAAATTTTGATTTGTTTGAATTAAATACTTCAATTGATTATATATTTAGATTTTAATTCATTCCTCATTCTTTTAGTTTCCGGATTGATTCTAAATCCCTTAATATAATCAGTATAAAAGTTGATTTTTTCAATTTCATCATTTTATTGAAATTAATAATATATTTGATTTTTATTTTGGTACTTATACTTTTGATTTTTTATTTTAATTCTTTTATTTTTTATAATTATGAAATAGTTCTTATTTTTATATATATTTATATTTATGCTCTTAACTTGATTAATTTTTATTATTTTCTTATTTATTGAAGTGATATTTTTTTGAAAGATTTAATTTTTAAATTTTAGTTTGTATTTGTGATAATTTGAAAATTAATATTTCATTTTTTTCTCTTTATTCTTTCATTTAGTTTTTTTATTAGTTTATTTATTTATTTTCAAGTCAAGTGATTTTTTCTCATGTAATAATTTTTATTTTTATTTTTTAATTTAAATTTAAAAAATTTAATGTTTTTAGATATTTTAATATGATAATATCAAAAATAATTTCTAAAATATATTTTAAAAAAATAATTAAAAAAAAGAAGATAAAAACTTTATTCACTCACCATGAGATACTAGGATTGTAGGCTGCTGCCTATCATAGGCATCGTACAGGTGGGGCTCAAAATATCCACTCATCGAGATTCTGTAGTAAATAAAAAAGAGGCGTGAAAAAAAAAAACCAAAGTTACTGACAAGGTTATAGACCCGACCTGGCCTCAGACCCATGTCATGGTGTATCATTCAATTACAAGTCGTCTGCGGAGTTTTCAACTTGAAGCTGTTATAGCCTATGAACCCATCGTTCAAGTCGAAGCTGCTTCATAGGAGGTCCAAGATTTGGCTTACTCTTCTGAGGACACTTCCATTTTCCAGTGACTCCAATCCCATCAGGTTGTTCAAGATTAGAAACTTCAGACAGCACCTTTCGTTTTACAGCGGCATCTTTTTCATCATCTCTTGAAGTCATCCCTCTACCTTTTGAACATTCCGATAAAATCTGTTGTTGCCTACTGTTCAAACAATTTTCAACATTTCTACTCTTCCTTGTAACAAAACCATTTCCTTGAACTTCTTTTCCTTCATTTTCTTTGTTATTGCTCCTTCCATTGGTTGACTGGCTCATTGAAAAAACCCCGGCACCTCGAGCAAACTTCACATTGCCCCGAGGTGATACAAGATCAATTTCTGTTCGAGCCTTATCCAAGTTTTCCGCGGAATCCTTCCTGTAGTTCAACTTCGTTGCAGATTTATCGCTTGATCTCACAGTACTCGTGACTGACGTAAAACCAACTTCTTGCACTAGATTTTGCTTATGTGGCTGTTTAAATGGAGGCACTTCTAACCTCAAGCTTGGTTTCTCAACATCTTCGGCTGGAACAATAGAATGGTTCAGAAATGATTCATCTTCCATGCCAAGCTCCCCTTCATGGTGCAGATTATCCAGAATAGATGAGCCCTCTTTCTCTACATCCCTAGTGTCCTGTGATGTGAAAAGTGGATGTACAAAATGACGTGGAGAATCACAAAAATACAAACAACGTCTTCCCCTTAAGACTAGCTAAAACACCCTCATGCTGAAAAGAAAGTTATTAGCCAGAAAACCTGTCAAACATGTAAAATCTGACCTGAGAGGGAGAATCATTATTCAAAGATTTTTCCTGTTTATGGTTTCCTAAGGAGCTATTGAGCTTCAAAAATCTATTTGAGTGTTCAATTTCCTCTGAGCTTCTGTCTTGTCCTAATTTCCATAAATCCGTTTCTTTATCTCGCTTACTGTCTTGGGTAGCAAAACCATCTCCCTCGCGTTCAGTTATGCCATGAAGAAATCCAATGCTTTCACCCAGTACAGGAGATTCATACACGTAGCTGGGGAACCAGTTCCTTATGTCAGGTGGCTCTGGCAAACAAGAGACACAAAAACAACGTTATTACCCTATAATTAGCTAGTTCAGAGTTTTCACTTCCTTATTTTATTCTTAAAGAGTCAAAGTGAAAAGTATATTCCCGCAAGCTTTCCCCGGTTCAGTAAAGCCACAGAAGAATTATCTGAAAGTGCTACTAACCAGAAAGGAACGTGGATGATTCTGAAGAATCTGGAACCTGGAACATTCAAATAGTAACCAATTTCAAACACTGTATGATAGATGAGAATTTGCTCAAGTGAAAGAACATAAACAGTGAGTGTGAATGTGATCAATTGAACACAAGAATGCATGCTAGATTTAGCAAATGCACCTTACTTAAAGGCTTGTTGTCACAAACATCTCCAAATGAACTCTTGCACTTAATGAACCCATAAGAGGATGGCTTCTCCTCAGCACGTATTTCATTGTTGTTTCCAGAGTTGCTCAAATCCCCAGCCTTTTCTTCTCTTCTTTTCTTACCCTCTTCAATAGCAAATCCATCCTTCTCACCTTCACTTTCTTCAATAACAGATTCGTTAAAATATTCCGCTGTATCCAGAACAGGAGATTCGTACTCATAGCTCGGAAACCAGTTTCTGACGTCAGGAGGCTCTGATAAAAGAGACAAAATAAGTTTAAAATGGTTTCGTGTTCATATTTATCTACTTAATGGACAGAATGATGAGAATTCAAGGTTTCTTTTCTTTCTTAGATCACAGTATCAGCCAAGATTTTGCTCAAATTCCATCAAACCAAGCACAAAAAGAAATCGCTACTAACCAGAAAGGAGAGACAATGAGCACAAAGAATCGGGCATCTATAACGAAAAAAATACGAAAGAGTGTTAGATATGATAAACTTTTAGCATGTAATATTTTATTTACAAATACATGATTAACGCAAGAACCCAAGTCAATGTCGGTGACAAGATCACAATCTTCAAATCTAAATCAATCAATTCCACCGCAACCAAAATAACGGTATGTTATTGACATGAAGCCTTTTATTCAACTGTGCTAAATACCACAGGTAAGAAACTCGCCCGTCCATGATCGTGTCAATGAATCACAACACTGTAACCCAAACCCAAATTACAAGTTACAACAAGCATCCATTTGATATGGATTAGTGGTAATTTTCATTTGTTTTAGAGAAAATCATGTGCAAGAAAGTAAGAGGTCAGTAATTATACTAACCTTATTAAAAGACAGATCTTCATGCTGAGTATCATCACTTCTATTGTTATCGATTCTTGTGGCGTCGCAAGAAATTATTTCCTTGCCTTTACTTCCCTCTTCAATGCATAAACACGCATCTTTCAGACACTCAAAGTCAATTTCCTTATGGATAGAACCTCCAAAAACATCATAAGTATCCAAAACAAAAGATTCATACTGGTAACTAGGAAACCAGTTTCTTATATCAGGTGGCTCTGCAAGAAACCATATAAAGAAACTTGGTTATATACCCATTTCAGAATAACGAATGGATAGACTGGACATTATTTTTTACTCAGGAAAATGGATAGGTACCAGAAGGGAGAGGCGGAGAAGAATCAGGAATCTGCACAAAATAAGCGGGGAAGGTCAGAAATAGAAAAGGGGGTGGGGGGTTCGGTTTGAGAGAAAGTGAAGATGCTTACCGCCTGAGAATCAGAATCAGAAGTGTTTTCCATTAGAGGTCTGTCGCATACAATACAGATACTGGGAGGAGATTGATCGGGGGCTTATTTTAGGATTTCTTTCACCTTTTGAAACCTAGCGGGACATTTTGGCGCCTGTTTTTTTCTTGAAGTCTGCTGAGCACAAGCCCAAGCTCTTCCGGCAAGCCCAAGCTCGACACAATAATGTTTGGCAGGCCTGCCTTCAGCGATTGGTCCAGAAATTGAACCATCGACGAGTTAGGGGTTCGCCCAAGGTTGAACCGAGATTCAAGCTAAATAAGTAAGGACATATTATTATTGTTTTAATCCTTTCTATGAGTTTTTTTCTAATTTATGTGTCAATTCGTAGATTTAATTTGTTAATCCTGATTAAGATTTTTTATTTTGTTTTTTATTTTACTTTTTAATATTAAATTAGTTGAAAAACACACTTCGTGATATTTTTTCTATTGGGTTATTTAAATTTCATGATCTAGATCGTAAGTTTATCATGTTGGACTAGGTTGATAATATTTATTTATTATTTCTTTTTTATTTGGGATTCTTAATTTTCTCAATTTATTTTTTATAAGCATGAGACATTCACTTCATTGTATTTTGTTCAGTTTGATTTATCGAATAGTTGCTTTAGTAGGTCATGCAACTTTTTATGGTGTTATTGTGTAACCTTTTGCAGTAGTAAGTGTTTGTCATTGCATTCTGAAAGTTTTTGAAAAAAAATATTTTTTATTTTAAATTAAAAAAAAATGGTATTTTTAGCTCATTTTCATATGCTGATGTCAAAAATTATTTAAAAAAATAATAAAATTATTATTTTAATACTTTTTTGAATGAAAAATATTTTTAAAAATACTATAATGAAAATAAAGGGTGTTTTAACTATTTTAGTAAACTTTTTAATGGTGTGAGATGTCCATGATTGATGAAGTGATGGTATCTTTAACAAACAAAAAACAAATTCTTTTTTTTCTAGACATGATATTGATGGCTTATAGTTTTGTACTTAATTATTACCAAATGTTCTACCTTTTCTAAATTATCAAATACTATTGGACTCGATCAAGTTAATAAAACAAGGGTAATGAGTGGTTGATCTTCTTATTATGGTCACAGCCGCTAAAAAATTTTAATATTACTAGTTAACCAAGGCTTGCTAATCTAGTACTTCTGATTCAATTTCCAGATTGTCCTTTCTTGGAGTTGAACAAGTTACTACAAAAAAATAAGGTCGTTTGCAACGGAATTTTGCAATGGAAAATTTCTGTTATAAAATTTACAATGGATTAGCACCAGAATATATTTAGCAGCAGATTTTTCATTGCTAAATATATTCTGAAGAAAAAAAAATCATGGGTTGCAACGGATTTTTCGTTGCAGATTTAAATTGCAACGGAAATTCCATTGCAGATAAAAAACATGTATAATGGATTATCTATTGCAAATGAAAAATATTTTGCAACGGATTTTCCGTTGTTGATTACATTTGCAATGGCAAATCCGTTGCAATTTTTGTTGTTTTCAAAATCCTTTAAAGTACCTACAGGCGCCCATACATACTGTTTTAAAATATTTAAGTTAAGTGTCATTGTTCTTCACTCTTGATTTTTAGAAACAAACCCTGTACCCTCATAAAAACCATACATGAATAGTGAAATCAAAATTTGCTTTAGCTCTGCTTCATCAATCTCCACCTTGCCCGCATGGATCTTCAGTTACCTACTAGACCCATCACCATCACAACAAAGCTCTGCTTCCTCTATTTCTGGCACGCGCATTACGATCAGCATTTCCATGTTCTTTATTGCTTAGTTTCTAATTTTGTTGGATCTGTTTACATTTGTAATTGTTAAGTGTTTTGGCATATGGGTTTTGATTTTGAATGTTAATTGATTAGATTTTTGTTGCCGATTTGGGGTTTTTTTTCTGCTTACGAGGTTTTTGCTCTTTCTTACGAGGTTTTTGCTCTTTCTTCCTCTTGAACTTTATCGGTGGCTTCTGCACAACCAAGAAAAAGATACATCCCAAACTTTCAATATTGCACCCACTCAGAAGAAAGAAGAAAAAGAAAGAAAGAAAAGACTAGCCCATATAATTTGTACGATAAAGAGAGAATGTACTTGTTGGAGTAAAAGGATTTGTTGGTGTGGTTGTCAAGATCTTTAGGAGAATCATCTTCCTTGTTTGGCTGGGAAAGGGAGAAATTGGCAGATAGGTATTCACTCTCTGTTTTAATTTCACCATACCACTGTCTCCAAAAGAAGTCATTTTAATTCATCTACAAAGACGAAACAAAAACCCAACTTCAGTGAGTACAAATCTTTACAAAAACAAATAAAATAACAACAACAACAATAATAAAAAAAAAAACAATATCCTGTCAAATTAGAGCGAAAAAAGAATTGATTAAAAAAAAAGACTAGGCAACAGAGTTGCAACGAAAATTCCGTTGTAAATTTGATTTGCAACAGAACATCCGTTGCAATTTGCAACAGATTAGCCGTTGCTTGTCTGTTACAAATTCATTTGTAATCATAGGATTGCAATGGAATACTTCCGTTACAAATTCTATTGCTAATATTTATTAGCAATGGATTCCTTTGTTGTTACAACGGATTAGTCTGTTGCAAACAACCCTCTTTTCTTGTAGTGAATGGTCATCAAGCTTCTGATACATGGGAGGAGAGATGCGAGTTTTCTCCGATTGATGTTTAAGCCAAAATGTTATCAGCTTTAGTATCCTCATGTTTCCGAGCACAGTAAGGCTGCAAAAGGCCTTTCTCAGCACCCTAGCTTGTAGTCCTTTGGATGCAGATGTGGATGGGGACGTAGAAGTGGATGGGAACAGTGCTAACTGTGAAAAACTAGATTTGAACCTTAAAATTCCTGAATCTGGATATCGAAAGGTTTAAGCCTTGAAACTCCTGAATTTGAAGATCAAGTGGCAACACAACTAGTTCCATAAATATTACGCATTGTAATCAAGCACCACAGACCTTAATTTTTGGCCCTTATAAAGGATCGTCTCAAGTCAGATCCTTTCCTTCACGGATTACATGAACAATGAACGCCTGCTATGGAAGAGACAGCAAAGGAAAGTCACTTGATGGAGGCTGCTGGTGATAGAGGAGGTCCTGGTGGTGATTGGCTGAGAGTTGGAGATGGAGTGGACGCCCGTGTTAGTTGGAGAAAGAAGAAACAGTTGGTGGTGGTGGTGGTTGTCAATGCATGGAGTGGATGGTGCAGCTTTCGACGACAAAGAAAACCTGATGTTGGTTGGAACTGCATGATGTTGCTAGTGGTCAGAGTATAATGGATTGTTAGTGATGCCGAAAGGTGACTGTCGGTCAGCTACTAGGGAGAAGAAAACAAGCTGTTTAAGATGCTAGTTGGGGAAAAGAAGGCAAAGTTGTTGTCGAAGGATGAAGAATCTATTGCCAGTCACACAAAGGAGCCGAAGTCAGTCAATGTTGTATATCATCAGAGGAGGAGAAGGAGGTATTGTCACTGTTGAGGAGGACAAAGGGGTTGTTGATGGTGAAGAACGTGATTATCCGTTGGAGATGAAGATGCTGAGACTGGTTGTCAGAGCAGAAGAGAAGGAATTGAAGCTGCCACACAAAAGAGAATTAAGGTTGTCAGTGCTAAGGAAGGAGTCGGTGTCCTGCTGGCGATGGTGGCTGGTATTGTCAACGTTTTTCCGTTAGTTTCTCCCTTTTTTCCATTTATTTTTCTATGTATCCCTCCTTCCTTGTTCATCTGTGTAGGTATTTATGAGATGAAGACTCTTCATTTGCCCGTTGTATATGGATGATGGCAGGTTGTTTTTGCCTTTTTCACGATGGCGTTCCTATATTTTTATTTTTCAGACTACTGAACAGTGCAGTCATGTAGATTTTTAATAAAGACCTAAATGTATTTTGGTCTTTTTATTTATAATTATTTCAATTGCACTCCTAAATGACTTTTAACTTTTAAATTTATATAATTTTATCCCCACTAAAAATTCAATAGCAGTCTTAACTTTAACTATATTTTTTACTTAGGTTCTTAGTTTCAGATTATGCAATATGTCTCTCAATTGACCATTAAACTCTCAAATAGTTTCAATTTTGCTCGTGATTACAATTTATTAACTTGGAAAAAATTCAATTTGATATCTAAAAGTTCTAATATTTTCAGTTGAACCTAGATAAGAACTTGATTTTTCACTAGTTAAAACCTTAATTAAATTAATTTAATCAATTTAAAGTATAATTAAATTCTTGTGCTTAGTTAAATAATTCAATTAAACCCTAAATTAATTCTTAAACACAATTTTACTATAATAAACTCATAATTAAATCAAATTGACCTATAAAAAATATAATTATGTTTTAAGAATTAATTTTTACACAGATTTATTTAATAGCAAATTATTTTAGCCCTGGATCTACATTTTTCTTTATTTTTGGGCACAAAAGATGCACTATCAAGCTCTCGGATCCGTTCAAAATTTTCAACTTGATTTTTCCACTAACATCAGCTCCTTTTTATTTTATTTTTGTTATTTTTATTTTATTTTGCGTGAATTTTTGAGATAACCCAGAATTGGGCGGGTTGACATACACCACATACTTAAAAAAAAAGGTCTGATCAATGAGCAATCATTGATCTCAGCTTAAATTCAGTAGAGTTAAACAATGGTGGTTTGTATTGAATGAGATTGACAACAGCTCCAAGTCCTGTGTTATCCCTTCTCTTCTACATGAATGAATAATAATTCCAATTATGGCTCAAAGATTGAAGTAAAACGGGGGGGGGGTTAAAGAATGGGTTAAGGCAGAACTAAACCAAAGTCACTTATCCTGTCATCTAAAAATCTGAAGATTCCTTGGCACTAGTCAATCTTCTAGCCTTTCACTTTTCGCAGCGTCCGATCCTTCATCTCGGCATCTTTCAAGGATCATATTACAGTTGTTCATTGTGGATGCGTCAAGAAGACCATGGTTCCAGAGTTTGATCATAAATAACCTCCAACACCTGAGCCCATGTACATTTTGATAGTTCAAATACAAAATATCCGAGACAATCATGCAATTGTGCAAGCCTTTTCTGAATCACTGTTTTAATGCATGCACCACAATGTTATTTGGAATTAATATGCAAGACAGTGACACTTGGGAACAATATCATTAAAGAGAGAGCAGCAGTAAGAGGATGGTTCAGCAGTCCCTGCAGGGACACATCCATCAAAAGAAGCTGCAACCAGAAATCTTACAAAATTATGCAGTCATTTAACAGCGAAAGGATCTTACTCCCATCAATTCCAATTTAATGCAATCTCAAAAGAGTTTGTTTCAAAACTTCAATTTCATATCAACCTTGACTTGATAAGAAAATTGTCAAATAGAATTAAATTCTACAGAGCAAGAATAATAAAAAATTCTGAATCTTCGAAGAAATGTTGATAGTGGATCAAGGCCTAGTCAAAGGCATCCATTAGTAGGTCAATATGATTATTAATAGGAAAGTTGAATCGATGAAACTATGATCAATAGAAAAGATAGTGCCGGACTATTACCAAAAGAGAGCAGGAGAGATGACTAACTCCTGTGCATGAAGTTTTGAGAATGCCTCGCAGGCCCACGGAATGTGACCGTCTGCTAGGACCCTGGCCAAGCAAAAGGCAAGCATTATGACACCAAATACTGAACAAGAATTAAGTATCCCACAGCAGGTTTTTTCTGATTCCGTTTGACTTCTTAGATTACAAAGATAAAATGAAAATAAGCAAAGAAAAAATACAAAGAAACAATAAAATCAAAAGGAATTGATATAACCCATGCACCTTTGCTTTCTCACAAATGAATTCCAGAGATGCATGAGTTGCTTCTCATCTTTGCTGACATCCACGAAGTCATCAAGCATCTGCAACAAATTGATGCAATGTTATCTTAACACTACTAAGAGATGAGATGAAAATATCTTGTTCATGGATGCATCTAGGAGCTGAAAAGCCAGCACGAACCAGATAAATCATGAGAAAATTAAATGCAAATGTTGCTCAATTTTCTATAAAGACAGTGGAACATAAATGGATTCAATCTAGAATAGAAGGTGCTAACTCACCCATCAATTATTGAGCGGCAAATTTTACAATATGAAGATCACACATTGATGGAACTTGAGGAAACGTTAGTGAATTACAATATGCAGGGTGGCATGAAGAAAATTTTAAGCTTTGACCTAATCCCATTAGAAAACATGAAATATTCATCACCTCTCATTTCAGATTTTTTATAATAAAAAAAAAACCCTGCTTATATGATGTCGTCAGGTTTACTTTTATTACCAACTTAATACTATACATTAGCTGAATTAGGAAACATTCAATAACCAGTTCAATATACCATCCTCCCATTGATATTTCCACTAGCCTCTATAGGATTTCAGCCACTCACAATAAGTTCATCTCTTCACAATTCTTTTATTAAATTTTCTGTAATCAATTCTAAATAGACCTTTCCTTTTCTCTATTCTTCCAGAAATTTTTTTCAAAGTTTGAGATATCGGCGTAAATGAGAAAAAAACTAAACTCTTCCAGTTTGTGTAGTTGGACTTCCACAAAGTCATGATTTCCTCCGACATTAATTTTGATTCACTTGATCCCAACCCCCAGATCAAACTCACTATGGATACAGCCAAAAGTTTCTAAGGACATATTTCGAACAGGCTAGGGTGATTGTGCCAGTTCAGAATAACAAAACCACAAGTCTATCATTCATGTTACCTCTCATGAGGTAGTTAAAGAAACCTCTCTATCAAAAGACCATGCAGACAAAAAAGCAAACAAAAAAGTTCTTCACATAGCTATTCAAGCTTATGAATAAGCCAAAACACCTCTTACTGAATTACAATATATAACAAATCTAAACAAGTCAAATAGAATATGAAAACCAAGGAAAAGCAACTTCCACTGCTGTAAAAAAAATAAAGCTATAGAAAAAAAGCAAAAAAAAGAAGAAGACAACGACATAATTAGCAAGCATACCCTTCTATCTTCAAAATCTGCAATGTCATCATCAACTTCATCTTCACTATCTCTATCTGACATTACTTGTTCTAATGCCATTGGCTTCAAGTTCAAAAAAAAGGCAATATCATCAGTAATGCATCAGCAAGGGGGAAAGTAACACAGGTTTAAAATAATGGAAACTAACACCGGCCACTGGAAAAGGTCAGTTAGTCCTTAGGGAAACTGTTCACAAAAGGCAAATTATTAACTGCGGATAATAACAAGCATTTAAAGTCCCAAAGAAAATGAACATAAGAATTAAAAGTAAAATGAAATTAGATGATGATTAAAGGTGTTTGTCACCTTGTCTCCACAAGGTGTTCCACGACAATCAACATACAGAAGAAGAATCATCTGCCACATTTTGGTCAAAAGTGACCAAAAAATCAAGCATCTGATGTGCACCATTATACGAACAATAACCACTATTTCAATATGAAACTTATGAAAATTAGTTCCTGTTGACAAATGACATTAAAACCTCCAATCTCAACTCCTACAGTATTGCTGAAAATGCACATCCAGAATTCATCCCCCTTAAGATAATCTTGTGCGGATGAAACTGAGACCAACAACTATTTCTGATAAATTACGAGTATTGGTGCCTAAGTTTCATTTGTTAATCAAGCAAAGTTGCACATATATACCACTTAGTAATTCAAGAATGCAAGAGTTGCACATATATACCACTTAGTAATTCAAGAATGCAAGTCCTCAAGAAAAGTTTATTGAAATTATTATTCAGTTCACACTCAACTTAAATCATAAGTCTAAATTGAGAAAACCATCACTTTGGGAATTACCTAGTGTTATATGGTAAAAGGCACATGTAAATGTTAAAAATGCAAGAAAAACATGGTTTGACAAGCCAACAGTTAAAGTGATCTATGTAAAATTGGAAGATAAAGGGCATAACTTGAAAGAAATGCAAAAACACAAAAAAACTTAGAAATTTCGAAGGAAAAAAAAACACAATGTTAGGTATTAGCAACTCTTGAGCAATGTTGCTTGCATTTAAGTCCACTCATGATGAGAGGAAAGCTCGTGATATATTTAAATTCTTAACACAGTGGAAGGAGGGAGGTGAGGAAGAGGAAGATCTAAGATAACATGAAGGGTACTGTAACTGAAGGATCTTAAAATACCAAATATTGAGGCAGATTTGGTCTATGATCAAGATGAATGGTGCAAAAGGATCAATATATACCTTGAAATTATCATGGCATGATAGCCTCACAATTTTGATTGGATGAAAATAAATGCTATTTATATTCATTAAGTATGACGGGCTTAATGCTCAAATCAATTCCATCACAACTGAACTAACTAACAATCAACAGATCAGACACATGAAGCAGAAGATAGTTCAAGGTAACAGATTCAGTAATAATTAATCACCTGAACTCTATGAGAGTGATAGAATTGTCGTTTCTGCAGAAGTGCACGGCTGTAAAAAAGAAAATTTCAGAAGACATTGGATTAGAATTCCCAGGATTGACAAAATTAAAGACAAAAGTTTTGGCAAGCAGTTTTATCTTCATGTGATGCTGCGCTGTCCCATATCAAGCTTAATATGCACGAAGATTAATGGCTGCACTTTAAAAGAAGCCATACAAGTTGAAGCCAACATAATAACAAGACAAAGGACAAAAAGAGATGGTGTGATGCTATGATAATTATATGATATGCATTACACATGGTTAGAAGAGGCAATGCACCTCCTTTATAAAAAAATCTTATCTGCTTGGTTGAAACACATGTACAGAAATAAGCACATAGCAAGAACATGCCTATTCTGCCTTTGGAATTGAAGTAGGGGCCTTCCAAAACCAAAATATTGTGAATTTGAGAAGGCAAAGGAAAAGGGGGTAAAGGAAATGAATACAGTTGAAAACAGAGTATGAAGGAGAAAGCCATGAGAACATACGATTTAGGGTCTGACCGTTCCACAGTTAGCTTCCTTGCTTTTGCAGGATGGAGTGCAGGAGGAAGTGAAGGTTCACTTCCAGATTGTGATTTAACACATTCAGGATCCACAGAAGATTGAGCCTGGGCAATTGAAACACCAGGGATACTAAAACTGGATGCAACACGTTCCATTAACTCTGTAGCGGTAGGACACTCAGAGCCATAGTTTTCTGCTCCATCTCTCATGTTGTGCAAATCTTTCTCACTAGAAGATGACTTGGAAGCATTCTCACCTATACAAGATACATCTAAATGATGAATATAAACTGTGACGCTCATAAGGAAATTACATGAGCAGAAGAAACAAAATAATGGAACTTGATTATTTCAGTCTATCTAATGAATTAAAATGTGTATATGTAACAAGGTCATCCACAGCGGTACAGCCATCTACAGGATTAAGAAACTACACAAAAGACCTTCAACCTACAGTTGGTAGAAGATTGGAAATAAAAAATAAAAGAAATAAATAAATAAATTGGTAAATCCTCCTCTAAGTCAAGGATTGTTCTGCGTCAATTATGTACAATGCCAATCCAAATATCCTTCAACAAAGCAAGCAAAGATCCTTCTCCCTCAAATGCTCTTCTATGATTTCTTTTTTTCACCTTCAAATGGTCTCTCTAAAAGAATAAGATTTATATCTTGGTACTGTAGAAAATGCCCAATTTACTAGAAAAGAAGATGGAGGAGCCAAGCGAATCATTAGACTAAAAGTGAAAACCACTAGTGTGATTTTCAGTTTAGTCATTACTTAAATGTGATCATAAAGGTTTCCAAGGAAGTTGGCGTCTGATTCTATCAATATACTTACAGCTGAACCTAAGAAACATTTTCAATATTTAAGAATTTTTTCATTAAAATACTTTTCAAGTAATTGTATATGCAGCAGGAAAGAAACTGTACCTTCTTCCTTCCCCAAAAATCCATTGTCCATGCCTTCTGTGGCAAGTTTTGAAGAATTCAACTCCAAGAACTTTATGGAAACTTTCTTTGCATTTTGGTCAAGGTTTTTTGACTTGCGCATTTGTGGCTTTGAGCTGTATATACAATTTGTTTCATAATTTCAGTCTGAATACTTTTACTGCGGAAAAGATGAAAATTAACAGAGCTAGAATCTTTATGTAGATATGTAAAGACCACCAGAAAAAAAATGTCTGCTGTCGCTGCTCTATTCCATCTGCAATAGTCTGTACACATTGATGGGATGCAGATAGTTAGATAAGAACTTATTCTGGTTCTTTTACTGAAAGGTGTGGCTACTTATTATATAATGATGCCTTTTGCAATAGGTTTCCAGAAAGCTATAACAATTACAGGCTAAAATGGGCCCTCAGAAGATAAAATTCCTCATTATCTTCACTAATTTGCAAAGAAAGTCATGGGAATTCAATTTGATTGGACCCTTAGAAATTAAAATTAAAATCAACCAGGTGCCTAGTACACTTTGAGTTCCTTATCGTTTAAAGTGCAATATTTTCCTACTAAAAGTAAAAACAATAAATCATCCATAGTACATCCAAGACAAACTAATTTCCTGACCTCTGATATAAATCTATCAATATTCACAGAGACGGTCACTGCTTGATACTCTTCAGTCACCTGCACGATAGTGTTAATTTGCTAGTGCTTTTACAAGAATTCATGAAAACAAATTGAATGAATTTTAATTACCAACCCAAAAATCGAAGTTGAACAGGTCATGAGAAGAGCACAAGTGATACCGCAGGCCCTGGAAACAGAGGAGTAAATTTTGATTTTTGAGTATCCAAGTGAACAGAATCTTGCAACTACATTGAGTTTATAGCATGTCTATGAATATGTGAGCTGAAAAGGGGAAGTAGTAAGAAAGAACCAGGGGCATCACCTTTGGGTGAATGAAATGCAGATTATCAATGAGAAAACCAACAATTTACACAAGCCATGAATTCTAGTAATATGCAATCCAAACATTTTGCAAATTTATTTTTTATTTTTATTTTTTTTGTCAATCACCAAACTCAGAATTTAGGGTACATTTGTTTTGCGAGAGATATTTCCCAAACAAAAAACATTTTCTTGGAAAATGAGTTGTTTTTCATTATTTACATGTATCAAGAAAAATGTTTTCCTATAAAGGAAATTATTTATCATTTATGTTTTTTGAATGATAGTAATAAGATGAGAAAAGTTGCAAAACTTGTGATAAAGGTGGTGGTGGTGGTGGTGGTGGTGGTGGTATTTATGGTGGCAGCACTAATGATGATTATGGTGGTAGTACTTCTAATAACAATAATAAAATTGGTGGTGGTGGAGTTCATAGAATGATGGTTATTGTGATATTGGTCATGGTTGCAATAGTAATGAAATGACGGTTATTTTAATAACAAGGTGGCGGTGGTGTAGAAAAATTGTGGTGAGATATTGATAATATTATAGCAATATGGGTAATGAGATGGTGATCATGGTTATGGGCGACGGTGGTGGGGTGGGGGGTGGTTAAGGTGGGATGATGATAAAAAGGTGGTTTTATTAGTGATAAGATGGTAGTTGTGGTGGTGACTCACAGGTGGGGGGTTGGGGGTGAATATTATGAGTTGTTAGTATTGAGGTTAAAATATTTTTCCTCCAAATTGTCACCATTTATGGTTGATTGAAAAATATTTTTCATTGACATATATTTCTGTATTTTTTTCACTTAAAAACGAAAGAAAACATTTTTCTAAAAAGTATTTTCCACAAAACAAACAAAATCTTAGGATTCTTTTATTTAGTTCCTCACCAAACTGTATATTTTAAAATACATATTTGCCCTTCAAACTTATGGATAGAACAGCAGAAAAAGGCAAAATCAGTAAAAGGTAAGCGCGTATCTAAGAAGGAGCATCCACCTTAAAGCTTAAACATTGCATCAAGCAAAATGGACAGGAGAAGTCCTCGGTTGCTGCAGGTTGAGAAAGCACAGAAAGAAATTGGTTAGCAGCTCAATTAAAACAATGTTCATAATCTGATAGAGCTGCAAAAAGTCACATTCTGCCCTTTATTAAATAAGAGTGTGAAGTGCAAATTATAAGAGGTAACTTCATTTTGAAGAACTGGAGGAAAGTTTCAAATGAACAAGTGTGTCAACAATTATATTTGCATGTACACCAAGGAAAAGTCTGGTTTTTGTAAATAAATTACTGGCTTGATCCAAATTATTTACCAGCACTACTCTCTCAAAGGAGAAACACCAGGATTAATACATCACCTCCCATGCAAGCGTTCAGATTGTCAGTTAAATAAGCAGACCTTCATTCCACCTAATAGTTAACTCATTTCAGAAGCCAAGTCTTAACTGTCTAAGGCGTTAAGATCTCAGCGGTGTGTAACTGATATGCAAAAACAAAATCATTAAAGCCTCCACCTTCACAAATGATAAGAGCAAGGGAGAAAGGTGATTCAAGGAGCTAAGAGAAGAAATACTCAGCAGCTCATGTTAAGGTTACATCATTACCGGTATATTTTATATGAATAGTGGTTCCAGAATCATAATTAATAAGCTTCCAAGCAGATGGTGAAATAATTAAACATGTTCTCACTGAGTAACCAAGGCATTCTAATCAGAGACTCTACCCGTTGATAACGTGATTTCACAAGGACACTTTAGCATTCCATTGCATATTAGAAAGAAGGGTAAATTAAACATCATGTAATACCAATATGATATTTTGAAAGTACTTGTTCTCAAGAACCAGAAAGAATGAAGGTCATCCTTTGAATGATAAAAGCATCAAGAACAGTGAATATTGATATTTTGTCTTAACAGATGGAACCATGCAGTATGGTCCTAAATGTTCAAAAAAGCAATTATTCAGCCCAGACAGCAATATACGCCAACCCAAAGCTGCATATACCAAATTGCATAGCATTCAATGTGAAGTTACCAGGCCCACTTGATAAAAAAGAAGTTTGAAATAATTACACAATTCATGTCACATAATTTGAATGTAACTAATCTCATTTTATCATATTGTTTTCAGCAGCTAATGATCTGGCTTACCACATGCTAACGAACAAGAAAATGAGAGTACTTAATGGAAAGACAACAATTTTACATTGGAAAATCACAGTGGGACAAATTTATTTGCTAGAACATGAATCTTAAAAGTTTACTGGCAATCCACAAAAAAAAAAAAAAAAAAACTAAAATGCAAGGCAAAAATCTTAAAAGCATTACACAAAAGAGTTGGAATAACCTTCAGTCTTTCGTAGCATGTTCTTGTAGTCCTTGTAGTTGAAAATTACAATTCCATCTCTCAACCTAAACAAGAACATGCAGCCACATACATTAAGCAGACGAAGTTATAATTGCCAGTGCCTTGCAATGAAACTTATAAAGGTTGAAACACATACCTCTTTTTATGCCTTTCTTTTATTTTGTAACGCAGACATCTTCGAAGAAATGAAGGCTGCAGCAGATAAAACATGTAATTAAAAAGTAGAAACATCACATCAATGTCTAAGAAAGAAGCCCAAGAAATTAAGCACAAACACATGGCACACAAACATGAAAAGGGCATCAAATAACTTGTGCTGAATAAATCAAGGATAACAATGCAATCCAATTGATGTAGCATAAAAAAAACCCTGTTGATTTCTTGCATTTTAACAGATTTAAGGAAAAGTTCGAAGATGATATAGTAATTAGACTAAATGTGGAAGGGTCTGAACAGGGTCAACCCAAACCACATTGGGACTGCAGCTAAGATGAGTCACATACCTGACCATCTTAGTGAACATATTTTATCAAATAAAGGTGGTCACAATGTGACTATTTTCCATCACTAGAGTCCACTATACAAAAGAGAAGGAATAATGTGAAGAACATCAGGTACGGAGTCAGAGCAATAATGTAGATAACACATTATGCATCCTCATACTGCTGAAGACAAATGGCACAAAAAACACAATCAGGCTGGCTATATTTTACGTTAGCAAGTTCCACGAAATGAAAAGGCAACAACACCATACGATGATTTAATAAAAAAACACCATATCTATGCAATCCCTATTTAAAAAAAAAAAAAAATGACTAAATATAGAGATTCTTAGATTAAATAAAAAAAGAAGTAAGAAAAGGGGGAATTAATCACGTTGTCTTGAGCGCGGCGGCGAAGGATATTGTAAAGCTCAACTGGCTTGCAGTAAATAAGTAGACTCTCATCAGCTGCAATTGCCTCCTCTATGGACAAATGCTCCACGTCACAATTCTGATGGCACATTTTCTCCGTTACAAATTCCTGTTTCATACCAATTAAATAATTAATAAAAGACTGCGTGCGATCAAAAACAACAGCTTAAGCATCATCGATAACCTAGCCCAGCTTAATTCTCGAAAGAAATCCCTAATCAGAACAAATCTAAGATAATCCACGGACCAGATTTGAATTTTAAAGCACCGTAACGGCAGTAGATTGATGTAAAATACAAGGAGATGAGAAGATAGGGGGGGAATTGAAATTGGTTGGTGGAGATTTTTGCAGGAAATCACCAAGTTCAAAGTTGGATGCTTGGTACAACAGTGAAAGGTGGAAAGTGAGGGGGAGGAGGGGAATAGTCGTCGGGGTTAATACCTAACTAAACTAAATTAGATTAGATTGGACTAGACGTTCATCAATTGGCTCCTTTTTTGCCCTTTTTAGAATTTAGCTCTGAATTCTAAGCTCACATACCCCTTTATCTGTTACCGATTGTTTTTACGTTTCCAGGTTAATTGTATTTACCTTACCTTGCTTCCCTATATTTACTGTGGCGGTTACTTTTTTCTTTTCTAGTTCAGTGGACTGACGCGTAAGGCCTCTGAAGAAGGCTGCATGGTCCATTATAAAAACTTGGTATGGACCATAACCTGGTATTGGACTTCTTCTGCTCCTTAAGATAATCAAACTTGTAAAGCCTCGTTTGGGCCAGAGACGTAACCCTTTTGTTTTACCCTTGCCAGCACATAAATTTACAAATTTAACTCAAATAGATTAAGTGAATAAGGGTGTATTTGGTATTGCGGTTAGTATTATAACTGGGATTAAAAAAAAAGTTTTAAAAAAAATGCTTTTATTGTGGTTCAAAATAAGCAATGAAGTGTTTAGTTAAAATTATAGTTGAGTTTGAGATTTAAAAAAACAGTTTTTTGTATCTGGTTACCAAGCTTTTCATTTTGTTTTTAACTTGTGAAATTACATAACTCGCACACGGGGGCGCGCGCGCTCACACACACACACACACATGTATATATATATATATATTGTTTTTTTAAATATTTAATAATTATAATATATATATATATATAATTAATAATTCAAGTAAATTAGACACTTGTTTTTATTCTACCATCAAACTACTTGTAATTTCATCCAAACTAAATTCATTCCTGAAGGTCTTTGGGATCCCCGGACAATCATAAAATATCATTTAAAATAAAATTAGAATTGCGAGATAAAAATTATATTGTGATATTCTTTTAATATATTTATTTATTGTAATTAATTTTTAAATTATTTTAATATATATATATATTAACGCCCCTCACTCGGCGAATTATAACGCATGGAAAGCAGCAATTTTCTATTTTCCATGAAACTCTATTTTAATATTAAAAATAAATGTAGCCTATAATTAAACCCAACTTTTTCTTCCTATAACCAATATTTCCAGATGAAAACTATATTTTCAACAAAACATAGTTTACACCTCTTAAACAAAATAACAAATAAGTATTAAGTGCAAGATAAAAGCATGAGTGGTGTACGGCAAGAGGTGAAGCAATGTAGATTCGTATAGTGTCTTTTTTTAGTCTTTGAAATATTTTTTTCCGTTCATTTAATACTTGTAAATTTTATCCTTTTACATTTAATATATTTAAATTTAACCTTGATAGTTTTTTTGGTTAACTTGATACGGTTTCATCACGATATTGAAAAGTATTTTCTTATAAAATTGATGCGCTATTTAAAAAATTAAATTAAATTTTATTAATTAAAAATATTTAAAATATTGAGGACTGAATTTGATAATGATGGAAGAACGCCCCATCCTCTTTTTCTTTCTTTTTTATTGTAACTGTAGCTAGGCTTTTTTTTTCCCTATTTCACACTTCATTTTAAAGCATTTTTTTAACAAAAAAAAATTATTTTTATTTTTTATTTTCAATTAATTTTTTCATTGTCATGTCGACAAACATAGATCAAGCTTCAAGAACTTTTTTGAATTGGTACAGATTTTAGGTTTATTGATCGATTAAACATTATTTTGAGCTTGGATAGGGTTTGTTGACGTTTACAAACCTCAACAAAAAGGTTGTGTTTTCTGTGTTTTTTTATAAAAAAAAAAATAAAAAATGCTTGAGGTGTTTTTTATGGCAAAAAAGGAGAAATACCTGGGGGAGTTTGGAATTGTGATTGGAAAATATTTTTTTATATTTTTATTTTAAATTAAAAATTTTTAGTGTTTTCATATTATTTTAATGCATTGATATTAAAAATAATTTTTAAAAAATAAAAAAATATATTGTTAAATAAAAAATACATTCAAAAATATAAATAGTCATTTGATAAAAAAATATTTTTTTTAATATTTTTTCAAATAAAAAATACATTCAAAAATATAAATAGTCATTTGATGTTCTTACAGTATTCCAGCCTCTATAAAAGACATGGTCAAAGTTAAACCATAATGTTACGTGTCTTTTGCAAACATGTGTAAACTAATTTATAATGGCCCAAGATTATTGGGCCAGTATAAATTTATAGGGTCTCCCAAGACACACAGATAGTTTTTTTTTTATTATTATTATTTCCACAATTTAAGTGTGTTTTATTTATTCCATAAATTGATTCAGAATATATTCAAGGTCTTATTTTTATTAAATATCATTAAAATATTTTTTTTTAGATAATATTTTAGCTGTATTCCTATAATATTTACAAGTGTTTATCTTATATAGTCCATCATGTTTTATTTAATTGCTAAAATGAAATTAATTTACTAAAATCTCAATATAACTAACTTCAAACTTTAGTTGATTTATTTTTTAATTGAAGTGTATCTTTATTTATTCTTTGTATGTATTTATTCTATGTATATTTATTTATAATTCTCATTGCTTGTTCACCACTGCATTTTAAAAGCTCTCTTGAAAAAAAATAAAGTTTATTTTATTATTTATTTTAAATTAAGTTTTTTTTATATATATTTTTAGATTATTTTTATGTTCACAACCAATATTAAAAATAATTTTTCAAAAAAAATATTATTCTCATAATTTTTTGAACAAAAAACATTTTGAAATACAATATCAATCAAGTTTCTAAATAGGGTCTTAAATGTGCTTGACTTTTTTTTTAAAAAAAAAACTACAAATTATATGACATAATTTAATAATTTTAGTTTAGAGAGAATTGATTGAAAAGTAATAAGAGTGTAGATGAAAAATGACTTAACCTCTACATGCAAATAAAGTTCTAAATTCTTAATTGAAATGATATTAAAGATATTTTTCTTATTTTATAATCAATAAAAAAACTTGCTATATGCATCTTTAACGAAAACTAATAATATGATATTTTATTTAGTCAAAATAATAATAATAATTAACAATAAACATAATCTAAAAAAAATAATTCGAAGATTTCTTTCTGAAATACTTATCTTTAATTTACCTTTCTTTTCACTATAAGTTGTAACATCAAGATCGAGCAGCTTTTATTATATAGAAAACTTGCCTATTTAACAATTAAGTATCCAAGTGGGACTTAAAGAAGGCAGGTTGAATGTCAATTTGTGGTGATGTATAACATGACATAATTAAAAAAAAGAGAGATAGATTAAGCTTTTCACATGCTGTGCAGATGTAAACGTGTTTGTACATAGTTTTTTATACGAGGGAATTTCACCTCTCATAATATAAATTTTATAGATTCAATTGAATTAATAAAATTTTAAATAATTCAGATTCTTACAAAGAATATATATCCTTATTCAAACTCAAAATTTATTATATAAATTACAAATTTTCTATTATCATTTCACGCTTCTTTAAAACAAATCTGTATAGATGTTAGCAATAACTAAGGCTAATTGCAAGGGTATGTTTCTTTTTTATTTTATCCTATGGTTTATCTCAATGTTATTATTTTAACAAGTTAACTTAAATTTTTATTTTTTAATTAAAATATTCTCTAAATTTTAATTTTTGGTTGTTCACTTGTTTTTTTATTGTATTTTATCTATTAATAGTTATTTGATTTAAGATTATATTTTATTATTATTATTATTATATTTTTTTTGTTTAATAGATTAATTTATGTTAAATAAAGAAATATGTTTTATTTTTTTTAAAAGAATCAACATTAAAAATTTAACTTCATAATTTGTTTTGAGTTTTTTTATAGATTTATTATTATCACATTACTTGGATTATAAACTTGATATATTAATATTATTTAAATTATACGAGAAACTTGAGTCGTTTTTACCCTAACAGCAATTATGCTTCCAAGGTGCTTTAAAAAGAAGAAGAAGCAGCAGCAGCAGCAGCAGCAATGAATCTTCCACTACTGTTGCTATAGTGCCTAATGAATTGTTATTTTTCAGGGCTCACCACCCGTTAGTTAGAATTGACCTCATAGAAGCTGTAGAAATATTTATTATTATTATTATATTTTTTTTATTTTTAAATTGTTTTGATGTGATGATATTAAAAGTATTTTTTAAAAAAATAAAAAATATATTATTTTAATAAATTTCTAAATTAAAAATATTTGAAAAAACATCTAACACGTTAAAAAAAAATGATGTAATTTGGAGCACATAGTTACGTCATCTAGAATGTTTCACTGCTTGTTTCCCAAGAAAATTAATTTAATTACATCCATCTTTCTCTGATAAAGAATTCAACACCGGTTCTATAGCTTTTATGTCAACCTCCACCAAACAAAGAAAAAGTGAAAACATTAATCAAGGATTTAAGAAAAGTATTACAGATTTTGAATACTTTTTTTTCCCATGACCGTAGAATGAGAAATGATCAGAGATCTACACCTAAACTATTTTCTCGTTATTAAATTATTTTATTAATATTTTGTTTGAAAAAATAATGTAATTATTTATTGATCGATTTAACTAAAATGAGCCTTTTAGACTAGACTACAAATGGTTCAGATTTCACGCCGTTATCATTTATCTATTATTATTATTATTTTGAAAAAATAATTTTTTATATGAATTCTAAATTAGTCTGGACTCGACAATGATGTTTCCGGTCCAGCTTAAATATAATTAAATAATGCATGGACAGAGGAATATTTTTCTCTCTCTATTCCTCGAGCAATTTAAAAAATCATTTCCCAGGCTGCTCATAGCTAGCTCGTTAATGTTGAAATATTTATCCTGTGGACTTTGTCAATATCGTCGCTCTCATCATTTTCAAGCTTCAACACTTCATCAATTTACCCATTAAAGAATGATTCAGCGAGCGAACGTTCTGGTGCTTTGGTGTGGACATCACACACGAGACATGGTCTATGAAGAAACCCTGTAAATTATACATCAATTTAGAATTGGAGAAATTTGTACACGGTTCTGCATATTGGAATTTTGATCTCCTAGCAGTTGATATTTTCCATTCCATTTTGTTTTGAAATGTATGAATTCCAACATTTGAACATCAACCTTTCACAATGCTGACCATAATTAACTAGATAGATAAGAAGAAGAAGAAAAACGTCGACGAAGCTTGTGTGCATGTGTGGAGCGTATGTATGGTAAATGAGGTCAAGGTTTTTATTTATTAATGGAAGTGTTTGATTAGTTTGTGTGTATCTCGACTAACCCTATAAGTCATGAAGTTATTAGCATTGATAGTTAAGTCAGCTTGTACGTATTTCGACTAATTTCATGAATTCTAAAATTAAGTAGTCATTATATAATATTAAAATTTTCTTGATCGCTTGATACATATATAAAAAGTTTGTTTTTTGGAGAAATGATAATTATCATTAATTATGTTACTTTAAAAAATAAATTGTAGAGATGTATGGTTTGTGGAAGGAGAAGGAAGTTTAGTGAATCTGTGTTTTTTTTTTTTTTTTTTTTGGGGGGGGGGGGAGTTGTCTTTTATTCTCAATTCCTTTTAATTCGAATGTCATGAAGTTAATTTATTTTCAGTTTTGATGTTATATGACTTGGTCAAATATATGAGAAGTACACATTTTGTTAGTTTTTGAAATCATGAGCAGTTGATTAATATAATTATGAAAATACAAGCACATATATTCAATTTTAAAAAACATATATATTCAAATTTCAGAAATGAAATTGAAAATATTCCATTAAAAATAAAGTCAAGAATACATTAGAATATTCTCGACGAGGAGTTTATACGAGCTGGAGGCTGTTTTCTCCTGCATGCATGTGATGCTAATAAAAAAAGATGATGCTGTCAACACTACCAAATTTCCTCCTACGTACGAAGCCTTTCCTTCCTCTTATGTCCATTGACTTTGCTAGAAACAAGAAATTAACTAAGAAATATTCATCCTGAGAAAATATTGTCTATGTATGAACGCGTTCTTTTCACTTCAATCTGTTCTGCTGGATGGTACCGGTAGTTAGCTGGTGTACACACACACACACATATATATATACCTCTGCACATTTGACTTTAAGTTCTAGCTGATTGTCGACATGGTTTCCAGGTCGCAAGCTCCTGGCTCTCAAAGAAACAGGCAACAATCCATCGTTTTTTAGAATAAATGCATAGCACCGACACTACGTTGTCTACCAACATTTAAACTGTAAGCTAGGAAAGTTTCCATGTGCTGTTTAAATCTCAAGATTTATTAAAATGATGATAAATAGTTATTAGAAATTTATATATTTATTAATTTTAGAATTTATAAATTAATCGAGATATATGTAACTATTTTAATAAAAAGATTTCTATGAAGTCTCATGGGGAGGTAGATGTCCTCCTTTTTCTGCCGCAGTTGTTGTTGATCAATCCATTGCCAAAAATATTTCAGACTCCACCCTTTCGATAAAGTGCTCTTTCAATTCCATTTCCAATATGAACATAGCTCGATCCTTTAATTTTCCACAACAGTTGCTATTTCCACTCACCAACAAACATTTAGGCAGGGAGTCATTCAAACGTATCAATTTATGATAAAGAAAATCTGTGTGATCTAGGTTACAATGAATTATATAACTAATGAGATTTTTTTTTTTTGCTGAACTAAAATATGATCTCTTATAATACATGTCTGGGTCATAATTACTTTGTTTGAAATGCAATTCTGGGTAATTTAATTTAGGACAGTGATTTCCTTCTTCAAGGGAGGTAGGAAATTTCTTTCTTCTCGCCTTTATTTTACCTACTTTGGTATACCTTATAAACGCTTTCTCCCTCTTCGTTTTTTTCCATCTCTTTCTTGGCGTTAGAGTTAAAGGGGCAGTATAAAACAATACTTCTAACTATTATATTCCATCTGTAAGTTATTTCAATAAATAAAGAACTAAAAATTGTATTTTATTATCTATAAAATTTCTGAAGGAATGTTGGTCAAGTCAACCGATGGACTAGTCCGGCAGAATACTCAAATGTTCATCCATGATGAACAAGCGATTGCTCATTCATATAAAAACTCAATTGTTTTGACAGATTACTCGGTGGAGTTTTGAACCAATATCATTCTTAAAATAAGTTTTCAGTTGCTTTACATCTTTGACTTTTTTGTTTATTTGTTTAGGTTTTGTGGGTAAAATAAGGTGTACTAAACAAGTTAAGTATTATATGATAAATCCTATTACAAAATCTTGATTGATTGGTGAAGTAGATAAAGAAGCTCTTTATTCTTAACTTTAGCGTATCATTTTGTTACTTATTTGATGATCCTTGAATATTATAAACTGGCCTAAATCATCGCAATGATGTGTGGAACATATAAAATGCATATTTATATCACATAAATAGTGTTTTACTAGTATATTAATTCAACTATTTATCTTATAAGAAAAATATATACCCACAAATTCATGAGTTGATCCGAATCATATGAATTAGGGTTAGGATTGATCATCTCAACTGATCTGAATCCAAAGACGCCCAAGCAGAACCATAAATATGCACGATAATCTCTAAAACCAACAGTGTTATCGTCTTTTAATAAAAAATTCTCGCATTATGCACGAGTGCGACGACCTTCGATGTCACCCACTCTACCTCGCTTGTTGCTGCACACTTTATTTATTTATTATTATTATTTAATCTGTCGGTGGCTCGCCCATCAGTATCTCGTCGCTGAAATTTGAGATAAATGACAATATACCCTTTCTCAGTTTGATGGTTGGCGATCTCTCTGCAATAACCACGCAGAAATTCCGCGTTAGAAGACAAGCTCATAATCAACTAGCTACTCAAGTCTTTCTGCCCTTCCACTGTCCCTCGTGTGTGTGAGTGTATATTTATATATCTTTTTTGTCGTGAATTAAAATTTCCAAACAACGGAATGTTTCACGTTGCAACGATCGATCGCTTATGATTCTAGCCAATCAAATCAAATGTAATTAGTAACATGATTTGCCTCGTTAGCTAGCTGGGTTACAGTTGAAGAGAGACTTCGTCTTGGTTTGGCTATCTGCGCTGCTAATGCTTTTCATCGGTGGAAAACAGTTTCAACCACTTAGCCAAGCACTCACTTCGTAAAGAGGGTTAGTGAAGACGGTGGTCCTTTAACGTTCGAGCACTGAACCACAATGCAATGATCGCTCGAGCGTGAGTGATCGGTTTTCATCATCCCCAAAAGTCAAGAGTTATAAAAAATTTAAAATTTATATAGTAAATTTTAAGTTTAAATATAAAAATTTAAGATAATCAAAACCCATAAAATAAATTTTATAGAGGTGAGATTTTCGGTGAGATTTTCTCAAATTAAAGAAAAAATCTGTGTTAATCTCAAAAGCCATGCGTGATAGCTATAGGAATCAAAAACAGAATAGGAAGGTGTTTGGAAATGCGGTTGTAGTTGTTTTTGAAAATATTTTTTTATTTATAAATACATCAAAATAATATTTTTTTTATTTTTAAAAAAATATTTTTGATATCAGCACATTAAAATGATATAAAAATATTAAAAAAAATCTATTTAAAATAATAAAAAACCCAAAATTTTGAGAAATGCTGGTACAACCAACATGCCAAACAGGGTATATATTGTAAATTTTAACGCTCGAGCGTGAGTGATCGGTTTTCATCATCCCCAGAAGCCAGTGATGATGATAAAAAATTTTAAATTTATATAGTAAATTTTAAATTCAGATCAGGTATATATTTTTTATAAAAATTTAAGATAATCAAAATTCATAAAATAAATTTTATAGAGGTGAGATTTTCGGTGAGATTAAAGAAAAAATCTGTGTTCATCCCAAAAGCCATGCGTGATGGCTACAGGAAACAAAAACAGAATATGAGGATGTTTAGGAATACAGTTGTAGTTGTTTTTAAAGTGTTTTTTATTTAAAAATATATTAAAATAATATTTTTTTTATTTTTAAAAAATTATTTTTGATATCAGCACATCAAAATATCTAAAAATTTTAAAAAAATTATTTAAAATAATAAAAAAATTAAAATTTTGGGATATACTGTTACAACTACAATGCCAAACAGAATATATAGTTATGCACACTGAATTCCTCTCCTCACCTGCTGTTATTTCCTGACTACGAGGGTTTTTTATTTTTATTGATTTAGTGCTAAAAATTAAAAGTACATGACCACAGAGTCCAAAAGGTGGTTTTTAAATCAATCCCCATAAACCTACTGACCCACCAGCATTGAAATTTGAAATAAAAAAAAATGACCCCCTGATAAAAGCCCTGGAGATAAAAAATAAAAATAAAAATTGCCGGTAAGTGAAACTCGGAGACCCTACACCATAGTGCGAGGTGCGTGCTGTTATTGTCAGATTGATAGTGGGAAATAAAGTGAGATGGAAAAGGCATTATTCTCGTTTAGTGCATTTCGCTCTCTCTTTACAATAATTTTCTTCTCGGTTCCTTTTGATGGCCGAGAAGGATAAAAAGGAGGATCCCGATACATCAGCATGTGCGAAATTCCATGTGATGCAGCCGACCTATACGTGGATAACATTGTTTTTAAAAATTATTTTTGTTTTAAAATATATTAAAATAATATTTTTTAATTTTTTATTAAATTTATTTTTGATATTACAAAAATATTTAAAAAAAATAATATTTTTTAAACTTTTATTAAATTTATTTTTGATATTACAAAAATATTTTAAAAAATATTTTTTTTAAAAAAAACTTTTGAAGATCAGCTTAGAACATTACCTTATGTTTTTTTTTCTTCGAAAACCAGAAAAAATATGTACCTTTCGTGAGTGGGAATCTTTGCCTTTTGTATCTTTGGTACAATCAAGAATTTAGGGCGTCTTAAGTAACATAAAAATATATTTTTTCTTTTCTATTTTCCGTTTTTATTTCTCAATAAAATTTTAAAAATATATTTGTATTTGTTAAAAACAAAGACATGCTTTTTTTTTACCTGTATATATCGAGATAATGATAGTTTTTATTTATAGTTATGTAGCTTTATAATATTAATTTTATTTCATTCAAATAAAAAACATTATGAAAAATTTATACGGTCAACTCAAAGAAAAATATATATAATAGATTTATAGTATCGTGCATTTTTTTTATTTGAAAAACTTATGAAACAAAACCGTGATAAACCTCTAAAATATATTTTATAAACTCAATATAAACTAAAAAAAAGTTTTCTTGATAGATAAATGCTTTTAATTAAATAAAAATTTTATTTTATTTATTTTCTGATTTTTTTAAAAACTATTCATTAAATATATATATTTGGAAAAAAACCAATCTAGAAAAGTTAATTCTATTTTAATATATCTAATATTGATATAACTATTTATTAATAATAATTAATTAATATAAATACAATCAAAACTATTTTCTTTCATAGAAATATATTAAATATATTTTTGATTAATATATAGAAATAACTCTTCAATTTAAAAATATTATTTTAGATTTTCAATATAAATCTTTTCTCGGAGCTATGAAGATAATTTTTTTTTTACTTTATTTTCTTTTATTTTTTTTAGTTCTGAAGCTGTTGTCCGAGAGTTCTCTTTCATTGTCTCTGCAATATTAAACAAAATCTTTTAGTTAAATGTCTCTTTCACAATAGCTGGAGAAGAAGCAGTAAAAACAAAATCCAACAAGTTTTGCCAACAAGTAATCACATCTCCAGTTTGTCGGGCACCAAGATTACTGACTGTTTTTTAATATCAAATTATAGAGATAATTCAAATTAATATTGTATTTAAATAGATAATGTTTATAAGAAAAAATTAAATAAAAAGAGAGAATCATGTAAATAGAGGAAACCGCATAGCTAATACAGCACTCACTTAAAAAGTCTGAAAGTTCTTTTATTATTTTTTAATTTATTGTTTTGATAGAGAATAAATAATATAAAAGCCACGGAAAACTCGTTACAAAAATATAATAGATATCACGTTTTAATAACAATTATAGTAACAATAAATAGCTAGAGTATCAAATTTATTTAGGAGGTGTTTTTAAACAACAAATAATTTTTTTTGTTTTAAATGGAAATTATTTAGTAATTTTATATTATTTTGATATAGTAATATTAATAATAATTTTTAAAAATATTATTTTAATATATTTATAAATAAAAATCATTTTAAAAAATAATCACGCTACTTTTAATGTATCTTCTACAGTAGTTGCAACAAGCAGCAGTAAATTGAAAAGCCAACTAGTTTTGTCCCCAGGCCCCAAGCACATCGCGTGTTAAAGTTTGCCGAGAAACAAGATAACAGAGGGGTTTTAAAAATATTTGATTTATCGTGAAAACTTTAAAGAAAAAAATTATTTTGAGTTTATCGTGATTTAAAAAATAATTGATTTTTTATTTATTAATATTAAAAATAATTTTATTAAAAAAAATATTGTTTTGATATATTTATAAATACAAAACACTCAAAAAAATTAATTATATTTTCAAACATGCTTTAATCTTTCCTTTTTTTTAATTTATTTTCATTAGGAGAAAAAATTAATCTTACATTCTTTGAGAAACTACGGCGTAATTTACAAATTTAACCAGCACCCAATTGAAGAGAGGGTGTATCTTGACGATCAAGGCTAGAGGAGCAAGGATGACGGGCATGCATGCGTTATGTGATGGTCAAAATGAAGCAGCTATCAAATACTACATTTCCCATTGACACAGATAGTTGAGAAATCACTTGAAAAGTTCTTTTGTAAAAAAATATTAAAAAAAAATACTTTTTAAAATTATATTCTAAAGTCAGAAATAATTTTAAAAAGATAAAAAAAAAAGATTATTTTAATATATTTTTAAATACAAAATACTTTAAAAAACAACCCGGCAAACTTATAAACACCTGATCTTGTCCGTACAACGTGTTTAACATGTCCTCAACTCTATTTCAGATGTCTTTGCGGCTAACTGATCAAAATTAAGATTTGATTTTCCTTTTTTCTCGTTTTTAACTAATGCATATGGTACAGCCATCAGTGGGCCAAAGTGGAAGGGAATTTGCGTCCATTATTTTTTGTTGGCTAATCAATGTCCTGCCCAGCAAGTTTATATATATATATATATATTCTAGTTTTTTATGTTGTAATTTAATTGTAAACTTACGATTGATATTATTTTTAGCAGATGTTATTCATAAACTCGTTAACATAATTTTGTTTTTAATATGATTATTTTTTCTGGTTTGCAGAGAGAGGAAATGTATTTTTTGTTTTAGTATGTTCGGGGGTATTGAGTTTGATTTTTAATTTTTTAAAAATATTTTTAATATCAAAATAACTAAAAAAATAATTTAAAATAAAAACACTTTTAGATAATTCCAAACAGCTCCTTAATTTTATACTCGCTCGTCTCAGACTTTCTCAAACGCGTTACTTCCCTTGTCTATGCATGTGACTGTGAGACGTGGTCAGTGATGCTCTCTCTTTCCAATTATACCCTCGATCTAAACATTTAGTTCGGAGGATGGAATTAAATACCAGATGATGACATTTAGAGAGCTAGCTTCTATATATAGCTCTGTCGATCATTACTCGGTTTAAGAAGCAGCTGTTGTATTTTGAGTGCCCATATCTCGCGCTGATTCTTTCATCTCTTTCGCTCGATGGCTTTGCAGATCAGCTCAACGCTTCCAGCCCAAAACCTCCGTCTCTTTCAGGCTAAACGTGCCAGCTTCAAACGCCAACGCTCTACGCTAAAACCCACTTCAGCAATAACTCATTCTTTAAATTATCCCAGTACTTCGTCGTCGTCGTCATCAACCGAGCAAGCTAGAAAACACCTAGCAAATCTTGAAAAACTCCTCCAAAAACAAGTCCCAGAGCCATTTAACCAAACTGTCTCACAGCCAGTTCACATAGATTCTAATAATGGGTCCTTGGCGATTACTAGGGGAAAGAATTTATTAGAGCGTCTTAATTTTGCTAGAATTTGGCCTGCAATGAAAGCAGCAGAGGAAATGTCACCTAGACATCTAAACAGGCTTCAACGTTTGCTATCCAAGACGGAGGAGTATTCTCCGAGGAACCATCTTGGTCCTCGGTGGCGAGAGTATCACGGCAGCAATGATTGGAAGGGACTTCTTGACCCACTTGATGAGAATCTCCGGCGAGAGGTGGTGAGATACGGAGAGTTTGTTCAAGCAGCTTATCATGCTTTTCATTCCAATCCTGCCATGTCATCAGCGAAACCTCCATTGCCCCAGCAGGTGGCACTTCCCGACAGGTCCTACAGAGTGACGAAGAGTCTTTATGCGACCTCCTCGGTTGGGTTGCCTAAGTGGGTAGACGATGTGGCACCGGATCTTGGGTGGCTGACCCAGCGGTCTAGCTGGGTCGGGTATGTGGCAGTGTGCGAGGACCGGAGGGAGATCCAACGGTTAGGAAGGAGGGATATAGTTATCGCATTGCGTGGAACTTCTACATGTCTTGAATGGGCTGAGAATATGAGGGCCCAGCTAGCTGAAATGCCTGGAGAGCATGACCCGGCTGAAACCCACCCGAAGGTGGAATGCGGGTTCCTGAGCTTGTATAAAACTGCAGGAGTTAATGTGCCCAGCATGTCCCAGTCTGTGGTTCAAGAGGTGAGAAGGCTCATGGAGCTATACAAGGGCGAGACCTTGAGCATCACAGTCACAGGACACAGCCTCGGCGCTGCCCTGGCTCTATTAGTAGGCGACGAGCTAAGCACGTGCGCACCGCAAGTGCCACCAGTTGCAGTTTTCTCCTTCGGGGGGCCACGTGTTGGTAACAAGGGATTTGCAAACCAGATCAATGCCAAGAACGTTAAGGTGTTAAGAATTGTGAATAGCCAGGATGTTATCACGAGAGTCCCGGGAATACCCATGGTAGAAGAGCTTAATGACAACATGCCACTGGCCTACGCTCATGTTGGGACAGAATTACGCGTGGATACAAAGATGTCGCCGTATCTGAAGCCCAATGCTGACGTGGCATGCTGCCATGACCTGGAGGCATACCTGCACCTGGTTGACGGGTTCATCGCTTCCAACTGTCCGTTCAGAGCGAATGCCAAGAGGAGTTTAGTTAAGCTGCTCACTGAGCAGGGATCTAATGTGAAAAGATTGTATACGAGCAAGGCACAAGCCTTGAGTTTGAGTTTTGAAAGGAAAGAACTGGTCGCCTCCGGGTGCTTGCCGAGTCCATCCTGACCCACTCACGAGATAGAGGCGTAACCTTGTTGATTAGCAATTAATTGTAAAGAGAATTTTAGAAGTACAGATTTTACTTTTCGTCCGTATTTAATGTTTGACCAGATACTTGAAAACATTTCTCTGTATTTTTCTTTTGTAGCTGACCTGCCAAGGCCATTGAAAAATTCATATTGCGCCAAACCAACAATTTCATACTCTTTTCTATTTTCTATGAGCTCTGTTAAGAGTATTGAGTTTGTTTTTTCTAATTTGTTTTTTATTCATGAAATTACACACACACATATTTTAAAAATGATTTTCATATCAACCCATCAAAATAATTTAAAAATACTAAAAAAATTAATTAAAAATAAATATTTAAAAGCGCTCTCTTTATCTACATGTTTATTAAAAAAATATTTCTTGGGTATTAAACTATCTATGATTTTGTCCTTGATCATTTATTAAGACCCCGTTTGTTTGCTGGAAAGTGGTTTTCCTTTGGAAAGTGAATTCCGGGGAAAATGAATTCCTGGAAAGTGAATTCCTAGAAAGTGAATTCCGATTTTTGACAGTGTTATGGAAAATGAACTGGAAAACACTTTCCAGTGTTTGTTTATGTTATGGAAAATGATATGGAAAATAATTTATTAATAAATTAATTTTTTTTTCAAGTTTATTAAAATAATGAGAAACAAATCTTACAAATTAAAAAGTTGAATGAGAATGAAATTGAAAAAAAATATAATTTCATAAATTATCTCAAATAAAATAAATAATAATCAAAATAATAGAGATCAAATCTAAATTTTTTTTTAAAAAAAATAAAAGGTGAATAAATTAAAATAATAATAATTAACATTTCATAAATTATTTCAAATAAAATAAGTAACAATAAAAAAAATAAAGACCAAGTTTGATAGATAAAAAATTTCAATAAAAAAATGATAAGAAAAAAGCAAATAGCAATTATAAAAATAAGAACCAAAATTTATATAAAAATTAAATTTTAAGAGATGGAATTGAAAAATAAATATTCAAAACAAATTATATATAGCAATCAAAAGTTTGAGGATCAAATTTGATATAATCAGTAAATAATGACATTTCTAAATTTTTCACAACTTCCGGAAAGTGTTTTCCGCCCAAATTTTCCGGAAAATACTTTCCTGAAAACCAAGCCAAATTCTTCTTTGACCGGAAAGTGTTTTCCATTGATCAGAAAGTGTTTTCTGTTAACTAACTTTCTGGAAGACAAACAAACATAGAAAATTTTGGAAAATGATTTCTGAAAAATGAATTCCAGGAAATAAACGACCTAAATAATGTTTTGCTTTTGCAAAATAAGGCCAACCTTGACTCCTATTTACTTGTCACGCAGTTGTTTCGCTGATTAAAGATGACATGGATAAATAATTTTTATATAGAATGATAATTTAATTAGCGTGTACTAGAAATTAACATCGCATGGTCTGCAAATGATTAATTTTAAAAATCTCTCGTTGAATTTTGTACTAATCACTTAATCAATCATCATTCTTATTTTTATTTAATCATAAATCACAAGTTTTTCTATCCTATAATTTAAATTATAATTCATCTCGTAAGAAAACAAAACTTTCTATTTTTTTTATCAAATCATGGTGATACTAGAATATACACTCAAATTATATATAAATTATCTGTCCACGTCATGCCTAATTAATAGCATAATTTGATGGAGATTAGCAATTGGCTCTAATAGAGTCAGTTTTACGGATTCAGGAGTATTATTTGACAAATTATTAGTATAAAAAATAGTTTGTTTAATTTAGACAAATACAAGGTCAAGAAATATTTTTCTCTGTTGTATTTCCAAACGCACTGACCTTTTGGATCTTGACCATAAAAAGTAATCGTTAAAGACCGACGGTTTTGGTCTTCTCAGTTCTGGGATGCGGCATTGGCATTCATCAATCCAAACGCATGTGTTGTTTGTGTATTCAGCAACTGGGGTAGAAAAAATTGTTTTTATCTATTCGAATAGTATTTTTTTCATTAAAGTGAAAAAATTGTTATAAAATATTAAAAATATATACTTTTCTATATTTTTTTATATATATAACAGAGATGTTTGGGTCAGTTTACGCGGGCCATAATTAATTCCTGAATTTACTAAAGATTATGCAAACTTAGTGAACATATAAAACACCAAGATAAAAACATATATAGTGAAATTTAAATTCTGATACAAAGTAAAGAAACAAGTTTTTTCAACGATCAAGTCCCTCTTGAGAATATATTTTTTTTATATAGCATTCCCGTCCGAGATGCTCGGTCTTGTATTAGGCTTGATTTGACTTGTTTTTAGTTTATTTTGAATTTTTCTAGCTTGGTTCGGCTTTTATGGGCTTAGTACGATTGTGATGAGAACAAACTCGACCGGGCCTATTTCATGCTCGGTTTGATATTTTTTAGACTTGATTTGATTTGATACTCCTTGTACCCGATCTAAAACTTCTTTACAAGTTGAGGGCAACTTTACAATTTGATCCTCTCTCTCTCTCTCTCTCTCTCTCTCTCTCACGAGTATTCATGCTAACAATCTAGATGCGAAGAAAGATGGGAAACCACTTAAACCACACTTTTATTTCCACTTCATTTATGTTTAAAAATATTATGATGTAATGCATGCATGCTCGAGGCTAAAACTATTTTGTCTATCTATAATTTTTAGTAAGCCATTTATGATATTTTTCTACATATAAATTATATCATTAATTTGAAAAAAAAAAAAAAAACATAGGAGATCATCTCATTCACACCTACATGTTTGATATTCACAGTTTTTTTTAATATAATTTTACTTTTAAAAAAATATTTTAAGCATCCATAATGAGTTTTAAATTAATTTGTTTTAAAGCCAATCAACTCCTAACATGCAAAGTAATATACTGTAAAATTATTTTAAATATCAAAACTTTGAAGATATTAAAAACATGTAAATTAAATTGAATTAAAAATTAATAAAATATGAAACTTTTTATATTTTTCTAATCTTGTTCTTTTCAAAAGAAATAGGTGAAACGTTTTTTCACACTACCAAAAATAGCAAAATATCTTACTATGTTTTTTAAATTAATTGTTTTTATTTTATGATTTTATATTATTTTAATGTATTCATATAAAAAATATTTTGAAAAGTAAATTACTAAGACAATACCAAACATGTCTATTATTTACATCTTCAGGATAAGGTGTTTGAAAATATACTAATAATTATTTTTTAAAATAGGTTTTATTTAAACATATATATTTAAAATTTATTTTTAATATTAGCATATCGTTTGTTTTTAAAAAACTAGGAAATTAATTTAAAATTAAATAAAAGTTTAACCAAGAACAAGCTAGAACTCATCTCCAACACTCCATTTATATAAGAACGACAGCAAGCGCACATGATAAACGTACACCCTTCCATACAGTAACATCACGTACTAGGGTTTTTAAGGTTAAGTTTCTCTCTGCCCCCGTGGCTAGGGTTTTCCAACACCGCTCACTCTTCTTGCTAACTCATTTTCTCGCCTCGCGATACTCATACCCTAAACTACTATCAGTCAGCAATGGCCTTAATCAATCAATAAGGGTCTCTTGGTTGCTATTTAAAGAAAACGAGCTAAAGGACCATACAATTATTTGTGATTATCAGAAACTCAAAGAGAGAAATGGCAACCGCGAACCCTTTTGATATCCTTGGTGATGATGACAACAATGAGGACCTTTCTCAGCTCGTAGCCGCCGCTCAGCTTAAGGCAGCTGAAAAGCCCAAGAAGGTTGATAAGCCAGCTGCTCCTGCTTCCAAGCCTGCGAAGCTCCCCACCAGGCCTGCCCCCCCTGCTCAAGCTGGTGAACTTCGATTTAGTAACCTTTCCTCATCTTTTGATAAAATTGGTAGTGCTGGTTTATATAAACCACGGAACGTGCTTTTGAAGGTGTTTCAAATATTGAGATTTATTTTTAATTTAGATTGTTTTCGTTTTGTTTTTGTGTTCTGTTTGGATGATAGAAAATGAAAGAAAGGATGATAACTTATAGAAATTGTTGATTGAATAGTTGTTTCAACTTGATTTTTCTCCGAGTACCCTACTATTGCTAGATAGTTTTGGTCGTTGAGAAAATAGAAGAAAGGAGGGCATGCTTATTGAATCTGTTGGTGCTAGTCATTACCTGAAATGGTTTTTTTTTTTTTTAATCTGGACTTAGTAGGAGAAATTTGTTTAATCTTTGTATATAAAATAACAAAAAAAACACGCTGCTTCTGTGTTATTCTCTGAAACATAACCTCTGCACACTTTTCACTGTAATGTTGGTTGATGTTGAAGTTCTAGATGATTGGTTGATCTTGTTTTGGTTGTTGGAAGGTAAAATTGTTGATTGACACTACCCATATAGTCCTGCTAAGTTTCTGGTCAGTTTTTGTTTTCTCTACACTTTAAGTGGTCTACTTTTTTTTATGTATTTTGAAAGTAAAATCTATGTTTACATGTTTTGTTAGCTTTTTGTTGCTTTCTTTGTTGTTTCACCGAATCATAGCACAGGATGACAGCTGAAACAGAATATTGGAAAACTAGCGTTTCATGTTTTTTTACTGATGGTTATTGACTTTTCAACCAGTGAGAGAAGCAAAGAATGAAGGTGGACGTGGAGGAGGCCGTGGAGAGGGACGTGGTCGTGGTCGTGGTGGATTTAACCGAGACTCCAATAACAATGAAACTTCCTTCACTGGCAACTGGTTTTCTGGACGATCCAGACCATCTGAGGATGTGGAAGCTGGGAAAACATCTGAGAGACGTGGATATGGTGCCCCTCGTGGTGGTTTCCGTGGCGGTCGCCGTGGCGGTTATAGCAATGGAGTAGATGGAGAAGGTGAACGCCCTCGAAGGTTGTATGAACGGCACAGTGGCACTGGTCGTGGGTTAGTATTTTGTTACCGAAATATTCATATTTATTGTATTCTGTATTAACCCATAACATTTCCTTCATAACCTGGCATAAAAAGTTTCATTTTACATGTTGTATCAGGAATGAGATTAAGCGTGAAGGGTCTGGCCGTGGTAACTGGGGAACTCCCAGTGATGAAATTGCACCGTGAGTTTGTCTTTATGCTCCCAGCATTTTTGAAAATGTAATTACATATGCAAAAACTCAGCTATGCTTGCTTGTATCTTCACTTGTTTAACTGAATTCAGGGAGACTGAAGAACCTGTTGTTGATAGTGAGAAGAATGTTATAACTGAGAAACAGCAAGGAGAAGAGGATGCTGCGGATGCCAATAAGGATACTCCTGAGAAGGAGCCAGAAGAGAAGGAGCCAGAAGAAAAGGTAAATTGTTCTTTTCTACCTATCTTAAGTTTTCTTCATAGACAAACAGAAAAGTTTCATCATGTAGACCTTCAATTGTTATAATTTTTTTATTCTTCAGAGGTATTGCTTTCATGCTGGATTTGTAAGACAGGATTTATCAGCTACTGTGAATATTAAAGGATCAAAATTGTTTTTAATTTGTTTGCAGGATGGGTAATTTCACTTTCAAAATTCTTGCAAGATCTTTCTTGAAATGTCATGTATATAATTGAACTTTCAATTTGGTGCTTAACATCACCTAGCAAGGGTCACCTTTTTCATACAAGCTTAGTGAAAATGATGGTGTGGTTGCCTATTTATCAAGAAATTTTATTTTAAGCTTAATTGTCAAGATTCAGTTTTGCTTCCTTGGGAGGAAGTGGCTGATAAATCTTAAATGTTTGCTGGCAAAGGTTTTTCCAATTCATGTAGATTTGAACTCATATAGCTGGGAAACAACACAGACGGAAGGCCTTGATTACTTATTTTTGAATTGTTACTTTTGATCTAGATCTATCTGTTCAAGCACCTTTTGCTGTGCGTTACATGCTTAACCTTGGCATATTCTACATCTAAGAGTTTGATTAAGAGATAAGTGAAATTAAAAGTTGCTTACATTGATAAATCACTATTCAGAACAAGTTTTGTGTAATTAGAATCATTGGATGCATAGCCTCCTTTTGTCGCCGCCTTTTCAATCACAGCCCAAAACTCAGATGGTTTCATCTGAAAGTCAAAACTCTGAAACATAATATCACCGGATTGATTTTTCAAGCTATGTGGTGAAATCACAGTAATGTAATGATATCATGCCTCAGTGTATGACTAGCTTCAATGCTCATTGAAATTCCACTTTTTTTTGTGTGCGCGCTTTCATGTTGGATGCTAGTTTTCACAAAACCTTCTCCTTTATTAATAGGAGATGACACTAGAGGAGTATGAGAAGGTTCTTGAAGAAAAAAGGAAGGCTCTGCTAGTTCTGAAGACTGAGGAGAGGAAAGTTGGCTTGGACAAAGACTTACAGTGCATGCAACAGATCTCAAGTAAGAAGAGCAATAATGAAATCTTTATCAAGCTGGTAAGTAGAATTTCCCTCTTTGAATGTGGAATTCTATTTAATTCGGTAAAGGCTAAACATGCATATGAATTTGTAACTGGTTGTTAGGGTTCTGAGAAGGACAAACGAAAAGATGCTGCTGACAAAGAAGACAGAGCGAAGAAGGTTTGTGTATTTTTGTTCTCTTAACCTTTTGTTTTGTTTGTGTGATGTTGGCCATTGTGCTGGTGGTAATCTTAGCCTCGGTTTCTCTTTGATATATTGACATCTTATACCAGCACTGCAAATAACCTGTATCGACTTTATATGCGGTTACCTCTTTATTTTCCAAATTTGCATGTGACCTAGAATGCCCCCCCCCCCCCCCATCTATCTCCACATGTATTGATGATGGTTAACACAAGTATTGTTACTTGGATGCAGGCTGTCAGTATAAATGAATTCCTGAAGCCTGCTGAAGGGGAGAGGTCCTATAACCCTGGTCGCGGTGGTCGAGGCCGTGGCCGTGGAAGGGGTGGATATGGAAGCAATGCTCGTGATGTGGCAGCCCCCTCTATTGAAGACCCTGGGCAATTCCCCACCTTGGGTGGCAAGTGAGATTTCATTGGCTTTTGTCATCACATTGATTTTCCCTGTTTGGAATTCGTCAGTGATCTAATTCGAGAGTTCAAGTCTAATTCAAGATTTTGAGTCGAAGGTTATCAATGAGAATTATGATTTCTTATGTCAAAAACCATCTCAAACATCTAGTCTTTGGGTGTATATTTTAGATTATTCCTGTGCTTCCTTCTCAACTTTCATAACGCATGCATACCCTTTTTTTTTTTTTGTTTAAATTAGGGCATATGGAATCATTACTGTGTCTTGGACTCGGTGGCATCAGTTTTGGTTGTTGTAGGGTATCAGTGTTTTTCTACTAGTATTTTTAATTTATTTCTTCCTATATTTTCATTATTGCTTCAAGGTTCGCTACTATTTAAATTACTAGTAAGAAGTTTGTGACCTAATGAGTCTATATTGTGGTAAATGGTCGTATATCTTCGATCATATAAATGATGTTATTATAGAATTAGGATGCCATCTAAAAAATAGCTATATGTCTATAATATTATATTTAGAATATTTGTATTCTATAGCTATGTTTTATAAAATAATTTATATATAAATATATGATATAATAATTCTTCTATCACCATACTTTTTATATTTAATTCGGTTAAAATAGTATATTTAATGTTATATATATGTGAAATAAATTATAAAAAAATTAAAAATACCTTTTTAGTTTTTTCTCAGTATAGCCAATTACTGAATTTTTTTTTTTGTCATTGTTAAATGATATATGTAAAAAATAATGTACTTATAATAATTGTTTTTGAATATTTTTCTACAAACAAACCTGGATGGTTGCCCACTGGGCTATTGTTTTTTATTTTTAATTTATTGATTCCACCAATTTATACTTAAAAATAGAACATTTTCTAAAAAAATAGAAATTTCTATTTTTAAAAATAATTTTTTTATCTTTAGAAATTTTTTTTTTTATAGGTGAATCAAAACAATATAGTTAATAAATAAATACACAAGATGTCTTTATTCAAAAAAGTCTAAATAAGAAAAATTATAAGATTATAGAGTGGATATTAATTAGAAAATATATTAAGAAACATCAAAGTAGTCAATTAATATTAACCAAAATAATGATAATAATAATAGAGAAAAAAGAAGAAGATGCCTTTCTACCAAGGTAGTTTTATTTTTAAAAAACGATGAAAAATAGGGTTTGATCAAACAGCCTCTTCTTTACTGACTTGCACTGCATCAGGAGAAAGAGTGCTCGATTACTCTTCCATCAACAGTGGAATGATAGTTCCGATCACCGTTGCGTACGCTTCCGATATAATATGGACGTCTCCCCCACATTGTTGCGTAAACTACAGCACATTCAAATTTAACACCGGTCATACTTGTGAGTTGTCACAGAATTTGCAGGGGAGGAACGGGCGGAGAAGTTGTGTCCTTCTCGATTTGACTGTGCGTGAAGACTTGCAGTGATACTGTGATCAGTGATGTGAACTTAGCTTCAACCTGAACGGTGAAGTATCTCCGATCATATTAGCCCAGCAAAATGATACGTGGAGACACCCAACTAACCGCACAACACCACCATCAGGTGGATCCCGGTTTCCTCCTCCGAGTTTTAGAAGCAGATTTCAACGCAGAAAGTATTAGTTCTTGTACAAAACAGAAATCTAGCAGAGAAGAAGTCTTAATCAGTTTGTTTGATCTGAAAATCTAGCAGAGAAGAAGACTTAATCTCGTTTACCCCATGCAAAGTTAACTTACCCAATGAAAACCATAACCAAGTACCATAACCCAAGATTCTCTTCGTTTTACTTCCCAAACTTCGGTATCGAAAATGTATCATCTCCCAACAAAACAGAAATCCCACTTTCCCTCCATTTCCTCCGAACATTCTCACCCGCCAAACAGCTTGTTTCTTCTCTATCCACCGGCCCAATCCAAAACTCGAATGGCGATCCTAACAGAGAGGCAAATTCCCCAGCCAAAACCCATTTGGATACTAAACCACTTCACCACCATGCCAAATCTAGTGATGTCATTTTATCAAACAAGATGATCACTAACCATATCAGATCCGGCGACTTAGATTCTGCTCTTTACGTATTCGACAACATGACTGTTAAGACAACAGTCACTTGGAATTCGGTTTTGGCGGGTTTGTCAAGGAAGTGCGGTAAATTGAAGGAAGCTCAAGAACTGTTCGTTAAAATTCCTGAACCAGATACTGTCTCGTATAACACCATGTTATCTTGTTATGTACGTAATTCTGACATGGAAAGAGCTCAGGCTTTCTTTGAAGATATGCCCCTTAAAGACACGCCTTCATGGAATACAATGATAACCGGTTTTGCGCAGAATCAGCAAATGGACAAGGCACGCAACTTGTTCTTGATAATGCCAACGAAAAATGTAGTCACTTGGAATGCTATGATTTCAGGTTATGTAGAGTGTGGGGACGTAGACTCCGCGTTAAAGCTGTTTGAAAAAGCGCCATTTAAGAGTGTGGTGGCCTGGACCGCTATGATAACCGGGTACATGAAAATTGGGAGGGTTGGATTGGCAGAAAGATTGTTTCAAAAGATACCCGAAAAAAATTTGGTGACTTGGAATGCTATGATTGCAGGTTATATTGAGAATTACAGGGCTGAGGATGGTGTAAAAATTTTCCGAACAATGGTGGGATTTGGTATCCAGCCAAACTCGTCCACTTTGAGCAGTGCTTTATTAGGGTGTAGTGAGTTGTCTGCTTTGCAGCTGGGCAGGCAAGTGCACCAGCTGGTTTGTAAGTCCCCGCTGTGTGATGATACAACTGCAGGAACTTCGTTGATGAGCATGTACTGTAAGTGTGGAGTTTTGGAGGATGGTTGGAAATTGTTTGTTCAGCTTCCAAGGAGGGATGTTGTCACTTGGAATGCAATGATTTCTGGTTATGCTCAACATGGAGAAGGTAAAAAAGCTCTTGGTTTGTTTGATGAGATGATAGAGAAAGGAATGAAGCCTGACTGGATCACTTTTGTTGCGGTATTAATGTCCTGTAACCATGCTGGATTTACAGACCTTGGGGTTAAATATTTCCATTCAATGGCGAAGGATTATGGACTTGCAGCTAAGCCTGATCATTATACATGCATGGTTGATCTTCTTGGTCGGGCAGGTAAGTTGGTAGAGGCTGTAGATTTGATCAATAAAATGCCTTTCAAACCCCATGCCGCCATATTCGGAACCCTTTTGGGTGCTTGTAGAATACACAAGAACGCTGAGATGGCAGAATTCGCTTCCCAGAAGTTGCTTAATCTTGATCCAACTAGTGCAACTGGTTATGTTCAACTTGCTAATGTTTATGCCGCAACAAAAAGATGGGACCATGTTGCTAGAGTTCGAAAATCAATGAAAAGCTGCAAGGTGGTTAAGACACCAGGGTACAGTTGGATTGAGGTTAAGAGTGTGGCCCATCAATTCAGATCAGGTGACAAGGCTCACCCAGAATTAGCTTCTATACATGAGAAACTGAAGGAGTTGGAAAAGAAAATGAAGTTAGTAGGGTATGTGCCAGATCTCGAATTTGCAATGCATGATGTAGGGGAAGAGCAAAAAGAGCAGCTTTTATTGTGGCACAGTGAAAAGTTGGCAATTGCCTATGGCCTTATAAAATTGCCACCTGGTACTCCAATCAGGGTGTTTAAAAACTTGAGAGTATGCGGAGATTGTCATAGAGCTACCAAGTACATATCACAAATAGAAAGAAGAGAAATCATTTTAAGAGATACTACGAGGTTTCATCATTTTAAGCATGGGCATTGCTCTTGTGCTGATTACTGGTAGGTTTGCAAATTTACAGATGCTTTGCGAATTATCTTGTGGAAGTTTTTGATTCATTAGCTTCAGTTGGACATATATGGTTCTCTATAAAGGATCGGTTCTACAGGAGAGGTAATAATAGACAGACTTTTGACTTCAACTTAGTCATATCAGCCTGGTCAATTTGGCACTTTTCAAGGTAGCTAAGGTTCTTGAAGCCATGCCGGCATGCCCTCCCCTATTATTAAAACTCGTGTCAAATCTTCAAGAACTAACTTAAGCTTGACATGGTGACAAATGCAGGTGGTTACTTGCTGAAGTTTATTTGTCAATCAACAGTTAGAGTTTCAACCATTAATTTAGATGAATGGACCGACAATGAAATGAGAACAGTGCTGAGTTGCATTGAATTTTGCAGTTCGTTGTTCAAATTAGGTGTTGGTATAGTTTGAATGACTTTTTGTGTTTAGAATCAAGCGTGTTTGAAAAGGTTGGTACCATCTGAACTTGTCTGTAAATCTGAACAGTATGATAGAAAAAAGCAATAGATTAGGGGCCCTGGAACTGCAATGGCTAGTAAGGGAGGAGTAATGTAAACCCTATGAGCAAGGCCATGGGTTTGGTTCAATCTGTGAATTAGGTGGTCAACACTTGATCTGGCATGCCCTCACAATCACATCCAGGATTCCTGCAGTTGCTCACCGCTATGATATGCTAGGTACTAAAATCTTAAATCTGCATTGCATTATGAAAGGGGATGTGTTCAAGATTGCGAAGCCATGGCCTTTTGGCCTGTCAGAAGACTCGTGATGTCACCGGATTTTCTGACATGGAGGTTCAGGAACTTCAAGATGTTTTCGGAGAGATGGTATGCTATTAGCCTTGGAGTTTAACCATGACTTTTCATGTTTACCATCCAACTTTTGAGACAGTTTCCAGCGTACCTTCAGGTCACTGGCAGAGGTCATCTGTTTATTCGAGCTGGGAGAAAAACGTTTTTAATGCCTGTATAGCTTGTTTCAGGATCGAAGGATGAATGCAGGAAAGTAAACGACAAATCCCTCAACATAGCAAACCAGTAATTTGGCTGTTCTCATCACATGCCATATGACCTTTCAGCCTGCCAAATGTGCTACAGTCAACGCCCAACTCCCAAGTATCATTTCGGTTTTACTTTATGAACATTCTAAGGAACGCTAGTTTTGTTCCCATCTCGCTGTCAAACTGGAAAAGCTGGGCGGAGTTGCTGAAAAGAGAATTTTCTTGGCGGCTTTAAGAAAGATCTGAGTTTTCTCCTCAACAAGCATTCACAGTAGGACGGCTCTGGTCAAACCATGATATCATCAAAGATAAATCCTTCATTATAAAACAATTTCTTTCCTCAATTGCCCGACTCGAAATGGAGAGCATTTATTTTCTCTACTCTTTTCACTAAATTTACTTCTTGATCCTCGCCTGATATCCAGTATTGTTGAGCTTAGGGAAACCACTTGGTCATACCCCAACTCCTCTATTCCCGATAATACACAAGGAAAGGTGCTGGAAACTTGGGTGGAACCATGATTTCAAATGACGGACCGCTGTATTTGACAAGATCGATCGGGCCACTGACATTGTTGTCCGTGTTAATAGCAATTCACCATAGGGCTTCTCATTCGATTTTCTTTAGAATTGGGCATCAGCGTAATCAAGTACATGTTAACAACCAAAACTAAAATAAAAACAGCATGATCAGGTCCCTATTTTGAACAGATGATTTAAGGCAATGACAAATATAAAAGCAATAAAGACGAGGTTTCAAGGAAATGATGAAAAAGCAAATACTGCTATTAACCAGTATTCCTATTTTGTACAGATGTTTTTAAAATCAAATACATTTAAAAGAATGGAAGTTTCAACATAGGTGTTAAACATCTGACAAAGAAACGCAAATCATAACAAATAATCTTCATATCAAAGCTTTGGGAATAGACGAACTAGTTTTACATGCCAATACTGTTAACATCAAAAGCCAACTTCACACCTACTGACTTCTATGAGGAGCAGCAACCAGACTTCTGGTTGACAGGTTGTCCTCGAATCTGCACTGTTGGGGGCCTTGCATTGTTCATGGCCGGCTGGCTTGCCATCCTGATGCATAAGAATCAAATCGTATGAGGCTAGTGGTCCAAAAACTGCCCATTTTACAAAATACTCCACAATAAAGAAAAAACCAGTGAAATTTCTATCGCAAATCAGCCTCTATTCAGCTAGAAAATAATGGATTCCATTAAAGAACAAAGTTCGCAATGTAAGGACAAAATTACCTGTTCTTGATCTCTGAGGCCATAGCCATGAAAGCCTGCTCAACATTGGTGGCATTTTTTGCACTTGTCTCCATGAAAGGGATCCCGATTTCATCAGCAAATGCCTGGATAAAGATGCAATTTCCTTATCAAAACTTCCAGACTCATCAGATTGTAAAGTGAACCCATATATTTGAACATGCAAAAACAAACAAAAGAATGTAGATGATTAGATTACTTTTGCTGTCTCATAAGAGACGACTTTGTTGGCTGTGAGGTCACACTTGTTCCCAACTAGAAGCTTGTTCACATTTTCACTTGCATAACGATCAATTTCATTCAACCATTGTTTAACATTGTTGAAGCTCTCTTGGTCTGTGACATCGTAAACAACCTACCCACAATGCCATCAGTAAGACAAACCTCATGAAGAGATGGAAAAAGTTGGGTTTTAAGTAAACAAGGAGAGATGGAGAGAGAGAGAGAGAGAGAGAGAGAGAGGCAAGCTCACAATGATTCCATGAGCTCCGCGATAATAACTGCTTGTGATTGTCCTAAAACGCTCTTGGCCAGCTGTGTCCCACTGCACATTTAGTAAACCAGGAAACACACATATAACAAGCAACTTATATAAGCTGTTGTGCCTCAAAGACAGTTACACCTAACCCAACCTCAAACGACCCTTCCCCACCCATAATTGAGATCAAAGTGGATGTAGAGACTGAAATCAAGAAAAAGAACTCTAAAGGCCATCAAGTAGATTTTATAACTTACAATTTGTAGTTTAATGGTTTTCCCATCCTGTTCCACGGTGCGGATTTTCTAGATAGTAGAAAAATATAAAAATCAATCCCATAACTATATAATTGAAGTTAAGGGAAAGAAAAAAAGTGTTTAGTTAATAGCTTACAAAGTCCACACCAATGGTACTGATGTAACTCTCCAGATATGAATCATCCTATTAAGAAAACATGCAAAAAATTAGAGAATCATCATTACTGGTACACTACTACAGCAAGACACATGGATTCCATATAGACAAATAGCTGAGCGATGAATAGAAGAAACTTACAGCAAACCTCAGAAGTAGACATGATTTTCCAACACCAGAATCTCCAATAAGCAAAAGCTTAAACAAATAATCGCTGCAAAAAAATAATCAAGATCACAGTTTTTTTATTCTTTTCCTTTCGTAGTGCAATCTCAGAGATCATCAAAATAAAAGGTTGAAACACACTCCTACTCCCAATTACCTATTGAAGGGGAAAAAAACATTTCTTTCTCAATTAATAGCGAATTGCAATCGATTGAATTACAAGTAAGACAAAAAAATATCAGCAGATCTGAAGGCAAATCACCTAGATCTAAGCATCAAAATCCATCATATAATTAAATCATAATCCCACCAAAAACAATTAAAGGACGAAACAAACAATTTTTCATACTTGCGAATTAAGGAAACAGTTAATTAACTACAATCAGATCCAGTATAATTTCACCGGTATTTAACATAATTAAGGGGGGGAAAGGAAGAACAATTCAAGGGTAAAAAAGAGTTTGATGATAATAGCTTACTATTCAGGATTCATGATTCGATGATTTGTGCTGTAAATGGACCTGATTCGTGTGAATTGAAATTAGATACCGGAGAAGAGAGAAGTCTAAATTGTAGGTTCCGGCGAGAAATTGAACTGGTATACGAGTTGATCGCCGGTGAGGGAGATAGTGGAGGGTGATGTCGAGGAGAAATAGGGATTTCGGGTGCGAGAGGCAATACGTGTTGTGCTTTGTTGTTTTGAATGCTTTGTTTATTTAAAAGAGGAACTCAATTTTTTCCGAATTTATTTCAAGTGGTTATGAGTTATGACGTATCCGTTTATTTTATTGCTTGCCACGTGTTCTATACTTTCCACTCATATTACCATATTGCCCATTCATTGGATTTATTGCCTGCTTAGAGTATGCGTTTTAAAAATATTTTAAAATTTTTTATTTTTCTTAAAACAAATTATTTTCTCAAATAGTTTTGAGGGAGTTTTGTTTGCAAAACCATAAGCTTTGATTCTAACGGATACTCTACAAATGTATATGGATATTAAAGACTTAATTATCTAAAAATATAATCATCCTATTTATCAACTTATATTTAGCAAAATAAATAAATAAATAAATATAACTTAACAAATAAATAATTAAGCTTGAGTGTTTACTCACATCTACAGGAAGAAAATCAAATAAATACACACTGTTTTCTTAACAAATAAATACTAAAGATTACGTGTCACGTGTTTTTAATGAGATTTAGGCCCCGTTTGTTTGCTGGAAAGTGGTTTTCTTTTGGAAAGTGAATTCCGGGGAAAATAAATTCCTAGAAAGTGAATTCTGATATTTGACAGTGTTATGAAAAATGAACTGGAAAACACTTTCCAGTGTTTGTTTATATTATGGAAAATGATCTGGAAAATAATTTATTAATAAATTAATTTTTTTTTCAAGTTTATTAAAATAATGAGGAACAAATCTTACAAATTAAAAAGTTGAATGAGAATGAAATTGAAAAAAAATATAATTTCATAAATTATCTCAAATAAAATAAATAATAATCAAAATAATAGAGATCAAATCTAAATTTTTTTTAAAAAAATAAAAGGTGAATAAATTAAAATAATAATAATTAACATTTCATAAATTATTTCAAATAAAATAAGTAACAATAAAAAAAAATGAGGACCAAATTTGACAGATAAAAAATTTCAATAAAAAAATGATAAGAAAAAAGCAAATAACAATTATAAAAATAAGAACCAAAATTAATATAAAAATTAAATTTTAAGAGATGGAATTGAAAAATAAATATTCAAAACAAATTATATATAGCAATCAAAAGTTTGAAGATCAAATTTGATATAATCAACAAATAATGACATTTCTAAATTTTTCACAACTTCCGGAAAGTGTTTTCCGCCCAAATTTTCCGGAAAACACTTTCATGAAAACCAAGTCAAATTCTTCTTTGACTGGAAAGTGTTTTTTGTTGACCGGAAAGTGTTTTCCGTTGACCAACTTTCCGGAAAACAAACAAACACAGGAAAGTTTGAAAAGTGGTTTCCCGGAAAGTGAATTCCGGGAAACAAACGGGGCCTTGATATATTTGGATTATAAATATATTTTAATATTCACATAATTATAAATCTATTTGGATTCACGATGAACTGATACCAATAATAATATGTGCTGCTTAATAAAGAATATATAAATTTATTATTTTATTTAAAAATTTAAGTTATTAGAAGGGATCTCGAAATATAATTTATATTATTTATTAATATTTTTTTAAGTAAAAAATTTTTAAACTTAAAATTTACATGTAAATCTATTTTATATTATATAATTTTTATCAAATAAAATAAAAATATTGAGATTTATAAATTGTGGCAAATAGTCAATATCCATCCATGTTCGAGTGTGCTAAGTCGTTCTATTTCATTTTAATATTCATAATTCAATCTTGATATGAATCCCTTGGCATTTTAACATCAATGTATTATAAATATATTTGGATTCATGATGAGTTGATACCAATAATAATATGGGTTGCTTGATAAATAGTTTGTCAACTATTTTATCTAAAAATTTAAGTTATTATATGAGATCTCAGGATATAATTTCAATTATTCTCTAATATTTTTTTCAAATAAAAATTCTTTGAACTTGGAACCTGCACATAAATCTATATTATTTTATATTTAATTTCTATTAAATAGAATGAGGTCAGTGAAATTCAAACTCTTAACCACGGGGTCAACAAGATTACGATACCATGTTAAGAAATAATCTCACCTAAAAAATTAAATTGTTATGTGAGATCCTAATATATATTTTATATTATTATATAATTTAAACATATGCAATATATTTGAATTTATTTTTAAAATGAGTTTAATACATTATGGATACAGTGAAGTGTCATATTCAATACAATTATGTCATAATAATATTATTTTTTGGGTTTGAGTATTGTACAACCCATCTTATTTGGCCATGAGTAAGATCCAATCAATCCACGAAAAAGATGAAAAAATAAATAAATAATTTGGCAAAATATTATTTTTTGAAATTTAAATTGTATCCTTGTATACTAATATTTAATTTGATTTGATTGTAAATAAATAAATAAAAATGAATTTTAAATAAGTAGTTTGAACCGCAGAGTATACATTTACCGTCTGGATCAATTAATCAAAAGAAAAGATTTATGAGGTAAGCGAAACCGAGTTTCTTTCTTTCAGTGTTTTCCAAGCTGTTTCCTAGCTTCTTTCGTGGAATCTACGTGAGCACGCCAGCCATGTCTTTCGCACCACAGCAACCGATCTTTCATCGAAGTCATTGCTCACGTGCCTATCAAGCGCGTGTAGCAATTGTATGTCATATATATTAAAAAAAATCTTGGTCAATTTCTTCTTTCGGTCGAAAATGGTTGGCTTTATGAAGTTCTAGGATAATTAATCGTAAGGTTTGAGATGCCCAGGAACCTCCGGCACTTACCATATGACCATTCGAAAATTTCAAGACCGGACTAGTTTAACTATAACGATATTGTTAATTTAAAATATTTAAATAATCAATAAAAATATAGTTTAATATAAAAAATAATCAATAAAGACTACAAAAACCATGTATTGGTCCAGTTAAATTCATTGCATGTAAAATAAAAGATTTAACATCAACATATTAGATTGACTGGGATAAAAATATCGCAAGTGCAAAACAAAAAGGTTGGAATACAGTTCTAATTAAAGAATTTATATATGAATAATCTTCAATTAAATGTGATAATATAGATTAAAGTCTGATTTGGATTGCGATTATCAACTAAAAATATTTATTATTGACAGGTCGTGGCATTATTATTGACGAGGTGTGGCAATCACACCTATCAAATGATCCCGCGAGATATTTACCTTGATGTATTTACTGAATATATTTTTTATTGAATCAAACAACAATATAAATAAATATAAACATGAAATCTATTGAATAAAATAAAAGGAGAAAAAATTATTATACAAGACTGCACATATTAGAAATATTATGTATAAATAAATATTTTTTATTTTTAGAATTAAAGTTCATTTATATAAAACATAAAAACAATACATTAATTCAAAAGGAAATCATTTCAAAATGGCTAAATTGGCAAAGTAAAAAGTCGTATAGAATGGATATTAATTGAAATATAAATTTTAAAAATAATGAAAAAACATTAATTAAATAAAAATCAAGATTAGAATAAAAATAATTTAATATCAAACAATGAAATTGAAAAAAAATTAAGACAAAAAAAATGTTGACCAATTTTAACATTTCAAACTTCTAGTCCAGGTCATTGAACTATAGACATCATAAATGAAAAAAATCACAAAGCTTAACAAATTAAATGTTGAAATATAAAACTTTGAAAATAAATAAATTACATAAAGGATCTTAAAAAAATTAGTTAAAAGAATGAAGGTTAAAACAAAAATAAGAAATAAATGCGAGGGCAACCAAATTTTTTATATTGGAGGGAAAAATTGATAAAGAAAAGAAAAAAATCAAAAGAATATGGATCAAATTAAAAAATATAACATATCATAAACTTTGATTGAATGGTAAAATCTAAAACAAAAAAAAATTAATAAAAAGTTTGAAATGAATATGACAACAAATTTTTTGAGCTTAATTCCATCAATGAATATGAAATTTTAAAAAATTCTTCATTGGATGAAAACACCTTTGGAGAAATTATTTGTTTTATTTTATTTTATTTGAAAGAGGAAATATCTTAGTATTGTTTTTTTTATTAAAAAAATGATAGAAATACCCTAGATGAACAATTTTATTTCTTTCACTCAAGTGTAAATCAATCATTTTATTGTTTAAAAAAGTTTAAATGATGCTTATAATTTTGTATAATGATGACTAACATGTCATTGAAAAACAATGAAATACCCCAAAATCCAAAACATATAATTTTCGCAGCTAAGAGCAAAAATATATTTTCACTATTAAAATGAATAATGTTATATGAATGTGTGCATAGATTTTCCTATATACTTTGGTGTTTTTATCAATAAAAAGAAACATGTAATAAAAGTATCATTACAATTATATATATAAAAAAAATCTATTTTTTTATGACACCATGTATCGTGGCTTCTCTCATACTTGATATTAAATTTAAATATCATTTTTTTCATCTAGGTTGTTTTTTCATCTTTTGCATGATTAAATACTGGTTTGAGGATAAAAATGAGTTTAATGAAATATCTAGAATTATTAATTAAATAGTCTTGATTTTCTACTAGATAATAAAACAAAAAAAATAATTCAATCTTTAATCAGGCCATGAAGTGAATAGAAAAGCTAAAACCTTGATATTTGTTATTGTATTTCAAAATTATATTTTAAAACATTAATTTTTATTTTTATTTTTTAACTAGCAATAACTAAGTGTATTGTATCATATATGTTTTTAAGAATGCTAGATAAATTGCCTCCAATACACTATAGGCCGAACAAATAATTTTTATAACTGCTGAGATTGAAATAATTAATAAATTTTGCTAGTTGAAAAATAAAATATAACATCTATACATACAAGGTTTGATATAATAAAATACATCAACACACCCTATTACAACAACAACAAAATCAAATGTTTGACATCTAAAAATATCATTACTATTATTGCTAAAATCATAAAAATTATTAAATTACTCTGAGAAAAAAACAATAAAATATTAACAAAAGAGGAAGTAAGAAAAAAAACTAAAACTATTATTATTATTATTATTATTATTATTATTATTATTATTATTATTATTATTATTGTGTGAGTAATGGGAAAATAAATTTAATAAAAGAATAAAAAAAAACCCAAAAACTTTAACAAAAGAACAAACAAAAAATAAAAAAATAGCTAAAAAAATCATTTGATGTGAATATAATAATAATAAAAAACTAATAAAAAAACCAAAAGAAAGAACAAAGGAAAAAAAAGAAATATAAATATTCAAATAATCATAAACACAAACTAAAATTTAAGAACAAAATTTTTGAAAATAAAACTATCTCAATAATAGAGAAAATAATAAAATTAAAAATAAAACTAAGAGAATATATATATATAAACATGAAAAAAAAATAGAGACTATTTAAGAAATATAAAACAATAAAGGAATTAAAATAAAAAAAATTAAAGTATAAAGACATAAATGAAAAACAAATATATTATCAATTTCAATCAAATGACAATTACCATAACACTCATACTGCCAACTCTTTAATTTTATTGTCATGAGGCCAAATATTATCATTCGCAAATATTATCATTCGCGCATGTCACACGCGCTCACAATAATGAATAGAAATAAAAAAAATATGGTTAATTACCGTAACACCCTTACTGTAAACTCTCTAATTTTATCTTATTAGGGGCACAACCGTATTTATCTATTTTCAAAAAATATAAAATTCTTGTGACATCTCTCATGGTCATAGTTGATTTTTGTTTTTTTTAGAGATAAAATAATTACTTTACTATATAAAAAATATAAATAAATAAATTAATCGGTGACCCGAACCAAACCGGATAAAAAATATACAATTACCGTGACACCCTTGCCTGTGGTATCTATTTTTTTTTATCTTTTTCGAGGGACATAATGATTATTGTACAATGCAAAAATATAAAATATCAGTAAATCAGCATACCAAACCAACCAACTCGAAAACTAAGTAACACTATTATAATCTACAGTGATTTATCTCCCAATACATATAGTAATTAAACCTCACAATTTTTTAGTATATGCTATAATATTTAACTGTCATGTTTTATTTATTTTAAAAATAAATTTATTTGTGTTTTTTCCATTTTTTTTAAATAGACTACATAATTATTGAGTTTGTGATTAAAATTATTTTTTTATTCAAAAATATATCAAAATATATATTTTTTATTTTTTAAAAATCATTTTTACTTCATGAAAATTATTTTAAAACACAAAAACTAATAATTTAATATATATATTTTTAATAAAAAAAATTCAGGATATTTTTGAAGCAAATTACCAAACACCCCAGGATATGCTTCGTCGGAAGTCGGAATCCACTGCCGTTATAGGAGCGTCCACCACCCACACCAAAAACAAAGCCCCCCCCCCCCCAAGATGCAGAGATCATCGAGAAGTTCCAGATTGACTGCAGAGTTGTCTAACAACACAATCACTGACGAAGACCAACAAGAACTGCCGACCTATGATCCAGCTTCTCACGTTGCAAAGAGGGAAAGGTCCCGTCTCAGATCCGCTGAGAATGCAATCCATGCCATCCCTCTCGTTCTTGCTCTCTGTGCCATCGTTCTCTGGTTCTTCTCCAACTCCCTAGGTTCTCAAATCCTCTCCCCATCCTGTTTATTTTTTGTTCTTTCGTTTCTCTGAACAAAACGGTTAATGATCAACTGCTTTAATTGCAGTTTTATTCTTCAATCAATCTAAATATTCTCATCCAACTCTATGTACCGTGATGGTATCAAACTGAACAATTGGTTCAAAGTTGCTGTTAGACCGAGAATGGTATCTCTAACTATAAAATGAACAGTTCATTTGTAAGAATTTTTATGGGAATTCCCTGTACAATCTTAAGAATTTGTGAGCAGAATATTAATGTTTGAATTCATATGATCCACTCTTATTAATGCCTCATCTTATTCTTGCTTGATCTTGAGATTGTATTTCATTTTTTGGATAGCAGAACTTGACATTTTTTTTTTTATTTCAACCATTTTCTTTTTGGTTCCTTTTCAATCCAGGCTTATATATTAACTTCCCCATGACCCTTTTGCTTCTTTTTTTCCTGACATGAAAGTCAGATTTCTCAAGGCTTGCATCACAGATTTGTCGGCGGCCTTCCCCCCCCTTTTGTTTTGTTAGCGAACCTTGTATCTCCTATCGTTTATCACACTGAATAATTACGTAATTGCAACAATTTCAGAATCCTATGCACTGAGCTGTATATGGTTTTCTCTTTGTCGGATAATGTGCAGAGACTGTAAATATTTCCACTGATTTGCGTTCCACAAATGATCTTAGTTGGAGATAGATAGTAAAGTTTTAAAGGGCTGCATACAAATCACACAGCGATAAAAGTATGGATATCTCATGCAATGCCTTTTTAATCAGATCATTTTCTGATCATACAGCTTTTTTTTTTGGGCAGAGTCAAGGATTTGAGAATCAGTCACATGCTAAATGGAATTTTGTTCATGGGGAAGGTTGGTGCCGAATTTGAGCTCAAGGATTCCAATCCAACCCTATTTACCTCTCATCAAGCCAAAAGGCCACCGCATTGCTTGAGCAGAAGCATTATCACCGAACTCTTTTAAAATTAACTCCAGTTTGTGAGTGAAATGCAAAAACAACTCAATTTTTTTCATCGCATATTTATATATATACCTGTTTAAATCTTATGGTACACAGTTTTCTTTACATGCAACTCAATGCATACAATGTTTTTGGTTTAATGGCGCATTTGGTCTCTCAACCGCGTTGCATATCTTTAATTGCCCCTTATCAAAAAGCTTAACCAGTCTTCCGTAGGCCGTAACCAGCCAGAATCATTCCAGGCCAGGACAATCATCTCAAATACCATCAACATTTGCTCTAACCAATTTTCTGTCGATGTGCCCTTTTCTTTGGGACGGTAGGATCGCACCAAATACCAAACACTAAAATATGGACTGTTCAGAGTAGGTCAAAAGATTCGCTATAAGCGCCATGACTGCTGTGATATACTTTTCTAACAAGCGAAGCACCATTGGGAAAATATGTTGTGCGCTAGCTTGCTTTCTTCATTTTCCTCTTTTGGGTCCGATTTTCTTAAGCCTCACATTTATTGTAAATGCTGAAGTAGATTCCAGATTTCACTTAATTTATGTTTAAGTTTGGTCGCTGGTAATAACTTGAGCAATTGGATCTAAAGTACTTATGCTTCGGTGGGTTTCTCCGCCTGATGAACACTGAGTTCATAGTAGTGCTGATTGCTGTCTCACATACGAAGAAAAAAACAAACCATAATATTTTACTTTTTGCAATTTAAAATGTTTATTTCTTTTTAAATAATAATTATGTTCCTTCTCGTTCTTTATGTTGCCATCTTTTTGTTTGTTTTGCATTTCTTTCTTGACAGGTTTGGAAATTGGTATCTCAAACTCATTATTTTCTTTGTTTATCCTCTCTCATTAGGAAATAGTTGTCTCAATCTTTTCTTACTGTGGTCTTATAATCTGTTTTCCAATGACAGCCCCGCACTGCCTATTTTTGTCCTTACGAGGTCTTAAATCTTGTTTTTACGATATTTTTTAAATATTTAGGCGTGTTATTTAAACACACACACAAAAAAATCAGTTGTGCTTACTGCTCAAACTTGCAGCTATATGTTTCTTCAAGCCTGGTTTTGGATGGAAAGTAGGAGATCATTCTGCAAAGATCACCGAAAACAACCTAACGAGACCCTCCAAATGTCTAAATGATTCTAATGTGATAAATTTTGTCATGAAGTTTTTCTTCAGAGGGGTGATTGAACTTTTGTTTGTGTTATTTGTTTCTTTGCACCGTTTCTACCAAACACTCTCTTCGCTTGCGTATTCCTATTCGAAGCATGTCCTTCAAGCTGCGAGGCGCTGCTGCTCGCCATGAGGGAGCTAGACATGAGATGGGAAACTTAAGTATTACGATGGAATTAAAGGCTGTAAACATTACCAACTCAAAGCGACTCTCTCCTGTAAAACGAAGTATAAAAGGGTATCTGTGCAATGGAGAGTGTGTTTTGAAAGATAGAAAAAGGTTTTGCTGGCATCTGTGATGGTAAATCCTCCCTGTTTTTCTTCAGTGTAATTCAGAAGTTTGTCTGCAGTGAAAGGTTCGCAATCGAAATTTGTGTGTTCCAAATCTGGACCGACCCTAGCTAGCTTTTGTATGATCAATTGATTACAGAACAGACAACTAGTTCCCATCCTGCAGAAGCGATCCCACAAGATCGGTTCGCACGGTTAACGGAAAGACACGAGGCCATCTTTTGATTCCATGGCACCCTAGACAGAGGTAGGACCAGAGTTGATTGCATTTACAAGCATTCTTGCTAGAACCACTGCAGCCACCAGCGCACGAGAATCACCTTGCCTGAGGTTGGGAGTCACTGGTGCCACGCATCTTCATCTACAACAGCCGTTCCAGTTAACGGTGGAGGGCTTATGGCTTGCCACAGCCAGCGATCCACCAGAGGAGTTCTACTGATTGTTTCGCCTGGTGTTAGATGTATTAATTTAGCAGCTCAGATGGCCAGTTAGCCTGCTTCTTCAACACAGACGGATTGCTGGTCTCTGGACCTGTAGTGAAAATGATTCAATCTTCTGGTATTTTATGTAAAAGGTTTCGTCATATAAGTTTTTCTTCTTGTATAATCTTGTTAGATAAAATATTTCTCATTCATTCAATAATTTTATAATAACAAATTTATTTCGGACTATTATTTAACTTGATGGTGAATATTTATGCAACAACTGATAATTTATTGTGATTTATACAACCATCATTTAATAATTTGTTACATTCTTTCAAAAAATTAAAAAACTTTGTCGTGTCTGCGTTTAGTTCTTTATTTACTATTGAACATTTACTTGCATAATTTTGATTCATTCTAGTCGCATCTATATAAGACTTAGAAGCTGTTTGGCGCGGCGTTTCACCCGTTGCGCCGTAGTTTTTGATTTTTTTTTTGTATTTTAAATAAAAAAAATTAGTATTTTCAGATCATTTTAATGTGCTGATATCAAAAATAATTTTTAAAAAATAAAAAAAATATATCATTTTGACACGAAAAACACTTTCAAAAGCTACCACAACCTTCCTCCCAAACACCTTTTTACTGTGATCATCTACAACTTTATGCATGTTACTAGAATTAGAAGTTGATTATATCATGGTCTCCTAAGAAACATATGATTTTTCATGTGCAAACTAACTAAGTAATTTTTATGAACATTAAAAAAAAAAATGCATCTTTACAACATCCAGATCAAGATATTTTTATTTCTACATTTCTTACATAAATTTTTTAATGATCTCTCCACTAATTTTTCTCAGATTAAATAGCATGTAATTAATAAAATCCTCAATCATATATTACAATAATCCACCATGCGCAACCCTTTGGGTTAAACTTGATACATCCAAGCACAATTTTTCATTACTTATATAAAACCTATATATAATATTAATGACAACATGTATTAATTAATTATTTGAACTAAATAAATTAGCTAACATTGATTTAACTTAAACTTATTCAATCTATTTTAATAGTATTTTAAATCATTATTAATTTTCTATGAAAATTCAAACTCCTCTACGTATATTGATTTTTTTAATTTAAAAATAAAATTGATAAAATATAAAACATGCCAATTAAACAAGTCATTATTTTTTTCATTACAAAACATCTAGATCATAAAGTTGAAATTAATTTCATCAAATTATAAATAATTTTTTAAAAATCTTAAACAAACCCTAACATTTACAAATCATATATTCATACAATAAATTTTCATAGGAAAAACTATAAAACAAATAAACATATAGCCAAACTACATATACTACATCAAAATGCCAAGAACATTAACATTTTTAAAATGAGTTAAAAAAAAAAAACAGATAAGTTTTCCTGCTTGATATCTATATAAAAATAATTAGGCCAGCTAGCAGGAAAATCTTTTCAGCTTTTTTTTCTTCCAGGATCACACAAACTGATCAAGCAGCGCGTGATCAAAGAATATTTGGTACCAAAAACCCTTTTAATTAATCTTTTAATTGCAAACTCTCAGGCAGAACACGTGGAAGAAGGAGTACAAATCGTCTTGCCACGTCAATATCACAATAATGCCACTAAACATGAAATTAATTTTTTCCCTGAACCAGGCCCGAAATCAAATAGAACTTCGAAATCATAGTTCGCTTGAAACTAATCTTTCTCGTTAGGAGATGGCTGCATTTTCATTAAATAAATATTTAAATAAGTATGGCTAAAACAAACATTATTGCTAATTAACTTGTTTATTATTTAAATGATGCGAGGTCCATGAAATTTAGATAATCATTGACTTGTGAGTCACACGACTTAATATTAATATATTAAAATAACATGAAAACACTAAAAGTAATTTAATTATAAATAAATAAAAATAAAAATATATTTTAAAAAACATTTTTAAAATATAAATATAAAGAGTGTTTAAAATCTTTTCCATAAAACTTTCACACAAACAATCGCACCGGTCTTCATGTAGTATTGCATGATGATAAAATATTTGAAATCTATATAACAGGTCTTGAATTTAACTTAGAACGTGTATTTTTTATAAAAATATAGAATAAATAGAATTTTATTTATTCACTTTGATCCATAAAATACACTTTCTAAAAAATAATCTTTCCTCAAATTAAAAAAATAATAAAACGCACCGTATGGGCAGGTTAAGAATAAATATTGTTTGGTGAGGAGACGGCGAAAATTATTGGCTGTCTTTCATAATTAGTGCAGGCAGGTCTAACAACTAATATCCTTAATTGCAGAAAATATTGGTGCACATCTAATTATTTTCAAAATCTTAGTAATAATTGGTTGGTTGTTGTAATCTTTTTTTTTTATGATCGAATATTCACCTGCATAATCTTGATTCATTCCCACGGCATCTACAATATTATTATTATAAAAATTATTATAGTTATCTATAACTTTATACATGTTACTAGAATTAGAAGTTGATTATATCATGATTTTGTAAAAAACATATGATTTTTCATGTGTAAACTAACTAAGTATTTTTTATGAATCTTTTTTATTTTAGAGAATACATCGTTACAGCATTTAGATCGAGAATTTTTTTACTTTTACGTCTCTTACATAAGACTTCTAATGCTATATTTGCTAATTTTACTCAGATTAAATAGTATGTAATTAATAAAATCTTGAATCACATTATAATAATCCAATTTTTTGGGTTACGCTCGATATTTTCAAGAACAATTATTCATTACTTATATAAAATTTATATATAATATTGATGACAACATGTATTAATTAATCATGTGAATAAAATGAATGAGCTAACATTGATATAACTTAAACTTGTTCGATGTATTTTAATAATACTTTAAATCATTATTAATTTTATATGAAAATTCAAATTCCTCCACATATATTGAATATTTTTAATTTAACAATAAAATCGATAAAATATAAAACATGTCAATTGAACAAGTCATTATTTATTTCATTACAAAACATTGTCATTAAGTTAAATTAATTTCATCAAATTATAAATATTTTTTTTTTAAATTCCAAATAAACCCTAACATGCACAAATTATACATTCATACAATAATTTTTTATAGGAAAAACTATAAAACAAGTAAACACATACACAAACTACATATACTTAGATCAAAATGCCAAAGATTCACTTTCGTAAACTTGTTCATCTTTATAATTTAAACGGCAGTTGGTGGTGTTGATTGTATAACTACCCCAGATCGATCTGCTTTCTTCCATTGTCAAATGCTCGGTTGTTCCAATTATTTTTTTCTTCTGAAAAACAATAAATATCTTCGTACCAAAAACCCTTTTAATTGCAAACTCTCAGGCAGAACACATGGAAGAATGAGTACAAATCGTCTTGCCACGTTAATATTACAATAATGCCACTAAACATGAAATTAATTTTTTCTTTGAACCAGGCACGAAATCAAAAGAGTACTTTGCTTTAATGGAAATCATAGTTCGCTTGAAACTAATCTTTCTCATTAGGAGTTCATTAAATAAATATTTAAATAAGCATGGTTAAAACAAACATTAATGCTAATTAGCTGATAATTTTTTAAATGATGCGAGGTCCGTGGAATTGAGATAATCATTGACTTGTGAGTTATACACTAGATATGGTTGATTTTCAAAGTATTTCTCGATTATAAGTATATTAAAAAAATATTTTATATTAATATATTAAAATAATTTGAAAATATAAAAAAATAATTTAATTAAAAATATACAGAAATAAAAAATATATTTTAAAAACAGTTTTAAAATATAAAGACAGAAAGTCTCTGACACCTTTTCCATAAAACTTACACGCTAACAAACGCACCGTATGAGCAGGTTAAGAATAAATATTGTTTGGTGAGGAGACGGTGAAAGTTATCGGCTGTCTTTCATAATTAGAGCAGTCAGGAGATGGTGATTTATTAAACAACTCATATCCTTAATTGCACAAACTATTGGTGCACATCTAATTATATTCAAAAGCTTAATAATAATCGGTTTGTTATTGAGCATTAGAGCGTGTTTATATTGTATTTTAAAAACAATTAAAATATTTTTTTATTTTTTATTTTAAATTAAAATTTTTTAATGTTTTATAATATTTTTATATACTAATATCTAAAATAATTTTTTTAAATAAAAATATTATTTGAATAGCTAATAAACATGCAATTAACTGATGATTAATAAAGATCTGACTTCGTATCCCCGTAGCAAAAAGAGTTGTAATTAAATTATGCGTGGTGTGGTGCGCGTGCCACTAAAGATTTAAAGTCATCCCTTCATTTTATTTTACCTTATCTCTCTTTTTTCATTACTATTTTTATTTGAAATGGTTTCTATTTTCTTTTAATTTCATGTTTTTATCTTTTTGGTCTATATTTTTTTTTATTATTGTTGATTTTTTTAATTATTTTCTTAATTGAATTTGGTTTGCTTTGGAATATTTTTTAGATTTAATTATTTATTCTTATTTCATCAAATTATTTTTTTTATATATATATTTTATCCTTCAATATTTAATTGAATATCATTTTAGCTAAGGGTTTTTTTAAAGTATGGTACTTATAATCTAATAATCTAGATTATATATTTGAAAAATTAACACCAGTTACAACTTTTTAAAATAATTATTTTGTAATTTCATTATTTGACATTATTTTTTTAATATTATCGAGCCTTGTGATTTTTTTTATTTTTTTATCAGGTTATCGAATCTCATATGACACGAGTTACAAGCTTAATGATAACTTAATAACTTTAGTATCAAACCAACGAACAGTACGGGTGGATAGCAGACTTTTGGATGCACCCTTGGCTATAAATACCGCACACCGATTTTCTGGTTGTCATCGTGCCGCGGAAGATGGCAATGTCCCAGATTACCGGCGAGTTTGTACCTAAAGTGCAAATTGAAGGTGTGCAAACAGTGGTGCCGTCCAAGGTGACTGATCCAAGAGAGATGTGCCTGGTGTTAGTGAAGGACCCTGTTAGTTCAGATATTTTCCGGGGGTGCCTAAACACAGTCCTTTGCTACAGCAAGGCCGGGGAGGAAGGTTCTGGTGGTTTTGTTGCCGGATGGATTAAGGAGTCCCTGGGGAGAGCAATGCTGGACCAACCGATGCTCAGTGGTCGGCTACGGAGAGTTGAAGATGGTAACGGAGAGCTAGAGATGGTGCCAAACGATACCGGGGTTAGACTTGTTGACGCAAAGATTGAAATGAGCTTGCAAGAGTTTCTCGGTCTGGAAGAAAGGGAGAAAGCAGAGGCCGAACTCGTCTTTTGGAAGGATATTGATGAACAAAACCCCCTATTCTCTCCACTACTCTATGTTCAGGTAAGTAAAATGGGTAATTTGGAGTTAACTACCCAAATTGAATATGGTGATGTCCAGGGATACAAGTAATTTAATGTCAATATAAGTGATTACTGGTGGGGAAAAAAATGGTGTATAACAGTTCTTGAGGAACTTAAGGTGTTCTTCTTCTTCTTCTTCTTTACTTTTTACAGGTCACTGACTTCCAGTGTGGTGGGTACTCAATTGGGATCAGTTCTAGCCTTCTTTTGGCAGACCATATAATCATGGACAACTTCCTCTCGAGGTGGTCAGGTATTCAAGAGAAATTACTGCCCAACAACAGCAATGGACTCGAAAAGTCCATGTTCTACCTCCCCAATCTCAGAAACACCAGTTTATCTCCTCATAACACCATGAGCCCCACGCCTGGCAAACGTAGTGGCCAAACACTGATATTCAAGATCACAGGCGATAGCGAAATTGAGGGAGTGAAGAATAAATTATGGAAGAGCGCAGTATCACATTGCATTCAGGAGGCAGAGCACAAACTAGGAAGTGAAATGCCAACAGGGTTTTCTTTGTTTGTGAAAGAATCACCTGAGGTTATAAGGATCCAAAATTGCAAGAAAAATGAGCTCGTCAAGTCTAATCTGAACTTTAGGTGTCAAGCGATCACCTTGGATGATATAGGGATCACGGAATTAGCCTTCCGCGATGGCAATAAGCCTGCTCACGTTTCTTGCTGGATTGGATCGGCGGTTGATGGACTTGTAATGGCGATTCCATCTTCTAACGAGAATACTTCAGATGTCAACGTAATAGTTACAATCCCTGAAGGAAACTGAGCTTCAAGTAAGGTTTGGTTTGGCTCCTACAGCGTGTGTGGGTACCATTTCTTTTCCTCGCTAGTGTGCATTTGTGGTGACATTGCATGCGTGTATTGTCGTGTCAAATTAAGTCAAAACCAAATAATCCCTGTTTATATCATACATGTTTATCGATAGCTATTTAATCTATAGAAATATATTAATTTTGATGATAACCTTGAATATTGGATTTAAAGTCATTTGTTTCAAATGCTATTAAGATTTTAGTAGATTTTGAAGCAAATATTCATAAATTTAATACCGGTAAAAACACATCAAGTTGCTGTTAAAATTAACAAAGATGCTGATAAGAATGTATTAAAATAGCATTTATTTCAATAGATGGCTTGACATCGGCCATTCTTGAGTAGAAGGTACAAATATGGTCATTTTAAATAACAAGACATTGCCACTGAAACAAGTAGGTTGATGATAATGAAGGGTGAAAAAGAAAATCATATATGTGTTAGAAATGATGAATTAAATTGATTAGCAACCATGGTGTGTCAATAGTTATTATTATGGAAAGAAAAATAAAAGTTGTATTATATGTCTTAAATAGTAAGGTAAATGTACCCAACATATAATTATAAATGTAAACTAAAGGAATATATATACATACAAGTGAGTGATAATTAAGGAAATATTTCAACTTAGAAGGTCTTGCCGTCTATTTCTCCAATTCATACCTATAATATTAATAAATAAGATAATTTATTTTTATTTCATTTTGAACCTATATAGATGTCATAACCCATTTTTTGGGTTACTTCTCAAAATAAAAAAAAAAAAAAAAGGGGTTTGGTGTCGGTAGAAAAATCACGATGGAAATTTTGAAAATTTTTTGAGGCGAATTATATCTCTTTTATGCCCAAAAATGAGAGAAAATACAAATTCAAGGTAAAAATTAAGTCAAAAATCATAATTATATTTTTTATAAGCCAATTTGATTTAATCATGGGCTAATTCAAAATATTATTATGTTTGATAATTAATTTAGGATCCAATTGAAGAATTTAATTAAGTGCAAGGACTTAATTATGCTTTAAATTGGTTAAATTAATTTTATTAAGGGCTTAATTAATGAAAAATTGAATTCTTGAATTTAATTCGAGCTTAATTGAGAAAATCAGAATTTTTGGAGACCCAATTGAATTTTTCCAAGCAAATTGTACAAAATTAGGGGTCAAATTGAAGACAATTGAAAATTTAATGGTCAATTGAGGGTCAAAGTACACAAATCAAAAGCTAAGGACCACAATGAAAAAGGCACGTAAAGTTAAGGCTAATGTTAAAATTCGGACAGGGGCACAATTGCATAAAATTACAAATTTAAATCCAATTAAAGGTGCAATTATAACAATTACAAATTAAAGGACTAAAATGAACTTTTACCTTCCCAAAGCTGCCAAAACATGCACGCCGACCAGCCTTCGCCTCCCGACAGCCGCCTCAGCACCACCACCGACAGCCCACCAACAGCTACCACAACGCTGTCTGTCATAGCCACCACGCCGTCAACCAGTCAGCCACCGTGTTAGGCCAAACTCCCCTATAAAAACCACCATGGACGCTGCATGCAGGGGAGAAAAAAAGGGAGAAAAACTGGAGAGAAAAAAACGAGAAACGGGGAGGAAATTCTAGGGAAATTTATAGCAATTTCTAACATAAAAAACAATCAAAACAAACACCATCGTCTTCATCTTCGTCGGCGTTAGCTCACTCTCTTTCTCTCTGGTTTCACGGTTCTCTCTCTCTCTAGTTGCAGACTCTCAGCCCTCTCTCTCTCTTTGCCATTTCCAGCCATTCAACCACCCCCAAAACCACCTTTATCTTCACCTTAAGAGTCCCCTCTACACCAGCAACATAAATACACTTTCAGGCGAGGCCCCCAGCGACGGTTTCTACGACTGCAACATGAACACCGTGACTTTGGCGGCTTATTCCAGCCACCACAGGCCACCATTGACGGCGCCACCACCATTGGGACAACCACCTCGATCTCCTCTACCCAATGGTGCTAACAGGTAAACCTTTTATCACACTCGAAAATCCTCCCCTCACTGTTCATCATCTCCTTCGCTGCCCACTATTCACTGCATGTGAACAGTGGCTTCCGTGCCGGACTTTGGGATCGGCCCGATCGTTGAAAGGTGGGCTGGGTTCTGAACCCAGCCCAAATAAAATGGGCTTCCAGCCCTTGGGGACTGGAAGCCCAGGCCAAAACTAAATGGGCTTCCAGCCCGTGAGGGCCTTTATTACTATTGTTACTACAAATTTTTTTTTAAATATGTGAAATTTGTTGTTTTCGTGCATACGGTCAAATTTCAAAGTTTTTTTCAGCATATTTTTTGTAAAAAAAATATTGCATCTTTCTCAAGTTTTAAAACAAAATTGGATATCATAACCAGTTTATGATTATCTAATTGGAATTTGGCCAAAATATAAAAAATAATCAAAATCATTTTTTATTTTATCTATTATGGTATAAATTTACATTGTAAAATATATCCATGGATTAAAAAAAAAGATTTTAACTACGGTGTAAATTTAAAGCATAAATTATATCCGTAGATAAAAACTAAAAAAAAAAGATTTTCTAACTGCGGTGTAAAAGTACATCGTAAATTACACCAACAGATAAAAAAAATATTTTTTTATGCAGTGTAAAAAAACAATTTAACTTAGAAAAAAACAATCAAACGACAATGCAGCTTACCTTAGATAGGGTGCACTGAGGGTGATGCGTCTTCCCCTTGCACAACAAGTTCCCTTATCTAGATTCTCGTAGACCAATAGGTTCCTATTAACCTTAATACTAGGTGGTGACTTCTTATATTTATAGTTGTAATTTTTACGGCTATAAAACAAACATCCCATTTTCACTGCGCGCCGTTGTCTGCCCAAATCCTGGGGACGGCAGGGCGCGAAGCGCGAAAAAATCATCGTCGCGACAATATATATATGGTGGTAATGTCTTTTCTTCTTCTCATTTTCCCTATATTTTTCTCAAGCATTCAAGTAAAATGTTTCTTATGTATTGTTATTGCTCAATAATAAAAGTAACGCAAAATAAAAGCAATCTTTTGAGTATTTCTCTTTAGATTTCTTAGGCAGTTTAGGTTCATAATAACTTATATTTGTGATCCCATAAAAGACAAGAAGCAAGGAATGAATGATTCCTAGTGACAAAGAGCATAAACCCATTAACTAGCTGGTGTTATACAAACCAAGCCTTTAATTTTATCTTTTACGAGTTCAATCTATTCTTGTCATGATTATAGTTACTCTTGGAGAAACAAAGAAACCTCTCACTTGTAGCAATATTATTCACAAAAATGTTATGATCTACTCGGTCAATACTCCAATCAACTCATTATGTCATCTCCAAATCCATATGAAAATCCACTTATGACTAAAAAGATAAAACGATCAAGCAATTCTAGTGATGAAAAAAATATTTGCCTCGAGGCATGAATCAAATTTATCATGGGTCTAATATAAGGAAATGGATAAAAATATAACACATAATGGAAAAGAATTCTTGAAAACCAAAATGGTTGTATCTAAGTGTACATCAAGTTCTCTAAGGCATTGGTAGTCGACCATTTAACTAACAATGACTACATTTTGTTCGCACCATATGCAATTCGAAAATATAAACAAAAATGGTTTCACTTATGAAGATTAGGCGACATTTATACAAAACTCATTTATTTAAATTCATTTAGTTATTAAAATTTTATCAAGTAATGAATTCCAATGTGCTGAAACATCAAATCAATGAAACAAAGATTGCATATCCAAAAAATCAAGATCAACCATTCTTATTTCAATATTGCGAGGAGAAATTGAATAGCCAACCGATATAACTTATATGGATGATTGGAGATTCAAAGAAGAAGTCTAAAAAATTTGCGAATGCAACTCTCATAACTTATTTTTCTCCAACTCAAAATCGAGTCAAATTAAAAAAAAAAATAATGTGCTCAAAGTTGATTCAAATTAAAAGAAAATGATGTTGTAGTTAGTGACATTGACAGTATAGAGAGATTGATAAATGAAAAAACAACAAAAAAGCAAGCTAAAAAAACAAGGTCAACACATATTCTCATGTTGGACCATTCTTATAGGATCATCAAGAACATAAAATCAAGATAAAACATAAGAAGATGAACTTTTTTTGAAAAATCATATGCTTTAGTGGAGGAAAAAGAAAAGGCAAAACATGAAAAAACAAAGATATAACAATATATGATTATTATTGCAGAAGAACTTGTATTAAAATAACAACAAAAAGAAAGGATAATAATGCTGACAATTATAGTTAGCATGCTTAATATTTAATTGAATATTGTAAGATATGTCAAAGGAAAATTACTAAAAAGCTAAAATGTGTGGGAAGTTCACTTTAGCTCCCACACATTTCACCGTGAATTCCAACAGTGTTTCCTTTTCTTTTTTTTTTTCTAGATTTTTATTTTTTTTACTCTCTTTTTACTGTCGTTTCTTTCTATTTTTTATTATTTTTTTTTGTTTTTTATTATTTTTTTGTTTCTGGCCTTTTTTTTTTATGTTATTATGTTTTTTTTCTTTTTTTTTCCATATTTTCCCATGAATTTTTTTTGTTATGCTTTTTTTTTCTTTTTTGAATTATATATATTTATTTTATATAATCAGAGTGTCTAGGTAGCTTAAACGCCCCATGATTAATTCTCGGATCTAATTTTTTATAGCTTTTTTTCCTTGTTTTTTTTCTTTATTATATTTTTTATGTCATTTTTTTCCATGAATTTTTTTTTCCTGATTATATTTTTATAACTTTTTTTCTTTTTCCACTTATATATATTATATATAAATATATGATCGAGGTGTCCGGGTAGCTTAAATTCACCATGATTAATCATCTGATCCAATTTTCTTATAGTTTTTTTTTGTTAAAATGTTTTTCTTATATTTTTATTTTGTTCATTTATATATTTTTTTTATAACTGGGGTTTACGGGCCAACTTATGTATACCACAACTAATTCCCAACTCGAATTTATTTTTAAAACAATATAGATTGCTAAAGTGCTTTCATGCTTATATTTTTTTTGTTTTCTTTAACTTATATATTTTTTTTATAACCAGGATCTTTGTGCCACCTTAGGCGCACAATAACTAATCCCGGAATCAAATTTTTTTTGATAACCGGGTGTCTAGGCCACCTTACGTGCACCATGACTAATCCTCCAATCAATTTATTATTTTTTCTTAAATTTTTTTTCTTATAGTGCTTTCCCACTACAATGTTTTTTTCCTCTTATTTTTACCTCTTTTGTTTACCTTTTTCTTCTTCTTTTTTTTTCCTTATTATGTTTATTTTTTTATTTTTTATCTTATTATGTTTGTTTTTCCCAAATATTTTTTTGCCCATTATACTTTTTTCTATTCTTTTTTTTTCCACTTATATATTTTTTTTGTTTTTTTAACCAAGGTGTCTTGAGCGCACTATGATTAATTCACATATCCAATTTTTTTGATAACCAGGGTGTTCAAGCCAACTTATGTGTACCATGACAATCCCTGGACCTTTTTTTTTTTTTTTTTTTGAAGTGTTTTCCCGCCGATACTTTTCTTCCAATGATTTTATTTTGTTCACTTATATATTTTTTTATAATCGGAATCTTCAGACCAGCTTAAGCATACCACGACTAATTCCTAAGCCAATTTTTTTAAAAAATAATATGAATTGCTACAGTGCTTTCACGCTTATACTTTTTCTTTTTCTTCCACTTATATTTTTTTTTTATAACTATGGTTTCTCTCAGTCAACTTAAACTTATATATCCCTATAAAACAAAATCCAAAAGTTGGCTATAAGGGTGTATTGATAATTTATCAATTTTTAATTATATTTTTTGTAGTAGTGTTGTGGACGCGTCTTCGGGCATGACTTTAATTTCAGAGCTCATGCACATTTCGGATAGCATGTGCAGCGTCGTGAAACTTCTAAAAATATATAATAACTTTTATATATTTATTTTATTATGTAAAATGTGTTTAAAATAATGTCATAGTATCAGAGGTATTTTCAATTTTTTTCATTTCTGTGCACAGTAGAATAATTATACTACTATTAAATAACACAAAAACCAAGAATTGTTAGTGGCGGTGTTCCGATAATTTTACTTTTTTAGTGCGCAGTAAAATAACTTTCGTAGCCTCAAATAAGACAAAACGAAAGAATCATCTGTGGTAGTGTTTCAAATATTTCACGTTTAACTATGCATAGAAAACAATTTCACTCTTATTTTACACCATCAAAGTTAAACTTACTATGTTTTTAATGCGAGTTGCATTTAATATAAATAAAAATAACAATAAAAATTAAAAATCTAAACAAAGAGTAAAGGTGTATAGATACAAATAAAAAAATTTAAATTATCTTAAAAGAATAAAAAAAATCAATGGATTGAAACTAAATTAAAAAAAATGAAAGAATAAAAATCAAAATATAAAATATAAAATTATGTGTTAAATCTAGATAAAAAAATATTTAATCCCTGCGGCGGAGCGCGGGTTTATGGCTCGTATAAGCTAAACTATGTAATAGTAGTATTGTAATTTTTTATATTGTATTCATTTATTTTTAATCTCCATTGTGATTAAAAAAAATTAATTTTGAAAAGTATCATGAAATAATTAAAAAAAATTTATTAAGTAATATGTAAAATCAATCAACAACATGAAATAATATATATTTGAATATTCTTCATACTTGTAATTTGAATAATAATAATAAAAAAAAACATTTTTAGCTATCTATTATCAGAAAGCAGAAATATGATAATTCTTTTTTTTAAAAATTAACTAAAATAAGACGTAAACAATTTTAGCTAAAACTTGCTAAAAAATAAAGATTGTGACTGTGAAGGTGAACGCTATTAGGCACCGACGAACTAACTTGGCTACAAGCCTGCAACTCCTCTTCACGGCGGCACAAGGTATACTACATTCGTTTTGATATTTGACAAACCCAAGACTATTTTGGTAATTCAACCTTCTCGAGTTGACACATGGAATTCCATTTGTCTGCCACCTGTGCAAGTGCAAAAATTACCAACCCACCAATTAGCAGGGGAACCACACCTCATCCTCCATCCACGGTCTCCCCTAATTATGTTTCTCCCTTGTAATAAAATAAATAAAAAAGACCAAAGGGTTTTGTTTTACCAGAAGACACAGGGTATAGAGAGACAGAAGAACATAATATCTTGCTTAGGAGGAGAGAAAGGTATGCATAAAGAGTTTTTTTAAAAGAAAGAGAGAGGCTTGTTGAAGAAAATGGAGAGTAGCAGTGGTGGCAGCAGCGATTACAGTAACAGTAGGATGGTAGTGACAAATGAGAAAAAACCTATGCAAGGAATCAAAATAGAGAATCCCTTTACTTTCAAAGTACTTCAAGTATTTACTGGCTTTGGTTTTGGCTGTGGTATTGGTATTGGTCAAGGCGTTCCTATAAATATGGGTACGCCCTCTGTCTCTTTTTTCGTCTCTCAAAGTTCCATTCTTTATACTTGCCTATTGCATGATGGATTTTTTTGGTGGGTTGTTTAAAACCAAGAATGGTGAAGAGACCCATGTGAAATCTATCCCTAAAACCCCGTGTAAGTTATCGTTTTATGTTTCTCTTTCTTTTCTTTTGTTTCAAAATGTGTGATTTTTGTTTGGTTGGTGGGAAAATGTGGGAACGAGAAGTTTTGTGTTTGACTTTTTTGATTGAGTGAGAAGAAGCATTTGTACTGAGTGTTCCTATTAATTATTGTGACCGCGTTTTGCTTACAATATTAATATCAGTGGTTTTTGTTTGTTTTTGGTGTTCTACGTTCCAATTAAGATAAGAATTTGAAAGCTTTGTTTTTTTGAAGAGTCAGGTTAAACTTTTCTTCTGGTTGCGTTTGTCAGTGCTTTGTATTGCCTACAATAAAAGATGTTACTGCAGAGAAGTAAAGAATGAAAAATATAGGAAAGAAGAGAGTTTTAATAACCACAACTAATCATTTGGAATTTTGAACCGATCCAAAACAATTCCTTCTGGAATTGTCAAGTCCCAGGACATGTTCTTGTTGACCATGGTCCTTGAATTCAAAGTGCTGTTTTCTTTGATCATCCTGTAAATGCCAATTAATGTTGTCATCCTCTACCTACCTGTACATGATTTGCGATCATAATCTTAAGTACTTCCACATGGATAATTGTTAGACTTTGTGGTCAAAGTTTATTCCAATAGGCACAAAATGTTGTTTATACCCTCTTTTATAGGTGATACCATTGCCAAGGACATCTCTGAGTCTTTTCAACATGTTATGTGGTTGTTAACTTTCAAATTATGATTTGAAATATATCCTAGGTGCATTGCCAATGGTGGGCCAAGTAATGAGCGCAACTAGAGGAGCAACTGATGCATTTTCTGGAGTTACCAGGCATGTAAATACCGCAGTAAGTCAAATGTCCATTCCTGTCAATGCATATTATTAATGTTTCAGCTTGTGGTTTGGCATGTTAAATTGATCTGACCCCCCAACTCTCATGTTTCATTCTTCAGCTATGGAAGCTGGGAGCTAAGAATATTCAAGCAGGCATTGGATGTGGAGTTGGTTTCGGGCATGGCCTTGGAATTGGTATGCCATGTGTTATGTCTTCTGAAGATGCAGCCGGTGCCTTAATTTTACTGTAAAATTTTCACATTGACAATGTGGACTCTTACCAGACACTTATCCTGTCTTACCATTGTTTTAGCATGAATGACATTTGTCTAGCTGGCTGGTATAGGAAATGACAATGGATTTCACCTTATTGATTTGCTTGTCTCTGCTTTTGGACTGCTTGGACATGAATTTATTGTGATCTGGAAACATTTACAATAATAAACACACACACACCCCTTTTTGAGGATTCTTCCGATTGCCTCTCCTTTTGCTCTACCTAGGTTGTTATCCAAAGCTTTGTGCATTTTCATGTTTTTATTGGAATTTCAGTATAATGCTTTGGCCTGGAAATACAACTTGGTTCCCTTTGATATTTTCAGGCTTATTATCCAAAATACCTAGACTTTTGTTGGAATATCTTACAATTCCAGAATTTTGAAACGAATCATTTTGTATATATTTGAAAATTGGCCTTGTGATAGGTTTAGCCCATTTAAAAACGTTGTTCTTACCAAGCCCTTTTCACCTTATCATTATCCACACATTTGATTGTTGAAAACAAAAGTTTTGCATGACAGGTGTTGCAGTGAAACCTGGGGCAGTGCAGAAGATGCAAGCTTGTTTTCTAGTATGTGGTTATAATATCTTACAGTATAAACACTTAATACATTCAAATATACAGTCACAAACTTTATTTTCAAGTTTACAACTTGTTTATCTGAAATTTGGTTGTCAAATTCTGCAGGGAGTATTGATGAAGATGATGACAAAACTTGGAATAGCACCAAATTTACCAATTGGTCAAGGTGCCCTTCCAATGTCTTTGCAAAGTGGCCTGAGCTTGGTGACTGAATCTTCATTCCAAAACCCATTGGGAAATACTTCACAGTTGGCAAGAAAACTCCCAGACCAAACATCTCAAGGCTTTTATGAACATGGGAATGTTGGTTCACATCCAAGTTATGAAAGTTCCACATCAAAAGGCAGTCAACTTGATACTTCTTTTGGTAGCCGAACAGAGAAGGTGATTAGCAGTTTTCTCCAAAATCCTATTCTGAAAGATGGTTCTGACATAAATGAATTGGTAAGTATGATAAATATATTTTCCTTGCTTTATTAATAGATGAGTGGTGTAATTTGTCCTTCGGGTATTTTTCCTAACTTATCAATAGATTTTGTGTTGGAATCATCCTTCCAGTGCTTTGATTACTTATCACCAAGCCTTCTCCAGGTCTTATACTAGTTTTTAAGCTGAAATGTCTTGTGACTACATAAGTGGCCTTCAGAAGTTAATGGTCCAGTGTTTCAATTACTTGTTTAACTTGTAGATTAAAGCAATGGGAGAAGCCAATTGGCTGGTCCTTGGACATCAGCATGAGGTCATAGGTTTCCTTTTCTGTTATGGAAAAAGGTATTAGGAAGTGCAATGTTAGAAAGTCAGTAGTTCCATTTGTTTCGATTTTGGTGGCAATCACTTTCATTGGTGATATTTTATTGCTACAGTTAGAATATGATCCAGTTGCTTAGGTCGATCCTCTATGGACAACCATTTCCATTTTGATAGTGGAGAATAAAATCCACTTTGGAGGATAAAAACACCAATTGAACTGTGAAGTAGACGGGTTCATTTTTTCAGCTCAAAACAAGAAAATGGGCGGCTTTTGTCAGAATCTGTTTTTATATAGAGTTAAAGGAAAGAATCTAAAGCTACGAGTTGGTGTTCTATGCTTCTATTATGTCCCAATGATTTGACCTAGTTCAAATATGAAAATTATTGGAACTTATCTCTGGAATCTGTATGTGTAGTGCATGATTTTTGCTTTTAAGCTGTTGGTTTAAGTTATGAGTGTGCACAAATACAAATGATGACAGTCCGTTTTGGGGAACACTTGAAGGAAGCACTGTTTTTAGATCCTCAAAATATGGCACCTCTGTTTTACACATTTTCAACTGAAAGTTCCCTGTCATAAACATAACAAAACCTTCTAACAAACCTAAATTTCACTTGACTTGAGATGATGATATCATGGCCTGAAGTTTTGCAATTTTCCATCTGATTCGTGGATCGTATGTCACAGGGTGGGCGATTGCGGTCGGAAAACAACATGCTTCAAATGGTAATCTTTCATGCCGATCAGTATTTCCTTATGTATCATGAATCTACTCTATCAACTTAATCAGTATTTCCCTATGTATCATGAAGCTATTCTATTAACTTGATGCTTTTTCTGTGAAAATTTGCACTAGTAATTTGGAATTCTGGTAGAATGCACTGGCTTTTAATATGAAGTCCCCCCCCCCCCCCTCCCCAAGGATATTTTTATGAATCATCCATTGTAGTAACAAATCATTACTAAATTTGTTTGAAATGGTTCACTCTTTACATACATTACGTATGACTATTATAGATGCAAAGTCTTCCAGTGTTTAACAACTCTTTAGTTTAATATCTGTTAGTAAATTTGTTATATGTTCTTGCAAGTTAAATTTATCCTGTTCAGGTGTTGAGACACCAGCAAATCATTGAAGAGCTAATGGAGGAGAATCAAAAGCTTCGCCAGATACTTGTGGAAGACCTAAAAATACCACCCAACAAGCTCCAGGCCAGTCACTCAACTATAAATAAATCTCCGTGCACTGATTGTTTTGAGTGCCGAAGAAGACAGAGAAAAAAGTAGATGAAGATGGCTAAAATTTTCAAATTCTTGATCATTAAGATCTCAATGAATGCCCCCTTTGAGCTATTTGGATGTTCTGCCCCAGATTCAAAAAGCTATTTTGAAGGACCATTCTCAGGAGGCATCAATTCTATACAAAGGGGAGATATTAGATCATATAGGTAGATGCAGATATCCTTGCAAACAATTTGATTAAAGGTCAACTATCCAAAGACTAGAAGAGTTTCTGAGCTAGAAGGTAATCTAACCATTCATTGTCCTAGATTTACTCATCAACTTTCTCTACATATATTTGCTAAGCTTCAACCTTTTTTAAAACGACTTTTTTTCAGTCGGTGGACTGAAATTTTCATTTCTTATAATGCATCTAATTTGTGCCGCTTTGAGTTCTCATAGGTGAACATATCAACTTTATGGTCTTGGTCTATATATTTGCACCCAGACCCCCCCTTTTTTTTATGATGCAATTGGCAGGGCACGTTCTGCACAGTTTTTCCCTGAACCAATGAATGCTTTTAATATACCAAAAAAAAAAATACAAAAAAGGTTTTACCAGTAGTTGTTGGAAGTCAAAAACTATAGGACAGCAAAGGCTGGTGCAATCTGCCAAACCGGGTTGAAAATATCCTACCCTACTCATTTTAAGTAACATTCAAGACCAAGAAAGAGTTAATTGAGGTCAAGAAAAATGTCGGAAATGCACTGTATAGTTGGCGACGTGCTGCTTTCCGACAGAAACAGATGGTGATGAGGCATATTCAGGTCATTGTACTAAAATGGCCTTTACTGCCATGTCAGCATGAGTTGCGACGTGTATTCGCGTTTGTATTTCTACAATGTAGGGTTAAGTTACGCCGGACAAAAATGATGGCTGCAGCAGTGAGAGCTTTTCTTTTTCTAGTGTTTGTGGTAAAAACATAGTGTTCATTTACTTGTCTAGAAAAAATAATATAAAAGCTGTGTTGTTTTGTGTTGTGAAGTAAGACTAAGGACCTGTTTGTCTCTGATTTTCCAAATTATTTTAGAAAAAAAATATTTATATTTTATATTTTAAATCAATTTTATTTTGTTTTATTTTTATGTGTTAATATTAAAATGATTTTTTAATGAAAAACACTTGTCGTCAACCACATTTTTAAACAAGCATGAAGTATCACAGGCCTCAGTGTGTGGACTCGGAATTTAACTGTCAATATTGACTGGCCAGTTGACTCAACTGTGTGGACTTGAATTTAATGTCAATAATCAATATTGACTAGCCAGTTGACTCGACTGTGTGGACTCAGAATTTAACTGTCAATATTGACTAGCCAGTTGACTCGACTCGGTTGATTAAGATCATGTTTATCTGATAATGTGATAAAAATTATTTTTGTTTAAAAATAATTTATTTATTTTTGAAATCAGTTAAAAAACGATCTTAAAACATCAAATGACTTGATTTAAATAAAAATAAAAATAAAAAGCATTTCTAAACCCTTCTTTTAAATTTGTGAATTTTGATTTTTAGCCGGAGTTATCTCAAAGAATGCATGCTTTGGCATCAAACTTTTTGTGGATAAAAAGGTGGAGAAAGGCTCTCATGATTCCTACTTAAGCTGTCTTAAAGTAGAACGAATAACAACATCATCATGGGTCACTATGCTGAAGTTGTAATGAAGTTTTGAATTGTTTGTCAAAAATTTATCAAACTACGTGATTAGTTAGTATTCTCTGCTTTCATTAAGCATCGTGGGTGAGAATGATCATGGTGCCCTGATCCCATAGTTTGTCCTGCCGTGTCTAACGACGTAGTTTTCATTGTGTTTATAATATCTTGCAGGCATTCTGATTTGTTTCAGGGCTAGCTTGTATTAGAGGTTAAGAATATTGTTCAAGCTCTGAGAAATCTCCCCTCCCCCTCCTCTCTCCACGCATCAATATCTTATCTGTGGGAGTGGTGGCTGACACACCATGTGAAGGTCACTTTCTTCCACGTTCATTTGTTTCAAGAAAGCCCCACCACACCAACCATCCTCGTCCGTCTGACGCTGTTATCTCCCCATTTCCAGAAACTATGAACTTTATCTTTCGTCCACATAAATTCTACCTTAACAGCTAGCTAGCACCTTAACCTTTTCCTTTACACTCCTTCCCCACCACCACCACCACCACCACCACACAGCTTGTTCTTCGCTAGCATCCATCCACTCGCATCAAGCACCCACCTAACTTTTTCTACTTTACCGGCAGTTGTAAAGGCATGTTAGTGCCATGATCAGGCTCAGTTTGTGAGTAAAATAGGATAAAAATCTATGCCAGTAATGGTCATTTAATACGACTCTCGTCAACTGCTTTATATTGATTAGAAGAGTACTGTCTTTTCTTGCTTGCTCGAGTAAAATAGGATAAAAATCTATGCCAGTAATAATCATTCAATACGACTCTCGTCAACTGCTTTATATCGATTAGAAGAGTAATGTCTTTTCTTGCTTGCTCGAGTAAAATAGGATACAAATCTACGCCAGTAATGATCATTTTCTACCTTTTCTTGCTTGCTTTATAAGAGAGGGAACGGGCAAACGTATCACAAAGACGAACAAGAATAAGAGTCTTTATTCAGCTGAAGACAAAATGATACTACACAAGAGCTGTAACACGAGTAATTAGAACTCTAAAACATTCAAACACAAATGCTGCTGATCATCGAAGAATTATCCAGAAGAAACAAGAAAAGCAAAGTTAAAAGACAAAAAGAATACACAAATAATATCATGACCATAATCTACATCTAGCTAAGCTCTTGTATAAAATGTTGTCTAATTAAACAAGCAGAAATGCTACTCCTCCGAGCAATGCCGATAAGGCCATTCTATTTCCATGAACATAAGCTCCATTATTATTTGGTGCCGACGCAGTTGGAGATGACCCTAGTGATGCAGGAGCCAATGGTGAAGGCGGTGGACTTGAATCTGGGCCAGGGCTCATTGGCGGAGGTGTTGACATCATTGGCGGAGGTGAGACACTTGTTGGTGGCGCTGCAGCACTGCTGGTCGGTGGCATTGAGACACTTGTCGGTGGCGCTGCAGCACTGCTGGTCGGTGGCATTGAGACACTTGTCGGTGGTGCAGCACTTCTAGATGGTGGCATTGAGACACTTGTTGTAGGTGGTGCAGCACTGCTAGTTGGTGGCATTGAGATACTTGTTGGTGTTGGACCTTGAGCAATGGAGGTGGCTATGAGCACTAGCATTAGGTTTAGCATGAGCATGTCACGTGAGAAAGCCATGACTCTTAATTATGAGTATAGGGTGTGAAATGAATTAGGGTTTGAGAGAGCTAAAGAGTAGAGAAACTTTTGTGTGCAAGGCGTTTATTTGAGAGGAAAAGTACCGAGGTTGATTTATATACATTGCAAGGATGGAAAGTTTGGAGATCACGTTGATTAATATGCTGTCTTATGACCTATGAGTGCGTGGATGTTTCATACAACCGGACACAGTGGCTAACACGTGACTTGGGCAGTGAGCCTATTTTTATCCGTAAAGAAAAAAACTGTAGCCTTTCAGTTTTATTTCTAGTTAAATTCCCTATACTATAATATGATACGAGTTAACTAAAATTTTTTTATAATTATTGAAATTAAAATAATTAATATATTTTGATAGTTTAAAAATAAAATATAGTATTTAAACATGCAGGGTGTAATATAATAAAATACATCGACACATTCTAATATAACAATAACAATATCGAAGACTTAACATCTAAAAATATCATTATTATTATTGATAGAATAGTAAATATTATTAAATTACAAAAACAAAAAATATTCGAACACACTAACAAAAGATGAAGCAAGAAAATAAACTAAAATTATTATTATTATTATTATTATTATTATTATTACTACTACATGTATAATAGAAAAATAAATTCAATAAAAGAACAAAAAAGCCCAAAAACTTTAACAAAAGAGAAAAAAATAAAAAAATAGAAAAAAAAATCATTTAACGTGAAAATAATAAAAAAAAACAAACAAAAGAAAGAAATAAAAAATATCAATTTTCAAATAATGACAAACACAAACTAAAATTTAAAAACAAAATTTTTCAAAAAAATGCTACCTTAACAAAAGAGAAAATAATAAAAATTAAAAATCCAAGTTAAAAGAGCGTGTGCACTCACACACACACACATATAAACATGGACAAAAATAGTAATTATTTAAGAAATATAAAAAACATAAAGGAATAAAAATAAAAAAATTAAAAGTATAAGGGCCGAAATGAAATTTAAATATATTAACAATTTCAATCAAAGGATAAAATTAAATCTTTTCAACAAAAAATATTAAGGGATTTAATAGCAATTCAAAAATTAAATGAATGAGAACTGAAATGAAAACGTAATATATAATCAATTTCAATCGAAGGACACAATTGAAACAAATCAAAACTTAAATAACAAAAATAAGATACACACAAAACAATTAAAAGTGCAGGGACTGAAATGAAACAACCATAAAATCAGAGGGTTGACATATAGTTTAGGGTGAAGGAGAGAAAAAAAAGGGGGGAGTTCAACCACTCACCGTTTTGTCTCCTGCCACAGTGTAAGGCCACGCGCCACACCATGAGGAATAGGACATGGTAACGCATCCACGAAGGCGTCGAATGAATATTTTCTGCCACTGTATGACGCCGTACACGCCACCCGAAGAGGGTATGAGGCCGAATAATGTTGGTCACGTGTGTCACACTCGCCCATAGTATTTGGAGAAAAATAATTAAAAAAGTTCAATTACTGTAACACCTCTGCAATTAACTCTTCAATTTTATTTTATTGGGGACATATCTGTATTCAGTTATTTTTAAAAATATATAAAATAAACATGAGTGTTGTTATTTTTTTTATAAATGTAATGAAATTTTTGAGATGATAATAATAAAATCGGCTATATATCATATTAAATTAATCGACCATGTATTAATAAATATACAAATAAAAAGTTGATAACGCTTGTTTGATGACATTTTGGAAATAAAACTAAATTCACTTTGTCTTTATTCTAACCTCTACCTTGTCTAAGCTTAAATGTGAAAACAAGATCGTTTGGCCAGGTATTCATTGATTTCAGGTTGAAATTTAAGATCCGGGTTAATGGACACGATTATAACGAGTAAAATAAATTTTGAAAAATAAAACTGAAAAAACATAAACATAAACATAAAAAAAAAAAAAAAAAAAACTCAAGTAGATTTAGACAATTTAGCAAATTTAGGTTAATTTTTCAAATCTATAACCTATAAATTCTATATATAAATTCAATTAAGAAGCTCAATTCCTAATATTAAAGGGATGAAATTGAAAAAAATAATTTAATCTAAAAAGTTTGCCAAAGTAAAACAAATAGAAATAAAAAAAAAATCAAATTTGACAGGAAAATCAAATCAAATGCTTAGATGTAAAATTGAAAGACAAGTTCAATTAAGGCCCCGTTTGTTTGCTGGAAATTGGTTTCCTTTTGGAAAGTGAATTCCGGGGAAAATGAATTCCTGAAAAGTGAATTCCTAGAAAGTGAATTCTGATGTTTGGCAGTGTTATGGAAAATGAACTGAAAAACACTTTCCAGTATTTGTTTATGTTATGGAAAATGATCTGGAAAATAATTTATTAATAAATTAATTTATTTTTCAAGTTTATTAAAATAATGAGGAACAAATCTTACAAATTAAAAAGTTGAATGAGAATGAAATTGAAAAAAAAAATATAATTTCATAAATTATCTCAAATAAAATAAATAATAATCAAAATAATAGAGATCAAATCTAATTTTTTTTTTAAAAAAAATAAAAGGTGAATAAATTAAAATAATAATAATTAACATTTCATAAATTATTTCAAATAAAATAAGTAACAATAAAAAAAATGAGGACCAAATTTGATAAATAAAAAATTTCAATAAAAAAATGATAAGAAAAAAGCAAATAGCAATTATAAAAATAAGAACCAAAATTAATATAAAAATTAAATTTTAAGAGATGGAATTGAAAAATAAATATTCAAAACAAATTATATGTAGCAATCAAAAGTTTGAGGATCAAATTTGATATAATCAGCAAATAATGACATTTCTAAATTTTTCATAACTTCCGGAAAGTGTTTTCCGCCCAAATTTTCTGGAAAACACTTTCCTGAAAACTAAGCCAGATTCTTCTTTGACTGGAAAGTGTTTTCCGTTGATCGGAAAGTGTTTTCCGTTGACCAACTTTCCAGAAGACAAACAAACACAGGAAAGTTTGGAAAGTGGTTTCCCGAAAAGTGAATTCCGGGAAACAAACGGGGCCTAAAAGAAGGATTCAAAGCAAAACAAATTACAATCAAAGAATAAAATAAAAACAAATTTTAATCTTATAAGTCATTTAAAATAAAATAAACAACGGGAAAAGAAAGGGCCGGGCCAGCCCAGAGGGACGGACTGAAGCCGGTCTATCTGGGCTCCTTCATTATTTTTATTATTAATACATTTAACAAATTCACTGTATCATCACTATCACTAGTTATAATCTAACTCTCCGATTCAATATCTTGAATTCAATAAAACCCAATACGATACATCCGACGAGAGAAATGCCGGCTGATGGGTATGTCTCGTGTGTGGCTGGAAGAATATCGCTGTCGAAAGGTCGCTGCAAGTTGGCTGGTTCCAGGTTGTTTGAAAGCACCATCTCGATGGGAAACAGCAGGGGCTGGAAGATGGCAACAGCCCCAAATCAAATTTCTTAATTGACACTGAGATCATGAGATTTGCATCCACAGAGAGAGATCGACTCTGTAAAATGAAAATTGTTCTGATCAATTCTTCATTTTGAGTAATCAAAATGTCAACATGATGGATCCAGGATTAGCAAATGAATAAACTTAATTTATGGAAACTGATGGTTACCTGAATAGATTTTCCCGGAAATTCTCTGCTAAACAGAGAAGTTTTACAGTGCATCTTTTACAAACTGATAGAACGAGCTTGTCTGATCTGGTTTTTGGTAAATAAGCAAGTTTTGAGCAATTTGATCGTAACAATACATCTTTTATAAAATAAACTGGATTATTCATTCTTTTTTTAACGTAATAAAAACTTAAAATATTACTAATTTTGAAAAAAGAAATTGATGTGATTCTATATGACTTATGGTTCAAATGCAATTTACATTCCTCCTAAAAATATATAATTTGATTCAAAATTAATTTAGGATGATATTTTTATTAATATTAAAATAATATTATATTAAATTGACTTGAGTTAACCGTGTTAATATAATAATTATGTGACCTAAAATTATGAAACTATGATAATCAAATAAAAAATAAAAAAAAATTATAAAAAATAATTTATAATCAATGATAGATAATAAAATTGAAAAATAAATAAATATATAACTTAAAAAAAAAACTCGAGTTAATTTGTCAAACTTGCGATCTTGGATTATAAAACTGAGATAATTGTACAAAAAACAAGTCAATATAAATCATAAACTTTAATTTTGAATTCTAAATTAACTTAATGTTGAAAGATAAAATTAAAAAAATATAAAAATTAATTCAAATCAATCTATCAAATTTATTATTCAAGTCATAAGATCAAGAAAATTTCATAAATATAATTTAATTCAGGTTAAATTTATCAATTAGATCATAAGACCAAGATAGCTTTATAGAAATCAAGTCAAAACAAATTAATAATTTATTTTTTTTAATAACTCTATCTGAATAATAATATTTGTAAAAAATTAATTACAATTGTTTTATTAGAATTTCAAGTAAAAAAATCATGGAACTGCTAGATTGTTTCATATCCTAGACACCTCAGCACGTCTCACGGCTTGATTTGCTACGAACTTGCTCTCTAATATCGCAGGACATGCATCTTAACAAATATGTTGCAACTTTCTACTGATAAAGATGATGCTTTGTAAACTTTGCCTGGAAGTTTATTTCCTTGAGACCCGGATGTAATTACTCACCAGGGATTTTTGGTTGGTTGCTTATGTTTTTCATATCACAATAGGTATTGGAAGATTGACCATGTCTCGCGCGCTTCAAAAGAAATTTTACGCGATCTACAAAGAAAATCCATTATGAGTTGTGTGGAAAATCTCAGTGAAATTCAATTTGTATTCTTGTTTCTCTCATTTATAGGTTAACGTTATATACACTAAAAGGGGCACAACTAATCAAGCCAGCTCCTTGATTTAAGAAAGAGTAAACTATACGAAATATAAATACAAAAAAATACAGCTATAAGATAACTTAGAACAAGTAACTGGCCTATACGTTGTAGATTCAATACGTAAAACTTACTTATGATATTCCGTTTCCTTGTTCCTGGATCAATTGCTTCAAGCCCACTTCGATTACTATAACCAAAGCGATGTTTCACAGTACGAACGTCTTTAGAGATTGTAGCAAGTTTAATGTAGAACATTCAGAGAAAGAACTATCTTCTAATTATATCAATAACTTATATAAATCACTTGTTAAATATGAAGAGTGAAGTTGTCTATTTATATTAGAGGAGGAGAGGTTACTTAGCGGTTACCTTGTGATTACCAATAAGTAACACCCCTAGATAAATAAACTAGGTTCATCCTTTATAAGCGAACCAATGCCAAACCGCATCTCTAGATAAATAGACCGGGTTCATCCCTCATGGGCGAACCAAGTCTAACCCAATAACAAACATGTAATAGGCTATAACAGCCTATAAAGACTTTTCAATACTCCCCCTCAAGCTGGATCAAGAGGGTTGATAGATCCAAGCTTGGAAAGTAGCTGTTGGAATTGTGTTGTTGGTAAGGCTTTGCTAAATATATCCGCTAATTGATCATAACTTCGAGTATACTTTGTTTGAATCGCCTTGGATTGAACATGAGCACAAATAAAATGACAATCAACTTCTATATGCTTGGTTCTTTCATGAAAGACAGGATTGGAGGCGATGTGAAGTGCTGCTTGATTATCACAGAAAAGAAGCATGGATTGATTATGACAAAAACCTAAGTTAGACAGTAACCCTTTTAACCATATAAGTTCATAAGCTGTGGAAGCCATTGCCCTATATTCTGCCTCTGCACTTGAACGGGCAATAACCGATTGCTTTTTGCTTTTCCAAGTGACCAAGTTTCCTCCTACAGAAACACAATATCCGGTGGTTGATTTTCGATCCAAGCAGTTCTCGGCCTAATCAACATTAGTGTACCCAAGAATGTGAACATTATCATTCTTTTTCATAAGGATACCACGACCAACAAACCCCTTAATATACCACAAGATTCTTTTAACAACATTTAAGTGTAACATGGTGGGAGAATGCATGAACTGACTCACAATGCTTACTGCATATGTGATGTCGGGTATGGTGATAGTTAAGTATATAAGTTTACCAACTAACCTCTGATAATAGCAGATGTCATTGAGAGGTTCACCTTCAATGTCAAGCTTGAGTTTACTATCTAAAGGAGTGTGGGCAGGTTTTGAATCAAGCATGCTAGATTCTTGGAGAAGATCAAGGACATATTTGCGTTGATTTAAAAATAACTCTTTGTGCGAAGTAGCCATTTCAATGCCAAGAAAATACTTCAACACTCCCATATCTTTGATTGCTAGCTTCTGTTTCAAATACCATTTAAGATTGTTAATTTCATTAGGATTGTCGTCTGTGACAATAAGATCATCAACATAAATGAGAATCACCACTTTTCCAGTTGATCCACTTTGAAAAATTAGAGAAGAATCCGCATTGCTACTTTGAAAGCCAATTGCCTCTAGTACTGAACTCAACTTTGCATACTATGCATGTGAGGATTGTTTTAATCCATAAATAGATTTGTGTAGTTTACAAACCAGATTAGGATTATTGCCTTGAGGATGACCAAGTGGAAGTTTCATAAAAAACTTCTTCTTCAAGATCCCCTTGCAAGAATGCATTTTTTTACATCCATTTAGTATAGAGGCCACACCTTATTGATTGCAATAGATAATAACACACGAACTGTGTTCATTTTTGCAACCGGAGCGAAAGTCTCTTTATAGTCTACACCAAATGTTTGAGTGATGCCTCGCGCCACCAATCTTGCCTTGTGTCTTTCAATAAATCCATCAGAGTGAAACATAGTTTTGTAGATCCATCGACTGCCCATAACCTTTTTCATTTGGGGAGCTTAACAATACTCCAAATGTTGTTATCATCAAAAGCTTTCAACTCTTTTTGCATTGCCTTTCTCCACACTGCTTGAAGACTTGCATCCTAGAAGTTTTAAGGATCATGAGTGTTAGAAATTGCACTAAGGAAGGCAACATGATGCAGTGAGAGCTTGCGATACGATACAAAGTTAGTGATGAGATGTTTGGCATTATATGTGACATAGTCTTGCAGCCTTGTAGGAGGACGACGATCACGCATAGGATGACGTCTCAGAGATGTATTAGAGACTTCAACATTGTTTTGGTCCTCAAGATGATTATGAGGATTGTCCAGGTTTTCAACAAGTTCATTTTGAAGTTCACTTTCAGGAGGACAAGTAGGCAGTATAACCATATCAAAAAAGGTATCCTCCCCCTGACCAATAGCTTCATGAGTTTTGGAATAATAGGGAGTATGCTCATCAAATCAAACATCCCGTGATACAAAGAGTTTCTTAGAGAAAGGATTGTAACACTTATATCCCTTTTGTGTCGAAGAATATCCCAAAAGCATGCATTTGACAGCTCTTGGATCAAGTTTATCCCGATGAAAAGCCCAAATATGAACAAAACATGTGCATCCAAAGACCTTAAAATGAGATAGGTCAATCTTACTTCCTTTCATGACTTCAAGAGGAGATCTGAAATTCAACACACTACTAGGCAAAAGATTAATAAGGTAAGTAGCAGTGAGAACTCCTTAAGACTAAATTTTTTTTGGAACATTCATTTGGAATATGAGAGCTCTAGTTTTCTCAAGTAAGTCATGATTTTTTCTTTCAGCCACTCTATTTTGTTGGGGTATACCCACACAACTTGTTTGGTGAATGATTTTGTGTGTGCTCATGTATTGTGTCATGAGGTGGGACATATATTCAGTGCCATTATCAGATCGTAATGTTTGAATTTGAGTGGAGAATTGATTTTTAACAAGATTATGAAAGTCCTTGAAAACATTTAACAATTCACTTTTGAATTTTAAGAGATATAACGTAGTGGTTCTTGAGAAATCATCAACAAATATCACAAAATATTTATAACCATCAAAGGATTCAATGGTTGGACCCCAAATGTCAGAGTGTACAATTTCAAAAGGTTTGTTAGCTCGAGACTTAGAGGATTTGAAAGACAATCTAATAGACTTAGACAATTGACAAAAGTCACATATGGTTTGTTGTTGAACCAGGTTAAGAAACAAAATAGATAGAACATGTTCTGAAGGGTGAGCTAAACGTTGATGCCACAAAGACTGATCTGGACTGAAGTTGGAACTAACTTGAAATCCCTTTCTATTTTGAAAATCTTTGAACAAGTAATAAAGGCCATCAAGATAGATCCCTTCACCAATCGTCTTCTTGGTGGCTATATCCTGAAAAATATAGTTATGAAAAGAGAATATAGCAAGGCATTTTAGGGAGTTTGTGACTTTTCCAACCAAGAGCAATTGAAAAGGAAATGAGGGGATATAAAGAGCCATTGACTCAATATTATCCAAGAGTAACTTGATCTTTCCTTTACCTGTGACAGTGGCACCCTTACCATTTACAACTAACATTAAAGATGACTTAATTTTTTAAAATCATGTAAGTGTGTAAGTTGATTTGTCATATGATCAGTGACACCTGAATCTATGACCCAAAAATCATGCATATTACTAACAGTTAGAGCAGTAGCAAAAGCATTCAAAATACTTGAGGTTTCTTTTGCTGAACAGTTTCGAGTTTCAGCAAAAAATTTAGCAAATTTGCCGAGCAAGGCAATTTAGTTTTCTTTTCCCACATTGCTTACTTCTCTATTTTCATTACTCCCTTTTGTTTTTTGAATATAAGAAGCAAATTCATTAATAAGTTCGGCTGGATTGGAAGTGAAGTTTTGAAGTCCCTTGTTTGAAGTTGTTGCTTGATTAGCCTTAAAAGCTGAAATCTGTAATTTGTTTTGAGTGCCCTTGTTATCCTTAAACTTGAGAGGCTTCAATTCAAGATGAAGGATCCAGCATCTCTCTATCACATGACCAATGTTGTTGTAATAACTACACTTTAAATCTGGCATCTTGCCTTTATAGACTTTCTCTTCAGTATGTTTATGATTGGACAAATATGCTCTAGTTTCAGGTATATTTGTCTCGGTTTCAATGTTCATAACCTTTCTTCGCACCTCTTCTTGTGAAATTATAGCACAAACACTTGTAAAGGATGACAACTTAGAGTTCATGAGGATGTGACTGTGTAGATCTTCATATGTTGAGTCTAAGCTTGATAATAACTGAAAGATTTTGTCTTCTTCAGCTCTTTTCAAAAGCACAACTGCGTCTGTGGTGTGTGGACGGTACACCTCAAGCTCATTCCACTTGTTTTTTAAACCACCGAGAAGTTGAACAAACGATCTACCCTCTTGTTGAAGGTTTGTAATTTCTTGTTTAAGCTGAAAGACACGAGCAACATTGTTTTGATTCCCATATATCTCCTTGACAGTCTCTCATAGTTGATGAGAGGACTCAGAGTAACTGAATATCTCAACAATTTTACGCTCCATAGAGTTGAGGAGCCTGGACATGACCAATTGGTCTTCACATATCCAAGATTCATAATTGGGAGAGGAGATAGTTGGGACTTCGATGCTTCCTTTGATAAACCCAAGCTTGGACCTTCCACCAAGAGTGAGCAGGAGCAACTGCTCTCGACCAAGGAAGATAGTTGAATTCATTCAATAATATTGAGCTCAACCGTTGGTTTGGGTTGATCTCAATCTCAGGGAGATTAGAGGGAGTTGTAACTGACGAGCTTTATGCCTCTTATGTAAAAGGATTGTCACTTACCATCTTAGCAAGAACACACTAAAAGAAGAAACAAATATAGAAACAGATTTAGGAATCACGCTTTGATACCATGTGGAAAATCTCAGTGAAATTCAATTTGTATTCTTGTTTCTCTCATTTACAGGTTAACATTATATACACTAAAAGGGGCACAACTAACCAAGTCAGCTCCTTGATTTAAAAAAGAGTAAATTACATGAAACACAAATACAAAAAAGTACTTGTAAGACAACTTAGAACAAGTAACTGACCCATACGTAACACGTTATAGCAGCCTATAGAGACTTTTCAATAGGTTGTAATTGGTTTTAAGAGAAAGAAAGACAGAAGAATGAGAACTTATCATGCTTTACTAGAAATGATTAAAAAATAATATAAATTATATTATGAGATATCATTTAATTATTTAAATATTTAGGTAATATAATTTTTTAATATAATATTAATTATTACAAGTTTAAAATTTATTATTTTCATATTATTTAATAAAAATAAAATATAAAATAACGTGAGTTTATATAAAAAAATTGATTTGAAAGAATATATTAAAAAATAATATAAATATATAGATTAAACAACTTGTCTACTGTATTTCATATCTAGTGACGGAAACCTGACATCATTAATTCTGTAAAATCTGTATAAATGGAGACAGTTGAGAAACAGTGAATTCACCATCCTCAGTGTTCAATGGGACAGTTTAGTCGGGGCCACAGTGACAAAAATACCCGACGTCCTACTGCATTAGTGTACTCGTCTTGCAGAAAAAAGGGCACCACGAACCATAACCATATCTTTATCAAACTTTTACAGAAACAGACCTTCGTGCCCATTACTTAAGACATGATTTATCGTTCGATAACTTTGTCTTTGACTTTGTTCTTGGTTAACTCGTGTTGTAAAAGCTTCGTTAGGCCATACCTGATTTTCATCTTTGATCACTTAGAAGTGACGTTGAGATGGAGGAACTGCAAAACAAATGAAGAGCACAGATTATCTATAAAAGGGGAAAGAAATTATCATAGAGTGACAAGGAATTGGGGGCAGGACATGCATACATGTATGCACACGTGTGTGAGAGAGAGGCATTCATGGATGTATGTATGTGCGTGCGAGAGGGGTGGGGACGAGAGAGGGATGGTGGAGGAGGGGGGGAGAGGGAGAGAAGAGAGAGAGAGAGAGGAGAGTTCAGCTACAGATAGAATTGAAATATTGATTAACAGTGATGGAATAAGAATTGCAGAAGCAATGCGAAAACGATATTATCAGCATATCACTTTAAAATGGTTGTGTTCACAAAGAAACATAGCCAATTCATGCAAGTGCTCTTTCCCAAAAACAATATCCATGCACAGATACTATGCCTGGTCTTATTTGATCGTAAAAGGATTTCATGATTCTCATCTACAGTCAAAGATGTAACCAATTACTTAATCTGCTGAAAAATACAAAAGGAGCTAGCTGACTCCACTTGGTAAAATCATGTGCACCGACGAGATCTTAGCCCACCGTAAGAACCTCTATTTGCTAGCATGATCCTGATTACTTGCAGAAAATTAGTGAATCCCTGCAACTGGCAATCCCTTTTCGTATTGCTAATCAATATTCGAAACAACATGGCACAATCCCGCAACAAAAAGATCTAATTTAAGAAACAAGACTTGTTTATCATAATTTACAATCAGATCATAAAACCGAGGTAATCCAATAAAAAATAAATTTAATATTGAAAGACTCATTACAAAGATCATGAAATTAAGACAATCTTTTAAAAAAATAACAATAACAAATAATTTAATCATGGTTAAAATGATAAAATCTTCAAACTTAATCATGACAAAAACATATCTTTATAACTTGTCAAATTTGAGATCAAGATTATAAAACAAAGATAATAATAAAAAAATTGATACTGAAAGACTTATAGATCACGAGATCAAGATTATAAAACATAGATAATAATAAAAAAAATTGATATTGAAAGACTTATAGATCACGAGATCAAGATAATTTTTTAAAATAATAATAATAAAAAAACTAAGCATAGTTAAAATGATAAAACTTTCAATCTTAATCATGACAAAAACATAAGATATTAAAATAAATTATGAAATTTTATTTTAATTGATGATAAAAATAAATAAAAAATTGAAAAAAAAATCTAAGTTAATCATTATAGATTACTAAAAACTATTCTCGAATAATAAAAATAAAATATAAAATTTAACCGGCAATCAACTAAATATTAAAATACAAAATTTCAAAAAAGAGAATTCAAAGCCAATGACAAACACACAGCCTCCCTCCCTCTTCTCCAACGGATAAGACTTGGCATTCCTTCTCCCCGCTTAAACCAGTATATCGAAACATGCCTTCTCGTTAAGTTTTCCTTTCCCTTCAATGTTATTAGAGTTTTCCCTCTTATCTCAGAACATGGGCTCTAAAATTCTTCCTCAGGTTCTCCCTCTCCATCCATTCCTACACACACAGACACATTTCAATATTATTTCTTCTTTACTTATTTGGACGTTTGCAGGCACTAGATTGTGATACCCAGAAATCCTTCTCAATCTCCTGTTCCAAAGAGACTGGGCTTTTCTTCAACATTCAATCGCACTTCCTATCTTTCCAGTCCAGCTTCTTCTATTAGTGAAGACATTTGCGAGACAAAGATTTGTAACGAGAGCGGAGTCGGAGTCTCGAGGTGGGGAAGTTGTGGAAGATACTGAGAATGTTGGGGAAGAGGTAGTTGAAGAAGGAAGCGAGGAAGATGAAGTTAAGAATGAGGTGGGCCCCTTTTCTACTGAATAGGAGTATCATGTCTGCCGAGAATTGTAAGAATTGAATTTCCCTTTCATTTTGTGAAAATTAGTTTGTACGCCACAACTGATATGCAAAAAATGAGACTGCATTGTTTCTGACGCCTTTGCTGCAATTTTGTCCTACTTGGGCAAGATATTACAGAGTGTGCGTGTCTATTTTTTTGCATCCTTCATTGGTGTGATGAATTTCATTGCCTTCAAATACATGGATATCAGCATGAGCATGCTGCTGTTTGTTTTATGCATTGAAAGAGAGTGATGATACAAGATGCTCTACGCTGTTAGGATTGTGGTTAAACTCTTTACATGGGATGGACCTCCAGTATTCCTCATTTTTGGCTACTGTTCTTCAGATATCATGTTGTAATGCAGCAGGATGGGTTGCTCTTTTTGGGCTGACAACTTGATACTTTCAATTTTTATCCTTTGTTTTGTTGGTTTATTATAGAAGGCCAATTTGGAGTTTGAAAGAATTTTGATCCTTCTAACTGATAGATATCCATTTTCTCATTTGTATAGCTGATTGTTATGTTCCTTACCACCTCATACACCTTATATTATCGGAGATAATATTATCGGAGAGTAACAGGTCTTTATATAATTATCTACTGCTATATATCTATAATCACATCACATTAATCGCATTTGACTTGACACTTTGAATATACCAAGAAATTAATTCCACCAGGTATGTTGCATATCTGATGCATAAATTGTTGGATCATCAATCCAACATTAGGTTTATACGAGAATAATTATATATTTGTAAACTGTCAAATAAAATAAAATCTAATTAAAAATAATCTGTTAAATATTTTAAGTAATTGAGTTTTTGATGTATCTAATAAGATATATACTTTTAATATGTAGAGATTAAAGGGTTAGCTCTATTTTAGTGATGTTTCATTCTCATTTTAACATCCTATCATCAAAGAGAAAATAAAGATTAAGATAAAGAGAATAAAAAAGTTCTCAAAGGAGAATGTTTATCTGGAAAGCTATCCGTACGACTCTAGAAAGCGATTTTCAGATATAAATTCAGGTACGCTTCAACTTTATTCTTTATACGTTCTTGATAATTTGACATAAATATTTTTTTATGTTATAAAATCTAATCATAACATAAACAAGTATTTGTTGGATAATCCATGCTGCCCTTTCCCGAATGAGGATCCACCTAAGAATCAAAAGGTTAAACTAGAGGCATTAAGCATAATAAGTGCGATAAATGGTTTTAGAAGTTTGCTTAAACTCTATGAAACTGTCCTGCTAATGATATTGCTTATCCTGACACCAATCTGATCATGGCTGTTCTAGCTGTTTAGTTTTAAAGAATAGGTTTACTTGGTTCTCAGAACTTTCTAGCAAAAGGGTGGTTAAGTTTCTCTAGATTGATTTATGCCCACTTGAATAGAAAAAGGGAATAGATTTAAGCATATTGTATAATCTCAACAGATGAGAGAATTATCCTTTCTGATTGTACTTTTAGTCTTGGCTAGTTTGGCTATTTTCCCCTGCTGTAACACTTAATGATGAATTGGTCATTGATGTCTAACTTAATAGGTTTTGCTTATTGTGGTTCACCTGCTCTTTTCTAATCATTCCGATTCTTTCATGTCAAAATGTGGTTGATTAAAATGATAGAAAATATAAAGATAAATTTGATTTTAATTTGGAGTGAATTTTTGTTTTCAAAACAAAAGTTACAAAAAAGACATGTTTTCAGAATATTTATTAATTTTTTATTCCTATAATATCTTTATAAAAAACTCTTAATTTGCACAACTAAAATATATAAAGATAAAAATAATACTTATTATAATTTAAAAATTTAACTCATGGGTTGATTCGGAGCTAGACTAGGGTTACAAGTTGTAAGGGTGAACTTAAGTTGACTCAAGTCAATATAAAAATAAAAATAATTATTATCATAGTTTTAAAACTCAATTCAGAGGTCAATCTTAGGGCAAGGCCTATATCATGGGTTAAGAGGGTTTTTTTAGATTAATATAAGGATAAAAATAATTATTATCATAGTTTTAAAATTTAACTCGTGAGTCAATATGAGACAAGGCTCTAATCACGGGCCAAGAGGGTAAATTTAGGTTGACTCATGTTAATAAAAAGATAAATTATTATTATCATAGTTTTAAAATCCAATTCACGGGTTAATCCTGTACAAGGCCTACATCACAAGTCATAAAAGTTTTCTCGAGCTAATGTAAGGATAAAAATAATTATTATCATAGTTTTAAAATTTAACTCATGAGTCAATATGAGACAAGGCTCTAATCATGGGCCACGAGGGTAAATTTAGGTTGGCTCATGTTAATAAAAAGATAAATTATTATTATCATAGTTTTAAAATCCAATTCACGGGTTAATCCTGTACAAGGCCTACATCACAAGTCATAAAAGTTTTCTCGAGCTAATGTAAGGATAAAATAATTATTATTATTATAATTTAAAAATCTAGTTTGTGGGTTGATCTAGGGTAATGTTCTGGTCATGAGTTAAGAGGAAAAACTCAAGATATAAAAATAAAAATAGTTATTATTATAATTTTAAAACCAGATTTAAGGGTTGATCTTGTGTAAAATCCATGCAAAAGTAATTGTTTTGTATTTTATTTGATTATGATAATATGACATAATATATTATATGATATAATATATTATGTCATATTGTCGACCATAATCGAATAAAATACATATAATATATTATGTCATATTATCAACCATAATCGAATAAAGTACAAAACAATTACTTTTCGTTTTAAAGCTACTAATAGTTTCCTGATTGGTCGACATCATGATGCAAGGAATATTCATTTAGGCCCTGTTTGTTTCCCAGAATTCACTTTCCGAGAAACCACTTTTCAAACTTTCCTGTGTTTGTTTGTCTTCCGGAAAGTTGGTCAACGGAAAACACTTTCCAGTCAAAGAAGAATTTGGCTTGGTTTTCAGGAAAGTGTTTTCCAGAAAATTTGGGCGGAAAACACTTTCCGGAAGTTGTGAAAAATTTAGAAATGTCATTATTTGCTGATTATATCAAATTTGATCCTCAAACTTTTGATTGCTATATATAATTTGTTTTGAATATTTATTTTTCAATTCCATCTCTTAAAATTTAATTTTTATATTAATTTTGGTTCTTATTTTTATAATTGCTATTGGCTTTTTTCTTATCATTTTTTTATTGAAATTTTTTATCTATCAAATTTGGTCCTCATTTTTTTATTGTTACTTATTTTATTTGAAATAATTTATGAAATGTTAATTATTATTATTTTAATTTATTCACCTTTTATTTTTTTTTAAATTTTTAGATTTGATCTCTATTATTTTGATTATTATTTATTTTATTTGAGATAATTTATGAAATTATATTTTTTTTTCAATTTCATTCTCATTCAACTTTTTAATTTGTAAGATTTGTTCCTCATTATTTTAATAAACTTGAAAAAAAAATTAATTTATTAATAAATTATTTTCCAGATCATTTTCCATAACATAAACAAATACTGGAAAGTGTTTTCCAGTTCATTTTCCATAACACTGCGAAACATCAGAATTCACTTTCCAGGAATTCACTTTTCCCGAAATTCACTTTCCAAAAAAAAATCACTTTCCAGCAAACAAACGAAACCTTAACCACTCAGGCTAGGGAACCATTTTTTATTTGCTGCTTGCATCGTTCTATGTAATTTTTACTGGTGTCAGGCGAGCTGCCACCACTATTTCTCCAAGGCCAGCATTCAAGTTAGTGATGAAAAGTCCATTATCCTCCTTTGTAAGTATCTCAAATTTAAAAGTGAATTTTTAGAGTAATTTTTGTTTAGAAATATATTAAAATAATATATTTTTTTGTCTCTTAAAAATTATTTTTGAGATCGATATGTATCAAAATAATTTAAAAATATGATTTTTTTTTAAATTTAAAATAAAAAATAATTTTTTTTCATAAATAATTTTAAAATACAGTACCGAACTAATTTCAGGAATGGCTATAATCGGTCCAAAAAGCTGATTAAAATACGGTAGGATTCATTTCAAGAGAGCCCTGGGAGTTTAAGTGTTGATTTTGAGCGATTCTATGATCCATCATCATATTCTAATGCTGATGTCTTTATGAGGGAATTACTTGGTAGTTTTGATATTTGAGATTCCCTTCCTTTTGGCGCTGCAACTTTGCTGAAATATTGTGGGGATATTTTTTTCTTTTTTATAAATAAAAATAAAAAATAAAAGAGGCAAGAAACTTGCGTTAAGCAAACTTTGTGCCTTTTTCTTCTTCTTCTTGTCTTGGCCACCTTGCAGCTCCGTTTTGCAAGCATCTACATGCCAATGCTTGAAGTGGCAGAGTTAGGTTAAGTCTTGGGGCTTGGCAATTAATGTCCAATGAAATTGTGAAACCACATGGTTAAAAGTAGTCCCAGCAATCTCAGGGGTGGGTCCATGTCCAGAAGTGCAAGTGCATTCCCTCTTTAAGCTTTAAATTATTCTAGAATATTCCAACTTTAAATTTGATAAGGAGAGCTCAATTTATTAATGGATTTTTCACTTTCCACTACATGTCAGTCAGTTTTTTAATATAAATAATCCAAACAACTCATATTAATCAATTAAACTTGTGGTTAAAGCAAATTAAATTAGAATAATTTTTTAAAAATTAAATTAAAATAAATTATAAAGTTTAATTTCTTATTAATTTAAAATTGACTGGTAAAACTAAATAAAACAAAAAAATAACTTGAGTCAATTAGGTTATATCATCAAGTTCGTGATTAAGGTCATTACACCAAAATAACCTTATAAAAAATAAGTTAAAATAAATTACGAAACTTAATTCACAATTAACTGTTAAATAATAAAATGAAATAAATATTAATTAAAAAATAATCACAAAAGAACTCGAATTAACCCTTCAAAAAAATGACTTAAAATCACAATACTAAAATAATATATTATAAATAAAATCAAAATAAATTATAAAATTCTATATATGTGTCAAATGATGAAAATATTTTCTCAATAATGAATTTGATTACAATAATAGGTGCAAACTCACTTGAAGTTTTATCAACTTACACAAATCCCCTCATTAATAATTAAATGCAAATTTTACTTTGGATAAAAAGATATTCATGCCCGTTTAAGGATTTAATTACCAGTACCAGTTTGATATTCTTAAAGGAAAAAAAGCTCGAAAATCACTTGCTCCTGAAAACTAAGAAAACAAAAACTCATCTAATTAATTATGATTAGGTGCAAAGGTACAACTTCTTCTGCGAGGGTCTCTCTCCACCTCTTCCATCCACCTACCTGGAAGCATGAAGTGTGGTATATCTAATAGTGTGATATATATATATATATATTACAATTTATTTTTGGTATGAGAATATAAAAATAATAATGAAAACAATTTAAAAATAAATATTTAAAATTTCCAAAAATACAGCTGGAGCGCCCTGATTATTTATTGGAAAAGGACCATATAAATGGGGTAATATTATATAATGTACCGACTTATTTGTATATGTTTACAGTAAGTCGGTACACTATATAAAAAAAGGTACACGCCACCTGTTTTCTTTTCTTCCCCGCTGTCTCGTTGCTTTCTTGTTTGAAGAAAGTTATATTCTTCTTCAATACGGGAAGATATGAAAATGCCTTAAATATAGATGTTAAATTGTTAATCCATGCTTCAACCACAAAAGCGGTAATAAATGAGTTGATAAATATAAATTTTAGAAGTGACACGTCAAAGGGACCCAATTACAGTCCAGAAACTTGGATATATTTATTGTTTTTCTTTTTTTGCGGTCAAACCAGGTTTTTGAAACATTTTTATTTTTTTAAGAACTCATATTTTTGTTTATTTATTTATATTAAAAATAAAGAATATTACACGTGTCAATTCTCTATCACTCTCTTTCTTACTAAGCAAGAAAGAAAGCTCCGCCATTCTGGTTCCTGGGTGCACAAACACACCAAGCTACCACCCCTCTCTCTCTCTCTCTCTCTCTCCATTTAACAGACACGGAGATTCTTGCTCCCGCCCTCTCTCTCAACGAAGCGCATGCCACCTGAACCGATAAAAAAGCCGAAATTGTTGCCTAAAAGTTCGAGCCATTCGCTGCTTTTAACAAATCCTCCACACTCGTTGAACCACATGTTAGTTTTCTTTTATATTCTCGCTCCCTCTCTCTAATTAATCTATCTCCATTCTTTTTTCAGTAATTTCTTCGATTGATTTGGGAGGTTTCTTTTTCTTCCTTTTTAAAGAGCGAATAATTATATATAGTTCGTCGTTCTGCTGATTTGATTTGATTTTTGTGGAAGATTCTGAGATTTAGTGATATTGGGGGGGCCGATATGACTGCTGGTGACGGTAATCAATTGATCTCCGTACATCCCGATGACCTCAAGTTCATTTGTAAGTCTCTCTCTCTGTCTATTAAAATATGCACGTATCAATTTTCCTTTCTTTTATAAATAACAATTTTGATGAATGTATTTATTCGTTATTTAAATTATCGCATCGGAATCTAATTTACGGATAATTCCTGGAAAGGAGAATCAATTTGCTATAGTTAATTGTACTTATTCATGCATTAACTGGAGAATTAAAGCAGAACTGGGTGTTTTGTGCTCTACCGCATTAGTTAACTCTGTAATCAGGGCTTGCCCTACTAGCAGTTTCTAGAGTTTCAGTGCCTCTTGTCAAATTATCCAGGGAAGGGATTACCGCTGTCATGCGTGATAAAAGAAAAGAGATTATGAGAACAGAGTACCGCTGTTTAAATGCGTGGTTATATCTCAAAATTGGAATAAAAGAATTTCATAGCATTAACTGTCGATGTCCAAATTCATGGGTCAGCATCGGTTGAGCTTATATTTTAGTGATGAAAAGCGACTCAGAAGCATCAATCATCATATGAAGTGTACTTGCAGACTTAGCGCTACAAATGAATATGAACAGTGGATATTCTTAGCATGAGTGGCTTCAAATTGCTTTTTAGGAATTATTCTTGCCAAATCTTGATGTTTATTGATCAACATGAAATCATCGGTGTCATTTTTTCGAGGACTTGCTTCATGGGTGTTTGGCATTGCGTTTCAAAAACGATTTTGAAAAAAAATGAATTTTATTTTTATTTTTATTTTTTACTCTAAATTAATTTTTTTTTGATGTTTTTAGTTTATTTACAGGTGTTGATGTCAAAAATGATTTTTAAAAAAATAAAAAAAATAATTTTGGTGCATTTCTGAACGAAAAACACTTTAAAAAACAACCTCAACCACACTACTGAACATGTATTAGTCAGAAAGTGATAGAAACAACACTATAACCCCAAATTATAAATCTAGTTCTCTCTCAGTATGGGCCTGGAAAAACTCCCTTTTTCCATCATAGTTTCAGGTACTTATCAATCATGTTTATTCCTAACTAATTCCCAACATAGGCATGATTTTGTCATGGAAGTTATCTTCACTCTAGGAAAAGCTTGGGAAAAGATCCAGAGTGAAGTATGAACAGTCCATTCCTCTGATTGGCAAACTGGCTTCTTACTGTGTTTAAGGAAGCTTCCGAATCTCACTGAGTGCGGATGACAGTACATTCTAGTTTTCTTTTTCTTATCATATGTTTTCAAGCGACCATTGCCCAGTTGTGTTATTACTGGAGCTGGATCTTTGAATAGAGAAAAGAAAGAAGTTTATGTTTCAACACTTTCTTATCAAGTGGCTGTTCTCAAGTCTCAAACCTTCATGCAATCTTATGACTATTGCACTCATGCTCTACATCTAACCTGTTGTCAAACGTTTTTTTTTAACTTATCTGCATCAGTGAGCCAGATGCCTGGTTTTCATTCATATGATATCTCTCACAACACAGTGAAGATGATTAGTTGTTCAAAGAGGGAGGGTGGGGATTTTAAGTAAAACAAATTGATGGAAGTGAAATTTAACTAAAAGCCAAGTTGGTTTTGATCCTCTTGTCTTGGAACTTGAAAGCTTAGCAGGCATAGAAGACATGCTTCATCCACAGGAACCCAACTTGACTATGGAGACGTTCTTGCGAAAAATAAGAATGTCTGAAGATAGAAATTAAATTATATTGCCAACAGATCCATGGAAAATATGTGATGGCATGAACTATGAACTATGAATAATCGATGCAAATGTTTATGCTGATGACTTTAATCTGAATATTGTAGACTGTCTTCTGATGCCCGTTGAAAGTGTAAAATTTCATGTGCTATAAAATTTTCAGATTTGACTTTATTAATGGAGCTCATCCGGACTTATGAGAATGTGTTATATATGTAATCAGTTGAGCTGGAAAAGCAAAGCTTTTGTGATCTTAAAGTTGCGAACAACACAGAGCACCATGTTGCTTTTAAGGTAATCTCTTAACCACACATGAAATGTACAAACATAATATTGCTGTGCATTATATAGCCTTTAAAAAATTCATTTCGCTGTACTTTGCGTTTTGCCAGGTTAAAACCACTTCACCTAAGAAGTACTTTGTGAGGCCCAACACTGGTGTTATTCAGCCTTGGGATTGTTGTGTCATCAGAGGTGCTACTTGCTCCTCAGGCTTAATCTTTTTATAGGACTTTTCTGTCCTTTTAAACTAGGAATTTTCTATTTGACTGTGAACTTATGTTTGTTGTCCACTTAAAGGTTACAATTCTCCTACGTCAAAGATGTGAGTAGAATGGTAACCAACCATTTGTGAGATGTTTATTAGGTGATCATTTAACAGCCTCATTTGTGTTTTCTCTCTCTCTCTTCTTGTCCTCTTTCACCTGTTGGAAATGAAAGATGTGAGCAGAGCAGTAGCCAACCAAACCAAGCATCATAATTTTATCTATGATCACTATATGGAATTATTTGTGTGCCATGTGCCAGCCACCACAGTTTTGTAATTTTCATTATTGGTTAAAACATATTAGATGTTTACAAACTTCTGTATTTTCAGTTACTCTTCAAGCTCAACGAGAATGTCCTCCAGATATGCAATGCAAAGATAAGTTTCTCTTACAGAGTACCATAATGCCTCCACATGCTGATGTTGATGAACTCCCACCAGATACTGTAAGGGTGTTAACTTGAAGAATAAAAATTATTCATGTTTGACTAGCTTGACTTTCTAAAAATGAAATTATTTTTGAACTGCAATGTTTGATTTTGTTGCCAGTTCAATAAGGATAGTGATGGCAAGGTGATACATGACATGAAGCTTAGAGTTGTTTACATCCCTCCTTCATCAACGCAAGGAAACTCAGAAGATGAAGGGTTGAAGGGCTCAACTCAAATTCCTGATGCGAACTCTGTAAGTGTTTTGTATTTGTGAGTGTGGCTATTTTATTTCACCATCATAGACTGATGTGCACTCATAACTTCGGAGTTTGATGGACTTCATTGGATTGGAGTTGGTGTTGCATCACGCTTAGTTTGCTTGACTAGTGTGTTTTTTAAATAATAATAATAAAAATCATCACAAATGCAACTAAAATCTCCTTTAACAAAACACTTAGGAGATTGATCGTAGATGTCATATTGGCCTGTCACAAAGGTTTAATATTGAATTGTACCGATGAGAAAAAATCATGATCCTAAACTGAGTTGAACATGTTTAAACACGCTGCTCCCAAGCAAAAAATGAGAATGATTATGGATGCTCTGAAAGGTGGATGGAGATGATAAAATAGAACTTCGTAAAGCATGTAAACCATCTATTATTTGCATATAAATAAATATTATCATCATAATAACAAAAGAGTGATGATTTTGCAGTTGTGATTGCCATCTTGTCACAGTACATAAATAGCTACTGGTTTAAAGTGTCTACAGTTTTGATCGCTCTACTCCTAGTGCGTGGCTGCATTTTTTGTACGTTGCTGTTTAATCTATGTGCTAGAAGTTAGCTGCTTCACTGATTCTCCAAAATTGTGATTAAGTGTAATGAATTGTCATTTTTAACTACTAGAAGGAAACACATCTATATATGCTTCTTATTCAACATGCACTATGCAACTTAATCTTCTTTTATAACTTTCACCATCCTGTAAGTTAGCTTTCTCTGCAATGCCTTTTGCGGTAAATCATAAGGGTATACTCTGGAAGTTTTATTTTGTGCTATAAGTTTTCTAAGCATTCTGTGTCATGTTTGAATCAGGCTGTACAGAGCCTGAAGGATGAAAGGGATGCAGCTGTTCGACAAACCCAGCTACTGCAGCAGGAACTGGTTAGTGGACTTTCTGATCCAGCCTTGTTTATTTGATTATTTGTTTGCTTTTCTTTGCTTGCTAAAAAGGTTATTACCAAGTTGCTGTCACTAGTGTGAGAATTTGGAGCTAGTTTTCCTCCCTGCCATTTTGGCATGTAAGCTATAGAGAAATAAACCTGAGCCCTTATAGCAAGCCCGAGACTTTTTATCATCACACCAGTACCTATCATCTTGCTTAATTTGCTTCTCTATCTGGTATGAAATTGCTGTTTTGTATACTAGAACAGCTGATTTCCTGTAACCATGCAGAAATTGTCTATGGTAACTACTTCCCACCTCCCTGGAGTGAGCCTTATTCTACTGTGGGAAGTTTACTCAACACTTGCTCAGTTGATATGGATCCCGCCATTTCTAAGGGTTAATTATCCTTAAATGGACATTTGCAGGCAATGCTTGTTCAAATGTGAGAGTGCAACTGAAATGAAAGCAGAGCAGGAACTTTTTAATCAAAGTTTAATTAAGTGAGACATGTAGGCATGGAATTCATTTCTCAGATGGCTCCCATGAGATCTTGAAAACATAAAAAGAGCTCATCCAAATCACTCGGGATGTATTAGATGTTTTCTGTTAGAGAACAAATGGATTCAAATGAATTGCATCTAATGCCAAGAAACAGTGTTGTGATACCAAACTTCTCTTGTGATAGAATCACCCCTGCCCAAAATTCATGTACTAGCTAGTATTTAATTACTTCCATGCACAATTTAGTAGGATAACAAAGGAAACCTTTGCAGCAATATATCAAAGCTTTCTTTCCTGCAGGACTTGCTGAGGAGACGAAGATATCGGAAAAGTGATCCAGGCTTCTCCCTCATGTTTGCATTTGTTGTTGGACTTGTTGGAATTATGGTTGGCTTCCTCTTGAACCTTTCATTGTCATCACCATCAACTACAGAATGACCGGGCCTTATCAAGGAGACAAGTTTTTCTTGTCTATTTTAGTGTACAATCTGTGCCTGCCTGCTGCTCTGTTGGATGGAAGGGTCACCGGTCTATTTCCTCCCTTCTTTTTGTATATTTGCTATTGGCCAATTTGTCAGTTGACCAAAAATATTTTCATTTCATTGATATGTTACCGTTAGTGTGATCTGTTGCAGTTTTTGAAATCTCTTTCCTCGCATGGTTTATATAAATCTGCACCTCAAATTTTAAATCTGGACCTTTCTCAAACAACAGTAACACGTTAGCCAGACATGTGCTGAAGCGGTGCGGTTTGAATAGTTTAAAGAGTGGAAACTTTCTCACGAAGAATTAAGGAAACATGTTTATTAGATATAAGCTTAAATTGAAAATATTAGATGAATTAAACAAGGTTTTTATTTTCACAGTGAAGAGTTTGAAGAGTAATTATTTTTATATTTTTTAATTTTTGAGAAAAATGAAAAATTAGAAAACAGTTTTTTAAGAAATAATCTTTTTCATTCTTGCACAATAGAATTTTTGAGGTTGTACGGGCGTTTCCTTTTCTTTTTCTGGGAAATGACTTTTTTTAAGGAACATCGGGTTACAGTTGCTTACTTTTGCATGTGTTTACTTTCCGCTCTTTGACATTGAGGCTTGATTTATTTTTTAGTATTTCTTAAACATTAACATGATGATATCAAGCTTAAATTTTTTAAAAAAAAATTTGATATATTTTTAAATAAAATACAATTTTAAAAGTAATTGCTATTATTTTTTTTAAATCCATGATAAATGGATAAATTTATCATTCATCCTATTAAAATCCTAAACTATTGTTTTATTTGGGTGTATGCCATGATCGGTTGTTTGGTTTTCTTCATTTGTGAATGCCATGATCAATTAGCGTCCTACAATATATTATTTAAATATTTTCTATTTTATTTTTAAAAAATCCTCCCTTACTTTTATTAATCATAAATTTTATATTATTTTTCTCCTTGTATATTTTTTTTAATTTATGTTTACCATCAAAATTTCTCTTCGGGCAGGGGTTGGCCCCCATGATTCCTCTCAATGGCAGCAGAATTGGCGTTGTCGTGGGAGGAGTAGCTAATTAATATTTTATATTTGCATATAAATGAAAAAAAAATGAATTCACTAAGTTTTTTTATTTTTTATTTTTGAATATGATGATGATTATTTTTAAAATATTTTTTTTAAAAAAACATTATTAATATCAGCACATTAATATAATATAAAAAATATATTATAAAATACAAAAACAAATAAACTCGTATAAGAATATTGTCAAATTGTAATGTATATATATATATATATAAGAATTCCATAAACTTTTTCCCGAACTTTTCAAATGCTGTCCTTTTGTTCTAAGTAATTTAAACATATTTTACTTGATATCCAATGTCATAAACGATCATAAGTTTTGCTTAAACTGTATTTATAGTCCTGAGCTAGAATTTGATTTATTAATAAAATTATATATTCCTCAAATTCTTATTCATATTTCCATAAATTTCAGATACTTTTTTATGCTGAAAGATATTAATTCAGACCATGCTGCTCATATAAAAAAGGAATTAATCATGCAATAAAATTCATTACTTTTAATATTTATTTGAAACTCTTAAAAAATAGATAGCATTTTTGGAAAGCACTTAAACAAAAAATTTTAGGGGGTGTTTGGGAAACAAAAAAAATAAATTTTATTTTTTGTTTTAACTTTTTACCTTTTAAATTATTTTGATATGCTGATATCAAAAATATTATTTAAAAAATAAAATGATATTATTTTAATATATTTTTAAATAAAAAATATTTTAAAAAAACAAACTCAAAAGATTATTTATTTATTTGATTTTCGATATAAACTACATTAGTTTACAGAATATGAGCACTGACACTGATATAACGAGTAACGAGCTGTCCTTTTCAAAAACCAAACGAGTGGAAACACTGGCGGGAAACTATCACGTGCCAAATCTCAAACAATCAAAACTCCTAAATCCCTCCCTGCCTCTCCCCCCATCTCTGCAAATCCATCGATGTCCAAAACCTAAAACACTATCTCTTTCTGTCGCTTCTCTCTCAGACTCGCTATGCAAAATCACTCCTCCAGAACCCAACTCGCCCTCATCGACTCGCTCACCACTGCCACCAACTCCACCGAGTCCGATTTGCAAGAGAAGGCATGGCACATCCTCGGTGCCCTCCTCTCAATCGGCAACCCAACTCCAGCTCTAGAGCTCGCATCCCACTGCACTCTCTTCAATGCATCACCGGATCTCATCGAATATCTCTGCTCAATCCCTAACTCACCCATCACTTTGACGTTCAATAGTGAGGACTGTAGCAACAGCTTCCTTGTCACCATTTCTCCACTTGGCCTTTTCGCTTTGAATCAATTCGTATCTAATTTCATCTCGAATGATGCGTTAGCGACTCGGATCCGGGCTGCAATCTGCAGGCCCAGGGTTCATTTGGAGGACTTCGTGAGGATGTATTTTAGGAAGCGGAAGCGAATTGGATATGAATCCGCGGATGGTAAATTTCTGTTTTATTATGTTTTTTAGGTCATTGACTGGTTCGGTTATTGAATCATGGTGGTGTTGCTTTGCAGTGTACGAGAAGGAACAAGGAGTTTGTACTTTGTCGAAAAGAAATCGAAATGGTTGCGAGACGGTAACTTTCGAACTGGTTTACATAACTATGAGCTTGACCAATTTGCTCGAATTTGTTTCTCCACTTAGAGCTAGAAGTTACAATTTCAATGCAATTGGCTTTTGCTTGCTTATTTTAGCAATCTTACATGGCCATTACAGAACCTGGAAGCTTTGTCTTCGACACCTGTGTTTGCAAACAAGTTTATGAGAAATTTGGTAGGAGATCTGTATAATCTTTTATATTCAAAATGAAGAAAGTAGTTTCTGTCCAAAAAAAATCGTGAAATGATAATTTTTCTAGAGCTGAGTGAAATAGCTCTTATAATACAACCCTGCAAAATCCGGTCTTTCTGAGATGTTTTATATTTTAATCATGCAGTTAACTTTTCACATAACTGAGGATGTCAACAGGATTAATGTTGAGCCAACTTACATGCCAATCCAGCCAAATAACTTGATTCTTGCACCTGACTTTTTCGTTAAAACCATCGTGGGTGAATTAAGCTGCAAAGTAAGGGATATCGAACATGTAGAAGGTGAGAGGAATACGAAAGCAATTGTGGAAAGCGGGGAGGATAAGAGAATCATGGCATGTGAGATTGATGAAGAGTCTGCTCTTCCCATTGTTTGGTCTGATAATGAAGCTGTAGTCCAAGAAGCTAAAGTGAATGAGATAGATCTTGAAAGTAGAGCAGATGTCAATGCTGCATGTTGCTTGGATGATGTCAAATGGTGCAGCAGATTATTGCAGGAGTCTACGAGTGTTAATGGTGCTTGTAATGCTATAAATGACTGCTGTGTTGAAACAGTAGGAACTGAAACCAAGGAAGAACTGGTAATTGATTATTGTAAAACAGAAGAAGGCACAAATCATTTTCAGCAAAGTAATACCGCTTTTGATATGCCACAAGAAAGAAACTTTAGGGAGAATGAGCTGAATTCTCTGGATAAAGAGACAATATCCACCAATATGAAAAATCAAGCCGAGGTTTCAACTACCAATATGAAGTTGTCAAAAGTCCCAAAACCCTCCAACAAGATTAAGTTCACTACTGGTGTTGCTGTGTCTCCAAAACAGCAAACTCTTTGCCAGTCTCTAGAGCACAGGCAGGCTGTTATCTCTCCCAAAGAGAACCAACACAGAAAAAATGATCAAATGAAAATCAGCATGGCACAAAAATCAAAGCAGGCGTGCAATGATATTCGTACAAAAGAAAGAAAGAAAGATAGTTTCCTTAGTGCTCCCAAGGTAAGTTCAAATCTGCAAATTCTAAGTTCATATGCTTTACGCGTGAACGTTTAGTATGCCCCTGAACGGGGCTAATTCCCTTAGAGTAATTTGGCTAGTATAGCTGTTATCCTTTTCATTGATAGGATTTATTGATGGTTTCCTTTCAGGACGAGGTATCCAAAGACTTTCCACGCTTTGATTCTTATATTGTTGAAAAGGAAGAAGGCTCGGGTATGAAATCGTTCTTTGTTTATCGGACACGTCATATTATGCCTGTTAATTGACTGTATTTCATTTAACCCCAACTGGCAGGTGGTTATGGTACTGTTTACAAGGCAATGAGGAAACATGACGGGACCACAGTTGCCATCAAATGTATGTAAGAAAAATCCAAATGCCGAATCAGATCAAGGCTAATCTCTTATCATTTTTAGCGACTACTATCTATAAAAATACCATCCATTTATTAATCTCCATCAAGAAGTATTTGAATATCATTTGATTGCCAGAATCCTTTATTTTGAGGATGAGAGAAATTGAGAGTGTTTATTTGTTTGGCACTTGTTATCAGAATTACAATTTCTGGAATGAAAATGGTGCAGTAGATTAGAAAAGGAGTCAATGCAAATCTCAGATGATGTATATTTAGCTTTTTGTTCATTTTCATACTGGTGAATTATAGGAACTGGAAAAACTTGTGAACTCCATTTTGAACTCCACTAAATCTTCACCGATGATCATAAATTAATGATAGTAATAGGATTTCTCCTGTGTGGATCACGGTTGCAACTCAGGTTACAAATCTCCTTGTTATCTACTATCATAATAAAGTGAATCATTGTGGAAGTTGAAGCATTACTTCCGAGTACAGAGTTCATATGTTCTTATTTTCCTTGAAATAGTTTGAAACGGTCAATTTATCACCCCACTGAATGGGATTAGTTGGGAGGTGGAAATTTGGAATCCTATATGCTCCTTTTCGGCGTGTGGAGTATGCATTTAGCGTGCCGTAAATTGTTGTTTCTGTTTTCTTCTATTCTAATTGCATTTCAGCATCTTGCCTTTTATAAATTAAATTTTAGTCAGCAACCTTTTTGTTCTATCCAGGTTAATGTGAAATTTCAAACATGCAATGCTCCAAGTTGTTCACAGCTACTTTTCTCATTTAGTTGTGAACAAGTGAAGTAGATACGTTAGAAATACTACTTAATGCATTTAATTTTAACCCGCGTATCTAATAAATAGGAAATGGCAAGTCATACCATTGAGCCTAATTTTATGTCGTAGGAATAATCCAAAAACACTTGCTGATATCCAGTCCCTTTTTTTTCCGGCTCTGCAGGCCCTCACGAGAATGCTCACAGACACCATGTTATCAATGAACAAAGGATGCTGGAGCGCTTTGGGTAAGTATTTAGGGAAAGTTTGTTACACTTCAAAGATATACGGTTGCATTTTGAGTCTCATGCTCTTTAACCTTCAAGTTAATTCTTCCTGTTCAGGGGCAAAAATTTTGTAATAAAATATGAAGGCTGTCTCAAGAACCAAAATTCTGACTGCTTAGTTTTGGCGTATGTTGAGCATGACAGACCGGAGGTGATTAACATATGCTTCAATGGATACATCTTTGTTTAATCAATTAGTTGATTTTGTTTTCTCCAACTTTTAGGTGTTGAAGAAGGAAATAGATGTTTTTCAGCTCCGTTGGTATGGGTATTGCATGTTCAGAGCCCTTGGAACTCTTCATAAGCAGGTGAGAAGTTTTGCAAACATATCCATTATGATTTGAAGTTATAGACAAAAAAAAAACTCACTAGTTCCTTTCTTGTTAGCAGGGAGTGGTTCATAGGGATGTAAAACCTGGCAACTTCCTTTTCTCTTGCAAGGCCAGTAAAGGTTACCTGATCGATTTCAATCTTGCCCTGGTTAGTGATATTTTTTGATACATCTACATGACAATTTGTGTCAAATCTGTTTCACATCTTCACTGCTCTGAAAAAGTTAGGAAAGCTTATCCTGGTCTTTATTGTGTTTTGACAGGATCTGCATCAAAAGCTTGGAGCAATCAGTGAGCTTTTTTTCTCTTATCTGAGATTTTATATTCAAACATGACATTAACGTGGATTTAGTTTAGAGCATGACGTTTTCAGTCTACAGCTGAAGATTTTATTGCTAGGTGATAATCAACTAGTGATGTTGCAAAATGAAATAATCAACTTTTATATGTGGGCTAGTTCGCTACTAAAAAACCTGAAAAGCATGTTTTTCCCATAACCTTTTGTCTTTCGAGTATTGTTTTGCTAAGCCTTCTAGTTTTCAGGCTTTTAGACCTGGGAGGAACTGAGCTTGCACCTGCTCCATTGCAGATTCTATGGCCATAGGTTTATTTCTTCATTTTTTTGCAGACAAATCAAGGGCGGCAAATGATGTCAGCTTCAATAATGTCGCAGTTTCCAATGCTAAATATATTCCTCCATCTAAAAGTAGGAGGTTCCCAGGCACTAAATTCGTGGACGCAGTTGATGCGGGGGCGATTAAAGGCTGGGACTCAACTTTGGAGGCCAAGAATGTAAAAAGGAAGCCTGTTAGGAATATTATGAAAAGTCAGGGAGCAGATGGCTCTGGCATAACCTCAGTCAAGGATGCAACAAGTGCTAGGACTCCTTCAGCAGAAAGGCTGAGAGAGCCTCTGCCATGCCAAGGTAGAAAGGAGCTTACCAGCTTGTTGCATGAAGCATTGCAGAGCCCATATCATGAAGCATCTAGTGTTCCAGCTTCTATGAGGAAGAGGATTGCTGCACCTCCCAGAAAAGTAGATGGAAGACATATTTATCTTACGCCAATGCCCCTGCACTCGACTGACATCGCAGCTGCTGGCATTGGCTTAGTTAAGAACAAAGGTGAGTTTCATATAGTGTGCCTTTGAGAATGTGGTTTGTGTGTCAGTGCTTTCTCTGTTTCAGTGACGAGGTTGTTTGTCATTAGGGGATGGGAAGAACAAGAAAGAAGGCCCTTGTGTTGGAACTAAGGGTTTTCGGGCTCCAGAGGTGAGTATCAACTGAGATGCCAAGACTGCATGTTTTTTATATAGAATTGATAGAATTCTACTATAAGATTCTTGGTAGATAATTACAAGGTGCACTGGCTATCAAGTTATGGGCATAATCACTAACAGCTTCATTCGTTCACAGTATGATCCTGATGAGTAATTGCTATATTTTTAGTATATTTGATTTTAGCTCATGTTATAAATAAGGCCTACCGTGGTCTTAGTTAAAATTTGGTAGGATAGATTATGGTCAGGGTCACGTAAGGAATGTCTTCACCAGGTTCCACTTCCAAAGGAAAGTAAAGTGTCAAGATTTAATGATAAAAACATCTTACTTCTCAATAAGAGCACTTGATTACTTTTTTTTATTATTCTTTATGGTTATCAAAATGATAAAGAGGAGTTTCATGTTGTGTGCGGTTCACACAGGTCTTGTTCAGATCTCTCCATCAAGGCCCCAAGGTTGATATTTGGTCTGCCGGGGTCACCTTATTGTACCTGATAATAGGAAAAACACCCTTTTATGGCGATCCCGAACAGTAAGAACATTTTTGGAAAAATCTTCTGAGTTTTTGTGCACTACGTTTCACAACACTTCTTTTGTTAACCATGTCACTGTCGTTATCAGGAATATAAAGGATATAGCAAAGTTAAGAGGCAGCGAAGATCTATGGGAAGTTTCAAAGCTTCACGACCGGGAATCCTCATTCCCAGTGGTATTCCCATCTCTTGTTTTGATCTTCTGTAAATTATGAAAATAAATTAATTCATGTTCAAGAGCTCATTGTTTCGTTCCCAGGACCTGTATAATATGCAATCGTTGCCACCCACGACACTATGGGAGTGGTGCAAGGTGAACTCAAAAAGACAAGATTTCCTGGATGCAGTGCCAAGCTCACTTGTTGACCTGGTGGATAAATGCTTGACGGTGAACCCGAGATTGAGGATTAGTGCAGAGGATGCTCTAAAGCATGAGTTCTTTGCTCCATGCCATGAGAGCCTTCGAAAGCAGAAGCTGCTCAGGCAGGGACAGCTTGGATTCTCTAACTAATATTCCTTCACATGGACAAAGCATTGCCTGACCTGTCAAATTTATCAAAGGCAACCTTGATCATATTCTGGATGGGGTACGTCTTTTGAACTTCATCTGATTTAGGTTAACCCTCTATCCATAGCTTTTTGGTATTTCTACCGCTGTAAATCAGTTAATTTATCACCCCTGGAAGCTAGTCCCTTTTGCTCATTATAGAATTTCTTAGGTCTTAGGTGTGTTGTAACTAATTTTATTACAGGAATGATTATAGAATTGTACAAATGTGCTTTATTTTCAGAACAGAAACCATGACTGCTTTAAAACAATGGTACGTGTACCATTAGCTTCTTTACTGTGAAATGTGCAAAATACCTTTTCAACTAGTCTTCTGAAACAACTGGAACAAAGGTTGTTTTCTGCTGCTTTTTCCTTACTTTTCCAGCTAAGGGCGTCCTTGATTTCTTAACACTAGCTACGATAGTGCTTTAATTTTTTTTTTCCCTTCTTTTTTACAGCGAAGCCGCTTAAAAAGAGCTTGAGCGTTTCCATTGGGGTGTTTAGGAAGCTCCTTAAAAGTGTTTTTGGGTGCTTTTGATAATTTTTTTTTTTTTAATTTTAAAAATAAACGGTTAGTGTTTTTAGATCATTTTGATGTGCTAATATCAAAAATAATTTTTAAAAAATAAAAAAATATTATTTTAATATATTTCGGCACGAAACACACTTTAAAAAACTACAACAACAGCTTTTCTAAACACCCTCCATGTCACAGGAAAATTGAGTGTGGTCAGGATTTAATGAGACGTGGTTGAAGGTTTTGATAATCTTTTCATAAACATCTACTTCTCATAAAATTTGTGGTGTCCTTCCGCTATTATTATGAACGATACCAACCATCTAGAAGCACCCTAAATACAGTTGGTTGATCGATTTGAAAGTATCATTTATGCATTTACAATAAATATCCCACAATAATAGTCTTTGGCCATCTAAGGATACTTCTAATGCTTAAAAGGGTTTGAGTTTCGGAATTTTAATTCATTTATTTTTGTTTAAAAACTGGAAAAAACATTGTAGAGAACTTTAAAAACCCATTTTAACAGCAAAATGTATTCTAATCAATTAAGAAACTTAAAACCAAAATAAAATATTCTTTAGGACCCATATTCTACTTTTTCCAATATCATTAAAGGTCATAACCATATAAATTGAAAACTTCTCTTAACAACAAACCTATGGCCCCCAAAATTGATGCTTGAAATGTGGTTGTCCAAGAAAATTTATTAGTGAAGAATAAACTTTGTAAACAAGGACTGAAGTTGAGAGAAACATGCCTTTCGAACAATAAAAATAATAAAAATTGCCCCTTCTTTGTTTTTACTGTTAATTTTGGTCCAAGCTCTTTCAATATTTTTAAATGAACCTTACATTGTGTATTTCTTGATCCTATGTTCTTTTATTTTTTTTTAATTGAACCCTGTTTTAAATTGCAATCTTTAATTTGATATTTTGTAGAATATTTTCTCCCTGAACAATCAACGTAGAATATTCTCTCCTTACCAATTTAGTTGTTATTTGTTAATGATTAATTGTTAATATTGCTATTAAATAATCTAATTTAGTTAGTGGCATGCAAGTATTTTTTTCAAATATTATCATTAAATTCAACCAAGCTTATTAAATCATTAACAAAAAATCTAAAAACCATAAGTATATTACTGTAACCCTAGACACATCAAAATCTTTAATGAAACAGTGTATGGACGCTTTTCTCATTCTAATATAAACTAGAAAAACTTGCAATTAGAGTTAAAATTTTCTTTTCATGGTGATCCATTAGGCATTGCAAGATTAATTAATTGGGGATAAATTGGTTCACACACATTTCTTTTTACGCTATGAATTGACTATCCTATCCCATCATCGCAAGTAAATTTCCTCATGTAAAGAGTCGAGCATTACCTTCTGAAAAACGACAATCCAGTCTCGCTAGGCATAAGTCATACTGCCATGGAGATCGCTTGACAAGGCATTGAAAAATGTACGAGATGACCATACAATTGCAGTGGTGAAGCCTTGTCTGGGCTGTTTAATGGCCCTCCACAGAACTAATCTTTTTTTATTTTAACACGAAGAGAGTTCTTCATAGCCGTCTTTCATGTGGGATAATTATCCTTGTTGACATCGCAGGACATAAAAACTGTTCCTGGGTTATCCAAATGATACAAATAGTATTGTGCTCGTTGTGTTTTCGTCTGCCATGGCCTTCGCTCTGATTCCATGAAAAAACATCATGAAGCTAGAGCTATTGCCTATTGCTTTTCATTGGATAAAAATTGCAGGAAATGATGAGGTTAAGAATGCTCCAGGAGATCAAGAATCAAGCGCATGAAATAGCCAGGAACGCTCAAGGAAATCAAAGCATGCAGACCTTCCGCAAGCAAAAAGTCCACTGAAGATTGGAGATCAAGAATCAAGTTTGATATGCACAGTTTGCTTGTATAAGATTTCACTTATCTGCCATCAAAATTGCATCCTTCACCGGCTGATCAGCAGTAACGTGTGTCCTCTCAGTAGATTCAAAATGCTCCCTGCTTGAAATTTTTTGGGATTTTTTTGTAATTTAAAACACTGGACCTAACACGGGTTGTGTACGCCAATCGCCTGTATACGTAGGGGATGGGATGAGACTTTCGTTTGCTAACGAAGCCATGTTTTTTGAAGAAAGATCTCTTGCTTGTCCAAGGGCCGCTGGAGTCAACCGCGACCTTTCCAGAATCACCTTCTAATTTCCTTAAATGCCCTCTGACCCGGGTTTCCTCAGGAAGACGAGCTGGGCTAAATATTTACTAATACTAAAAATAAAAATAAAAAATACTCGCGCGTGCTAGTGTTATTTAGCTAAATTAATTTATCTCTATTGTTAAAAATATAAGCCTGTAAAGAATTGATTAATTGTAAATTCGGTCCATCAAACAAAAGGGCAGTATCGTAACTCAAACCATCTAGAAATTTCCAGGCAACAAACTACAACCGGACAATATATACAAGGGGGGGTAACGACCTTCCCAATTCACATCAAAATTCGGGATTGGGTTCTGTCTGTCTGCTAACATTTTGTCTGCAAATTTCCTTTCTCTCAAAACAATGGACGCGTTCGCTTCCTTCTTTGACCCTGAATCGTCTTCAAGGAATCGCTGGAGCTACGATTCTCTCAAGAACTTCCGTCAGATCTCTCCTGCAGTCCAGACTCATCTCAAGCAGGTGATTATTTGGTTTCTATCAGCATCTTATTTTCCGTTTACTTGAATCAAAATCGAGGACAAATTTGCTCCAGGTGTATGGATATTTCTTGGGTCTTGTTTAATTAACCAGGCGAGGTTGTTTTTCGTGGAAATTTTAGGGATTTTTTTTCTTCCTCATTATCATTTGTAAATACTCAACGAAAAACTTATGTGGCCTTATAGGCTCTCCTGATTCTTATGAGACTCTTGATTAGGATTTGTAAATACTCAACGAAAAACTTGTGAAATTTGCAGGTATATCTGACCTTATGCTGTGCACTGGTTGCATCGGCCGCTGGGGCATACCTCCATATTCTGTGGAATATTGGTGGTCTATTAACAACTTTTGCATGCTTTGGATGCATGACTTGGCTACTTTCCATATCTCCTTATGAAGAGGTATTCTACTTTCCATATCTGACCTTATATTCATGTTTCTGCTATTCACTGGGTTCATTTCTTTTTTTATTTTTTTAATTGAGCAGCAAAAGAGGGTTGCTCTCTTGATGGCAGCTGCACTCTTTGAAGGGGCATCCATTGGTCCTCTAATTGATATGGCCATTCAGATTGATCCAAGGTACATATCACTTTGCCGATTTTCTTTAAGGATGCATATGGGTGCTAGACAAGAAAGTTGTGGATTTTGGGTCTAAAATGGATGGTCATGTGCTTATTTTTTCAAACTCTGCCGGTAGAGATTTTTTAAATGGCACTGCTCTCTTTCGATTGCTGTTGCCTGTTCATTCACGGTATGAGCTGGTTTAGGTGAATCTGACGGTACTGGGAATCGTACAGTCCTTGGAATGATGTCCTTCCATTTGGAGCCCCATTTCCTGCATTATACCCATTTAATACATTTCTTGCTGCTAGGAAAATTATGCCTATATAGCCCATTATAACATGATCTGTCGATGCTTTTCTTGTCATGCTAGTGTCCTGATTACAGCATTTGTGGGAACTGCGGTGGCCTTTGGATGTTTCTCAGCTGCAGCTATGTTGGCTAGGCGTAGAGAATATCTTTACTTGGGTGGCTTGCTTTCCTCTGGCCTGTCCATCCTACTATGGCTGCACTTTGCATCCTCCATCTTTGGGGGATCTGCTGCCCTCTTTAAATTTGAGGTAGGGTCTCACCTGCTGTGAATTTTTTTCTTGGATCTTTTTCTGAGTTTTATGTCTAGGTGCTTCTGTTTATCCGATTCTAACAGCTTGTTATTTTTGTCTTGATGTTTTTCACAGCTGTATTTTGGGCTTCTGGTGTTTGTGGGCTATGTGGTGGTTGACACCCAGGATATCATTGAGAAAGCTCACCTTGGTGATCGGGACTATGTGAAGCATGCCCTGAAGCTTTTCACTGACTTTGTTGCAGTGTTTGTCCGAATTCTTGTAATCATGGTAAGCTGAACTGAAATGCCCAAAGAAATGGATTAGTGACATCAATGTTTTTTGTTTTTTATTCTATGTGATCATATTCCATCCGCTGATAAATTATCTCTGCTGTGCAGTTAAAGAATTCAACTGAGAAGGAGAAGAAGAAGAAAAGAAGAGATTGAATTTGAGTGGAAGACTGACTATGTGCTTGATAAAATGAACCCGGTTCTCTTGGAGCAAAGCTCATATGTCGATACTTTGAACATTTTTATATAGTAGATATGTTGACAGTAACATTTGCCTAGTTTTCAATAAATGCTTGAAAGTTGCTTACAAGATCGTGACATTAGCAGGGAGCTTTAGTTCATCCCTCCTATGCCATCTTGGTGCTCGATATTGTGACCTCATTTTGCAAGTTCTGTTTTACACGAGCGTTAGTTTTTCTTTCCAACTCAAGCTACGAACCTGGTAAGGGAGAACTCTGCGATTAGTACGAAACATGCACGAATAGGGAGATGGGGAGGCTCGGGGCTAATTTAATATCATCTAACATGGATTTCTATTTCATCTCACTCAAACTAGTTAATACTTCCTGTGTCCTCGCCACTAGATTTTTACCAACCCTTCCTCGAATGTCAAAAGTGCCCATCAAACGTGAGAGTGAGAAGAGGGTGATTTTGAAGAACACAGTAAATAAAGTATAAGATTTTTGACGTCGTGATATAGGGTAGCGAGCATCAACAGTTCATCTCTTTCCCTTGTTGATTATCTGGATCAGGAGATAGATGGAAAGGATCTCTAATATTCTGGCATTTATTTTTTTTCCAAACCATCGAGAGGTCTCACATTCTTGAAATGATGCCCTTTGAACGTACATCATTAAGAATCTTGAGCCTCCGCTCGGTTTCTAAATATATGCATTTTTCTTTAGTTTAAGGGCTGCTTGTTTTATTTGAAGGACATATATAACCTCAAGTATTTTTAAATTTACTACCCTCAATCATTTCTGTATTATAACCTATTTTTTTTTATTTAGTTTTGAAATACGTAGCTTAATCCATCTACTCAGATATGTAGGAAAAATGCGAAAAGGAAACAATACTAAGAATTAAACAAATATTTCCTAGCAAGAAAAGGAAAAGTTGTAAGCCAAATTAAAATAAATTATTTTACAATATTTTTATATATGCTTTGCATGCGTATTATTCAAACATTTCATAGTGTTTTATCCATATATTTATGGATTATTTATAAATTAATAACTTAACTAACCTATAAAGGTGTTATGTAATCATTACATAAACATGTTTGATATATAAAATCCAAAAACAAACCATACTAAGTTTTAAGTTTTCATAGGTTATACTTAACTAAATTCATTTGTTTTGATTTTTAAAAAGTAAATGAGTAATGTTAATTTGAGTTATTTAATTTAAATTTATCTTGTATGTTTAGATGGTTTGATAAGGTAATATGAAAAATATTTTTTTAAAAAATAAAAAATATATTATTTTAATATATTTCAAGAGAAAAAAACACATTCAAAATCAAATATTTACCCCACCCACGCTCGAAACATAAAAAAACAGAGACGAAGACCCAACGACCTTATTAAAAGCACATCTTCCACAAAATTCCAATGCGTAGACTAAATTATTGAGTCTTCCACAAATAATTGATTAATTCAATTCATATCCAATGACTTAAGCCCTCTCTACAGAAGGTTTCTGACAGGGAAAAAAAATCATCATATAATAATATAAAAAATTTAAAATAATAATTTTAATTTTAATTTTTTTATCAAGCGGAAGTGAAGAAACGACACGGGAAGGAAGGGCCAATGTTCGTAGAGAACGCCCGGAATATTTGACCAACCAATTCGGTCCAAGTTCTGCCCAGCACCTGAAGTGAGCAGGCCCATAAAAGTATTGGGCCAGGCCTCAAAAGCCTTTAGCTGAATGCTGCTCATGCATTTCGTACATCACCCACCGAAACCACAAAGGTCGAAGTTTATGATGCCACGTTAGCACAAGGGGGTGGGTGCTGATGGATTCTTTCTTTTGCTGGAAAGAATGAAGGAAGTAGCGGCAGAAAACTGAGGGTGCTAAATCTGTCCTTTCTCTCCTTTGTCCTGTAGCGAAACTGAGAGAATGTAGAAGCTGCTTTTCCTCCCTTTCTTTTATTGGAAAGTATGGTACGGGCAAGTAGAAAACTGTTGTTTAATCTTTAATGCTGCGGTGGTTTTACAAGTTATTTTTTTATTTAAAAATATATCAAGATAATATATTTTATAAAATTTATTTTAAATAACATCACATTATTTAATATACTAAAAATATCAAATTCGATTATTATAACATATGAGAAAAATTACTGTGAATTATAAATTTGCAATAATATTACTTAGTTTTTGGTTAAGTTCATTTGGTTCATAATTTTACTAAGTTTTACTTGTGTTTTCATAATAAAAGACAACGAAGTGCTTGTAACTCAGTAAATAAAACATCTGTTTAATAAATAGGAAGTCAGCTTCAACCCAGACTAGCGTTCCCTCTTCCCTCATTTTTGTTTTTTGTTTTTTCACTTTTTATGTTTTCATTATTTTTCATTATTTTTCTCTTAATTATTTTTTTACCACTTATAATTTTTTTTTCACTTATATATTTTTTTATTTTTTTTGTTGTATTTATTAGTTTTTTTTTCACATCAAATTATTTTTTTACCTAATAATTTTATTTTTTTCTCTTTTATTAAAGTTATTTGTCTTTTTTATCTTTTATTGAATTTTTTTCTCAGTATAAATGCAATAATAATAATAATTTTATTTTTTTTCTTGTTTTTTCTTTTGTTAATGTTTTTTTATTTTTTTCTCAAGGTAATTTAATAATTTTTATTGTTCTAACAGTAATAATAATAATATTTTTAGATGTTAAATTTTCGATGTTCCTGTTATTATAATAGGGTGTGTTGATATGTTTAATTATATCAAACATTGCATGTATAGATGTTATATTTTATTTGATTTTTTTAATTTTTTATTTAATTAAAATGGATAATATATTTGGTTTTCATTTCGACCCTTATACTTTTAATTTTTTTATAGTTCTTAAATAGTCCATATTTTTGCCCATATTTATACATGTGTGCTTTTAGTTTTGGTTTTTAATTTTTAATATTTTCTCTTTGTTGAGATAATATTTTTTTCAAAAATTATGTTCTTAAATTTTAGTTTGTGTTTATGATCATTTGAAAATTGATATTTTTTTTCTTTGTTTTTTCTTTTGTTTTTTTTTTTTAGTTTTTTTCACTTCAAATGATTTTTTTCGCTAATAATTTTTTTATTTTTTATTTGTTCTTTTGTTAAAGTTTTTGGGTTTTTTTATTTTTTTATTGAATTTATTTTCCCATTGTTCACGCGATAATAATAATAATTTTAATTTTTTTTTCTTGTTTTCTCTTTTATTAATGTTTTCAAGTTTTTTTCTCCTCAGTATAATTTAATAATTTTAATTTTTTTAATAATAATAATAATAATATTTTTAGATATTAAACTTTCGATGATATTGTTGTCATAATAGGGTGTCTTGATATTTTTAGATAATAATGTTCTAGTTTTTTTTTTTTTTTTTTTTTTTTTGCCAAACCTGACATTTGCTTCTCCTTGTTCTGTAGCAAAAGCGTGAGAAAGTAGAAGCTGCTTTCCTTCCCTTTCATTTAAAAAGTATGATCTCATTGAATTTAGCAGATCTCCTTACGAGAATTTCCTTAGAATCCTAACTTATTCTTTGGCCCCATCCACCATGTCTTTCATTGATTGCAGATCCTGGTCACAGTCCACCATCGGCATGCAATAGCATTTCATACCAGCAAGGCTTCTATCTATAGCCTGACCTTGTCATTCCCATTAAGACTTTATGTGTTCATAGAGTCATATTGTTTCTATCTGTTTACACTTATTCCATCTTTGGGCACCGTTAGTGTCTAGATAAATAATGCAGCACTCCTGTGATTGACCTAATACACACTGATATGATACGAGACACCCAATACAGCTATTGTTTTTAGTTGTTTATGGATTCTTATGATGGGTTTTCTCCTTAGCAATCATGCATATCGTGATTATTATTTTTCTTATACTTTTTTTCCCAAACAATTACATGTGACAGGCACCAAGAAAATCTTCTCTCCAATACTGCTCGAGAAGACGTATGCTGATCAAAATGGGAACCAGGGCACTTCTTCTTAGTACATGTTCTGCTGGTTGATCATAGGTAGAAGGCCTGGAGACAAATGCATGGTTTTATGGAGTATCATTAAATGAAAACAGCAAGCCATTCAATTATCTAATTTGAAGATTTCACTTGGCTTAATTTTGAAACATTCAGTTTCTATATAGTATTTGAAAAAGTGTTCGTGCTACTTTATAAGAAATCCCAATCAACATTCTTAGTCACAACCACAGATGTTCTAAGTATATCTGGTTGTCTCCCTTTCAAGCTTGAACCAGATGACATTGCAGGTGAGTTTCCAATTCTAAGCATGGGATGCAATATGATATACAGACAATATATGCTCCAAATTTATATAGTTATTTTAATTATGATATATTGAATGTCCGTGTGGACCGTATACAAAAAGGGCAGTCCTTCCCCTTCCTGAATCGCTCCCCATCTTTCAAGGATATGTTTGAACGTGAAACCGCTTGATGGAAATCCAAAATCTAAACCACAAGGTTAATTATCGTCCTGAAAACATATGGTTAGAAGTTGAAACGATGTAACTGTATGATGACACAAGTAGAAGCGAAGTTTCTTTTTCTGACCACTGCTTGCCAGAGGATTTCGTGAGGTAACCAATCTGTATAAACAAGGGAAACCAAGTATAAAACCAGAAATGACTTAACTAATAAAAGAGGGTTTAATCGGCATTCATTTGCATCGACTGGTGGCTGTTCCTGACATAGTGGGAACATATTGCCAGTCCAAAATAATAGCACTCTAATTGATGTCCGATCACAACAGTGACAGTGTTTCTGAGTTTTCAGCCGGATGAAATGGAGGAGGAACTCTCTAGCAAACTCTTCATTCGTTATGTAGCTTCAGTGTGACCCGAGAGAAAGAGAGTAGCTTCAGTGCCACAAGGAAACAGAGGTCATTATTTCTCATTGAAACCCGGCGTTATTGATGTATTCTCTTTCCATCACTTGGAAAAAAATATTCTATCAGGTTCGCAGTTTCAACTCTCTGGTGACAGTTCCTGATTATGGTTAAGTGTGGACAGGCATGAAACATGATGCAACGAGCTGCTATCAATCAATAAGCTGCTTGGCTTTTGGCAAGCTGGGGTGGGTGGCATCGATCTAGTGACTCGGCATCTCTGCAATCTCCCTCTTCCCACCAATGGCTCCAGTACACATGGCATGACAGTGCTTGTCCAGGCTTTGAGTGGGGTTTTCTGGGCCATCCCTCTTAAATTTCGACCTCGAATGGAGTCAAGATCATGAGTCACGGGCAATGTGGTCGTTTTGTAATTTGGAAAATCAGTCATTACAGTAAAGATTAAGGTTTCAAATGGTAATCAAGCGAAGACTCGGACATTATTCCTCCATGGTGGCTAGGTTGGTATTGATCATGCGTTGCTGGATTATAGCGAGGAAAATCAAAAGGAGAAACGTAGTGGTCATTTTTCTTTGGAAAAAAAAAGGGATGAAGATGGAGGATAAATTTTTTTATCATATTTATTTTTATTTATTCTTTTCTTTTGAAAAATTAATAGGTCGAGTCTGGGTTATGACAATTGAAAATGAAAAGTAAAATGCTTTCTTTTCAAAAGACATTATGGAGTCGGTGCCTTTCTAGTTGATTTTTCCTTCAAAATTCCCTTCTGATCGTTTTAGCTGGTGATCGAATGGTCTCGTCTAAAAAATTTATTTCCTTCACATTTTAGTGTCAAAACGTTCCTTTTTGACAAGCGAAGTGCTATTTACGTGCTCTTATGAGTTGAATTATTTTTTTTCTAGTTGATCAATTTTTTTTTCGTGTGAAAATATGTAAAATTAGAAGTTTTTTTTCTATTTTGACTTGGTATTTCTATTCCCTGTTAATAGGAATCTCCAGAAACCAGGGATTGATGATTCCTAGAGCTCAGGGAATGATTCATTTTCTTTGAATGAATCACGGCTAATTAGGATTGCAGTTATTTTCTCTTTATTACTTGTATGGCTATTTATAGTCTCCTTGACAATGAATAATATAGTTTTTATTTTCTAATAAACTAAGACTCGACATTTAGTATTAGAACAAAACTATTTTCTCATTTTGTAGATGCGGCTAAAGATGACAAGTGATGGCAATTTGTGCAGCCAGCAATCCCACATTTTGTGGGGCACTATGGCCATTAGAGCATGTTGATGGAGAATTTTCTTCGTTCCAAGAATTACTGGCACATAGTTGAAGATGGAGTATCTGCTGTAGAAGAAGATAGTGTTTTCTCGGATGAACAACAGAAGGCCATGGCAGATCAAAAATTGAAAGACTTACGAGCAAAGAACTACCTCTTTCAAGCCATTAATCGCTTAATACTTGAGACTATCTTGTAAGGAAATTACTTTTAGGTCTTTTACTTGGACCACAAGTCCTTCCCTTTCCCGAAATTGTGGTCATTATAGGAATTCCGTTTTCATAGGATACATGCTATTTTCTACAAAATCAGTTTTTAATTAAGGAGTTATATTCCATATCAATCACTACCTTGATGGACGGTTGAGATTGAATTAAAGAAAACCCTAATTGGAATTTCGGTCCTCTCTCCACCTATAAATATAGGCTTTTGTCCATCACAAAAGCTAGTCACGATTTTCAACACATTAGGGTTTATAGGCGAGGAGAGAGAAACCGAAACTCTTCACTAAAGCTTTTCTTCAACCAAAGTTCAACACCAATCAGCATCAGGATTCACCAATCAGCATCGGGATTTACCAATCAGTAGCCGGATTCGGCAGCAGGATCAAGAACCTCCTCGTACCATGATGAACGGAGGTAATTCTTAATCCTTCTTAAATCGAAATTTATTGTGATCATCATGCAGTTCAAGATCTTAGGGTTTATGTTAAAACGATTTAACATGTGGTATTAGAGCCAGGTTTAGGAACGCATGATTGTCCATGAAGTAGGATAACCTTATATCGCCATAATCGGTAGATACCTATATCCTAACTCTGTTTTGCAGATACTTAACGATCCAACTATTATGGCCTGAATGAATGTTATTTATTTTCCGCATTATTTTAATTTTGGGCACGACTGTTTGATCGTGATTTATTTAAAGTTTCAATTTTGATTATGTACAAAGCTCCTGCGTGAGTACTATTCGAAAATATTCGATGTAATAGATGTCAATAAGTTCGTCGTAACGAAAGTGGTGGCGGATGAATTGGTGGCTGGTTCGACCTAAAAGGGAGTCGTTTTGAAGCTTGAAGATAAACACAGATGATAGAAAAGAAAGATAGGAACAAGGCCATATAGTTGGATCTAATTTTCCTGATTATGCTTATGATGTTACTTTCTATCGTTTTTTCCTTCTTTTTTTCTTGACGCATTATGTCGTATTCACTAGGGAATAAAGAAAAACCTATTCTAGAAACCTTTAGAATCAAAAATTTTCTTAGCTCGACCCCAGTTAAGAGGAGCTCGCTTCGCTCGGCCTCCTTTCAGTTTTCTTAGCCAACCCATAATATATCATAACGAAATTGAAACTAATTTAAATATATATTTGATTCTTTTGGTCAATAATTTTGTATGCTTAGGGTTAGGATCACCACAGTGACCCACATTCATATACATTGAAAATTGCCCATAACCTTACCATCATAACGTTATAATTACATATTTTTCAATACATGAATTTTTCAGTCTCCTACTGGATGACTATATTCATATGTTGAAACAATATTTATGGAGACTAAAGATATCCACAAATATCTTATTTGTCTTAATTAGGAGTAATTACACTCACCTAAAAATACTCGACTTTAGATGGTATAATGTATTAAAACTCTGGTGACTACCCACAGGAGCACCTAAGTTTCATTTTATTACGCATGTGTTGTTTTTTTTAAATTAAAGCCTTATTAAATTATTGTATCTCTCTTTATATCGGAGTTAGCCTACCCACTCACCTCAACTCGCATGCTTCTTCTGTCCCTATACTTACTGGAACCAACTTCTCTGAATGGAAGGAGCAAGTTGAGTTCACCTTAGGAGTACTTGATTTGGATCTGGCCCTCCTCAAAGATAAGCCAGATCCACTTACTGACAAAAGTACCCCTGAGGAAAAGACTCTCTTTAATACTTGGGAGAGATCTGACAGACTAAGCATCATGTTCCTGCGAATGACCATAGCCAGCAACATCAAAACCTCCCTTCCTAAGTCCGAGAATGCTAAGGATTACATGAAAGCCATAGAGGAAAGGTTTAAGACTGCAGACAAGTCCCTTGCTGGGAAACTAATGGCAGATCTTACAACCATAAAGTTCGATGGTACTCGCTCAATGCATGAACATGTTATTGAGATGACCAACCTCGCAGCTAAGTTGAGAAATTTGGGAATGACTGTGGATGAGTCTTTTCTCGTCCAATTTATCCTGAATAGTTTACCTCCTCAGTACGGGCCATTCCAAATTCACTACAACATTATTAAGGACAAGTGGGCAGTGAATGAATTGGCTAATAAGCTGGTTCAAGAAGAGGCACGACTGACTCAACAAGGCATTAAAGTGGCTCATTTTGTTCAAGGAGCTGGACATAAAGCTGGGACAAAGCACAATTCAGGCCAGAAAAGGGCACCACCCAGATGTAATGAGGCCAATCAACCACCCAAGAAGAAAAAGAAGGAAGACTTGTGCAAATTTTACAAGAAACCTAGACATTTTGCAAAAGATTGCACTAAACGACGAGAATGGTTCGAAAAGAAAGGTAACCCTATGGGTTTCGTAAGTTATTTCGAATCAAATCTTACTTATGTTTCTTCCAATATTTGGTGGATTGACACTGGTGCTAACGTTCATGTTTCTAACACAATGCAGGGATTCCTTACGACCCAAACCATAAACCCAAGTGAGAACTTCTTATTTATGGGAAATCAAGACAAAGCTCCAGTTGAAGCTATTGGAACCTTTCGTCTTGTTTTAGATAGCGGTTTTCAGTTAGACTTATGTTAAACTCTTTATGTTCCGTCTATTTCCCGTAATTTAGTTTCCGTAAGTACACTTGATAAAGTTGGTTATTCGTTTCAAGTTGGAAATGGTAATTTCAGTTTATTTAAGAATTCTGAACTTATTGGTTCGGGGATTTTAATTGATGGTTTATACAAGTTCCATCTTAAACAATTTGCTGAAACCCATCTTACCCTGCATTCTAATGTAGAAACAAAGCGTAAGTCGTCTAAAAACGACTCCTATTTCTTGTGGCATAAAAGGCTGGGTCACATATCCAGTGAAAGGATCAAAAGATTAGTAAAAGATGGTGTCCTTCCGGATCTAGACTTTACTAATCATAAAGCTTGTGTGGATTGTATTAAAGGAAAAACAACAAAACACACAAAGAAAGGAGCCACAAGAAGTACCCAGCTTCTTGAAATAATACATACAGATATTTGCGGACCTTTTGACGTTCCAACTTTTGGGGGAGAGAAGTATTTCATTACCTTTATTGATGATTACTCACGTTACTGTTATCTATACTTGTTGCATGATAAATCTCAGTCAGTGGATGCTGTACAAGTGTTCATTACTGAAGTCGAAAGGCAACTAGATAGAAAAGTGAAAATCATAAGGTCAGATAGAGGTGGTGAATTTTACGGAAGGTATGATGAAACAGGACAACATCCTGGACCTTTTGCAAAACTTCTCCAAAAGCTTGAAATTGTTGCCCAATACACAACGCCTGGATCTCCATGGCAAAATGGTGTAGCTGAAAGGCGAAATCGTACATATATGGAAATGGTTAGATCCATGATGAGTCATGCCAATTTACCTATATCATTATGGATGGATGCTCTACGCACAGCTGTTTACATCTTGAACAGGGTTCCTAGTAAGGCAGTTCCAAAGACACCTTTTGAACTGTGGAAAGGATGGAAACCTAGTTTAAGACATCTCCAAGTTTGGGGTTGCCCAGTTGAAGCTAGAATCTACAATCCACAAGAAAAGAAATTGGACTTTAAGACGATCAGTGGTTACTTCATAGGTTACCCAGATAAGTCCAAAGGATATAGGATTTATTGTCCTAACCATAGTACGAGAATTGTTGAAACCGGTAATGCCAGATTCTACGAGAATGGCGAAATCAGTGGGAGTAATAAAGTTCAAGATGTGATCATTCAGGAAATAAGGGTACATGTTCATTTACCCTCTATTTCGAAAGATGGGAACCCTCCCATTGTTGAACCATTCAACAATGAGGAACACCCAATGAATAATCCACAACTCCATAATGAGATTATTGCCAATGAACCTATGGATGCAACACCAGCGGAACCGGCATTAAGAAGGTCTCAAAGACAAAGGAGATCCGCTATTTCCAATGAGTATATGCTTTACCAAGTAGAATCTGAAGATGGGACAATGAAAGACCCGGTTTCTTATTCACAAGCCATTAAAGATGTTAATTCTAATAAATGGATCGATGCCATGAAGGATGAATTGAAATCTATGGCAGAAAATCAAGTATGGGAAGTAGTTCAATTGCCTCCAGGACACAAAGCAGTTGGCTGTAAGTGGGTTTTTAAGACCAAGCGCGATTGCAAAGGCAATATTGAACGACATAAAGCCAGACTTGTTGCCAAAGGTTTCAATCAGAAAGAAGGTATTGATTATACTGAGACTTTTTCTTCTGTGTCCAGAAAAGACTCACTTAGAATTATCATGGCGTTAGTGGCTCATTATGACCTTGAGTTACATCAAATGGACGTCAAAACCGCCTTTCTTAATGGAGACTTGCAAGAGGAAGTCTACATGCGTCAACCTGAAGGCTTCATAATTGAAGGTCAGGAAGACATGGTCTGCAAACTTAAGAAATCACTATATGGACTGAAACAAGCTTCCAGGCAATGGTATCTAAAGTTCGATGAAATTATTACTGAATTTGGTTTCAAAGAAAATATCATTGACCCTTGCATATACCTTAAGATCAGTGGGAGCAAGTTCATATTTTTAGTTCTGTATGTTGATGACATCTTATTAGCCAGCAGTGATCTTGGTTTATTACATGAAACCAAGACTTATCTCTTTAAGAACTTTGAAATGAAAGATATGGGCGAGGCATCCTATGTGATAGGAATAGAGATATTCCGTGATAGGTCACTTGGTATTTTGGGATTGTCTCAAAAGGCATATATTGACAAAGTTCTAGAGAGATTTGGCATGATGACATGTTCCTCTAGTCCTGTTCCACTGCATAAAGGAGATAAGCTTGATCTTACGCAGTGTCCACAGAACGAGTTGGAACATAAAGAAATGGCACAATATCCTTATGCTTCTCTCGTAGGGAGTTTGATGTATGCACAGGTCTGTACGAGGCCTGACATTAGTCATGCTGTTGGCATGTTGGGTAGATTTCAAAGTAACCCAGGGATAGCTCATTGGAAAGCTGCAAAGAAAGTACTGAGATACCTAAAGGGAACACGGAACTACATGCTCACATATAGAAAATCAGGACACCTACAGGTGACTGGTTATTCAGATTCAGATTTTGGAGGATGTCCTGACACTAGACACTGCACTCTTGGCTATGTGTATCTCTTATCTGGAGGTGCAATATCATGGAAAAGCCAGAAATCCGAGTTGCTTTACACATCCACCATGGAGGCTGAGTACGTGGCATGTTATGAGGCTGCAATTCAGGGAGCGTGGTTGCGTAATTTTGTCTCTGAGTTTGGAGCTTTGAGTTTCATCTCTAAGCCAATAACTCTGTACTGTGACAATGAAGCTGCAACTTTCTTCTCCAAGCATGACAGGATATCTAAGGGAGCAAAACACATGGACCTTAAATATCTATCACTGAAGCAGGATGTTAGACTAAAGAAAATTGTCATTGAGCATACAAGAACAGATCTCATGGTTGCAGACATATTCACAAAAGGACTACCTCCAAAGACCTTTCAGGGACATACTCAAAGTATGGGTCTTGAAGATAGTTCCTAGTTATCATTTATCTGCTCTTTATCATGTACTTGTACTTGACATTTATTGAGCTCTTAATGTATTGCTACATCTGCTATATATTCTTTCTGTTATCCATTGTGTACATATTTATGATTGGATGAATGCTAACAGAAACAGTCTTGTAACAAAGACATTATGGGACCATTATGCAAATCTCCTCTTATGGTCTAGTTATGAAAGTTGTCAATGATGTGGTACATGGAAGGAATCATGTTATGGAATGATGTGTGCACGCCATGACTCCCATTGACAACCGGATTAGCCAAGACACTTATGATAACCGACTAAAGAAGAGCTTAGCATGTAACGCGCGCCTTATGACTCCTATATGAAAACACTAATGGATCTTCCTATCGACCAAGTGGGAGAACTGTAAGGAAATTACTTTTAGGTCTTTTACTTGGACCACAAGTCCTTCCCTTTCCCGAAATTGTGGTCATTATAGGAATTCCGTTTTCATAGGATACATGCTATTTTCTACAAAATCGGTTTTAATTAAGGAGTTATATTCCATATCAATCACTACCTTGATGGACGGTTGAGATTGAATTAAAGAAAACCCTAATTGGAATTTCGGTCCTCTCTCCACCTATAAATATAGGCTTTTGTCCATCACAAAAGCTAGTCACGATTTTCAACACATTAGGGTTTATAGGCGAGGAGAGAGAAACCGAAACTCTTCACTAAAGCTTTTCTTCAACCAAAGTTCAACACCGATCAGCATCAGGATTCACCAATCAGCATCGGGATTTACCAATCAGTAGCAGGATTCGGCAGCAGGATCAAGAACCTCCTCGTACCATGATGAACGGAGGTAATTCTTAATCCTTCTTAAATCGAAATCTTATTGTGATCATCATGCAGTTCAAGATCTTAGGGTTTATGTTAAAACAATTTAACATATCTTAGACAAGGAAACTTCAAAGGGAATCTGGGATTCTATGAAAAAGAAGTTTCAAGGGAATGTAAGGGTTAAACGTGCATAGTTCCAGGCACTTCGTAAGGATTTTGAAATCCTTCACATGAAAGATGGCGAGACCATCTCAGATTACTTCACTCATACCCTTACTATCACCAATAAATTGAGATTTCTTGGTGAAAAAATGAGTGATGTTACTGTTATAGAAAAGATCTTGCGATTTATAATTTTAAAACTCAATTATGTGGTTTGCTTTATTGAGGAGTCTAAAGATTTGGATACTATATCCATTGATGAATTACAAAGCAACTTATTAGTCCATGAGCAGTGTATTCACAACCATGTAGTGGAAGAGAAGGCATTGAAGATCACCTGTGACAATAATGGCAACAAGTTCAATCGGAGTAGCAATAGTTGTCGAGGAAGGGGATGTGACCATGGGCGATAAGGATTTGACAAAACCCTTGTTGAATGTTTTTACTATCATGATCTTAGTCATTTCCAGTATGAATGTCCAAAGAAAAGCAAAGAAAGAGAGGGACAAGCTCACTATGTGAAAACTAATGAGCCATTATTACTCATGGCATATGTTGACAGTGCAGAAAAGTGGAGAGTAGGAAAGATTGAAGAGACAATGAGCTTGACAATGAGCTTAACAATGAGCTACTTGTTGCCATTAACATGGAAGATTACACGATAGAATAACTACTTCTAATGGCTCACATCGAGAAGGCACAAGATGAAACAACATGGTTCTTAGATTCAAGATGCAGTAATCATATGTCTAAGCATAAAGATTTCTTCTTTGAACTGGGTGAAAGCTTTTGCAAGTCAATCAAGCTTGGGGACAATTCTAACATTGATGTAATGGGAAAAAGCAAGATTCATCTTCAAATTAACAATATACCATAGGTTTTCTTAGAGGTATTTTACATTCCTAATATAAATAACAATTTATTAAGCATTGATCAATTGCAAGAGAAGGGGCTGACCACTTTATTGCAGAATAATAAGTGCAAGTTAAACTTTATGATTAACATTGTCTACTAACCCTAGCACAAACATGGACAATCTATGGCATTTCAGGTATGGTCATCTGAGTTTTAGTGGACTAAAAACTCTACAACATAAGCAAATGGTTCATGGATTACCACACCTAAAATGGACAAATCAATTATGCGAAGACTGTGTACAGAGCAAACAATATAGAATGCATTTCCACAAGAAAGTATGTGGTGAGCTTCACAACCTCTTCAACTCCTACATGCAGACATTTGCGAACCCATTTCCCCCATCTCCAATAGTCATTGAAGGTACCTCTTGACCTTTATTAATGATTTTAGCAGGAAGCTTTGGGTTCTCTTTTTAACAGACAAATCAATTACTTTCGAACAATTTCAACTATTCAAAACAAAAGGTTAAAAAGGAAATTGACACTAGCATCAATAGTCTATACACTGATAGAGGGGGATAATTCACATAAAAGAAATTCAATGAATTCTGTCCAATTAATGGAATCCATCAACACTTACAACAACCTACACTACTCATCAAAACAAAGTGGCAAAAAAGAAAAATCACATAATCATGAACATCATTAGAAGCTTGCTCACCAATCCAATAGACATGTCCTCAAAATATTTTGGTCCGAGGCTGTCATCTGGGTAGTGCATATCCTCAACATAAATCCCACACTAGCACTAAAGAACAAACACCAAAGGAGGTTTGGAGTGAGACTAAACTATTTGTTGGTCACTTTTGAGTATTTGGATGTGTCTTTTATGCTCATATCTCAGACATCAAATGTACCAAGCTTGACAATAAAGGCCTGAAATGTGTGCTGGGAATTAGTGAAGAATCCAAGGCGTATCGACTTTATGATCCTCTTTTTCAATGATAATTATCATTCGTGATGTTGTATTTAAAGAAGAAGATAGTTGGCCTTAGAATAAAGACCATGTTGCAGCAATTCAAGCTTCTTTGGAGTGGGGAAATAAATGAAGACAACAACGAAACAGCACACAGTGCTGACGGTGAGACTGGTGGAAATAATTCTGCAGAATAAATGGATGTTATTAAAGAAAGAAATGAGCGGAATGAAGCCACCAATGAGGGTGAGACTGGTACTAGGCTTACAGAAAATCATCTCGGTGAATACATTCATGATCGAGTTGATCTTTAAGAAGAAAACCTGAAGCAACATCAAATGATAAATTGATCTAATCATCTTGCCAATCCTTTTGGGAGACGAACTCGATAACCCCCAGTATGGTTACATGACTATGATAGAGGGGAGGGCTTTAATGTGGTGAATGATCAAGATGAGTTTGCCTTACTTGATGCAGACCCAATAACATATGAAAAAACAGCTCGAAGTGATAAATAGGGATGTGCCATGGAAACTAAAGTTGCAACAATCAAAAGAAATAATACATGAGATCTCACTGAACTTCCACAAGGGGCAATAATAGTTGGGTGAAATGAATATATAAGATGAAGTTGAATGAACATGGAGAAATTGATAAGTATAAAGCTCGCCTTATCGTAAAAGGATACATGTAACAATATGGGGTGGATTACACTAAAGTATTTGCTCTTATAGCTCGCATGGATACTATATGACTAGTATTGGCCTTAACAGCTCAAAAGAGATGATCTCTATTTCAGTTAGATGTCTAGTCGACATTTCTTCATGATAAGTTGAACGAGGAAGTGTTTGTTGAACAACCTCCTGGTTACATAGTAAAAGGAGCAGAAAACAAAGTCTATCATTTATGAAGAGCATTATATGGCTTAAAACAGGCACCATGGGCATGGTATAGTTGCATTGAAATATATTTTCTAAAGGAAGATTTTGAAAAATCCCCCTATGAACACATGTTGTTCATAAAGAAATCCTCACGGGATAACTTATTGATTGTGTGTCTCTATGTAAACGATCTTATATTTATCAAAAATGATGAAACAATGTTTAGATCATTTAAACATTCCTTAATGGAGGAATTTGATATGATGGATCTAGAAAAAAAATATGATATTTCCTTAGATTACAAGTTTTACAACAAGCTAATGGTATCTTCATTTGCCAAAAAAATATATGTACAAGAGATATTGGAATGATTTGGTATGGTTGAGTGTAATGATGTACACAATCCTATTATTCCAGGGTTCAAATTCATTACAAGCTCTACTGGCATAGCAATAAGAGGTACATTGTACATGCAAATGATAGGCAACCTAATGTACTTGACATCCACCATACCTGATATAATGTTTGTTGTTAATTTACTAAGCAAATATTTGGCACATCCCATGAAACTCCATCATCAAGCTGTCAAGAGAGTATTTCAGTACATCAAGGGGACACTGTCATATGGGATACTCTACAAACAAGATGGTGATAAGGAACTTCTTGCTTAGACCGACAATGATTATGTAGGAGATATTGAGGATATGAATAGCATATCGGGGTTTCTATTTTTGTTAAGTGTTGAAGCTATATCTTGGTCTTCAAAGAAGCAGCTTGTCATCACACTCTCTACCACTGAAGCTGAGTTCATTGTCTCAGTCTTTTGTGCCCGCCAGGCTGTGTGGTTGAAGAGAATGATGGAAGTACTAGATCATGTTTCTACTAGTAACACAATAATATTTTGTGACAATAGCTGTACATTCAAACTCTCTAAAAACCTCGTCATGCATGGTCAAAGTAAACACATTGATGTTCATTTCCATTTTCTTAATGATATAACTCGAGATGAAGTTATAACACTGCAGCACTGTCATTCTCAAGAGCAACTTGTTGATATCATGACCAAACCATTAACACGAGCTATTTTTGAGAAGCTGCGAATGTCACTTGGTGTTTGTATAGGTCTAGGAGTAAACTAAAGATAATGTTGTAAGAGAGGGAATATTACATAAAATTAGGAGTTAACTTAGCATTTCTATTTTCTGTTAATAAGAATCTCCAGAAATCATGGATTGATGATCCCTAAAGCTCAAAGAACGATTCATTTTCTTTGAATGATTCATGGTTAATTAGGATTGCAATTATTTCCTCTTTATTGCTTGCATGACTATTTATAGTTTCCTTGACAATGAATATTATAGTTCTTATTTCATGATAAACTAAGACTTAACAAAAAATAGGTTTTTTAGGTCAAAAAAATCCCGACTTAGTTTTTGCCACCTCTCTAATGATATATATATATATATATATATATATATATATATATATATAAAACCTAGATATATAAATGACATTGTCATCCACTCAATTTGAAGAAGAAAAAAAAGTCTAGGCACAGGCTTGAAATCTTTTTAAAATGGCTTTGATGCGAAGACCTATATGTTTGACTTTATTTTTTTCATAAAATAAATTGGATTTATTCTTAAAAATTAGTTAAATTATAATATATTATATACATTTTTTTATAATTCTTAAATTAATTGAAAATACATATTGCATATTATTTTATTAAATCTTTACTTTTTTCTTGGATAAAAGTGGAGAAATCTTTTTGTAGTGTTAACAAGCTTTATGTTCATACAACCTATTATAATTATCTATTTTTTTTTAAAAAAAAAAGTTATCCATTTAATTTACTATTAACACTTACTTTATTTTCATATAATTAAATATGAAATTGATTTCTTAAAGAAACAAAGTATTAAACCTAAATGATTTCATGACTCAAGTTGTGAGTTTTACAAGTTGATCAAAATCAATTTCATATATCTTTGTTTCAATATTTTTTTTAAAATATTTATTTAATTTTAAAAAAATCAAAGTATATTCTTACATATCATAATGCACCTTAAATAAATATACTATAATGCCATTTATTTATAATTGAAAATTAATTTTAGAATAATGTCATCATGTTTTAAAATAAATAATTACTTTGGTGGAAATACTAAAAAAAACCAAGCAAATAAATGAGACAAAATGGTTTTAGTTAAAAAAAATTGACCTTATTTTAAATTATTTGGATTTTTTTATACCTTTTAAATGGTTTTGGTTTTAATTAAATAAATTATATAAAAACATACTTGAATCTTTTTATTGAAATTTAAAATATTAATAAAAAAAATAAAGACCTTTACCTATAAAGTATTTTGTTCAATCATTACTCTTTTTTAAAAATAATAATAAAGTGGGGACATGTAATTAAGTTAAGAAAAATAAAGCGCATCTTATAATATATATTTGTATTTTTCAATTTTATGACTCAATTAACATATCTTTTTAATATTTGCTAGCATATATCATCCTTGACTAGTTTTTTTAAACACATGCATTAGATTTTGTGTTAATGCTTAAAAATATCATTAAATAACATATTAACAATGCTCTTTTATTTTGGAAGCAACATGGTAGATTAATTTTAAAATATTATCATTTTTTGTGTGTAAATATGGATGACTTGTAAGTTCAAAATGCTTACCTGAATTCATTTGATAAATTAAAGTCATGATCAAATCAGTGTATTGTTGATAGATCAGTGTAGATGTGCTTCATTGCTTTAACTTTATCTGCTGAATTTAGAAGATTCAACTTGCCAGGACAAATGTAACATGCCCTCTATTATTATAAAAGGAGATAAAAGGGGGGGGGGGGAGAAAGGAAAAAATTTTTTGGTGAAAATAATTCTTAGTTATTGACAACATGTGTTTTAAAGAAAAAAAAAACATTGATTTTACTATGAACTGAATGATACTTCGATTCAATATTGAGATGAAAAAATATTTGATTTACTTGGGTTAAATTTCAAAATTTATTGGATGATCTTAAAAAAAATAGAAAGCTTAATATAAAATTAATTTAATATTGAAAGATAAAATCGATATAAAACAATATTTGATTAAAAAAACTTGAAAGAACCGTGCAAACCCATGATGAAAGTTATACACTAATGTGCGGGCTTCAAGCCCAATCTAGATTGCACAATTATGCTATCTTTAAAAAACAAAACAAAAATCTCTGTAATGATATATCATCTCATTTTTCAAAAAAAATAAGTAATAGACAACACGTTATTTGTTTTTTCATATAGTTTTTAAAAAAATCTTGGGTTTGGTTTCTCTCTATTTCTAAAATCCTTTTTTTTTTTTTTTTGTTATTATTATCAAAACACAATAAAGACATCTTAGTAAACTAATTCATGATCACGTAAAAATAACTCAAAAAATAGAAATCAACTTGAAATTAAAATGATTGTTTCATTAAGATCTATCTCCTCCTATAAGGAAGAAAAAAAGAAGAAGCTAGATTATTTTTTTTAAATGAAACTCATTAACACCAAAATTAACTATTATGATCGCTATAATTGTTATTAATCATAATTTTCTCTCTATATACCGGAATATTACGATTTGTTTTCTTTCTTCGACCAATAAAGACTGAAATCAGGCCCTAACCCTTTCACTCATGTCATGTGTTCATCTAAACACGTAAAGGCACCACTAGTTATCCTATGGGATTTTGTCCCCTTTTCTTTGTTAATGGGACGCAAGAACAATGATTAATATTCAATAACTGGAACACAGCCCCCATGAAATGCAGCCACCAGATCTTAGACACCCTGCGCGAATCTATGAGCAACACAATAAAAGGAAAGCCGGGAGTCAACGGACTTCTTCGCCGTTAAAGTTCGCCTGAAACGAACAGCATCGGAGATCTCAGCATTTATGACCTGAGCAGCGTCACCGGAGACTTGTCAAGCAATAATTCGCTCGTCTTTTTTTTTTTTTTTTTTTATTAACAAAAAAAAAAAGTCACCTGTCATGACAGGCAGGCCGAGGCCTAGCAATTATCCGAACCGATTCTATCAAACGGATGGCAATGATCTTTCACCGGGCAGGAAGGGTAATTTGGGCACACGCCTATTCTAATGGAGACTTGAGAATTAAATAGTTTTTACAAGCCTTGTCTAATCCTAGTGACGCGACCATAGGAAACATCGCACGCTTGCAATAGCCTTACAGGACAGCTCTTTGCAAAACACTTGCAAATTGCAATGAGTGGAGGTGGTGGCGAGGAGGAGTTTATTTAAAATAAAATAAAATAAAAATGAGGGCATTTTCGTACATTTGAGCTAAGTTTAGGATTCCCCGAAATAAAAAAAAAGCAGTCATTGGTTGTGCCGGGGATTAGGTTTTCTCTACGCCATCTAAGACGGCTTCTGTTTTATATTTAGTGAGCTAGATTTAATAAAATCATCGACGGGCTTCCTACGGTGGAGCACATGGCTCCAATCATGCAACTTATCATCTTAGCTGTTGATGTGGCTGGGTGCAAGATCATATCAGATGGTAACCGTGCATACTATTTACACAAAAATAGAATTGATTTCCCTATTTCATCTGCTCGTGTAAATTAATTATCATGATTGATTTACAGCTGATTTTTACGCAATTAAAACAACTGGGTCTAGATTATTTTAATATATTAATATAAAAAATACTTTAAAAAATAACTATTAATAGAATAAGAGAAGAAAAAATAGTCGATGATGGACCCGACCCGCAGATGTGAGTTTTTGCTAGGGACCCAGCAAGACTGACCACATCTTCATTTTTTTTTTTTTTAATCTCAATTGTTCTCCATTGGATGGATGGAATTACGCGTGAGCACTCTTTTTTAAAAATAAATAAATAAATAAATAAAATTCGTCAATAGAAGCTCCAATTTTAAATTGATAAAAATACTTATCAATTTATAATAATATAATGTATGATAGTAGCTGTATTTTATTTATTTATATATTTAATAAACATCATGGTATTCTCAATAAAAATACTTGCACTATAAGTTGTGCAAAGAAAGGGTGATAATTAGTGAGCTCAAACAATTTCTATATCAAGCGTATAATTTATATTCCACAAAACATGCAATAAATTATGGCATGGAAAATAAAAGCATACAGAGTGATTTTACCCTTTAGTCCATTGACCATCCCCGGGTGAAGACCAGATAACTAACGGGTTGTTTTCATTACTTTCCATAAACAAATAAATGGTCGGTATTTATTAGGTCAAAATCTATAGATGGAAGAACTACCCCCATCTGACGTCAGCTGTTTTTTAATATATATATTAAAATATTTATTTTATTTATAACATTAACGCATAGAATCATTTAAAAATATAAATCTATTTCTTTTAAATACAAAATTATTTCTAAAACACACCATTAAAAATAATTTTTATAAATAAAAAATATTTTAAAAATAATCATTAATATTCTTTTTTGAAAAAAAAATTACCACGCTGAAGCTTCCTTATCGCCATTGAATCCTGAAAGACTTTCAAAGGGCAAAGTTATAGAGTGGGTCCCCTTGTAGTTGTTTTGCAAATTAGACGGTGATAAAAGAGTTGCGACCACGAAACAACAAAGGCCAAACAAACCCTCTGTCTTTTTTTTTTTTTTTCTATCTTGCTATTTAACTTTTCTTTTACTCCTACCTTAATTACCACATGCATGTACTACCTATATATTAATTATCAATTTGAAAATGTGATTATTTTTAAAAATATTTTTATATAAAAATATATAAAAATAATTTTTTATTTTTAAAAAATTATTTTTGATATTAGAATATTAAAATAATATAAAATATTAAAAAAAAATTAATTTAAAATAAAAATAAAAATTATTCAATTTTTTTTATAAACGTTTTTTTATCACAATTTCAAACACCTTCTAAAAAGCATGTTTTCCTTTTATTATCTTATTTATTTTTTTAAAAATAAACAAAACAGTATTTTTTAAAGGAGAAGGTATATGATTAAATGGATAAAAGCACTAATAATTAAAAGAAAACGTGATTATTCGCCTAAAAAAATCATTTTCATAATCTCGAAAAATAAAATTACGAGGATTTGGAAAACCTCCCAACACATCCAAAGTGGACGAGAAAAGTCTAGTCAACAGGGATAGAAGCAGTAATATTATTCCTCTAGAAAAACCAAGCAGAGCAGAAGCTTTTATTTATTTTTACATTATAAAAAGAAACATTAAAAAAATAAAATAAATAAATAAAGCGAAAGCGAAGAAAGGTCCTCAACATTTACTTCATATACAATACAGCACAACACAACAAGAGGTCATATACATAGACAAACACACACACACACGCACCCCTTCTCTCTTTCTCTCTCACATTTCACCTTCCTCTTTTCCACAGCCATTTATTAGATTCCTCTAAATGGTTTTTTCTCTTCTTCATTGGATTGTACAGATTCCCAGCTGAAAACACTCTCCATTTCTTGTTAGATTTTTTTTCCTTTTATTTTCTGTTTTTGTTTCACTTTGTTTTTTTGAAAAAAAAAAAAAACTGTAAGACTTGTTAAACTCTCTCTGGGTTTCTTGGCTTTTGCTTTATTTTGCGAGCACTGTTTCTGGGTTTGCTGCAAAAGAGCCTTATACACCCAAGAACCACTCATATATGTCTTACAAGGCTTGAATAAAAAGAACAAATTTATACAAAGTTTTGATCTTTTCCACAACTGTTTGCTGTCTATAAATTGAGTTTTCATATTTGTATTCTTTTTCTATTCTGTAAATTATTATTTCCTTTGAGTTTTAATTCTGTTGAGTCAAGGAAAAAAGAGAGAGATATGGGCAAACAAGGACCTTGCTGTCACTGTGGAGTTACAAGTGAGTTCTTGTTTCTCCTTTCTTTTTTGACAAAAAAAAATTGGTTTCTCTTCAATAAAGATTCTTGCAATTGATTTTTATGCGGATAGAAAAGATAATGACTATAACCAGAATGACTATAACAAACAAGGAAGGGATTACATGGACAAACATAGTAGATTGAGGACACTTGCTGTTCTGTTTATACATGAATTCTGTGCAACTAGTGTTTTTGCTTCTTTGAATATATCAGATGCTCACTTGTTTCTTGTTTTTCAGTTTGTTAATGAGTTTATAAACCCCTCTCTTTATCTATTGTTTTTCTTCTTCTTCTTCTTACCACTCTAACAAAGTTTGAACATATCACATCACTGCAAATTGGGTTTGGAGTTTGTTGAGTACTGGGGAACTACATAGTCTGTGCTTGATCCGTTTGACTTTCTTGTTTCTAATTTGGATTTTAACGGGACCAAACAACAAGTCAAATTGTGCTGTTCTTTGCTGAACTTAACAATTCAATGAAAAATGTACATCCTTGACAAGTCCAAGTATTGATTCAAACCCTGGCTATTAATTTCTTGACTGAATTCTTCCTGTATCCTCTTCTCTTGGATTACATTCCTGGAAAACTTTACTGCTGTCAAGTTCATTCTTTTATTGGGTTTTTTACTGCCAAAGCTTTGAAGCAATTCAATTCATGTGAAATATATAATTCCCTTTTTTTGGCTCTGTAATCAGCTATAAATTCTAAACTTCCTCGTGGGCCGAACGATTCCTTTATCATTCCAGTGGACTTTGGTCATTGTTTGCGGTGCAGTTGTTGGGAGTGTAATGGTCATACTTGTAAACACCAAAGAAACAAGTTCATCTTAAGTTAATTTGCTGCAGCTTGAACTCTTCTCAAGGAGCTTATGTTTATGCTGCTTGGCTATAGGTTAAATGTCTTGTGGTTCGCCAACCACCACTGATGGATTAGCTGTTGCAATGAGGCAACCACATTTGTGGACTTAGTTTTATTCAATAAAAAAAAAAGACTCATCAGTATCCTGCAGAGCCTTTTCTGGTCGAACTTGCTGGATTTGTGCCTATGTAGTCGCCTTATCCCATTCATAATTTGTTTGATGCATAGGAGCTGCTCTCATGTGATTCATTCTCAGATTAGAGACACAGTTGGATAATACCAGCACATCAATGCCTCTTCATTAGATATACAAAATTCTAGCTGTTTTTTTTTTTTGGTCTCGAGTCAATTTTTGGATGAGCAATAGTTCATCCTTGTTCATTCACATTAATTTAAATGCATCTTCTCTCACTGTTGTGGATAAAATTTCTTAAATTTGCATGTATATCGCTGACAACTATCTTTCAACAGGCACACCTCTTTGGCGCAATGGGCCTCCTGAAAAGCCAGTGCTGTGCAATGCATGTGGATCACGCTGGAGGACAAAGGGAACACTAGTAAACTATACCCCTCTTCATGCCAGGGCTGACCCTGATGATTATGAGGATCACAGGGTCTCTAGATTGAAGAGTGTATCTATAAGCAAGAACAAAGAAGTGAAACTGCTCAAGAGAAAGCCGAATTATGACAATAGGGTTTCTGGAGGGGTTGCTCTGGATTACAACCAAGGTTATAGAAAGGCTGTAGATGAGGACGCAAGTAATAGGTCAAGTTCTGGATCAGCCATATCCAACCCGGAGAGTTGTGCACAATTTGGCAGTGCAGAAGCAAGTGATTTGACAGGTTGAGCGTCCACTAAGATCAATATTTCTTGTGTTTTGATTGCACAAAAGCGATGACTCTAAAAGAATGTGATTGTTGGCCATTTGATAAATTGAATGAATTGGTTGCATATCCAGTCAACGTGAATACTTTTGTTGGTGTAAGAAAATAATGGATTCAGGAAAGAGCTCCAAATTAATGGGAAATGAAAACTAGAGGTGATCTTAGTGCTGTTGAACGACAACAAAATATAGCTCCTGAGAATATCACTCTGGTTTTATGAATAAACACAATTGTCTTCCTTGATTTTCTAGGATGCTAGCAAGCATGCTTGAAGCTGGCTGTGTGGCTACTTTATCTGACTAAAGAAATATTACTATGGTTAACACCTCTTTTAGTGGGACTAGTGATGCGTGCGAGTGTAAGTGGAGCCTAACTAACCAATTTCCTTAGTTCTACTGCTACGCAGTTTTAGAACCAGTATGCTTGGTGTTCTCAGTTCTCTATCTTTGACTGAGTTTTATTGGGGATGGTGACATAAATCTAGATAGGTGCATGCGATGTTTTATGCTCTAAACATGCCTGGCAGTATTGACTTATAAATGTATTCTCGTTGTTCTTTTCTCAGGTCCAGCCCAATCGGTTGTGTGGGACTCTTTGGTACCTTCTAGGAAGAGGACCTGTGTCAATCGACCAAAGCCGTCTTCAGTTGAGAAGCTTACAAAAGATCTTTATACTATTTTGCATGAGCAACAGTCTTCATGCTTGTCTGGCTCTTCAGAAGAGGATTTACTTTTTGACAATGAAACTCCAATGGTTTCTGTTGAGATAGGACATGGAAGTGTTCTCATTAGACATCCAAGCTCAATAGCTCGAGATGAGGAATCTGAAGCTAGCTCTCTTTCTGTTGAGAATAAACAATATTTGACAAATGAGGCTTATTCTCATACTGTGATACTTCCTGTACATAACGAAAACAAGAGTGTCAATATAATATATCCTATTACTGAAACTACCAAGAATCTTATAGGACAAGGGATGCAGCAAGAGCAACTTAAGAGGTAACTCATCCATACATGTTTTCGAAACTTTGAAAGGCAATCTTCTGTTAAATATGTAACAAGGATAGAAACACAGTACCAGTGTTGAACCTGGATATGGTGTTTTTCTATCATGACCACCTCCTAAAGATTAAAATTCAAGTGCAAATGTAAATTCCGACGTGGTTAGGTTTTAGCATGGATAGAAAATATTCATTAAATAAGCTGATGAGTGGGTTGGAATTAGAGGTTTACTTTTCAGACTACTACTAGGATGCAGGGAGTATTGGAATGGCAAAAAAGTGAGTGCATTGGGGAACTGTTATTACACCAGTGTTTGAATTTTCTACTCTGGAATTTCAGGGACAAGTCTCCACATATCCTTGGAAGTCATAATTCACCACTTTGCAGTATAGATCTGAATGTAAGTTGGATTTCTTTGCTCCATATCTAACTCTTGCAATACCTAATTACACGAGGCTTTTTCATGAAACATATGTCATTCGATTTCTTGTACACAGATCTGAATTCGAAGGTTTGCACTCCTTTTTTTTTTAATGATCTGTGACTCGTCCCCTACATATATTTACTCCTCTTGTGGAGTGAATTGAAGTCTCAAATGTTTAGATATGTCTGGAACAGATCTTCCTTAATATCATTCCCCATGTGCGCGTCTCATGATTCTGCTGATGGTTTTGATAGGATATTCTTAACTTTGAGGAGTTTGCGAGGCACTTGACAAATGAAGAGCAACAGCAATTACTAAAATATCTACCTCCACTCGATACTGCCAAACCTCCTAACAGGTTAGCTTTATACCTCGGTGATAAGCATTAACACGGTGGGAATGAATGGTATTGCAATTATGTAAGGCATTGCATTTGCTGTCAGTTGCCATTTGCTTTTCATTTTTACTTTAAATCTGTATTCATTAGCACTTTAAATCAATGTTTTCAGTCTTCAATATCATCACAAACCCAATACCATTTGCATTTATACCCAGGCCTTTAGTGTGCCAATCATAGATTAGACTGGAGTCAGCTCACAGGAAAAAGAAAAGATATTGATATATTTTGTCTCTGTTGGTGTGCGTGTTTGTGTAGTACAAATTATTCTACCACCCTTTATCTAATGTCAACTGAAATACAAAGAATCCAATTGATGATGATGTGCTGTTATCTTTGCAGCATCAAAAGCATGTTTGATAGCCCTCAATTCAAGGAAAACATAAATTCCTATCAGCAAATGCTTTCAGAAGGAATCTTTGATCTGTCTTTCTCAGAAGCGAAAACTGAAGACTGTAAGAATATGAAAAAGCTCGCACTGCTCAATTTGTCAAAGTCCAAATGGGTGGAGTGTTTTCATCTGCTCAAGGTTTGAATTGATCTTTTTAAACTAGGAACTTTGTTGCGTGAAAATATTATTTGTCATTTAATTCCTTGGAAGTTGGAAATGTGGCTGTAATAGCCTATTGGCTTCTCCCTTTGGCTGCAGAAGTCTAAAAATAGAAATGGGAAGTCTCTTGTTGGAAAGGGACCAAATCCAGATGTTGTTGCACCGAGTAATATAGCTGGTGTCAAAAGATCACGTGACAGCCTTAGTCAGAAGTTTTCAGGTTAGCAATTTTCTGATCTTTGGATATACTATTGTGCAAGTTGATCCTTTTCATTATTTTTGTCTTGGAAGCAAATGACTACTGGTGGTGACTTTGCATCTGAAAGTTGAGCAACTAAATTCTGCTTGTAAAAGCTTAGGAAATCTGTTAATATGGGAGAGGAACATGCTAATACATACAAGTGTGTTGAATCATTCTTGTGCTGAACTTGCTGCAATTTCTTGTTTGGAATTGCGGTAACAGACGTGTACCAAATCCTTCTCTTCATATTTAGTACAAGTTCATTTCAATCAGAACAGTGTATGTTAAAGAACACATATACAGTGCAGATGTAGATATTCACCCAATGAAACATGCCAACTACGATTAGGAAATTGCACGCATCATGGACATAGTTAATACTTGGAATCCCTCTAGAGTCGATTACTAGTTTGTCAACCACCAGCATGTGTGGTGAAAGTTAAATGTGATTGTCTTCATGGACGTCATTTTATTCTTGTTTGTAACCATTTCCCTGATATGCTTTGGAACCATTATCACATGCCTTTTCTTGTCTCTCTCAGAAGTGAAGTTGATGAAGAGCCCCAAAAGGATTACCATGAAGGCTACGTATGAGAACAAAGAACTCATAGACAATGATGGATCGTGCTTTAGTCCAAGAAGCCTATTTGCCCTGCCACCTGATGGCAGCTCCCTCATGCTGGATTCTCTCCATTTTGTGGATGAAAGTTCTGATCAGGATGTGCTGCTGGACATCCCATCCAATGGTTCATTTGCACAGGCAGAGCTCCTTCACTCAACTGATAGTTTTGGTCAACAGGCAAGCACTAGTAGTAGCTCGATATACCCGCACCTATGCCGCCCCTAACAAAGTTTGTCCAGTTTATACTGTTAATCACTAGGGCCAAAAGTAGATGCATCTTCGGTCAAATCAGGTGACTAGGTTACACGTTTTGCATGCCAAACCCAACAAGTCTGTGAATGAGGTTTGATGGTTGCTGTTTTTTCCTTGGATATATTTGAACTTGGTATGCTAAGAAATGACTTTTGGGTGGGTTTTTGTATAGGTTGACAACAGATTGTAATATATGGCTGAATAGTGATAGCAGCTGGTGATTTTAAGAGTTTTATATGCAATTGTAGTTTTATTGCACATTACTTTGAGAACCCGTTCATTGGTTTGGTTGGTTACCTTTATACTTGCCGACAATGAGGGAGTAAAAACCGAAAGAAATGGAGGATTGGCTTTCCGATCTGCGTAGGTAAAAAAAAGTATACATTTTAGCTTTTGTTTTTACCTCCTGTAGGATGCCTACCTGCATCTAAAAACGATAGGATACATTCTCCTGCGGACCACTAAAGGATAAAAAGAGAAACGAATATACATCTGCAGTGGAATAGCGATTGTGAGTGTGATGAGGAGGAATCATGAGGAAATATTTATTCTTTCTTTCTCTTTTTTTAATGAGACTATTGGGTTTGGTGCTATTTGTTTAAATCCAACTTTGATAGCCAGGATTAGTAAGGGGGAAATTTGAAGCTGGCTGCCTCATTTCGTGGTTGGGAATAAGTCAAAATTTGCTTTACAAATTACAGAAGTTAGATTTCGAATCATATTCAAGAGATTACTAATTCTGTGAGTTCCCTAAACAGATTTTATAGCAGGTGGAGCTCGATTAGGTTGGCAAGAAAATAACCGAATCGAGTGAGCCAGGATTCCAATGGCTTTTAATGTGGAAAGTGAAATCAGCGCGCAAGTTTTATGTTTAGGGAAAATAGCTTTCAATAATTGCCTACTTTTTCTACCTCGACGTGTTTTAACTTTGAACCGTACAAACTCCGATTGGTAGTGAAAATTTAAAAGAAAAATATCAAATAAATCAAGTTGATTTTCATAAATTGGCAGGGGAGCAAAGATGGGAGCTCCTGTTGAATTGCTTCAATTAGCTTTGCATGGAATGGGAGCGCATGAACTCATTAACTCTTTGCTTAAGCAAGGTGGCGGCACACAGGCTTTCTAACTTTGCAATCATTCAATCTAAATAAAGAAAACAGAAGGAGAATACCATACCATATTCATTCAATTAAAGAAACATGGTGGTGTGTGTCCCGCAATGTCAGAGATTCTAGCACACCATGCCGGCTGAACTTTTTCCATAACACGATCCCCTGCAATAATATGGGGACCCTATTAGTTATATATATTAATCCGATATGATCCATATAGCTTCTCTCTGCCAAGCGGAAATATAGAATTATCCATATCATTGTTAAGAATCACAAACTTATTGTTTACAGTCACAGAAGGCACTCTCCATCCTCTCTCCAGTTTATTATATTTGTTAGGGAAGCCAAGGATGTGAAGTTAAGATGGAAAGCCTTGCCTGAGGAAAACTTGCCCGCGTCCTTTCGACAGGACCATTAAAAGTCTGGACCAATGAAATAACGCTCTCGAAGTCAATTTCGTCCCTCCCAAGCTTGCATCGTGGTGGGCCAATCATTGTGTTTTTAGCTTGGCCTAGGTAGGCCACTTTTTTGATTGCATGTCATCCACAATTACCTGCTCATGGCGTCGTAACTTGGTAACCGCTACTCTGTTTGGTTCAATTGGACAAGCATTGGGTACGCTGTTCAATGACGCACATGAACACTATTCACACAGGTTTCCCTAGTTTCAGGGAAGTTGGACCATAGTTGTCAATACCGTTCCGGTCGCCGTTCCGATTTAGTTGTCAATACCGTTCCGGTCGCCGTTCCGATTTTTCAATTGGAACGGAACGTTCCGGTTTCAGAGTGTTCCGGCGTGCCGTTCCGGTGTCGTACTGTTGATATATATATATATATATATGTGTGTGTGTGTGTGTGTGTGTGTGTGTGTGTGTGTGAAAAAAACAAAAAAACAAAATATAATTTTTATTTTTTATAAAATCAAAGTTGACGCAATATTTTTTTATAATATATATATTTTTTATTTTTAATTATATATATATATATATATATATATATATGAAAAAACAAAAAAACAAAATATAATTTTTATTTTTTATAAAATCAAAGTTGATGCAATATTTTTTTATAATATATATATTTTTTATTTTTAATTATATATATATATATATATGAAAAAAACAAAAAAACAAAATATAATTTTTATTTTTTATAAAATCAAAGTTGACGCAACATTTTTTTTATAATATATATTTTTTTATTTTTAATTATATATATATATATATATATATATATATAAAAGCTTACAGTTAGTTGTAACTTGACGTTACAACAATACAGCTTACAAGTTACAACTTACAGCTATAAACCCTTCTTTATTATTATTATTATTATTATTATTATAAAAACCTACAAACCCTACTGCCCCCATTTATTATTGTTAGTATAAATTATAAAAACCTAACCCTACCGCATCCCCACTTTCTCTTTGCTTGCGCCGTCTCCCCCCTTTCCCTTGGCTTCCCTTTGCTTGCTGCTGCCCCACCCTTCCCGGTTGATTTCTCTTTTGATTGTTTCCTGGACTTCTCTAATGGTGAATTCAAAGATGGTTATGCGCAAGAAGAGGAGGAAGAGAAGGACTCTCTTTCTGTTTCCTCTCAAAACCCTGTTAATGATGATATTAACTCCAGCAGCTTCTCTGATTCCTTTCTCACGAGTGAACTTGCTGTCCCAGTAAGTGAAGATGATAATTATTATAGTGAAATTCAGTTTTATAAGCGAGAAAGCAATGCAAGAAGATTAGCCTCGAATGCAAGGAAGCTTTCTCTTTCTTTTTCTCTTTCGGCGTCGTTTTGATTTTGAACCCGGAACGGCATGCTCGGAACGGAACCGAGGCGTTCCGGCCGGAATTTGGCCGGAATTTCCGGAATGGACCGGAATTAAAACCGGGACAAAAACGACGCCGTTTTGTCCCGGTTTTATGAACGGAACGGCACATTCCGGCCATTCCGGCCGGAACGGAACGGATTTGACAACACTGAGTTGGACCGGTTTCCTAGTTTGACAAAGGCTTGACTTTTTCAATGAAAGAAGAAAACGAAGGAAAAAGAAAGCGAGTCCACGCCTGTCATCAACGACCAATAACGATTCATTTATACATGTTCTGTACAATACAGCTTCTGTGCTACAAAATAATTCTTTACACCTAACAGGTCATAACCAGAGAAATACCAAGGGATATCTCCTAGAATTACCGAGGGGCATCTCCTAGCATTCATATTTGTCCAGTAAAAGTTAAAGCAGCAGAGCCATTTCTAATTTCCAAGTCCAAAAACCTGCCTGCCTCATTACGAATCTTTAACATGAAACTTCAAATCAAGATATTAATGTTCCTCCAAAGGCAACAAGCAGGCCCACCACACCAAATCTCCTAACAAACTAACCAACATCTGCAAAGAACTCACCTTCCTGTCTTTGTCATCTCGGATCCATTACTCCTTTGGCAATCAACAAGGCCTAAGGAAAAGTCATGCCACCTATCTTCGCAGCATCCAAGATACTTAACTTTCCTAGACTTGGATCAGAATGCTCGTTCTCTGCAAGTATCTTCAACACATCTAAGAGTGTGATCTGAAGATCCATACAAGTCATCTCAGAAAAAACAGAATCATGCTCCCCTTTCCCTGATCCTTCATTCCCCTTCCTTCCATGAACAGATGCTGGCAACACACGTTTATCTGTAACATCATCCTCGCCATAAACATTTGCAGGGCCAGCATATCTAAACTTGTCAAGGTCATCTAAGCTTTTTCTAGCAGAATGTTCCTCCCTGGTATTAGCTTCCCTCTCTTCCACTCCATCAATAAACCTCAAAGCTTCATCCGTTTCTTCAAACTCAGATTCTATCAACTCAGTAGAAAATTGCAACTTCCTCTTTGCTGAGCTCTCTCCACCACATTCTCTATCACTATTACTGACTTCAATCACCATTTCTCCAACTTGCTCATTTTGCAGTGATTTCAAACCACGGTTAGAATCATTTCCTCCCTCAGAGCATAATTTCTCTACAGAATCCCCCAAATCCTCCCTTCTCCTCTCAATATCACTCCCTAAACTGCTATTTGGAATCCCCAAAACCGATTTTTTATCCAAAGGTTTTGATCTTTTCGACTCAGCCATAGTTACATCCACTGTTCTCACTAACCTCTCGTCATATTTCACAGGTTCGGCCCCTACACTAGCTCTTGGAGTCCACTTAAATTTATCCCATGATTTCACCAATCTCTTTAAACTTTTCCCTAATTCTGTTCTTAAACTAGGTTCTGGAGTCACTAAGCCCAAATTATAACCATGCAATTTCGATCTTTTGCTCGAAGACTCACCTAAAACATTGTTTAAAGAAGACGAAGAAACTAATACTCTTTTCAAAACCACACCTTTCATATACTTACAGTGAGTAACCTCTTTGTCTTGAGAATTATCCTCACTACCACCAGAATCTCCTTCAATCTCAATTCTCTCTGTCAATCCCGCCTCTACAGTAAACCCTAGATCCATCTCCCGCGAACTTTCTTCACAATCTCCATCATCAGCGGCAATATTTTCATCAGTTACAGTTCTCTCATCCCTCCGATCTTCCTTTCCGTGATTATAGGCAACCTCCTCCTCCTCCACCACCTGCTTCCCGTGCTGTTTATGGGAGTGTGAGAGGAAGGGTTCTTCAGGTGGAGTGGTGAAAACGTCGTCGTTCTGAAGGGCAGAGTTGACATATAGGTCGTCCTTGTGGTTATCCACGGGTGTTTGTGGAGGGGAGACCATGGTGATAGCGGTGGAGGCCACAGGGGTTTCGGCGTCGAGGGAGAGAGGCTCGTCGTTTGTTTGAGGTTCCAGAGCGAAGGGGCAGTGGTTTAAGTGTTGCTCTTGGGAAGCTGAGACTTGACACAGCTTTGTTATTGCTACGAATGGATCGTTTTCCTCCATTTTTTTGCAGACAAAGATTAGGAATTCCCTCCCGGGGCCCTTCTTTCTTTTTAAAGAGAGAGGGTTATTTTTTGGGGTTTCTAGGGATTGGATTTTTCAAGACTTGATTTTCCCGCCATTTTCTTATCAACGGTAGGCGATTAAATCAGCGGTTTTTTATATTTATTTCACAAATATAAACGAACTGTCGTTTAGTTTCCTTTGGCGTATCGGATCGTATACTTCTACTTTCCTCATGACTTGTCTTGGCTTCCCCTGCGCAAACGACTTTCCTTTTTTGTTCTCTGTGGAGAACTGAACGGTGACTTCTTTTTTTTAAATTTCATTCTCTTTTTTTTCAATCATAACACTTTATACCAATTTAATGACAAGTTAGTCCAAATTTGTTAATGAAGGAAAGGATTAAAAGGTAAGGGATCAAAATGACAAACATAAAAAATCAGATGGTTGTTTAACATTTTAGTAAGAAACATTACTTTTTGTCCTCCAACTTTCTATTTTTCACAATTTCACTTTTCATTAACAATTTTTATTGTATATTTTATACCTTGTTTGGAAAGAGTTGAATTCTGATTGAAAAAAATGAAAATAATTGGTTGAAACTAATTCTAACTATGAAAAAAATTGATCTTGATACTCTATTTAGATTGTTTTGGATATTTTTTTTTTTTTTTTTTAGAAAAGTTGATATCACCTCTTGAATTTATAGGTTTTAAGTTCATTTTCAATTTTCACACCGATTTTTGGGTGTTTTTAGACGAGCAAAAAAAGAGAGATTTTAATAGGGTTTCTATTGTGTTTTCTAAGTATTTTTTAGTAATATATATAGGAATTTTCAGGTTTTAGTTTAGTTTCAATTTTCACACTGATTTTTGGGTGGTTTCAATTTTTACCTTTGGATTTTTTTCTTGAATTTTGTAATTTTTATTAATTTTATTCTTGAATATTTGAGTTTATATTTATATTATTATATCATATGATTAAATAAAAAGTATATATTATTGAACACGGTAAAGCCCATATCCCAAGATGGAAGTTTGATGAGTTAACTTAGACAACAAGTTTGACAGGTTAATTCAATTCAATATTTCCTTAAATCATTAAAATTAGGCTTGCACAGTTGACTCTCTTTTTTTTCTTATATTTTATTTTTGGATTTAGATTTAAACACCCTATAAAAAAAACTATTATTCAATTTTATCATCTTTCTTGAATAAAGCTGTGATTTTTTATAGGAATTTTAACCCTTTTTTCCCAGCTATTATGTTCTTAACATGAGAAAATAACTCATGACTCTTTATTTAACATAAAGTTTATATTTTTGTATCATATAATTTATTAAATTAATAAATATTTTTTCTTCAATTATATACAAAATAATCGAACTCTGTTTGAATATTTTATTCTAGACTTTCCTTTTAAGATTATAATAGATTTTTATTTAGGAAACAATGCTTATAATTTACAAAATATTTCAATACTGTGTTAATTCTTCACTTTGCAAGTCTCAAGTATTTAATTTCAAAAAAATAAAAAAATAAAAGATGACGTGCAATGTCATTGTTCATCGAATTATTACCATATGTTATAAAAAAGTAAAAAATCATATAACAATCCATACACGCACGTTAGGAGTCGCATGCTCCATTCACTGGGGTGTAACATAACATCATTAGTTGTGATGTAATTCAGGTCTTCTACACGTATAAAGGAAGCCTCTTGACAACAGCAATAATACATTATCTTAATTTAAATCGGAAGTTACCCCTAACATTGCTTTCAAGTTCATGAAAATGGCCACCGGATGTGGGGTCAGGTGGTTGAGGTGCTCGGTATTCCTCTATGTGGTCTAGGGTTCGGTGGTATATCTACGTCCTCAAGCTCCACTCGTGAAGATATCTTTTTAAGGTTTATTATTTTCGATCCGGTTATTGTTTATTGAAACAACCAGTCGAAATTATGATTAAAAAAATCTGAAACTGAAGCGAAGCTGTTTAAACCAGCTGGTTTCGGTTCGACTCACTTCTGTTTTATATGTAAAAAATTAAAAAATAATATATTGTTTTTTTTGTACTTTAACCAAGTATTTCCCTCCTCTCATTCACCAAAATAGAATAAGGTTAAATTTTTTTGAACCGAACCAATTTGATTATGGTTTACTAGTTTTAGAATATAATTTTTTCATAGTATTTTTTTTTAATTTGAACTGGTTTGATTCAGTTATGGTTTACTGGTTTTAACTTTAAAAATCCTAAACTGAACAAACTAGAAAATTAAAAAAAATATTATAATTAGTTTAATTAGTTTTTTTAACTATTATTTTTTCTATCAATTTTTTTTTCAAATATATCGATTTAATCATTTTTTATTTGATTTTTTCCTCACCCATCAAACTTTTCATTTGATTTGTGAGTGTTTGATATTGTGTTTTAAAAGTGTGTGTTTTTTTTTAAATATATTTTTATTTTTATTTTTTACTTTAAATCAAAAAAATAATGTTTTTAATTATTTTCATTGATATCAAAAATATTTTTAAAAAATAAAAAATATTATTCTAATATATTTTTAAATAAAAAATATTTTTAAAAATAACATTAAACATACTTACAAATACAAATAGACATGTAGATGGGAGTCCCTACAGAAGTGTGTAGGATACGGGACGCAAGTGCTTTTTTGCGGGGTACAGGGCAAACCCATTATTTTCAATAAAAAAAAAAATCCATGAAAAGATCGCACGTAAACTAGGCATCAAGAGCTCGTCCTTAACGTAGTTAATAGTCTTATCTCGGAACTACTCGCCAACTAAAACTCTCTGTCTGTAATCTGTATGCTTAATTTGGAACAGGAACCTCTCCATTTGAGGTGGGTACTAGGTTATTTTCTGTGTCACATGCACCCGATGACACCAATTATTCACATTATTAATTAGGTATCATCTACTTCCTTTATATATTTAATCTCCCTGATCTTCTCCTAGCTAGTAATCAAGAGATCTTACCAGGGAATATCGATCAGACACTATGCATACGCTCTCAGGATATCCACAGACTCTCTTCCTCCTTGCTCTCCTTATCACCGTCCTTTGTTCCTCCCTTACCGTCCGATCATGGGATCCTGTTGGTGACGCTGTTGGCTCAGCCAAAGATACAGTGGGATCGGCACTGAACGAAACCACAAGCTTCGCTGGAAACGTCATTAACAGAACCACAAATGCCTACAATTACACCAAAGGCGCTGCTGAAGACGTCGCCAAAGCCGCCAACGCCGCCAACGGATCCCCCGCTTTCCTTGCTGCTGGTCAGGGGTCTCTAGCTCTGGTGCCTGCCGTGCTTATTGGCCTGTATGTGCTTCTCTGATATAGTGTGGAATTTATTGAGCCCTTGAATACATGAACAGACGTGGAGATGTGAATTGAAGATTTTTTTCTGAATTGTTGTGTTTTTTTTATAAATCGGAATATAAATAAGTAAACACAATCTACTAGCAATTCTTTTCGCGTATTATTTAATGTAGATATGGTTGGAATTCAATCTTGTTCTCGCTTTTCTACAATCAATCAATCAATATAACTAGTGTGAGAGTTTCTGCATATTATTTATGCTTTGTTTTTTGGTGGGAAAGCTTCCTTAATGCATTTTTGAAGGCTTGGAATCAAAATTAAATTAGGGTTTATTTACGAGGACAAGCCCATCACTTTAATTTTTTCCATAAGAAATTAATGAAAACACATTTCTGGTTAATCTGCTTATTGCATAAATATTCACAACCAGAAGCTTATGCCTGTGTTCATACGAAATGAAGCATGCAGGTAGTAGTCTTTTTCTCTTATAACTATTCAAAATCCACCCTTTCCACGAGTCCTTGGAGCCATTTGCTTTCTCTAAGTTCAGGATATAATTTGAGACTCCCGTTTGTTTGGCGAATGTTTTTCTTCATTTTCTTTATATATATAGAATATATACTAAATATTTTAATCAGTAAACAATATTTTCCCTTCCATTTTAAAACAGTAACAGCTTAGAGGAAAATATTTTAACCTTGGAGAAAGTAAAAAAAAAACATTTTTAGTAATCATGCTGGTGAATTCCAAATTGTTGGTTAAAATTTCAGCTTTTAGTAAAGATTTCATTCATATAAGCTACTGATCGGCAGAAAATACTGTTTTATGTTGACAATTTACTCTCTATAAAAATTCAAGCCATTAATTTCGAAATCAGTGGATTTCAACGACTCATCATTGTATCCCTAAACACATGCATGTGAAATGTGATCATATATGGACAATCACTCCTCGAAGCTATAGATGAATCCTAATGATTGAGCTCAGTTGAGAAAACAAAAGGAGAAATGGTTGAAGGAGAAAACCCCTACGTTCGAATTAATTGGAAGGGTCGGTTCTGTGGTTATATTAATATTGAGTTGAAATGAAATTAATTTTCCATCTTTGATATGATAGTGTGAAAGAGAGTTTACGATCTATATAACAGATTTTGAATTCGAATCAGAATATATATTTCTTATAAAATATTAAAATAATCAGAATTTTATTTATTCATTTAAATTAATAAAACAAGCTTCGATTCATAAACAGTATTACCTAGCTATGTTCTACTGGTTACAACAAAGCAAAACCATGCACTACAAGGAAAGCAGCCAAGTCTACGTCGGTGAAGAGATTTGTGAAGCTATGATTAGCAGCTCGTGGTTTCAGTGAGTCTCGGCTTTCTTTCCTTGACAGGCTCTCCCTCAAGCTAATTATAGCCAATATGATGTAGCATGTTTGTGAAATCCAAATCATTGAGTTTGAAACAACAGTTAAGATTTCGTTCTTATAAATTTGTGGGTGGCTGATGATCTTGCCGACAAGATTTTCCATGCAAAGAAATTCAAACCGTTGATTTCAAAATCAAATCAGTGGTTTGGATTTTACAACAAGTTACCCTAACTTAAAAGAGAGCTGATTAAACTCAAACATAATCCATATATATATATATATATATATTGAAGAGAAAAGAGAGCGAAAAATAAGCCGAAGAAAAGAGAGGAAGAAGTTTTATTTGCAATTTCTTTAATCATTTATCAAAAGTTGCCAACCCCGTAGAAAAATAAACTTAAATAGTATTTGTATTAGTTCTAGAAATATATTGTTTAGGTTTAATTCATCTCATTATACAATATTCAATGTTAAATACATTAGGATACTTAAATAAATCAATTTAAAGCTTGTATTGTGTATTGCTTGTTTAAATTTGTTTGGTCATCTCAACATATAAATTATGAACTCGGCGTAAAAAAGACTAAATAACATTAAAATATATGAGAAGACTGTCTACATGATTTCTAGGTTAGTAGCCACTAACAACTTCAAATTACCTCGTGCATATAAACATAATGAATTAGCTATTATTGATAAACTAGGTTATATGAAAAGCCAAATCTCAATTTCTATTATGGTAACTCATTAGACATCTTAAAGATATTGTCTAATCTTAAATATATTAGATTTCCTATCGACCAGGGTTGGTAAGCACTGAAGAATTGGTTTGGGAAGGCTATATATTACAAGTTGTTAATCTCATCAATAATAGATTTTAACAATTTTAAAGATAATTGTGATTTTTGTATATCTAAATAAATAAATAAACATCATTGTTTTTTTTTTTAAAAAAAAAAAAATGTTTCATGCTAAAAAGCTCACAACATAACAAATATTGAATGATAACATGGTTTATTATAAGTCTAAATTTTCAAATACCATGAACACCACACTTATATATGAAGAAGCACCCTAAAATTTTTAAATTTAATCATCAAAATATCATCACAACCCTTTAAATAAAAAAACTATAAAACACTAATAATATTGAATAAAATATGAAAAACTAAAATCATGTTGTTATTATTAATTGTCCATTAAACCACTTGAATAATTAAATAAAACTAACAAATCCTATAAAAACAATTAAGGAAGCCATGCAATAAAAATAATTATTCTAAAAATTTAATCATATCATTCCACGACACACTTTTATGTTAAGAAAAAATCATGTTTGAGTTAATTATTAGAAATTAAACTCTTCCATCCCAAACAAATTGATACTTAGGATATAATATGAATACCAATTTATGCGTGAAATAGCATGTCCTAAATAGCTTAACTCTAATTTTAGAAAAGAAAGATTTATGTAGGATTTTCAAACATAGATAAAACTTTAGAAGACCTAAAAATCAAGGCGACATGACTTCTTGATACTTGATGAATCAAACAAGTTATACGATACCCAAACTTTAGATTATCACTCACATTTCACTTTAATATTAGAAACTATGAAATTTGGTTTGTTAATTACTTTTGGCATTCATAAACCTAATACTAATTCATAAAAAGGGAAAAGATACAAGGTTTGTTATAAGTCGAACTTAAATATTGAGAGCATCGTAACCAAGGAGAAATATCGTAATATGTTTCATCTTTATTCATCAAAGTTTTATTGTCAAAAAACCAATACAACCATTTAAATAAAAACTAATAGAAAACACTAATAATATTGAATAGGAAAATAAAAAAAAAATCCTAGAATTATCATTAATTTTCTAATAAATCACTTACTTAATTAAATAAAGTAAAAAATCCTAAAGAATCTTATCAAAGTAAAACAATAAAAATAAATATGCCTAAAATAATCCTGTACTCACTTAAGTTGTGCCAGCATGGTATAAATATGTTTGATAGTTGATCAACTAGGCCTTAAAATGTTTAGTTTCTTTCTTTGATAGCAAATACTTAATTTGATCTTTCAAGAAAATTAAAACTTTATTGGTAAAATTCAGTTTTATAAAATTAATCAATTTTGAAACTCAACTTTAAGGTTTAAGACCTCACCCTATTAAAATTTTGAAAATTACACACTTTAATATTTCATGTATTCCATGCATGTTTAATGATATTTAATTAAAATGTATAGCATCTTCAAATTTTTTATTACATGATTTAGTGTGTTTGCTATGTTTACATGTTTTGTTTCTTGATTAAGGATGAAATTTATAGATAGAGTAACATTTTGGAACTTTTAAGAAAAAAATGTATAAAAATTAATGTTTTTTTTTGTCATATTGCTTCATGATTTTATAGATTATTTCGACAAGATTTGAACTAATATAAAATTATTTTCAAAGCTTTAGGGAAGCTCCCCTTATCAAATATTATGAAGTCCAAATCTAAAGATAAGTTGTAAATAAAATAGAGTTTTTATAATATGGATCCCAAATTTAAATAGATACCTAGTAAGAGTAGTAAATAAAGTTGAAAATGAGTTACTTATCTTAAAACTTAAGTCTTTTATATAAAACTCAACTTAAAATATTGAAGTCAATATAATAATAAACACATCAAGATGAATAAGCTGACAAAAAAACCTTGAAAGCCAAACCATATGATAAATCCAGAAATATAAGTAAACCTGATATTTATGAACATAAATCACATAAAATAAATAAATAAAAAGTTTTTATCCAAGAAATTCTTCAAAATATTTTGGTATTTATTAACTCCAATACAAAAACTTGAATGAATATATATATATATATATATATATATATATATATATATATATATATATATATATATATATATATATATATATGGATTATTTTAATGAGGATATGGATTATTTTACATGGTTTGTTATATTCAATGCATAATCATGATCATCATCATAATAATAATAATGATAAAAATAATAATAAAAATGATAGTACTCGATAAAGCATAGTAAAAGGGTGAAACAAGGGAGTAAATCCAATATGGATCTAAGTTGATATGGGCTTAATAACGCAGACCCAAAATTCTAAAAGACCAAAAGCCCAGACCCAGTTACATGCAGCATGTGCAAGGAAAAACCCATTACTATGAGCGTAAACTAGCCACACCTGTCCAGACTCCAAACCATTTTTCTTTCTACCTCTGTGACCATTTGCGCAACAGTCCAACCAGAAAGAAAGGGACGTTTTTTTTTTTTGTCTAAAGCTGATTTTGTTGCCGCCGATGAGAGTCTCTCTACCCACCATTTTTAACCGTTGATTCTGTTGAAAGACACGAGGTTGGCTACTAGCTTGTTCACTGGACCACCTATTGGTTAGTTATCATCAGCATCACCTTGTTTCCTTTTAGCATCATTTTTAGAACTCGTATCTATTTTTGCCCCTAATTTCTTCTGCTTATTGAATTTATGATGGAGTACAAATTTAGACATCAATGAACCCCAGAATTCACATGCATTTTTTTAATAGTTTTTTTTTTGCAAACATTTGAAAATGAGGAGGCAATGCTGCTTGATGATTCATGGGATTTCTTTTTTGATATTTTGGTTTGTAAAGTGTTTGTACTTGGTGTTCTAGGTTTCTTGATTAATAGTAGAGGGAGGGTTGGTTTCTATTTCTCCCTCTGTGTGTGTGTGTGTGTGTGTGTTTTGCTTTAATGGGTGGTAATGCTAATGGTAATTGTCTTCTTTTAAGTAGTTTGGGTGGTTCATTGAATGGGGTTTGTGGACAATTTGTTGCAAATGGAGTCTACGAGGGTGGTGTCTTACGATAAATCTGGGATTTGTTCCATGGAAAATGGTGATGTTGCTCCCAAGTTCAAAAGGCGGAGAGTTTCTGCTGTCCGGGATTTCCCTCCTGGATGTGGACCATTGGCTGTTCTGATTTTAAAACAAAATGAGAAATTTGTTGCAGCGAGTAAGGAGAGAAGTGGTGATGGTTGTCTTGAAAAAATAAATCGTGTGGAAACCAAGGGAGAGGAACCGACAGTTTCTTCTGATCAGGTGAATGGGCATGGATTGGTGAAGCAAGAGTCTGCAGGGATGCTGCTTCCAGAGGCTGTATGTGCTTTAAATGATGTAAGTGTGGTTGGATCAGTAGAAGCTTCTGTTGTGGGTGAAGCTGTAAAAGCTCTAGAACATGAAACTGTTGATGCATCAGAGAATCTGTGTAAGGTGGATGGTGTTGCTCCAGCTGCAAATCTCTTCCAGCAGAATTACCCTCCTCGGAGAAGAATCTCTGCTGTCAGAGACTTCCCTCCATTTTGTGGACCTAATGCTCCGCTTCTTAACAAGGAAGAGGCTGCAAAAGTGCTGATTTTTGCGCAGAAGAAGAGTTTGGGTCAAGAGAAGTCTGGTACCGAAGAAAATCCAACGAAAGAAATGTGTATTTATGTTAAAGATGGAGATCTTAATGAAAGCAGATTAGAAAGTGCTTCTAGGATGGATGGTGATAAAGTTAGAATTGATCCTGATTCTTCTGTCAATAATGTGAAGGTAGCTGAAGAGAATAGACATGAAAGGTGCATCAAATCTCCTCAAGAAATCATTCTAGATCAGCATGATCTGAATTCCATGGCAGTCTCTAAATCAGTCAAAATGGAAGTTGGTGGTCAAGAAGAGAATCTGGGTAAGGACCTTACAGTTTACATGGAGGATAAAAGCCCCAAGAGAAAGCTTTCTTCTAGGATGGATGGTGATAAAGCTAGAATTGATCCTGATTCTTCTGTGAATAATGTGAAGGTAGCTGAAGAGAATAGACATGAATGTTGCATCAAATCTCCTCGAGAAATCATTCTAGATCAGCATGATCTGAATTCCATGGCAGTCTCTAAATCGGTCAAAATGGAAGTTGGTGGTCAAGAAGAGAATCTGGGTAAGGACCTTACAGTTTACATGGAGGATAAAAGCCCCAAGAGAAAGCTTTCTTCTAGGATGGATGGTGATAAAGCTAGAATTGATCCTGATTCTTCTGTGAATAATGTGAAGGTAGCTGAAGAGAATAGACATGAATGTTGCATCAAATCTCCTCGAGAAATCATTCTAGATCAGCATGATCTGAATTCCATGGCAGTCTCTAAATCGGTCAAAATGGAAGTTGGTGGTCAAGAAGAGAATCTGGGTAAGGACCTTACAGTTTACATGGAGGATAAAAGCCCCAAGAGAAAGCTTTCTTCTAGGATGGATGGTGATAAAGCTAGAATTGATCCTGATTCTTCTGTGAATAATGTGAAGGTAGCTGAAGAGAATAGACATGAATGTTGCAGCAAATCTCCTCGAGAAATCATTCTAGATCAGCATGATCTGAATTCCATGGCAGTCTCTAAATCGGTCAAAATGGAAGTTGGTGGTCAAGAAGAGAATCTGGATAAGGACCTTACAGTTTACATGGAGGATAAAAGCCCCAAGAGAAAGCTTTTAGACCTATCTGGTGGTAAGACTTCAATGTGTAAGGACAAGTTTGAGGTTTTGAAGCTTGCTTCAGGCAGGGAAATAGTGCAGGGTCTCTCTGCTGAACGGAATTGCCCATGGAGGAAGGGTCTGATGGTGCATAAACATAATATGTTGGCTGGTGATGCAAGAGAAAGTAAAGGTCAGAAACATAATTTCACATTGCTCAAACGATCAAAATCTGCTTTGAAAACAAAGATAAATGAGTTAGACAAACATGAAGGAATTATGAAAAAGAACTCATCTCCCACTATAAAGGTGGTAGGTGGTTGGGGGCAAATGACTGTATGTAACAAAGAAGATAATCTAGAAAATGGAGGGGAATGGGATGATTTACGTCTAGTTGCACGATCACACAATTTTGATGTGAGTCTTCCTCCATCTTGCCCCACGATTTCTGGCAAAGGTATTGACAATGATGCAGTTGTTACTAGAAACAAAGTGAGGGAGACATTGCGTTTGTTCCAGGCTATCTGTAGGAAGCTCTTGCACGAAGAAGAAGCAAAGTTCAAGGAGCGAGGAAATACTCGTAGGAGGGTCGATTTACAAGCATCAAAGATTCTTAAGGAGAAAGGAAAATATGTCAACACAGGCGAGCGCATTATTGGTTCTCTCCCAGGAGTTGAAGTTGGTGATGAGTTTATTTACAGGGTGGAGCTTAATATTGTTGGCCTGCATCGCCAAATTCAGGGTGGTATAGATTATATGAAACAAGATGGAAAACTCCTTGCGACAAGTATTGTATCATCTGGGGCCTATGATGACGACACAGATAACTCAGATGTCTTGATTTACACAGGTTCTGGAGGCAACATGATGAGTGGAGACAAGGAACCTGAAGATCAGAAGCTTGAGAGAGGTAATCTAGCTTTGAAGAACAGTATGGATGCAAAGAATCCTGTAAGGGTGATTCGTGGAGATTCAAAGGGGGCTGATTCAGTTGATGCTAGAGGGAGGACCTATATCTATGACGGGCTGTATCTTGTGGAGAAGTGCTGGCAGGAAATAGGGTCACATGGTAAGCTGGTGTTTAAGTTTAAGTTGGTTCGAATTCAAGGGCAACCTGAGCTTGCTTGGAATGTAGTGAAGAAGTCCAAAAAATTTAAAGTGCGGGAGGGTGTTTGTGTAGATGATATCTCACAGGGGAAAGAGAAAATTCCCATTTGTGCTGTGAACACCTTAAATGATGAGACGCCTCCACCATTTAAATACTCAGCTTGTATGATATATCCTCATTGGTGTCGCCGTCTGCCTCCCAAGGGTTGTGATTGTATTAATGGATGCTCTGAATCTAGGAAATGTCCTTGTTTGGAAAAGAATGGAGGAGGGATCCCGTATAACTATAATGGCGCAATAGTGGAAGCGAAGCCCCTAGTGTATGAGTGTGGTCCTTCTTGCAAGTGTCCTCCTTCTTGCTACAATAGAGTCAGTCAGCACGGTATCAAATTTCAGCTAGAAATCTTTAAAACCGAATCAAGGGGATGGGGCGTGAGATCTTTAAATTCAATTCCTTCAGGAAGTTTTATCTGTGAGTATGCGGGAGAGCTCCTTGAAGAGAAAGAAGCTGAAGAAAGAACTGGCAACGATGAGTATTTGTTTGATATTGGAAATCAGTTCAATGACAATTCTCTTTGGGATGGACTTACAAGCCTCATGCCCGAAGTACATTCAGATGCTGTTGTAGAAGTGCAGAACAGTGGCTTCACCATTGATGCAGCACAGTTTGGTAGTGTGGGGAGATTCATTAACCACAGTTGCTCCCCAAATCTTTATGCCCAAAATGTTCTTTATGACCATGATGACAAAAGAATTCCTCACATAATGTTCTTTGCTGTTGAGAACATTCCTCCCCTGCAAGAGCTCACTTATCATTACAATTACATGATAGATCAGGTTTTTGACTCCAATGGCAATATAAAGAAGAAGAGCTGCCATTGTGGTTCTCCAGAGTGCACTGGTAGGATGTATTGAGGCTGGCTGCTAATAGTTAAATTCTGACGAGGCATTGATATTTTTCTCTCTCTGTAAGGTCCTGAATGGATCGTGGATATGGGTGTAGTATCTCCATATAAATTTTTTTGCATGGTTGGATATATGTGCACTGGAGCACAATCTTTGATAACTTAGTTTTGATGCTGGAGTTCGAATGATCTTGTCTTCTCTTGTCCTTTCTTCTCTATTTTGGATGCTTGATTTTTTGCTTACTTCCCGTGCATCAGGGCTGTTCTGCCCTTTCTTTGGCATTACATTCTATTTCCTATGAAAGAAATCAATGTATGTTTATGTGGCCAATACAAATAGATTGATAGATAAAAACTATTGGAAGAGTTGTCTGATAAAGTGTTACATTCTCAGTAGGCTTTCAAGGACCAAAATTTTAGATGATTGATTTAGCAAGCAATGAGTAGTTAGTTTTTTGCTAGAGAGTCGATTATGATTCTTTTTCCGGAGAGTTGTCTTTTGTTGTCTGCCTTTATTTGTCTGTTGTCTTAATTCTGAAGGTTGGTTTTGGTTTTGGTTTTGGTTTTGGTTTCCTTTTGTTTTGTTTTCCCTTCTCTAGCCATCTTCTTATCGGTTAATCATTGGTCGTAACTTTTCCCTATTTTTTCAATGCAGTCATCCTTGTCTTTTTTTAAAATAAAAAAGATAAACAAAAACTAGAGCCGTGGGAGATCATGAGTGCATTTGGCTCTTAAAATACACAATGACAGCGGCCATATTTTTGAGACAATACGAGTAGTGGTGTTCTGTGTGGTGTTTGTCAGGATTTCTAGACTGGACTTTTGCTGTTGGTGCCTATTAAACTCTCTGATCTGCCAACTCTTTGAAGACATTGCCTTAAAAAAATAATTCAAAACCATTATAAAACCAAATTTGTTTAGCACGATCTAAGTTTTAATTTTTAATCAATCTGGGGATAAATGCTGTGACTGTTAGTAATCGATCATGAGGGTGTGTGGTTGAGAGGGGTATCTTTTTTTCAACATTCATTGTTCCTAGGAAACGATTTTATAGCTCCTGAAACTTGGAAATGATTCTTGTCCTTGCAAAGGTTTCAAACTTCTGAAGCCTTATGGCGTGCTCGAGCCTCTTGGCAAGAAGCAAGCAGGATAAAGGAAAGTAAACAAATCGATCACACATGTCTAATATTAAGATTTGCCCTGCGAAAAGAGGCAACACCTGTGCATTAGTGGGGTCCCAGATAGTTAGGTATATAACATAACTAGGTTTTTCTCTGTGATTACTTAGTTTTATAATGCTCAACTTGTTCCTCAAATGACAGCCAAAAGATCCCAATAAGTGGAACTATATTCATATTCATATTCTTACTAACACAAAGTACAGAAACCCATTTTATTTTATTGTTCACACTTCACAGCAAAGAGCACTTGCTGGATTACAAAATACATTAACAACTAAAGACATAAACAAGAAACAATCACTTCGGGAGTTCCTGTATGCCCTACGTGTGCACAAACTAATAACTTATTTCTTCAATATATTTAAGAAAGCTGAATGGTGGAGTAATAAGCAATCCCTAATAACTTATTTCTTCAATATATTTAAGAAAGCTGAATGGTGGAGTCATAAGCAATCCCAGCCTTCCAATCACTTGGTATAGCATTTGCTGCCTGTACCCATGTGACCCCTGCACTGCCACTCACTTGGATCCTCAAGCTAATGCCACCCTTTGGTGGATTAGGCATATCCCACACTGCTCCATAGGCTCTTCTCATGCCTCTCCACTCCTTGCAATCCTCCTGCACATTAATTAAGAAACAAATTAGAGACATCACATCAATTTTTGCGCATGCTAGCTCCCATGTAATATAATTTGTGAAATGGGGTTACATCAAGAAATTGAAATGAAGAAAAACACACACCTGCCATAGCTCCACAGCTAAAATCTCATTCTGGCCAGCTTGGTAGAGGAGAGTTATGGCCAAGTAATCAGGAAACCTGCTATGCTCATGGACCTTGAACATGAGATTATACCCATGGTAACGGCAAGGGGTCCTCCAGAATTCTATATCAACAACACCGTACGCTAACAGCTCCAAGGCCATGTTTGGACGTGCCATTCTTGAGTAGGCGCGTGGGCTGAGGATGAAGTCAGTTTTGTCTCCCTCACCGTAGTCAGTAACCACTACGTTCACCCCCTCATCAGAGCACAGATTTGGTGCTTTGCACCTAACCTGAAATTGTAATTAATTAACAACAGTATGTAAAAGCAGCATTATCATTGCTTAACACATTTTTTATTATTAGCCTATCTAATAATTAATACAGTCGTAGATTTTTAAGTGTTCCCAATTGTTTGAGGAGTCTGTAAAAGCAAGCACTTCAGCAAGCTGACGCACACGCCAATAGTACTAGTTACTTATTATATTGGGAAACAATATTTTGATGAAGTTTATTTTTAACAGCTATTTGCTTTTAATTAAGACTTAGATAATTAAGTGGCTTGAATTTGAGTGAGTACCTGATAGCAACCACCACAGCCGGTGCCATTCTTGTAGAGTCTTGAAACCCCGGCCACATTAGCATCGTTGACCGTCCTTCCATATTCTCCAAACCCGCAAGCTCCAGCTGCATTATTATTTAGTACATGCATGTCAGTACTTGTTTCATGCAAAACATATGTGTGCGGTGTGTGTGTGTTTTATATATATATATATAACACAGTCCTCTTTCAAACATGTACATTTGTAAACGAGATAAACAATATAATGAACTCTGAATAAATGGGAGACATGGATACATATACTTACTTGGTGTCCCTAAGCAATCAGGGCTACCATAATAAGCTGCTCTTGAGTATGTGTAGTCTTGGGAGTAGCTTATTGCAGGCAGTAGTGAAATGAAACAAAGAAGGGAACAGCCATATTTAAATGCGAATCCCATAACTTATCTTGGTGATAAGTATTTCACACTTCCGCAGCAATATATATATAATCTGGGTAGGTAACTAGCTCGTTGAGACAGTTTACGAGAGAAAGAAGAAGAAGGTGGATGAGAAGCTATGAACTGCCGCGACCCCTATTTATAGTTGAGGTCTTAGAGGCTGTGGCAGCTGATGAGGAATCGAACCAGTTTTTTTCTTTCAAATGGGACTGATTAGGTGGCAGGATCTTAGATTAATGATGGAGGTGTACAAAATGTGAATGTAGACTCCTTTATTGACCCCTTAAGACTCTTTTTTCCATGGTATTAGCAGGAGGATACATTGCAAAAGTCTGCCTAACTGTTGCCTCTCACTTTTTACTCCTTTTGCCAACTCTTTAAGCTTAAAATAATCTCTCCAAGGATTAATTGAAATAAATATTTATGCTATTATTATTCTACTTCTCGTAATAGATTATCATCTTAATGTGAAGAACGACTTGCTTTCGGCATTCAAATAAAAAAAAAAACCCACTATATATATATATAGTGCATGCATGTTTTCATATTTGTTTAATTTTGTTTCTTGTACATATTCAACCTCATGGCAAACATATACAATCAAATTTGAGAATAGTTTCTACTCGGCGAGACCAAGATGGGATTAAGAAAGAAGAGAGTCGCTTAATTACTACATTCATGTTGTGTATAATCCAGTCGTTCAAGAAGGTTAGCAGAAATAAAATATAAGTGATCGTTTCTTTTTGAATTCTGTAATTTTTGAACACTTGTTCTCGTAAATTAGATGCCAAAACCAATCAGTATATGAATATTGAATGACAGTGCCACATCTATTTGTGAGGTGTGATATTGTAACTTCTTTTCATAGATAGCCATATCTTTGTTTTGTTCACCAGGACCAGAGCTAGTTGTATCGAGAATCTAACCGAAGAACTTCCACGAAAGTCTAATGACATACGAGAGGCGCCCCCACCAGTCGATAGTGGTGGAGCACAGTGATCTGATGGCTGGACATTTTCGAGGAGGCCTTCGGTTCAAAGGTTTCTGCGGATGTTTTTGTTGTAAATTCTGTTTCTTTTGTTTTCTTAATTAGAAAGTAATATTTTGGTTTTGAAGTTTTTCTGTGTTTCCGTATTTTGTGTGTGTGTATATATATATATATATATATATATATATATTCAATAAAAAAAAAATTCAAATCCAAAAATAAAATTATTTAGAATTGTGAAATTTAAATTTCAAATATAAATAAACAAGAGTTGAACTGATATAACTCAATTGATTTAATGAGTACAAAGATAATATGAAAAATTGATAAAAATATAGTTTAACTAAAAAAATCAAGTTGACATCTTACAAAAAATATTGAAACGACTATATATTGGATTAACTAAGGTTAATTTTTTAAATGTGTGACCTGCGTTAAAGGATCATGATAACCTTAAATAAATCAAAGCAAAGCAAATTATAAAGTTCAATTTGTAATAAACTCGTTGTTGAATAATAAAATTGAGAAAAATCTAATATAAAAAGAACACAATAAAATGATTTTTCTTAATAAAATCATGCACCTGGTTAATATTATGAGAATATCATCATCAATCTCACAAGGTTATTGTATTCTTTGATTGCTCTAAAATTTTAACATAATATATATAAATATGTCAGGAGACTCCTTGTAAAATTTCATCTCAATCTAATTATTGAATTAAAAAAAAAAACACTATTTTACCAGAACAAAACAAGCGGAACAAAACCGAAACGTTCCGAGCAAAATTTCCGGAACAGACCAAGATTTTGAGCAAAATAAAATTTATTATGATTTGTTCCAATTTTGAATTGAAACAAAATATACTGGCCATTTCGGACGAAAAGGAACATAATTTACAACCTACTTATTATTACTACTCGAGAGTTAATATCTATCAAGTATAAGTAGTAAACTTGAATTTTTACTTTATAATCCTCAAGAAACATACCGATTAATCACCATCATTTCTTGCACTGAATCAAAGCCGACGGCTTAATGGCAAAATCCTACCACCCCACTTCTTTCAAAACATACATGCACATGTACTGACGAAATTTGTTATATTGAGTTGCATGTTTCTGAGTCAAAATTGAAAGCTAATGGCTAATTAACAGATACATTCAGTAACCCGAGGAGTGAGATAGGGTCAATTAGACTATTTGTTTGGTTGTAACGCACTAAAAGGAGGCCTGTCAAACTAGGTAAGCACTGCATTTAGATCTTCGTCGTGTCAATTATCTGGATAAGACTCGAAATTAGGAGTTAGAGCACTCACCATTTCGTGACCACTTGCATATTTTTGTTTTGTTTAATAACGAGCTGAATTTTTGAAGAACTCATTTGAGCTCCAACGCACTTCAAGTCGACCCAGGCGAAAAAAATATACCCCGAGTGTAATTTCCGGGTAGTCGTCTGCTTGGCAATTTCGTACCACGCCATGTCAGAAAAATATTAGAGAAACAGGGCAGCTAAAGCAGTCAGCATAACCACTATCAGAATATTCTGATAATCTTCTTCACAGTAGTAAAATTTCTCATGACTTTTTAATCATCCTCTGATCTTCAAGCCTGCTCATTTTAGAATAAGAAAAATCTTCCCTGGAATATCACGATACACATCAAAATAATTTATATTACTCTTTTTGGTGCCAGGATTTTGTCTAGGATAGGGCCTTGGCATATAGTTACTTGACTGAAAGAAAGCATGTTTTGGTCTCACAGTTGCCAGATTTGTATCCAGAATGCCAAAACCGTGACTTTCATGGAGTCTAATCCTTTCTTGCCTTAACAAATCTTGCATAAAACTGAGCCAGCAAAGTTTCTAGGTTTAAAATACGATTACCGGGACATGGTGCTAATAGATTTACTGATGTCTGCAAACAGAATTTGATTGGGAATAGTTTGATGACACTGCAATTGTGATTTCATTAATCTAAAATTAACTGCAAAAAAATTCGCAAATGAAATTACAGGGATGGGCGTGTGTCCAGCAGATATACCATGCCACAAACATATTACAAGTGCATTATTGATGTGCACGAACATTATATTTTGTAGCTATGGCCTGGGGTTCTCATTCCCACAGCCTTGTATCTCCTTCAAAGCACGTTTTGTGTTCGCAGCTTGTAGAGTCTTTTATCAACTCAATCTCCGATCCTCCAGCCAAAGGCTAAGTAAAATAACCTAAAAAAAGAAGTTTTTGAAAAAGGAACTTGAGGTACAAAACCACGAGTAATTTTAACTCACAACAACTATCAGCTCAGTGGTTCATTCTCATAATTTGGCAGTTCAAACACAGCAAAAGATCCCTGCTACGAGAAAGGGGGCTTGTTTGAAGATAGTGACAATCACCAATACAGATTTTGAAGTATGACATCACCCTCAAGACAGGGCTTGAAACAAATAATGGAGGAGGCACTGTTAATAATTGGGGCCAAAATGTGTCTGGATGATATCTATTCAAGTGTTACTACCCAGTATCACCTACCTACAGTTGCAAATCTGTGATGAAAAAAGGGAAAAAGGTCATATATGATGGGGGATGAAGCTCCTATTACCAGACAATAAGGAAAACCACTAACCAGCATTCTCTCTTTCAGTCACTCAGTATCTCAAAATCCATCAATCTTAACAGAGCAATTGAAAAGCAAATCCAAATTGTATCCCATACTTGCTATATAAACAAATCAGCAACTTAGCTAAAAGTAAAAACACTTTCTAAGTGTCTCATTAAAGAAACAAGAAGCAATAATGCTGAGGTTGTGTGGCAATGAAAAGAACTAGTAATGCATTTTATTCCAGAACATGCTTGATCAGGCAAAAGCAGTGGTTCTGAGCTGGACTGGTGCAAAGTTGGTGCATCAAATGAAAAGGAGGCATATGACAGTGATTGAACATACATGCTTTAGAGAATTGGTTCACACATAAATGAATTCGAAGTAATAACCATTTCACTAGAACACCATGATAACGTGTTCGGGTATTGACTTTTCCAAAAATGATCTGCATTTAATGCAAGCATGATCAATGAGGTCTTGAGGTGACCAAATGATTACCCAACTGACTACATTAAATCTGACACTGCCGTCAGTATATCAAGAATTTTCAAATGAGAATGCCAGTTTACAAAAAAGCAGACAAATTGTGCCCACTTGTTGGAAGAAAGTAAGCACAGATTGTCAGTTTGTCATGGACAATCTATGATATGAAAACAAAATTTAAATGCATGAAAGCATTTTAAACAGTCCAAGATCTGACAATGACCGGCAGTTGTTGCTTACCTGGTTACTAACAATCATCAATTGCAACTTCGATGACAGATCAAATCAGTTGTGCCTTTTTAAGGTCAGAAACGACTCCACGGTCTTCAGTGCTCCTTTCATTGTATATTACCTGGAAAAAAATCATGGAAAGGTAAAATACAGGATGGCAGACCTAAAGAAAAAGAAAAGGAAGGTATATTTTGACCAAAGTACCTTATCTATGATGCCGTATTCAACTGCTTCATTCGGACTAAAATACTTTGGACGGCTAATGTCTGCTTCGATCTCCGCAGGTAATTTTCCAATATGCTTTGCCAAGAGATTGACCTATAAATTGGAAAATGATAAATATGTTTCTAAAATAGCTGAAGTTCAGAGAAAAAAGTCATGTGATCAGTACTCTAGATATATTTAAAAATTTCCATGCAAAATAACTGCAGCAGCAGTTGCAACAGACAAAAAGCACTTGATAAGATAGCAAAATTCTCAAGCCTTCTGAATTGTGGAAGTAAAACTATGTTGTCTTCTTCCAGAAATTAAATTGATTATGTTTTGAAACAAGGCTCTGAACTTTGGATTAAGATTAAGTATCACTTGTTTTGGGAAGTCAAAAGGAAGCTCTAACTCCTCATACCCCCAATTTCTTTCCCCCCCTCTCTTCCCCCCACACACAAAACACCAACTCCCTCCCTCCAGTATGTGCTTGTACATACACAAAAACACATACATGTGCAAACAAGGCTGCAGTTGTATCTGCTAAACATCCACTTGCAACTGTAGAGAGGCAAGCAGAGACAAAAGAACATGAATGATGTGCCAATTATGTATACATGCTGGCCAAACAATAATTGATTATAGAGGTTTGTGGTTGGAGGAAAGGATCCCTTTCTCAAGTCTTTCTTTCTGATGTCACTCCAGTCCCAGAAATTTTCATTGTTAACAAGTAAATAATGACTGGGAGAGGTATGAAGAAACAATTTTACATGAACTCAATGTTCTGACTGGTTCAGTAACCTGTGATACAAATGTACAAGTAAATTTGTAAAGCTGATGTATGAGTAAAATGCATAAAACCAACCTAGTCATAGCACCGCTCAACCTGGATTATTTCCTTACCCACTAATAAAATCAGTGAGGTTTGGAGCAAAGCCCCCCACCCACCCACCCACCCACACCCATCATGCCCCCCCAGACCAATTACAGTCGAGATGAGAGCCTTTGCCCTTGCTTCTCCAACCCAACTCTCAAGATCACCAAGTTACCTTGTTAAGGGAGGTCAGGATGAGGCCCTGTCTTCTTGTGGCAAGTTGCCATCATTATCCCTCGTCACTTTACTAAAGAGAGGAAATATCGAACATCTTTTGGCATTCATCTTTGACAGATGTGAGGACATTTTCGCATCACTATTCTAGATCATTGTTAGGACTAGTTCACAAAATAAGGACCACACCCCACCAAAGAAAAAAACAGTTCCTAGTAACCAGCAACCATAGATTGAGGTTGGAAACATTTTAACCAAAAATAATAACTGTTCTTAATAAAAGTAATAGAAAATAACCATAAATCTTACCAATTCTGCTTTCACATTCTTTATTTCTTTTCTGGCAAGTTCGACATCTGTTGCTTGACCTTGAAATCTACCAATTGGCTGTAGAATCATTGAGAAAGCGCACAAAGTTTTGACTCTGAATTTTAGAGACTGACTGAAGTCAAGAAAGAAAACTTGCAATGAAAGAAGTGGGATAGAATGGAGCACCAACTATCCAGGAAATACCTGCTTCATCATGATTGTCGATGAAGGTAAAGCAGAACGGTTTCCCCTTGACCCAGCAGCCAAAAGCAAGGCTGCTTCTCCCCAAGCATTACCAACACAAAGAGTAAATATAGGTGGCTTGACATACCTGCAGTGGTGTAAAACTGTCATCAAAGAAAACATATACTGCAAGAATTTCCTCAAGGGTGGGAAGGTGTAGTGGTTTGCATTCATAAATGCCAATAAAATATGATCACTATGATATATGATGAACTTGAACACAAGAAAGGTGTACACATGATATGCTCATGTCAAAACTAAACTAGTCTGCTCTCTCACCATCAGTCAGTAGGCTTTGGAGATGATAAATTAAAATGTATTTTTTAAAGCACTCACAGGCATATAAATATATACAGAAGCCTGCATAAATACGAGGAAAGCAGGAGAATAAACTATGATTTTAGCATGAACATGGCTAACATTAATGAGAAGATGGCATACACTCCAACACATAAACATCTCCCTCATGCAGTCCAACACAAGAAACATGCTTGGGGAGCTCATCTCAATTCATAATCTTTTAGGCTGCTTTGGAAGCATTTACAAAAACTAATCTCATCCTTTCTGTTCAAGCCTTTCAAAATTACAAAAACATACTTGGGGAACTCATCTCAATTCATAATCTGTTAGGCTGCTTTGGGAGCATTTACAAAAACTTTCTCATAATTTCATCCTTTCTGTTCAAGCCCTTCAAAATAAATTAAAAACTGGTTCCACTGATTTAAACATATTTCCCTTCAGTAATGAAACTCGAATAGAAAGATCAATGAGTAGCACAGGAACATGCAATTTTGGGAAAATTCAGACCGGATCTTATGGACTAGTTTTGAAGGCAAAGTTAGGTTTTATAGCCTGAGAAGGCCGCCAGGTTACCATGAGGTGTCAGCACGATTCATAACATAAAGAAATCAAGTGCCATCTGAAAACAGTTGAATAATAGATTTAGAAATAAAGATGCCACCTAAAGAACTTGGGGGTAAAAAAGGCAGTGTTGTGAATCATTGAGAAATATTCTAAATGCAAAATAGGAACTACAAAACTGGATTTCATAATAACATGGCATTATAAATAAAGGCATGACGATTTATGACCCCATAACATCATAGATAGCAAAAGCCTCTGTCTCGTATCCCAGCTTTTCCCCACCCTGAAAAAACATGAGCATATAAAAGTGTCAACAGCATGCCATTTCCCAGTACAATTTTTAAGCTTCTATTTCTTCTTAAAGTCTTTTTGAAATGATACACAGATGTGCGAAGCCAAAAGCAGCGTCAACATTGAGTTCAATGACATATAGCTAATATTTTATATAGTTATATAATATCATTGATATCCAGCCATAATTGATATTATATAAAGAAAGGTAGAAGAGAAAAGAAATAGAATTACTCAAAACTCATGACATCCCAACAATATATGCCAAATTGTGATCTTATTCCATCATTCATGTTAAAATGGACACACACCAATTTTCTATCTTATTTTGCATCGACAAAGAGACAAATGATGCCATTTATGCCTCCAAGGAAAAACAACCTTTTTTACTTTACTTCATCACTCACCTTCTTATTTTATTTGCTATATTTTACACCACACTAAACAAAGTTACAGTGTAGCCACACACACACACACCCGTCCCCCGCCCCCAACCTTAATATTCCATAAATCTGAATAATACCCAGAGTTAACTAACAAAATATGAAATTCCAGAATTATCTGAGTTCAATAAGCAATTAAAGTTTCTGACATGACAACCTTTCTGTCTACCAATTCTCAAGTTTCCTAAAATTACGAATATTTTCTTCAAGAACTAAACTCTAACAAGATACATATCTTTAAATTAAAACTAAATAAAATAAGTTGGCATAGAAAAGATTCTATAGAAGCGTGGATTCTTAGTTGATTACGGGCACATATATAGCAATTATCAGAATGATCAAGTTTTAAAGTCTTCTGTTGAACTCCTGGGGAGTTTCCACCTCCTCAGGACTGCAAGTCCTGATTGAAACAGAAGACTATACGCTGCCCACAATAACCAGCAAGATTACAAGTGTAGCTCACTTCGCATAGTTAAGTAAACTATGAAAAACTCTAATGGGACAACATGACATTCTGGCTAAATAAACATTGGCATGGAAAATAAATGCCTGCACAAAGTCAAAGTGAAGAAAAAATAGCATGAAAAACACTGAACCTTAGTTGTGCCCGTGGAGTTTATGTATAGGTAAATAGGTTTCTCTTCATCTTCATACTGAAGGTATAGAAATTCTGCTAGTATTAACTCTGTGACAGAAGGAACAAGAGACATTCCCAAGTAAACAATACGATTTTTGAACAAGTAAGATGCCAAGTCAGGAGGAGGTTGCTCCCATGCACTTCCCCTGGTATATGGAATAACCTGGACATATTCAAACAGACAAATAAGAACTTGCAGTTATGGGAACTTTTCAATGATATAGATGAAATGAAGATTCAACTCAAATGGATATAGAATAAAGAATGCTGTAAAGATTCAACTTGTGATTGATATATGATATGGAATAAATTCGCAAACTAATGAGCTTGTCAAGTCCCCATAATGCAGAAAACTTGTATGACAACAATCACAATGAATAACACAATGTTTTCATCAGAGATCAACCAAGTGAGTGAACAGAAGCAATAACAGCTACTCCTAGGTCAACAAGAAGATTTTGAAACTTCGATATTTCTTGGGGACAACAACAACTGGAAAGGCATGGATAACCTATTCCAGTTGTTGGATGTAGGAAGGAAAGAGATGATGTGGATGTGTGTGCAATCAAGAACGATATTGGACCACCTAATTGAATTTTCATTTATAGTTAGAGGAAAAATATGAGGAAAATAAGGCATCATCTTAAGGGGAATGAGAGCACTGGGAAAGTCATGCAGAACAAAAGGCTAAAGAAACCTCTTCCTTCCCTAATAGCAAGACACAACAAAGAATTCGAAAGAACAGATGATTTCATTAATAACAAATCCTCAATCGCAAATAATCTTAATTCCATGTAATAGAAAACACGGTGCAGCCCTTCCTTACCAGCGCCAATTTTTTTCCCAGCTCTCAAAACCCATAGAAGATTCCATTAATAACATATCCTCAATAACGAGCCAAAACCACAAGTGTAGGCAAAACAGCTAGATTATCTACTTTCCAAAGTTATGCTTTAAATAATAACAGTAAAAATAAAATATTATTATTATTATACAGTTACTAGTTAATTGCATTTTGTCGTTAATTAAACCTGAGATAAAAATTTAAGACAAATATAATTGAAGTCAACAATTCATAGTTCATACCATGGTAACAACGCTTCTTTTGCCTTTGGAACTCGAAATTGAAGCTGGATTGAGGCCTTCGGGTCGAATTTTAGTTCCGGAGAAGTCGCATGTGATGCTTCCCCCAGAGAAGGGAGAGAGAAAGCAGGATGAAAGAGAGGCCCTTGAAGAAGAAGAAGTAGAAGGGGAGGAAGAGAGAGATAAGGTTCTGATAGGATTTATAGTTCGTGAAGAGACCGTGCGTGATGCTAACATGCGCTTGTGGAGCCCGAAGCTCGATGCCGTTGCAGTTGCGACCGCCATTGACGGTGGTGTTGGACTGTGTGTGTGAGAGAAGCGAAACGAAGAAGATATCGAAGCGAAGCGAAGCAGTGGTTGGGTTTCTAGTTTTTGAATGTTTGATGGGTCATGCATTGGCTCCGAGGCCCAACCATCAAGGCCCAATTAGTTTTACAGGATTGCTATTTGTTTTTTCAATTGAATTTGGTTTTTGTTAAATTTTGTGTGGATTTATATTTTTCAATAAGTACGATTTTGGAAGTGAATTTTTTTAGTTTTAAATAGGAAAAACATGACTGAAAGGTTAATGATTTTCTTGTATTGTATTTATCTAGATTTATATAGTGTAAAAAAAAGATTTGGAGATAAAAATAGGGTTTTAAATTTCATTTTTTATTTATTTAAACTAATATGTTTTTAAAATTATCAAATATTTTATTTATTATTGATTTTTATTTTAAGAAGCATACTTGTGTTCAAATTAGCTCCACCTATAAAGTTAAGTTAAGTTTAGTCCTGATATGTATTTAGATATTATGGATGTTAAAAAATATATAATATGTGTATCACAAACATATAATTAAAGATAATTTTTTATAAATAAAGTTAAAAAAAATCAAGATCAACTTCACTTACAAAAACTTGCGAGTATATTCAATTAATTTCAATAAAATAAATAAATTTTATTTGTGTACATAAACTAAAAAATATAGCTTGCAATAAGACTTGTACTGATCATCTCCTAGGAAAAAAGCTATTTAGAGAGGTTAAATTAATAATATGATTTTTTAATTAATATATATATGATATTTTTTATATTTTCATTTCAATGGGAAAAAATTATTTAGAGAAACCAATTCTATTTTTAATATATATAATATTGATATAACTTTTTATTAATAATAAATAATTAGTACAATTACAATCAAAATGATTTTTTTATATAAAAATAAATTAAATAATTTTTTGTTCTTTTCACCAAATATGAATCTTATGAACTTCGGCAACCATTTAATTGAATGAGCCCGGAGTTCGATTGGCAAAAAGGTCCATTATCGAGTTTTATCAAGTGTCATCTTGCCTGTGTTCATAGATTCTGGTCTTTTCCACTGTGCTAGCTGCTAATCAAATGTTTTGCCACCGACCAATGTGACAGAACACAGTAGCAAGTTCAGGCAAAGAAGCAGAGAATGATCGCAGGTGCCCTCGCCGACGAGGGAGTCAGGCCCGCAAGGATTGAGGAACTCAAAATCTTCTTTAGATAAATTACTGCTTCTACATTCTTATCTTTAATTCAAAGCCATTCTGCATCAGAAGTGCAATGAATATGTTGAAAACACATGCACCTACCCTTACTATTATTAATGAATAATATAAATTAGGATTTCATTTAATAATTTAAGTTTTTAAATGAGATGTTTTCTTGACATGGTATCAGAGTCTTGTTGATTTAGTAATCAAGAATTCGAATTTCATTACCCCTATTCTATTTGATAAAAAATCAAGGACAAGATAATATAAATTTATAAATTAGGATTTCATTTAATAATTTAAGTTTTTAGATGAGATGTTTTCTTGACATGGTATCAGAGTCTTGTTGATTTAGTAATCAAGAATTCGAATTTCATTACCCCTATTCTATTTGATAAAAAATCAAGGACAAGATAATATAAATTTGTACAAATTTATATTATCTTGTCCTTGATTTTTTATCATATAAATTTGTACAAATTTCAAGACCAAAATTTTTTCGCTTGATGAATTATATTAAAAATAAAATAAATCTTTAATGGCTTCTAATATGAAAAAGTGAGATCCTTTATAATTCTTATTTGACCAACTAAAATTTATTTCATATTAATTTAATATTCATATTTTTTTCTGTATTTTATATAGATGCTAGAAAAATATTTTTATTATTTTTCATTTGATGGGAAAATTATTTTTAAATATAAATTTAAGTGATCATTCTAAAATCACAAAAGGTTATTCTTTATTTGTTCTGAGTTGTAGGAAACCATAATATCAAATCATATTTTTTAAAATTATATCTATTTAGTTTAGAATTATGTCTTCTTCAATGTTCTAATAACTTGGAATTTTGAATCATAGTTTCTCAATCAAATAAATTGAATTTCATAGCATCAATTTCTTTTAGATCCTAAAAGGTGTGAAATTTTATATTTTAATTTTTTCTCATTTAATATTTGTATAAGTTAGAGCTGGTAGATTGATTGTGATTTTTCTACTTTGTTGATTTTTATTATCAACAATTATAAATGGATTTGTTACACTAATTGTGTTAATATATATTCTTGAAAGTTTAATCACTTATATTTAATGTTTAGTGGTTATTTAAAAATATGATCTTGTAATAAACATGGCCTAAATATTAAATATAAACCATACAAGTTTATGCTCTAATTAAGAAAATATGGTTAGAGTCTTGTTTTATCTACTAATTATAGTTAGATATATTTTATTGATATCAATATTTTAATTAAAATTTTCAATTCAATTATTGAATCAAATTTAAAATTTTAAGATACTGATAATATTAATAAATTTTAAATGCAATAATTATTTTTATAACTCGCAACTCTTAAAGATCATGTTCATAAATAATAACTTCAAAGAAAGAATCCAAAATACATTATTTATAAATCTTAACCTATTATATTTGACCATTTCTTATTCTTCATTAAAATATATATTAAAATTACATCAAAAATATACATTTATAACAAATGTCCTAGCCATAAAATTAATCTATATTATTTTATATAAGAACAACAACACAAATATAAGTTAGATTTTAAGATTATAAAGGGAAAATTATATACATAATTAATTGTGAAAATAAAATCACAATTTTTATTCCTGTATTTTATTTGGTTGCTTGATTTATGTTGTTTGTTATGGAATTAAGAATATTAAATACTAATGATGAATTCCTAACTCTCAACACATTTGTTTTTTTAAAAAGTAATAGTTGAAAACTAATTGAATATCATTTTAATTTGCAAGGGAGACAAGAAAAATGATTTGTTTATAATTAAAGTTACAATATGATAAGATATTCTTTACCAATATGCTTGGAATGAATATTCATTATATTTCTTAAAGAAAATGAAAATAATATAATAGACATTTTAAGCATTTGAAAAATCTATATTGAATATAATTTTATTTTAAAATGTGTCTTTTGTAAGAATATGATTTTTTGTTTTGATATTTTCTTAAAAGTTAGAAAGGCACAAGGTAGATTCATTGCATTTTATTTTTATATGAACATTGTTAAAAAAAAATATAGCATAAATAAAATAATAGTAATAAAATAGTTTTAAATTCTTATTTTTCTATTTTTCAAGCCACCACTATATCATTACATCAACATTATCATTACTAATAATAATAATAATATTGTGATAGACATTATAGTCGCACTATTATTATTTCCTCTATTATATTTTATTTGTTAACATTATAATGCTCCATTCATTTTTCAACAAAACTCATTAGTATGGTCATTGACAAGTTTACCTTCTTGTTTCAACGTATAGAGCCTTCGATATAAAAATTAAAAGTAGATAGAAAAGAAAATGCTTTATAATCTTTTTCTTCATCATCTTATATCAATCGTTGCTTTTAGCTTTCTTTTATCTCTCTTATGTCTTCTTTAACTACTCTTATCAAGCATATCTTATGCCTTTTGATTTGAACACAATCAAGTTCACTCATATCTATTCAGGCATGTCTCTGTATTAAAGTATACTTTTAACCTCATTCATTCAATTGATAAACTCTTATGCCTGTAAAGTTCTTGAAAGCTAAAGATTTTGAAACAAAAACTAAAATCCCTAGATATGTTCTCTTCTCGCTTAAAAGGTTATCTCATTTGAAAGCACCTCTGATAGTCAATAATGGTTAAGGACCCATGACTACTCTTCTAGTTCTTCACATTGCCTTTGATCATGTAAGTCCATCTCTTTCGAACTATAAGTTAATTATGCAATATGTCTTTGATGATAAGTTATTGGACATTTCTATTTTGAAAGGGGCATATTCATCCTGTTCTTAGCCATGCCCTACTCTATGACCTCTTTTCACCATAATTTATTAGTGGCACACAACAAGTTAACAAATTCTCTTCCACAAGATTGCAACATGCAATATGCAATTATGATATCTACTAATGCATTAAAAAAGCTAAAGAAAACAAACAAAACACTATCTCACCATTTTATTCATAGTTTTATTCTCTCTAAGTGCTAATAAAGTTTGCATCTTTAAGAGGTTTCAAAACCTTAAATGGGCTAGAAACCTTACCTTAACAAGAAACAAAATAAAAGTCCAAACATATAGAGTAAATAACCATAAATCCAAAACAATGCTTGAAATACAAATAAAATAAGAAAAATAACAAAATTGTCCAAACCAGTATCTTAGGGTAATATTTCACAATTTGATAGTCTGTGTAGTGCTATAGGTGTTTTAATTGATAAAATAGATACTAGAAACTCTTGTAAGAATTTGAGTCCAATCTAACAATCAAAGCAAAACTTATGGCCTTTTCAACTATTATTCTTGTAATGAAAGACTAAACCTCTTTTTACGCATATACTTGTCCAAATGGTTCATAAATGCATCTTTAGGCCATCCATATAATCTATCTATGTCAAACCATCATCTAATCATGGTAGAGCCATAATTGACTGTTTAAAATCACATGTTATCTTAAGCTCGGTTACATTATATATGTTGTTAAATTTGAAAGTAACAAAATTCAAATAACTTTTTTTTTTTTTACTATTTTGATGTAATTTCTAGATTGAAAAAAAAACACAAAACTTAAAATTAAAAGGGATATAATCAGACCTTAAATCCGATTCTAATACCGATCAATGCAAACCTAGAAGGTAAAAACCTTTGAACCTACACATAAGAAAGAACAAATTTTGAAGAGCGAAAATCATATTTAAGGATAATGAACTTGGTATAATAATTACTTGAACCAAGACATTTAATTTATTATTATGAAAACCCTAACCCAATGGTTATTAGAAATTGCAAACTAGAAATATAAGGTAGGATGCCATAAAGATTGCTTGATAATTCAATGAAGAATCAATAAGCATGATCAATCCTCATGTAAGCACACATAATGTAGAAAAATCATTACATCGTGAAACTAAAAAACAACTATTACAAAGAAAATTTAAATAGTCACAATAAACTTAACTCTATTGAATGAATGAGTTGACATAAAACCTAATTTAAATATAACCCAATGTATATGAAAATAAATTTTAAAACATATTATTTTTTTTAAAAAAAGTATGATGTTTAAAGTACTAATGTTATATGAGATGAACTAGAAGACAAAAAGGCCATATCTCTCTCTTGCTTGAAAAAGCCTTGTTGTCAACCTTTGTATCTAGGAAACTCTAGGAATCTTGTAAGAATTATTTTTTACTTTAAGTTTAATAAATAAATAAATAAAAACTTTGACAATTAATTCCCCTTTTTGTTTCTATTTATTTGTCCATGAAAAATAAGAATTCCTACCATGATATGAAAACACCAAAATGCTAAAACATCCTTGTAACATTAGAAAAAGTTATTGCCTTTCCCTTTTAAAGTTTAAATTGTCAAAATCTTCTAGCCTATTTACCAACCCATTTTTTGTATAAATTAAATTAATCAAGGTCTTGTTATCATCATAAATAGATGTCTTGAAGTTTACCTTGATCCAAGTATTCTAAACTAGCTCATTAAGATCCTATTTGAGCTTATTAGCCATTGACCTTGTAATCAATCTAATTAGAATCTTTAATAAGTCTTTTTTCCCCACTTGACATAGATTTTTATTTTTAAATTAAAAGCACTTGTTTTGAAAATTTTAGGCTATCATGCTGATTTATAGTTCCATGATTACTTGACTAGAAAATATAAATAAATGGTGATAATGGTGGTATCATAGGATGCAAGGTAAATGATAATGAGTTTTTATTGTACCATTTTTCACATAATACTATTCACTTGAATAGTTTTTTTTTTTTTTTTCAATTTCAATTTTATCTTTTGACATTATGTTTTTATTTTACGATTAGGCTATATAATATTTTTCAATTTAATTTTTATAATATTATCCCATATTCTTGACCTATAGAATAGGTTTGACAAATTAACTTAATTCTCTCTTTTCCTGATATATTTTCCCCTCTAATTTCTTCATTCATCATTAGGTTAATATTTTGTAATTAGGTTTAATGTGTATTTTTTAGGTTGTCCTCATCTCATGACTCAAGTCATGAGTTTGAGAAGTTAACATGAATTGACCTAAGTTTTTTTTTCCTGTCTTTTTCATTATCTTTTTTTTTCAATTTAATCTTTCAATACTTTGCCGATTGAGAATTAAACTTTGTAATTTGTTTTTAATTGGGTTTTTCAAATCTCATAATCTAAGTCGTGAGTTTTGTCATAACTCAATTTTGGATCATTCCCCAAGTCTACCCAAAAATAACAAAAATAAAATAAAAGAGGTCAGGGTCGGTAGGAAAGTCAAGGTGAAAATTTTGGGTGTTTTCAAAAGCTTGATTGTATCTCTTTTATGCCTAAAAATGAGAAAAAATACAGATTCAAAACTAAAGTAATTTATTATTGGATAAATCCACGTAGTAATTTATGCTAAAGTAATTCCTCAAGACTTGGATCATTCCCCAAGTCTACCCAAAAATAACAAAAATAAAATAAAAGAGGTTGGGGTCGGTAGAAAAGTCAAGGTGAAAATTTTGGGTGTTTTCAAAAGCTTGATTGTATCTCTTTTATGCCTAGAAATGAGAAAAAATACAGATTCAAGGCTATAAATCCATGTAAAAATTAAGTTGAAAGATATAATTGTATTTTTATGGGTCATTTGGATTTAATCGTTGGCCAATTTAAAAGCGTAATTAATCGCTTGCCAATTTAAAAGTGCAATTATGTAATTGTACCTATTTTTATACCCAGAAACGAAGAAGAGCGCAGATTCAAGGCTCACATAATTTATTATCGGATAAATCCGCGTAAAAATTAAGTCGAAAGATATGCGTAAATTTTTATGGGTCAATTCGAGTTAATCGTTGGCCAATATAAAAATGTAATTGTATTGGAGGATTAATTTAGGGTCCAATCGAAGGATTTAATTAAGTGCAAGAGCTTAATTATACTTTAAATTGGTCAAATTAATTTTATTAAGGGATTAGTCGATGAGAAATCATGTTCTTGAGTTTAAATACGGGTTCGATTGAGAATATTAGAATTTTCGGAGACCGAATTAAATTTTTTCCAAACCAATTATGCGAAGTCAGGGGCCAAATTGAACGAATTGAATGTCTAATGGTCAACTGAAGGTTAAACCGTACAAATCAGAAACTGAAGACCAAAATAGAAAAAGTGCGCAAACTAAAGATGCTTTTGAAATTCTAACGGGGATACAAGACACAAAATTAAAAGTTCAAAACTAATTGATGGTACAATTAGAGCAATTGTAAATCGAGGGACCAAATTATATTTTTTTTCCTTCCTAAATCATTTACGCTTATAGGCGTGCCTATAATTTTTAGTAACCTAAACAGTGCCAGGCACACCATTGCAACAATACCCGCTACTGGGCAATGCAGAGGCAACTACCCTTCGCTGCATGCCATGGGCAGCGGAAGGGTTGTCTTCTCAGCTATAAATAACGGCATGCAGGAGACGGAGGGAGGAGGAGGAGAGAAAAATAACAAAGAAAGAAATGATCGAGAAGAGAAAATATTGAAAAAGGTTGAGAGCAGGGAAGAGGAACATTCACAGTTATAGTAAGGGGAAATTGAAGCAGAAAGAGGGGAGGAGACAAAACATAGAAGAAAACAGAAGGAGATTTACAAAGGAAAATCGCAAAATATTGGGAAAAAGAAGGTGACAGAGGAGTGAAAAATAGTAAAAATATTTACGGGGAACGAACAAAACTTATCAGAAACACAAACACTATTTGCATAAAAAAATACACAACAGCAGCTTACCCCTCGTTTTCTTCCCTGTTTCCAGTCTAGCCTCTCTCTTTAAAACTAGCACGCTTACGTCTCTCTCTCTCCTTCCTCTAGCAACAACTCCAGCCAGCCCAGCCTCTCTCTCTCTCTCCACAAGCAGCTCCACCCCCACTCCAGCAGCCCCGCCATGGCCTCCGAGAAGTAGCAGTAACAGCAACGGTGGCAGCGGTAGTTGCACTGACCAGCTTCCGACGTCTCTTCCAGCCACCAGAGGCCATCATTTCCAATGCCACCACAATAGGATGAATCACCTCGACCTTCTTTACCCAACGATATTAATAGGTACACCATTCATCATACTCCAAAATTTAGCATTTTACTGTTCATCTTCTACCTGCATGCGAGGGGAGTCAATTAATTCACTCCCCTGTAAGACGGGCTTTCAGCCCAGCTCGATGGGGGTGGGCCGGGGCGACAGCCCACATGCTGGCAACCTCGCCCACCAAAAAAATAAATAAATAAAATAAAATACAAAATTTACATAAAAAATATATTTTTTAAAAATATAAAATGTGTTGTTTTTCTCCATATGGCCAATACACTAACATATTTTGAAAATTCCCTTTTTAAAACAAACATTATTTCGAAGATTAAAGAAAAATGATTTTAGCTTGGATTTCAAAAACAAAATAATCATTTTCTCGCATTCTTGGATTTTACAAAATATTTGTAAAATCCAAAGGGTATTGGCCAATATTCTAAAAATATCAAAATCTTATTTTTAGGGATTCATTATTCACTGTTAATATTTGGGTTAATAAATCCTAAAGGCATTAATATCCAAAATATTAGCGGGGATAATTCGTTATTATTCACCATTGATATTTGGATAAAGAAATCCTAAAAGGGTTAATATCCAAAATATTAGTGGGGATAATTCATTTTTATTCTTCGAAAATATTTGGATAAAAAAACTTTAAAGGGGTAAATATTCAAAATATTTTTATGGGAATAACAAGCCATCATTGTTTAACCAATATTTTTTAAAGATTAACACCATAGCAAATCATAGGGCAAACCAAAATACTAAGCAGCTTAACATAGGTAGGGTGTACTAGGAGTGCTAAAATCTTCTCTATACGCAACCAATCCTTTGTCTTAGAATCTCTGAAAGACCAGTTTAGGCTTCCTAGTAATTATAATACTAGGTAGCGACTCCTTTTCTCAATAAAATAAAGATAAAATCCTGACATGAAACACCCCGCTCGCGGGGATAGTCACCACGATTTCGCGCTCTCGCGGAGGGTGCGATAAGTTTGAGAGGTTACCCATGTTGACTAATGTCATTTTTATTTTATTTTATTATTCAACATTAAATTTAATAAAAATTAAATTTTGTAATTTGTTTATAAATCTATTATAATCTCACGACTTGATATGGGAATCAACAAACTAACATGAGTTGACTAAAATCAATAAAAGAATATTATCTTCTTAATGCTTATTAAAAAAATTTCATCTTAAATATTAGTTTTGAGTCAAATTATGTTTTTATGATTAATTCAAGATATATTTGAATCCACCATGATGATCGATTCACACTAAATCATTTCTTATATAATTTAACATTTTCATTAAAAAGAATATTATCAATACTAAAATATTTATTTTATATTAAAAAATTAATAACCGACCATGCACGTGGCAATTATATAGAAACCTGTGTAACTAAGGAGTCATCGTATTATCCCAAGGAGAACTTGTTTTCCGAAAAAAGGACAGCCACCGCGTGATTTCCACCAAATTTCCTCACGTTCATCCCTGCTCGTGCTTTTTTCAGTGTCTGCATATTCCAAGAACACCTAAAGCAACCCGAGGTTATAGCCAGCAACTTTGGTGACTTTTTTTTCCAAGCGGCGTGAAGCATAGATGAAACAAGCTGTAACATATGCTGACCTTCTATATTTTTGTTTAATGATTTAGTTTTTAAATTAATATTAATAATTATTTTAAAAATATTTATTGGAGTATATAGTTTTTGATTTATTTGATTAGACACACATATTAATTTTTATTTATAACTAAATATTTTTTTGAATACGAGGAAACACTACTATCCAAAAAAATGTATTTTATGAGTCTAGGTAAGTGAATAAAATCCTGATTATTTTAAATTCTTATAAAATACATGTCATGAATCGAATTCGAAACTTGTTATGCAGAACCAATAAAATTTTTTCTTAAAGCTTAAACATGCACTGATAGCAATTGTTAAAAAATAATTTTAATTGCAACCCTAAGCAAAACTCATAGGTTAGCAATTGTTAAAAATTAATTTTAATTGCAACCCTGAGCAAAACTCATAGGTTTGCGAAGTTGCTATTTAATAAGGATTTCTTACAAAAGCCTCATTTTCATTTGTACGTGTTTTGTAACTTGTAAGGCTGAGGATAACGAGAGACCCAACCCAGCCATCCAGCTCCAGCTCCAGCTCCATTAACCAAGAAAACAATGTCCATATCAATGTCTCTGTTCTCTCCGCCACTGTCTCGCTTTCCACCTTCCAAACCCCATGTCACCTACAAACCGACACTCTTTCTCAGACCCACAAACCCTCCTTTTCTCCTATCCACTCCCAAGGCCTCTACAGACAATGGAGGAGCTGGAGTTTCAGCTTCCGCTACAAGTGTAGAGGAACTCAAATCGGAGCAGAGGACACCAGAATCTTCTGAATCAGTTCCTGTGGCTGGAAATAGCTCTAATGGAGCTGTGGCTGCAGGTGGAGAGGAGAAGGTTGAAGTGAGTAAATTTGGGGATCCTAGGTGGATTTCAGGGACTTGGGACTTGAAGCAGTTTCAGAAAGATGGGAAAACTGATTGGGATGCTGTTATCGATGCTGGTGAGATTTTTTTTTATTGGGTTTTGGATTCTAGTATGAGTGATTATCTGCTTCATGACTATTATCTAGTTTCTCGTTTGCATGGATTGGTTTATGTATTCATAGTGCTGCAATTTTGTTTCTTAATTGAGTTTATGTTTTTTCTTTTAGCCACTTAGTTCTTATGCAATTAAGGAAAAACAAAGGGTGTTTGTATTATAGGTTCAAATGATATTCAAAATTTCTATCTTTCTCTCTGCATGATTTTGTAGAATTTGTTTCCTTTGGAGAAAAACTTAACATCATTTGCAGCTGAATAGAGGCAATTGTGTAAAACTGAAAATGCAATGGTTTACAGTTAGTTCAATAAATGTTTGATCTGCCACTGTATTTGTTATGTGAGACATGGGCTAGGTAATTAAGGCAAATTGTCTCTTGGCAGAAGTCATGACCTTCTTAGTGGCTGTGTTTGTGAATTTATGTTTAGAAGAATAAAAAATGGAAGTGGCTTCATCGTTTTTGATTGGAATTGACTGGTGTCCCGGTCTTTAACCATCAACTTTATTTCTGTGCATATAATTGATTATTAACAAAATACTAAAGTTCTTGGTTAAATCACTGTACTAAAACCTTTGAAACATTATTTATTATAATAGTTGTTTTCTTCTTTTTTCACTTTTCACTAACCCAATTTTTTGTGTGTTTGTTTTTTATTTAATATTTTATTTTGTAAATTGGAAGTTGTTTTTGTGAATTGTGTTTTTTTCTTTTTGATTTTTTTGGTCATATACTAGCTTCATAGATTTTTTTTCAATTCCAACCTTAAATATCTGGTTTATTAGAAGTGGTGTTTTGTATTTTTTCTAATTATTTTAAATGAATTTATCCTGATTTCATTATTCATGTCTTGTGTTTGACATGTTACTTTGAGTTGATTTAGGCCATGTTTTTCAGTGGCCTTTTCTAATTGATTTTTTTTTTCTTTGACATTTAGGAAGTTAAACATTAGTTTCATAGTTCTTTTGATTTTTTTCTATGAAGTTATCTTGATATCGTTACCTGATTCGCAAGTTTTACTAGCCAATCCTATTTAATTTTTAGTCTTTTTTTAATTAAGCTTCATAATTTTTTTTTTTCAATTTGCTTTCTATCAATTATACTGATTTCTTGATCTGGGTCGTGGGTTGGACAATTATCCTCAATTCATTATTTTTTTCAATTTCACCGGTCAATAACTTAATTAGTTGTTTGAGAATTGAGTTTCATATTTTTTTTACTTGTTTTCTATTAAATTATCCCGGTTGTAAGACTTTAGTTTTCTCTTTCTCTCTCTATTTTTACATTAAATAGTGGATTGGCTGGAAATGCAGCTTTGTAATTTATTTATTTATTTATGAGGTTATCATAGTTTTATGACCCAGGTAACGAGTTTAATATGTTAGTCCAAGTTGATTTGAGTTATTTTTTTTATTTTATTTTATCTTTCAATAATGGGTAGGTTGAAGATTCGTGATTATTTATATATTTGTTTTCCATGAGGTTATTTTAATCTCTTTGTCTAGGGTGTTGGTTTAGCAGGTTATCTCGGGTTGACCGTAGTTTTTTTTTTCTTTCAACACTAAATTGATTAAGAATTGACCTTTGTAGTTTATTAATTTTATTTTTATAATGCTATCACAGTCTTATGACCTAGGTCAAAAAGATTTAAAAGGTTAACTCATATTGATCTAATATGTTGTATTAATATTTAAAAACAAATACTTCTAATTTGTCACTACATCAATATTTTTTTTTAAATATAGTCTAATATGTATCATATTTTAAGTTAATGATTAAATTTTTATTATTATAAAAATGTTAGTAATACTTAGATATATTTTTATGTTAAGAAAAGATTTTTCTGGTCCCTTAGTGCTTGCTGGGGCTAAATCTTGTGACTGGCAGATCAAATAGTGGGTCCAAACTTGTCCAAATTCTGTGAGCTGCTGGATGAATGGGTTCAAACTCAAGACAGGACCTGCTCATCCAACATCTTGGAATAATGGGTATGCCGAACCAGTGTACATCTTATTGTTATGTCCCTGTACTGCAATATGAATATGCATGCTATGTGAAGAAAGAGTGCTCGCTGCCACCATGAATGTATCGATTGCACAAACTTTGCTACTTAATAGATCCCTATGTTCAGAGAGGAATGTGCCATCATGCACAAAATATACAAAAGATGTGCTTAAGGATACCAAATTTATAAAGAATTGTTGGTTTGGCTTTGAAACTGATTTTATTATTTTTACTGATGCAAACTACCATAACTAGTGTTTTCATTGTTCTTTTTCCTGAGATGTTAGGAATATTATATTTATGATATTTGAGGCAGTCGCTAACATGTGTTCAAGATTTGATTTATTGGAGTCATGATTTTACTTGCTTTATAGAACATTGTACAAGTCTATTCATTATTCATCTTCGACCAATCTTTCCAGTCATTATAAAGGTAATATATTATTGCGGATGTCTTCATGTATTATAGTATCTATTCTGTTCATAGTTCATGTCTGCATATCAATGAAACATTATCTTTTCTGTTCTAGTTACATGTTAGCCCTGAAGTAGGTATTGATTTGCGAAATTATTTCCTTGACATCCAATATCAAGTAACTCGTGATGGTATTACTCAGCATATATTCACATGCTTTGATAATTTTTCAGAGGCTAGGAGGAGGAAATGGCTCCAGGGTAACCCAGAATCATCAAATAACGACGATCCTGTTGTTTTTGATACTTCAATAATACCATGGTGGGCATGGATGAAAAGATTCCATCTGCCTGAAGCAGAACTTCTCAATGGTTTGTTAAGATAGTATTCTTTGAATGTTAACGAGGAAACAGCCCTTCTGGCTCATGAGAAACTATTTTAATATGGTTTCATGTATTTTATGCAGGCCGTGCTGCAATGATTGGTTTTTTTATGGCTTACCTGGTTGATAGCTTGACTGGTGTTGGTCTGGTTGATCAGATGGGCAACTTCTTCTGCAAAACTCTATTGTTCGTAGCTGTGGTAGGAGTGCTTCTAATACGGAAGAATGAGGATTTAGAAACCATAAAAAAGTTGCTGGAGGAGACAACCTTCTACGACAAACAATGGCAAGCAACCTGGCAGGATGAGATATCTACCACCCCCAAAAATGATTAGCTACAAGGAAAATTTAAACTTTGCCTCGTGTTCTAATCTCTCTTGTGCTATTGTAGTATCCTTGATAAGAGCGAAATGTTCGTTGTAATATAGGTTTCCCTGGAGTCAAATTCACAGCACTTATGCTGTTTTCTGAATGTTAAGTGGAATGATATCTGAATCTTCTTTGTTGCCCTATTTCTGGATTGCATTCGGGGAAAAGGACCCCTACTGCCTGCTGGAACTATTCGGGCTGTATTATTCAGATGTATTATTCAGAAATCACAAGCCTCAAATTCCCTCTTTGCACAAGTAAATAAGATCAACTAAATTAATAAAACTAGAAACCGAAGCATTCAAGCTACACAACCATCATAAGATTTTTTTACAAAGAAACCCCCCCACATAATCGTAATCTATTAAAATTCTTTCACGATGGAATTACTAAGCGTCCTCCCCCCTAGCTCAATTATAGAATACAACAAAAACATCATCCCTAATATATATATCCAAAACAAATATAGGACGACATCATCTCGGCATGAGAGTGTAAGAAATGTAGGAGGTGGGGGCCGACATTGTTTTGGTATATAAACAAATATGTTTTTGAAAAGTGGTTTGAATCTGGGCTTCCTCCAAATAAACGAGGAGGAAATTCGCCTCGGGTAGTTATGTTATCAAAGAAAAAATTCCCAGAACTTGCTTTCGTGTTCTAAGATAACTAACAGAGATAAGGATGAAAATGACCAGCAGGAATCCAACGAACATGACCGTTCCGAGACATTGTTGGACCAATTTGCGCTCGAGAAGCTTTCCTGACATTTGAGAAATTGCATGATCTCCTTCCCAGTCATGAATTTTTTCTTCACCGACTTGATACGAAGTCTCAGTCCTTGCTTGCCTTCACAAATTACAACTACAAAAAACTACTCCAACTCGGGCTCAAGCTGTTTTCATACTAATGGATAACATCAAAACCGACCATTCACCGCTCATTACCAACAACCGTAGAAAAAATACAGTAGGGGCCATACATCGTTCCAATTATTATTCTCAAACAGCTGACACTCGTTCAAGCCCAACCGGATACAAGGGAAAAATGTCAGCTTTGTGGAGGTGTAGGTCATTCTACTAAACGGCTAGTTGACTCCACTATTGCATCCTATAATATGACTTCTGATCAGTCCAAACTCGTGATCCACTCAGAATATGATGATACTGATGAAGCTATTCTTACTCTTGGAGATGGTTCAAGTTTGCCTATCTCACATATTGGTTTTATTACCTTTAAACCTCCTATTGATCTTTTTCATATCAATGATACCCTTTTTTATGTCCTATCTATTAATGAACTCACTTGTCAATTTACTAAGAAAATAATGTACTGATTGAACCTCATCCTTCTCAATTTTTTGTGAAGGATTCAGCTTCTACGATGAGAATGTAAACATAGGGTCTACACTTTTCCGGCATCCTTGGCATCTTGTCCATCACCACAAGCAGATGTCTACGAGCGCACCTCCATTGATGGTTCGCATCGTTGTCTTGGTCACCCGTCCTATCATCTTGTCACTCACCTTGTTAATTCTTTGCATTTATCTGTCACCCCCTAAACTGCCGATCATTCCTTATATATGTACTTCTTTCTATATTCATAAAGATCAATGGCAGCCTCTTTGCTAGAATAATCTGACTACTGCCTCTCCATGATAGTTAAGTTCTGAATCCTCCAAAACAAACAACCCACCCCGTAAAAATACTCCTTTTGTTTTGGTCTTGTTTAAAACTTCATCACTTACAAATCACTCTATTCGGTTGCTCGATCCAACCAATGACTTTAATACTGGCCTGACATCTCCATCTGCCGGTTCTCATCCACCACTATTTTTATGCCCTGCTCATTCAAGCAAGCCTACAGAAATCAAACTACATATTTATAAAGACGACATGCTTGTTTCTTTTCTCTACCCCAAAACAAAGAAAACATTAATTCTCTTCCTGTCAGAATCATCATTCCAAACAAAATGGTAAGAACCTATCTCTTTCTCTTTGATTTTGTTATTTGTGTAAGTCTGTACGAAGTTCAAATAAAAAAATGGCCCATTTATGATTTAATTTCAGGCAAAGTTGTGCAAGGCGAAGGAAGTCCTAGTGAGTGTGCATGTAGAGAGGCAAGAAAGAGAAGTGTATCATCATCAACAAACAGTAATCACCACCACCACCACCATCCTGTCCATCGTATCATCAAACAAGAGGTTGCAAGCACCACGCAAGCATGGCGATTCTGGTAAAGGATAAAGTGGGAGAGCTGAGCTTCTTCACTACTCTCAACGTCTCAGAGAGGCTGCTCGATCAGCAACTTCCTCCCCCTCAGTATCAAAGCCATTTTCTTCCAACAACCACCACCAGCCTACAGAAAATGTACTGGACCACTACTTATTTTTCTATATGTCTGATGATATCCTCACACAGACTCAAAAGATTACCGATAGCTCTGCCATCATAACCTCTTCTTTGTTTCTTTTTCTCAAGCTGTTTCACTGTTCTTTGAGAATTGAGGAGCTCAACTTTGTTTCTTATAACAATTTTGGTAACAAGATCTGCATTTTTTATGACAGTGATTTTATTCAGTCTGGTAGCCTTAAATTCCAGGATTGGATTACTCGTAACTTTTGGGAGATCAGTAATAGTATGATTCTGATAGAGCACATCTCAAAGCAAGAGGACCAGCTTAGCCAATTAAGATTTTCGATTTGTGTAAAATATCAATCACAATATCTAAAACATAAAATTAAATAAATAAATGGTTGAAATGTTTGAATTTTAAAAAATAAAAAATACGAAAAAAAAAAAACTATTTTGATTATAATAATTTTGTGGGTTTGATTATAATAATTTTTTCATTTTTGTTAAATAATTAATAATAAAAAATTTATTACCGGACATGTGGGTCGATTGGTAAGAGAATCATCCCAGCTTGACTAAGATCTCGTGTTCGAGTCTTAAATATACAATTGTGTTAAATTCTCATTAGAGAGAGCTTTGTCATTCCTGTGGTTTCACCCGGCTAGAATGTGGATTAGTCAGAGCTGTGGTCCGGATACCGGATGGCTTGAAAAAAAAAAAACAAAAACGAGTGGCTAAAAAATCAGCAACAGCCCAACATAGCACCGGCCTGGCCCATAAGGAAAAGGTCGATGCTAACGAGAGTACACTTTAGATTTCAGGCACCGGACCCAGTCTCTCTGCCTCTCCTAGTCAGCAGTCACCAACTTTTTTCGACAGCGGATTCCATGCCCTGTCACTGACCAGTGGTCCTTCGCCACCTGTCAGTCCACTACTCGCATCAGGCTCAGACTGAACTTCCTGCTACAAAGATTCTCCTAGTTGGGTTTTTTACTACACTCGCTCATCTAACAGGCCGGAACAAAAATATGCAAACTTCATCTGTACCGTCTCTCCTCCTCCTCCTCCTCCTCTCTCTATCATCAAGTACAGTACAGCTATATTCTCAAATCTACATTATTATTATAATTGATTAATTTAACTCATCATGATTTGAGATTGTTTTCAGATTTTCTGAAGGTAGCTTTGAGTGATGATGGCGGAGGATTGTTCTGTTCTGCTCCTTCAGTCATTAAAACCGAAACGGCCGCCTCCTCCTCCTCCAAACCGCGATATTGGAAAGTCACTAATCCAACACTCTCTCCTTCTCATCTTCAAGGTCAGTCAGTCAGTTTATTCTGTCCTCTCTCAATTTTCATTATTTTAAATTCTATCCGATTTAAATAGAAATGTATGTAATTCGTTGAATCAATTGCAAACTAACAAAAACATGAGCAAAATAAGTCATAAATTGATTTTATTTGTAATTAAAGAAGAAATTAAAGGTATAGTTAGCTGAAGTTTTTGGTTATGGTTATCCAGACTTGCCAGGTTTCACACGTAGTGTTTATAAAAGAGACCATGCTTTAATAACACCAGAAAGTCATGTATACAGTCCTTTACAAGAATGGTACTGCTTTCATCTTCATTTTATTTTGGATTGATTGATTTATATGAAGAAATCATTCCAAACCATACCACATGTTGGGTGGTGGTTTAGTGAGTCATTCAAATTTATTTATGACAGGACAAATACATTGGGAGCATATCTGATTACGCCAGCCATGGGTTCCCACTTTGTGATGTACTTAGCAAAGATGCAAGGTTTGCTCCCTCCTTTCTCACTGACTATTATTGCATTTTACCGGACTGTGTTCAAGTTCCATCTTTGTGCACATAATTTCTTGAATGTTCTTGCCCAACCTTGGTATTGGCTCCTGCTGCATACCTTCCTTCTATGTCGAAATTGGCTATCATCTTTATAATTTTGCAGATCAGCAGAACCCTGTTCTCATAAAAACACAAAAATCAGAAACTCTAATCCTGTAGGATTTGTGTGATTGCATTTACTTGATTTGGCTGAATAGTTTTTCTTCCTCTTGAAAGTGCACGCCAACTTACATGGGTATAGTTGAGGCACTTCTTGCTCTTACTATTTAGAAGTCTTGAAATCTGTGCACACTCTTCAGCGTGTGATATGAATCCACTTCCCTCCTACGCAGAGTACAGTACACGTATGAACCATTCATCTTCTATGTGACTTTCAAGTGAAAAATGTGATGGAGCTTCCACTAATTTGGCTTGCTTGCTTGCTGACATAAGCTCTACCATGTGCAGAAAACTCAAAGTCCGGACTCCCTCCAAATGATGTAGAGAGGTGAGAATAGTTATTGATTTTTATGGATTTTAATTATCAATGGAGTTGATCTAATTACAATCCTGGCTAACCCATGCTTCCTAAATCATTAGGTTCTTGTTTGTGGTTCAGGGTTCTGCAACTCTGATTAATGCATCCGGTGCCAACCACCAAATGACGGCAAGTGTGATTTATGAATTCAGGATGTATGGAAATTAGGAGTGTGGAATTTTGGTAGAGTTGACTAAAAGCAAGTTTGAAATTGAAAGGCAAATTTAGTCAACTGATTACCTTTTCTAAAACTGTAGTTTTAAAATCCCCCCCCCTCCCCCCCCGGACACTAATACTCGTGTATCTGTTTGCTTTAAAAGCTCAACCATGATTTATTGGTAGTGTTGAGGAAGGCAGGTTTAAAATCAAAAGGCAAATTTTAGACATTTGGTTTCCTTTTTGAATCATGCTTCCCTAACCCAAGATAATTGGTAACCATGCTTTTGAAAGCTCAACCCATATAATGCTTTTTAAAATCATTCCATAACTGATTTGATGATGCTGGCTTCAAGATTTTGATGCTATACTCTTTGTTTTATAGACGGATTCATATGCTTATCTAGCCCCAAATTTCAAGCATTCTCTTGAGTGTGATGCATCTGCTACACTAGTTGTCTTTGAACGCAGGTTTGTATCTCTTTGAAGATTGATCGACTGAATGTACAGCTGTCTCACCTTCTCTATTTCTTTTTTTAAATTTTATTCTGCTTTGAGCATCATCATCATCATCATCATCATTTATTTATTTATCAAAGTTCATAAACCCAGACATTGCTAAGACTGGGAAAGTTGGTGCAGGCTTATTATTTAGGTATCTGTTTGATCAGGCTTGTCAAAAAGATGTCTTTCATTAAGTTTAGTATTTCCTGCTAGTGAAGCTACTATGTTGTCTGTAATGATTATGTTTAACAAAAGGGTTTCTTGTCCTGTTAGGTATTCTCCTCTTGAAAATCATGTTACTGAGCAAATTATTGGTTCAACAGACCAGCAGCCACTTCTTGAAACTCCAGGCGAGGTACCTTTCCATTATTTTTCTCTTATTGCTGTAAGGTACTTCGATTTTATGACACAAATATGTGTTTTTCTTTTCATTAGCAAACAATAAATATAGATATACTTTTTACTCCTGAGCATATTGTGCTGTTATTATTTTATTAAATTTTGGTTAGTCAATGTGCACATGCAACAATAATGCTCATTCTATACTTATTGACAGGTTTTTGAACTCAGAAAGCTCCTGCCTCCATCATTGCCATATGACTTCAATATCCATGTAAGCCTTTATTTGCTTGCTAGGCCTTCAATCTTCATACTAAGTAGGTTAAGATTTTGAAAAAATGCCGAGGAACTTATCTTTCTGAGATGCACCTTTTCACAGATTAGTAGATTGCTTTCATAAGTAGGGTTTGGAATTGGACAAAATTTGTGTGCACTTATAAGCAATATTTGGAAATTATATACTCAGATATATCTGCACACAGCAACTTTGATTAAAGAACCTGTTTTTGGTTGAGTACTGTTTTGATAGCACCTCTACCTGTCATTTGCATGCTTCCCAGCAATATTTGCACACATGAATCACAATTGCTTGTAAACAATGAGAATATGGATTGATGATAGAATGAGCTATTTATTTCCCTCACATTTCACCTTGTCAAAAGAATTGGATGCAAGAAGTCCTTGCAGGATTAGTTTAATTCATTAAACATCTCACAAGTTGTCGGTTGCAGAGTTAAGGTTCCAGCATTGTAGGATCTTCAATATCTCGGTGCTTCAAATATTATACCGTACAATATCTTGAGAAGAAATTTAGGATTATGGTGCAGTACTGGAATGTTGCTCTGAAATTGTTAAAAACTCCCAATCTTATGGTTTTAATTCAAGAGTTCTGAATTCCATGCATATAATCATTTGCTAGGGGTTGCAGGTTCCTTTTCTCACATCATGCAGGAAATTTCCATGGTAGTTTTGATAAAATATTGGATCATAAACATTATTGTACTGACAAACTTCTGAATTGTTGTGTTCTTTCTAATAACCTGGATTCTTAGTTGGTATGATTCCCTGTGTGCAGATAATGGATTTTCAACCTGGAGAATTCCTTAATGTGAAGGTATGCTTTCCTTGTTTGGCAATTGAAACTCCATAATTTGTTTCAAGATCTTAGGTTGCTAGTGTTGTTTGCTATATTGTTTCACCACTGTACTGATTGAATTCTCTGGAGGGCCTAAAAATCCAAAGAATGTGAATGCCAGTTTTTAAGAAGTCCGAGGTCCAGCCAAATACTGACATACAGAAGGAGCTTATTTTAGGGAAAGAATTTAAAATACTCTGCCCGTACATCTTCATGATTCAATAATCTTTGAAGTGTCATGTTTCTCTAACCACATGTGCCCACTTGTTAGCTTGTTCTGGCTGATATCCCTTGAATTTGTGATGTGAAATTGTGAATAACGTTCCTTGTTTTTTCTCACTTGCATGCTTGCTTTGTAGGAGGTGCATTATAATCAGCATGGTTTGCTGCTATTAGAGGGACAGGGTATTTATCGTTTGGCTGATAGCTGGTAAGAATTATAATCAAGAGTTTTGATTCTCAGATAATTAATGCCATTCTTAAACAATCTCGAGAACCATTTGGTGTTAATGCCATTTAAATGCTTATACGATGGATAGTGAATTTTATTGACATTCTAAAGCACCTCAAAAGTCCTGTTTCCAATGCTATGAAGCTCCTCAATAAAACATTTTTATAAACTGCTTCAAATGTATTAGTCAAAAGATGTGGAGCTTGTCTATGTAAAAATATAAGAAAAGGAAGAGAAGAAAATCTGAGATTTATATTCAATAAATGGTATTTTGTTTTCAGTTGGAAAGCTCCTATGTTGGTCAGTATATGTGTGTCTGTGCATGCATCTTTAACAATACACTCAAGCTATAAGTGTGTTCTCAGTGCTTCTGGAGCTTCTTTAGTTGATACATATCTTTAACTCACTGGTTTATGCTTGGATATTCGGTCCATTTGTTCCCGCTAGTCTGATTTCTGCAACTTCTCAAAAATTTGTTGTAGCTTAACAATACTTTGTTTTATTACAGGTACCCCGTTCAATCTGGGGATGCCATTTGGATGGCCCCATTTGTACCCCAATGGTGAGAGAAATTTAACTTGCTTTCTCCCTGCAATACTTTCTCCCTGCAAAGATGAAATTTTATTCCACCCGCAAACCCAAATCTGATAAACAATGAGATATTTTTCTACCTTTTCAGGTACGCTGCACTTGGTAAGACCCGTACACGATATTTGCTGTACAAAGACGTGAATAGGAATCCATTGTGATCAGATGCAGTAAAAAGTCTTCCTTTGTTTTCATTAACCTCATTCTAGCAAGGATATATATATCAATTTCTGAAGCAAAGATCGACCTTTTAAAGCCTGTAAACATTATTTATCTGAATGATGGTCATCTTCATGTAGTGAATGGATTCGTGATGGAAGGAATTGAGCTTGCAGATCTTATTTGGTAAAATTGTCATCTTGATGCCCTGTTTAAGAAAAACAAAATATTCTGAAAATTGTGGGAATGCATCGGTAATTTCGAAGATGGAAATCTAAAGAGGTGAAGCTTTTACATGTTATTATCTCATAAAATATTATTCATTGTTTTAATTTAATCTCTCAATATTTTGTTTATTGAAAATTACACTTAATATTTTGTTTGAGTTTGTTTTTTTATATAGCTATACAGTTAAGTTTCATGACTCGGATCAAAAGTTTGGTGAGCCAGTCTGATTGATTTAATTGTTTTAATTGATTTTTAATTTTTTTAATTGATTTTTTTCTTATCAATTTTATTCTTGAGTTAATTGAAAATTAAATTTATGATTTATTTTTTTTATTTTTTTTACGAGGTTATCTTGATTTTATAACTAGAGTAGTAGGTTTCATTGGTTAACTTGGGTCATATTGTTTTTTTTTTAATTATTTTTTTCCTTTCAATTTCATCATATTGATTAATAATTAAATTTTATAATTTAATTTATTTTGTTTATTTTTTTTTTATAAGATTATATTCCAGTCTCATAACTCAAGTTGTATGCTAGGAAGGTTAATTCAAGTTGACACAAATTATTTTTTAAAAAGATTATTTTGGTCCCATAACCTAAGTCATGAGTTGAGCAGGTTAATCTAGGTAATTTCTTAGTTATTTTTTCATTGATTGTTTTTATTAATTTCATAATTTAATATTAGACTTTTTAATTGTTTTAATTTGCTTTCTACAAGGTTATTTTTCTCATTAATTTGATAGGTTAACCAAAGTTAACCTGATTTTTTTTCTGTTTTAATATTTTTTTCAATTATCATTTGTTATTGGATTGATTGAGAATAGGATTTCAAATTTGTTTCAATTTATTTTCAATGAGGTTATATAATAATTTGATGATCCAAGTCATAAATTTGACATGTTAACCCAGATTAATTTAATATATTGCGGTCTTGATATTTGAAAAAAAAAAGTTTTCTTGGTTTTTTTCAAGGTATATTCTAACTTATCTTCTATATTATCTTTAGATTCATCAAATTAATTGAATCATATTGGATTAACCCATATGATTTATTTTTTCTAATAAAAAAAATTATCAATGCTAAATATTTTTTTAATTTTTTTTACTGGAACTAGAAGATAGCATTGGACAAAATCTATCCCGATTATGAATCCACCTAAAAGTTGTCTGGAATTCATGGTGAGAGATATTGACTATCTTAAAACAAAAGCACTGTGAACATGTTAGCCCTTATATGCGAAACCTGATGGCAAATCCACTAGTTGTCTGTGCGACTAAGATTTTGTGACAGCGAGACAAATTTCGATGCTGGCCCAGAAAATTCTGATTTGGACTTCTGCCATCTGATAAAACATCGCCAATTGGGGAGAAGCATCTCGTTTTCTATTTTTATGAAAGGTGATTTCCCCTTATTTACTTTGTTCATGGTATAAACTTGTGTGAGTGCCTTGTATTTGTTAGTGCTAAATATTTAACCGTTGAAGGCTTTGAATACTGTCAAGCTCTGCAAAAAACATCTTATAGCTTCTCAATCAGTAGCGCCTTCTTGATGTTTCAGCAAGAAAGGTGAAGGTAAGTGCATGCATCCACATCTCAAGTGTCTCCATAATTTTCTGTCAAGGCTAGCTCAGGTTCCTGACTTTATTTCGAGATGAATTAGTTTTTGATGATTTGTAATCTCACAGGCTCACAGCTTCTTGTTTACATGGCCTTTAATTCCTGGTTGCAGGTGTAGAATTAATTAAGAGCAGAACACACAAAAAAAAGCTATAATTATTATAATGATGAGTGCTTAGCTTAACCTAATTACAAATAAACTATATATGGATTAAGTATAAAATACTATTACACTCTTAATAAATAAGACTACATAAATATTATTTAACAGCAGGAACCTTCCGCATTTAGTTCCAGGACCGCATATTATTGCATGATTCCCTTCCATTCCTAAATTTAAGCTTTTGTGCATCGAATTTATTAATCGAAACATGTTATAGAGGGTTGTATAAGAAATAGTATGCAAACCAATTAATTTTATCAGCAGTTTTCGTTTTTCTATGTAGCATATGTTACTCTCCGGATTGTTTTAGGGTCTCGGCCTCTAGGCTTCAGGTAGGTATCTGGGATGCCATGTTCGTAGTTGGCTAGAATGGATGCTATTCTCCTTATTGCTTTTCTATATCACAATTAATCGGATGCATTCGTGCATATAAAAATAAAATTCTATACATTATATTTGAAATGTATATATATATATATAATAACAAACAAATTGGGTGAGGACCTATGGAACGATCGATCCCGATTGAGTGAAGAGCTGCATGGAACTCTTTCATTGGAGGGATCTTTGGCAAAAATATAAATCTAGCCGAGATCGTTTAGCATCCAATCATTTATGAACATGTGAGTGAAAATTCTTATGCCCTCTATGATCCCCAGACAGATGTTCAGTGGATAAATGCTTCGATAATCACAAGACCATCAAAACAAATGAAGATGATATTGGAACTCAGATTCCTCGGTTTGCTAGGTCAAGAAAAACCTAGCTTGTTTTTTGTTTTTTATGTAGCTTGACCAGCCTTTTCGAGATTCTGTAGTATTGTTCCGGGGTTCTAGAACTACGCAGAAACATGTATAAAAAAAAATATTGTCGTTAGTGACCGAGTTAGCATATACTTATCTTTCACAAAGAGGAACAATAGTAGAAGCCTTATACCACAAGTAAGATGATGCAGATATGGCCACGTTTATGGAAGCCAGATCACTAATTTAGATGCGTTTTAAATTGAAATTTTTTATTTTTATTTTAAATTAAATTTTTAATATTTTTAAATCATTTGCATATGTTGTCTAAAATAAATTTTTAAAAATAAAAAACATCATTTTAATATATTTTTAAATAAAAAATATTTATAAAAACAACTCCAAACACTATTTAATCCCTCGTATTATGGTCGAGAAACCAATGAGATGCTCTAAAATGGACTTGTTCCTTGTAGTGAAGCACCATTGGGGGATTTCGGAATCACTTTGATTTGAGCTGATTGATCAAGATTATCATCAAATGTTGTTTCTATCCTTTCAAAGGCCAGCAAAATTTGTGGTCGAGATATGGACTTGTTCCTTGAATTGAAGCACCATGAGGGAATTTCGGAATCACTTTGATTAATCAAGATTATCATCAAATGTTGTGTTTATCCTTTCAAAGGCCAGCATCCTTGCAGCCCAGCAACATGATGATAGGCATGGATTTTAGAAAGACTGGCTCACAATCTGCCACATGGCACTTGATTAGACCACCTAGAATAAACCCGAGAAATTGCCATTGGTGAAATGAGAACTAGCACACTCATGGAGTAGCATTTTCCACCACCACCTCCACCTCCACCACCGTCCCATTCCCTTCACCACTCATTTCTCCATTTTTTGAGACTTCTAACTCACTGGGTTGGATGCCACCCATATCAAACCTTTCCCCAATGGGAATATTATGATTAACCCCATCTCTCTCTCCCTCTCTTTTTTATGAAAAAAGTTTATTGTCTTTTTCCTTGTTTAAACCACTTTCTGTAAAGCTATCATTAATATGTCATTAAGTTATTTTATTTTATCTTCTTCTTTCATGTTTCTACTCGTCATGAAATTCCCTCCCAGTGTTCTGCTCTCCACTCATCTTTACCAGTTACTCTGTGAAGGATGTGTTCGGAAATCTTGACAGTATTTTGATTTCTGTCAAGAGGAATTTGTCCCTTTGTCAATGATCTCTATCTTGAACTCAAGCATACATCACATCTCATTTCAGGATTCCATTCCACCTCTTGTTTGCTAGGCTTCATTTTAGAGCACTTCACTTCATTTTAGGGTTAGAAAAAGATGCTATCTAGCTAGTAGCTAGTAAAAAGGAGAGGAAAGTCCTTTAAACTATCTTATTTCTACTCTCCATTTCCTTGAAACTATCTTCTCTTTTCAACCAAAATAATAATAAAAATATTTATAAAGAGAAACCAATCATTGCTTTGCTCTTCAATAATTAACCTAATTAATTGCCTGTATGAAGTATGATTGTTTTTTTTTTTAAATGATTTTTATTTAAAAATATATTAAAATAATATTTTTTTTATTTTTGAAAAATTATTTTTTACATCGACATATAAAAATAATATAAGAAAATCAGAATATTTTAATTTAAAATAAAAAATAAAAAATTATATTTTTAAAAAATATTTTTAAAACGCATTACAAAACATGGCTAATCATTATTATTTCTTTGGGACAAGTACAAATTAAGCATGGGTATTAACTTGCAGAAATTCTATGAATGTTTCAGAGGTTCTCCATATTTTTTTTATGCAAGTTTTTTACTGTTTTGTAAATAAAAAGAATGCATTTTTTTTTCTTTTATATACAAGAGATTTCTTAGTAGTATAAAAGAATAAAATATATTTTTTTCATATTTAGTTTATGTCATAAACTTAATTTTTTATTATAAATATGATTTACAATCTGTTTTGAGTAAACAATATAGCCTTTTCATGATAATTCTCAATTTAAATGGAATAAAATTAACAGTCTGCAATTAAATTACCAAGAATACAAAAGATTAAAGATGACTATTATAAATTATGGTTTTGATTTAAATAATATTAAACTTGATGTGTTTTTTATTTTCTTTGTTTGAAAAATTGTTTTTCCAACAAACAAACATGCTTCCAATTTTTCCTTATATATATTATAATAATTTGTAATTTTAATAAAATAAAATGAATAATAAAAATTTGATTATCATGAATAAAAAATATTAAGATAACTATTAAAAATTGTGGTTTATATATATATATATAATTGTTATAATCTGATTTATTTATTTATAAAAGATAATTTCTTTGTTTCCAACAAATAAACATGGTTGGGAAAAAAAATAATATAATAAAAAATAATAACTTTCTATTATTAAACACTTAGCCCATAAAGTAAGGGTCACATCCTAAAATTTCAGGAATGTGAGCATATAGTGAATGCTAGAAGCCTGGCTGTCGGTCGTAAGTGAAATGCTTGTTACTTTAAGTTACCCGAGTTTAAGTCTTATCACATATATCTGTCACTCTTCCAAGATAATGCTAGCAGCCTGGCTGTCGGCCGTCAGTGAAATGCTTGTTGCTTTAAGTTACCGAGTTTAAGTCTTATAAGGTATATCTGTCATTCTTATAGTACTTTACCTGTTTATTGAACTTCTAAGATATTCAATGGATTCAAAAAATAATCATCATACATGTAGGACCAAACATCGCGATTATATATATATAAAAAAGAACATGAACACAGTGACTTTAAGTGGTGCTGACTGATCAACTGTAGTGTTTTTACTAACAATCCGTTTACCTTCACTTTTATGGCCATCCATCAATTCTGTTCAACACTAATTTTTCGAGTTAAATTTAGCAATCAACAAGAATAATATAAATATATAATGAAATAATATTATATCATTTTTTTTAATTTTAGAATATGACATGCTTAAATTATTAGTTATCAACAAATTGTTTATGTGAATATTATTGTTCATACCAGAAACAATATTATTACCATGATTACATAACATAAATATGTTATTAGATATTCTGTAAAATAATAAAATAAAAAACTAGATTGTAGTCAATTTAATATAATTTTAACTAAATTACAAAAGTCCAACTCTATTTAGTGAAATATCTAGCAAATGCAATCAAAATTTCAAAATTGAATGTTAAGGAAAACTTGAGACAAAAATAAACATAATTCATGATACAAAGTCTAATTGATGTATTCACGCTCAATTGTATTAAATCAAACCCAAATTCATTGCAAATTAATATAATTCACAAAAATACTAAGACTGTCAACTTATCAATAATTTATTGGAACATGTAATTCATCATAATTCAACCGCACTCATGCTCCATCGCATTAAATTATCAAGTGTATTTAACTGTATTATTAGTTGATTCAATAACATACATAAAATACATGATTCGAGAACTTAGTCTAAATTAAAGGCAACTTAGTCTAAATCATCATAATTTGATTGATTTAGAATTTAAGATTTAGAAATTGTTTTAATTTTTTTTTTATGTCTTTCATGATCTCATGACTAAGGTTGCATGCTTGGTATGGTAACTTAGATTGACTGGAGCTTATTCATTACATTGTAATCTTGATATTTCAAAAATATATGTCATCCAATAAGTATTATATTTAAAAATTCAATATTACTTTTTATGCTAGAAAACACTTTAACAATGGTTAGATCTTTTTTTCTTATGTGAAGAGAAAATAATTCACTTGCAACGTAGCGTAGACTAGATGATCCAGGTAAAACAAAAGCTAAAAAAGATTAGGAACACATTGTGCAGACACTCACAATTTACTATGGACTCACGCAATAATTTTACAATTTTCCTTCCATAATTGAAGCCATATAACTAGCTTATACGGGTTAAATTGTCCTAGCACATTGTAATTACTAAGGTATCCTTAGGATTAAAAAAGAAACTATAATTTAGGTTAGGGCCTTTTTGATTTTTTTTCCATTAATATAATTAATATCATGTGAGGTCAAGGACATTTAGGTATTTTGATAAATTGAATAAAAAAAAAGGAAAAGTTATTATATGTGCCTTTTAAACAACACTTATGGTGTCTCCCAATAACTAAAATACAGAAAGCACCATCTCTACCAATGGTTCATATAGAGACACATCCATATGAATGACACGTGTGATGCTTGTTAGGTAATGATAGATTTTTTTTTCTTTTCCCTCTTTTTTTTCCCCTTAAAAAAACATGCCATATCAACCAAAATTAAGAGATGTCCTATATTTTTTTTAATGTCAATTTTGGACCTTATTGTTTTGATTGCACTTTATTTGTTTTGAGGTTTTTTTTATGATTATGATTATAATTTTATTTTCAATTTCATCTGTTACTATTCGATTTAATTTGAATTTTACATATGATTTGACCCTTATTTTTTTCCTTGGTTTCTTTTTTTTTTAATTTTATTATTCAATATTTGATTTTTTTAGCCTGAGTTAGACACCAATTTTCTTGTTAATTTTTGTTAAACTTGTTTTCTTTCTCGATTTCAACCTTTGACTTCAGGCTTATTAAATATTTAGTTTTTATTTTATTTTTTTTAAATGCATTCTATAAAGATATCTTAACCTTACAATTCGGGTCACAAATTTATCATGTTAACTCAAATTGGATTGAAGTTTTTTTTTTTTTACTTTCTATTCCTTTCATCTTTATTATTATTATTTTCTCTCCTTACAATATGCAGGCCTCATATGTGAAACAAAGTAGCTAGAAACATAATCATATAAACAAAACAAAATGGACAGTAAACTGAAACATGATTGACTTATTTGGATGTCAATTTCATGCTAGTTCATAAGTGGAAATAAATGTTTTTTGTTCTTTAGCTAAAAGAGTCGGTCGAAGGGTAAACCATAAAGGCATTTGGACTGTTTTTCTCAGTGGACACCGAAATATGTTCTGCAAATGTTTCAAGCAACTGTGCTTTCCACCCCTTAAATATTCTGTGTCTTATTATGGGGTCCTCTGTGAAAAAAATTCAATGGCATATTAACGATATCCATGGTGCTGTCTGTCTTCTCATTGTCCTCAAATTTCTTGGTTGAAATGTTGATATAATGGAAGAAAGAGATGCATGATGGCACTTAGTTAGCAGAGCATTTGATGGGAGGTTTTGCTTTAATTCAAAACTAGGGTTTTGTTTTTCCATGCAAGTAAACGCAGATAGATCAGCTTTCATTGGGGACGGTTGGCATGGGAGACAGATTATTGGATTTTAGTGCCGCATGGATCATCTCAAAATTGTTTTATGATTTGCTTTTTTATCTTTATCGTAAGTAGAAAATGATCATATGGGTTCCTTTTCTATGATGGCAGACCATCAACCAGCTGATTATTTTAGGTTTATGTTTTTACCCTACAATGCCAACCTAATTGCTGTAAACTTTTTTGAATTCCAAGAAACCCACCCTTCTTTTATATATTTTTTTTGAAATTAGGGTTAAATAAGTAAAATTTTAGTTATCTCACCGATATAGAGTAAACATATTCTAGCTTAAACCTAGAATTTACAATATAAATCTCAATTTTTTTACTCCATTTCAAGTCAAATGACCTAATTGCTGTAAACAACAAATACATCAAACCTATTTTATTGGCGAGCTCTGTTTTTGTCTGATGTGATTTTGAGCCTATTCGTAGTTGCCATTGACCTACTTTTTCTTTGGTTAACTAATTGCTAGTGGCCTTTACGATATATGAAACTTCATTTTCTCAACATCAAATATTTTTATTAATTGTTTGTTGTTCTTTCTTGTGGTTGATGCAAGCACTTAGATTTTATTTTATTGCCTTGTTTTACAAAACAATAATGCAGTATAATAAAAGGGCACCCTTGTGCTGATCATGCCTCTTAATCCTCTCCATTCCGAGTTAGGTACGAACCATATACTCTACTTCTAGCCAATTGTCCAAGGAATCAGCTGACGCAATACTTAGTTTTGTTTCTGAAATGCATGGATATAAGAGTAAACAAAATTATCCTGGAAAAAAAAAAAACTTGAGCCAAATATTTTTACCCACTCGTCTGCTGATGTGCAAGTGCGATGGCATTAACATTAAGCTTAGAGATCTTTAGAAATAGATCCTTATCAGTATGCTATTGTGATCGATATTGTACGTAGATCAATACCTGCAACCTGAATGTTTCATATCTGGTGCAACCCTACCGTAAAATAGTAAAATCCTGGCTAAATTTCTCGTCGGTTTCTTAAGCCTGTTTCCATCAAAAGTACAATTTCCAAAGGAATTATGAACAAAAGAATGTCATAGAAAATATATTGTTAGGGATTTATAATCCATTGGTAAATATAATTACCTATGAATTTACCAATAGAATTATCACCCCAAACAAAACAATTTATCACTAATAATTTTATTGGTAAATCTATTGGTTATTATGGTATAATAACAACATAATTAATCCATTAAAGAATTATATTTATATGCATGTTATTGATAGAATACATTGATGGTAATTCCATCAATATTATATGTATTTATTTTAAAATAATTAAAATAGACAATTAAATTTAAAACATAATTAAGAGAGAATTTTTTTAAAATAATTTAAAAATATTATTAAATACAATTTGTCCATCTAGTGGGAAAAGTTGGAGAAGAAGACAAACATAGATCTTCATTTTAATTAGAGGGTGATAAGGTGAAGCACAAGTACCAATAAGAGTTGCAATAATTGCTTGGCGACAATCAATTTATCACACGACTCAATCATCTTAGCTTCAACTTGTTCTTGTATGATCGCTTCAATGACTAATGATTGTTGTTTAACCTAGATTATAGGGTTTCAATAGTCGATACATTATGACCCACCAACGTGTCCTCGATCATAGTGTTGAAGATATTGTGAACTTTATTTATATCGGGTCCACCAGTAGATCCAACTTCTAACCACAAATTTATAACAAGTTTCATATGAGTCAAAAAAATCATTTTTGTATATCTTATGCAATCGAGTAATATATGTTTCTTGAAAAAACAAATAGGTTAACAAATATACAAAAATAAAACTAAAAAATATCCAAATCCTACTTACCATAAACTTCTCTACACTGTTATCCACAAGCTACTTCACTCTTTTCTACGTACCTTTCTTCTGTATATAGATTTCAACAAAAAGATTCATCAGTCTTGGACCGCACTCAAGCACTATAACATGCACAAAAAAAAGAAGCTATTGTTAGTTAGATAATTTTATATAATTCAATATTTTTTTTAAAAGAATTACCAAATAAAACAAAATCTTATTAATTTTTTTGTATGTGAAATGAACAAAATAAATTTATTGGTGTGTGGTCATAGATTCGTGAATCTCATTGATTTGGTTCTCGAAACTAGATTATGACCACTTTAAGAAACACTTTAACATCATGTGTTGGAGATAAGCATCCCATATACCTTTCATGATGTGTGGAAGTTTGAAAACTCTCCATAAGATAACATCTTCTAAGCCTAAAAAACCTTTATTTATTTATTTTGTATATTTCTTTGCTTTTTTTTTGGATATCATATCAAAAATCACATAATTTGGTTCATAACTTTTTTTTGAAGAAGATAAGGAAAAACAAATTTTTATTATTTTTTTATTAAAAAATAGCATACTTTAAATCCAATCATACCTGATGATGATGTGATTTTCCCATACTCTTTTAGCCATGCCATTATCAATCGCCTCATAATAAAATTCTTTCTTACACTCAATTTTATAAAATAATTATTTTATTAGAATTCAAAAGGAAATTGAACTTAATATTTTTAAAAAATAATTATTTATGTATATAATAACCTTGAAGTTTTTGAACCAAACATAAATCATAGGCTTTCATTTAGGATTTTTAGGAATATGACTTCATTGAAATGAAGGCATTTCCATCAATAATTTCATCATTGGTATAATCATACAAAGAGCCTTAACATTTATAAACTTGAATTTCAATTTATTTATGAAAACTAATTGTTCAAACTTTATCCATTGTTGTGTTTATTATTTATCTTGAAATAAAAAGATTTACATGTTATGGTCAAGTTTTCACTTATCAATATGCTTTCTTGCGTAAATATCCCACTTAGAATGGATACTCACTTTATGGGTTGAATCGCACTCCGACTTAATGAGTCAATTTTGAAAAAGGGTGTTTGAGATGTCTCGTCATGGTTGGCACCTAACAACACTACCTATTGATGCTCATTAGAAATGTTTTTAGAAGAACAAAAAAAATAACATTATCACTATATCATATTTAAAAAAAAAAAAACACTAGCATCACTTTTTCTATATGAGAGCCTACCTAAAATCTTAAAACCAATAAATACATATGAATAACTCATGCCGCAAACTAGTTAATTTTATTTAGACAAGCCATTATCTATATCTCAAGTTTTTACAATCAACCCCGACAATTTATAGGCAAACTCAAATCATAATCATTATATTCACAACATATTCCATAAATATATTTAGCCATAATATCATAATTCCTAAAATTATTAATATGGAAATTTTTTTATGAAATAAACAATACAATTATTCAAAATAAACTATAAAAATTTGCAATCACTAAAACGAACTCATTAACAATCAACAATGCAAACAAGATCAACAAATAATTTTTTTCTTTATAAATCAATCACTATCGCATCCATTACACCGACTTCTTTTTCAATTTTAAGAGCAAGAATAAGTTTCGTTAACATTATCTAAAAATTTCACTAATATCACAAACACTTAATTAATCAATCCAAGGTACTCTTAAAACACACATATCGTTCATAACTCATATCTTAAAGCTTCGAATCAACCAAGCAAAGATCATCCATGAATTTTATAAAAACAGAAGTTTAATTAAGATACAAATTAAGCATGAAAAATAGGATTAAGATGTATAGGGTTTAAGAACTTAGAAACCAACCTTCAATGTAGAAGTTAAAACATGGATAATGGAAAAACCTATTTAAATAGAAATTGAAATTAATTCACCAAGTGGGATAAATAATTTTCTTAAATTTTGGTTGGTTTTGTTTCAATACATAAATATTAATATAAGAATACATTAACTATTAAAACTTAAAAAATAAAAATAAAAAAATCAAACTTTAAGCATTAATGATATATAAAAAAAAGAATCATATAAGATGGAAATGAAATTATCATATACTCAATTTTTATTTTTAAAATATTTGCATAATCAATGTCTAAAGTTTAAAGTGCAAGATTGTTGATGAATAACAAGATTGTTGATGAATAAGGATGACAATTTTACCTATTTAAAAAAAATAATAAGTTGATCAACTGTAGAACTTGATGAGGAAAGGTTAAGATAACATCACTAACATTACTTAAGGAGACAATGATGTTATCAATGTTCTTTGATTAAAGCTGCTATTATTGGTTAGAGTTGGACTAATAAGTAAACTATTATTATTAGTCAAGCTTTCTCTATGTGTAGAAAATGCAACTTGTTGCAACATATGTGTTTTTAAAAAATGACTAATCTTTATGGATGCATCTCATATCACTTTTAAATCAATGTAAATGGAATGAGTGTTTGCATAAACACATGACAGTTATGACTTTTTATTCCATATACTTCTTCATCCTCTAAATTCATCAATCTAGATATATTTAAATCATATATATTAGAAAAATATAAACTCTTTAGCAGTTGATAGACAAATAACTATGTATTCTTATTTAAAGCTAAGTCGACTTTAAGCTTTACAACCTGTGACCCATCATAAACTAACTTCATATTTTTATAGTGATAAAATAAAAGTATATACATTGTCTCCACAATATCATATAAATGATGTCATATTATTTACTTAGTAAATTTTCAAGATATAAATGTATTTACAATCTACATGTGTGACAAGAGTCTTGCCCCACCAATTTTAGGTTTATATTTAGCATGCTTATAGGTTCTACACTAGTTAAAATCTATATTTTTATGGTAGTACAACACACAAAAGTTTAGACACATGTTAATTTTTGGATTTCCTAGGCCAAAGAGTTTCATCATGGATTTAACAACATTAAAAAAAAAAATTCCAGTGTATTCCCTTAAGGTAGAATACTTCTCGCTCATTCAATGATCCTCATAATCGGTCTCACTTGGCCTATAATCAAACATAATTATGAGCACTTATGAAACTACTGATAATTTATTATGATTTATACACCCATCTCATAATAATTTGTTAGAATCTTTTAAAAGTCCAAAAAAACTAGTGTTTGCATTTTATTCTTCATTTATATATGAAAATTCACTTCTATAACTCTAATTTATTCTCATTGTATCCATCAACATACTCTTAAAAGGATTATTATTATTATCATTTACAACTTTATACACGTTGTTGTTAGAACTAGAGTTAAGTTCAACATTATCTCTAACATAGTGTTGCATGGAACATGGGGTTCTACACATGCAAATCAACATGGATATTTTATCCATTATCTTGTTTTTGTAAAAGATACATAGTAACAATATCTAGATCAAGGATTTTCTTTACACCTTTTACATGGATATTTAATACCATGCTCACTAATATTTTTTAGATTAGATAATATATAATTAATAAAACCTTCAATCTCATTGCAATAATTTATCCTTCAAATGAAACTCGATACATTTACGAACAATCATTTATTACTTATATGAAACTTATATAGAATACTAATAATAACATGAATTAAGTAAATTATTGATACCCAACTAATTAGTTTTCATTAGTTAAATTCAAACTTATAATCAATACTTGCATAAAAATATTAACACGTCATATTTGTCGGCATAATTAACGAGGAAACTTTTTTTTTTTTAATTCTTACCACTAAATCTTTTTCCATCAATTAATCATGAAAACAACAATGTTTTTTCATTTGTAAAAACCATGTTGTTTGATAATTTTTTAGTAGTGAAGGAAAAGTGAAATTAGTTATTTTGTATTTAATAGTAACTCTTGTACCATCAAATTTAATAGTATATATATAATTAAATGTTCTCAAGATCTCAATCCTAAATATGAAAAAAGTCAATCCAAATTCCTATCCCAATTAGAAAAATCTATGTGGCGCAGTGATGGATAGACAATTAAAAGGAAATGATTTCTAGTTGCTCAAAATCATTGTAGTGTACGGAGTACGAGCATCGAAGGTTTGAACAACAAACAATATCAATGCTTGCCTACACCACGAAGCAATGGCATTGCATTCACACACACACACACACACACACATGAATGCAGGGCCAAACACCTCGTCGCAGCCGGAATTATATTTTTTTTCAATACAATTTTTTTTTAATTATTTGTGATTTTTTTATTATAATATAAATTTGGACAAAATAATAAATCTGTGTAGAAATTTTATGAAGTGTAAGTTTTCTATAAAATATATAAATTCTAAAATGATATAAATTTATCTGTTTAGTAGGTTTCAATAAAATAGCCAATATAAAATTATCATTAGCATTATCATTAAAGAAAATAAGAAGATTTAGATATCTGAATTATTGAACACATTGTATACAGATTAGTTTATTTTATAATTAAATTTAAACTAAACACAATAAACAAAATATAAATTGTGAAAGAACCTGCATTAATCAAATAATAAAAATAAATAGTTAATTTTCTATCTTCAAAAAGAAGAAAATATAAATTAAAAATTCATCCCCACGTTATTGTCATTATCATTACTATAACAGTTAAAATTATTATCTACATTACTACTCAAATAGTAGAAATCATTAAATTGACCCAAATAATTAAAAAAAAAGTAAAATATTTTGGCAAAAAAACAATAAAAAAATAATCAATAAAATTATCATTATTAATGTGTATACAATAAAATCATAAATTCATCTAATCCAAAAATTAGATAAAAATAATAGAAAGCAAAAAAAAGGAGAAAATGGAGCAATATTAATTTAAAATGATTTCTAACATAAATTAAAATTTCATAATTGAATCGAGTAAAAATAAAACCCTAATAAAAAATAAAATGATAAAAATTCAAAACAAAAACCAAAAGTTTAAATGAATGAATACGGACAAAAAATAAACATTGTTCAAGAAAGATAAAAAGAAGAAGAAGAAAGGAATCAATACTAAATAAAAAATTAAAAGAATAAGTGCCAAAATAAAAAAAAAAAAACAATATATATATAATTGATTCCAATCAAATGACAAAACTGTAACAAATCAAAACCTTGAGATCGAAAAATAATAAAGGTATTTTTAAAATAAAATATAAAGTAACCAACATAAATTAAAATTTCAGAACGAAATGTGATAAAAATAAAATCCTGATAAAAAATAAAATAAAATACACACACACACACACACACACACACACACACACATATATATATATATAATAGAGTGATTGAAACAAGTTGCTTTAAACTGTAGATTAGTCATCAACTTTCTGTGGATTCCCATCATTGGCTTTTCATTGCATAACACAAATTAATTATGAAGGTTGTAATCTTTTCCTTAACAAATTGCTTTGATTAAGTTTTTAAATAAATTAATGAGAGTGAGTGCTATATGAAACTTCTAAGTTTGAATTATATGCTTTATATATGCAAATACTTTTCTATGTCAAAATTAATATTCATTTTCTCCCAGTTTTTCCTATCTTTACCTTTTTATCAAAAACAAAATCATAGCTCTATCATTACTTACAAACGAAATTTAATGTGGAAAATATTTCATTTTTTGTGGACTGCATTTCAGTTTTATTGAGGTGGTGTTTGATATTATTGGAGCAGTTGTGTTTCATGGTATTTTTTTACTTGAAAATATATTGAAATAATATTTGTTATTTTTAAAATTTTATTTTTAACATTATCATACTAAAATGATTCAAAAACATAAATGAAATTGAATTAAAACAAAAACAAAATTGTTTTTTTAAAACATGGTGCCACTGTAAAAACAAGCCCGTCATAATAAAAAGAATATTATAATTACAAATGAACCATGATACTGATTAGTATATTTAATAATGTTAATAGCCAAAAGTCATGTAATCCATAGCATAATCAAAGGAGCTACTAAATCTTAGAAAGCTACATCTTTAGGAAAAGTCTAAATGAAAGTAGCTTTTGTAAATAAAGATTAACCAAGTTGGTCCACCCTAGGGAATATAAAGGGGGTGAGTATGAGTTTTCTTCTTTCGGTGACTCTCTTACAAATTCCCCCCCGCCCTTGCTTAAGTAAATTGTCTAATTCCTATTATAAAACAACTCACTTTTCACAGATGATATGAACTTATGAAGGTTCCACTGGCATAAGTTATGAAGGAGAGGTGAGTAATGAGGTCAACGCATATTTAGATGACCCACTCAATAAATATATTTTAAAGGGGCTACAAGTTCTTCCTTTGCAACTTATCTACCAATCACATTGAAAAGCTTGGGGGGGGATCCCACTCTCTCTTGACCCTCTCCTATTATTTTAGGTTTGCTTATATAAAGTTTTTAATAAATATTATCACAATTTGATGGCTCCAAATGTACCACAATCTCACTTAATTGTACCTTAAATTAATTAATGGGATAGATGTATGATTCCATATTCCTTAATTTGATTAGTTCAAAGATAAATGGTCGAGTACTGTATATATAATTTGGATATTTCATGGACCGCACATCAGCATAAGAGGCACGTAGATGTCACAAGTCATATATATCAAGTTGCAGGGGGGGAAATCGTATCTCAAGTCAGCTAGTGCTCGTAGTTCATTTATAAAAATACTGTAAATAAAGCATAAAAACCTAATTGCTTAGGTACATCAACGAAAATAGAGAATATTCAAAATCATATATAGGGTTCGCTAGAGTTCCAAGATCTTGTTGCTTCACATGTTTAAATGGTCAATATATACGCAAATACAAAGGAAAACACATATAGCTGCTAGTTTCACAGCTCAAGAGCCTTGAACATTCATAGAAAATTTTAGTATTTTTAGAGAGATCATGTAAAGAATTTTATCTTTTTATGTCTGTCTCTATTTTTTTTTTCAAAAAAAAATATTGAAAATGGGTTTTCGACTCGGATTTGTGATGCTCCAATTTAACCCAAGTCCTGCAAATTAATATATATTAGAAGAACAATTGTTTCTGCAGTAGTATCTCTTTCTTTAGGTGCAATATTGACATGTCCTCTTGAAATTGGATCATGTTGAAACCAATGAAATTAGATCTGTGCACAAAGAGAAAGAAAGAGCAAGTTGGATCTGAATGGATTTCCATTTGGGGGCAATCGGATTGTTGAGAAGAGCAAATATTTCCTTAAAACATACAATCAAGGAGACGGATAAGGTAAGCACACTCCAAAATTCTGTGCTTTAATCAGCAATATAATTGGTTCCTAGATTTGTCCTCCATTGTTAAGATCTTCAGCAAACATTATCCACATAGTGACTCTCATTATTTCACTTTGAAAGCACGATTAGCATTGCAATTTAGACAAGTAAGTACCATTAAACCAGAGCTGAAGTACTGTTCTCCAAACTTCTCAACTGGTCTGCCGGGTGGATAATGAATGGCCCCAAAGGAAGCAAAATACCCCACCCTCTCATTGTGACGCATGGATATATGAAGCGCACCCCATAATTTTTTATTTATCTAGCAATCCACATATGCTTTCAAATCACTATTCTGAAAATGATTTGCAATTAGTCAATCATTCCATTTACCCGAAAGTTCGGGTTGGATTTGATATCGGATTTTATGCAATCCCATGAAAGTCTTTGCTAAGAATATTTGGATTTGATTCATGCCAAGGAATGTGGCTTTTGACTTGTAATCGATGCTTAGGGCAGATAATAATAGTAGAAGAAGAAGAACAAGAAGATAGACTCTAAAGAGAGAGTGTGTGCAGCAAGATATATAAACTCCTGATTAATTCGAGTTAAATGGTGCACCACCTTCCACTTGTGCTTTTAATAAAATTTCTGCTATCACAGATATCGAACCGTTCACTGCGCAAGCTGAAACTGGCTCCCAATTTCCCATCCATTTTTCTTCCTTTTACTGAAAGTTAGAAGTATTTTTCTGGGGGCTTCAAGAAAGTATGTTCAAACATGCACTTCCTTTTACACATGCGAACTTCAGAGAATAGTTTGGTAGAATCGATGCTTTAACATGACTAGCTACAAGAATTATATCTCTACTGCTGAATGACAATATATATAAATAATTACCACCAGGTATATACCTCTCTCTCTCTCTCTCTCTCTCTCTCTCTCTCTCCCTCTAGAGAGAGAGGGAGGGGTAACCTTATTAGACTGAAAAAGGGTACGTACATTCAAGTATGTATGAAGCACCCAAATCTTGATAGCTACGCATATCGCAGCAAATGATATTCGAGATGCTAAAAAATACTATTTTTATTTTTTATTCTATGGACCAGCTGGATGGATTCTGGATAGACAATATTTCAAAACCACAAATATTTACTAATTAAGTAATTTGTAAATTAATTAGCTAGTCCAGGAAACCAGGAAGTTTCCACGCGTACCGACAAATTAAGCTAATGTAACCTTACCACCTTTTGAATCCATGAAAACTAGGGCAATATATATATATATATATATATATATATATATATATATATATATATGCATGTATATGTAGGAAATTAGGAATTGAATTGCAACTCATCAATAAAAATTAAAACAGAAAGCAAATTTGATTAGGATGAAAAGAACCTTACGTGAAATAAAAGATTGACTGCTACGTGCTTTTGCGTTTTTCGTTTTCCCTAAATAAATATAACTGGATGATGAAGATACTGATCAGAATTCAAAAAATATGACTTAATTCTTCTTCAACTCGATTATCATTAATCTCTCGATCACACACACACTTAGTAATGAATAGGATAATTATAATTATGAATATGGTGGTATTAAGAAAATCAAACAGAAAATCATAGACTAGCACAATTTTGCTCTAACACATGTTTGATTTAAATGGCAATTGTGAAAATGTATCATTTGCAACGATCGATGGCATTAATTCTGGTGAGGAACCGATGGCCTCAGGCCCAAATTAATGGAAGAAGTTTTTAGTTGCTTTTAACGAAGAGTGAGGTGGGGAAGCTTGTCGCATCTTTTGTAAGTTTCAGAAGCAGAAATTATTAAAGATTAGGTCAAAGCTAGCTAGCTAGTCCTTTCTTATAACACTGCGATTCCTTATAACAATCTCATTTTCATAATGGTCGAGCCCTTTTCAACCCTTTTTTTTTTTTTTTTTTGCATGCTTCCATAGCTGAACAACTTGTTTGGAGTCTCGGGCCACTCAAAAGCCATGCTTGTTCTTACTGTGAAGGTCATCCTAGACATTTCTCATCAACTCATTGGACAACTAGGTATTTTCAATAAAGCTAGGGACACCCATTTGGGTTTCCCATCAACCTTTAGTGAAAGAATCAAGCATTATATCCTCCCTCTACTTCATATTTAAAAACCCTCACCCGAAGCAATTCTCATGGAAAGCCAAAAAACACGACCTTCTTTCACTAGCAATATGGCAACCATTCAATCCACGCCCACAAACGTTTCCTTCTCCAACTACCTCCAGTCCCTCTCTCAAACCCCACACAGGCTTCGAAAAAGAATGCTAGCTACTTGGACTCCTGACCAGGAACTTAACCAAGTTAGGCTAAGGTCTGGAGCGGATATGATGAGGAAACTAAAGTGGTATGACCTGATAGCTCTTGGAATAGGAGGGATGCTTGGTGTTGGAGTTTTTGTTACCACTGGCCCTGTAGCCCTTAAACTCTCTGGCCCTTCAGTTTTTATCTCTTATATCATTGCTGGAGTATCAGCTTTTCTTTCTTCTTTATGTTACACGGAATTTTCTGTTCAGATTCCTGTTGCTGGGGGTGCCTTCAGCTACCTGAGGGTGACTTTTGGTATCAATAATTCACTACTCAACGCTTTCTTTATTTAGACATTTATCTTGATATGCAAGCGTTATAACTTTGATGATGCTTAAATCGTTTCTTTCTTTTTCTAGATACACGCATAGACATTATTGATTTCCTTTTTGTTTTATATATTTTTTGGTACGACACAGGAGAGTTTGTAGGTTATTTTGCTGGGGCAAACATTCTGATGGAATATGTATTATCGAATGCTGCGGTTGCCAGAAGTTTCACGGAATATCTATGCCAGGCTGTGGGAGAGAACTCAAACTCATGGAGAGTTGAAGTGAATGGACTGGTAGAGGGTTACAATAAGCTGGATTTTCCAGCTGTGGCTCTTATTCTTCTCCTTACTCTCTGTCTGTGCCATAGGTTTGATCTCTTTTTACCTTATGTTCTGTTTGCTTCATATCTTTTTTCTTCGTTTCTATATATATTATCATGGATGAATGCTGCTGGCAAATTTATGTCGCTAGCTGGATCTTCCATTGAAAAGGTTAAGATTTCGCTTATTATCTGCTTATTAGTTGATCTAGATAATTGTATCTTGGAGTTGAATTAATACGAGTGATTAATTAGTTCCAATGAGTCTCTCTCTCTATCTCTATGGCCATTTGATTTTTTTTTCTTATTGATTCTGCAACCATCACAAACATGCTAGTTGGATTATTTTTTTATAATTAATGGTTAGTGGGATTTTAAATGTTTTTTTTGTGTGTGTGGTTTGCAGTACAAAGGAAAGCTCAGTACTGAACCTTGTTATGACGGTGTTTCATGTGATTTTCTTTGGATTCATTATAATTGCTGGTTTCTATAAAGGGAGTGTCAAGAACTTGGTTGAGCCTGGAGGGCTTGCTCCTTTTGGTGTCAAGGGTATTTTTGATGGAGCAGCTATGGTTTATTTCAGCTATATTGGCTACGACTCGGTTTCAACTATGGCAGAAGAGATCCAAAACCCTGCAAAAAGCCTTCCAGTGGGCATAGTAGGTTCTGTTCTCGTTGTCACCGCGCTATATTGCCTCGTGGCCTTATCTTTATGTGTTCTGGTCCCTTACAATATGGTAATATTGAATCTATCTTTTATACACTTTCTAAGTCAAAATATATAGCAGACACCAGAGTTTAATTTCTTTCAGTGAATTATCCTAACATTTTGGTATTCTTCAAATCATAATATGTAGATAGATAAAGAAGCATCATTTTCTGTCGCTTTCCAAAAGATAGGTTGGAAGTGGGCGAGCAATGTGGTTGGGGCCGGAGCAAGTTTGGGAATTGTTGCTTCTCTTCTGGTTGCAATGCTAGGCCAATCTAGATACCTTTGTGTTATTGGAAGGGCCCGGCTTGTGCCTTTTTGGCTGGCCAAGGTGAATCCCTCCACCGGCACTCCTTTGAATGCTACACTCTTCTTGGGTAAGTAATTAATTGCAAATAGTTTCTTCAAGTAGACAAGAAGTCCCGCCCATGTTCTTATATTTTTCATTCAGTGTCTCTCTAGGCTCTATCTTAGGCACCGAATATTCATTCATATTCAGGAGGAGGGGAAAAAGGAGGCTTGATAGAAAGATAGGGAAATGGAGATCCAACAGTATACTAATAAACATTTTGTGTTTTCATGATAATAAATTCTAGGTCTTTGCACGGCTTCTATTGCACTCTTTACCGAACTCAGCATAATTCTTGAAATAATTTCCATCAGCACACTCTTGGTGTTCTACTTGGTGGCAAATGCTCTCATCTATCGTCGATATGTTGTCGTTAGCCACAACCCGCCTTCACAAACCCTCTTGTTCCTCTTCCTCCTCTCTTCTAGCTCAATTGGCTTCTCCCTGTCTTGGAAACTGGAAGAACAATGGTGGGTTTTACCAGTATTTGGTGGATTCATGATTGCGATCACAGCGTTCTTTCAATACATGGTTCCTTCCATTTGCCAAACTAATGAAGAGTGGTCAGTGCCATTCATGCCATGGCCCGCTGTAACATCAATATTCCTTAATGTCTTCCTCGTGACAACACTAAAGATTCCCTCCTTCCAAAGGTTTGGTATATGGGCATGCTTGATAACATTGTTTTATGTTCTGTATGGTGTTCACTCAACTTATCGAGCAGAAGAGATGGAAGTGGGAGTAGGTGAAATCTCACACCCATCAATCCAGCAAAGCAAGCTAGATATTCAGGTTCTATGACCTAGAACCAAAAAAAAAAAAACCTCTTTGTCGTCTCTCTTTTTTGTCCTCTCAAACGCTCTTTATAGTTTCTTTGGGTTGTTACGATGTATATAGATTTCATGGAAATCCTACTAAGATAAACGAAATTGTCATTTGTCGTTAAAATATAGAATACCAAATCAATAAAAAAGGGAATGACCAAAATAAAGGTATGTGCGAGGAATTTTCTCCAATTGATGTTTGTGTGGTTGCACTTTCTCCCTTTGTTCTTCACACACACACACACACACACATATAAAACATACTCTTTTAAGGAGTGGAGAGGATGGTTGAGATCATTTTTGGGCCATAGAAAGTAATGATGAATACAATATGTATATTACTGAACCTCTCGGAAAAGTATAGGCCAACCTACTTCTACGGTCAACATCTTTCGAGTTTCTTATTTATAAAAATGGAGGCAAGTTTGGCTTGTAGAGCAAAAGCATAAACTAGGAGATTTACGAAATGATCGCCTTAACCTTGAACATATATATTTCCTTCTAGCAACCACGATTTTAAACTTACCCCAGATGTGGGAATTGAAATTTTTATAAATCTTATGGTTAAAAAGATAATCTGATCTCAAGAAAATTAATTACAAAACAAACCCTCATGGTAAAATAAGATAAAGGGAGAGACAATCATTTACTAGGTGGCCCGATATAAGATTTTAAATGTAAGTAGTTTGCTCCTCTAATGATCTTAAATGTAAGTAGTTTGCTCCTCTAATGATCTTATGTTCAAACTATTTGGTTGTTAATATAATAGTTAATAAAAAATTTTATGATTGATAATTTTAAAATTCATTGAATTAATCGAGATATATATAAATTGATTTGAATATCCATATTAATAATAAAATAAAAAGAATAAGGGAGTGGTATGACTTAAAAATCCAAAGAATTGTTCTGAAAAATATTGATTGAATGAAGGTGTACTATGATAGCTCCTTTAATTTCGACTATAGTTCAAACCTTAAAAGAGTGTCGTTAATTAGCAAAAACATGATGTAGAATACCCGGTTAATTATTAGGGAAATTATTACTTTAGTAGCAGTGTATAAGATTTGCGGGTATCTCTTATTTGCATGCTTGTAATTATATGTTAATATTATTTTCTGACAGAATTATTATCTTTTTAGGGTTTTTTATTATTTATATTAGTAATTCTATAGGGAATGGTTAAAAATATTTAAGAAGTAAAATTAATCTAATTTTGAAAATCATAATTATTTATATTGATAAATTAAAACACCCCTCTGATTTCTTATTTTATTTCTTGGAAAAAAAAAAAGGACTTTCCTCACTAAATAATTTCCCTAAAAAAACTAATCCTCAGAGTTATTTCGTTGGTAATTCATATTCCATAAAATAATATTTTCCACCCCTTAATTTCCCTCAATTGCATTTATCTCTTTTTTTCAAAATTGTTTACTCTCTCACACAGTTACTTCCATTCCCTTTCACTCTCCCTTCTCCTATCACCTCTCCATTTTCTTTCTCTCCCCTATAACTTCATACCAAGTATTATATTATGATTGATTATTAAAGTGTAAATATTATATTTTTTTTTATTTTTAATAATTTTTAAAAAAAAATTAAGGTGTTGGGTTTTTAAAATAGTTTCAATGTTTTCTCATCTTTGATATTAATTATACATGGACTTGTATGATGTTTTTGGAATTGTGTAATGTATATATATAGATTGATTTTAATTATAAGAAATACTGATTTGTTAAAAAAAATACTGAAAATTAAATATATTTCTTCATCTTCTAGAATTTGCTAGAGTCTTCATTGCCATTCTTTCATATCCATATATTTCTTTTCGAAGAAATATGGTGGGAAGATCTTGCAGTGAGTCAGTCACATGTATACGTGTTTGATATACTGATGATTAACGTAGCTACCTCATAAGAATTTATATATTAAAAACTCCAAATACGTTCATAATATTATAAATAATCTTTCCCTGAGAAAATAATGCTTACTTTTATTTATGACGTCAGAGCAAAACAAAGGTTAAATTATTAAATTAGTTTTTATATATGTTAAAAAAAGAAATAGTAGTAATGTAGCTCGTGTGTGGGGTATATGTACCTGTGAGGGTTCTTGAGCATCGACCACATGATTGGTCAGCAGATAGTGGAGATATCGAAAGGTTAGTGGTGTGACTTATAAAAGAAGCAGAGATCATGTCACATCGTCATTGCAAGATCAGATTCAGCTTGACAAAAAAAAATATTTTTTTTGCTAAATTGCTTCAAGTTTATGTAAAGTTTAGAAGAAAAGTGAGATGGATCCACGCGCCGTCACCAATGTGACGACAAAGTCGGCTGGATATCTTCTCCTTGCTCCTACAGTGGGGGGTGACATTCACCGCTGCTCGGGGAGATGATTTGGTGGTCCAAAGCTTCGGTCCTTCTCTCTTTTATCAAAATATGTCCCTCCTTGCTAGTTTCACAGTGTAGGACATGGTGGGGGTGGTGGAAAAGCTGGGGTGGTCAGTGTTTTCACCGTGGATGGGTTGATGGAAGGTTGTCAATGGGTGGTTTGGAGATTTATTTCAAGGCTTTCTCATGATTTTATGGAGATGTTGTTTTCGCCTGTGGCTTGAGTTGGGGCTGTTCACGGGTGTTTGCGACGGTAAGGGAGGAGCTGGTAGGGAGGTTGGTCATTTTGGTGGGTTGCATGATCGTCGGTTCAGCTTTATGACATTTGAGAGTGATTGAAAATATGGTTGTAGTTGTTTTTTAAAGTATTTTTTTATTTAGAAATATATTAAAATAATTTTTTTTATTTTTTAAAAATTATTTTTGATATTAGTATATTTTCATCTAAAAATATTAAAAAAAATTATTTAAAATGAAAAAAATCAAATTTTGGCTAAAGATTCAACCGCTTAGCCAAGCAGGCACAATAAATAAAGATAGTCGAGATTGTATTTTAAAATGATTTTTATTATGTATTAAATTAATATTTTTTAAATAATGTAAAAATATTAAAAAAAATTAAATTAAAAATAAAAATAAAAAATTCAAAAAAGTTTTTGAAACAAAAATTTACTAGTTTTTGAAGTTATTTTTAAGAGTATTTTTTATTTAAAAATATATTAAAATAATATTTTTATTTATTTTTTAAATTATTTTTAACATCGGGTATATAAAAATAATATAAGAACAATATTTTTTATTTTAAAATAAAAAATAAAAATAAAAACTTTTTTCTCAAAAATACTTTTAAACACAAACAAATAATATTTTAAATAAATGAGAGGTTGCTGGAGTTTACATGGTTAGGAAGAGAAGTCAATACTGATTCCAAGGTTGTCAATACCGTTTCGGTTGCCGTTCTAGTTTTTCTATTGGTACGGAATGTTTCGGTTTTGAAGCATTTCGGCATGCCGTTTCGGGACTGTACTGTTCATATATAATTAATTAATTATATATATATATATATATGAAAAAAAATTAAATATTAATTTAACAAACATAATTAAAATTCAAGATAAATTAACTTTAAATTATACAATACAAACACAAAATCAAACAAATATAATATCAAAATTATAAAAAAATCACAAATTAATCAAAATAAATAAGATTTTAAGGCCGGAACGAAACCGAGATGTTCTGGTCGGAATTTTCAGAACGAGCCGAAATTAAAACCAAGATGAAAACGGCGTCATTTTGTCTCGGTTTTATTAACGAAACGAAACATTCCGAGCAGAACAGAATGGAATTGACAGCCCTAATTGATTCACACAAGGATAAAAGAAGAGAACTTGGTAGCTGCTCCGTGGTTTGACCAAGAGGAAAATAGGGTACTAGGTGAAGTTTATTGTCAAAACATTTGATATACAATTTCAATCCCAACCAAATTAAGTGCTTGTTTGGCACTGCGTTCCAATCGGCTTTTTATCGAAATTTGATTTATTTATTTATTTGCATTTTAAATGAAATTTTTTTTGTGTTTTTAGATCATTTTGATGTGTTGATGTCAAAAATAATTTTTAAAAAATAAAAAAAGATATCATTTTGATGTATTTCTAAACGAAAAGCACTTTAAAAAGCAACCGCAACCATACTCCCAAAAACCCCCTAAAAAAGCAAATCATATATAAAAAATTAACTAAATCATGCAATTGGTTTTAGAAATAAATTGAACATGTATGGTATTAAAAGTTAGTTTGGTAATATAATAGGGATTTCTTTTCAAAATATTTTAAGAAAAAAACATTGAATTAATTTTATTTTGTTTTTAGATTTGTTATTTACATTAGCATATCAAAACAATTTAAAAATACAAAAAAAAAATTATAAGCAAAACAAATTTTGAAGGTCAATTCCTAATTAATCTGATATTAAATGATGAAGTTCAAAAAGATATCATATTAAAAAATGACAAAAAAAAAAAACTATCTAAATTAATTTGACAAACCCAGAACCTTGAACATGAGATCAAATATGAAGCTCACTTCCCTATCAAATCAAATATTTAATGATTAAATAAACATTACAAAGTCAACCTAAACTAACATTTTAAACTCACGACTTCGATCATGAGACTGAAATAATTTTATTAAAAAAACTTCATAAAAAGCAAATTAAGAAACATTATGAAGTCTAATTTTCAAACAATCTAATATTAAATGATAAAATTAATATAAATACACACACAAACACAAACAATCTAATATTGAATAATGAAATTAATACACACACATAATCAATTAAAAAAGAACCAAAAAATAAATCATATCAACTACGATCAACCTATCAAATTTGTAATCTAAGGGAACAAGAAAATCCTATAGAAAAAAAAAATGAAGCCTAATAAAAAAGTGTCATCTAAAAAATAACTATAAAATAAATAGAGTTAACTTGAATTAACTTGTCAAATTCATGACTCATATCATAAGATCAAAATAATTACATATAAAGAAAATTTATATTTTGTGGGTACGACTATACTGATATATCCACACCCTTTAATATTTTATTATTTATTTATTTGTTTATAAATGTATTATTTGTCATGAATTCCAATTTTCAATGCACCAAGAAGGAATCCGTGAACTTTTGGCATCATAATTCTCAACAAGATTACGATTACATTACATTACAATTACTAAAAAACTTTAAAAAAAATATATATGGCAAAATCATTGTTGCACTAAAGAGAAAACATTGTTGATTATAACAATGTTCCATAGTTTTTTTTTCTTTTTTTTTTTGTTTGTTGGCTTTTTTAATCTCTTCACCTTCTTTTGTATTTGATTATTTTTTTATTTCTATGGTTTATCATTAGAGTTGATAAGTACCCGAAATGGGATATCATAATATAAAAAAAATACATTATTCTATTAATGCTTAGTTTGCCAATATAAGATTCAATTTTATTTATTTAAAACAATTGAAGCTTTCAAAATTGATATCCTTGATAGCCAGAAGAAGAAGAAGAAACCTAGATATGATCCTAATTATAAATTGAGTTGGTATGAATGGCAAATAGTCCAAGACCACGAACGAAACTTCAAGTGTCTATAAAAAAGAATTGCATTGATTTTCCTCGCCATTATTTGTGTATGTAGACCAAGACAAGAACACTAAACATGTTCTAATCAAAAAGTAATAATCAATCCTTGTTAATTAACATTATTATCATTTTAGCTTACGATGCGATAATAAAAAGAATAAAATTATAAGATATTTACCTTTCCATCCAATATTCTTTATCTCAATTGCAAGCTCCGTTAACATTCGTATGAATCATACGATGCCTTAGCTCCTGTTTTTAACAATTCATGAAACCAAACTTCAAGCAATGACACAACAACCCATGCAAGCCTCCATTCTCCAATAAATGTAGAAAGAAGTAGAGAGAGAGAGAGGGAGCAAAAAGAAGGTAGACAAACCTGATTGATGAAGCACTTGCAGGGAGCAAATCATGTTCAAATAAAGCTAGCAAAAATAAATGACAACAAACTGAAATCAAAATGAAAACTAGAAAAGTAATCTGCAATTGCTACAACAAACAGAAACAGTCTTTATTTCCATGGTTAAGTTAACATGTTTTCTTGTGGAAAACTTTTATGAATATTAACACAGAACTCGAAAATTTAGTCAAGATACACCAGCTAATTCAGAACCCCCGATTACAATAGAAAAAAAAACAACAGTTTAGTTAACTCGAACACCCGATTGAACAAAAGCTACCACTTAAACCACAATCCAGAACAAAACAGCATCCATTTTGATTATAGCACGACAAACTAAACTACCAAGTCTGCGCTAAAAAAACAGAAAGTAAAAAAAATCATGCTTTTCATCCAAAACTCGTGCTAAGAAACTATTTTCCAGCACCTAACAGCATCACTTTTGATTTCATAAACTGAACTATAAATTCGGAGCTAAAAACAGTTATATTTGGAATCCAAAACTTATACCAAGAAATTGAATTTCAGCACCCTTGCTTACATGGAAAATACAGAGAGTGAAAGAATGAGACAGGGGGGACGGCTAGGTATATAGTTGGAGAGAAGTTGTGTTGTTAAATTGAAGAGAAAATAGTGGTGAAATGACGAGAGGAAAGGAAGAGAATGAAACTTTGCTTGGTGAACGAGAAAAGTGGAGGAAGAAAAAGAAAGGGGAAATTTCTCTGGATTTGTTAGTAATAAAGACAGGGGGAAAAAAGAGCCAGGTGAAAAACTGAAAAAACCCTCTTAACATGACTCAACCCACCAGCACATTAAGGACAAAAGCATCAGTACACTGCCATAATCTACAGTAAGATAACATTACATCGCCATGCAAGTCCAAGTTCAAGCAGATATTGTGATTTATTGAAATTAGAATAGAGAATATTTTTTAAAGTATTTTTTATTTGGAATTGTATTAAAAATAATATATTAAAATAATTTAAAAATACAAAAAATAATCCAAAAAAAAAAACAGAGTTGAACTTGCAATGTTAAACACATCATAGCGATGGAAGAAGATACATGTAAAATAACTCAGAATTAAAATGTCTCAAAAGGTTCCATAAGATATTGTAATGGAAGATACAAGTATCATTACTCCTCACTCAAATTATGGCGGGCTGGTCTTTGATCACGAACAATTGCGTTCGTCACATTCTCCATTAGACAAGACTCAAACCCAAGACATGAATACGCTCAGGGCAGATAACAGAACTTCGATCCTCCAACCAATATGCTTGGTTGGGAAAACAACCCAATAACCTCCCACGCATGTCAGAATTGAGAATTGGAAAATGACCACCCAAAACTTACAAGATTACCAATTCATTTTCAGCCAACGAACCTGGTCTCCGCTCTGGTAGATTGCACTCGAACTTTTAGAGGTTCCCAGGAAGGAAGAAATTCAGCATCTTGTTTCACCTTATCCACAGTATCGACTTCAAAGCAACTCCTCTACCTTCACCAGGCCCAATGGTAATCGTGACTGGGTGTTTATTAGATCCCCATTAGTTATTACTCCGGTAAAAAATTCAAAGAAATCATCCAATCCAAAACCTAATGAATGGTGGTTGAGTTCACTAAGCTAACACAAACACAGTGATAACAAACAGAGACATGAAGGCACGCATCATGCAAATCATAAATTAGAAAGGAAAATGCAGTTGATATTTGAAATTTGTTATCAATTAAGATTTGTCATAATCAGAACAGTAAGAACAAGGTACTAGATGCACTATGCAGTTTTAAAAACCCGCCAGGCACTCTATTCATTGAGATCAAAGGAAAATCTATCATCTTGTAGTAGAAGTCTCGATATTTACTGATGAGAAAGCGAGATCATTGCATATGTTCCTTTTAGTAACAAAAAAAAAAAATGATTCACCCAGAAAAATAACAGCAAGCAAAAACAACTATGACTTGTGCTTGATCCGACAATCAGCTGACACAAGCTTCGCTTTCTTTTACTACACTGCCTTTACCAATGCTTTCACAATCCACTGCAGCAACTTGAGTATATCCATTTCTGTTTGAATTAGATGACAGCACCTCAACTTTCCTCCTTTTCGTCTTTTCCAGCATGGCTTTCGCAAGTGCATCCACAATCTGTTGCTGTGACTCAAGTATCATCTGGTTATGCTTCAACCCCATTTCCATCCTCATTTTCTCAATCTCCATCGCCATGTCCATCTTCATCATCTCCATCTTCACAAAGCTTTCTGTAGCCTGCTCAATTGCTGACACCAACAACGCAACCGAATCTGCCTCTCTCTCAACTTCATCACCAATTCCATTCTTCTCAATATTCACAGACCCCTTCAAAGCCCTAGAGCGAGAATCAGACCTCGACTTCCCAACAATATTGCCACAATTATTTGGTATAAACCCCGGAGGTGAGGAGCTCCAACCATCATTAACTTTTTTGCCAAACCTATCTCTTTTATCAATTCTATGGTCAATCTCCACATGATCATCATCACAAAAAACAGGAGTGGGCTTCCTATCAATCTTTTTATAGTTCTTTGGGTTAAGCCCCCGAGTCTCCAAATTCCTATCACCTAAGGACTTGAGCGGAAACCCTTCGTAGACATCGACACCTTTAGAAAAATCACTATTATTATATGAACCATAATGATCAGCCATCATTACGTAATCCGGTAATCTAACTCCCTGAGGCATAAAGCTCCTATCTCCTTGTATTTTTTCCATTTTATAACCAACCTCGCCTCCATTATCACAATTAAAAGCAACCTTAGCCTTAATCTTCCCATTAACTCCAACATAATCATTAGGTCTAAATGCAACAGAGTTAACACCAAACCCACTTCCCGAATCCTTACTAACACTGAGGTCTCCATCACCTTTGCTATATTTCCTGGCCCGGAGAGCAAAATCTGGATCCAAATCGTAAACCTCATCTGGGTCCAAATCCCCATTAATTTTTCTATTCTTTTGAGCAATCAGCAAATACCTATCTCCTAACGTTTTTACACAAAGCCCATCTCCAGCATCATTCCCTTTATCGATTTCTTGCTCTACTTTAGACCCTAGAGACCCAATTTCAATTGAATCTAACAAAGGGAACAGATCCCAAGAAGAGAAAAACCGACCTGGGTACTTGAGACACTTCTGTTTTTCCGCACGATACCGTTTCCGAAGCTTCTCGATCTTGTGGCGGCACTGGAGTGACGATTTAGATGGGACAGCAGCGGCCACGGCTTCCCAGTCGGCGACGCGGAGGTTTCCGCGGTTGACGGAGTACCATTTGTCACGGTAGGCTTTGATTAGGGCAAGTGACTCTTCATGGGTCCAGCATGGCGGAGGGACCCGCTTGGTGGTGATATCAGAAGATGGTGTTGGTGACATAGTGGCGGGTGAAGGATAAGGAGAGGAGGGAAGAGGCGTAGGTTAGGAAAGGAGGAGAGAATGGGTAGTTGATGGCGGTTATTGTTGTGGTTAAAGGCATTGCGAGGATTAGGGAGGGAGTTTAAGAGGGGGCAACCGCTTGACGTGGGATTGGTGGTGCGCACAATGAGACAGACTGGTCTTTAAAAGATATTGGCAACAACTCCGCCGCCACCCACGCCTAATACGCACTTCCGGATCGCTGCTCCTTTTTGGTGGGGTGGGGTATCATATGGTGTGTGAAGTTGTTGGAAAGGTAATCAGTAGCTTTTGTTTTCTTTCCTGGACCGGAAATGAACGATTGTAGTGTGGCCTACAACAAACATGGAAATATTTATCTAAAAAGCTTTAATAGATTTGCAATTGAACCCGTCGTGAATCCACCACGCAACCTTCTGATCTGGAGCTAGACGCGCTACCATTGCGCTACAGATCCCTACTGTGAAACCTTCCTTCTAACAGTGATACCACCAAGGTGATAAGCATGGAAGAGAATGAATTCCAACTCCCTGCTCCTCATGTGGACACACATCGGTGGCGGCGGCATTTAGCCAATGAAGATACCACCAAGGTGATAAGCATGGAAGAGAAAGAGTTTGCACTCTTCACCTGCTATCCAGGACTAGCAAACACTTGCAAGTTTTCTCCCCTCAAGACCTTTTGCATCTCTTTCTAATTTTCTACTTCTTTGACAAGATGCTTCAAACAAGTTTCTGCCCTCAACTCCTTTCTGCAGCAGTATCAAACTTAAACCAGGCTAAAGTGGGCGTGCTGTGAGATGCGAGTGAGTGTGAGAGGCAGCAAAGAGGAGGCAACAAATCTATTTACATCTCTAAGAACCAGTGCTTCATAGAGAACGCAAAATTGTCTCATCCATTTAGAGATTTTTTTTAACCGGGGTGTTTGATTCAACTTGCGTAAAACTTGATTAAATTTCTGATTTCTTATGCTTGTGCTTGTAGAAATTTCTCATGCGAAAACAGATTATGATAATGATTTTCATGGCTTTAAAAAAATATAATCAGTGAAATTCAAACCTAAATTTGAAAGAAAATATACCTTTTAAAACCAAAATTTCTATAGCTAACCTGAGGTTCTGAAAACATAACACCCTAATATAATTGCACAAAATCAAAACTTGGGCATTTTATGCCACAACCAATTTTCAGTCCGCTAAGGATGTCTTCACCAGCTCAGAACCGATGTTCAATCCGCTAAGGAGTTTAGCGAGGGAAAGACCGGAGAAGGGAATAACAGGGCTAGTGTGGGCGGTGGGCTGGAATTGGAGGGTAGTTTGAAATATATTCTTTCCAGACTCTTTTTTTTTCCTTTTTTTTTTTAAAAAAAAATATAGATCATGGACTAAGAAGGTAATTGGGAGTGAGGTCCGACCACAGATCGAGGAAAAGTTATTATTTTAATATTTGATTAAGATAGAAAAAATAAAAAATTGATGTGGGTCTCACCTGATAAAATCAATTAACCTCATTTTCATGAAAAACAGCAAATAATTATTTTTCATGTGTTTCATCATATGCACTCTCCTGTCTCTCAAACTCAACCTCTATAAATAATATACAAATCCATCAAATAATATACAAACTCATATAGCAGACCACAAGGGGGTGAAACAGAGAGGAGTGGAGTATTAGGGGGCTGAGAGAGGAGTGGAGTGTCGAGTATAGGGTTATTATATTTTCTGTTAAATTTTTTTCATATAAAAAATATATTTTTAATATTAAAATAATCTAAAAACTTAATTAAAATATAAATAAATATATTAGAAGGAGATCACAATATAACTTTTACCTCGCAATCCTAATTTTATTTCAGATGATATTTTACTAGGTGTTGTTCTTCGATCAAATAGTCAGAGGTCGTAGAAGCACTCATGTATGAATTTAGTTCGTGATGAAATTACAAGTAATTTGATGAGAGAATAAAAACAAGTGTCTAATTTACTTGAATTATTAATTATATTTTATTATTATGATTATTAAATCCATATAAAAAATTTTAAAGCAAACATAGGATGACCTTCTAAACCTAGGTTAAGGTCTCAAACTCTTAACCCATTAAATTCTAGACCCAAGATGAATCAAGAAACTCAGAATCACAACCATTAATGCCAATGATTCTTCCATTGATCCACCCCCCCCCCCCTAAATTGATGTTACATGATCAAGAAGCATCAATTTATCAATAAGAAAGTGATGTCGATGCTTGGAAAGAGCCTTAGTAAAATGTGCTTAGTACGCTCATGAAATACCTGGTTAGTAGCAATTTAAATGGTGTTAGCATTATCCACATGAAGTGGAGTAGGTTCATCTTGAGGGAATTCAAGCTCAGCTAAAAGTCCTCGAAGCCAAATAGTTTCGGAACAGACCGATGACATAACACGATATTCAGACTCATTGGAAGACTTAGACACCTGATCTTGCTTCTTACTTTTCTAAGAAACAAGAGAGTTGCCAGGACTATGCACCACCTAGTAATGGAATGTTGAGTGTCAGAACACCCAGCTCCATATGCATCACTATGTGCAACCAAATGCATAGCAGACTCCACAAGGAAAAAAAGTCCTTAAACAGAAGTGTTAGACAAATGCAATTCGACGAACAGTAGCCAAATGAAGGTGTGTAGGTGCTTGTATAAATTGGCTAACTTGCTAAACAAAACAAAAAATCAAGCCGAGTGATAGTGAGATAGTTTAGACTCCCGACCGATTATCTATATAAAGAAGATCAGATAAAAAATCACCCTCATCACAATGATATTTAACATTCACTTCCAAAGAAGTATCAATTAAGCAACCTTCTTAAAGACCTTCCAAAGTAATTAACTCTTGGATGTATTTATATTGATATAGAAAGATATTAGTACTTCTTGAATACACCTCAAGACCTAAGAAATATCGTAGAGGGCCTAAGTTCTTCATATGAAAAAAGACAATATATGTTCTTGAAGCTTAAAATCAATGCAATGTCAATCCGTATAATAATGATATCATCAATATATACCAAAAGCAAGATGATTCCTTCAGTAGTTTTGCAAAGGAACTAAAAGGAAGCATACTGACTCTAAACAAAGGAAAGGTTAAGAAATGTTGAGCATAATTTATCAAATCAAGCACATGGGGCTTGTTTCAACCCATAAAAAGAGTGTTTTAGTTTGCAAACATCAATTGATGTTGTAAAAAAGAACCTAGTGATGGAGTTATATATATATATATATTCATTAAGATCTCCATGCAAAAATACATTTTTAACATCCATTAATTGCAATGTCTGGCCCTTAGAAGCAGCAACGGCTATAATAAGTCAAACAGATGTCATATTTGTCATCGGTGCAAAAGTCTCTTCATAATTTACCCTATACTCCTGACGATTACTGAGTGCCATCAATCTATTTCATATATGTCAAGTGATCCATCAAATCATAGCTTAATGGAATATAATCACTTACAACCAATGGGCTTAAACACCGGTAGGACATGCAACAATATCCAAAGTATGATTTTCTTTAAGAGCCTAAAGTTCTTCTTGCATGACTTTTTTCCAAAATGCATGTTTATTAGCCTAAGTGTAAGAAGTAGGAATTGTAGTATCATTTAAAATAGTAGAGAAACTATATCAAGTAGGAGGACGACAAAGATGGGAAGATCACCAAAGAGCAACTAAAATAAGGACAAGATCAATGTCGGGGGTCGTCATCGTAAATAAACAAAACCGAGTTTATACCATTGAAATTGGTGGTGAGATATCATCAAAAGTGGAAAGCATAAAATCATTGGAACAAGATACATGTTGCTAAAAATAATATTCATCTTCACATTTCTCGATATACATAGACGATTAGTAACAACATCATAACATAAATAACCTTTCTGACTAGTACTATAACCCATAAAAACACACCTTGCTTACTGCATTGTAAGCTTGTAATGTTCATAAGAAAGCAAATGGACAAAGCAAACTCATCTAAATGGATGTGAATTTTTGTAATCAGGATGCATGCTGAAAAGATGACAATAAGAAGAATTAAAATTCAGTTGTTGAGAAGGTAGATGATTAATCAAGTAAACTGCAACAGATAAAGCTTCCACCCAAAATTTAGGTGGAATTGAAGACTCCAAAAGCAACGTATAAACCATGTCCAGCAAGTGATGATTATTACATTCAGCCATCCAATTATGTTGAGGGGTATATTCTAGGTTAGATTCAGGTGGATTCTATGTTGGATTTGAAAATATTCATACCCTACTTATTATTCATCACATCCAAAAAAGACTCATCCAATCAAGTAAGGTCGAGTCACTATGCATCAAGTTTGGATTAAATTATCATCTCAACCTATAGAAAGTAAATCGATATAAATTGTGAAATTTAATTTTCAATTAGTTTAATATTGAAGAACAAGATTAAAAAAGGACACAAAAATAACCTGAGTCAATCCCCCAAAATCATGACCCAACTCATAAAACTAAAATAAAATTATAAAAAGAAAAAAAAATAATTTGATGTAATTTGTGTTAACTTGTTAAATCTACGACTATGATCATGAGACTAGGATAACCATGTATAAAAAGAAAATCAAGATAAATTATAAAGTTCAACTCTCAATTGGACCCAATATTGAATGAAAAAATTTATTTTAAAAAATAGCATGAAAAATAAGTTGTGTTAACCCGGGTTAAGCATTATTCACAAGCCATAAGGCAAAGATAACATGATAATAAATAAATCACGATGTTTAATTCTCAATCAAACACTATAATAAATGATAAAATTGGAGAAAATAGTCAATAAAAAAAGTTAAATTAACTACGTTACCCCACTACACTCGGAATCCGAGTCTTTATGATGGGGACAACCTAATGAAAGCAAATTCAATATTGAAAGACTTGTGACTCGGGTCACGAGATCAAGATAATCTTCTAAAAAGAAAGAAAAAATAATTTAATTAATGTTAAAATACCAAAACTCGTAATCTTGATCATAAGACCAAGACAATCATATCAAAAGCAGATTAAAACAAATTTTTAAATTCAATTTTCAATCAATATAATGTTGAATGATAAAATAAAAAAAAATCAATTAAAAACAAGTTGACTTGCTCTAACCCTATTTTAGAATCACGAGGTCAAAATAATTTAATAAAAAAAAACAAATCATGAAGTTTAATTCTCATCCAACTCATTATTAAAAAAAAATTGAAAATACAATTAATTATAAAAATCTAAGTCAATCAGGTTAACTCACCAAACCTGCAAAACATATCTTAAGAGTAGAATAACTCCATAAAAAATATATTAAATACATTTAAAAAAACATTGATTGCAAAAAAAAAAATTATTTTAATAAATAATACTTTGTAAGGAGAAGTAAAGCAAAACTCCCTCTAGTTTTATTATTTTTATCTCGTAGAAACAACTTAATTGGTAACAATAAGAAGTTGCGTCGGGGCTACTAATGTAGAACAAGTAGCAGAGATATATACATGCTCAAGAGAGAGCACCCGAAATTCAAAGGCAACTGAATTTCCGCAGTCTAGACTCTGAAGTTGGAATGACGCGAAACTCACCCAGTTGATGTGTCTCAGTGTTTGCGAAAGAAGACTACAGCTTTGTTGTTGATGCATGCTAGTTTTTGGCCGAATTCCATCGTTTAGACCCTGAAATCATCGTTTTTGTCATTTTAGAAAAGTTTTGTTTTAGCCATAACTTTTGATTTCCAAGTCCGAATCGACTTCCGTCAATTCCAGCTTGCTCGAGATTTATAGTCTTTTTAATTTTTGTATTTATCTCAAATTTATCATTTTTGATAATTTTATTAATTAACATCGTTTTCTTACCCGACATGAATTAGGTTAGGATTTCTACTTTAAATATGGTTGTAAACCTCTGGCCAAATTATCTTTTGATTTATTGAATAAAACTATGAGCTTTTCGAAGAATTCCTCTTATACTAGATTTATTTATGGAGTATCGACATCAATAGTATTCCTTGTGTTTTCTGATGCATCAGCTACTGTAATACTGTAATGGCAATAAAATCTCGTATTCAAATCCCTGCCTTGCCTGACGTTTCCTAATTCAACCTGAGAAAAACAGTATTAAAAGTACCTTGTAATTTCGCAGGAGAAACTTTGGTAGAAAAAAAGAACAAGAAAAAAACTGATTACAGAAAACTGAGTCCATAACACACCGCTGAGACAACAAACATGTTAAATGTGAAATGTAAACGAGCAGCAAAAACAGAAAATAGTATACATTGCCAAGCAAAAAAAAAAATCTCATTTCAAATTTGTGTTTAGATTTCCCTGTCTAGGCTTGAGTCTTCGTACCACCAAGGGAACTGGCTTTTCTAAGACAGAGACGTTAATATTGTTCCAAACATCCGATTTGGTGGGGAGTTGGGCAATTTTCTCAGCAATTCTCATGTCTTCTGGAAGAACAGAACCGAAGACAGTGTATGCTTTCTTCCATTCTTGGTGATTGGCTAGGCTAATGAAGAATTCTGGACCGGAGCTAACCCAGGCAACTGAACCCCTTCTTATGTGTGGACACTCTTCTGGTGGAATTTTCACGAATGATGTTCCTTGAGCTTCTAGTGTTCCTTGAATTATTGCAAAAGGAGGGCCAAAAGGAGCCTGGAAATACCATACAAAAGGAGCTTTCAGTGAACAAAATATTTAAATGATGAGACCTCAGACAAACATTGCTGAAACCTTTTATAAATAGCATGCAATAGAAATATGATTAGGTGAAACTATAACACAGCAGAATCGCATTGTGCACATAGAACTCCAACCAGTGAATGAAAATTGCATCTTCACATTTTATTGCCTGTCAAATAGGAGAAATCACATCACAATTAAACGAGCTTACCTTTACTATGTGGTTCCCCTCTGAATCCCACAGTTGACCTCGGCCCTCTGCACGATAAAATTGGCAACCAGCACAATGACGCAGAGTGAGTAACTCAAGAATGTAGGCTACAGAATGGGGAGCGCAGTCTGGGAAGAGCTGCACCATGCAATTTTCAGTCCAATAAAAAGATGCATAAAGTCAAAGGATCTGAAGAAATAGATAAACTCCATGAGTGGAGTACATCACAATTGACTTGTCAGAGGCATTTAGAACACAAACCTGCTGAAAGCATGATCACTTACTTTTATATGAAGAGTGCCATATTCTGTTTCCAGGCCAACAATGCCCTGATGGGAGCAAGTGTAAGCAAGGATATTAATAGAGGGGATCCAAAATTAAGGTGGAAGCTGCAGCCATGACAATTGTATAGAACAAAGAGGAAAGTAGCAGCAATGAATGGTAACCACAAAGAGATCTTTTACAATAAAAATGCAGAAAGACGCATCAGAGGTTAAAATGAAATACATTATAAATAGAACAAATAAACTTCAGCAATGAGCATAAATACAAAGATAAAGAAACTGTCATTAAGATTTGTATGTCACCACAACCATTCCAGCAGAGAATGAACAAGCATCTACCAAAGAATTAAAAAAGAAAAACTTTGAATCAGATTACCTAGGTCCCCAACAGAGAGCAATTTACAAAATTAGTGAAAAGATAATCCAAGATCAAACACAGCTTTCTTACTCAAGGAGACTCCAGTTACCAAAATTCATTGTAAAGTACCACCAGCAGTAATGCATGTGAACAATACGGTGGTGCCTGATAATAGGCAACTAATTTTTCAGATCATGCAAAAGGAAAACCCAAGTTATCTTTTAATCATTTAACAGAGTATTGGTACAAGACAATGCGTGTCCAACAAGAAGATCCCACCCTGATCTTTATAGTTTTAACTCAAAAAATTGAAGATCACAAGATTATCTAATTGAGAGCGCACACTGTATGGTAGCTGTATACTGTCTCCTAAAATGGAATCAAATTTCATCAAACTAAAATACCTCTCCCTTTCCAAAGATAATCCCAGAAGTCCAAATTACAGGGTCGCCTGCTTCCTGTCGATCAGGGGCCAATACATCCTTTTGCTTCTTCAGCCAACACTGGAGAAATGAAGCAAGTCAAAATAACGAGATTATTGTCATCATAATTGAAACTTTAGTATATCATTCAAAAAAACACACGCAACGCCACCAAAGACTCCAAAATCAAAAGTAGACTCAAAAATCAAAAGTTCAAATAAAAAGAAAAAGAAAATCGCATAAAGAAAACAGACTCCTAATAGTTAAAATCCAACTAACGTGGAGGAGATTCTTTTAAAATGTAGCCTTTTATTATTCTTATTAGTCGCAGTTTTGATATTGAACATATAAAAAATAAGCCATTTACAATGAACAACTTATATACTTTATGAATAAACAGATCCAATATCTCTCAAATTCGCATTGATTTAATAAGTTAATGATCGATACAAGATTAAGGGCGCGATCAAAGCATCACTGATGTGTGTGTGTGTGTGTGTGTGTGTGTGTGTGTCATCGGAATCAAATTCCATTGAAGAAATAAAATTCATTCTTGTCAATCCTAATAATCCACTATTTCAACCATATACATGATCAAAGCATCATTGATGTGTGCGTGTGTGTGTGTGTGTAATTCCAGCAAAAAATTAAATCAAAATCAAAACAAGATGAAGGCACCCAATTTTCAATCTGACCTCACCAAATTTAGATCCACAACCCTTTTTATTGCCACAAAACACCCAGGTGTCACACAAGCAGGGCCCATCAATGCCAGTGCACATAGCCTTACAAGCCTGACAACACTTCTTAGAAGAATTGAACTTAAAATCTGACCCCCACTTCACGGCAGCTCCCCAAAGCTCCAACTTCTCAATCCCTCTGCAGCAACCACCATCACTACTCTCCTCTGTTAGTGCCAAAGATTCAAAGTTCGAAATATTAGAAATTATCATTATGCCCCTCATGACATACCCATATTCTTGTTTATCCAAACTCATGATCATGAAGATAGATCTTGGGGATCAATTGATTGATCATGAGGATCAATTCTCTTTTCATACTATATGTACTCCATCTATGGCTACTACATGAATCAGAAGGGTTTTTTCTATTATTTTAAAGTTACATTGCATCGGGAAAAGCTGTGCAAGGAAATTCATTTTCAGAACTTGAGCAAAAATAACTATAGATATTTATAATCTAAATTTCCATTTAGTATTCGATTATATAAAGTATGTATAACACGAACCTTTAGAACTTATATAAGGATTGAGAACGACGAAGAGGACAGTGTAGACTAAAGCACAAGAAATCAATCCCGCCAAGAGGAGGGTTAGAGAGATGAAACGGGATGGTTCAGAGTCGTTTTGGCGGCGACCCATTTGAGATATTGGTGAGGAGAGTAGAGCCCGGATGGGTATTGGAATGGAAGGGAATGGATCGACGAGTGAGAGAGAAAATGAAAGAGAGAGAGTTCTGGCGTTGACTTGGAAAACAGAGAAGAGTCTGGGAAAGAGAAGTAGGAGTGATAGTCATGGCGATAACGTTGAGAGAGACAGGGAGAGGGAGAGGGAGACAGAGACAGAGAGGAGAGGGTCAATCAATGGCAATGCTAGGAATCTTCTAAGCAAGCTGGTATTTTGTATATGTATTTCACAGGGATGAAGAAAACGACTTCGTTTTATTATCATTTAATTTGGTCTATTTTGATTACTTTAATGTAGCCCGGGGCCTCCGAGTTGATTCACGAGTTTCTACTTTTCTATAGAACTTAATTTCGGTCACCAAATATCTTTTGTCTTTCAATTTAATACTCTACACTACTTTGATTGAAATTCAGACTTAATAATTTGTTTTCATTTTTCTTTTCTTGACTTATTTGGTTAAAACGATTATCTTGACATTCCATTAATGTTTTATTCTATAAAACAGAATTTAATTTTAGTGGCTAAGAAAAAAAGGATTTAAAGGGTTAGGTTTGACAGGGGCAACAATGCAGGGCTTTTTTTCTTTTCTTTACGTTGTTCATTCCTAGCTTTTTATTATTATTTTGGCCAATGAGATTTTCTTATTTTCACTGTAAGTCCTTTGGGTTTGTAGCTTTTATGTTTTGATCCAAATTAAGAAGGGGAAGTTGAGTTCTAGGCCCCGTTTGTTTGCTGGAAAGTGGTTTCTTTTAGAAAATGAATTCCGGGGAAAATGAATTCCTGGAAAGTGAATTTCTAGAAAGTGAATTCCGATATTTGGCAGTGTTATGAAAAATAAACTGGAAAACACTTTCCAGTGTTTGTTTATGTTATGGAAAATGATCTGGAAAATAATTTATTAATAAATTAATTTTTTTTTCAAGTTTATTAAAATAATGAGGAACAAATCTTACAAATTAAAAAGTTGAATGAGAATGAAATTGAAAAAAAATATAATTTCATAAATTATCTCAAATAAAATAAATAATAATCAAAATAATAGAGATCATATCTAAATTTTTTTTTAAAAAAAAAAGGTGAATAAATTAAAATAATAATAATTAACATTTCATAAATTATTTCAAATAAAATAAGTAACAATAAAAAAAAATGAGGACCAAATTTGATAGATAAAAAATTTCAATAAAAAAATGATAAGAAAAAAGCAAATAGCAATTATAAAAATAAGAACCAAAATTAATATAAAAATTAAATTTTAAGAGATGGAATTGAAAAATAAATATTCAAAACAAATTATATATAGCAATCAAAAGTTTGAGGATCAAATTTGATATAATCAGCAAATAATGACATTTCTAAATTTTTCACAACTTCCGGAAAGTGTTTTCCGCCCAAATTTTCCGGAAAACACTTTCCTGAAAACCAAGCCAAATTCTTCTTTGACTGGAAAGTATTTTCCGTTGACCGGAAAGTGTTTTCCGTTGACCAACTTTCTGGAAGACAAACAAACACAGGAAAGTTTGGAAAGTGGTTTCCCGGAAAGTGAATTCCGATAAACAAACGGGGCCCTAATGTCCCCATCGAGCTATCTTTTTCAGTTCTAAAGATAGAAGAGGAAAGACTACTAGCAATAGCATCCTATAAGAGAAGCAATAGCATCCAAGGAGGAGGAGACATTGACAGAAACCTCTTGAAGAGCATGTTGGATAGAAGCCTGTCACTGACAAGCTAATTCCTTGCGGGTGTCACATACACATGAGAAACGGTGCAATTCCCTCAATAAGCTATCATTTCCATATTCCAAACTAACATCAGGCCATGCTGGATAGCTAGAAGCTCTGCTAGCAGGTTCGAGCCATGAGAGAAACCAGAATGCCATATATATACCACAATCACAGAATTAAAACCAAGTATTTGATTTCTGTGATGGATATGGATGGAATACAAGGTTCGAATATAACCCTTTTTTCTGTTGTGACTGACTAGGCCATCAAAACTAGATGCGGCCGTCACCCATCATCACTGCATGGTAAAATTTACACCCGAACAAGGTTTGTGAAACAAGTTTTGCGTCCTATGATTTATAGCCAGTAGTTTTGGTGGATAAAGAAAGATTAATCGGAAAGGTAAGTCTGAAATTAATAATAATGTAAATCCCTATAATAATCCTGAAGGGATTCAAACTCGAGAACATTAGAAAGTCAACCCATTAAATAGCCAGTTGAAGTACTGAGTTATTTTTGTTGTTGTTGCTAGTTTTTTTGTTCTACAATGTCTATGTTTCGGGCTTGCTAATCTATGATACGGGCTTGCTAATCTATGATATATGCTTGAGGTTAATGTAAGTGTGTGATAACTTTTTAATTAGTTTTTAAAAAATAACATAAATTATTTGGGATCAGCTTTACAATCCAAAACTAAAAGATGTTTCTCATCCGCAATCCATAGCCCATAGAGTTTTCTATCGGCTGGAGAATCCAAACTTGAAAACTTTTTAAAAATATAAACTTGTAATTAACAAAAGTATTAAATTAAACAAGATTCTAGCCTTGCTTCATTGAGGAATCTATCGTAATTTAGTGTCTCACGGGATCAAGTCTTGATGCATAATATATTACAGATAACGGGGGGGGTTTCTGCTACCGAGTGACTTTTTAGCCATGCCACTGCTTTTCTGCAAAGCGCCTGATAGGATCTGTGTGGAAGTAGCGTGCGATATAGTATACTACATGAGCTTTTTCTCGCACCGAAATGTTGAACACAAGTATAGCTTTTGCTTTTGAATTTTTGTACGTCCAAACAATTCATTCATTGTACGTTGTCCCAATAAAAAATCAGCATACGCAGTGCGTTGAAAGGGTCGATTTGGGTATTGGTTGTGTATTAGCCTCGAAATTATCATGTTCCATAACATCATAAATTTCTTCATTCCATTTGAGATTCGTCCAAACTGATGTGATTCGTTCTGTGTATCATTTGCCATATATATTATTTTCCCGGTCGTGATTATAGAATGAAGAGATCTCCCCTTGGTGTGTATTCACGAGCTGTCTGTGCTGCTATCCCTCGTGGTGATTCTGGTATTTTGCCATTAAGAAACATCCCGCATAAACAAGAAAAGAAAAGCTAGCATCGATCAAACTCGAAGAGCTAGAGCAGCCAGAGCTTTAACAAAGATATTTGCGCATCACGATGTGATATAAAAAGAAAGATGATGATGATGATAAAAGGAACAGAGAGATTGCCACTCCTTACACTGCAACAAACCACTGAAACTCAGTCTCTAGTAACCAAAGAGCGAAGTGGATTTGGATAATGAAGTGTACAAAACCTTTTATTTAGTTATATAGACTGTATGTAGGTCTTCTGCAATCACAGAGAAGAACAAAGGACCGGATCGAACTAGTTAGAAATTCAAATCTTCAATTCATGGAGTGGTGATACCTGCAAATCAAGAGTGGGAAACAGAAAGTGTCAGCAAACGCAGAGAGGGAAGGAGAAATGGAAAACAAAAAAAAGGGCGCGCGTGCCATGAGAGAGCTAGAGCGAGAGCTTACTCCCACACTGGTAGTGACGAGGAACCCTTCTACCACAACCTTCAATCAACCGAATGGCTCGATTGAGGTCAACTAGAGCTGCCAGTTTTGGTGTAACAACGGGGCAGACACATTCAATATGGCTAACCCTTACACGCTCACAGCATGCTGGTGATGGATTCTTGCCATAGATAACTGGCTTGCAAGCATTCAGCCCAACCCTCCTCTCCACCTTGCATTGAGCAGCACTGAGGGCGGCATCAGCTGGATTCACTCCCCAGATGCCCAAAACAACTAAAACTAGCAGAATGAAGGAAGACCATCGCTTTGCCTCCATCTTTCCCCTTTCCTGCGTTGCTTCTAATTTAATGACATCGAGAATAAATATGCGCGGAGCGGCTATTGAAGGGCTTTTCGGTGGATTTTAAAAATAATTTTTAGAAAAGAAAGTATTATTTTTATATATTTTTTAAATAAAAAACATTTTAACATTCAAGCTTGAAGAAAAAGTAAATACTTTGTGCAAGTTAAAAGACAAAACAAAATATTATTGTTTTTATCTTTATTTAATTTTAATTTGTTTTGTATTTTTTTTTACCCAATACCGACCGAAACATATCAGTTTCATCCCACTCGTTCTATTTCTACCAGATTGTAAAATATATCAAAATAATATTGAAAATTTATTGAGAGACGTATCATGATGGTAAAGTGTATGTGATGTATATAATAGATTTCAAGTTTAAATTAGAATATGTACTTCTTAAAAAAATATTTCAAAATTATCGATACTATTCCGGTCATCGTTCTAGTTTTTTTATTGGTAAGGAATGTTTCAATTTCGGAATATTTTGATGTGCCGTTTCGGGATTGTATTGTTCATATATAATTAATTATATATATATATATATATGAAAAAAAATAAAATATTAATTTAGCAAGTATAATTAAAATTCAAGATAAATTGACTTTAAATTATACAATACAAAATCAAACAAACATAATCTCAAAATTAGAAATACAATCACAAGTTAATCAAAATAAGAAGGATTTTAAGGTTGAAATTGCATATCCGAAACGATACCAAGATATTTGTACCAGAATTTAACCAGTATTTTCGTTACAAGCCAAAATTAAAATCAAGATAAAAATAATATTGTTTTATTTTAATTTTTTAATGGCACGAAGGTTATTCTAATCAAAACCAAACGGTATCGACAAAGTTGAAATATTTTAAAAGAAAATGTATTATTCACAGGATTTACTCGCATCTAACAAAAACCGAGAAGCCGCTAAGATAATTGCTGCCCACCATTTTGAATTTGATTGATTTAGAGAGAGAGAGAGCACATGGTGGCTGATTATTGATTTCCTACGGGTCAGCACGCGTCTTTGAAAAAAGGATGTATGAATAATTTTGTTTTTTCCACTTTGATAATCTCTGCGAAATCTTATTTGCCTTGACTCCCAGAGCTAAATGAGTATGAACGGAATAATTCTACTGAGAATTATTTTTTACTGTATATTATTGCTTTGATATTCGAGGCTGCATTCATTTTCCAACTTGTAGTGCTGCGGTAATTTCTCTCAGTCCTGTGAATGTTCTTGTTTTATATGCTGTGTTTCCGGCATGCATTTACCTTGACTCGACCATGTTCAACGATGCAAATTAGGACCAGTCTACACAAATCAATTATGAGACTTTCATCCTGTGCAAGTTCTTATTCATCTAGAGCTACAGGTGCTATAGTTATCGTAATTATTCGACAATGAGAGAAAATTACATGTAAATGAATTGACTAGTTATCGTAATTACCTCCAATCCACATCAAAAATAACGACCTGTGATGGTTCATTAGTCTTTGATGAATAATTCGACCAAAGAAATTTGTGCATTTTTATTTCTAAAAACAAAGTAAAAATGTAACAAAATGATGAATCAAAGGCAATGATGATTTGCATTGGTTTATTTACTTTCAGATATGAAACTGGTTTCGCTCTTTGACCATGCAAGAAAAAGCATTTTAGAGTCAAGAAATTATTTATTTATTTATTTAATACCAAAAAGCTTTAGCATAATTGTATTTTTAAGTGTAATGATTGCACCAATAACCATACAATATTTTAAAATCCTCTTCTTTTTTTAAGGATGTTTATTTTAATTATCATAAAAATGAATTTCCTGAAATACTCAAACTGGTTATTAACTTCCTTTTGACAGGTTAATGGAAAGGCCTGTGACGGGCTTGAGAGGGAAGGAGCCAGAGCTCATTGGCCGAAGAGAGTTCTGCATTGATTAATTTCCACAGGTCGGAGAACGCCAGACGAACAGGATATTAAAAATGGCAACATGAAGTATCAGCTTCTATATCCTGTAAGTTATTTTAATGCGTAGGATTTTCCGGAACCAGTGCCTGGTTTATAAAACCATGTCAGCATCATTTCAATTGTTTCAAGCAGGATAAACATTACAAGGAAAAAAAATATGTGCTTGAAGGCAACTTCTTCAAATCCCTTAACTGGGAAATCTACAGGCGGTGCATGCTTCAAACACCATGCGCTTCACCTCAAAATGCACCCCACATAGTTTAGCACCGCTCAAGTGACACTGTTCAGGATACTTTACAGTGTAGATAGCATGGCATGCATATCGAAATTCATGTCACCGAAATCGCCGGAATCTGGATACGCAAATTCTCTGTAAGCAATTTGTGGGTGATGCCTAGAAAGAGGGCATGATGTCGCCACTGGCATCAACCTCAGAATCCAGATCAGCATCCAACTCATCAGAGGTTCCTGCAGCAGCATGCTCAGCAACTTTGCCACCTTCACCAGGCACCTTTGCCTCTTGTATGATACTCATAATCTCCTCGACACTTTGGGCCGGTTGGTAACGCTCTGATTCAGTGAAGTTTGTTTTCTCAATTTCAATGATCTCTTTAGGCAAATTCTTAAGAAACCAAGGGTGCTGCTTAATCTCTGGAATGGTAATCCTCTTTACCAAGGATCAGACAACATCAGAATACGATCATTATATCATATGAAGGTGCACACCACTGAGAGCATTCATGTAAATGAAGAATATCTAGTTCTCTAGATGAAAATACATTAGAATGCAATGAAAGGCCATCTCCTTGAATTTATGCTGTGGCGGGGTCAGATTCCCTTGTTTCCTAGAAAATCCTGGTTGTTGAATTGGGATATCTAGCTTGAGTTGTTGATTAACTCTGGGATGGGTAGGTAACTTTTAGGGGCTCCTCGTTTTGAATACAAATGCCTAGCTATCCTCCCAATAAATCTAAATATACATATAACTTGTGTACATAACAAAGTTCTAATGAGAAGGGAAATTAAAACGAAAAATATCAAATTTCTTAAACTAGGCTTCAAACTGTAGGGTCACACTGGACCCTTCAAGGCTTGCTGAATTAGCATAACCTTATTGTTTGTTTACTTAATTTTGGTTGCAATATTATATTTAGAATCAATGACAATTTTGTAATTCTCAGTTTATGACTTAACTTCTGTTATATCTTAGAACTGAGTCCATTTACTTATGTTGGTTTAAATTTAGGAATCAATGTTCTCATGATTACTTGCAGAGTTAGGAAACCATATGCAAGCAATCTTTTTCAGTAAGCAATTAAACTTGATTTCATATAGATTTACTTTTTAGAAGCTTTTAATTCACTTTAAGATTGAACAATAAAAGCATAAAGACCAAAGAGCATGATTTTTAAATGCTTTGTTAAGATTTATGGACAACTAAAAAATTGAGAGGTCAAAGAGGAGATTGTAGACAAAGTGTCGAAAGAAAGATAACATCACATAAATCATGAAAAGGGCACTACCTTCGCAGGATTGGCAACAAAAATATGAGAAAGGAGATGCTTGCAATCTGCAGATACACGTACATAGTCTGGTATGGAGTACTGAACACTCATTATTCTCTGTGGAGAGTGAGCAGTGAATTAACTTTGGTGATATAATTGTGAACTTAAGATAAAAGTTTAAGTATTTCAAAAAACTAATAGAACACGATTCATCTAGCTATAGCATTAAGTGTTTAGAGGAAACTCACGCCAATGGTCTTGCGGAAATTTCTAGGATCTTCAGGGTCCTCAAAGGGGTATGACCCAACCAACATCACATATAGTGTTACACCACATGACCAGACATCTGAAATCTAAAAAAAAAAACTATCAAATTAACAAGAAAACAGTATGAGGTCTCCTTTTTTCTACTTTTGACAGGCATTATCAGTTTTATTGCTTAATTAAAAAAGTGGCCTGGTAACTGAACGAACTACTGACTCAAGTATATGACACAATTCAAGATTATTAAAGGACCCTACCAATGAACCTAGAGCAATTGACATTTGATATATCTTACATTACTTTTTCCGGATGATTCAATTAACCTTTTGCTGACAAACATTCAATCCTCAGGCTTGATAAATACCAAGGTATATCTTCTGATTAGATGACATAACTACAGAGTCATGCCCCATAAAAATAAGACAGCAAAAGCCTTTCAGCTATGTTTAGTGAAAAATATAAAACACCTAGTACCTTGCCATCATATTCCTTGCGTGACAGGACTTCTGGGGCAATATATGCTGGTGTTCCAACTGTTGATTTGGGTTGTGAGTGCAGTAGAGCAGACTGCAATTACAGAAGAAAAAATCAGAAGGAAACACCTTAAGAACATCATCATAGAAGAAGAATTTGAAGAGCCAAAAAACATTAACCTTGGAGTAACCAAAGTCACATATTTTAAGGCGTGGTGTGGGGCTTCCATCCAAAAGTGTGTTTTCAAGTTTCAGATCCCTGTGACAAATTTCCTGGAAAAAACAAAAACCATAAACTACAAAAGACAAGAGTGACAGAAATGAAAATTAAGAACTCAGATAACATACCATGGAATGACAGTAACTGACACCAGATATCAGCTGCTGGAAGAAAAATCTTGTCTGTGGTGGCATAAATTTGCAAAAAAATAAAATAAAATAATCACCAAGCAAAATACCGTTTGTACAAGTACACATTGCAATTATTATTGGAGGAAAATCACTCAAGGTGCCAACAGAATTACAAGCTACAGCTTGACTACCTCATCTTCACTAAATCGACCAGAACTGCATATCCTTGTGAAAAGTTCACCACCTGCTGCATATTCCATGACAATTGCGAGATGTGTTGGAGTCAACAAGACCTACGAGCAAAAATAGGACATTACAGCATGCTTTGTTTCAGTACAGCTCAAGAGAAAGCCTTGTCTGTTTCCTTTTATCTTGTTCTGAGGTTCACTATTTAATCGTGAAGTGGGAAGAAATGATATGAATGTTTAGCTTGAGATTGCAGATATGCACACACACCCACATAAGAAAGGCTTGGAAAGATTTTCCTAATGCACCTGTGGCGGTGGGTCCGGGTTGAAAAAAGTTTATAGATATGTTGCTGTAACTTGAGACTAACGTGTTCAACAGCTTGATGAATAAAAACATTGAAAACATGGTAAGTTACTCATAGAACTAAACTAAAAGACATTGCTTGCAAGGCCAACCTACCCAGAGCTTGCTTACACAAAATTAGTCTCTTACCTCTTTGAACCTGACAATATTTGGATGCCTTAAAGACCTGTGATTGATGATCTCTCTCTGAACATTCTCATCAATCTGAAACCAGAAATAGGTTAGCGTAACATAATCAATGGCAAAAGCACATATCTATAGCTAACTCGTAACTTGTAAAAGAGCAGCAGTGCCATCAAATCCGGTCACAACAAAAATCATGCTACCAAAAAAAATAAGAATAGTAAATAGAAATGTTCTGGAGATATAAAATGGAAATTTATGATGCTTGACTAGCAGTCATTGAGCAAGTACATCTGCTCAGAGCAAAGAACTGCTCTTTAGATGATAAAGAAATGGTTACAATAATATTAAATATCCTCGGTAAATCTATCCCTCTGCTGCAGGGAATGTACCAGCTAAAAGGTGTCTCCACCAGAAATGACAAAAAAGATCAGCATGACTCTTCAAACCTCCCATCAAATTATCTGAAAACCTTCCTTAACATTCAATTTACAATTCTTTCTTTCTATAATTTAACACAACAAATTAACAATTTTGACTTTCCGAAAAATGCTAGCCTGAAAAGGCAGTGGCAATAATTAATCATCATGAAAACCGAAATTATATTAAGCGCAATCCAACTTTTTTTCCCCTTTTTTGTGTGTTTCTTGTGCAACAGACCAATCCATGATGATTCAACAAGTTCCTTTGTAAATAAAACTGATTCTCAATATCAAGCTGTCCAGGAAGGCAAGCATGACAAAAGGGGAAAACTTACCGTAAGTACTTTTATCACTATTGAAGGGAGAAAGCTGAGATTATGACGCATTATTCTGACATTTTTAAAGAAACGCTTACCTTCTTTCCTCTTTCAATGTATTTAACAGCAACAAGTTCCTTTGTCTTTTTATCCCAAACTAGCCTTGCTACTCCAAAATTCCCTGAACCAAGCTCCTTAATCGTCTCATACCTCTCCTCCATCCCTAACCGCCAAAAATGACACCACTGGTGAAAGAAAGGGAAAGAAAAGAAGTTTAGAAATCACCAAGTACAAAAGTGAAAATGAAGAAGAAATATCAAGAGAAGAAACACCCAGATGATGGAACCTGAAAGTGAAAGGAAACCAAAGAGAAACTGACAGAGTCCCAAACCCAACAAACAAATATAGTAAATTCGAAATGAAATAAAATAAAAAGCAAAGAGCGACCCCATACAAATAACCACTTAAAGAAAGATTGTTTGAAAGCAAGAAGACTACCTACCCAACAATCAATCCCACCACTCCTACCCCGAAAACAAGATATACATAGGATGCTTCTTCTTCTTCTAATCAATTTTTTCTCTTAGTTTTTAAAGAAAGAACAGTGTTTGTAATAAGATCAAATCGGAGGCTGACCTTTTTTATTGTAGAAAGTAGAAACTAAAATAAAGCAGGAACAACGGGAATGGTTCGCTTGCAATGTCAAATATGTCGCAGGATGTCGGTCAACGCAAATCTTCTGCAAGTCATTTATCTTCACAAGCTCGTCGAACCGGGCTTTGTATTGCTTTGCTGATTATTATTATTTTCATGTACCAATAATTAAACATTAAAAAAACGAGGAGTTTAATTTATCACTCTCACCAAATATTATGTGTGTGTGTGTGTATAATGTATATATTATTTTTATTTTTTTACATTAGATTTATTAAAAAGTAATTTTTTTATTTTTTTAATCTATTTTCTTAGAAAATTATCACATTCTTATAATAACTTTAAGTGGAGTTTTTTCTCATTTTATCTCATTGGATTTTTTTTCAATTTTATTTTTTAATATTCAATTGATTGGAAATTAAATTTCATTATTTACTTTGATTTATTTTCTATAAGGTTATATTTATCTCATGACTCCAATCTCGAGTTTAGCGAATTAACTCAGGTTGATGTGAGTCAATAATTTTTATCATTTATTTAATATTCAACACCATGTTGATTGAAATTAAGTTTCATAGTTTATTTCAGATTATTTTTTATTGGGTTGTCTCGATCATGATATAAGGTACGGGTTTGATAAATTGATTATTGTTGACTTAAGTTATTTTTTAAATGATTTTTTTTTCAATTTTATCTTTCAAAGTTAGGCTTATTGTCAATGAAACTGTATAGTTTTTTTTTTCATGTAGTTATCATAGTCATATGACCAAACATATCAATTGGCAAATTAACCTAAACTGACCTAAATTGATGCAATATATTGTTATCTTGATATTTATAAAAAAATCATCTTGAATATTCATTTTAAGTTAAATTATATTTTTATTAATTGTTCAAGTTTTCTTTGGATTTGTCAAGTCAGCTAGGTTATATCAGGTCAATTCTCACATGGTTAAATTTGTTTTTTACTAAAAAAACAAATTAGCAAACCTAGATGTTTTTGTGTTAAAAAAACTTCTAATTTGACTTGCAGCACATCGCAAACCAATGAACATTGTTTAGCGGTACAATGTTCTAATAATTTTCCTCTGCCAATGTAAAACCTTTGGGTGAAAAAGCATAAATTGACTAGTTTTTTTTTTTTTTTTTTGTGTGTGTGTGTGTATTCATTAAGGGTATAATAGAAATTTATCATTGAAAACAAAAAATATAAGCTCTCTTTCTCTTCTATTAACTGCCGAATGGGCAGAAACAAAAAGGTGAAAAGAGAAACAAAGCATAACGTGAGAGAAAGAGAGAAAAGTAAGGAAAAACAATAAGGAAATTGAGAAAATACCTTTATAAGCTTGCAAGTTCAACCTATAAAACACTAAAACAAGTGAAGGAAAGAGGATTTGAGAAGGGGAATTCAGTTAACTTTGGAAGAAAAGAGAAATTGGAAGAAAAGCAAGAGGTAAGCATGAGAAGTTTAGATTTCATGTTTGATTTAGATGTGTTCTTAAGCTTATTTGATTAAGTTGGGAAGTAATTTCATGGAATTTTACCTTAGTTTCCCTTAAATCCTAGATTTTTGAATGTAGGATTCTTATGTGAATTTAGGGTTCTTATGTGAATTTAGAGGAATTAGGAGGGGAAGGAAAAATGATGAAATTGAAGTGGAATACAATGAAAATAAGTTGAAATAACAAGTAAATGAAGAAAAATTTGGGGGAGGAAAAAGAAACACCACATTTGGCCAAATGAAGAAAAAAGTGGGAGAATGAGTTTTGATATTAATGTTTAGAAACAAACCATGTTTAATCATGATAATTGAAAATGTAAGAAAGACTAAATGAAGAGATAGCATTTAAATTGAGAAAATGATAATAATAATAAGTAAATTCAAATTAAAAGAGAAATAAACTAGTTAAAAGAAAATATGAAGACAAGATGTCTAGATTGTGTTTGAATATAGTATTTAGATAAAATGAATAATATGATGTGAGGGTATAAAGAATATAAGAATTATTTGATGGAGGAATTATGAACATAGAGTAAGCAAAGAAGTAACTTGAGTTAAATATGAGGTTGTATGTAAAATAATGATGTTATATTTGAGAATGAATTTTTATTAGAACAAATTACAAATAAAAATATTATGTGCTTTGTGTTTCGGCACGTAAGAAAAATATTGATGGACTAATGATATAATGATACTTGATTGATTTAAGAGTTGTGTCTGGAGCTGGTTATCAGACAAGAGGAGCTGGGTCATCTCGAGTAGAAGGTAGATGATTCGTCATCTTATTTTATAATTTTTAGTTTCCCTAATAATCTATGTTGCTCATTTAATTGATATTAAACAAATGGAGCAAATGAATAAATTGAGTTATGAGTATGTGAATTACCGGTAAATTATGTGAAATTACCGGTTTTGTTGGTTAACAAAGAGGTTAACCGGATATGGGGTAATTCAAATAGAATTAAAGGGTTGTTTGGCTAATAAAAGAGATTAGTCAGATGCTGGGTAATTCAAATGAAATTACCGGATTGATTGGCTAATAAAAAAGGTTAGCCGGATGTTGGGAAATTCAAATGGAATTACCGGATTGATTGACTAATAAAAGAGGTTAGCCGGATGCTGGGAAATTCAAATGGAATTACCGGATTGATTGACTAATAAAAGAGGTTAGCCGGATGCTGGGAAATTCCAATGGAATTACCGGATTGATTGGCTAATAAAAGAGTTTAGCCGGATGCTGGGAAATTCAAATGGAATTACCGGATTTATTGGGTAACAAAAGAAGTTCGCCGGATAAAAGATAATTTGAATGGAATTACTGGATCAATTGGTAACTGAGGAAGGAAACCAAATTTTTGAGTAATTATGTGGAAGTGTTAGATTTATTTGGTAATTAAGACGAGTTAGCTAGATTTGTAAATTTTGAAAAGATTATGTAAATTAAGGGATTAAGTTAGATTGAAATAGAAGTATTAAATTTCAAAGGTTAAGAGTAATTAATGAATATTAGAATAATATAGTGAGTAAGTTACTTAATATTTTTATTGTTGAAACAGGTACACCGCGAGGTGATGCAGATCATTTGATATAGGAATACTCCTGTTTATGAATTACTATTTTGGAATGTAATATTCATGTCTTTACTTTGAATGTAAATCCTTGTGTGTTGTAAAAATTAAGTAGAAGGTATAATATGTAGTGGATGTATTATATGTATGTATAGTTGGTAGTATAATCAAATCATTTTCAAAATGATAAGATAAGATTTATTATAAATTATATGTAGTTAGTTAGCATTTATTACGTTTAATGATGAATTTGTTTATCTTTTAAGTTGTTTCGGTAGTACATTTATATTGATTTACTAATTGATATTATGAGACTTGCATATATTGATAAGTATAAATATTGAGTTATTGTTTAATGAATGGAATGTGATTCAGGATGATTGAATCAAGATGGAAGTCGTAATGACAAATAATAGAAATGTTGTCGATAACTTGATACCAACAAAAATATAGATGAAACTTTGCCGAAATATAAAAAAAAATCCCATAATTTTAGACATATTACCCAATACTTGACACTGGTAAAGAAATGTTGAGAGATTTCATGATATTATAATTTAAGGGTGTTACATTCTCAAAAAAACTATTAGGTTAGGATTTAAGGCTGGGTAGTCTTTTTATTATAACTCAATGTTATTTTTAAATTGTTGGGGTACATTAGTCATTTCAATTTTTAGAACAATTAAATTACTTAGATACCCAGAAAAGAAAAAATGATAGGTTAAACCCAAGATTTTTATAGTTTTTTCTTATTTTCTATTATAGTTAAAATACTTTATTATCATTAGGCTCAAAATTAATAAAACTATCCTGATAGGGTGTTTAGGTCTTTTCATCATAGTTTTTTTTTGTTAGTGTAAAGTTAACTGATTAAAAAAAAATCTTTGATATTTAAAAAAAAAAATTTGCTAACTCCTATCATGCACCCGCAAACAAGAGGGCAGGCCCTGTGCTCTACAGACAATGCTTGTAAATCCTCATCAATTGATGTCTTTCTATGCAATGTTTGAAAGGTTTCTTCTTCTCTCTATATCCGCCTTGAATTATATATCATCCCCTTAGAACTTTAGACCAACCACTTTAACATTTAAATTCATTTCATTTTAATTACCATATATTTTATTTTGAATAATTCCTCTCCATCCATTTTTTATCTTTCAAATTTCATCCATTATCTTTTTATTGTTATTTTCTTTTGTTAAGGATCATTTTAAATTTGTTTTTTTTTTTATGATTTCATCATTCTCAGATTTTTTTATCGATCAAATTTGATCCGAATGCTATTGATTGTTATTTTTTACTTTGAAAACTTTTTAAATTGATATTATTTTTATGATTTTATATTTTGATATTAAATTGGTTGATAATTAATTTTCTTAATTGAACTCAAATTCAAGATTTCACAAGTTTCGAGTTTTTAAGATTAAATCAAGTTTAAATTTTTTTAATACTAAATCAAGTTTAAATTATTTTTCTTTTTCTTTTTTTAAACTATTTATTTATTTTCATTCTTTTGCATTTATTTAATTATAAATTGGGTTCCATTCATTTTATTTGATTGTTTGTAGGATTTTTTGCTAGTTTTAAGAATTATTGTGATTATCTTAAGTCTTTTTATTTGTCATTTTTTTTAGATTTGTTTTCTAATTATTTGAATTGATATTTAATGTTTTGTTTCAGTGAGTTTTTTCCTTGATCATAGCTTTCTATTTTCTATTTTGTTTATTTGAGATAAATTTTTATTTTTTGTTATTCCATCCTACTTAAAATGTTTTTTTTAGTCGAATTTGATTTTTATTTTTTTATTGCTTTAACAAATTTTCTAAATTAATATTGTTATGGTTCCATCATTAAATAATAAATTGGTTAGGAATTGAGATTCTTGGTTTGGTCTTGGTTTATGATTTCATTGGTTTTGGGTTTTAAAGATTAACCTAAGTTTGAGAGATTCACCTGAATTTGCTTGGTTTTTCCTTTTTTTATTTAAGGTATGTTTTTTTAGTTTTATTATTTAACACTAATTCAAATAAAGATTGAGCTTTGATATTTTAGCTTCTTTTTTTTTTTCATTCTAGGATTTAGTGGTTTGAAAGTTTGAAACCTTGTTTTCGAGTTTAGAAAGTTTGTTCATGTTACTTGGTTTATTTTTTTTCTCTTGTTGAAATATATTTTCTTAAAAAAAATTATTGCTCATCATTTATATCATTACTGGTAGTCTTTTTTTTTTTGGCATTCTGTATGATTTTTAAAAAAAAATAACCCTAATCTTCTTGGGTCTTTTATTTAATATTTTTTATAGGTTTCCTTTTTTTTCTCAACAAGGTCTACACCCCAAATATTTTTTTTTAAATGCACTAGCATCGCCTTAGCATCTTTCTTTTACAATAAAAATATATTATGACCAACAGTGTGGTGCAAGTTTAGCAATATAGGTTTTATAGCTAGAACTAATTATTTTCTTCGCATCTTGTATTATTATATATAATTCTTTAGATAAACCTTTATATTAAATATTTGGTCGTTTATGCACATCAATATCTAACTCTTGGTAACTTTTTTTGTTGCAATTTTAAAAGAGTACATTTAAAAATATATATTTGGTTAAAACTACTATAAGATGATTTTTACTTGAAGAATAAATGAAAAATATGTTATTTTACCTTAGACAAAACAAAGGTTTACATAAGGTTCACTAATAATATGCACTGAGTTGTCCATTGCTTTGTTGGTTTTTTTAATGTGTCTATTTTAATGGTTGATATCATTAATTGTATTGCATCTTGTATTATTATAAATAGTGCTTTAGATAAACTATTATGTTGAATATTATGCCAACAAACACATCAATTTATAATATTATCCAATTCTATATATATTAACAAAACTTTAAATATTAAAGGCGAAACATTATGGAAAAAATACAATCACACTCTTACATTTCACTATGAAGTTACTGTGGCAATATTTTATTTTGGTCCGCAAACATTTATTTTTCATTGATTAAAATCTTATAGGAACAAATTATATCTCAATTACTTCAAACCTTATAAACGAGGACAGCATTGAAAATAGGAGAAATAAAGTGAATAAAATAGAGAAAATAAATGGCAATTTAAAAAATAGAGTAAAATCTTCACTTTGTTCCCTATACCTTTCATCTTATAGAATTTTTGGTCCCTATAATTGTTTACAATTAAATTTTAGTCCAAATTTTTTTATTATTATTTTTAAGTCATTAGTTCGACAGAGAAAAGATAAAGTGGCTGGATTTCGATGGTAAAGAGAAAATGTCTTGGTTGTCATCGATTTTGACCACCGAATAGGATGATTTTAGTGTCAATAGATTTCATTATATTAAAGGAGTTTATCTTTAGTTTTATTTCCCTTAACTTTATTTGAGATGGTAGATTTAAGCTAAGTAATGTTTTTGGTTTCGAGTTGATTTTGAGTTTTTTGATAGGTTTTCAAGTTGTTTAAGGCAATACAAGAGTTTATCAAGATGTTTAAAGTGTTTTGAATCAAAACCAGGTTGAAAAAAGGTGTTTAGAGAAAACAAATAAAGATGATTTTAAATTTTTTTATCGCCATTGTGATTGGAATTTAGGGAAGACAACTGACTCGTCTCCTACTTATTTTTTTAAAAAAAGAAATTAGTGTTTATCTCATCATAAAAAAAAAAAAAAAAAAAAAGATAATTTATCTTAAGCACGTTGGTCTAGGATGAAAGACTCGCGCATTTTAATTTTTTAAAGCCCCAACATGTTTAGTTGTCCAAGTTAAGCACATGTGTTTAGGCTTTTTTTTGCCTTTTTTATTCTGTTGTTGTTATTGTTGTTGTTCTCATCGTCCTCAATTTCTTTATTTTTATATTTTTTAATAAAATCTTAACAATTTGGTTTATAGAATATGATTCAATTTTTACTTAGTTTATGGTAATATTTCACATATTTTTTTTCCAAATCTCAAGAGCTTTTTTTTTTATTTATGGCACTGCTATAATTTGTTTTCCTTCTAATTTTATTCAATCACTTTTCTATGTGTTTTTTTCATTACTATCATTTTAATAAATAAAAAAATATGTTTTAAAAAATAATATTATTAAATATGATTGAGTCTATGGCTTGTGTTTTGAGATCAGGTTTAAAGTCATATTTTACTAAGCTTTTTAATTTAGTAATTGGTTAAATATTATTTATCTCTTACTTGATTTTCACATAAAACGATAACATATGTATTCTCATATGTGCAACTATGCATAATAAGCTTTTCTTTGATTTTAGTAAATCACTTTTATATTTTGGTGTGTTTCTATTATTGTTTGGTTAAATTAATTTTTTTCTTGTAAGAAACAAAGTTATTAGATGCAATTGATTATATAATTCAACCATATTGCATGATCAAATATCTTTATTTACTATCTATCTATTTTTTTTAGTTATCATTTATAACTTTATTTATATTTTATCGGCACAAATAATCATTTGATTAATAAATGATTTAATGCAAAAACAATATTATCAAATACAATAAGTACATGTTACACGATCAGATATCTTGGTTCATATTTATCTCTTAATTTTTTGGCAAAAATAATTCTTTATTTATTTAATTAGATGCATGTATAAAAAATTTATTCTTGATTTGGAGTTTTTTTATGACCAAAAATACATTATAAAAGTCTGTGTATTTATTTTGTTTTCTAAAAAGTAAAGTTATTTAACTCGTGATGGAGCACAAGTCAAATGATTTATTATTTTAATACATGGTAATAAAAACTTCATTGAATCAATAAGGTATTTTCATGGCTAATAAATGAGATTATGTTGTTCTTATGTGTGGTAAAAGGCAAAACAAAGTTTTTTATAAGTTTAGAAGATCATCTAATGACCAGGTTAATTTTAGGATATCATGTATGCTTTGCTTTATATGCCAAACTAGTGTAAGAGTGAAAAATAGATATACCATTAAAATTTATGGACAAAACAAGGCAAGATAGTGAACACGGACATGGATGTGTTGCTGACAAGTTGGATTATTTACTTATAATTGTATATAATATCATTGTTAATGTATATAGCATATAGTCAATCAATTATTTACATGTGATATTGACTTTGTTCACACACACGTATTACTAATAAAGACTTATTTGTCTTTAATATTCATTAAATATTTAATTATTTAATATTTAACATAACACGTATTACACGCATACTTTAATGCAATAAAAATCTCATAATTATAGCAACTTATTCAGAGTAAGGATAAAGTTCTTAAGATAAAAATATTTTAACAAAAGAAGTTATAAAATTATTATAATAATGAGATTCTTATTGCATTAAATTGTTATCACTAAATGTTTCATAGTCAATGCTCCATTAAGATTGTATATTAATTAGAATTTTTGAAATTAATACATATTATTTTTTAAAAAAAAAAGAACCGAAGTGAAAAAGGATGAGAAAGTAGGTGGCACTTTTCAAAGTTGGATCATAATTCTCACTTTAGTCCTTCTACTTTTCATATTATAAATTTCTAGTCCCTCAATATTTTTCAAAAATGATTTTTGATCTACCCCAATCTATGTTTTTATGTAAGATGGGAGCTAAAAAGAACAGTTCAATAGATCTTTTATAGTCAAAAAATAAAATCCATTGACACCATAATGTTTTTTTAAAAAAAAAATATATGATCGACCACTAATTTTATCTCTCTATCTTCTTTTTTCTATAGAGTTTATTCTCTCTTTTATATCAAATACAAGAACTAGAAAAAGATCAAATTGAAGTTTTGAACCAAACCTAAATTTTAAAAACTAAAGACACCATAAAAAAAATGATGGGTTAAAAATAAATGTTTTGCGTGAATTAAAATTTGGCCTTGCAGTTAGCTTATATTCATTAATTTGTCTTTTAGTTGTGTTTTTTTTAGTATAAATTCAAACTATACTTCATTAAATTGATCTTGATTTTTTTAAAATATCTTAAAACATGACTATAGGAGATTACAAACTCACAAAAGAATGCAATAAAAAAAAGATGGCAAGAAATATATACACACACACATTATTATCTATTGCATTGAAAAGGGTAAACATTCACTCTAGAAAAATCACGAGCTCTTTCTTTCCTTAATTTATATTGTCATAATGAAAAAAAATTTAAGAATGTAACATGTTAATTTAAAAAGTATCTTAGCGGTAAAACACTTAAAATTCATATTATAAATCTCAAATTTAAGTAAGAGCATATTTACCTATAAAAATTTAAACGAGCCAAGATTTTATTTATTTAACTCGAACCCATAAAAAATATAAGTTTTTTTGAATCCTAAAAATATTAATTTAAGACTCCGGATTTAGTCAAAACTCAATCGAATCAATGCTTTAAGTGGTAGTGGGACTTTTTGGACCTGGATCGAGGATGCAATCAATTTGGTCCAAGTATAAGAAGGTTGTCGAGGTCTTGCAAGAGCATTGGAAGATGGTAGAGTCACTGCTAAGGCCTAATCCGCTTTGGATGAAGGAAACCTCGTGGCTCGGGCCTTTACGAACTTGACTGTGCCAGCAAAAACGAAAAAGAAGAGAGCCCAGCCCAAGCTGCTGTCATCTGGTATTGACTTTGGCTAGCCTCTCTCCAGTCCAATGGTAGTTTGTTGCGAGGAAGGCTCGGACAAGACTGTAAATACCAAAGACCTTGATAAGAGACTAGGTAACGAAATTTAATGTATTTCCGAAAGAAAAAAATAAAAATAAAAAATAATACTCACGCTACTCCAAAAACCTTAGCATAAAATAAAGAATAGGGAAGCAATTGAGGTTGACAAAGGCTATTTGGTGTGGTTTGGGATTGTGATGTAAAACGCTTATGAAAAAATTTTAAAATATTTTTATTTTAAATTAAAAAAGTTTAGTGTCAAAAATAATTTTAAAAATTTTAAAAAAAATTATTTTGATGTATTTCTAAATAAAAATTACTTTCAAAAACAACCATAACTATATTCTCAAATAGGCACCTAAGAGCATGATTAAATTTGTTTTTCAAATTATTTTTTATTTAAAAAAATCATAATAATATTTTTTTTGTTTTTAACACATCAGCATGTTAAAATAATCTAAAAATACTAGAAAATCTTAATGTGTGTGTATATATAAAAGTAATTTTGAAGTAACAAAGAGACGGTAAATGGCTAAAAAGGTGCCACGCGAAGTGGCTTTGAAAGTGGCATTCAGCGTGTAAAGACTAAAGAGGGAGAAAACTGAGTGCATTGGACGGCCGGAATATATAAAGCGAAATGGTGGTGGTCCAAAGGAGGTGGGAGGTGGCACTGCACGAGAGAAAGAAAAGTTGGACAGCCCACTTTCAAGGTACCAGAAGCCTCATTTTATCTCGTGTTTGGTAAAGAAGATTTCGTGCTCGTTAAGTACTTGATTTTATCATCAACTAGAAAGATCCAGAAGTTAAGTTGCCAAATTTATAAGTATTTTTTTGTTTAAATAATCCCGAATCAATTTACACATGCATCTCAATTAATTTTAAAATTAATAATCAATTAAAATCTCAATAATTCTAATTAATATGAGACTCAAACCAGTGTTACGTCGGGATAAACTCGAGATCTAACTAGTTAAGACAAACCCTATGCTCTAAGAGATAATCTGACGAGATAAGTTGACATCAAGTTTCACCCACCGTGTGAAAAAGGAGGAGAAATTAAGAGTTACCCAGGAAACATCCACTTGTGGTCCACGAATTATAGCATTAGATAAATGTGCCGGTGTTCAATTTTAATTGTCTAGTCTTTTATTTAAAAACAAAAATGAATTTGAATTGTTCGTGTGAAAAGAAATTTCAAACATTTGACAAATACAGTCGAAAGGATAGAAGAAGGGCTTGGAAACTAAAAGTAGATTATCAAAGGTTTTGCTGGTTTGATGCTGCTCTAACTTTTACTTTTTAAATTATTTTTTGTTTCAAAAAATTACTAAATTGATTTTTTTAATATTTTTTTATGTTTTTGATGTTATATATATATATATATATATATATATATATATATATATATATATATATATATATATATATATATATATATTATTAAAAACTACACATAATGAACTCTTTTAAAAAGAAAAAAAAAGAGAAAAGGGAAAACAACCAAAATCTTACAACCGCTATATATTATGAAATAATTTGGGGTGTTTGGTATTATATTTGAAAAGTATTTTTGAAAATTTTTATTTTTATTTTTAAATTTAAATTAAAAAAAAATTAGTGTTTTTAGATTATTTTGATATGTTGATGTCATAAATAATTTTTTAAAAATAAAAATATATATTATTTTGATATTTTTCTAAATGAAAAACATTTTAAAAAACAACCGCAACCACAATTCTAAATAAACTATTAATATAGCTAGTTAACCATTGTGATTACATTATATTTGATATTATGTTGTAATGTATTTTTTACTTGAAAATAGATTAAAATATATTTTGAGTATAGATTATTTTTTTTAATATTAAAATTATTAATTATAAAAAGTAGATCCCAACATAAAGAGAAAAAAAATACAAACGATCACATGAATTTTGGAGCCCAATGTGTCAACCTCTCCGCGTCACAGTGCTAACTCTTCGACTGTGTCTCATAATATATGGCGTTAAATTTAAAAAAAAAAATAAGAAAAATGGTTATCGACAAAAAATATATAAAATTACAGGGCACGTGAAGTCAACGAAGGAACCCATCGATGGACTGAAACGTGGCATAGAGTGAATGGATTTCCAATTAATGATGCTGCCACCACGTCGGTCTTAAGAATTTTAAATATAATTATATTATATAATTTTTAGAAGAAAAAAAAAAGTAATGGACAATAGAACTAAGCACGTGTCAGTGTCGCCGAGTTTATCGCTGACTCAAAAGTGTAAGAATCATTAGTTTCCACTGTTTTGATTCTAAATCATCGAGACAGCAAGTTTCAAGGGATTTTTAAATTTTTATTTTTAAAGGAATTTAATTTATTTGATGTTTTCAGTATTGTTTTAATGTGCAAATATTAAAAATAAATAAAATAAATTGTTTGTAATTCTAAAAAAAACTGTATAAATTCAGAAATCAATTACTTATACTTTATCGACCGCACAAACTTATAAATACATCCATCTAATAATATAAAAAAATATGTTAAACAATTCAATAAGAAAATGAGACTAGGGTTTCGTAATAATATCAAATATATTTTTACAGTTATTTATAGGTTAAAACAAGAAATTAATCCTCAATGAATAATAAATAATATAATATATATTGTTAATGGGGTCAATTTTCTTCTCCATTTTTTTTCACTAACCCTAATCGATAATACAACTTACACATTGCTCAAGAAACTTGCATGAATATAAGCTTTTTTTTTCATTTGTCTACCTAAATGTCATAGAAGTATTTTAATATTGCTCCAAAAGCAAACGGGGTCATCATGGAGGGAGATTTTCTGATTAATTTAAATAAGTATCGAAGTTAATGGGTGACTATATTCTCGTTCAATTTTTATTTTTTAATATATATAGCTTGAGCTCTTAATCAACTTTTATAGAGAAATTTAATCATATTCAATGGTTGATTTTGATGGGTTAATTTGTAAATTTCACCTAAATAGTATGTTAAAAACTTAATATATATTCAAAAATAAAATTAACTCAACAAGAGATATACAAATAGATTAGAGGAATGATCACTTATATAAGAATAGATTGACAAATTAACCTGAATATTAACTATTTTGTTACTCATACCACTAAAAATATATATTGTGTGTCTATTTATTTTAGCTAAAAAAACTAATTACACCGATATCTTATATTGAATTTAGCATAAGACAAGTCACCAAATCAGTTGTTTCAATATATTTCTGGTTGTAATTATGTAGATGTTATTGTGTTTTTTTTTTTTTTATCCTGATAGATATGATAAAGATTCAATGGAATCCCATCCCTTTTATACACCTTTTGCAGGTCCAGGTTATGCAAATAAAATCTCGGTTTACCAAAATTCTTACAGGGTGAGCATGTTTTTACTTGAATTCGAGATATGCAAAACAGATTTCAAGTCTTCGCCACCATACCATGCCCCCTGGAAACTAATACGATACAAAAGCTCGTTAGTGATGTTAATGTTTTCCTTGCTATTTTTATTTTACCTAAAATGTCATTCATAACATACTAAAAGATAGGTTTGCTCCAACTGCAGGTTGAAAAGTATTTTTTAATGATATTTTTCAATTCAAATCCTTGTTTCGTAACTTTTTTTTCTTCAAATTCTCAGTTAAGATTAAAACAAAAAAAAATTAATTGAAATATTTTTTTTCCACGACATATGAGTTGCATAAAATTCAATCACCTTTCAAAATAGGTAAGTCCTTTTATAACATCTGCATCAATCTTTTTCCTTAAATAACACACTAGACCATGATTCAATTTAAAAAACTAGATTTATTCAAGTGAATAAATCATAGTTATTAAAATCTTTAAATCATATCAAATCTCACAATGCACCCTATCTAAATAAGATGTGTTAGGATTGTTAACACTTTTACCGACTATAACTAATATTTTATCGTTAAATATCTGATAAGATCAATACACTTGGATTTTTTAAAAAATACTCAATCAAATAACTAAGTGGCTATGATCGGAAAAATCCAGGATGATGGTTCTTGGTTCGTCAAAGATACTCGTATTATTATTATTATTATTATACAATACATTAAAAGAGGTCATGACGTTATGGGTGGGTTATTGCGCATTGTGAGACAAATCATTGTAGATTACAATAGTATTGTTCAATTTTCAAGTTGTCCATGTCATTAGTTTACTGGTTTTTTTCTTTTTCCACGGTTAACGGTTTTGTCCCTAAAAAAGACAAAAAATAGCTTCTGAAAGAAGGGGTTCCACGGTAATTACAATTTTTTTTTCCTGGTCCGGTCTACCATATATTTTACTTTTTTTTATTTATTTGCATAGTAAAATAACTATTCTAACCATCGAAAAGGACAAAATTAGCTTTGGGTGGGAGGGATTCCACGGGAATTTCATATTTTTTTAAAAATGGTTAAATATTGATATACGTTATAACAAGACAAAATTGATGATTTAGGTACAAGGGTAGACCGGTAATTGACCATAATTGAATTTTTTTCCCCTTAGAATACTATCATCGCACGTGGCACATGCGACCAACAACATTATGCCTCGCGCTCTATTTAAGAGGCGGTGAGGACTGCTCAGGTAGATGGAAATGAGATTTCGATATCTCCATCGATGCTCCGCCACATAGTCTTCCTCATGATATGACGCGTGTTAGCAATCAGTGGCCGTGTACGTGAAGGTGGCCGGTTAAATCCTTTTTTCCCGTTTTCTCTCTTCTACATGCAAAAGTATAGGAGAGGCCCCCGGTTTTATTGATGTTTTACTTCAGTTCCTATATTTTTAATTGTGTATGGTCTTGATTTCTGTTATATAAATTTTGATTTAGTTCGATTGAATCCTTCAATTAAAATTAATTATATATTAAGGTTTCACTTCGATTCTCCTTCTTTTTTGTTAATTTTTTTGTGTTTTTTTATTGGGGTAATTTAATAATTTTTATTGTTTTGGTAATAATAGTAATGATAATTTTAGATGTCATGACTTTGATGTTATAGTTTTTATTATAAGATATATTGATCTATTTTATTATATCAAAATTTATATATATATATTATATTTTAATCTTAATAATTATAAAAATTATTTATTCTGTCATAAACACAGGCAATTAACAAGTTCCATGCTATAAATGATCCCGACACCTTCGTGAAAACCTTTGTCCATATGTCGCCAAATTTGTTGCCTTGATAATGTTTTCAAGATGCATTCCATAAGATCTCCACAAGGCAAGCGATCGGTCGGAGGGGATCCACCCGCTGGAAACCCTAATAACTCCATGATTAATATGCACAAAAATGAATCAACGAGCAATGATGGTGTCAGGAGACAATCTGTGTGGTTGCCAGGCACTCACTCCATGTAGTCTGGCATCTGTCCAAGTTGGAAAAACAGAAAAAAGAGTTGTCTAGCATTTGTCGGTGGTTAATTAAGTGACTGAAATCATAGCTAGAGCATTATTTTTAAAAGAAGAAGTAACAGGGACAATAATTAAGATGAGATGCTCCCGTCCTATTTGCCCAATCCACGGTGTGACATGATCGATCATCTTTCATCAGCATTTTATGCAAAGTACAATTATTGATAGTGTCAGTGCTGGTGTCTTTGTTTTTTTTTTTAAATAGATTTTATATATATATTATTTAATATTTCGATTTCAAGAATTTATTTTTATAAAAAAAAGTATATTATTTGTCTCAATAAAAACATTTTGAAATTATTTCAAAAAAAAAAAAATTGTGGTTTGCATCCATGCAAACAGGACCTAGTCCAAATAAATATATAAATTAAAATAAATATCATCACAGTTTTAAAATCTAATTTAAAGATTAACTTGGAGCAAGACCCCATATATGCATGATGGTATCAACCAAGTTTATTCAAATTTAAAAACAAATCAACATTGAACTTTTAACATTTTTTTTATAAAAAAAATGTAGCGTAACTTTGTTAAAAAAATAAAGACCGAAGTAAAAAACAACATCCTAAACCAACATATATAATTTCCGAAATCAAAATAGCAAGAACTAAAATAAAACAGTCACAGACATGAAGGCTTACATGTAATTTTCGACGGCAGAAAAGAGAAAAAAGAGAAAAAACTAAATCCGTGTACTGGCAATTCACCAACCATCAAAAACTAACATGTGCCGTACCGGGAGGCAGGGGATATAAAGTCGCATAAGGTGACATGATGTCGAGCAATCCACAACCTAAAAAGAACATGTACGTAAAATACTGGTAGCGTGTCTGTACAACGTGACTGTAATGTTTCTGAAAAGAAATAATAAAAATATAAAATTACCTATACACTTCTTGACCTAATGATAAACATGAAAAAAAAACGGATAATCCATAGTACTCTGTGTTTATGTATATAATAAAACATTGACACTTTTTTTTTTTTTAATAAAGTTGATAATTTTTCATGATATTAGTTACGTGTGAAAATATTTTTTCAAAAGAAAGGAGATGCACTTCTTTTATGAATTGTGTTTAGATTTTAGAGCATGTAGGTGAATTTATTAATTTTATTGTGTATATCAAGTCAATATAGGAGTTGGTTTTTTTTTTAAAAAAAATAATCAAAGTAAATACTTAAGGGTTTGGGAAACATTCCAAAAATATTTTTTTTGTATTTTTAATTTATTTTGACTAGCTGTGTCAGTTTTTTATAAAAAAAATATTATTTCAAATAAAAATTACTTTAAAAAATAATCATATTCATAATTCAAAACATTCCTTTAACCTTGTTCAACGTATTAATTTTCAGGAAATAGAATAAGAAGATAAAGAAGATAAAACCGACATGTCCACCATTTTCTTGCTGCGAATTAGTCTGTAAAAATCTCCTGACAGCTACACGAAATCTTCCGGCATTTACAAGACTGATTCTTTTAGTTTTTTATTAGCCATTCGCTATCCAGGAAAGAAATTTTCCAGCATATACACCTCACTTATTGATGCGTATATTGTCCTCGACTGGTTTAGATCACAGACGGGATGGAAATGGTCCTCGATGAAAACTAAACCTATTATTCAAAATAATATATATATATATTGAATCTGGATTTATGAAATATTATATTCTTCAATTTGATTCTATTTACTTGGATTTCTAATTTGTTGACTTGGTAATTTTATAAAAGTTTCATTGGTTTTTATTTTCACTCTTCAAATCAAATTGGTGATATTATATTTTTTAATCTGGTTCTATTATTTTGTGGTCTTTTTATAGAAGTTATTATTCTTTTTAATTCTATCTTTTAATTATAATATTTTTTATGTCAATTTTGAACCCCATTCTTTCAGTTTTTTTTATCCTTTTTCTAAATTATATTTTTTCTATCTCTCTCTTCGATTAAATATAAAATTTATTTTGTATTCTAATTTTAATTCCTATTCTTTTATTTCCAATTTTAAAAATAACTCTTTTGTATAATTAAAATTCTTTTTTCAATTTCATCCTTTAAGATATCATTAATTAAAAAATAAATTTTATGATTTTTTTCATATTGGCTGCTTTCAGTCTAATGAATAAGATCACGGGTTTGAAAAATTAACATGGATTAATTAATCAATTTATTTTTGTATTGAATTATTTTAGTCATATGATCTAGATTATGGATTTGATGGGATATCTTGGGTTGACCAATCTTGCTTGGTTTGGTAATGACCGGTTTTTCATATTCATACCCCTTATAGAACTTGAACATTAATTTATTTCAACCCTGTTACGAAGAACATGCACGAAGGATAGTAATGTACCAGTAATAAAAAAATAAAATTACAATACAAATGAATTTGTCTTCATTAGATTCCTGGCTTGCGTTGTGTCCTAGGTCATGCTAGAAAGTAAGAAGTTCGATGCATGCATAAAAATAAAAATAAAAAAATTAAAATAATAATGTATTAAAAACATATCCCCCCCTAAAAAAATACCAGGACAATGACACATTGGCTTCGTCGAATCTAACAATAATTAACTTGTGAAAACAATAATTAACTTGTGAAATTATGATTTAGAGCATGAGATCGTGATAATTCCATAAAATCTATATATAAAAATAAATAGAGAATATAATTCTAATTATCTACATATTAAAAATGAAAAATGAAACAAAACATTAATTTAAAAAATGAAAAAGCTTATTAAGGAAACAAAAATACCATGAAAGCATAACATGCATATATGTAGGCAATTGATTTTTTTTTTTTTAATAAAAAACAAGAATTATTTTTAATAAGCTAAGTTCAATAAACAATGACCAATATAAATATTTGAGATAACCTTAGTCATCTTCAAAATTCAGTAAAAATCCTATAAATAGTAAATAAAAAAATGGACTTCAATGTCAAATTTAATAAATTATTGAAAGATAAAATTTAAAATAAACAAGAGCTGGGAAACACGCGCACGAGCTTGGATAAATGTTCTAAATAAGAGTTAATCTTTTAAATTTTCAATTTGTGAAATCATAGACCCGGACTAAGTTAAGAAAGGACTACCTACATTGAATATTTTTATACCAAAGTAAAAAAATAGTAATAAAAATAAAGGATTAAATTGTAAACAATAAATAAATTATCTTAAATAATATAAATAGCAATAAAAAAATAAAATTAGGGGTAAAATTGAAAAAAACCAAGTAAAAATATCAATTAAAAGAATAATAATAATAAAAAACATATTAAAGGATTGTTGTTAGATTTTGGAAGGTTAAGTATGAAAATAGAGGGGGGGGAGAAAAATAATTAATTTTTTTTTTGTTGGAGAGAATTACGCCCCATTTACTGATTAGAGAGGCAGGTCACACTGTGATGAATCAAGAAATATAAGTTCTGACCTTTATATGCTTTCACATGTGCCACTGAAACAAATTAAATTAAATAAATTACTATATTATAGCTATATTATTAAAATTAAATTTAATACTTAGTATTAAAAATAATAACATCAGAAAAAAAAACAAAGCATTGTTTTAAAAAATAGTACCTTGTATCTCATTTTTAATTTTTTTGTATTAACTAAAACTATAATTAAGATATTTATCCGCTATAATTATCATCACAACAACAGCACAACCACCACAACCTCTAAAACAAGAGGGTGCTGAGAAATGTGACAATAATTATCATTTTAAGTGATTTTTTTTGAAAATTGAATTAAAATAATATATTTTAAAAATGATTTAAATATTAGAACATTAAAATGCTATAAAATATACTATTTTTTTAATTTGTTTTTTAAAACATAAAAATACAGCCTTAAAGTGAGGAAGTCTGCGGGAATAAAAGATGACGGAATGCTCCTAACTGTCAAGATAGATTAAAAAAGAGAGGAGCTTATGAAAATTCTAGAAAATAAAACATTTAATATGGAATCGAATATTCAGGCGACGACTTTTCCTTTCCAAAATGTATAATCTATAAAATGGGACCTTCATTAGATCGGTAGGGAAGAATTCTAAATACAAACAGCCAACTACCAAAAGTACGGCAGCAATCATCTGTTAACGTGAATTTTCGAGAAATTAATTGAAATTATTTTTTAAAAATAGTTTTGATATTAACACATGAAAATTATCTAAAAATAAATTTAATATTTTTATTTTTATTTTTCAAAAATAATTTTGAAACATAATTTAAAAAAAGAAGAAATTGAGGTTTGATATTGTATTTTTAATTTAAAAATATATTAAAATAAATATTTTTTAAATTTAGTTTTGTCACGAGCAAAAACCATCTTAAAAGATAAAAAATAAATAATTTAAATGAAATAAAAATTAATTTTGTTTTTTAAAAGGATTTTAAATCATATAAATAAACGTACACGATCCAACAGACGAATATTCCAAGGATGATTCCAATCACCCATTCCCTTCGCCCACTCTCCACAATAAAGCGTACTCGGCGCGTGTCTTTTCTTCTTCTTAGGAAGCTCTCCTTTCGCATCTCATCGCGTCGTAGCCGTTTCTAATTTCGCCACATCGTTTTCTTTTCTTTTATTTTTTTTAGAATATTTTTGTTGAGACTTGAGAGAGAGATAAAAATATAAGAGGGAGAAAACAGCGTCAAAAATTCACGGCGAGTTCCGTGATGAAAAGATACGAGAAAGTAAATCAATAGCAGCCGTCCGATTAGGGTCTATATAGTACAGTTAGTAATACAGATTGTCACACACCCCTACACAAGACGTCTCTCTCTCTCTCTCTCTCTCTCTGGATAGTTGTTTTTTCCAGCTAAGCTAATTTATATTTGCCTCCCCCTCTCCCTGTGAGGGGAGTTCCTTTGTCTCCCATTCTACTTCAAGATTTCATTTCTCTTCTTCATGCTTGGGGTGAGTCTCCCTTCTCTGTGCTTATATTAATCATGTCTTAACTCGTTTTTGTTTGTGCTCTTTTCTCCTTTTCTGGTCCCAGAGAAATGGGAGGAAAAGAAGAATAACGTGCATCGTTTTTTTCTTTTGAAATGATAATTTTTTTTTTTGACGTTAATGGTGTTTTGTAGGTATTAAATTCTAGCATGTGAAAGCTATATATAGATTGAATCGAATAGTTTTGTTGATTATAGCGAGTGAAATCTAAAGCTGTTTTACTCTTCTTTTGTTTAATTCAATCATGCATGATTGTGTTCGATGAAAATGATTGAAAAGAAGAAATTGCCGACCTGGGTTTTGTTTGTTTATCAAAATGAAATGAAAAATGGTCTCTTTTTACTCGGAGTTATTTGCATTACTAATTTTGTTTTTTTGTGGGTGGCAATCTTTGAACATGGAGGTTTTGAAATTTGCAAGGTTAAAAAGATGATTTTGGTGATGAATTGTAGTCAGTGAAGGCTAGGCTTTAAAAGTCTGGTATTTGGCTGCTGCCTTCCTGCTTCCCCCTTTTCTGCCAGTAAATGGGCTGTTTTAGTTCTAAAGTAGCAAGACAGTTCCCTGGACACGAGGACCCTGTTGCCCTTGCCTCACAAACAGCTTGTAAGTTAGCTTTTCTTGTTTTTTACTCTGTTCATTCATGGGGTTGCAAACTCATGGTTCCAAATCTCTTTTTTTCCTTCAAGTTTTTTAGAGCTGTGAAACTCAAAATAGCTCACCATAATTGCTGTATTGTCACTTGTGTGGCCCCTCTTTTGGCTATTGAGAAAACTTTTGTTTTGGAGATGCCCAAAATGTTTATTATCATTCACCTTTGCATCTTCCTAATTTTTTTGGGGTAGTTTTTGATATGTATGCCATTTTTTTTATCCTGCAGTTAGTGTGAGTGAAGTTGAAGCACTTTTTGAACTATACAAGAGCATTAGCAGTTCTGTGGTTGATGATGGGTTAATAAGCAAGGTATCATTAAAGGTGTTTTGAACCCAAATCTCTTTTCTTCCTCATCTGCCATGACCTATTCTTTTTTCTGAAATTTTTTCTTCAGCAAAGATTGTCCATTTCTTGTAAGGTACTTTATGTGGCATTCTCAATTTGTGCTACTCCTGAGTACTATCTTTTCGACTTGAATAGTTCCAAGTGAAGGCTTGAATTGTTGTCTTAAACCTGTGTTTTTATGGGATAAAAAACTGAAGAACTTAGCACTAGATATTTGATAGTCTTCGAGAAATGGAGTTTCTGAAGTTGGGTTCCGTTTCTGCTTACATAGTGTGATGTGAAGCTCATTTGAAGACATGTAGGATAGCTGTTTAACCTAGAGGATGCTATGCACTGATTAATGCTACAAATGGTCACAGATGGCTGAATGATGTCAATAATAATGACAGTGATCTTTTATGATTTTCAGCAGCGCTCTCATATGTAAATTGTTTTCCTCTATCAACCATATTAGGTTAATCCCTGTCACAGACATAATATGTATACCCAGATTATCTGTGTTGGCATTCATCCAAATTTTCCATATTTTCAACTATTCATTATAATATGTATACTTATGATCTGACTGATGTTTGTTGGATGTTCATCTGGCATTATCAGATCAAAGAGTGTGTGGAAATTGTAATGCAAAATATGGCAATAAGTATTTTCTTGTTCATGCAGGAAGAGTTTCAGCTGGCTCTTTTCAAGAACAGAAAGAAAGAGAATCTCTTTGCAAATAGGGTATCTATCTTATCTTTAGTTTCTCTGTTGAGAAGAAACAACATTTGAAGAGAGAAATATTCCTGTGTAATGTTTAAAAAGCGGTTTTCCTTTTTGTCCTGACATGCACTCCAGTTTTTGTTATATATGTTGGACATGGCCCTGTCCTGAAATTATATATGGGGCGAGCTACTGAACCTTTCTTTTCGCTCTCTAATTTAATAATATGACTATAAGAAGAATCAATTAATTGTTGCAGCAAGTTAAAAATACCTTGTAAGATTTGTATTTTTGTCATAACCAGCATTATAAACACTGCCCTCATCTCATCTCATTCAGTTGGATAGGTTTTGATATTCAAACAACTCTGCATGCAGATTTTTGAGCTGTTTGATGTTAAGCACAAGGGAGTCATTGATTTCAGTGATTTTGTTAGATCACTCAATGTCTTCCATCCCAATGCATCACAAGAAGACAAGATAGACTGTAAGCTGAATACATATTTGTGATGATTTTCAATTGAATAAACAGCGGTGTTCATTGTTTTCTGCATGACCTCACTTCATTTCATTTTTCTGTCCACTAACTTCCACTGTGCGGAATTTCTTGCAGTCTCATTTAAACTATATGATCTGGATAACACGGGATTCATTGAGCGCCAAGAGGTATGAGAAATGTGCATCACAAAACAATGAAAACTGTGCAATGAGATTTTATGATTGTGATTTAGATTTCTTAGTTTTACCTGTGCAATGAGAGATATGTGCATGACTAGATACTGGCAAACAAACCCCCTCCATATGGCAAGTATTTTGAGTGTCAGGGCAAACAGAAGTCCTATGCTAGGTCTCTGTGCTGTTCTTTTACCTGCCACTTTACTTCTTCCATATCTGAATGTTCACAGCTGAAGATGTGCAGAACATTTAGATTATCAATAGAGGGTATGGTTTGGTCAGGGTTTGAGTTTATTCTGGGTTCAGTTCTTGACAACCTGATCAGTTAAAAGAGGCTTTGGTGTTGATGTTTTGCTGCATTGTGGCTAATTCCCATGTTCACGGTAATTCATGTAGCACTTGCACCCACTTTGTGGCTGGGCGCATCTGTAAAGTTAAGAGTGTATTTATGTATCTGATTTACCCATTAATTAGGACTTTGTGGTCTCTTTGTATGACAGACAACTCAAATAATCATCAACCTTCTATGCCTTTTGAAATTGTCATTTTTACTATTCAATGGCTCTAACTGTAGCTTAAATGATCAAAGAGGACTAAAATTTGTATCCTTAGTATGCATTCAATATCTCGTGCGCTCCTCTGATTCTAAATAATTCTTTTCGTCATCTGGCTATGACATTTTTCTCTATTTGATGAGATTTCTCCTTGACTTTCCTTTGAGATCATTAAGTTAAAGAATTATGTAAAAATACAAAGCTTATTGAAGAGAGAGTTTACACATCTCCCAGACTTGTTACTTCATTTGATTATCCTTTTAATGAAACTACCTGCTGGCCTGCTCATTGTTTGTAATTGTTTGACAGGTTAAGCAAATGTTGATTGCACTTCTCTGTGAATCGGAAATGAAGTTAGCTGACGAGACTGTTGAGATAATTCTTGATAAGGTAAATTATTGCTGAATCACTTTGCATTTTACATGTCTCTTTTTAAGCCAACCGATTCACCTTCTCTCAGCATTTGCTAGTCTGCTATTAATTTAGGATAAAAAAACCTGTCCACCTGTTTAGATTGGGATCCAGCGCTGCCATGTAGTAGCGAAATAGTAGCAAATTTATGGTCTTGTGTAACAATTTAGAAAGCAATTAAAAAGTTCAAGTTTATTATGATAGACTAGGAAACTGGAAAGACTGGGACCACAGAGAATAATCTCTCTAGGTCGGTTGGATCTGGGTCCACGCCTGCTATACCTACCATAAAGCAAAAAGGCTGTTATGCCTGGTTGAACTATGTTCAGTGAATGATGACATGTTGGTGGTGTTTTTCTTTTTTTAATGATATTCGAACTTTTGATATATTTTATAATTTCCTAGAAGCTCTTGACTTAGTTTTTAATTATGCTTGGACAGACTTTCTTGGACGCTGATGTAAACAGAGATGGGAAGATAGACAAGTCTGAGTGGGAGAACTTTGTTTGCAGAAACCCATCCTTATTAAAGATAATGACTCTTCCCTACTTGAGGTACAAAATAAGACATCTCTTAGACCCTTGTTATAATTTGCGGATTGTTAGGGAGTTCTTCTCTTAATTATTATATTCTTTTTTTCTGGAAATTAATGCAGGGACATCACGACAACATTTCCAAGTTTTGTTTTTAATTCTGAGGTGGATGAGATTGCTACATAGAGGGGGGAAAAGAAAAGAGCAACTTAGAACGTTACTGCCATTAGATTGAACAGTAGGTTTTGATTTTTTGGAAAAAGAGGATTGTGTTGGTCTGAGTTGCAAGGCTTTCAACATTGATGCGTGAAATCAGTTTTCGAGTTTCTCATCTCAACTGTAAAGCCTCGTTTCTCTAATCTATGCTGTTGTGAGTTAAACCTCTGCAGCAGCGATCAGAGTTGGATCACAGTTCTCTTTTGTTTTAATGTGGAATCCGGTGTCCATGTACAGTTCTCTCTTTTTTTTTTAATGTGGCTATTACTAAATCTGGTGCCCATGTAACCATGAAAAATTCATTCAAATAGGATGTCCAGAAAAAAAATTTGGATAAGGGCAGCCGATTGGTCAATTGCAAAAACTTTGGAAGTTTAATGTAAAGTTTAATTTGTTTGTTCTAAATGGTAGCCAAATTGAATTCTCTGTTGTCTGTTTAAAAAACATCAACAAGAATCAAAAGCCTGCGGAAAGGGCAACTTAAACCAGGCGCTTGTAGTTCTGTAAAATAACAACAAAAGGTGGATTGTTTTCTCTCGGTATTGATTTTTCATGTTCGTTTATTCCAGTTGAAAACCAAGCTTTCGCATCCCGAGCTGGTGAAGGAAGTGCACTCCCGGGACTGTTCGTAGTAAAACATCTTGGATCCTGACTAGCTATGCACATCCCGCTCTGGACAACTGTGAGTGCTATCCAGAGGTCCTGAATTCAAGAATAGCTTGAAAATTTCTCATTCTATCCCCCCCATCAATTTCAATCAATGAAGGGGTAACTGTGGTGGCTGGAAAGGATAGAAACATTTGCTAATCTCACTCCTAAGTAATGAATATGTCCGGATTTATTTAACCGATGTCCACAAGTTTTTGAGCAAGAACACAACCCTTACCATCTAGAAAAATCCTTACTTTGTCATTGAATATTGCATTTTCGACTCTCCAAAGACCATGTCAATATAAAGGTCAACATGGACTGGAACTCCATATCATCGCACAATATGAAGATGAGAGCATCAAAGTCTATCTCTAAAGATTCAGCGAAAAAATGCTTAACATGGACTGACTCATTGAGCCCATCGCCATTAAAAACCTCGATTAATAAAGTTTGCATGCTCAACTTTAACAAAGTCTTCACTTCATCAGTCTCCTACAAGATCATTTTAAAAGACCTCTGATAAACACATTCATTATCACCTAATATTTCCTGAGCTCATGACCACGCTGTTAGAGAATAATATAAATCATATTATGGGCCCTCACTTACAAGCTTAAGTTTTTAGGTGAGTTGGTTCCTTAACATGGTATCAGAGCCTTGTTGACCCAGCGGTCACGAGTTCGAATCTCACCACCCTCATTCTATTTGATAAAAATCAAGCACAAGGTAATATGGGCCTGTGCAAGTTTCAAGCCCAAAGGGCTTTCACTTGAGGGGGTGTGTTAGAAAATAATATAAACCATATTCTAGGGTCTCATTTACAAGCTTAAGCTTTTAGGTGAGTTGGTTCCTTAACATGGTATCAGAGCCTTGTTGACCCAGCGGTCACGAGTTCGAATCTCACCACTCTCATTCTATTTGATAAAAATCAAGCACAAGGTAATGGGCCTGTGCAAGTTTCAAGCCCAAAGGGTTTTCACTTGAAGGGGTGTGTTAGAGAATAATATAAATCATATTATGGGCCCTCACTTACAAGCTTAAGTTTTTAGGTGAGTTGGTTCCTTAACACACGCCTCTAAACACCACATGAAATGACGTGTTAGATGGTATTAAAAAAAACAAATTCTTGCAATATTGTTTTTATAAAAAGTGGTGCCAAAATCAGAAACTATAATATATTTTTTTTCCTGCGGGATCTTGAGTATGACACCGAGAAACTTTATACCTAGAAAGATTGAATAAAGAGAAATTGATGACCAAAATTATCGCCAACAATTCATGAGAAAAAAGACAAGATGCAAAAATGAAGGAAATTTGTACACAAAATAAGTAGAAGGAAAAAGGAAGCCATTAGTCATGGGCTCTAGCTTTATAAATCCAACAGAAAACAGATACCCGGCTCATTCATCAAACATCTCGTGGGCCATTACCCCCCTTAGTACCTCGATTTGAAGTGTTGCAAACTGCTAATCTTGTCTCGTCAGCCGGGTTCCTTTTCCGGTGGTTACAGGGAGGGATTAACTTCTTGTGTTGAGGTTGGTATTTCATTTTGTCTCTCTTTACCCATGCCATGTGCATTGAACAAATAAAATCTCCCCTTTTTACATGTCTTGCATCTCAAATATCAGCAAAGATGATAAATTTATTTACATGTTTAACTAGGTTTAGTGATGTTTCCAGGAATTCATGTATTTTTCTTTGTTACTTTTTGAAACCTTTTCTTTTCTAATTTGTTCACTTTTCTTTGATGATTTACAGATTTAATTGAATTTCTGGGCTTCAACTGTAACTAGCTTTACTCATCAACAGCTTCTATGTTTTATCTGAATTTTCAATTATCGCCTAAATGTTAGTCTACTAGGACCCTTTGTGCTTAATCTGATGATGGTATAAGCCGTTTTTCTTATTTCTGAGTTTGTCACTATACAAGTGATTACTTGTCGTGTGCCTAATTTAGTCAAGTTCTTGAAACAGATGATCTATTTGAGCAATTCATTCTGGCTCGAACGCTGCTGCTTCTTTTCTATTGGAACTATTTTGACGTGATACACATTGCAGCTCAAATGGCAATATAGATGGCACTAATTTTTTCAAGAAAAACCCCATTGAGCTATGCACTTGGAGTCTTTGTGCCTTCAGCTATTCATAAGACTGCTTTGATTGAAGATCACACTGGAGAATTTTTTCCCAAAAGAGTCTTTGAACGATTTCAAGCTTTAAGTGTATTCTATGGACAGTCTCAGCTTGAGGCGCCCCAACATTTTTCGACTAGTAGTGTTAGTCAGCCTGGGAGGATATGTTGGAGAGGTGCCTCTAACGTTGTTCTTTTGAGGAAGCTTGAAATTGCATTGCGGGAGCATCAAGTAGATGAAGCTTGGGTAACTTTTATTGACTTCAAGAAACTATATGGCTTTCCTACGTGTTCCATGGTGAACAGGTTAATTTCTCAATTTTCCTATTCATCAGACCACCACTGGTTGCAAAAAGCATGTGATTTGGTCTTCTTAATATTGAAAGAAAAACCTGCTTTGCTTCAGTTCCCAGTCCTGACAAAGCTCTCAATCTCCTTAGCTAGAGCACAAATGCCTGTTCCTGCTTCTATGATTCTAAGGGTGATGCTAGAGAGGGAGAATATGCCCCCACTAACTATACTATGGTTGGTGATTTCACATATGGTGAAGACAGAGATTGGAGCATGTCTGGCGTCAAATTTCCTGGTTCAGATGTGTGACTGTTATCTACGTTTAAGCGCAAAAGGAAGTGTCCGTGCCAAAGTGGTAAAACCTGATGCAATGATATTCAACCTTGTTCTTGATGCTTGTGTGAACTTCAAATCGTCTCTTAAAGGCCAAGAAATAGTTGAGTTGATGTCAAAGGTGGGTGTTATTGCTGATGCACACTCGGTCATTATTTTTTCCCAGATCCATGAAATGAATGGTCAAAGGGATGAGATCAAGAAATTGAAGGATCCGATTGATAAAGTGTGTGCTCCTTTTATTGGTTATTATTGTCAGTTCTATGATAGTTTGTTGAAATTGCACTTTAAATTTGATGACATCGATTCTGCTACACAGCTTTTGTTGGATATGCATAAATCCCAGGAGTCTGTTCGAAATAAAAAACTCAGGATGGAGCAAGAAAAGTGTCTCCTTGTTTCAATTGGATCTGACAATCTCAAGACTGGCTTAAAGATACAGGTTATGCCAGAGTTGTTGCAGAGGGATTCTATCCTCAGAGTGAAACATAAGCAAGAGCTTGTAATGTTCAGGAGTGGAAAGCTTCTCCTTAGTAACAGAGCCCTGGCAAAGCTTGTAAACGGATACAGAAGACATGGGAGAACTACTGATCTTTCAAAGCTTTTACTTTGCATGCAACAGGACTTCGATGTGCTTGGCCAGTCCAGATTTTGTTCTGATGTCATCAGTGCTTGCATTCACTTAGGTTGGCTGGAAATGGCTCATGACATCTTGGATGACATGGATGCAGCTGGGGCTCCCATAGGCTCTACCCTGCATATGGCACTCTTAACAGCATATTATTGTAGAGAGATGTTCAAAGAAGCAAAGGCACTGCTACGACAAATGAGGAAGGCTGGTTTTGCTGTAAATATGTCTGATGAGATGGTTGCCACTGCTTGTCTTTCAGAAACAGCTAATAATGCATCATCTTTGTCTAATAAGTCAGATCTGATAGACTTTTTAGTCCGAGAAATGAGGGAGGAAGAGAAGGCTATTCCTCCCATGGTTTATGAATTAAATTCTTCCATTTACTATTTTTGCAAGGCCAAAATGATGGAGGATGCATTGAAGACGTATCAAAGAATGAAGCACATGAATATTCAACCAACAGTGCAAACGTTTTCTTATCTGATCGATGGGTTTTCTTCTTTGGGTATGTATCGAGATATCACTATCTTGTGGGGGGATATCAAGAGGAACATGGGTACCATGGACTTAGAGGTGAGTAGGGATCTCTACGAGGTTTTGCATATGAGCTTTCTCCGAGGAGGTTATTTTGAGAGAGCAATGGAGGTCATTGGTTATATGAAAGAGCGTAATATGTACTGCGACAAGTGGATGTACAAAGATGAGTTCTTGAAGCTTCATAAGAATCTATATCGGAGTTTAAAAGCATCAGAGACTCGAACAGAGGCTCAAAGCAAGAGGCTTGAGTATGTCAAGGCATTTAGGAAATGGGTTGGCATTGATTGATATCTATATGAAGTTTCAAATGCATAGGGCATCCATAAATCAATGTCTTTGGTTGGCCTTGCGAAGCTCAAGCTTTGTCTGGCAACAGTTTTGATCCATAAAAGCTGAATGTGAAAGCTATTGCATAAATGACGGAATTGTAAGTGAATTCCGGGTCTGATCGGCCTGGTGTTTTACAGCAGTCAAATCCAAAGAATAATAATAAAATTCTATTTTTAGACCCTTCTAGTTGGATGTAACTCGGCATCGTCTTGTCGCTAAAGAATCTTTTTCTTACAAGCACTTTGTTAAGTTGGCTCACAAACCCAACTTGCATTCATAACAGTTTAGAAGACTAAATTGATAATCATCTGGATGTGAAATGGTTTCTCTGGAGGGTGGCATGGTTCTCTGCTGAGGAGCAAGGAGAGAGAACTCGTGTTTTTGCCTAGAAATTAATGTAGAAGGCAACTCTATCCGTTACATAACAGCCATTTGCAGGTTTTGATTGATCCAAGTCAAGAATCATAGTTCTGTTTTTTGCCCGTTATCCCACCTGTTGAAGAAATTGAAGTAAATTTTCTGCATCATCGTGCTTTATGGTTTGGTTTTTATCTCATTCCACTGATTTATGCTGCGCTGCTTTTATCTTTGCGTCATCGTGACGTTTTACAGTATTACTGCTCTGTACCTCCATTAAGCTTCCTCTCTCTGCCCATCCAATCCAGTAAAGGCTATTGATCCTTACTAAATCAACATTTAAGCCCTTTTTTGTTTTCCTTTTCCCAAGTCTTAACTTAATATTTTACGTTTAATTAAACAAAAATTGAGTTAATTCCATCTATTGTTAAATACTTATCCGTTCATTAGAAAAAAACATGTCCAAGGAATACAGATACATGTACGGAATTGGGTAGGGTAGGTTATAGTAACTTCTTTGTGCTGCCAATGAATTTCAGCCAACGCAGCTAGTAACAGTAAAATAAGCCACAAAACTTTGATGACAAAATTGTCAGTGTCAATGACATATATATATTTTGATTTGTCCAATAATACAGACTTCGGATTAGCAGTACTAATGACGGTCGTTAATGTTGCATAAAGACAACATGTTCAAGAATTAGGATCAGAGAAACAAGGCAGGCATTCGAGTGATGGCTTTAGCGTCATCTGTTTCCACACCTCTTTTCCTTCCTTTCTTCTCCATCCTGTCCACTGCACAGTGGAGTCTCTTTGCAAGACGTTTCGGAGCACCTCGCGATCGCATGCTCTCACACGTATACAACCCGAGGGTTAAAATATAATATTATTTAAGCAATTCTTTAGAGACTGATTTGTCCGATTTTAAATTATTTTTTTTAAATTTTACTAATATTAAATATATTTTTTAAAAAACACATTTAATATTTTTTAAAATAAAAAATAATTTCAAAACCAACTAATACCACATTCCAAACAGTGACGAGAGAGAGAGCCCTGTTCTGCTAGATATTTTGGACGTCAAGGGACATATAAGTAATTTCAAACGCATTGCATCGCTGCTAGTACCCACTGAACTGCAGATCGATCGCTTAATCCGGTGCTCCGCTCCGCCCACTCAAAAGAAAATAATCGTGATGTACAGAGAGCGAGGGATTGGTGGGTCAAAGGCGGAGGTGGATCATCGAAAGCATCGGGTTAGCGATGCCCTAGATAAGCATCTCGACAGATCCTCACCGTCCAGTTCCAGACCCACCAACGGCAATGATTTGCTTCTTTTCATGAACAAGCAGCAGCCATCTGATCACAACAATATTGACCATCTCCTCTCTAAAGATAACAACGCCTCCGATGGTAACCATTTACTTTTAGAAATAATTTCAATCTGCATAATGTCGGTGGTGTAATATATACATGTAAGTCTATTTGAGTGCAGTGGAATCTGAGACGGACAGTGAAGAGTCCGATGTGAGCGGGTCTGAAGGAGATGATACAACGTGGATCTCATGGTTTTGCAATCTAAGAGGAAATGAATTCTTCTGTGAAGTGGATGATGATTACATACAGGATGACTTTAACCTCTGTGGGTTAAGCACTCAAGTTCCTTATTATGACTATGCTCTTGATTTGATATCGGATGTCGAGTCTTCTCATGGTATGCCTTTTCGTCCAAACTCGGATTCCTTTTTTACTGCTGCTGCTATATGTCTCTGCTTATCTTACTGTTTTGAGACTCTTTAATTCACATTACCCGGCCGAGAGGCCGGATATTGATAGATAAAGGAGGATATGCTGTAGTCTTAGTCACTTGATTGTTTCTGGTAATTGATTGGGATGGATAGGTGATATGTTCACAGAGGAACAAAATGAATTGGTTGAATCTGCAGCAGAGATGCTTTATGGACTGATTCATGCCCGTTACATATTGACCAGCAAAGGGATGGCAGCTATGGTGAGATTTTTCTATTAGACATGGAAATTTTCATGTTTTTCATCTTTTTAGTGTTTGGCCACTGGCTACAATAATGCTGCTGATGCTGCTGCTGCTGCTGCTGCAATTTTTTCAGCTGGACAAGTACAAGAGCTATGACTTTGGGAGATGCCCAAGAGTTCACTGCTGTGGACAACCTTGCCTTCCTGTTGGTCAATCAGACATTCCTCGGTCAAGCAACATTAAAATATGCTGCCCCAGGTGTGACGATATATACTACCCACGTTCCAAGTATCAAGGCAGTATCCTTAATTACATTCAATAATCTCTTATTGCATTTGACCTTGTCGGGCAATGGCATGCTGTCCTGTTAACAGGGTGTTCTTAGGCACCATTAGTGGCTCTTTTGGCATATAGACTCACTGATATGTTTTTCAGGCTGGCATGAACTTTTCAATTTGATAGGAGCTGTGGCATGTATTTACAGGTCTGAGGGGTTCTTTTCAAGATCATTTCGCTCATTGGTTCATGTTCATTTACCTTTTTACCAGTCATCAATTAGAGGTCACCAAAGGGATGTCCCAGCAGTAAAGACTCGGGGATTTTCCACATGGATATCTTCGGTTGAGATCTTGGCAAGGGTGGGGGGTGGGGGGGGATTTGGATTGGGGGAGGGGTTCACACTCTTTAGCCCAAGGCCTATCGGCAGCAGCGGAGGGTGGGTAAATTTGTTGGGCGGGCCAAGTTAGATATATGGGACCTTAAAGGAAAATAATATTTAGGAGGGGTCAAATTAGAGTTTTACAAGGATCAATATGTAAGATATACTAGTTATGGGGACTATATTGAATTTTTGAAATTTTTGGGGTGAGACAGTTGGAGGCCATGGCTCCCTCAAGCATGGCTTACATGCCACCCCTGTTGAACGAAAAATATCCATCCATTAAAGGTCTTAGGTTGTGATTTTGAGGTCATTGTGTTTGGTGAATTGGTTCTTGAAAGGCAGTATTATATATTTGTCAGGATGGTTGTGTTCTCTGGTTTTTTGTGAACTGATACTATTTCGTGTTTCAGTCCCCATGTTTGCCATGTTTAAGGCCAACTCTACATGCTGTCTTTTGATCATCATTTTTTCACAAATTTCCTTTACTCTATTTAGACATCGATGGAGCATATTTTGGAACGACATTTCCTCACCTTTTCTTAATGACTTATGGGCATCTCAAGCCACAAAAGGTAGTACAGAGCTATGTTCCTAGAGTATTTGGGTTCAAGATACACAAACCATAATAACGGAAGTTGAAGCTTCTTTGGGTCACAAAGGCATACTTTATTTTGTCATGCGTTTGGAATTCCCATAGGCTGCTGGAGCTCTCCAAGTCTAACAAGGAAAGCTCCCCTCTAGAAAACTGAGGGTAAAAGAAAAGCCCTTTCTGTACCTCTGATGATGTATCACGAAGCAAGTCTGCTAATGTCAGTATAGTGATCTTCAATTTTAGCTGCCGATGCAATCATGTCCTCACCCTCCTCCCTTCCCCCGGTTTTCAGTAGTGTTTCAAATTTGCAATTTTCTTTCTTGGTAGAGTGATTACATAAATTGCCTTGCAATATCTTCTGTGCGCTTTATTGATCAAGCACTAAAGAAAATTATTGGCGGGTATTCAATTTAACAACTTTGGGGTGTATATTTAATCTCATGCTTCACTGGTGTTTGATGTGAGATTTTATGCTCGGATTTTAGAGGATTTTGTGTGATACATTGTTTTGTTCTGTTCACTACATCTATTTACTGCTGATGGTTAAGCTTTTGACAATCATGGTAGTTCTCACACCTGGTGGAGCAGATGGAAGTTTCTGTGAGTTTGAGTGACAGGGATTAATGATTGAACAACCTCTGGGTTCAATTTTACGAGGAAAGGAACATTACAATGAAAGACGAAGAAAATTAAAGATGGTGTTAGACCTGTGGCATCTCGTTTAATTGCATCGCGTTAAAGCTATCAACTATGGACATTTGTATGGAGGATTAGCATCAGCATTATTGGCATTGTATTTAGAACGCCAAGAAAGAAAATCAGAATAACTTTCTTTCTCTATCCCTGCGTTTCTCCCTTTTTAGGGTGTTGAGGATTTTTGGTGTTCATCTACTTTCTCTTTCTCCCTAAGTAAGCCAGCAAGCAACTCTGGTTTATTCATGTATAGGCCATATAGCCATGGGCCAATTCTAGTGAAGTTTTGGGCTAGGCAAGGCATGGGAGTGCTGCGAGTGTATCCCGCTTCTCTCAAGCCATAGGCTCACGCCCTTTGTCATTTGATTGGATTGGCTAGTGGCTCCACGTGCACCTAATTCTTCAGAGGCGCTCATATTACTGTTGCTGTGCATTATGGGAAATAACCATTTTCAACACTACTTTTGTTACTTTTCTTTCTTCAAATGAATAAGTTTACCTTAAAAAATCTCATCATTATAGTTAGATGAGGCTGGTCATAGGTTGAGGTTTACACTATATGATTGACCCGCACTAAGCTGCAGGTCAAGTAAATTTTTTATTGAATATAAAAAAAATACTTGGATGTTGATTTTTTTTCCAGCAGGAAAAGATTTAAGTGTTCCAGAATTAACTTGATGTAACTTAATTGACTTTACAAACTCAAAAACGACTCATATAATATGCAAGGATATAATTTTACTTCTTTTTTTTTAATATTAAAATAACAGCATAACAGATTGATTTGGATTAATCTGGTTAACATGTTAAATTTACTACTTGAATTATAAGATTATAATAGCTTAGTAGAAAACAAATCAAAATAAATTATAAAGTCTAATTTTCAATCAATCCCATGTTTAATGATAACACTGGGAAAAAAATTAAAAAATAACTTAAAAAGGTAATCTAAACTAACCTACAAAACCCGTAACTTTAGTTATAAAACTGAAATAATTTAATGGAAAATAAATCAAAACAATAATGAATTCTAATGCTCAATTAATTCAATGTTGAAATATGTGATTAAATTAAAAAAAAAACAATTAGAAACCTCATTATGAATTATTATCAAGTTACGAATTATTATCAGGTTACGAGACTAAAGTAACCTAAATAAAAAAAAATTATGAAGACTAATTTTCAATCAAACAAAATATTATTAGATGAAAGGTGGGTTGTCAATTTCATTAGAGGTGCAAAGCTGTGGAATCTCTATGACAAATCTGAAGAAGTATTTTTAGATAATTTTGACTTGGCAACGATAATTAATTAGGGTTTGATTTCTTCTCATGACCACCGCAATACCTTGTGCTCTAATCAACAGCTACCCTACTATCATTTAACATGATTAGTGTATATCTGGAAAAATGACACAATTAATTAGCTGTCGATATTAATTAAATCCTAAGGATATGGTCAAAGACCTTTAAATATCATTAATCCATCTTGGAATTCAACTATAGCCTCCTCCGGCGACTCTCTATCCCTTACTTGAGGTGTAGGCCATCGCATTTATTTTATTTCTTATAATTTTCTTGATATAAAATTATAATTTTCATGTTTTTTATTCCTGGTTCGTGAGAACGAGAGAAAAAGCTGCTGAAAAATAATAATTTAGTGAAACTTAATTAACCTGCTTAGATTTTTAGTAATTCAGTTGACCAAGCTAAGTTCGGTTTAGAGTAGCCTATATTATACCAACATCATTATAAAAACAAAGTGAAATAACACCATTTTAATAAAATTGATCGTGTGAGTTGACTTCATGATATGGCAACTACCCGAATGACTTTTCAAGTCAATCTCTATAACAATTATTGTAATTATGGTTTCAATAATTATAAAATACTTTTAAATGAATTTAATCAATAATTGTTTTTAATTATACATGATTTTAATCAATCAGGTTGATTGAGTCGTGATTATATCTACTTATCAAATCAATTTGACCATATTAATTCAATTCTCATATATATAATTCAAACCCTCCAATATTTAAGTTGGATATAAATACATTACTATAATTACTAGAGCAAAAAAGCTTTTGTAACCTTTTTATGAATCATATTTTTGAGTGAAGACGTTAGCAACGGTTGCTCTTTTCCATCAAAGTGTCTTTCTGAGTATATTCATAAGAAAATAAAATAAAAATTATTGCCATCTCACTTAAATTTTATCATCGTCGTCGTCTTCAGGACTCCCTGTTCAGGGTGAGCCTCCATTGCTAAACACAAATGAAAAGGTTGGTTGCGGTGTGCCTTCACAATCCTTTAATCCTTTTAAAAGTAAAACCTAAACCATATAATAGGTTGTTTTTATTCCAGGAATCAACGGACAGGTCCCCTTCTCACGTTCCTCTTTCTTCTCCGTGATCTCACTCTCTGTCCAAAATACACAAAAGAAAATCAAGTTAGGCAGCATGCATGTGTTCGGTTCTCCACACAAGATTTGGAACCAGAGCTAGCTGCAAGACATGAAGTTGGATCTCCTGTTAAGGGATTTTGAGACAGTGGGGTGGGGGGGGGGGGGGAGAGAGAGAGAAATTCATGGAGTTATGCATGGCCATGAAAAGAAGAGGCGAGGTTGGATAAGAACGAAGTAAGGCCACGCATCTGCAGAGTCATTGACGTGGAGGCTTCAGCCTCGATGGCTCCAGGAAGTGATAAAATATCAAATAGAATGATCTGATCCAGATCCCAGACAGATACTAACTACCTCACAGCACTCAGTCAGCAGATTTGCCCTAATCCACAGATAGAAATACACACACACACACACACACACACACACTTAATGGACGGCTGAAGTAACTCCAGTGGCTTTATAAGTTCTGCTTGCTTGTGTTTATTTATTCGTTGTTTATTTTTAAAATTACAAGTGAACAATCGCAGAATATTTTTACTTCTTATTGTACATTAATTTACTTGCACTGTGTTGTGTTCTACGAAGACTAGGCATCTCTTTGATGCTATTTGTAATGTTTTGGTTGGGATATTGCTAGAAATATTGAAATAAATAAATAAAATAGTTTAGAGAAGTGAAATTATTGTAATATAAATATTTGAGAGTAATAAAAAAGACAGAAAGTTTATTTTATATTTCCTATTTTTCTTATTTTTAACCAAACATCTCCCTTTCTTTTCTATATCTATTTTCTTGTACTAAAATATTAACTATATATTATTTTTTTTACTACCATTTTCTATGTTTATATATATATATATATATATATATATATATATATATATATATATATATATATATATATATATTCCATATCACGCTTGTTGAAGAATAATTGAAGGCACAAGGTAGTTTATGACTGTAAGCAGATCTCGAGTACAAATATTTTTTTTTTTATATATAAGAATATATAACAATTATAGTTTTATTTGTTTATTTTAATCTATAAAGTATGTTTTTTAAGATAATATTTTTTCCCATAAAAGAATTGTTTTTTATTCAAAAATATAATAAAATAAACTAATTGAGAAACTGAGATGTTATTGAAGGTACACTTTTCTTACCATGGATGTGTGCAGAAAGAGACGGTATACTGTTATTCAAACCAGGTTTGCTTTCCATAGAAGGAAAAAAATGACGAGTTCAATTTATTTAATTACTATGAAGCAATATGAAATAAATGATTACTATTTTTATTATATAGTTCAAGATATAATTATTAAACCCAACCAATTAATTGAATAAAAAACTCATAACTTGGAGCTTAACCCAAACCATATCCGAGTTTTTAGTTGAGCAAAAATAAATTAATATGAGCGAATTTGCTCGCATGATGTGTTTTTGTAGGGAAATAATTAACTGTCACAGATTTTAATTACTCTGTCAAATAACTTCGTTGTTCATCCTAATATATAAATAATAAATATATTTATATTTTAATCTAGAAGGCATATAAGTCCATGCAGTGCCTGTTTAGCCAAGCGGCTGAACCGCCATGTGGTCAAATTTTGATTTTTTTTTTTTATATTTTAAATGAATTTTTTTAATGTTTTTAGATTATTTTGATATGTCAATATCAGAAATAATTTTTTTTAAAAAAAATATCATTTTAATATATTTTTAAATAAAAACACTTTAAAAAACAATCACAAAGATCCTAAACACCATGAAATCAGTAAACACACCGTTCAAACGGGCTATATCCTTTGGCTATGTACTAATATCATTCGTGGAATTTAATAAACGCTTTATGAGCGGGTTCGGCGGCTCTGTTGCACGAGGCGAAGCGACAAGTGACCCCCACCCCAGCAATTAAAATTATCATGCGGGCGGACTGCCTTTCAATTCATTGTCCTGTCGTTTTCACTAAAAATTAAAATAATGCCATCTCGTTCATTTTTAATTTAATTTGTTTTCGATGCTAGCAAATAATACCTGGAATAAATGCATAGCCATCAACTATTATTATTATTATTATTATTATTATAGGATTTAATAAAAGAATTCAAATTAAAACTTTCAATGTTCAATTCAGTTTATCTTTTTAAATCATTACTTGGGGATAAAAAAAAATATTAGTTTTATTTTCATATTTGTTTGATGTTATGTTTATTATTTATTTACACTACAAAATGTTTTTAAAATTAGATGGTTTTAATACATGAACATAAAATATATTTTTTTTCGAGGACATATTTGAATTAATAGTACATTTTTCTTTTTAATTAAAAATATAATGAAATAAGATATATTATTTTTATTTTTTTATTAGCACATTAAAACAATTTAAAAACAGTAATAAAAAATAAATTTAAACCAACTTTTTAAAACGCCCCTTAAAAATATTTTGACAATTGTTCTCCTTTGCCTTTTCTTATAGAAAATAACATCAGTACGTGTTTTGGTGGTTAAAGAAATGTGGATTGAGAGAGCGGGAGGGGGGGCATTTATGTAAATCAAGGAAAAGATGAGGGTCCTATAGTGAAGAGCGATGTCAACGAAATGAGGTAGTTTCTCTCTGCCTCCCATCAACGTCCTCTTCCTATATTCAGTTCATTTTCAGCCAAAACCAGAAATGGCATTACAGTCTCGGGCTTGAAGTTTTTTTAACATTGCAGTAGCAGTGTTAGCTATCAACAAATATGATCTCAAGTGGCAACACACAATCTCTCTCTCCCGGGCAGCATTTACCTATAAATGCATCAAAAGAATTCTAAAACACTCCTTTTCTACTTCTTCTCACAAAGCAAAGCAGAGGAAGGAAGAAGAGTTTCAAACCTCCTTCGCCTCTCTTTGATCCCTCAATCCATCAACTTCGATAACAACAACAAATACGAATACAAAAGCAATCCGAATCAAACCCACAAAACCAACCTCTTCTTCAAAACCACACCACCAAACCCACCAACCTTACTTTCAATCCTACCATGAACAAGAACTAACCTTACCTTGTCAAATAATCCTTCAACAGCAACCACCTACAAGCCACCTTATTTCATCACCTCACAAGAGACTGGCAATTATGGCTCAGTCACCACCTTCATCTCTCTCCCACACTCCTACGCTTTCCTCTCTCCATAGCAACCTTGACCAATCAAATTTTCATAAAAAACCAATCTTGAATGCCATTACCTCCCCATTTACCACTCAGTTAACTATCAAGACTGTAGTTCACAAAATCCTTTTCCATTTCATCCATGCTCGTTTGCTTTGTGTGCATTTGAGGGTTTTGATTCTTTTAATTTTGCCTTCTCTGTACCTCTTTATATCATATCATCATCACTTGTTTATCATGAATTTGCTCTTCATTATTGCTTTCTCAATTACCCTTTTAGTATGTGTCAGTCTTGTGCTTCCTCGCATGCCTTCAATTCGTTTACTTGTAGCTCGTTCACTTCCGAACAAGTTCAAGTCAACATCTTTACCCACAAAAGCCTCAAAACCTGTGGTTTGGTCAATTGGGTCTAAACCTAAAAAAGAAAACAGGCCATTTTCTGGGTCATGGGTTCAGGTTTATAGTAATGGTGATGTTTATGAGGGCGAGTTTCATGAAGGGAAGTGTTCAGGGAGTGGCGTTTATTACTATTACATGAGTGGGAGATATGAGGGTGATTGGGTAGATGAGAAGTATGATGGCTGTGGAGTGGAAACATGGGCTAAAGGAAGCAGGTATAGAGGGCAGTATAGGCAGGGTTTGAGGCATGGAATTGGGGTTTACAGGTTTTATACAGGTGATGTTTATGCTGGTGAGTGGTGTAATGGGCAATGCCACGGGTGTGGTGTTCATACTTGTGAGGATGGGAGTAAGTATGTCGGGGAGTTCAAGTGGGGTGTTAAGCATGGGCTTGGTCATTACCATTTCAGGTAAATTTGGATCTTTGAATCTGTGGATATCTTGATTTGATAGTTGACGTTGGATTTTTAAGCTTTATTCCCTTAATCCCTTTGGTATGTTGCCACTTGTATATATTGATTTTTAGCTGATTTCAATTGCATACATGCTAGGTGTTTGCGTGGAATTTTAACTTTAAGTAAGCACATATTATTGGACTATTGTGTTGTTTTAGATTGGTTGGATGTTTGATCATTGAGTTTAATGGAGTTTCTGGCAGTTTATTTTATTTTGCTGTTATAGAATTTTGAATCTGGTTCTAAAATCTCCTTTTGGTCTTCTTTGTGATGGTTGTATTTCTGCTTTTGGTTTTCTTAGACGCCGAATCTTAAGGCACTAGCAATTAGCTTTCGACATGTATAGGTGGGTGTGAGGATATAATAATATTGTATATCTTAATTAAGATGATTCTGTTCTCGAAACCCATGGATATACTGAAGGATAATTTAGGTCAAAAGAACTTGCTTGTTCAGGTCTGCAGTAGGACATGCCAGATCAATGAAATATTAGGATTGAGTAGTTCAATTCAAACATTGAAGTTTACAGAGAACAAAAATTAAATATGTTATTCATTTCAATTCTCTATACGTGGTCACAATTCCCTTTTTTCCTGAATCTAATTCTTTCCATGAAAATGATTCTGAACTATCAAAATGAAAAATAATTTAGTGATTAGTGTAATGCTTTGTTTTGTAACTTTTCTCAATTGAACATAGAGTCACCGCTGTTATATTGCCTGAGTGCAGTCACAAATTTATATTTCAAAAATATAACCTGGCTTCACTGTTCTTTATATGCAGAAACGGGGATGTGTATTCTGGCGAATATTTTGCGGATAAGATGCATGGTTTTGGAGTCTATCAGTTTGGAAATGGACATCGGTATGATGGAGCATGGCATGAGGGAAGGAGGCAAGGGCTTGGTATGTACACTTTCAGAAATGGGGAAACACAATCTGGTCACTGGGAAAATGGGATTCTTGATGTTTCTACTGCAGAGAATGGCAACCCTGGATCTCTGATGGCTACTAGTCATTCCAAAGTTCTTAGTGCTGTCCAGGTAACCACATGTTTTTCCTTTTGGTCAAGGATGTTTTATTACAATTTTCTAGGTGAATCGAAAACCAAATTAACAAAAAAATATTCAGTTTAAACAATGTATTGTTTGTAACTTGAGTTTACATGTGGAGGACAATATCAGATACAATTAGCTATGTTAAGTTTTGACATCTATGCAACTTATAATTGGATTTGCCATAGCAAACAGCTGTAGAATTCTGGTCAATATGATCCACTGCATCGGTCAGATGCAGGTCATATGTTATGGTATATTTGTGTCTTGTTCGAGACATGTAAGCTATTGAATTCTGCAAGATTTGAATCCTGTGTGCAAGTTTTGCTTTTGATGAACCTTAACTAGTGTCCTTTTATGGCTTCCTTTAGGTAGCAGATTGATTTGGTATTTCTTCAGAAAGTAACTTCCAAGATTTGTCATGTGGTTTAACTTCTTGTATGTTTATAAGGATAGTCCTGTACCACATAACCTGAGAAGGGTATTTTGAGAATTTAGATCGGTGTATTACTCCAACACTCACATATCCGCTTTTATGTTAATGGAAGTAAATTGACCAAACATATTTTTAGTTCCTTGCGGCTTTTGACCTCATTCTACCTGATGTTTTCTTCTTGGATACTGGTGCTTTTGTCTGAATTCTGCTGGATACTGAACAAATAAGTTTCATATGATGTGGCATTTACCATCTCTAATCTTTGAACAAATCACCATCCTCTTTCTTATCTATTACTGTGATAAAAACAGGAAGCAAGGCGATCTGCTGAGAAAGCATATGAGGTGGCAAGGATAGAAGAGAGAGTGAACAAAACTGTTGCATCTGCTAACAAAGCGGCCAATGCTGCAAGAGTTGCAGCAGTAAAGGCTGTCCAGAGACAAATGCACCACCAGAACAGTGATGACGTGCCACCTCTTTTTGTTTAATCTTAAAGGGGATTCTTCAGAATCCTGCATATGCTATTGCTTAACATACTGATGGGAGCTGAAAAGGAACGAGGAAATTGCCTCGGAAAGACATTTTTGCTATTCTTCTGCAGTTGCGTAAAATTTTGTGTCGGAATCATTTCGATTTCGTTTAGATGTATGGTACAAAAGGTTGGTACCTGATTGGAACCGCAGTTAGCCACCAAAAGAGATGGCTGATTGAGGAGCAATACGGGTCGCCCCAACACACACACACACTCTCTGATGGCCTCGATACCTTGTATACACGTTGGTAAGAGGCCAATAAATGTTGTTTATTATCATTTAATATCCTGTATGATTTGGTCCCTGCGCGGAACACCAGTCAATAAACTAACGACTGGTTGAACAAGATGATTTCTGCCGTTTCTTATTGGCCTCGATAATATGTACATAGGTTGAGTAGGAGGTTTGAGCTCAAAGGCTGTGTAGTGGCGTGTATGTGAAGTTTGGCCACAATTTACCAGGGTTTGCGCCTTAATCTTTCAACTTCTGTAAATGCAGGTGGTTGTATCTGTATTTCCTGCATGGGAAGATGCAGCAGTATTATGAGTGGTTTATATGAGAAATTGACCAGCCCGTGTTCTACATAATTTATAGTTTTTTGACCACAACGTTTTTCGCGTTATTTTTAAACTTAGGAAATGTTTTACCTGATAATTTTCATTTAAATTTTGCCTAGAAAATCACTTCAGATATTTGCAAGACCATGGAGTGGTTTAAGCTCACCACTTCAATTAGTTGGCGGCTTATTTAACTCGAGAAGGATTTCATATTTCCAACAACGTTAAATCATGCAACAAATTGTGCTTGCTGGTTGGACAATTACATCAGAAGTTGCACATGAATGACAGGACTCGAGACAAATAACTGTATTCTTCGGTTGCCCTACCCTTGTAACAGAAACTTCAATAATAAGAGTTATTTTAGATAATAAAATCTTTAAAATTGTTTTTTAAATAGTATATATATATTTTTATTGATGTATATTTCAATAATAAAAATTATTTTGAAAAGCTATTTTTTTATATTATTTTAAATATAGTACAATTATTTTGTATATAATTTAATTATATAATTAATTATACAATTAATAAAAATAAATTATATAATTAAATAATTGCTTTTAAAAAACCCAAACAATATAATTATTAATTTTGCATATAATTTTTCTCACTTGTTAAGATATATATATATATATATATATATATATAAAAACAGAAATAAAATTTTTTATATAATTATATTTTTTTTCTAATACACACACAAATGCATGAATAACCTAACTGCTATAAATAACAGCTCAAGCAAAAAAAAAAAAAAAAAAGCTCTATAAATAGCACTCCCAATGCAAAAATTTAAATACAGACTAAAGAATTAGGTTTTTTTTATTTATAGCTTTGTATTTGTATATGGCACTCCCGCTGGAGATGCCATTGGATTGCACAATCGTAATGCAGCTGTACGGTTAAAGGCCCTTTTGTCTTGGGAAATAGCAGGTTGAAAAGCCATCACCAGCGGGTATTAAGTAATAGGCCTAAAAGGATACGCACAAATCAAAAGTGATAATATCGAAGCAAAAATCTTAACAGGATAGAGATCCCAATGCCCAACCTGCAAACATGACTAGTCAAGAGTAGGCGAGAGACAAATGGATCTAACATTCTCAAAAACATTTCCAAGCAGTCCGTATCTAAAACAACAATACAAAAACCCTAAAGACAAATAGAGTAGGTTCTTAACAGCAACTCAGCTCTCAGTTTGCTCCCTCAGCCTGCGAATTGTGCTCCTCACTGTCACAGCACTGGCAGTGTTCAAAGTGTAGGCACCACCAGCTTTGACTTTCCCACAGTCCTTGCATCCCCAAATTCCAACAGCCTTCCTCTTCACAGCGTACTGCCAACAGTACATAAGATTAGAAGACAAACATCATGTAAAGCAGAGCAAGAAGAGACAACATTCACAGATCCACACGCAAACACAGATGATACGTGCCTGCGTATTAAATAGGAATGACATATTTACTAATAGCTTACCTTCCCACAGAATTCGCAGAAAAACTTGCTGTGCTGACTAACCTCCATCTTTTTTATCTGCTTACGCAGACTGGCACCATATCTGGTACCTGCATCAAGAAAAAAAAAGACATTAGAATTTTCAATTCCAAGAACCTGAAAACGTGAATCAAAGACAAGAAACTAAACTAGGAATCACATATATTGAAAAGGAAAACAAAGTCAAACCCCAGTCAGTTATCAAAAACTGGAATCAACTTAAAAACTATTTAAACGAAACCTAAGTCCAAAATCCTCAATTCTATATAATTTTAGAACCACCAGAACTTTGAATCAAGCAAAAGAAACTACACTAAGAGTCAGATTATTCTACATAGAATCATTCCATTTGCATAGATGTCAAGGCAATCTACATGAACAAGGAGCAAATCTGAATGATACTCAAGACAGGTCAAAGCTTCTTGATTTCAGTCACAGTGCGCAAAAAAGAGGCTTCTAGATCGCAATTATCGGCAATACAATGTGTATTGAGTAATAGATTGTCCCAGGAGAATGTTTGGCACATACCATATTTCCCAACAATTCCGGCCTTCTTTGTTCTCTTGGTCTGCAATCGAAACAAAAAATGCACAGCTTAAAACATCTATATCAAAAACGAAGAATCAAGCATTAAGTGCTAGCTGCATTAATCCTAACAGATTCAAGTCCTTTAATCAGCAACTTCTTCTGAAAAGCAGCCGAAATAGCCAACTCTTACAACTAAAGAGCCCAAAGACAAAAAAGAGCAATCCATTTGAGAGAAATTTTAGTCACTGGTGTTATTACAAGAACCCAATATATGATAATAACATGACACCGAAAACCACTTGTAAATTCATTAAAAATGTAAATCAAGACCATCCCAGAAATCTCCGAAGGTTCATACTAAATAAATCAGATCAGATTGCAGTACTCAAATAACAACCTCTAAAATAGCTAAAACGATCTTTGCAAAGACAATAAAAAACCTATTTTAAAATACATTTTCCATCAAAACAAAAGTATCATAAGCAATCAGATGGATAAGTGAGGGAGTACCATGGTGGTTGGTTGCCTTGACGGATCTCTTCTTGTAGACTGAGGCGAGGCAGCGGCAGGAAAAGAGAGACCCCTAGCTAGGGTTTCTTTGCTTCCCTTTTATAAAAGCTTCGACATGTGGAATGGGCTGCTAATTCAAATCCCATCCGGGCCCAAATCCGTTTACGTGGTGGGATTTTTCTTTTTAATTATTTACTCCACGTGTTTTTTCGTTTTTCTTTAGGGTGACTAGGACTCCAATATTGGGAGTTGCATTTGTTAATTATGATTTTTATTTGAATTAATATTTTTTTTATTGTAAGTATAACTTTTAAAAAAATGTTTTTTTTTAATATTTTTATCAATTTTAAATTATTTTGATATGTTCATATTAAACACATTTTAAAAAAAATAATAAAAATATTTTAAAAATAAAAGTTACTACACTCTTTTGTAAAATAAATTAGATTACTACATCGCAAATTGAATAAAATAAATGAATGACAAAAAAAATTGTTTGAGCTCAAGGATAAGAAAAATAAACTTAGCCTATTCACTCGTGCTCTGCTGTGGATTAGAGCAAATAAATTTTAAAGCACAAAAAGAATATCTGCATATTGGTGATTATTTTTTTTCTTGAAAAAATGATTTTATCCATGAATTGAATGATATTTTTATGTAATATTTAGATGAAAAAAAAATGATCTACATATGTGATTCTAGGTGTACTTGTGAAATTTACGGGAAAAGTCTTGATTTTTGTTTTTATAAAGCTAAACATTAGATTAATTTAATATTAAAGAATAAAATCAATTAAAAATATCATTTAATTAAAAATTTAAGTAACTCGAGTCAACTAAATAAACTAGTAACACAAGTTATACAAGTCATTGAATTCAAAATAAATATTATCTCATAGATTATTTTTTATTTAATTATATATCAATAAAGAGTATGGAAATTTTTTGTATGACATATTTTTTAAAAATATAAAACAAATTTGTCACGGGCACGTGGTGTCAAGGTAGAAAAAAGAAATTATTGGTAATAAATGGTGAAATTGTATTCTTTCAGGTCTTAGATAAAAAAAGAGAAGAAATTGTTCTTTTTTAAAAAGCATTGACCAAAAAAAATAATAGTCCAGATACTATATATATATATATATATATAAAAGAGCCCAAAAGCATGAGCTTGATAGCTCACCATGCCTAAACATTGAAATAAAACATTCAAGACACACGTCCCTTTCCTTTATATATATATATATATATATATATATATATATATATATAAAAAAAAAAAAAAACATTCAAGACACACGTCCCTTTCCTTTATTTATATATATATATATATATATATATATATATATATATATATATAAAAGAAATTATAGAGATGTTTGACAATGCATTTGAAAAATATTTTTGAAAAAATATAAAAAAATTTATTTTTATTTTATATTAAAAAATTAGTGTTTTAGATCATATTGATGTACTAATATCAAAAATAATTTTTTAAAAAAAAATCATTGTAATATATTTTTGAATGAAAAACACTTTAAAAAATAATATCGACCACTCCCAAACAAGCACCTAGTCCACTCTTTCATGTATTTCTTTATTTCTTAAAACCCTTTTTTGTAAAAAAAAAAGAAAAAAGAAAAAAAAACACATGTGACATGCCGCCTATTTTTTTTTATAAATTATGATGCTCAAAGTTCACCGAAAAAATAGGTTGTTTATTAATCCTATATTTCTCTCTCCTATAATAAAAATAAAGCTAAAAAAAAAAAGAGAGAAATGAACTCTAATGTCAAAATTAAATTTGTAAAAATTAAAAATATCAATCACTTATAAATAAAAAAAAATAAAAATAAAAATATAAAGTTTTTTTTTTAAAAAAAAATAAATTCACCATCTATTTCAAGCACTGTTTTTATTATGATTCTTTATCCTTTAATTCAATCATTTCTTAAAAAATATAATTAGGTGTTGTATAAAATGATGAAATGACAAGTCATTTGTATATAAGAATTCTTCCACCCTTATTGCTTTTTAGTTATATATACGAGCGAATTAACCCGCGCGATGCGCTGAGCTTTTTTATCTATATTGAAAACTGATTAATTTTATACGTGTTATATTTTGCTAAAAACAAGTTTTTTTCTACTAAAAAGTGATAATACATATTAAAACTCTAATATTAAATAAATATCAAAAGATATAATTATTATGATATATTTAAAAGAAAATAAAACTTAAAAATAATGAAAATTCAATACCTAACAATATTAATAAAAAAATAAATATTATTATATTTGAAGAAATTATTTAACTTGAAAAATTAAAAAAGAGAAATAATAACAAACATTATTTTTTCAATGATGACCAACACAAATTAAAATTCAAATATTAAAAAAAATCTTAATAACAGTGGAATAAAAAAAATAGAAACAAAAACTAAGAGCATGTACATATAAACATGAACAGAAATAAGAATTATGTAAACAATATATAAAAAAAGAATATATTTTTCAAAAAGTAATGAAAAGTGAAAACCATAGTTGAAATAATTGTTCATTACTGTTTGAAATTGTGATATCCTTTAGCCATTCTATAAAATAATAGTCGTGGTGCCTGTAAGTTGACCCGTACACTCCAATTATAAAAAAAATTATAAGCGGGAAAAAAATAGAAAAAAAAATGTTAAAGAAAAAGTGTTTCCGAGGATTATTAATGGTGTGCGTAAGTTGTTCTATACACCTTGGTTATAAAAAAAAACTGTATATGTGGAAAAAAAATCAATGTGCACATAAACTGGCTCGAACATCACAGTTATAAAAAAAATGTATAAATGAGAAAAAACCAGGAAAAAAAATGTAAAAAAAAATGGATCCAGAGATAAAAAAAAATATACATGGGAAAAAAAATCATGGTGCTCATAAGCTGGCCTGAATACTCCGATTATAAATAAACCAAAAAAACTATATAAGTGGAAAAAACCAAGAAAAAAATGTATTAAAAAAGTGGGTTAAGAAATTAATTGTGTTGTGTGTAAGCTAGCCTCGACATCTTGTTGTAAAAAAACAAAACAGAAGCCCGGTTTTTAAGAAAAGAAATAACTTTTTCAAACAGTAATGAGAAAAAAAAATTGTGGTACGCGTAAATTGATAAAGATATCCTAGTCATGGGAAAAAAAACAGAAAAATATATAAGTTGAAAAAAAATGTAAGAAAAAAAATTGATTCGGAAATTAGTCGTGGTGCACATTAGTTGTTACGGATACCCTGGTTAAAAAAAACACAACAAAAGAAGCCAGGTTAAAAGAAAAAAAAACTGACCTGGACACCTTGGTTCTATATTTTTTTTAAAAAAAAGGTCTCCGTTTATGAAAAAAAAATACCCAGTTATAAAAAAGTTGTAAGGGGAAAGCATCTTTTTAAACTGTAATGAGAAAAAAAATGTTGCACATAAACTAACCAGGACACCCCGGTCATGGGAAAAAATATATAAGTGGCAATAAAAAATAGGAAAAAAATAATAAAAAAAAATAGATCCAAATATTAGTCGGTACTCATAAGCTGCAATGGATACTCTGGTTTTTTTTAAAAAAAAAACCTGATTAAAATAAAAAATGGAAGAAACTTTTTCAAGTAGTATTGAATAATGAAAATTACTATTTAAAAAAAAAAAGGAAGCATGATTATAAAAAAAAAATACAAGGGGAAAGCACCTTTTTAAACAGTAATGAGAAAAAAAATCGTGGTTCGTATAAATTAATCCGAACACTCCGGTCATGGAAAAAAATGTATAAGCGGAAACTAAAAAAGGAAAAATAAATATATAAGTGAAAATAAAAAAAAGAGAAAATAAATGAATCCAGAAATTAATCATTATATGCGTAAATTGTCACTAATATCATTTTAAAAAAAAACAAACAAAATGCAAATTTTGCAGAATAATTTAAAAAAAATTAAAAGGAAAAAAAACCGGATTTTATAAGAAAAAAATACCTGATTTTAGAAGGAAAAAAAACGAATTTCAGAAAAAAAAAAAAAAAACAAATTCAGTTTTGTTGCCGCATGGATTCGAACTCCTGTGCGCCGATTCAGCGCGCAGGGAACCACTCGGCCACTATTAATGTTTTGTCTTTCTTACTCTATAAATAAATAAATAAAAGATCTGTGTTTAAAAAAAAAAAAAACCGAGCTTATGTAGGCGTGAAGCACCGGATCAAATGTCCAGTGAATAGTGATTTATGTGTGCGTGAACAGTAAAAATCTACAGTAACCGATCCATTCTCTTTTATATATATATAATAAAGAATATTATTGATGCAATATAAGAATTTATATTCCACAAACCTTTACGTATAATAATTTATTACTTGCTTTCTTTTTCCTATTATAATAACCCCATTTTTAAGGTCAATATCAATATTAAAATTAGATTATATTGATGTTTAGAAAATACGGTGATTAATGCACTTGAAAGATGCAAAATCGATAAACAAATTGACTTACTTAAAGATGCAAAAAGGTTGACTGACATTGAAGTTGCATCACAACAGAGAATAAAAAAACTCTAGTTAGAAGACAAGATTTTTATGTGTAGGACTCTATAAAATTATAAAATTTTATAATTTGAGTTTTGAGCTTAATTTGTACTTCATTTGAATGTGAGAATAATTAAAGTGCATTTAAGATTATGAGTTTTTCTTTTTTTTTTTGTTTCTAAGAATCTTATGCACTATAAATCTGAAATGCTTGCTTAGGTTCATACGAAGCAAAGAAATCATTTGCACTAAAAAAAAAAGATAGCTTAGTTTTTGTAACATGCAATCTAAAATTGAATGACAACTATGTCACTTCAACTAGAAAGTGATGAAGAAGAAATTTGTAATGATTTTATAATAGAAAATTGTGATACTAAAAATGATTTATAAATTTAAATTGATGTCAATCTAAAGTAAAAGGAGTTTTGAGTTAAATATTAATGACAATATCGATGATGGTACTAGTAGCGACAGTAATAATATTTTATGTGACAATGATTTTGATGAATATCTTAGAAATATTGAGGAAGATGAAAACAACAATGATTAAATTAATTCACATGATACACTAGAAATTATCTATTTAAGACTTGTTGATTGTTAGTTAATAAAATTATACGGAGATAATTGCATCGTAAAAGGTTTTAAAGTTAAACTATGTATGATTTTTTTGTTTTAATTATGTATTTTAAGGTGATCGAGCTTTTGCATTGTTTATTTCAATGTTGTCTTAAGTGTGATGTACTATTATTTATTACTTGAATTTGTCTATATAATTAGTTAAAAAAATTACTTATGATTATACAATTTAAGTTTACATTGTATTTTTAGTGACAATATATAAAATTAATTTTTGCATCAATACATAAAAATAATATTAAAATATTAATTTAATATAAAAAATAAAAAATAAAAAGCCAAGTTATAACTTAATATTTCTTTAAATCTCAGAGCCAAACACTTTTTTATTTTTTTATTTTTTATGATATTAACTGATCAAAATTGTTTAATATTTTTATATTAAAACTATTTTTTAAAATATATTTAAATATAATTTCAAATACAAAAGCAAATTGCATCTAACAAAGCCATCAACAACAATAATAACAAAAAATCGAACAAAAACAAAATACTTAAAAAACAACGCAAAAACAAAACATTAACGGGGAGACATTTTTATACTAGCATTATTGATTTTGAATTTTGTTTTTTCATCTTTAAGATCGAGAGAAACTGTAAAACCTTGGATCTTGGTCCTCGATAGATTCCATAACCTACATTGCACGGATCTGATCAGGGTTTCAAATCCTACAAATTTGAACTTCTTTGTTTTTTAAATTCGTAACCCAAATTATTCAGTTACCAATTGTAATCTCAGGCATTTGTGTGAAGAGATTCAAACTGTATTCCTTACGAGATGCATCTGTAAATAGAATAGGATTTGATTAGTTTTCGAGCTCATTTCGAGCTTGATTGTTTGAATTCTTCTTCTTTTATTTATATGTGCATTGAGGATATCGAATTATAGGCAGAAATGGATCCTTTATCGTCGATCAGTGAAGAGCTAGCAGAGATCAATGGACAGATCGCAGATATTTTTCGATCTTTATCGTAATTCTTCCTTTCTTTACAGTGCTTTTCTTTCTAATGTACTTGAATCAAATTAATGAACGCTGAAATACAAGATTTGCATGTAATTAGAGATTTGTGGATTTTTATTTCACGAGTTAATGTTTTTGATTCAGCTGGTTAACTGGTATGAGTTTTAGAGAAAATTGACAAGACATTGGCAGTTATTGGTGGGTCAGTATGAATTGATAGTGAAATGCAACGTATGCGTGTTATTATTGCAGAAATGGGTTCCAGAAATTGGAGAAGATTAAGGATGTCAACAGACAGAGTAGGCAGCTGGAAGAACTTACGGGGAAGTTGCGGGAATGTAAGAGGTATTTGCATATTCCACCTTCTCCCTATACATGCGTGTTATTAGTCTGTATTTAACAGCTCACATTGGCTGAATACAATTCCCAATTTGGTATTGAATGAAAATGCAATGTTACGTCGACTGTTAATTATGCTGATTTTTGTTAGGGATGATCTAGATCCAGGATGCATCAAATGATGGGGAAAAAAAACTCACCTTAGTGCAAAACGTTTACTTTACGAATGACCAATCATGAAATGTATATTTCTTTTCATTGTTTAAGCAGTTAGCACACAACATTTAACCTCTGTTTCTTGGAAAAAGAAAATCATGTTTTAACAGTGCTGCTATGATGTAGGTTGTTCTATTTCTTTTCCTAGATTCTGTGAGAGTTAGATGGTAAAAATTTAGGGTCTGGGAGTCTTTGACCAACTACAGAATTTTATTTACTGGCGTTTCTTTTATCAGGTTTCCTATCCATGTCTCTTCAATTTATTTCTTATTCTGAAAATCAAATTCTTCTATAGTCAACTCCATTTCTGTTATCAAAGTTTCACATTATAGGATGAATATAATAAGCGCACAGATAAAAAAAAATGTAAACCCTATGAATTGAGTTGCTAAGATTTGATACACTTGAGGATCTAAAAGTTTATAGATAGTGCAATGACAATCTGGACATCTCATACAATACTATTAAGTTAATAGAACATATATTACTGACACTTTAATTTTACTTCTTTTTTTTGTTGGTTCTCTCATACTTGGTTAGAATTAGAATCAGAATAACATCCTCTTGTTTCAGGCTTATCAAAGAATTTGACAGAGAAGTGAAGGATATGGAGAGTAGAAATGATCCAGACACCAACAAAATGCTGAATGAGAAAAAGCAATCATTGGTGGACTTTTGATTTATCGAGAATATGGTTTTTTTGTGTCTCTTTGCATGTCTAATGTTTTCTGAATGTCGTTGTCTTTATCATGCAGATCAAAGAGTTGAATTCATATGTTGCTCTTAAAAAACAGTAAGTTGGTCATCAGTTTATAAGTTTCCATCTATGTTTATGGCACCAAGAGATATTATCATGAACAAACTATGAACTATTGTTCTTACTATTAAAACACGTAAAGACAAACTGATGTCTTCTTTTCTCTACAGCATGAAGTAGGGAATGATATATTTCTTCCAGTTATAGGATTATGAATTTTTTCCCAAAATAAGCACTAACTCAATTTCACTTTCTGAAGTTCATATTTTCATTTCCAGCAGTATTTGAAAACTTTTTGCCAGTTTTTTTTTTGAAAACTTTATGAGGAATATATCTGTTTGTTTATATCTATATCAAACTTGGCCCCCCTTCAAGCCCAAAAGATGAAAGAAAAAGGCAAAAAGTTGAAATTTGTTGATGCTTGTGGTAAATTGGCATCATCATATGCCCTGATATATAATGCCTTTTCTTTGCTGGTAGTGTGCATTTGTGCCCTTTCCTTTCACATTTCTTTTTACAATCTTTAAAATCTTTAAATCTGATTGTTAGTTGATTTTGAAAAGTTGAGTTTTGGTCCACGAGTCTTCACCATGGCATTTCAATGGCTCATTTTACTGGTCATTGTCCTAGAAATAGACATTCCTTGATTATTTTTTAAGCATCTGGACTTTGTTCTAAGCTTTTTAACTTTTTCTTAACTGGCAAACTATATTTGGATGGTCATCGATTTGGCTTCAAATTGATCTAAGTAACCACTGTTTCAATTCCATATGGAATGACTGAAGAATATATGTTCTCACATTCTTGGTGAATTCACTTATTTATCCACAAAATAAGATCATGGGATTTTGTCTCAGAATTTTGAAGGATAGAACCCATACATGATTGATTGCATTTTTCCTGAATAAAATATGTTGGTGATTTGTCCTGTTGATGATTTTGTTCTCTATACAAGAATACTTTTGTTGCCTAAAAATATTTGATTTCTTTTATCATGTGTGGTTAATTATTTGACATGTTACCTATAATAATTAACAACTGTTTAATAATCTTTAGCCATGCTTCTAATCCTTTGTTTGCCCTGTTTCAACATTGCTATGATGGTAATACAGATATGCGACCAATCTCGAAAACAACAAGAGAGTTGATCTCTTTGACGGGCCCAATGAAGAGTTACATGATGACAATGTGTTGCTAGCTTCCTGTAAGCTATGATCTTTTCTACTGTACATGATGTCAGAAATGGTTTGAATACCTTTCTCTGGATTCTCATTGCATACATATAGCCTACATTTACATTAATTACAGCATCTTTTATATATGGTAAGCTAGATCTAGGGGGCTGTTTTATGGTAACTGAAATCTTCCTATTTACTGCTTATATTTGATATTTACAGCCTACACTAATGTAGAATCTTTCCTATTAATTTCATTCTACTGTCTGCTGTCTCTTTCCTTCTTTCCTTCTACTGACATCCCCCCTCAAATTGATGCTGGTTTGTCCAGCAGCATCAATTTGTCCACAAGAAATTGATGACGCTGTCTAGTGAGTGTCTTAGTAAAGATATCAGCCACTTGAAGTGTGCTGGTCACGTGTGGAAGAGAGATAACCCTTTCTTCAAATGCATCCCGAATGAAGTGACAATCTACTTCTATGTGCTTGGTTCTCTCATGAAAAATAGGATTGGCTGTAAGATGTATTGCACTGGTATTATCTCCATAGAGAGGAGTAGGAGTGTCTTGCCGAAACCCTAGCTCAGTAAGTAGTCCCTGTAACCAAAAGATTTCTGAACAGGCTTGTGACATAGCTCTGTATTCAGATTCAGTAGATGATTTAGACACTCGGTCTTGTTTCTTACTCTTCCAAGAAATGAGAGCAGGACCAAGAAACATACACCACCCTGTAGTAGATCTTCGAGTGTCCGAGCATCCAGCATAATCAGCATCACTATAGGCATGTAGTGTAGAAGAAGTTCCAGCAGGATAGCACAACCCTTTTTGAAGTGTACCCTTTACATACCTAATAATTCTTTTAACTGCTGCCATGTAAAGATGCTTAGGAGAGGCCATGAATTGACTAACCTGCTGTACTGCATAAGAAAGATCAGGCCTAGTGTTTGTAAGATAAATCAAACTCCCCACAAGTGTTCTGTATACCGTAGGATCCTGTAACAGTTCCCCCTCATCCTTTCGAAGCTTTACATTTATCTCCATAGGTGTGTCTAGTGGTGACAGGTCCTGGAGACCAGCTGCAGCCACCAAATCCATGGCATACTTATGCTGTGATAGGAAGATTCCATGTGTGTCGGTCTGAATTTCTAAACCAAGGAAGTATGCAAGAACACCCAGGTCTTTCATGTGAAAAGACTTTTGTAAATGCTGCTTTAGGTGCTGAATTAGGCTCAAATCAGTCCCTGTTATTACTATATCATCCACATAAACTAGGACAAACACAACACCAATAGTAGTAGTACGCAAGAACAAAGAGGCATCATATTTACTCTTAATAAACTCGAAATCAAGAAGAGTAGAGGCAAATTTAGCATACCATGCCCTAGGAGCTTGTTTAAGCCCATACAATGAACGACGCAATTTACACACAGTTGAAGTAGGTTTGGAGAACAAACCAGCAGGAGGCCGCATGTAGATGTCCTCACTTAGATCCCCATGAAGAAAGGCATTCTTCACATCCAATTGGTGTAAACACCATTGTTGTGAAGCTGCTAGTGCCAAGATTGTTCGTATTGTAGTCATCTTGACTACGGGAGCAAAAGTTTCTTCGTAATTTATCCCATACTGCTGGTGATTGCCAAGAGCTACCAATCGTGCTTTATGCCTGTCCAAACTGCCATCAGCCTTGACTTTTACTGAGTAAACCCATCTACATCCCAGAGGAGTGACCCCAGGAGGACACTTAACAACCTCCCAAGTGTTATTTTCTTTAAGTGCATGTAGTTCTTCCTCCATAGCCTGCTGCCAGCAGGCTTCTTTAGCAGCCTGTGAATAATTAGTAGGTATAACAGTAGAGTGCAATGTAGCAGAGAAAGCAAAATGTGTGGACTGTTCCCTTGAGGAATTAAACCCATACCTATCAGGAGGTATAGATATTCTAGCAGATTTTCTTACAGCAGGCATGATGGAAGGCAAATCACTGATCTCAGAGTCTGAAACATGCATAGAACCAGATGTTATGACAGTAGCTGAAGGTAAGTTTGTTACCTCAGGATCTGAAGGATGCATGGAATCAATTGGCAGCGCAGTAGCTGAAGGGGGTTGCACTTGTGGTTGTCTGCGTCTGTACACCAGTAATGGTTGACCATGTGAGGACACAGGTGGCAGGACACTAGGAGTTTGTGTGTTATCATTTGGAATACTAGTATCAGACTCAGTGAAGAAAGGTAACAAAACCTGGGAGTTAGGAGTTGTTGAGGACATAGGAAAGAAATACTGATTCTCTAGGAATACCACATTTCTAGAAACATGAATTTTACGTGTTTGAGGATCAAAACAGACATATCCCTTTTGATTAACACTATACCCAAGGAATGCACATCTAGTGGACTGAGCCGAGAGCTTATTTCTATAAGGAGGTGAAAGATGCATGAAACATACACACCCAAAAGTGTGAAGGTTGTCATATTTGGGCTGACATTGATGAAGCCTAAAATATGGAGTGTCTAGGCCTAACTTTTGAGAAGGGAGTCTATTGATTAGATAAGTGGCAGTAGTGAGTGCCTCTACCCAAAATTTTGGTGGAACAGAAGTTTCAATAAGCAATGTTCGAACGACATCCAAAAGATGTTGATTTTTACGTTTGGCCACTCCATTTTGTTGAGGGGTGTAAGAACATGATCTTTGTGAAATTATGCCGTTGTTTTGCAAGAAAGATTGAAATTCATTGGACATGTATTCCCCTCCAGAATCTGATCTGAGTGTTTTAATAGTGGCAGCAAATTGAGTGTGTATTAGTCCTAAAAAGAGTTTAAACATGGAGAATACTTCTGACTTCTTTCGGAGAAAATAGACCCATGTGTAGCGGCTATAGTCATCTATAAAAGTTACAAAATATTTATAACCTTCATGAGAGACAATAGGACTAATTCCCCACACATCACTATGCACTATATCAAATGGGTTTGTGGCTCTACTGCCCTCAGATGGAAATGGTAACACCTTGCTTTTGCCAAGTCTACATGCAGCACATTCAAATGACACAATAGGAAAAGAACACTGCACTTTATTATTCAATAAACCAGATTTCAATAGATAAGCTAAAACCCTATGATTGGGATGACCAAGACGTCTATGCCAGATTTCTTTAGATACATTAAGTGCAGTACAAAATAAAGACCATGCAGAAGAATAAGAAGAAACCAAGGTGCGTGGGACAGCAAGTTGCAGCAGAAACAGACGTCCATGCTTAGACCCCTTCGCTATCACTTGTCCCGTCATTTGATCCTGCACAATACAGCCTTGATTAGAGAACTTAACCTTACAGTTACTGTCAACAAATTGTCCTATGGAAGCCAAATTCACAGTGAGATTAGGGGAAACATAAATGTCTTTCAATGGTGGTTTATCACCAATAGCCACAATCGGAAGAACACTGCCATTAGCAGTTTGAATCTGTGAGATTCCCTTATGCTTTCTGAGATTTTTCAGTCCTCTCAAGGAATTCGTCATGTGATTTGTGGCTCTAGAATCTAATACCCAAGAGGTTGAAGAGGCAGCATTACCTTGAAGACCAAGTGTAGAAAATGCACTCACAATCATTTCTTGTACCATTTCTTTGGTCAAGACAGCTGCTGGAACAACAGCTGCTGAGTTTGCTGTGTGATTATTCTTGACAAACCATGAAGGAGGCCGAATAGGACACTCTTTGATGATGTGTCCTGGCTGTTTGCAGTAACTACAAGCCTTGTTTGGACAATTAGGTGCAATATGTCCATACTTTTTACAGCTGTAGCACTGTGTTTTCCTCATGTCATACCCTTTCCCTTTGTTGTAGGTAGCATAGGCAACCGGGACCACTCTTGCTTGTTCCATAGTCTGCTGAGTGTTGAGGCGTTGTTCCACACGTAAGAGCTCTCCAAAACAAACAGCCAAAGTGGGGACTGGATCTCTATTTACTAGAGAAGCCCGAATTGCTTCATATTCTGGCCTCAATTTCATCAGAAATTGATCCCTTTGACTGACCTTGTGGACTTGTTACACTGCCAACATTCCTTCACCACTCATCTTGGCTGTAACAAGATTTGAGTAGTCATTCCACAGTGTCAAAAATCCAAAATAATATTCCTGGATGGTGAGGTCTCCTTGGGTATAGTTTCCAATACCCAACTCTAGCTGAAATCTTCTAGCATTGTTGTCTTGATTGTAGACCAGGGTGAGGTAATCCCACATGGCCTTTGCTGATTTATGCGGTCTTAACTCCATAATTAAATTTGGTTCCACAGAACCAAGAATCCAAGACATGATTTGTGCATCCTTTGTTGCCCATACTGCCTTTGCACTGGCTGAACTTTCAGCTCCCAAGTCCCCTTTATCACTAGCTCCTGAGTCCCCTTTATCACTGCCATCCATATGACTCCACAAATTTTTTCCCTTGAGATAGATCTCCATCTGAAATGACCAAGCAGCATGGTTTTTGCCAGTAAACCTGACACACACATTGTTTGCCTTCTCCATATAACTAGGACTTAAAAAAAAACTGAGTTTCTATGATTTTCTAAGAGAGGGGCTCTGATACCATGTCAGAAATGGTTTGAATACCTTTCTCTGGATTCTCATTGCATACATATAGCCTACATTTACATTAATTACAACATCTTTTATATATGGTAAGCTAGATCTAGGGGGCTGTTTTATGGTAACTGAAATCTTCCTATTTACTGCTTATATTTGATATTTACAGCCTACACTAATATAGAATCTTTCCTATTAATTTCATTCTACTGTCTGCTGTCTCTTTCCTTCTACTGACACATGAATCTTTTCTTTGATATACAAGGGCCATAAATACTAAAAATTTAAGCTTTGAATCTAGGTTTAAGTAATCGAGTTAACGAACATTATTTTCAAAGCTAATATTAGCATGAAGCTTTGGCAATAAATATTCAAGTACATACTGGCTCACCTATTCACCCACTCAATATTGTATAGAAATACCACCGTTTATTTTTGGTCAACTTGTTCAAGGGAAGTAAGTAAAAAAATGGAAGTGATCTTGTTCCTTCACTAGAACTGCTTCTATTTGCCTCCAAATTGTTACTGCTTCATCCAGCAATCCTGATTCCTTTTACTTTGAGTTAGATGTTGTAGTTCTGATAACTTTTTACTTCAACGAGTAGAGTTTCTTGGGGAGCGTATCCATTTGTTTCTACTTTGTCTATGAGATCCAAATGTCAAAACTAAGGGTGTTATGTATGGCATTCTAGCATGCCGTTGCCAACCCAACCCCCCCCCCCCCCCCCGTTACATAAAAATCAAATACATTGTAGTCATTAGGACTCAAATTTGCTTCACCAAAGGAATCCATTGAGCGCACAACCACTGGGATATGCTAGCTTGTGTTACATGTCATTTGAGGAGATGAATATTTCTTTTCTTTTTAAATGCAAAGTAGGGTTAGGTTGGATCCATCTTTGCTGGTATCATGATAATGGTTGTGCTTCCCACCCTAACCATTTGCAGTGCATCCATCCACCCTTGATTGCAATGGAAATGCATAATTGATCATTCATTTGGTTATAGACTTTTGTGGATATAATGAACTGGATTGGATATGCCAAAGATTCACATGTTCTACAGCATGTCATCCTAAGCTTGTCCACTCCAAGCTTGAGATTTTCTATCATTTCATGCCTTGCCCAGAATAGCTATCAATAAATCTTTGGATCCTTTTTAAAAATGTTCTTAGAAAATTTATTTTACGTGAAGAATGTGTAACATTAAATTGGTGACTGCTTTTAGATGGAAGATTCCCAGGTAAAATGTAATAGATGATTTAGCAGAAGGATGTGGATGAGTTTGGTGCCCTCCTTGGAGATGTGCAAACTTATTGAACTTGACAGTTATGAATCACAGCTTTCTGATTTGCCTCAGGATTTGGCATGCAGTTTTTTGCACCTGAGGGATATAGGGTATAGGAAAGAAACTTCTAATGACATGGCTAAAAAATGGGCAAGGAAGTCACATCATGCTGGCAAAGGGAACCATCTATAATAGTCCTTACTAACTTGTTTCACAATTAAGGATTTTTCTCTCTTTTATGTTCCACTATACCAATTCATTCCCTTTCATAATCTTGTCCTGCATTTGATACAGTTAAATTGGTATGTTTAACGGAACAAAATTGTGGGAATTATAGTTATTTTTTTGTGGAATTTTTTGTAAGAAAAAAACTATATATTTTTGCAGCTATGACAAACCAACAACTAATGGATCATGGAAATCAGATGATGGATGAGACTGATCAGGCAATTGAGAGGGGAAAAAAGGTTAGTTTGTGTACATATTATGTGACATGTTTTTCCTCATGCAATTTATGTACTCTTCATTTCTAGCCTTTCTGGGTGAGGCTGACTAACCCTTTTGCCGCCTTGTTTGTTTAATGGAAAGCAATTTCCTGACTTTCTCTGTTTTGCTACATTTTGCAAAATTGATCAACAAAATTCACTTTTTACCTTTAGATGCAGGAAAGTATTTTCCAGTTTAAAAGATTGAAAAACACTTTCCATGAAGGATCCAAAAACTAAAGTGGTACAATACTTCATTATTCTTATATATATCTATATATATAAACAATAATATATTAATAAAATACTCTAAAATATAATATCATTAGAAAATAATAAATTACTAATATGTTTACATAGGAATAATATATTAGGAAACGGTATTCCATGAAATAAATTACTGATTTTGTAGCTCATTTTTCATAGCATAGTAAAATTCTGGAAAATGTTTTCCAACTCATTTTTAATGACACTGCCAAACATTGGAAAATAATAAACTTTCCAAGAATTCTCTCTTTTTTTTTAAAAAAAAAACTATTATGGCAAACAAATAAAGCCTAAAATTTAAAAAATATCTCTAAGATATCTCACCTCTTTTCATTTCCTGTTTGTCAGATTTGGATTGCTAATTAGAGGTTTTAATGGATAGCCATGTAATTTTTCATTGATTGGGAAGTTTGTATCAATTCTGTCAAAGTACTGTCTTTCTTGCATTTTACGATGGCAACCCTACCTTTTGACGAGGAGTGAAAGGAATAAGAAAAAGCCTCATCCCCAAAGAGAGAGATGCTCTCTCTTCTTACAATAGTAATAAGGGAACCTGTAGAAGAGAAAATTCAGGGAGAACTGATTGATAGACGTGGAGGAAATTTCTTCAAATAGCAACACGTGTTCTCAGCACGGTAGCCTGATTCCCATGAACTGGCTGTTATCTGAGGCAGTGCAGAGTTCCTGCATTACATCCTGATCGTGTATATTTGGGCGTAGCCTTTGAAAAAAGATTGATTAAAGCAGTAAGTGGGAAGCTAACTAACAATCTGTAACTTGGTGGTAATAAATTAAGTCTTCCACGTATGAACCGTTGAGAGAAAGTGATCCAATTACTGGAATCAAAAGGAAAAAAGAAAAAAGAAATCTTTGATCCTCTAAACCGCAATCTTTATTTAGAAGGGCATGTGGTAAAAGTTTGACCCTATTAAACAATGACGGTGTTTCATATAGGTCTTCCACATATGGACATCTGAGATGGATCTAAAGTGATTCAGTCACTCAAAATCCAAAGGAAAAAAAGAGAAGCTTAGTAGCTTAAAAGCTAAAATTTGGTGTGGAGGTGCTTGCTTTCCTGAAACTTATCGATTTCTTACTTTTAAAATCAGTAGCATAGAAGAAATGCTACTGAAACTGCATTGTAATCTTATACCATTTCAAATCAAGTTTATGTATTTCAAATGACCACAACACTGAACTCATTGCCTACCTATCAGAATCTAAAGTTTGTCCAATCCTCTGCTGGCCAGAGGAACCCCAGCACCTCTGACCTAGACCTCTTTTAACTTTGAAGCTCCAAACCTGTTTTTGCTTCCAAATAAGGTAGAGTCTAGTCTCTGTTATGGATTGCTTGTCTTGTGATGAAGTTGGCTAAAGATTCTTTGCAGCTTTTATACTTCCTGTACAGAGAACCAGCATGTAGAGGGATGAGAAACCAGTGTAGCATTTAATAGTTTTTCCAGTATAATAGGTGAAATTTTAGAAGCTTTTCTCTAACCTTTTGATAAGATGAAAGCTCAATACCTAATTTCTCCCTGGATTTTATCCTTGAAAAATGCCAAAAGCTATTGATTACCACCCCCCATGATCCCTGCTGAAATTAAAAGGAAATTGTAGAATGGTATCTCCTCTTTCTGAGCTAGACATTTGATTTCTATATTTTTTCTATTTTATGCTAGGTTGTTCAAGACACCATCAATGTTGGAACAGAAACTGCTGCAGCTCTTAAGGCTCAGGTATATACTTCAACAGCATCCAAAACGTTAACATAATTTTACCTTGTAATATCCTGGAGTTGGTAGTTGCTTTTCCTTTCAAAAGAAAAGGAAAAAAAAGGGTAAATATTTTATTTTGCAATGGCCTGTAAACTAAGACCATTTTTCTGTGCAGACTGAACAAATGAGTAGGATTGTTAATGAGCTCGATTCTATCGATTTCTCAATCAAGAAAGCTTCGCAATTGGTGAAGGAAATTGGTAGGCAGGTCAATTTCTAAAATATCCACATCCTTTTCTTTCATATTCCAGGCCTAGTTATAATTTCTTTTTACTTACTAGCAAGTTTTTCCACAGGTTGCAACTGACAAGTGCATTATGGCATTGCTCTTCCTTATTGTTGTTGGTGTCATAGCAATCATTATTGTGAAGGTATTCCACTTATCCAATTTCTTTTAAATTGAACTATGTATTTTTTAACCCATGGAAGTTTGCTTTTGTTGTCTGCTCTTAAATTATGTCAATCTCTGATTTCCACCCTAATTTTGACATATAATCATGGACACATTCTTAACTGTTTGTTATTGATGTGGGAGGTGTCTTAGCCTATTACGTTTTCCACATAACATCTTTTGCGCTTCAAATTGAGCAGCTTCCTAGTAATAAATCGAGCTTCCAGATTTCGTATCTGTAAGAGCTGAAAAGAAATCTCAAAGATTTGTTGTATGTGGAAAAGGTCATAGGCTAAGACACTAGCCCAAAGTGAGCTGAAAAGAAACCCCCCATGGATGCTAGCTCTGCTCTGCAGACCCAAAATATTGGGATCTTTGCTGGGTGATGGCCTTTATATTCTAGGTATCACTTTGAGATTGCTAACAATCTCATATTTGCAATTCATGATTAACTTTTGCATTTTTTTTATTTAGGGTTGAAACGTGTCCATGAACAGCTATGGTTTGCATATATGGAGTTCATTTGTTAAGGAATTTGATTATTGCTTGACGTTTAGTTATCTCACATATTTTCATGAGAAATCTCGTGGATCGTGGAACCTGCAGAGGTTTCATTTTCAGCCGTCCTTCAGAAAATATAAAGTACCTAACAATTAAGACCCTGAATCTAAGACTCTGGTATACATCTTTTAACCTCCAGGACTGCAGTCACAACTATGCACATATAGGAATTTTGTACACAATCAAATCAAAGTGTTTTGTCATACACTATGAATATGGACCCTGCAATTGGTTGAAGCAGTCTAAGTGATTAATTTTCATATTACTTTAGTTGGGACCCGTAACTGCATTCAATTTATTATGGAATAAAGTCTTTAATTGCATTAGAGTTCAACTTGAATGAATATTGATTGTGGTGAAAGTGTCGTTTATGTGAAGACCCTGCTGCGGTTTGACTAGATTGCTTATTACACACCCAATCTTGTGCTCTATGAAGCTGACCAGCTGACTTCAATTATTTGTTAGTGTCAAGGTATTTTCTGTAAAATACTCATTATTTATCATTGCCCTTGATTTTTCAGCTCGTGAACCCAAACAACAAGGACATTCGGGATATTCCAGGATTAGCCCCGCCTGCACCGTCTCGCAGATTACTTTGGAACCATAATCAAGAAACAAGTTAGAAATGGGATTGTCAGGATCTACTGCAACCCAATCATTCTGGATACTGCTGGGAGCAACCAGTACTACAGAATTGACCTAGTGGAGTGCACTCAATGTGTTTTCCAGAGTTCACATCCCTAGATACCAATCTTCTGAGAGTAATTTATTGAATAGCTTCAATTGGAAGATGTCTGCCCATCTATCTTTCAACAGTGAGTGAAAGTAAAATTATCTGCATGCGAGAGCAACTTATTTTATATTTGAGATTGTAATGGTTCACATGTCTGTATAATCACCCTTGTGATTGTATTTTCATAAATTGTTTTTTTTTTTTTTTATTAAAAAAAAACAATGAAACAATTTTTATTTTTTAAAAGCCATCTGTAGCTTGCCTTGCATGCTTTTAAATTAGTGTCTCATAACTGGATGTTCGGGAGTGCAAGAGTGATTGAGAGTGTGGTCTTCCAGGGTTTTACTTTTTCCAAGTACAATTTATTTAATGTATAAAAAATATTATTAAAGGGAAAGTTTTTCGATGTTTTTCCTTGTTCCATAAAAAAACACTGCAACTTGATTGAGATATGATTGTAATTTTTTATTTAGAAATATATTAAAATATTTTTTATTTTTTAAAAATTATTTTTAATATTAACACATTAAAATATCTAAAAATATATATATAAAAAAAATTAAAAAATTATTTTTTTTTTCATAAACACTTTCTAAAAATATTCTCAAAACATGTATCTCTATCCCAAACACAACTACGTGCCAGCAGGCCGTGGCTATTCCAAAAATAAAAAGTCTTCTAAATTTTGTAATGGTTTTTAAAAAAAGTCTACTAAATTCTTTTACGGTTATGATTTTTTTATCCTCATTTTATGTCATGGATTATAGTTCTAGCGAATTAATCCAGGTTGGTCTAGGTTATTTTTTTAATTTTATTTTTTAATATTAAATCAATTAAAAATTGAGTTTTATAAATTATTGTAATTTAATTTTTTATAAAATTATCTTAATTTTATGATATAGATTATTGACTTGACAAATTAATTTGAGCTGACCTAAAAAATTTATTTAAAAAAAAACATTGGATTCAACATGCATGATAGTACAGATCATTTATCTGGTTATCGATGCATGTTTTTCTCTATTATTAATAAAAAGCTAAATTGTGTGGGGGAAATCACTGTTGCTCCCCACACAAAGCATTGTGGATAGCAACAGTGATTTCCCTTTTTTTTTTTTTGTTTTTTTTTTTTTAATTTTCTAATTATGCTTTTTTTTTCTTTTTTATTTATTCCGTTTCTAACTTTTCTTTCTTGCTTTTTTTTTTTTTGGTTTTTTTATTACGTTTTTTTCTTCTAATTTTTTCTTCTTTTTTTTTAATTTTCTGATTATGTTTTTTTTTTATTTTTTTTATTTTTTCCCATGAAATATTTTTTTTACTTGTTATATTTTTTTTTCTTTTTCATTTTATATTACTAAAAAGCTAAACCGTGTAGGGAGTTCACCGTAGCTCCTCACACATTTCATTGTGGATTTTAACAGTGTTTCTTTTTTTTTTCTCTTCCGTTTACATTTTTTTTTCATTTTTTTCATTACTTTTTTATTTTATTTTTTTCTAGCCTTTTTTTATTTTTTTCTATTTTTTTTTATATCAGATTACATTTTTCTTTTCTTTTTTTATTTGTTTTTTTAGCTGTTTTTTGTTATTATTTTTCTTCTTTTTTCTTTTCATATTTTCCCATAAATTTGTTTTTTACCGATTATATTTTTTTCTTTTTTTTATATATATATTATTTATTTTGTATAACCAGAGTATCTAGCTAGCTTAAACGCACCATGATTAATTCTCAGATTAAATTTTTTTATAGTTTTTTTTCCTTGATTATATTTTTTTATTTTTATCTCATAAAGTTTTTTTTTTCTAATTATATTCTTTTAATTGTTTTTCTTTTTCCACTTATATATATGATCGAGGTGTCCGAGGTAACTTAAAAGCACTACTATTAATCCTCAGAGTCAATTTTTTTATTTTTTTTATTATTTTTCCTTGGTTATGTTTTTTTTCCTGATTATGTTTTTTTCATTTTTTTCCATGATATATTTTTTTGCTGGTTATATTTTTTTAAATTTTTTTCTATTTTTTATTTTTTATGATCGGATATCCTGGCTAGCTTAAGCACGCCACAATTAATCCCCTTATTCATTTTTTTTTTTTTTACTTCCGATTACATTTTTCTTTTCTTTTTTTTTTCATTTTTTTCCTTTGCTTTTTCATTTGTTTTTTTTTCTAGCCTTTTTTATTATTATTATTTTTATTTATTTTTACTTCCGGTTACATTTTTCTTTTCTTTTTTTATTTGTTTTTTTCCTGGCCTTTTTTTGTTATTATTTTTTTCTCTTTTTTTTTTTTCATATTTTCCCATAAATTTAGTTTTTACTGGTTATATTTTTTTTATATATATATGTTATTTATTTTGTATAATCAGAGTATCTAGCTGGCTTAAATGCACCATGATTAAGCCCCAGATTCAATTTTTTTACAGCTTTTTCTTCCTTGATTATATATTTTTTTATTTTTTTTCCATGAATTTTTTTTTCTGATTATATTCTTTTAATTTTTTTTCTTTTTCCACTTATATATATGATCGAGGTGTCCGAGCTAGCTTAAAAGCACCACGATTAATTCTCGGATTCAATTTTTTTATTGTTTTTTGTTATTTTTTTATTGATTATGTTTTTTTTCCTGATTATGTTTTTTTCATTTTTTTCCTGATTATGTTTTTTTGCTGGTTATATTTTTTTATTTTTTTTCCTTTTCTGCTATTATTTTTGTTTTTTATGATCGGGTATCCTGGCTAGCTTAAGCACGTCACAATTAATCCTCTTATTTTATTTATTTTTTTACTTCCTATTACATTTTTCTTTTTTTTTCATTTTTTTCTTTGCTTTTTTTTCTAGCCTTTTTTTTTGTTATTAATTTTTTTCTATTTTAAAATAAAAAATAAAAATTATCTTAGAATGATCGAAAAAATCAAGAGATCGCAACTAAAATAAGAAAATAAAAGAATAAAAATTAAAATACAAAATTATTTGTTAAATCTAGATAAAAAAAATTAATTCCTGCAGCGGAGCGCTGGTTTACGGCTCGTAAATATAACTAAAAGAGATGAGGAAAACACTGTGCATTGTGAGTGACAACACTGTGGATTTCAATAGTGTTTTTTTTTCGTTGTTGAACAGTGATAAAGTTTTATTCGCTATTTTTATGATACTTATATATTGTTTCACAGAGAGTAACAAAGAAAGGCCAGTGGCTTACTGGAAAACAGGTGTGCCTAGCGCCTGCCTGTGCAAGGAAGGCAGGGCCCTGCCTTCCGCCTGACTGTGCATGGAGGGCAGGATTCGATCCCTGCCTAGAGCTTTGCTTTTAATTTTCATTTCATTTTTTTTTTTTTTGCTTTTTTTATTTTTATTTTCACTTATGATTTTTTTTCCATTTTTATTTCTTTTGATTTTTTTTATTTATTTTGACGTCAAATTATTTTTTTCTTCTTATATTTGTTTTCCATTTTTTGGTTGGTTTTTTTGTTAAAATTATTGATTTTTTTTCTTTGATTGATTTTTTTTTGTTTTTTGAACAGTATTTTAACGATTTTAACCTTGAAAAAAAAGGTTCACGCTGAGGGTCACAGATGTAATTGCGCGCGTACGATCAGTCCGGTCCGGTCCGCCGCAACCTTTTTTTTAATATTTTTTAAAATAGCTAAATACGGTTATAGCCCCTAATGATTTTTTTCAGCTAATAATTTTTATTTTTATTTTATCATCTATTATAATTTTTTATTTGCTCTGTCTTTTAGTTTTTTATTGGGTTTTTTTTTTATATATTTTCAAGTTAGATTAATATTTTTGCATAATAATTTTGATTTTATTTTTTTGTCTCATCTTTTGTTAAAGTTATTACAATTTTTTTTTGTCTTTCATTTATTTTTGGTTTTTTATTCTTTATTAACACAATAATAATAATAATAATAATAATAATAATAATAATAAAATTATTATTATTATTATTATAACTATAACTAAAAGACATCAGGTTTTCACTGTGTATTGTGAGTGAAAACACTGTGGATTTCAATAGTGTTTTTTATTTTTTCGTTTTCTTCTTCGTCTTTTTTTCTTTTTTCTGAACAATATTTTTTCCTTTTTTTTTCTTTTTTTTATTGTTTTTTGAAAAGTGATTTTTATGGTTTTTTGAACAGTGATTTTTATGGTTTTTTTAGTATTTTATTTTTTTCATTATTAACATAATAATAATAATAATAATAATTTAATGTGTTTTTTTCTTACTTACTCTTTTGTTAATTTTTTTTATATTTTTTTTCTCTCGGGATAATTTGATAATTTTTTTTCTTTTAACAGTTATAACAATGATAATTTTTATTTTCATTTTATTTTTTTGTTTGATGTTTTGTTGAAGTTTTTACGATTTTTTTAGTCTTTCATTTTTTTTCCTTTCATTATTAACACAAAATAATAATAATAATAATAATTTAATTATTTTTCTATCTTACTCCTTTGTTGATGTTTTTTAGGTTTTTTCATGATAATTTGATAATTTTTATTGTTTTGACAGTAATAACAATAATAATTTTTATTTTTATTTTATTTTTTTGTTTGATCTTTTGTTGAAGTTTTTATGATTTTTTTAATCTTTCACTTATTTATTTATTCTTTCATAATAATAATGATGATGATTATGTGTCTGAAAACACTGTGGATTTCAATAGCGTGATTTTTATGGTTTTTTGAACAGTGATTTTTATGGTTTTTTTTGTTTTTTATTTATTTTATTTTTTTTCATTATTAACATCATCATCATCATCATCATCATCATCATCATCATAATAATAATAATAATAATTTAATGTTTTTTTCTTACTTACTCTTTTGTTAATGTTTTTTATGTTTTTTTCCTCTCGGGATAATTTGATAAAAAAATTTCTTTTAACAATTATAACAATGATAATTTTTATTTTCATTTTATTTTTTTGTTTGATGTTTTGTTGAAGTTTTTAGGATTTTTTTAGTCTTTAATTTTTTTCCTTTCATTATTAACACAAATAATAATAATAATAATTTAATTGTTTTTCTAGCTTACTCCTTTGTTGATGTTTTTTAGTTTTTTTTTTCATAATAATTTAATAATTTTTATTGTTTTGACAGTAATAACAATAATAATTTTTATTTTTATTTTATTTTTTTGTGTGATCTTTTGTTAAAGTTTTTACGATTTTTTTAATCTTTCACTTATTTATTTATTCTTTCATAATAATAATAATGATGATAATTTTTTTTATCGGTATAGTTTGATAATTTTTATTATATTCAAGTGAAATGATTTTTTTCAGGTAATAATTTTTATTTTTGTTTTATCTTTTATTTTTTTTATTTGCTCTTTTGTTAATTTTTTTAGACTTCTTTTAGTCTTTGATTTAACTTTGTTTTTTATTAACACAATAATAATATTAATATTAAGAATAATAATAATAATTTTATTTTTTATTCTTACTTGCTTTTTTTTTCTTTCAAGGTAGTAATAGTGATGATAATTTTAGAAGTTAGTACTTCGATGTTACTGTTGTTATGACAAGATATTTTTATGTTTCATTATATCAAACTTTACATGTAGAAATATTATTTTTTTATCTGAACAGTTATAAAAATTATTTGCTCCGCCCGCAACAAAATGCGGGCCCATCAAACTAGTAGAACTCTACTTGGAGTCGATTTTCACAACGTTTTTCAGAATCTCTTACAACTTCACTCTTATACAAAGGATCAAAACAATTGCAAAATCCCACCTTCGAAGCATGGAATCTAACAAAATATGTTGGAATCATGCATGATCCGTAACAAACCGATCAATCTCAATTAATCTTTTATATTCTTCAAAAACATGAAGTGAATAATAGATGTTACAATCATTGCAAATCACAAAACAAAATGAAATACAGGGTATCCGTACGTTATATGTCGTAAGCTTGTTTAAAGCCATGATTAGAAGATAATGGTTTCCCACGATTAAAGATTGTTTTAAAAAATATTTTTTATTTATAAATATATTAAAATATTTTTTTATTTTTTTAAATTATTTTTGATATTAACACATGAAAATGATCTAAAATACTAAAAAAATAATTTTAAATAATTTTTTTTTTAAAATATTTTTGAAACATAGAGCCAATCACCATTAAAATGGATGTTTGTTAGTGGAGGTGAGAGAAAAACCAATTAAATCATTTAGATTTTTTCTAAATTTCCTGTTGGTTTGATTTTTTATGTAAAAAGCTAGTAAATTTAACTGAGCTACACTGGTTCAAATTAAAAAATATATTATGATTTTTTTATTGCTCCGATTCAGTTCAATGTTTTTGGTTTGCTTCCATTTTGATTAAATGGGAGAAAGAAAAACTTAGTTACAGTAAAAAAAACCTAAGAAACCGAACCAAAACTGGATGGTTTAAACCAAGTTTGGTGTGGTTTTTTTTTTGTTTGATTTTTTTATTAATAAAAACCAAATCGAGCCGAAAATGCTCACCTCTGCTTGTAAGTGTGATTTTGGTTGCTTTTCAAAGTATTTTTTTACTTAGAAATGCATTAAATAATATTTTTTTTAAAATAAATATTTTTGACATAGGACATTAAAATAATCTAAAATTACTATTTTTTCATTTAAAATAAAAAAACTCATATATTTATATTGAAAAATATAAAAGAGTGGCACAAGGGACTGGAATAACTTTTAGGTTTCCCATGCTTACAACGATGCTGGACGGAATTGCCAAGAGGTTTTTCAGTTGGACTAAAAAATAAAAAGAAACAAGAACATCTATTTTGATTTTTTTTAGTGAGGTGTTGTTTATGATTCAAAAGACTAAAAACACCACGTTTCAATCCCATGCACAAATCTTAACGTAGCTTGGCTCAGCCGTTGTTTGTTAAGAAAATAAATATATATTTTCTGCTTGAAATAATTTTAATTTTTTACAGCAATTAAATTTTTAAAAATAAAAAAATATATATTTTTAATATATCTTCAAGTAAATAACACTTTAAAAACAATCTATTAAACACTACCAAGATATATATATGGATTACACGTATACTGCCATATACTATTTAGCACGTGTGAACATGACAAAACATGGAGAATCTGGAAGACTGAGGATCAGTGGATTCATTACCGACCATACATGAAAAAGAGATCATTTGACACCTTTAAGAAAGCTTGAGCACTTTAAGAAAATGACAGACAGCTAATTATTGAAGATTTGAAATTGAGTGCCGAGCTAAAAGTTGGGCAAAAACCATGACCAACTCAGCTCACATAAGAACAGCAAAAAGAGCTGAAGCTTTGCCTGCGTAGACGAAACTTCAACAATAATCAATCTTGAACTCCCTTCACACAAGAGCATCTCTATATGATTCTTGTTCCCACAGACAAAGGGGATCAGAATCTTGATGCCAGGAACATGTCAGGTGTCCTGGATGGTATTTCCTGCTAACTAGGAAGATGTCAGGTCCGAAACTCATTGTAGGAATGTAGCAGCCCTGAATGATCTCAGAACTTTTACTTCGAAGAAACAGAAATCCAAGTAGCAGCATGCTCCTCATTTTTAGAAATAGTTTCACCCAGTGACATGCAATGTATCGCATTTAACAACACTGAATGCTGCGATGAATGTTAATTAGAATCGACATGCACTTCAGAGCCGTTGTTTTTCTATCCAAATTCAATGATCCTGATAGATATTGCAGTGTAATGATGCTTTAAATATATAACTGTATAAGCATTCTAGACTCCCCCTAATTCAAAACACAATAATCGATGGTGTAAACGTAATAATTAGTAAACGGATAGAGGAGGAAATTCTCCCTCCCATTTGTTCTTTTCACATCAATAATAATTCTTTCCCCTCCCAAACTTTTATCACAACACCCCACTCTAATGATTGAATATATATATATAGCTTTGACAAAAATATGTTCTTTAACAGCAGAAAAATAAATTTTTTATTTTATTTACCTCCACTTGACAACTTTTATTGGTAGAATTTGATTTTGAAAACATGGTTAATGATTATATTTGAGGTTTTGTTGAAAAGCATTAACATATTTAAAATAAATTGTAAGTAAATGAGAAATTAGTGTTAAATAGCTGAAGGTTATTATATATTTATAAACTCAAAACCCTTAATTTCATATTAAAATACTACAAGATTATTTATAGTTTAATATTGACACAAGTTGAAGAGTTAAAATTGAGTTTGTGGTGCACCCTATTTTTTAAAATAGAGAGATATTAGGGTAGGAATGGGAGCGCAATTATCAGCTTTGTTTTACTAATCTGAAAGGTGAAAGTCTAGCCTGAAGAGATTAATGAGCACAACAATTTAGCCGTCGGCATGAGAAAAAAAAAAGAGATTAAGGCCGTTTGTTTGCTGGAAAGTTGTTTCCTTTTGGAAAGTGAATTCCAGGAAAAATGAATTCTGATGTTTGACAGTGTTATGGAAAATGAACTGGAAAACACTTTCCAGTATTTGTTTATGTTATGGAAAATGATCTGGAAAATAATTTATTAATAATTTTTTTTTCAAGTTTATTAAAATAATGAGGAACAAATCTTACAAATTAAAAAATTGAATGAGAATGAAATTGAAAAAAAAATATAATTTCATAAATTATCTCAAATAAAATAAATAATAATCAAAATAATAGAGATCAAATCTAAAAAAAAAATTAAAAAAATAAAAGGTGAATAAATTAAAATAATAATAATTAACATTTCATAAATTATTTCAAATAAAATAAGTAACAATAAAAAAAATGAGGACCAAATTTGATAGATAAAAAATTTCAATAAAAAAATGATAAGAAAAAAGCAAATAACAATTATAAAAATAAGAACCAAAATTAATATAAAAATTAAATTTTAAGAGATGAAATTGAAAAATAAATATTCAAAACAAATTATATATAGCAATCAAAAGTTTGAGGATCAAATTTGATATAATCAGCAAATAATGACATTTCTAAATTTTTCACAACTTCCGGAAAGTGTTTCCCGCCAAAATTTTCCGGAAACCACTTTCCTGAAAACCAAGCCAAATTCTTCTTTGACTGGAAAGTGTTTTCCGTTGACCAGAAAGTGTTTTCCGTTGACCAACTTTCCAAAAGACAAACAAACACAGGAAAGTTTGGAAAGTGGTTTCCCGGAAAGTGAATTCCGGGAAACAAACGGGGCCTAAGAAAATAGAATTCCATACCTAAATAATAATTTTCAATTGAGGTGCAAAATGTCAAGGAGGAGCAACGACGATGCTTCTTGCTAGCTTTAGACACGGTTAAAGAGTTTTATTAAGGTTATTTTTAAAAATAATTTTTGTGTAAAATTATGTTAAAATAATATATATTTTTATTTTAAATAATTATTTTTGATATCAGTATATGAAAATATCTTTAAAACATTATTTTTTTAATTTAAAATAAAAATAAAAATAAAAAATTAAATAATTTTTAGGAGGGATTCCGAGAAATGATATGATTAGGGGATACAACTTCTAGCATACGTTATATTGATTTGTCCATGGTAATACCTTAACCAAGTCTCATGAGCCGGTTCAAATTTTTTTCACTATATAAAAATAATGATAAGAAAATGCAAGTGTTCTAACCAAGATTTGTCATTGATTTCATTAAGTTTAATAAGTTCATATAATTTGAATAATAGAAATATAAAAAAAAACTACAATAATAAAGCCTATTCAAAAAAGATAAACAAAAAATCAGCTTGAACCTATCCAGGTTAGTATGCTAAATTTGCAATTTTATTTTCATATCAAAATAAATCCTTGAAAAGTAAATTGAATAAATCAATAAAATTCAATTACTAAACAACTCAATACCAAAAGACAAAGTAAAGAAAATTGACTCAACTCTAGTTAATCCTATCTTGTAACCATGGTCATAAAATTAAGATAATCCCGTGGAAAGAAAAGAAAAGAAAAGGTGTGAAAACTAATTCCCAATAAAACAATTGTTGAAGGAAGAAGTTAAAAAAATAAGTTCATAAAGAACATATAAAAAAGACCGAGGTTGTGTACTCGTATTAGTATTCAAAAACAATTGTTCAAGCAATGATGCTATTCATTTATTTTATTTTTTTATTAATATAAATATCTTGGCTAGCTTGATTATACGTGAACAATATATATTGCTCCATAATGTTTGAATGACCGCTTGAACAAACCTATATTCCACAATGTTAATCAAATTATATAAATAGTTTTTAATTTATGTGTATTTAGTCTCCCCCTCTTTCTCTCTTTTATTTTTAATAATCAAACAATGATGCTAACCATATTTTTTTTAATAATATAGATATTTGGATCAACTCGATCATTAATTTTTAATAATCATCATATTAATAACCACAAAACTCAAACTTGAGATTATAGAATAATATATATTTTAATCTCAAGCTCTTAATACTACATTAACTACTATAAAGTTGATGCAAACCATTTAAATATGTATAAACTAGGTTATACGCATCATCATGGAATCAGCTGGCATGTCCCGGCGACAACTTTTGCCGTAAAAACATCGGAATAGGAATTGGAAACGGTCAAGAAGTCAAGACATGCAATGTAAAAATGAGAAATTAGCCCCCTCTCCCTTTAAATCACTTGGTCACGACTTCCCACCTTGCGTGCTGTAGGGAGGCGAAGCAAAGGACAGAAACCAAAATGGTGTTCGAGATACTCGTTTTTTTTTAATATTATTTGTTTTAAAATATACTAAAATAATTATCTTTGATATATAGATACTTAATAATATATAAAAAAAAATGATGTTTTTAAAAATATATTTTTTTAAAATTATTTTTGATAACATTATTTTTTTTAACTTAAAATAATAAAAATAATTTCCTGGACATCCTCTCACATGATGCTGTTTTTCTAGTCGAATCTTTCACACCAATGTTTTTCCATTCGTAATCTTAAGTTGGATAAAACATGGAGTCTCAATGCTTTTTAACTTCGAGCTTGCCGTGTAAATCATCTCCCTAGCTGTCAATTTGTCAATATTAACCCGGTGATATGCTTGACAGACCACTTTGTACTCGCCTTCTGACAGAGAAAAGTAAGCAGACACCGTTGAGTCATGTACTAGTGTCACGAGGTAGCCGAGTCCCATGTTTCTTCAACTCTTCTTTTTCTTGGCGTTTTCGGTAGAGACTGATTCTGTTTTGGAATTGCTTTTTTATAAAAAAAATCATTTTAACATTAATATATAAAAATAATCTAATAACATCACAGAAATTATTTTAAAATAAAAAGATTAAAATTTTTAAAACTATTTTTGAAACGTAGCAAAAACAGTTGAAACATGGTTGATATTTAATATATTAATAGTTTTTTTTTAATTTTTTAAAAATATTTTTTTATATGGTTGATATTATTTTTTAAAAAATATTTATTATTTTAAAAAATATAAAAATAATAGTTTTTATAATATTTTTGAAACGTAGTAGTCGACGTGAAAAAAACAAATTTATAGCGAGAAGTCTCATGGTCCGAACGCGTTATGAGATGTAAGGGAACAGAGAGACCCATGACCATTAACCTGGATGGAAAAGGTTTTCTTGGTCTTCGTTGATTCGATGATGTGGACTGTCCTCACTGCACTTCTCTCGGTCTCTCACGCCTCTCTCTCTCTCTCTCTCTCTCTCTCTCTCTCTCTCTCTCTCCCCTTTTATTTCCATGCGTGTATGTTCTACCTTTCTTTCCCATCCTGTTGATTTTCCACCTGTGTTGCTTGTTTTTCTTTTTCATGCTACGGTTTTGAATCGTCTTTATTTTTCTTCCGACTCCACTGTCTGCCCATTTATACCTGTCATTCTATTCTCGGTTGGTTTTCTGCTGCCATCACTTGTCTACAATATAATTCCTCTGATCAAAGTTCAATTCTTTCTTTGTTATGCTTACACTTTGATTCAATCCTTATCTGGGTTTCTTTGTTTGCTTCTCTATCTATATAGTATGCTAAGCTTGCTTTTCCATCAGTTCCTCCAGTTTTCATTTCTTCATCCTGCTCTTCCTTTTTAAGGCCCTCCTTCACTCTTGCAACCGCAACAATCTGAGAAAATACTTGCTTGTGGCAAGTTTAATATTGAAAGCTCAACGGAAAAACTATGAAGTGTTTCCATATTTTCAAGGAGAAATCCAAGAACGTGAAAGGAAAAGCAAATTCAGCCCCAGAATTGAGAGACCAAAGGAAACCAGATAGTTCAGCTTCGAGGCGTACAGCGAAGTCCTTACCATGTCCAAGAAGCGTACCTGAATCTTACAAAGTGAACGAGCACAAATTGCGAGTTTTCAGTTTTCAAGAGCTCAGAGAGGCAACAAATGGGTTTAACAGATTGCTTAAGATTGGAGAAGGTGGTTTTGGGAGTGTGTACAAGGGAACTATCAGACCTGCTAATGGTCAAGGTGATCCTACAGTGGTTGCCATAAAAAAGCTCAACAACCACGGCTTGCAGGTACAATCTCATTGTTTCTTTGTAATTGCCGTGCTTAATTTATCTTTTCCAATTGCCTCTTTCATTCAGTAATGTATGCATGGACATCTTGTTATAAATTGAAAAAATGACACGTTTTGCTTTGCTCTTCAGTTAAATCAAGGTGAAATAGTTAGCTGTTAAAAAAAAAAAAGAGGTAACAAAGAAGCGTCTTTTGGTGATTCACTGATTTACTAGCATTTCCATTCCTGAAATGATCACAAAACAGCAATGTACTCATTTTGAGTCTTGCAATCTCTTTACATATAATAAATTTCAATCGGTCGGGGGAGTTGATGTTGAAATCAAGATCTGACATGATCATGTGAAGAAATGTGCTGATTGTCTATGCTTACATGGGATACAAATTATGTCATTTTGCTGCCAAAATTGACTTTGGCCAAAGTAGCAAGACAATTCCATTTGGCGATTGCCTGGGGGAGAGTATTGTGCCTGAGCAGAGATTTTGCATTATCACAAAATTTAGCAAAAGAAAAAAAAAAAGAAACTAAGTTCAAATGCATAATGGAAAATAATTTGCAACTAGCCGATAACTATTGCAGCTCTTACACCTGAATTTTATGCTTAGAATTCCATTATAATATGGAAAATGGAATGTCTTTCTTGGAACGATGTTCAAATTTATTGGATCCAAAAAGAATTCGGTCCTTGGAATCTTCTCTGTAGTTCAAACTACACAAATTTAATATATGCATTTTTTAATCCCAACAGTATGCAACCTTTTCTTTTTTCTGTGGTAATATTGATGACTGTTGGCCTTCATTAACTGCTATATGTTTTCTTTTGTTTGTTGTTTATGTATCTCTTCATTTCATCAACTAAAACCCGTTTCTTTTGATGATGTCCTTCTCTGATACAGGGTCATAAACAATGGCTCGCAGAAGTTCAATTTCTTCGAGTTGTTAGTCACCCAAACCTAGTGAAACTTATAGGTTACTGCGCTGTAGACGGTGAAAGAGGGATCCAACGGCTACTGGTTTATGAATACATGCCTAACAAAAGCTTAGAAGATCATCTTTTCAATAGAGGTCTGCCCAATCTGCCATGGAGGAAAAGATTAGAGATAATCCTTGGTGCTGCTGAAGGATTGGCTTACTTGCACGAGGGAATGGAAGTCCAGGTACTTTATACATGACCTATTTGAACTGAATTAATGGCCCTGTTACCTATACAGCGCAAAGTCAAAATCTGTCTTGATAAAGGAATATGGAGGGTTTTGCACTTTCATGCTTTCAAGTTGTGGCTATGATGCTATTCTTAAGATGAGTGTGTGGACTTGTAAGGTATTGGCTGGTTCGTGTAAGAAAAAACAGTATTTGTGTGAAGGTCTTGAAGTCAGAAAACCTTCTAATATTAATGTAGATTGACTGGCCCATTCTGGACCATCATATTGGTTGAGTCATATAGAATTTAAGCAACAGGTTTAGCGAGGTTGTTGCTTCATGTGAGAAAATTTTATCCTGTCGCACTATGATTTGACTTATCTCCAGCTCAGGAGGATGATATGACCTGGCCACTGTCCTCATTCTTTTCTGTAGGGATTTTTATTGACTCGTTAAACATACCTCATAGTTTCTGGAAAAGACATTTGCTGAATCTACTGCTCAGATCTAGTTCTACACTACAGGATATTATTATTGTGACAAACTCGTCATGGATGACAGACCTCACTTTCTGCATCCATATTCTTATAATTTCTTTTCCTAAGGGTATTGGTTTAATGTGTTGTGATTGTAATGTTCTTTGCTTCACATTGAATGTTTTGGTACATGTTAAGACAGCCTCTTAATCAATTATTGGATTTTAATCCTTTTCTGTCTCAATTGCACAGGTAATTTATAGAGATTTCAAATCCTCAAATGTCCTTTTGGATGAGGACTTTAAGTCGAAGCTCTCAGATTTTGGGCTTGCTAGAGAAGGGCCGGCTGGTGATGGGACTCATGTATCCACTGCGGTGAGTAGCTTTATGACATGCTTTAAACATAACCATCTTCTAATATGCGTTCTTCGTTAGTTTGCTGAACCAAAAAAAGTAGCTGGTTAATGCAGTCACCTTTAAACTCCATGCTAGAAGTGATGATCTCAGATTATAGAAAATGGGTGTTTTAGAAGCTGAAGAATCCCAGTGGTTAAATATGAATTATGCTGCAACTAGGAGGAACCAAATTAACCTCTTATCTTTCCCTTTCTTTCTTTCTTCTTTACCGATGCCTATCAAATCATTAACACATATTTACCTGAAAAGTTCCATTATTAGATCTGGATAAGCCACCATGCAGGCTGCCTTTCCCTGACCATCAAAACTTAGCACAAAGCTGCGTGATTGTATTTCAATATTGGTTTTTTGGCTTTGCATGTTTTTGTGCTGATGTGTTTTCTGCTGTCAGGTGCTTGGCACATATGGGTATGCTGCGCCTGAATATGTTGAAACAGGCCATCTCGCCAGTCAAAGTGATATATGGAGCTTCGGTGTGGTTCTCTACGAGATCCTCACTGGCAGGCGAACTGTCGACAGAAACCGCCCTGCAGCAGAGCAGAAGCTTCTATATTGGGTGAAACAGTTCCCAGCTGACAGTAGCAAATTTAGCATGATCATTGATCCACGACTGCGAAATGAGTACTCTATCAAAGCAGCAAAGCAAATTGCTAAGTTGGCAGATAGCTGCCTAAACAAGAACCCGAAAGAACGGCCAGCAATGACTCAAGTGGTGGCGAGCCTGAAGCAAATAATACAAGATTTGGAAGGGGGAAACAGCTCAACAAATAAGAACATTGCTGAATCATCTCAATCTAGCTTGAACAGGCGAAGACAGAAGAACAAGGTTTGTCTATGTATAATCCTCAACAGTTTGGCTACAGCCAAAACATAACCATACTTTCCTGACTACACCACCTTTTGTCATTTTTTTGACAGGTGTAAATGGCTGGATACTTAGCACAATGGATGGAACTATTAACGGTGCTCGTGGAATTCACTCCAGTGAAAAATAAATCCTAGATTTACATATATTTTGCAAATGAGATGATCCGACTACGAGTGTGTATAGTATTGCGGTTGCTATTGTGGTTGAGATTGAAAAAAAAAAAATTTTAAAAAAAATATTTTTATTGCGGTTCAAAATAAGTAGTAAAGTGTTTGGTTAAAACTGTGGTTGAGTTTAAGGTAGAAAAAAAACAATTTTGTGTGTTTGGTTACCAAGCTTTTCATTTTGCTTTTAACTTGTAAAATTACAGAACACGCGCTCGTGCGCACATATTTATATATATTCTTTTTAAAATATTTAAAAATTATATAAAAAAAAAATTAATAATTCTAGTAAATTATATACTTGTTTTTATTCTTTCATTAAACTACTTGTAATTTCATCCAAACTAAATTTATATGTGAAGGCCTCTGCGATCCAGGAACAATAATAAAATATCATTTAAAATAAAATTAGAATTGCGAGATAAAAATTATATTATGATATTCTTCTAATATATTTATTTATTATAATTAATTTTTATATTATTTTAATATTAAAAATATATTTTTTTATAAGAATATATATATATATATATATATATATATATATATATATATATATATATATATATATGAAACAACTAGTCCCCAGCCCTGTAAATATATATTCATGAATTGTAATATACGAAAAGTAGTAATTTATTACTTTCCATGTTTTAACTTAAAAATAAACGGTCCCATAATTAAATTTACACTTACCAGATACACAATTACAGATGCAAACTGTGTTTTCAACAAAACACAGTTTACACCTTGTAAACAAACAGGCACTCAGTGTTTGGCTAAGCAAAAGGTTCAGGGTAGCTGATACCATTCTTTTCCGCTGCAAATATGATGAATGGAGCGAATAACAAAGAGTAAATGGCTGTGAATCTTGATGCCAAACTCGTGTCTGAGTACGGGTGTAATGATTAATGCAACATGGTTTCCATTATTTCTCAACTTTTGAACTTATCTCTGCGTGCCTGGTAAATGGTTCAACGCCTCCAGCTGATCGTTAAAGACGTTCTTTTCGAGGAAATGGAGATTGAAGTTAATTTTCTTTCCTTGACCAGCAGGCACTGGTAAAATATAAAAAAAATAAAGCATTCCCCTGAACAACTCTCTCCGGCAGCATCTGAAGCGAGCTTATTAGAATGTGAAAATGTGAGAACGAGAGAGTTTGCCATGGCCTGCAGAGTGATACTTTGATGTTTTTCTTTTTGCTGTCGTGTCTAGAATTGTAATCGATGTTGTTTTTAAAAATATTTTTTTGTTTAGAAATATATTAAAATAATATATTTTTTAAATTAAAAATAATCTAAAATCACTTTTTTTTTCAAGAAGACTTTTAAAAATGCAGTGGCATGAGGCTTTTGAAGGGAGTCTATTGCATTCAGTTCATTCTAGGATAGTTTTCAGAGTGCATTTCTCACATTAACTTGGTATATTTGGAAGATTTTAACAAATTTTAATGAGTACTAGATTAAAAGTTTTAATCTAAATTACCAGAAATTTTTTTTTTTTGATATATATATATATATATTCTAGGCAAACAAACAAGGAGAAAGAAAACTAGCTAGTCAGCTTTAGTTTTTTTAACCTGATTTTGATTATTCATAAATTAATTTCATCGTCTATCTCATTCTAATGATAAAAGAACGAGTTAATTAAAATAGATTTTTAGTATAATTATGGATTTACCCTTGAAAAAGAAAACAACGAAATAAGTTTTAGGGTAAGATTATTTTTTCACCATGATACAATTATATTTTTCATTTTCCTTTTTTATTATGCATGGGAAAATTATTGTTTTGATCTTGGAATAAAATACTCTTATGCTTTTTTCACAATATAGCTCGAAAACAAGTGTGAGAGGTGGGCTTGGGTTATTGGAGCCCAGCCTTGGCCCACATTATACTCTTAATTACTTCAGTTTTTATTTTATGGGTGTGCAGTACTGAGTAAAAAGATTTGGAAAACCCGAAACTAACTCATTGAGTAGAAATAGAACCCGGAACAGAATAGAATTGGAAAATGGGAAAATCATTCACGCTAATTCAAACAGTAACCACAGCTGGAGTTTTCTCTGCCGTTTCCTTCTGGTATTCCTGAACTCTCTTCTCGGCAGTCAATCGGCTTTTTTTTTTAATTTGATTTTATTTTTGGGGATTGCAGGTATGGTTTCATGTTTGGAAGAGAATCAGCTCGGAAAGAGCTTGGAGATTTAATCGAAGGTCTTCGCCGTGGAAACCCGAATTCAGTTGAAGAAAATCAGCTCGGAAAGAGCTTGGAGACTTAATTGAAGGTCTTCGCCGTAGAAACCCGAATTCAATTGCAGAGAATCAGCTCGAAAAGAGCTTGGAGACTTAAGAGAACCTTGGGGTTTTGACTTTTAACTCCTCCTCAACCTCTGTGTTATGGTGAGATGATTGTTTCCTGCTATAATTATTTTTTTGCTCTTTTTTATTTTTTAAAGGAAACCTCTACATTGTGTAATATTGCTGCTGATCTTAGCAAGCATTGGCCAAATTTTATTAAATTAACGCGTACCTTTTTTTATATTATTATTTTATCATGAAATCCTGTTAAGCATGGAAGACATTCAGATGCTTGACATCGTTCATGCTATTAGCCTATTATGGCCTTTTTGCGGTCGTAACTGACGTGAAAAGATTTATTAAAAGAATAGGTCCATACATTATATTTTATTAACAATAATCCGATCATAAAATGTTCCTGAGCTAAAGAGTTTTGAGGGATTTCGATGATAAGATGCTTAATAATTTGTGTTGATTTTGGTATAAATAGGCCCTGAGACGATGATTTTTTTATTTGCGTGAAAAATTGACATCCGAGTATTCTTTTAGAGTCCTAATTTCTTCAAATTTTTTGACTTGGTTAGGGATGAGGCAGATGTTATTTATTTTCTATTTTTTCATATTACTTATGATGCATGTTGAAGGCTGAAGATGAGGATGAGATGACGTGGGGACTATATACGAACATTGAATGTAATTAATATCTCTGCAGACAACTTTGTGAAAGAATTTTGCCTTCGAGAAATGAGTGATTTCCCCTGGAGATCTATTTGGAAGATCAAAGTCCTTTCTACTGAGTGGCATTTTTTTTTGTATGTAGGTGGTTTGCATAGGATTTTGGCTGTTAATGTAACAGAACACACTAGTATTCATAAAGTTAGGCACAAGCTTAATGTACACATTAGTTTAATAAGACTGAAACCTCGGAGCTTAAGATTAATTTCTGCCACTTAGATCTCTTAGAAAGCATGATTCCCTCTAGTCTATGTAGTAGCATGCACAATTCAACAAACTTACTGGTTTTTAACATGACAATTCTTCTAATACATTGTGCATTAGAATAAGGTCACCGTTTAACAAAATGCATTTCCTCTTTCCTGTAATACATTGGATACATGGTAACTCCTTTTTCCTGTTATACTTTGGATTCATGGTAACTACAAGCTTGGCACACACGTCAATAGGCTATTTTGTCATGTTTTAAGGTCTCAACAACTGCTTGTGATGAATTCCATCATGTTAGGTACCGAGAATATGTTCTTGAAAGTTGCAGGAATTGAAATTTTAAGCCTTATGAATCACTTCTAAATAAAAAGCATATATTTCATGGAACTTGAAAGGATTGCACCCCTTTGGTAGATGGATAGGGGTTAAAATTGAATTTCATAAGGCATTCAATAAGCAAATGTCAAGAGAAAGAAGTATGTTGATTGGATGTTGTGATGGATTAGATTAGCTGATCCCTTTGGCTCACCCGAGCACACCCAAACTGACGAGTCATTATTTAGCTTTCTGTAATCTTGGCTGATACAACATTCACTTGCAAAAATTATTCTTCGTTAGTGGCATGGAGAAATTGATACAGATACACACTCTGATTCTTTCATATAACCATCATAGTTTGGCAGGTCATGCCAAAGGTATGCTGTACATGTATGGTACTTTTTTTCCCAACTTTTCTCTACTTTTCTACCTATAATATACTGAGCTATTTGGTGTTGTACATGAAGATGCACTTTTTTTATACCAGAGCAGCTTTCTTAGTTTTCTGAACGCCCTTGTCTTTGATAAAACCAATGTAAAGGTCAGTTCCACAGGAGTCACATTCTGATAGTTTTCCATCGCGTCCACCCTCTGACATGCTTTTAACAAACTCTACTAAATGCAGCCAGTTATTCCCTTCAAACAACCTCTTGTTCATTCTTAGATATGTAAATGCAGTCAATCGATTGCCAGATTCTGATCTATTTGTTGCCATAACTTGTGAATATGCACCAGCATCATACCTCTCCAACGCGTTCTCTCCAGCAAGTCCAGTACTAGCAGTCCTTGTAGCCATCTTCACTTGCCGCACTAATCCTTCTGGAGAGCAATTTGCATGTTCTGGTTGTTCCCCATCTCTCATTTCCATGCAGGTGAAATTGAATACAACTCCATATTTACTGAACATCCGTGCTATTGGTAGGTACCCATCATGATGCCTAGTATTATAGTATCCTGAGGTTAGTTCTGCTGCGTGAGACCTCGTTCTGTAATGCCAATGAATTCCTGCTACTTTTCCTGATAATTTTGCTCCGGTTCCTCGATAAATTCCTTCTGCAGCTGCTAGGATTTTGTCACCGTGCTCTAGTAGCTTCCCTGAGTACCACTCTAAGAAGAACTGTCCATACTCAGTGTTCCATGTTCCATCCCTTCGGAAAAATCTAGTTTCTTCAGGATATTGATTATACTGGCCGGAATCATGGGGTCCACCTCTACCCCAGTCTGCCTTTCCAATTGCTTCAGCTGATGCTTCCAGTGAAGCTCTCATGTACTGTTCAGCACAAAAAAGTTGTTTTTTGGTATTAAAATCTCCGAACCAAATAACTTGAACAAATAAATTACAAGTTTTTAATCTGATGATTTGATTCCATATGCAACCACTGAATCAATTGTGTCATAAATCGATGGAGCACTCCATCTGTGGATTGCTCAAATTAGCCGACTTGAATGCTAAAATATCTGCAGTTTAGGATGGAACCAAATTTACCTTGTCATAGCATTGGAATTCTCCTATTCCAGGAAACTTCCATGTGCCATTGCTTTCTGGATAAGCTGGATACCTCAGTTCTCCACATGGGCCCAGCCCCACTTGAATTTCCTGCAATAGAAACGCTCGGTTTTTTAAGCTCGATCCGAGAAATAATATCTCTACGTGTAGACATTAGACAAAGGTAGGGCTTGCCCTTGATTTTTGAAGTGTCATGTGTAGAAGCATACCGTGATAACTTCTCCTAGGTAATCTTTGAATCTGTCGCGGAAGCTCCTCATGTAATCACTGTAGACCTGGATGGGTGTTCTTCCACTTAGCAATGGCAAAGAGTCACAGCCCAATGAAATGTACTCCGGATTTCTCCGACCTGATTTGTCCGTGTAGACGAGATCGTGGTTTTTGCTCATCTCTTCAAGCACCCACGGAGGTAGGGGAATGCTAAAAGTTAAAGAGAAAGAAGGGGTCAGGCTCTTCTTAGAATACCTAACAAAGAAAATATTTTACTGCGAAATAATACTTAACAAATGAAAAGGTTTTCTGCTTTGAACTTGAAGAAAAAAAGTTTGAAAGGGTCTTTAGTAGGTCTCAAAAAAAATCCGAGAAATATTCCAACGAACAATTCCTCTCTTAATCTTAAACTTAAAAGAGAAAACATATCAAAAATAGAAATTTGTGACCTACAAGTAGAAAAGTTTAGGCTTTAAAGTACCTGCAAGAATCTCCAACATTTCCTCCACACTGATGAAACGACATAACAACTTGAAGCTTCAGGCCATGCTTTTGTACCATCTGCACCAGCTCCGCATACCCTTCCCAGTTGTATTTGAAAGGCCCGTCTTTCTCTACCAATCCCCACCAAGCATCCACCATTACTCCTTCGACTCCTGCACTTCTCAAGGCCATCAAGCTAGCATTCATTGCTTTTGCCTTGTTCAAATTCCCTCCGATTGTTACTGTGTCAAGTGGCAGCATCACAAACACTGGCACTCTCGAGCCGGCGTTGCTACTGTGAGGACTTGATACTGCGTGTAGTTTCTCCCATGTCTGGCTCTTCCTTCCTTCTGTCACCAAGATATCATCGTGCGAAAGCTGTGCTTCCTGCTTTGAGTTGATCTTTGCTTGAAGACGGCATGATGGCTTGATTTGCGCGAAGCAAACTGTGCCAGGAAAACCATCAGGAGTTTTAAGGTTTCTGGTCTCTTTTAGACTGATAAAAGAAGTTGAAGATCGCAGCGTTATGGTCATGTTTCTCTTTGGATTTTTGAAAACAAAAGACGGATAGAAGAGATGTAGGAATGAATGGGTGTAGGAATGAACGGGTGTGTTGTGTGTCCGTTTATATAGAAACTCTTGCTCAGGTTTTTGAAAGGTTAAACTTTGGTGGGCACTCGTCTAAAAGAGAAAAAGTGCAAGCAATCAAAACGAGTCATTTTCGCCATACGTGGATGAACCTTTTCCATATTTTGTATGCTTGAAATAAAAAAAGAAATCCCACTTTTTAACGTCCACCCGTCGAATCGATCACTTATTCTTGTTGGTGGAAGCTGACTCGAGGGCATATATCTTAGGGTTCAAAGCGTGTTTTTTTGGTGTGATCTTTTCTTCTAACATTGAGTCTTAAGAATGTTTTGAAATTATTTTTTTATATTTTATTTTGTTTTGAATTTATATTTTCAAATCATCTTAAATATGCTAGTATTAATAACTACTATAATGCGTAGGGTTGACTCTCATTGCTTGACAACAAGCAATTAAAATATCTTGTAGGATCCATCTAATATTTTAGACTATTTCATTTTTTATCGCACCTTAATCACTGCTAGCTTTTCTTCCACCAATGCTACAATTTAGATTAAAAAAATTGTTGAATGTAAAAACATATTATCTTGGCCATATTAATTTTTTTTCTGTCATTAAACTTCATATAACATTTTAATTTGAAAGCTCTCAACCTAACTTTTTCCCGACCTAAATTTTAATTTCAAATAAAATAATGTGAGAGCTGCCATAATGTGACCTCGTCAAATTGAAACGTTCAAAGAAAAAAATCCTAAGTAAAAAGAAGAAGAGAAACAACACGATAAAATACCAAACCTATAATTCAAGTCAAGATAAGCATTAGATGATGTGTTGCTAGTAATGGTGGACAATGCATCATCTATTAGCTATAATTAAAATTTCTACCACTAGAGTGGTGACAAAAAAAAAAAGAGGAGAGGGTTTTTTTTGGTAGACAATTCAATTTCCAACCCATTTTTATCTAAAAACATATTTTTAAACCATACAAATACCTTAACACACCCAAAAACCACTGAAAAATGAAAGAGAAATGTCTAAGCAATATGATTTTTTTTTTAAAGATGTTTAAAAATTAAAAAAACCTACCACCATAAACTCTCATCATCAAATGAAACCTATTGACAGTTTCATCGCTAAAAGTGGACAAACCAACAATCTTTTTTCTTTGACTTTTCTAGTTAGTTTCTCTCTTTTCTCTCTAAACCAAAAACTATAATTTTTTTCTTCAAAATGAATGAAATTAGATTTCAAATCAAAATGAAACATGTCGTGCAATTGTGGTTAGCCATCTTTTTTCTTCATGTTTACTTTTTAGTCTTTTAACTTGTAATTTTGTGCTTTATCACATATACAAATTTAATTTTATATAAGTAGTCTTGATAAGGATGTAATTGTAAGGCAAAAAAAAAAAGGTGTTTCACTATTCATATGAATATTGAGGCACCACACCCCTTTCTATTTTCTTTAGATGTATAGGCAATAAGGATGTTATTGCAAGGCCAAAAAAATACATAATTGTTCATATGAATGTGAAACACCATATCTTTTTCTACTTCCTCTAAATGTACCAGTTTTTTGACTTGCATTATGCCACTTATCATATCTTTTTTTTTTCAAACTTATAAAATATAAAGACGCTAGGAAGTCAAAACTTTGATACACTTTGGCTGAAACATATTAAAAATAATTAATAAAAATAATTAATAGTGATACGTTGGATCAATCATGGTTAATCTATGAAGCTCGCAATAAAGGCTATAAAATTGTGAAAAAAACCATCAAACTCATATCAAGACAAATTAGAGAGTTCAATTACAATGAACCAAATATTGAAAGTCAAAAATGAAAAGAAAAAAAACCAACAACAACCTTCTATTTTAATTATTTTCAATATTAATTAAAATACAAAATTCCCAATTGACCAAATCATCATAGCATAAAAAAAAATGATATTAGAAATAAATCCCAGAAATAAAACTTTAACAAATTTAGTTTTAAGAACAATAGAGTAATTACATAGTGCTTTGAAAAATCAAATCTTATATATATATATATATATATATATATATATATATATATAAAAAAAAAAACTCAATACCCAAGTTAGGTGTTATTTTTATTTGAAAGGTATTATAGTAATCTAAACATTCACAAATTTATAAAAAGACAATAGTAACCTTAATCAATTCAAAAATATCTAATTCACGGGAAAAGAAAATGGTGAGTGTGAAATCTCTTAAGGGATAAGACAATAAATATATTGTTGCAGTCCATAATAATTGATCTAGACGAATCTTTGAAGCATGTTAATCTTTAAAATTTCTAACCCGTGAAATTTTAGCTGATTTTAAAGATAATAGAATTATTATTATGCTTAAAAAAATAAAATATCAAGAAAATTTCCTCCCAAGATGCTCCTAAATTGCTAAATAAATCTTGTGAAAAACTATATTGCCCTTGAAAGTCCTTTTTTTGTTTGTTTTATAAGGGAGAAAACTGTAAATTCACCATTCTAATCACGGTAATTAACGGCTTAGGCTCATTAGTTTTCCACATCTATTAACAGGTAATTCAAGTTTTGTGAAGTTAAATGGATGCAAACTACATAAAATTTCTCTAAACTCTATATTGAAACTAATTGATTTTGGATCGGTGAACAACGGGTGGTTAGTTTTCTTTCGCCTCTATCCAGCTTACCCCACAAAAGTTGATTGCTTCGTTCCTTTCGGCTTTATCTTCATTGCTGCTTGCATTTTTCTGTGGCAGACAAAACATTGATCATTGCTTCTTTTTTAAGCTCTGCTCAGCTTCGGATAAGAGACGGACTCCATTGATTGGGAAAACATGTGGTTGCAATACCTCTCTGTTTTTGCTGTTCTTGGAATCTGCTTTCTGTAGTCATCCAAGCTCAGCTCCTTCGATGAGTTAATTTCGCTGCCATGCAATTCTTCAACAACGAGATCCAAATCGCATTTATCTTGCATGAAGCTGTTCCATATTTAACCAGTGCTGAGAAATATGGACACCTTTTTAGAAGCAATATTCATGGAAAATACCCTTGGGGCGGGCTAAACCATGTTTTACTGATCTCTCCATGCATGCTTGGTAGGAGATGGATTTCGACACGAAGCATGATCAGAGAAAGAAATCCAGATTTGAAATTTAATACTGCCGGTGATATACAACTTAATCTGTGATCTATAAATACACACGCATTTCAAGTGCGTTCGAAAGTTTTAGCTGGTTTTATTGTTCTGTGAATTTATTCTCCGTATCTGTCTTGTTACTCTGTACAGGTTTACCGTTTTCCAGTGATCCGGACCATTGATCTGCCTTCACTACATAATCTTCTACGCAATTTTTTTTATGCTTCTTTTGAATTGCTGCACCATTTAACACTATAAAAATGAACTTCATGAAATTTAAGCTTCCTCACTCACTAATTTCACCACACAGCGGAGCTGAGCATCTGCGGTGCAGTACCTTCTAGCTTAGCATCAATCGCTGTAGTAACTCTGATTAAGTGCCCGATCGATGGTTCCAAACATATCCCTAGCTAGCTTATTCAAAACAAAATTTGATCAATGAGGATGAATCCAGGACTGGTAAAGTCCACTGATAAGCTTAGAGGAAGCATACAAGTCTTGATAGATTGTTAAGCCCAGATGATCATGGAAAAGATCATCACGAATCTCTCGCGCCTTGACGTAAATATTATGGCCTTCATTGAAGAAACGGTACCTACGCTGCCCCAGTGATTACCCCTCTCTCACACGCGCGCGCGCGCGTCGCGCACAGAACAAGACCTGTGAAAGAAAAGACTTGGGTCGAAAGAAAAAGGGAAAATGAAAGAGATGGAAAAGGAATTTGTGTGGAGCAATCTTGAGGGAAATTAACCATGTAGTGAAAATCAGACATGATCTCATGTTAATTTATATTTTTTAAAAGAATTATGACTGTTAAAGTAGGTTAACAAAAAACATATATCAAAATAGTATGTCTATATTTTATTTTATGTGAATGAGAAATAAGAAAATCATAAATGTATCTATTTAAATATTTTAATTGAATTTCCAAAACATTTTATTATTAGTATTATTATTTCATATCAAATATATAATAATTAAAAAAATAATAAAATTTATAATAATATTTGAGTATCATACTAAAATTAAAAAATAAGTGTAAAATAAATAAATAAAACAGTAAAAAACTAGGCATAGGTCCTAAACCATGCGTGCATAGCTCGTCAGCCCGCTTGCCTCATTCTATTCTAATTTTTATATATTAAGAAAAGGGCAACTTATTATCTGTTTATTTATTTAAAAAATAACATATGATAAATAACCTCTCACATTTAAAAAAAACAGAAGGAGCACTCAAATCCGCAACCTCTATAAGGGTATTTGGGAGGATGGTTGCAATAGCTTTTGAAAATATTTTTCGTGCTAAAACATATGAAAATAATATTTTTTTATTTTTTAAAAATTATTTTTGACATCAGTATATTAAAATAATATAAAATATCAAATCACCAGTTTAAAAAAAACAAAAAAACAAACACCAAATCACAGGTTTTCAGGCACTGACCATCTTAACTGTGACTTGGATTTGTTATAAACCCTTGTCACCTCATGGCTTTAATTATCGCTTGTACTTAAGCCGAAAACAACTTGATTTGTTTATTAATGTGTTTTTTTTAAAAAAAATATTTAAATTATAAAAATTGATATTTTTAAATGGATACTATGATATTAAAAATATTTAAAAAAATAAAAAATATATAATTTTAATATATTTCTGAAAAAACAACAGTAATCATGCCTCTGCACTTAGTGGGGATTCATTTTCCAGGCAGAAACTCCGGCAACTCGTCATTTTCCGTCAGGGTAAATTTGATATCACATTAAAATCTACAATCCCGAAAGGAATGCAGTGGTTCTCGCGGCAACTACGTAGTGGTTTCATTCTCAGATCCACAACGCCTAAAGAAAAGGCAACGTTTCGCAATGTATCTACATCTAGTGGTAAAATCTAAATGCAGGAGAAAAATGACGATCAACTTCGTTAGGATGATTTTGTCTGTCTCTGATAAATACAGATGTCATAGTGAAAGGGGGGAGCTGGGATTAACTTTCATTGGCCGGTGTCGGCAGGATTAACTTTCACTGGCTGATCTCTCTCTCTCTCTCTCTCTCTCATGGAGAATCTAGTTTCAGACTTTCAGTATCATCTAGCGAATAAAAGGATCTTGCAATATTTTTCTTTGGAGACGGATAAGACTGAACTTGGTCGGCAGGAAAAGACACCTTTTGCTAACTTCTTTCACAATGGCACATTGAAGCTCCTGTTGCCATCTTGCATGGCAACTGGTTCAGGGGTCCCCCCCATGCAGATGTTCAAAATTCACAGGCTCTTTTTCTTGGCTCTCCATTGCTTATCATTGAAAACCCGACATCCATGTTTTGTATTTATTTTTATTTTATTATTTTATAATAAAATCTGCAAGCCTGCTATTAGTACAAGTCTCCCTTATTAGCCTATCATTGCATGCTTACTTCATAAGCAAGTTTTGAAGTTCGTGCATTTATTATTTGATTTTTTGTTGTTTTTTATTATGTTTCCCTTCTTATATTCTTTTTAAATGGAGAATTTCAAGGTAATTTTCAATAATTACACCATTCAAAATAGCTTGTAGTAACTGTTCACTTATTTCATTCAAAGTGATTTTTTTTGCCACAGCCCACTCACCCTATTCCATTCATTATTTAAAAAATTATAAAATCATTCTGAAGAATCCATTCATAATATCCTTCCTTAGCTTCAATGAATCCATCTAGGTATTGTTTTACAATCTCTATAGGTTATTGTTTTAATTTTACTAAATAATCCAAAACAAAATCTGGCTATATGATCTTAAGATGTAGTTTTACATGTTATTCCGATCTAGAATGAATTAGGTTGAAAATTTATGTATCAAGTAAAGTCATCCTCGATCAAAAAATTGAAGAATAGTCTTAGAATTGGAAAATAATTTCTGTTTATATGTTTTATAAAAGTTATTATCCCTTAGCATTTCAATAATATGAAGTCTGAAAACTTGAAATCACTAGGGTAAGGACACATTATAGCAATGTCCCCTAGATAAGGTCTTATATATGTTGACTTATGGATTTGTTGAACTCTTGTTCTATAGGTTTGTTCCACTATATCCCTAACATATATACTCTGGATCAACTTTACTTTGAGTCCTCTTTAGATTTTGATCTTCATCTAATTAATCTCTTCTTCAATAAATTAGAAACGTTTCTATAAAAAGATAGGTTGCAAATTGATGAGTTTTCATTGCATCGCAAATAATACACACCGCTTTCTAAATAGACATAATGCGTATGTGGGTTTGTGGGAATAGATCTATGATTTGGTTCACCTCGAAGTAAGTCTCTAAACATATCCCTCTCCTCGTCACGATTCAGGTTTCAGTTTTTTTTATTGGATTTGATCCATTTGCTTAGTTAGGTCTTCTTTGAAATGATCTTGTCGATCAAATCTCTACAATAGGTTCCTTATGGATGCCTTTTCAACCTTTATAATACCCTAATGGACTTCGTTTATACATGGCGGGGTGGGAAGCTGCTACAAATATCTTTGTTCATTGAACAAGTCAACATGCTAATACATGTAGTTAATGATATAAAATCTTAAACCCAACATATATGTGTGTCTGTGTGAAAACCTAAATCAAATAAAACTTTGACCACTACCTAAAAAAAACCAAATTATAAAAAAAAACTAAAAAATAAATACAATTTTCATCAGGATCCATGTTTGGTCAATTATGGTTGATTATTATCAAATATGGTGGATTATGTTAAAAAAAACTGTATTAATGTCTTTGTCCTCTCTTCATTAACCTAGTTTTGTACATCTAATCAATAATTAAAAAAAAAAATATTTGACTTGGGTTTAATTTGTAGGCTTCAAACATTGAAAGTTAAACATAGACGCTTCAACAAGTCTTTTTGATGATCAAGTCATCATTGAATTAAGAGATATTTGTATATGTTATTCAATAATGACAAAATATGTGATGTGTTGTAGTATTATCTTTTATGTAATATCGCCTGGGATACGTACGGGAGGTCACTACACCACTAGAATAATAATATCTTCCTGGACAGCTCCTGCAAGATATTTCATGACCGCGTTTGAACTTTTTCCTATTATGGAGGAGGTTTCTGTTTGCTGATATTTTCCAATCCAGAGAGTCCTCTCTCGTAAACATCTGCAAGTCCTCTTCAGACGTCTATTCCCAACTTCAAGAGCCGCTTCACCGACTTCGATCTGAAATATCACGAAACATATGAACAAGGAAAAAATCTATTAAAAAAGAAGAGGGGGAAAATCTTTCTGCTACAAGGTTTCCTTTCCCTGTTTCACTGAAACTTTATAAAACAAAAACAGTAGTATTTACATGCTTGTGTTGAAGCAGTGTTATCGTATTGGAAACTAGGAAAATGGGATGTTTTAGAGAATCAACATCTATACCCAAGATTCGATGTTACATTCATGTTAGATCTGAATTTTGAAAGCACTGCAAGCTCACCAACACCCAAACATAAATAAAAAGCCCGTTTCTAATGTCAAAACTTGTGAAGCCGACCAGATATAAGGAGTATTTTTACCCAACAATCATATTGTAAAAAGAAAATATTTTTCAAATCAGCTTGTCAGCAGGCGAGCAGCATGAGGGGCCTGCTTTTTTTTCCAGTAAAAAGTTGACCGGCCAGTGAGTGTGTGGAAGATCAAGTCAACCATGAAGAATCATTGAAGATAAATATGCCGAGAATCTCTCAATCCTCTCATCTGCAATCTGCAGAATCCAGCAGATTGCAGATAGCTTAAAGTTTGAAATTCAATTTGATGATGTATAGGGAGTTTGTTATTTTTATATTCTATTTAAACAACTTGTAAGCCTTGACAGTAACACACGAAAATACAAAGCTTAAATTTTACATGGTATCAGAGCTTCAAAAACAGACCAACGTCTGATCATCTCTTCTGCAATTTTTTTTTTTCTTCTTTCCATTTGTTACCACTGTTCTCAAATGGCTTCTTCTTCGACTACCCCTTCAAATAACTCCTCTGTATTCTCTGTTCCCTCTCTATCCCATCTCCCTCTTACACTAAATATCAAACTGAATCATTCCAATTTTCCCGTGTGGAAAGCTCAAGCGTTGCCATACTTTCGTGGTCAAGGTGTTATGGGTTATCTAGATGGCACAATTCAGCCCCCACCTCAAGAAATTGATGCCACAAATGCTCTTACGGGTGCTATTTCAAAAGTGCCCAATCCAGAATTTTCTCATTGGCTTCGCCAGGATTCCTTAATTCTTGCTACTATAAATTCTTCCCTCACTGAAGATGTTCTGTCTCAGGTTATAGCATTGGTCATAGGGGTTATAAGTGTTTTGATGCTTCAACAGGCAAAATTTATGTTTCCCGTCATGTTGTATTTGATGAGTCTCATTTTCCATATAAATTGTCCTCTACTGTTTGTTCTCCACAAAATAACTCCTCTGTTACTTTATCATCTCCTCTTCAATTGTCGAGTTTTTCCCCTAACTCTTCTGCAGGATACATATTTCCAAATTCAGCACCACCACCACTTGTGATTTCCACTGATTCTCCATCATCCTCAGCCACTGTCACCGATATTTCATCACCAACAGAACCGAACCTACCCATCATCCCTGAAATTGACAGACCTCCACCGCTTTCACCACCAATCCCGCAAGCTCCACCAAATACCAATCCCATAAACACCCATCCCATGATTACCCGCAGCAAAAACAATATCCACAGACCCAAGCTCCCACCTGACTCTCATATCAGGTACCCACTTCCCCGAGCACTTATGGCCACTGTCACCACCATGGAGACTGAACCTACATGCTATACTGAGGCAATTAAACATGCTGGTTGGCGAGCTGCTATGAATTCCGAGGTTGATGCCTTGCTTCAAAATGGTACATGGACTCTTATTCCTTCTCCTCCTTCTGCAAATATTCTTGGTTCTAAGTGGGTTTATCGAATAAAGAGAAAAGCTGATGGGAGTGTAGAGCGTTTCAAAGCGAGGCTTGTAGCTAAGGGATTTAATCAGCAGAAGGGTGTTGATTTTTCGGAAACTTTTTCCCCTGTTGTGAAACCCACCACAGTTCGCATGGTGTTATCAATTGCTATTTCTCGTAACTGGCATCTTCGCCAAATTGATATTCAAAATGCCTTCTTGCATGGTTTATTGAATGAGGATGTATACATGGCTCAACCACCCGGATTCTTTCATCCCCAATTTCCAGAGCATGTGTGCAAGCTACAAAAATCTATATATGGTCTTCGCCAGGCACCACGGGCATGGTTCTCTCGGTTGACAGAGAAATTGCAAATTATTGGTTTTAAGGGGAGTCAAGCAGATCACTCTCTTTATGTCTACCAAAGTGGTCCTTTGCTTGTTTATTTTCTGATTTATGTGGATGATATCATACTAGCAGGTGCTGATCTAAATTTTATCAATCATGTGATTAGTCTGCTACAGGTTGATTTTCCAGTCAAGGATTTCGGAACACTTGGATTCTTCCTTGGTGTGGAGGCCATTCGCAGTGCTGATGGACTTTATTTGTCTCAGCGTCGTTACATACTTGATCTCCTTCTTCGCAGCAACATGGACAAATCTAAACCTGCTGTAACACCAATGTCCACATCACAGTCTTTAACAAAGTTAGATGGTGATCATTTTTCTGATCCACAATTATATAGAAGTATTGTTGGGGGCCTACAATATCTGTCTTTTACAAGGCCTGAACTTGCTTTTGCTATTCATAAGGTTAGCAAGTATATGCATGATCCGAGAGAGGCACATTGGATGGCAGTAAAACGTATTCTGAGATACTTGAAAGAAACCATTTCTTATGCTCTTTTTATTCAACCTGACTCTCATCTGCAGCTTCAGGCCTTCAGTGATGCCGATTGGGCTTCGGATCAGGATGACAGGAGATCAATTGGGGCTTATTGTGTGTATTTGGGCAAAAATTTGGTGTCTTGGAGTTGCAAGCAGCAGCCTACGGTTGCTCGCAGTAGCACAGAGGCAGAGTATAAAGCACTGGCAAATGCAGCTGCCGAAATACAATGGTTAAAAACGTTACTTGCTGATCTTCATATCACACCCATACAGCCTCCAATTTTATGGTGTGATAATATTGGGGCCACTTATCTTACAAGTAATCCTATGTTTCATGCCCGAACAAAACATATTGAAATAGACTTTCATTATGTTCGGGATCAAGTGATCAGTGGGCAACTACTTGTTCGTCTGATTTCTACCAAAGATCAGTATGCAGATGCTCTAACTAAGCCTTTATCTTCCCAGCGTTTTCAACTTCTGCGCACCAATCTCAGAGTAATTGCCTTACCCTTTCGATTGAGGGGGCATGTGGAAGATCAAGTCAACCATGAAGAATCATTGAAGATAAATCTGCCGAGAATCTCTCAATCCTCTCATCTGCAATCTGCAGAATCCAGCAGATTGCAGATAGCTTAAAGTTTGAAATTCAATTTGATGATGTATAGGGAGTTTGTTATTTTTATATTCTATTTAAACAACTTGTAAGCCTTGACAGTAACACACGAAAATACAAAGCTTAAATTTTACAGAGTGTTGCAGCGTTAGCAGGTGAGCATTGCATCATCTTCTTAGTGGGTGACTATGGAACGTCTTATAACCTATAGGAAGATTTTACTCGATGCCTATGGATTCACCTTACAGTATTCAATGCGTTGTTATAGGAGTTATCCGTATTCTTCTTCTTTCTTTTCTCATTTAGCTTCCCAGTTTTTATATTTAGTTTATTTTAGCTTTATTATTATGATTATTCTATCAATTAAACGTATTTTTGTTTAAATTGGATGAAAAATAACTGTTTTTTAGCATTACTCGGAAATAAATATCAAAGTTAGTTATAAAAAAAAATGAGCAAAAATTAAAAATTAAATAATATAATAAAAGATTAGGAACTAGAAAAAGAACAAGAATAAAATTGCCCCATTTTTTCCCATACTAATCAAATCGTATTTGTTTAAAAAATATTTTTTTTCCACTCTTAATTTGAGAAATATATTTTTTATTGCAAAGTTTAGAAGATAAAAATCGCCATATAAGTTGAGAACCCATGACGGATTAACATCTGGTAAAAAAACCCAGTATAAAGAACATCATAGATAAATGTGAAAGCATCCGAGAATATTTGAAACTGCATGGTAACACAAGAACACGTCATGGTTAAATAGGGAAAGCATGTAAAAGTACAATCCTGTCTGTAATATTTCCAGTGTATTACATGGCAGCAGATTTCTTTACGTTTTTTATTTGAGACAATTGAACTAATTAAAAACTGGTTTCCATCATTCAATTTTTTCAACGCTACGCTGCGGGAAACACAGACCCAATTCTATCTCCAAGGCGGTAGCATTTGATGTTAACAGGATAAGGTCCAAGCTCCACGTAATTATCTTCTCCGCCCATGTAGAAACAGAGAGTATACAACGCAATTTCAAACTCTGGACTCACTCCTAGTAAGGTGCTTGACACGGATTTCAGAACTCCATTCCATTCAAACTGGATTGTAAGCACCTGGCACTCTGAGTCAGGCTGCAGAAAGGAAATAATCAAGGTCAGATTTTAAACAAGGTTCAGCAGCTATTCGATGCAGACCAAGCACTCATCTGTAACATTTGGACTTCATACGAGTCGAGCAGAGCAATAGTGCGATAAACCCCAGATTGGAAATGAGGATAAAAAAACTGTTTCTTTGATGACTTTCCATATCAAATATTATGACTGAAAGTATGTATCTTTATTAATATTGTCCTACAGGTACAACAAGATGAACTTGGAAGTAAGTCGCGTCAAATATCATGACTTGTACCATGAAAACCAGGGCTTGAATGCCAACAACCGAATGCTTCCCTGTATACACATGTCGAATTTGGCTCAAGAAATAAACATGTCGATGCGAGAAATTTTATATATAATCGTTATTAAGCTTATAATAACAGCTTGGACAGTTATTAAAATGCATCTTCTGCATGTGGCAACTAATTACATTATACCAAACTGAATGGGATTAGCTAAGTTCAGTAAAAAAAGGGGCAGAGTGAACAGCAGAGAAAGTGGAGTCTCATTCAGTGAGAAACAGCTGACATTCCTATTAGCACACGAATATCAGGAATCATAACAAAGTTGGGATATATAGGATAAATGCAGATGACACATGCTAAAGGCACAATTTACTGCAAGGAGATCCTTTTCTCCTCTGAAATTGAAGTTCATTACCATCTGCATCTCAGCATTCTACTTGAACAAAAGTTAGAATAAGAAAACTTACAATCTGTCCACCTCTCCGGGGGAAAATATAACCTTGATAATCAACAGTCCCCTTTGCTTCTTCGAGGTAGAACTGGTTGAGTGAAAAAGAGAGCATTAAATCAGACATACAGCTCTTAAGCATTTCTCAACAAAAGATGAAAGCAAACCATATAAAAGGGGGGAAACAAGAAAGAAAAGGGGGAAATTATCCACAAGGGTATTTGTTTAAGTACTCAACATGCAGAATCATCATACAATCTAATCCCTTTCTGAGTTCTAGAACGCAAACTCAATAACATAACATGTGTTAGAGTACGATTCCATAAAAATATCGAAACTACAGATGATGAACAGCCAGCTTTCTGCATGTTACCAAATAATTGCTCAAATAAATAAGACCCTGCATTTACAAAATTAGATCAAAAGGAAACAGTATCCAGTGTTGTTGTTTACTAATATTTCTCTGATTTACTAAAAGTGGGAGAGAAAAAGCCATGAAATCTTTGAAGAAGTTAACCAACCCTTCTTTCTTGGCAATCATTGATTTGTTCTTATATAACATACAATATAAGAGAATTTATAAGGATAAACTCTAACAAGGCAATACCTGAAGCCAGTTATGGAAGCCAGAAACTTCTTGTTCCCCGCGTTGCTTGATTTCTCCCACAAAAACATGCTCAAAAGCAGAAGAGCAGCTGGATGTACCACCTCGACCATATAAATCAAACCAGAGACCAGTCAATATTCTTTTAAAATCTTGGAAATTTTCAGATACAATGCCTTTGGATGTAAGATACATGTGAAGATATTTGATTGGTGCAGTTCTACTAATTTCTTCTATAAAAGCAGCTTGCTCTTGCCTCTCTTCAGATGTAATAACTTCTTTGCTCCCTTGATTTGGATTATAATTATCCAGAAGGGAGCAAAAACGAGAAAAAGTTGGCCTCCTAAGCACATCATCACTCAGCCAGCTAAATAAGTTTCCTTGTGCCATGTCTTCTTTCTCATAGACCTTCTTCCCCTCACCACAATCAATCCGATAATCCTTGCCAGGAGCCAAACGGTTTCTGTCAAGTTCCCAAAGCCTGTTGCAAGCTTGTGACAAGTCAGCAAGCTCCTCTTTTGTAGGTCCTATTCCTGCACTGTCTTCAACCTCATTAGAGTATTCTTGTTCACTGGGAGGTCTTTTGTATCCATTCCATTGATCCATCTGGATCTGTCAATTTAATATTTAAAAATCAGTTGTTAAGTCATGGAGAAGAAATGGTAACAAGTTTTTTCTGTACAATATAACAAATCATCAAACATGTTTGTGACTAGGAAAAATCATCTTTGAATACACATATTTCAGACTCTTTCAAAATCCGGCAACCCATGAAGCAGGACGACAAAGCAATAACTAACAATTCTGATACAAGTACAAATTTTAAGTTACACGAGAAAATAAATTATAGACAATGCAACTTATATTTAGCATCAATATAGCTGATTAATATCACACACCAATCCATGAACCAGGCAAATTGACCAGTTTTAGGTCTCTTAGACCATAGGAATTCATTTTTATTTTTATTTTTATTGGGGGGGGGGACCAAATCAAAGCTAAAAATCTTAAATTGCCAAGGAACCAAACATTAATTACATGCCAGAATACTTTATAGAAATACATCATATTTGCTACTGGTCTTTACGTTCTAAAACATTGCTAACAATTACATCGCCATGTAACTTATAAAAGAAATACCTTGTGTGGTCGTTTAGGATGCTTTTCCCCCACGGTTTCCCAACCATCATTATTACTCTCTCCTCCATCCTCCTGTGTGGGAAATTTAAAGATGAGTAACTATTGGTTTAAACAAAGGCTAGCTGATCTCATGATATCAGATTAAATCAAAGCATGCGTCGCAAAATCCAGTAACCAACCTTTCTATTCCAATGGTTCCGGCCATAATCGTGCTGCTCTCCAACACCTTCATTCCTTCCATAACCTTCATTCATTGCCTATAAAATATTTCGTATTTTGATTAATACATATAAGCAATGAACACAGAAACATGGAATCAAATGAAACAAAAGGACAAGATTAACCGTATAATACTATGCTTTCCTGTAACATCAAGGTTGTTTTAACTTTTTATAGGCACAATTCCTTCAACATCACTGTATGAGAAAGGCAGATCATCATCCTCTGATTAATCCTTTCCGCATAATAAATTATTGATTATTATCATTATCATTATTTCTCGTCAATTAAAAACTCACCATCGTTTTCATGTATGGTATAGAGGGTAAGTGACCTAACATTCTAAATGATCCTCTTGAGACTTAAAAATATGAAATTATAGTAAAATCAAATAGAAAGAGAGAACCTTTTGGGGTCGCCTCGAGCCCTCGGTCTCCCACCCCTCATTTCTTCTGCCTTCGTTCTGCCAATAGCGAAGAACAAAAACTATCAAACCAAGCCCAATGCGCATTTCAATTTCAAAATTCAATCAATAAGAGAATAAAACATAAAGGAAAAACCTCCTGAGACTCCCACTGATTGTTCCGATTATACCCTTGACTTTGCCGGTCGTCCTGCTCCTCGCCGGATACCACCTGCGCATTTTAGCAACAGTGCATACATCAGTTAAAACAAGAAAATGAAGGACATGCAGTCGACGGAGAAAGACAAAGGGTAGAATAGGGTGTGGCAACAACCTGAGCCCAGGATGATCTGGAGCGTTCATCGCGGGATTCATCGTCTTTTTGACCGAGGTGGTCGAGCGCCACGTCCATGAGGCCCTTGATCAGACCGTCCATTTTCTGTCTCTTAGTGTTTCGATTTTCTGGGATTTGTGACTGGCAGGAGGGGAGAGAGAGTGAGATCTGTAACTGTTAGTTGTGGATAAAAAGGCGGTTTAATAATGTCTGTCTCTGTCAGAAAAGGTATTCATGATGGCGGGGTAATGGCATTCTCTGTAATTTCTATCTTCTTTCGTTTTTTCTCTTGCCGACAGATCACACAGCAATGCATGCACTCGTCTTCCTTCCGAACTAAGATAAAATCAAAAACCTACTTTACATGATATTTGATTTGACTTTTATAATTAATTGTCCAAAGATGTTACCTGTCTATCTTTTAATATTTTTGAGGGAGCAACGATGAATATACAAATAACTATCCCTGCACCCGCGCTAATCTGCAGTATGTTTCTCTATGTTAAAAATAATATTCAAGAACTGCAAACACTTTTGAAAAAGAAATGTGATTTTATTTTAATCATGTGATATTTTTTATTAGCTTGCTTTATTAATCATAAAATGGTTTTTTATAAAAAATAATGATTTCAATAATAAAAAAAAAAAAACATTGTTGTTTTGTGGTTTTCATTATGTTAAGAGATTTGAGTGGTTAATTGTAATTATTTTGACTTGGTGAATAAATTCGTTATGTGGAAAGTAAAGAAAGGAAGTGGTTATAGGAAGGAAGAAGAAAAAGGTTATCTCCCTCAGGGAGGATGTTTCTTAGCTGGTGGGGAGAAAAGCTAGCATGGCTAAGGTAGAAAACCCTTGCTTACGGTGGAGAAAAGAGAAAGAGATTATAATTGGCCGCCCTGCTGCCGTCAATCATGGTGGCTGCCTCTACTAAAAAACAGGTCAATTTGCAACGAATTAATCCGTTGTAAATAACAAGAAAAACCATTGCTAATATTAATTAGCAACGGCATTTGCAACGGACACAATCCGTTAGAAAAACATGGTCATAAATTAAGCTTGCAACGAAATATCCGTTGTAAGTGAATTTGCAACGGATAATCCGTTGCAATTTCTTCTGTTGCAAATACACACTTTGCAACGGCTGGTCCGTTGCATTTGCAACGGACTTAATATAATTTAAATTTTAATATATTTAAAATCTATTTTTAATATATTTTAATTTTAATTAATTACAACTAAATATTTTAAAAGCACTAGCAAATATTGAAATATTATTAATATTTAAAATAACATAAATATGGTGGAAATAAAAATTATTATAAATTAAAATTCTTAATACATTATTGATTCGATTACATTTAAATGACTAAGTAAATAAACGTGGAACCTTAATACACTACAAATTCGATTATATTTACATGACTAAGTAAATAAACATGGCACTTAAAAATACATATTTACCCATTTGTTTAAGGCGGAAATGATCTACGATGTTGTTGATGAGAGGAAGATGGCCCATTATATGGCATTTGAGGTTGAGGTCGAGGTCGAGGTCGAGGTCGATATACTGGTGCCATTGTAGATGATGGCATCGATGGAGCCATATGTGATAGCATCGACGGAGCCACAGGTGTTGGCATACTTTGACCCATATGTCCTACCAAGAGCTTAAGACAATCTTGAATGGAAGAAATTTGAGTTCTCATTTCATTGATAACCTCACGACTTTCATCCAACTGCTCTTGATACCGCCTAGTAGTTGTGCTTGGATATGATGAATTTACTGAGTAGGTATGTGAAGAAGAACTCACATCAACTTTAGATTTAGGCATACAAGGTGCACCATATACTCGACCCTTGCTTACTCCCCCTGAAGCCTCACACCAAGCTACTCCATCAAAAGAGGGGTGATTGTCCTGATCAGGTCCATATCTTGCAACCATCTCATTTCTATATTTTTCCTGCAAACAGACAAGTCCATGTCAAAATATATTAATTTGAATATGAATGATATTTCATATATATATATATAAAAAAATATAAGTACTTACCACCACTGTTTTAGACCGGTTATCTACAAATGTGTCGGTCTCATTTGATTTTTGATGCAAAGCAGAAAAGACCTCATCCCAGGGAAGTTCTTTCCCCTCGGCCTGTTCTTGCTACGAACATGAAAAAAAAAGTAAGCAACAAAAATATTAAACAAATTAAATTACAAGTGTTGAACAATAACATTTCGTACCATACTAGCTCGATATGATGCAAATGACACCGAGCCACCAAAATGGGTACTTATTTTCCCATTTGTTTTCTTCAATCAATTTTGTTTTGAAGTTTTGGATCGTTTGCAAAATCTATCGGTGGACCAAACATCATTGATCATCATATTCCAATCTTCATTTTGGATCCAAACAGGTCCTTTATCCAGGCAATCGATGATATTTGTGGTACCTATTATTGACATAGCTTTATTTCGAGCTCTTGCCAATTATTGGTTCAAGGAAATTCGAGCTTTATCTTCCCATATTTTACGAACAATTGCTTCATCTTTTTCCGGGAAGGCATATTTTTTCTATCAAATACATATGACAATTAATAAATGTTAACATAAACACACAGATCTCAAACAACCTCATCATTTAACAAAAAACTAGTATCTCGTGCCAATCATTTGCAAAACATCTAGTTATATCAAGTTGGATCAAAATTCCACTACTGTTAAACATGATTGTCAAATCTCCATCAAAACATACCTTGAACTCATTAAACAGTTCATCTTTACACATAGCATCAACTTTATCCCAAGAGTGTCATGGCCCCTTGAAATTAGTTCTCAAAATTAATCCGATTTCTCGGCCACATGAAACGTTACTGAACCTGAAAAATTAAAGTAACAAACTTTCATGGAACAATAATGACACAAATGATAACTATCTAATAAAAATATTATACTTACTCAAATGTTCCATACAAACTCAGTTCTTTTTTTCCTGAAACCGGATCGATTGCCATGTCAAAACTCTTCCGTTTAATGCATATACTGCTTCGAGAACAGTTTGAACCATGGATTGAATGGAGGCAATCCGGATCCTCTGAACATCTCATGTTACTACCTTCTCTTGACTCATAGAATTCTGTCCCATCACTACCATCTTCATCAACTTCATTGCTAATGGCATGCTCATCACCAACACCACCTCCTCCCGCATAACCTTGATGTATATTAAATTCTCTGAACATGTTTGTATCATCTCGCGGGACACCTTGTGTTGCTAACAAATCTTGAAACCCGAAAGCTTCATGTGCATTTAACCTCACATGATCCTCTTGATGAGGAAATGTACTTTCAACTCTGTGTGTATAATAATCATGTAATTGATCAGGCTCAGGTTGGTGAGAAGATGATGTGTTCTTATCCATGGTAGCTGGAGTTCTATTTGATCTGGAAACGGACCTATCACTCCTGGAATATTGTAATATAGATCCACGTCTAGACATCCTACAACAATTGGATTGTCGTCAATAAGTATTGTTGGTAAAAACTAATCAATATGACAATAATAAGAAAAATAAACAAAAGAATACTAAATATCATAAGTTAATATATCAATTAAATATAAGAAATACAAGCAGCATGTTAATTAGCATCATCATCACATAAAAATAAATGCATTGAATATACCTGCATAATGCTAATCATCATCATCATCACTTCTAATCAAATCATCATCATTATCATTATCATTATCATTATCATCATCACCAATACTGTCATAAGTAAATTAAATGAAAAAAATAGCCATTTTCCACCTCCCAATCCCTAAATTCCACTCCTTCCAGGGTTTGAACCAAGACCTTCAAATGAAAACCCAAGTCTCAACTGCCCGGTGTCCCTTTGGGAAGAAATGATAACCATTAAAAAAAGAAAAACAGGCAACTTTGCAAGCGTGGGTTATTTCATAAGATTGGGTGCCTCAGACAAACCCTCTGGCTTCATAGCTCTACATTACCTTAAATGGATGAAGAAGACCCATGCAAATCTGGACTCGTCGTCGCTGCCCATCAGACACCTTGTGCATACGCCATTTCAAATCAATGTCAAGCAGCTCAATCAACTTTTATCTTCTAACAGGATCAGTCCCTTCCACTGCCAGTAATGCAAGGAAAAGTGAGCGATCTCAATTCTGTTAAATCTAAATATGAAAACATTGACTAAGAAAGCGCAAACAGAATCAAAGAAAAGAAATATATCACAAGGAGTCATTAATTACCTCCAAATATCATATGTTCTACAGAGAAGTCTCCTTGCAGTGGAATCTCCCCCTGAAAAATCGCAAGGCAAGTTTTATTTAGAGTGCATTGTTTACATTTCATAGAAATGCACTCCATAGTGAGGAAACAAAAGCAAACTAATAGCATAATTCGAAACTTTCACGAGTCAACACAATGTTCAAATTAAAACTCAAATTTCTCGACAAAATCACTTAATTAGTGACAACCCATGAGCATAGATGGTTCAGAGCAAGACCCATAACAATGCTCTTCAAAAACTCCCTAAATCGTAAACAAATTTAGAAACTAAGGAAAATTAAAAAATTTGGAAGAGATGGAGATCAGTTGACCGTACCTGAGTAGATATTCGATGTGGTGGTGATGGCTCTGCTGGGTAAATGAAGCTCGACGCCGGTGAAGTGGAGATCGGGAACAAGAGATGGAAATGTTGATCAGCTGGTTCGATTCGATGACAGATGACCGAGAGTAATTAAATGTTCATCAATGGCAGACGACCGAGAAAGGAAGAAAAGAATGGCTATTTAATTTTCATACATAAAACGGTGCGTAGCATTTATAAAAATGTTAAACGGGCTGGGCGGGCGCGCCTAGTTAAAACGGTGCGTTGCAACGGAAACTTCATTGCAAATTTATCTTGCAACGGACAATCCGTTGCAATCCTTGTTTCCTTTTTTTAATTTATTCAATTCTTTTAGCAACAGAATATCCGTTGTTATACAATTTCCGGATGCAAATTTAGCAACGGAATTTTGCCGTTGCAAAATTCCGTTGCTAATCGCACCCTTTTCTTGTAGTGTGCCTCCGCTTGAACTTTGAGCTTTTAAGGCGAGAAGTAGTTGGTGCACTTCGTTGTTGTTGGAGCTACTTTAGTCGATTCATAATAGCTGTTGTTGTTCTGTACACACAATGCACCTGCTAACCTGGGAGGAAGACCTGAGATGCATGCTTTTACTGTGTATAGAAAACGTTTTTGAGAAAAAATAATTTTTTTATTTGATTTTTTATTTTAAGTTACAGTTTTTAATTTTTTTATTATTATTTTGATGTGTTGATATTATTTTAATATATTTTTAAATAAAAAAATATTTTTAAAAATAACTTTTACCATCAATACGAGGGACACTGGTGACTAAAAGGAAAACCTCTGTTGCTGTTTAATATAGGTTTATATATGGTGGAACTTACTAAACTCATGTTAATGATTGTGGTGGCACCAAAGGTTGCTCATGGCTGCCACAGAGGCGGCCGGTGCAACTACAGCTCACAGTGGAATCTAAAAGCTCTATTATTTTTTGCTGGATCTTCTACAAACATTCACATTGTGGTTACGATCAGAGTCCCTTAGATTGCATGGAAGGATATCTTCCCCTTCTGCTCGTAATTGAAGATGAGGTGATGGCTGAAAATATCGGCTAGGAGCGAGCTCCTGGTCGTAGATGTTGTTGCTTAAGACTCCATTACAGCTAATTATAAACTATGTGGTGGTGTTTTTGGCTGAAGCAGGAGATCCCTGGTGCTAACTTAAGGCCTGTAAAAGTTACTGCTGAAAAGGGATTTGCAGAAAGCATCGATTGTTGCTCCTACGAACAGATACTGCAAGACAATGACGTCCATGGCTGGGATCATAGCAGTTGTGATGGTATTTGATCAAACCATTGATGCTGAAGAAGAAGAAGAAGAAGAGATCATTAGTGGCAAGGAAGGAGAATTAATTTCATTATTCAAGGAAGGAAAAATGTAGAATCGTGTTATTATTTTTTAATCTTCAACACAATAGCTTTCTATGAGTCCATTAACCTCAAATATGGGTAATTAACAAACATTTATTTTATTTATTTAGAAAGACAATGTTGATGATTCTAGTATTTTGAGAATTTGAATGTGTTACCTCGATGGTTCTAACGGGCTTAATAAGGTAGTTATTAAGTTAAAATATGCATGCAAAATAATATTTTCTGTTTTTCTCACTTTTTTAAAACAATATAAAAAAAATAGATTTGAGAAAACTCTACTCCCCTTTAGTTATTCTTTGTGGGTCCAGGTAAAGTCACTAAACCCTCCATTCTCTCATTCTCTTACAATATAATCATGTTCTGACTCGAATTTAAAACCTATAAAATAAATATTAAGTGTTTTTTCACCATATTATGCCTCTTGGAGAAAAAAAAATATAAAATGCTAAACATGAAAAATATCTTGATCTCTTTTTATGTGGAAATGCTAGAGAGAGAGAAAAGGAGTAATTATAGAAACATCAACAACGCATCAGCATATTTTTAGGGTTTTCTTAAGCAACCTGGACATGTAGGAATTTTTTTCCTGAAACCCTAGGCAACACACACTCCAAACAAGGTATAAGGCTAAAACAACAAAGGAGCAAGTCGGGTTCAGGCAAATAAAATAGGCATTTCTTCCGAAGCTTCTATATTTGCATTATCTCAAGCTTAGACATAGCAAACAAACCAATTGATTCTCGCAAGGAGGTGTGGATTGTTTTTCCTTTATAAATTACAGCAGTTTAATCTGTTAGCGTTACATGGTGGGAGATGTGTGCATCCTTGTAAGGCTCTGACGCCCCTAGGTAACTTCGTAAATATTTGTGCATTTCTTCGTGGGCTTAGCTTTCTTTCCTTTTCAGGCTTAGCCTCTCAGAGTTACTTGGGCCGTTCTGCAATGGCCGTCCATATTGCTGTAATCCTCGCTCCCTGCTAGACATTTAAGCCCAGGGCATCCTTAAATTTATAAACCAAACTATATATATTTTTGCTAAATATTTGAGCTGCACCTAGACGAATTAAGATTATTACCAAATTTATTTTTTTATTTATTTTTAATAGAACTAACATTAGCAACACCGAAAATAGTATTAACATTAAAAAAAATTCCAAACCGCATATATCAGATCAATTATCTAGTTTAGGCTAAAACTCTTTACATAATTGAAGTATTCTTCTAACTCCATGCGAATATGGACATGGCTGAACAGATGCAACGCTGCCTTGAAGATGGCTTACGCAAACGCTTGCCGGTCATTTCGACCATCTAGCAACCATCCCTTGCACTCAAAGTAAGAATCTACTTCCTCAACTGGCGGAGAATGATTCGTGTTGGTTTGTAATTGTGTTTTACATATCTGTCTTGAAAATACTAAATAGATATGTTTTTTCAATTAATGAGTGCAATAATGTCGTAAAAATAAAAGGAAAAAAACGATTGATATTGGTCCAAATGTTTATTTTAGGAATAACCTCTTGATATAGCAAGTCTTCTTCTCATCTCTCTCCCCAATTATACAGAGGTCCCAATCCCTGACGAATAGTCCCGTCAACAATGATACAGTGGGCCGGGTCGCCGGGGAAATGAGCACTCATATAAGGGCATCGCAAACAGCCACTACCCAAGTGGGGTGGGGGGACCTGAGAACACCTCCACAGTGAACAGAGTCTATTGACAAAAGTTCTTACAAATTTCGTGCAAGGAAAAGCTGCTTTTGATATTTATACCCTAAAAAGCACCTTTTCTTTTTGAAATCCCACTAGGCCACTGACAGCTCCGGCTTACCAGGAAAGCATCTAAAGGATTCAGGGAGAGAAAAATCTAAAATAGACGGGAGTGACAGACAGAACTGGAGGAGATTTACATGTCATCATCATTCTTTGCTGATCATGCGTTCCCACATTTGTATTAACAGACGACAAAAGTGAAAGCACTACACATGGCCAGAGCTGGAACACTAGCAGGCCATCAAACTCTTTCTCACATAGTAATAAATACACTGTTATTAGTTAGAAATTAAGAGGAAACAAAACAAGGCTTCAAAATTGTTCCTGTGCTCATCTCTTTCCTCTCTGTCCTCGGACATAAGCCATGCACCATGTTCTCTCTCTTTCAGGGCTCTTCGTATATGGACAAAAACCACCATCAAACTATAGTAGTATTTTGTATTTTCCTTTCCCTTTTCTTTTTTACATAAGAGGAAATATGTACTTCTTTTAGGTTAAAATAAGCTCCTTTTCTTTTTGTATTTCATCCTTAACCTGCAGCAACAGTGCCAGTACGAGAAGAGTAGTCCTGAGCTTTAGAAGGGGACGTGGATTTCTTCTGGTCAATTTTCCTTAATGCTTTCATAGATGAAGAGAGATTCCAGTTTTTCTCTTTGGCTTCATCTATATCTATTTGCTCTTGTCTACACTCTTCACTGCAGAACGGCATGTCTCCTCTGAAAAAGATCATAAACACCCATCAGAATCCAACTCTTGACTTGTAACACCACGATATGTTAGAGATAACAAGGAAAAACCAAAATCAAGGTTTAGCCACCTCTAATTAACCCCAGATGTTCATGTACCAAATTAGAGTTTCTCTACGAATAACTTGAATGTTACCCAACAATTGACACGCGGTCTTGCAGGTTATATTAGATTCATAAGGAATTATGATTTTCGTTAAACTAAAAGTCTTCAAAAAAAATTAAACACTCACTGGGATTGAAAAAAAAAAAAAACCTAACCTGTACATGAATATGTCTCTGTTGTCACCGAGTGGTTTCTTGCAAAGGAAACAGACTTCCAGGAAATGGGGCCGGTGATCGTCATATCTGGAGTCACAAAACCTTCCCGACCTTGGAGAAGGCACCAGAGATGACATATTTCTGAAACTACCTCTTCTAGCATAACAAAGTGACCTAGAGATGAATGGGTGATGGTTCCCTGAAAACCCAGCACCCACATCTGCAAGAGAGGCTAACCCATCATCTTCCTCTATGAAACAAGGCCTTTTTGAAGATTGAAACCCCATGAGTAATGCTGGTATTGGAATAATACTACTATTGCTTCAAGGTAATTTGCTGTTTTGGGTTTTCCCCAGCTTTCGTTCAAGTTTCGCGGGAGATGAAGGGGTGAAGGAAGGGAGGAAGGAAGCAGCGGCTTTAATAAAGATGGGTGGGTGAAGGGGAATGGCCTGATTTTAAGAGCAAAGAATATGAGAGAAGGGGTGAGCTACAAACAACGGCAGGCAAGAGAGAATCCGTGCAAATGAATCTATTGGCTCGAAAATACCTGCAAATCCAAGTACAGTTGATTTCTTTATTTTTTTAGTTACGAAAACCCTGGATCAACTGCCCCTGTTAGATCACTTAATTACAGAAATGTAACTTTCTCTCAACTGCTGGTATATTGAAGAAACGGGATTTTGTAATTTTCATCAAGACTAGGGGGGGAAGCTCTTGGGGGGCCTAAAAATCGCTCCCACGGAACCCCACCAGCGACCAACGTTGTAACGTCAATGTTGGAGACACCAACGCTCATGCCTTGCGCGTTAACTTAACGTTCACAATCTCCTCGGTCAAGGGCTTATTCTTTGTATGGAATTCAATATTGAATCAAAGAAAAGATGAGTTTTGACTGAAAACATTGCATTATTCTATTTGTGATTCTCCATGAAAGCATGCGATGGTTTACTTTTGTAACCATGAAGTCTGGTTTGTCTGTGTTTCTTTTTTCAAAATTGATTGAGCAAGTGAGAGGTATCATCAAATGAAGGACATTTGTGATCTTTCGGCAAATGTATTTCAACATTTTTGCATTCTAGCTCATAGCTATGTTTTCATGGAAATATATTTAGATATTTTCAAATAAATTATATTTTAACTAGGAACTCCAGATGTGACTGACGTATATTGGATAATATTTTAAAAAATTATTATAATGAATTGAATAATATTTTTTAAAAAATATTAAGATAATAATATATTGAATTTATATAAATTAATCTTTTAAATTTTTGGTTTAATTGTGAGATAAAAATAATTTTATAAAAAACAAGTTATAAAAAATGATCTAATCAACATAATACCAAAGGATATAATAAAAAAATATTAAATCATAAAAAATATAAGATTAATTACCTGTTAAATTTATAATTAGAATTATAAGATCAAAATAGCATCATAAAAAACAAATAATTCTTAAGATTTAATTTTTAATCAATTTAATGTTAAATAATAAAATTAAAAAATTTAAATCAATCTGACTAACATATTGAGCTTGTGTCTAGATAATTACATTAAAATAACTTTATAAAAATGAATATTTAAAAAAAATATGAAGTTACATTTCTAATATTGAAGTATGTGGATTTAAACTATAAATAAATAAATAAATAAAAAACACGATTCACGGGGTGTTCTATAATTATCTTATATTGAAATTAAAAAAAAAAAAACAGAATGAATATTCATAAATTTATTTTACATGTTTTAAAAAGAAAAAAAGAAAACAGAAAAAAGAAAACAGGTCTCATCAAATTATATCATGTCACTGTCTTTCAGTTGACTAGGCAGGTCACTTGATTTTGAGCCGGCCGCTGATACACTTGGGTTCAATGGTTTGAAACCTGGCGAAGGGACCCCGGGTCCTGGGTCAACCCGGCAGCCGGCCAGTCTCATTACAGTGGTGCCTGGAAGAAAATTACGTGGCTTGCCACGCGCTACTCTTTGCAAGTACGTGTAGTCTTGGTCAGGGACCACAAGTAAGAAGTTGTACACTTGTGTCGTGCTCCCATCTCCTTCTCCAAAACCCACGGTTTCATATTACCCACCTTCCCTTCCGCTCACATCACCTGCTCTTACTCTGGCCCCACCTATTCTTTTGTCCTTTTCATCCTCCTCTTCTTTTCACAAACCCCGGGGCCCATAAAAGACCCACCTCCCTAAACCATTAACGATGGATCCCACACACCTAGCCATTCTTTTCATGATGATGGTGTTGGTTAGATGACTAGAGAGAGAGAGCTCTTTCTAGCCTTCTGTGTTAAAGACAAAGGCGAACCGGTAGCTCAACAATCCCAGGTTTCTAACCGTTTGTTTGGTCTTGTAATTGAGTTTGTTTTTAATTTTGTTTAAAATTATATTTAAATAATATATTTTTATTTTTAAAAAATTATTTGCAATATTAACACATGAAAATTATCTAAAAAATAATTTAAAATAAAAATAAAATATTTTTATAATAAAATGCCAAACATGACCCGTAATCACTCTTATAAAAAGAAAAAACAAATATGGAAGAAAACTCTCTTCTCGACTCATCGTTCATCAGAGAACATGATCGGTTTAATTTAAAAAAAAAGATATTTTTAGATTAATTCAATGTATTAATATTAAAATAAATCTCTAAAAGTATAAATAGATTATTTAATATATTTTGAATAAAAAACCTTTAAAAATAAATTACTATTACAATATCAATCAGCCTATATATCCATCAATATATTATTTCGTTTATTCATTATTGAAATGCAAGTTTAATTAACTGGAACAGCAAATCCTAATTAATTTATTGATGGAATTTCAGGTAAGGCCCAGAAAGTAAGCCGTGTTGACAGAACTATAATTTCACGTCTAAATGATAGCGATATTTTTTATTGGAATGGTGGGTGAAGTTCGTTTTTTTAAAAATATTTTTTAATCAAAAATATATTAAAATATTATTATTTTTTTTAATCAAAAAAATAAAATAAAAATTCAAAATTGATAATAAATACTTTCCCACCGCAATTCAAACTCCTCATTTATCTAGAGGATTGGAAGCACACCATTATTTTTTCCATAATATAATAACCACATAGGCACGATAATAATACTATAAAATCACTCACATGCAATCTTTTCACCTCGTGGATGATCAAGATTCTCGCATATTAAACAAGCACAATTGATTAAAAAAATTATTATATTTCGTACATGCGTGCGTGGCAAATTATTGTGAAGCGCAAGATGCCAAAATGGGCTATGAAATGAAGTAGCTTTTCTCTTAGTACGTGTTAGGTTTATTTAACTTGTGTATACTTAATTAGTTTTACTTTTAAGAGCTTTGAAGTTAATAATTATATATTTTTTTAATAAATATTATACTAACAATAAATAGCTCGAATTCTAAGGAAAGCAAACTCAGTCTTAACCGGCTCACCTAAAAAATAATAAAATATATTCTTTTCTTAACTCTTCTAGTAAAGGAGAAAAACGACAAAATAAGGTAGAGCTCACATCAAGTATTATAGGACCTCACACATGCTACATAATCAATATTTTAACGCAAGCGGCTCGTATTACGAGGTTTGGGGGCCTGCCCTTGAATCACGGGAAACCAGCCACCGTTGCCCAGTCTACTCAAAGGCCGTTTATTTCACTCTGCTCATTTAAAATAGCCAGTATATTTTATTTTGGTTTAAAAAAATAAAATAAATTATAGTGGATTTTATAACGTTTAAAATCGTGGCATGTTCTGAAATTTCTTTCAGATTCTACTCCAATAAATATTTTATATTTTTTTTAGTTTATTTAATATTAAACTTCGAATATTTATTATATTTTATTTTTTATAATCATTTCTCCCATTATCCTTGTCATCAGTTTAATGAGTTGATTTAATTGATTTTTTTTAATTTTGTTATTTTTCAGTTTGTTTTTATAAAATTATCATTATTTTATGACATGAATTACATGTTTCATAAGTTAATTTAAGTAGATCTAAATCATTTTTTTGTGTTTTTTTTCCGAACCAATCATTTAGCAATAAGTTTTTTTATAATTAAATTTCATAATTTATTTTAATTTTTTTATTTAATGCCATCATGTACTCATGACATGAAAAATTCTAAAAAATAACCGATATTAATTCAGATTGAACATGTTATCTATTTAATATATTTTAAAAAAAATCATATTTTTTTTAAATCAAACTTTTTTTGTTAAGATTATTTTTATATCTATTAAATTTCATCAGGTCATGTCCGATCAAGTCATGTCAATCGCTATACAGAATACACGTGTGGTGTGGTACCTGGCTCCACCGTATCACCTAGGTGCATTGCCATCGTGCCACGAGATAGCTACATTACGTAATTACTGTGTTAGCAAGACTGTATGTACTCTTGATGCCTTATACTGCACTGCTGCTGCTGGCCCAGGCACGAGGCCCTTGCTTGGGTGACTAGCAAAAGATAGTTTTTTTATGGCCTGATCCTCCTTGCACGCAGAAAAAATATCTCATATATTATATCAAATAAAATGGAACAATCTAGTCCTCAAACTTAAACTTAAATCTTAACTGAGGCTTCAACAAATATACTATGCAATTGAGTACTCGATTACGAGATTCTAAATGGATAGTTTAGAAGTACTTGACGAAATGTCAAATTGATAGAAGTCAACGTTGTGTTTTTATTTCTTCCCATGGAATTAAGAGTGCATAACGTGAAAAGACTGCATCACCGATTCACCAGACACGGACCAAGGACTCGATTGTGAATTTTCCAAGTCTTCGAGGATCCAATCAATACGACGAATATTTGGAACTTGTAGAACTAGCTGGAAGTTTGGCCACATAAAAAATAGCCGATGACGTCTTTTATTTGTTTGAATATGAGAACCTCTCTAATAAAGTGGAGCGGTAGACCATGTCAGTGGGGAAATACCAAACATTTATTGTTCCGTCAATTCAGTTGCCAATTAAAAGATATATCATATGTTTGTTTAAAAAATAAATTAAATAATATTTTTTACTTCAAAAAATTATTTTTTTATCCGCATATAAAAAAAATATTTAAAAACTAAACCAAAGAAAATAAAGTCTAAATAATTAAATGGAAAATTGGATTTTAAATTGTGTTTTAAGCACTTCAAAAGTGTTTTTTGAAAAACATTGGATTTTATTTTTGCTTTAAATAAATCAATTAATATTTTTAAATCATCAATTAAAAATATTTAAAAAAATAAAAAATATATATTATTTTAATACATTTCCAAATAAAACTCACTACTTTTCAATCCATATCTTTTAAAGTATGTTTGGCAGTGCGTTTATACTTGTGGTTTGCTGTAGTTCATTTTTTAAATAAAAAAAATTGATGATTTGATGTTTTAGATCATTTTGATGTGCTGATGTTAAAAATAATTTTTAAAAAATAAAAAAAATATCGTTTTGATACATTTCAGCACAAAAAACACTTTAAAAAACAACAACAACAACACTCTCAAACACTCCCTTAATATCAACCTTTCCGAGAAAATATGCTGCTGCTACGGCTGTATTAGTAACTGATAATGTTATTTGTGATATTTTTTAAAAATATATATTAAAATAATTCTTATATTTTTTATATTTATATATTAAAATAATAAAAAGTGATTAAAAAATGGGAGGGATTTATCATAATTCATAAAAGTTGGAACTTCCATTTTTCTCCGGGGAGAGTATTTGACTGTACATGTCATGCATCCACCGGAGCATTTCAAGAAATATATAATTTTCATAATGCTATTTTTTATATCTAGAAGAGTCCGACGCCGTTTAATTTTTATTAAATTAAAATTATGAAATGTGCTGGCCAAGCATTCGTGCATTGAATGCGAAATGGCCCTACGGTTAGGGCCCGGTAAACGAGTACACTTCTGGCAAATCTTCAGTTGGAGGGGACAAATCTGACGCCAAGTCTCGCAAACTCAACCTTCTGAATTTACTTATCTCGATCGAGCAGTAATGAGGGCTCAGTCCTTCACCTGATCATCGACATGGCATTCATTAAATAATTCAGAGCCTGGTCTAATTTTGGCTTTTTCAATAAATAATTTACCAGAAATCTTCTGGGAGTGAGTTATTTACTACGCAATTATCAATAATTTATTGTGAACTATTATTGTAAAATTATTATTATTTTGGGTTATAAAATAAAGTTTTTTTTTCCTTTCTCCATGTATAGCTAAAATATGTTATTGATATTATAAAAAGTTAAGTTTATATTCGAGGTTATTTTTATCCTTTTATATGATTATTTAAGAATATGGTTGTGGTTATTTTTGTAATTATTTTTTATTTATAAATATATTAAATAATATTTTTTTTATTTTTAAAAAATTATTTTTCATATCAGCACATCAAAATGATCTAAAAAAATTAAAAAATATTAAAAAAAAACTTTTAAAACCCAGCATTATGAGTTTTCGGTAATTATTATGTGAAGGAGGGCATATTGGTATTTCCGTAGTTGACTTATTGTTTAAGTAAAAAGCTACTAGCACCTGCTCATTACATGCCAGTGAGTAGGTGTTATCCATGTCACGTGAGTGGTGAGTGGCATGAGCGATGTCATTTAATGCCCAGATTTTACCTTCTAACATGTTTATGGATTCACCACTATTTTTTTTTTCTCATAATGTGGCGGGTAAAGTTGCACGGTGTCATCAATGGTTTCCTTTCCTTTATTTTCCTCTTTTTATTTCAGTTGTTGTTCTTTTAATTTCTTATTTTATTACTGTTCCTTCTATAAAAATCTTGCGTGTCTTGATGAGAGACCAGGAATCAGTAAATATATTTGACTGGTTGACCATCGATGTGCCCCACAACCATGGTCTAGAATGTTGCGAGGATGCAACTCACTTTAATATACAGCGTGTTGGAGGCCTGGAGCTGAGTTCGTAGTTTGAGAACTCGTTGGGCACTCCGAAACATTTTCTACCATTCGAGGCTTTCATAGCTGACTAGTGGTTCGAACATCCCGAACACAGACAAGGGTCACGGCCAAGGTGGAGCTTTTGTTTTTGCAGTCGATTTTTTTTATGAATTGTTTTACTATAATAATATCAAAAATAAATAATTATTTTATTTTAATATATTTATAAATAAGAAATATTTAAAAAACAGTTTTTGTAACAATAATAAAAAAAAGATAAAACAGTAGCGTAGACGTGTGGTGTTCCTTTAAAAGCATGTTTCGTGGGATCTTTGCCAAATAAAGAATCCAGCCGTTCGCCCGGTTCCCTAATCAAGAGCCATGCACTGTCCACGATGCGCACCACCCTCACACGTGTTTATGCCAGTGAAAGCCAGCACCAAGATTAGTCTTTATATATATATATATATATATATATATATATATATATATTTAAAGTGCGATTTGATACTCCTTGTACTTCAGAGCGACGAAGTCTATACAGATTTGATTCTTTGGAAATAATTATGCTGTGAACTTACACTCTCTATATTATATTAAAATAACCTTTACCGATTCTTTATCAACTTTAATTGCATGCTCGACAAGTGTGACCCTCCAGTTGAATGAGGTGTGCCGAGGCCGTCGAATCTCATCGCCTAGTTCTATGCCCTCGGTGATCAATATGTCTAAAGGTGAAAGACGAGATTTTTTTTCTTGTTTCCGTACATATAGCTTGTTGTTTTGTATTTTAGTTTTTATTTTTTTATTTGATTTTGATTTCTATCTTTTTTTTCGTTCATTCTAGGATAATTTTTATTTTTTATTTATAAATATGTATTTATTAGTGTTGATTTGTAATTTTTATTATTATTTATCTCTATATTAAATATAATTTGCATACTCTTAATTTTGAATTTTTTTATTGTTATTTATTTTTATATTAAATGTAAACTGTATTAAAAAGCTGAGTAAGTTTAGCTCTCATGACATGAAATAAAAGTGAAACTCTCTCATGCACAATGAATGTTTTGTTGTTGGTGATTTATTATCCTTGTGTGTTTTTCCATTTGTTTTATATACGTGTGAGTTAATATATTTAAAAAAAATAAAATATATTTTTTTTTAAGATTTATTTTTGACATTATTATATTAAAGTATTTCAAAATACTGTGATTAAATTAATTTGAGATAAAAAAAAATCTTAGTTCATTTTTTATATATATTTTAATGTGTTAATAGTAAACAAATATCAAAATGTATTATTACCTAACATATTTTTAAGAGAATATATTTTAAAAATAATTGTTATCATTATTTTCAATATTTTATCCATAATAAAATAAATATATATAAAAAACTAAATAATCGGAAGTTTTTTAAATAAGCAAAAAAGAAAATAACAAATTAATTTAGATTGTGTTCGATGGTTTGATAATATTTTATAATGATAACAATACTAATCTTGTTTTTGTCTTTTAATTTTATTCTTCAATTATTTTTATTTGTTTTTTATATCATTTTTTTTCAATGCTACTAATATTATTTTTTTATTTTACTCTCAGTCATAATAATAACAACGAGAATAATAATTCAAGTAATTTATTGTTCTATATTGTATTTATTAATAATTAAGTTTTGCAACATTTCTACATATAATATTTCATATTTAATATTCCGGATTAATGATTTACAACACTTTTGTGACTCAATATTATTAATAAATAAATTTTTTTTAAGATATATATATTAGTTCTGCTTGCTTAGAACCATTGAAGAAGTATAGCATCTTTCTAAGGAATAAAGTTGAGAATCGTAGAGAAATTTTGTGAATGCCATGAAAGTTATAAGGAATACAGTGCTGGCTGGCCCACTGCTGATCTTTTTTTTAATTCCTTCAGAGGGCAGTGAAGGATACGACTCCAAATAAGAACGAAGTACGAGGCAGCTTTGGACGTGGAGTTGATTTACTCTCCCACGTATGTCTCCTGAGAACCAGGCATGTCTTACAACGTGAAGCTACTCCTTGGATTCTCTCTCCCCTCTCAGAAATTCCTCGACTCCAATGTTTTCCTTTCCATTTTTTTAATGATTAAACTTTTATTGCTCGATATTTCCAAAAATAATAAAATACTATTTTTTCCCTTCTTCCTTCATGTTTTTGTAGGCTGTCCAAGGTTGCCCTCCCACTCTCTCTCTATGAATCCTATTTATTTCTGTGGTCGAGGAATTCATTGTTCAGCATTCTACGAGCTAACTTTCACATGCGCTTTGATGGATTTTTTTATTGATTTTATTTATATTAGTGTTGGATAATAATATAAATTATATTTTAAATTTTATCTAACATATTAAGCTATTATGTGAGATGATTTTTATAATATGGTATCAAAAAAATTTTGAACCGGCAATTACGAGCTCGAATCTCACTATCCTCGTTCTATTTTATAAAAAATTAAGTACAAAATAATGTGGGTTTATGCAAGTTTCAAGCCCAAAAAAGCTTTCATTTAAGGGTGTGTATTAGACAACAATATAAATCATATTTTGGACCTCACCTCATGGCATAAATTTTTAGATGAGATAATTCCTTAATAGTTAACAACTAGTTTTTTTTTCTTGCTTAAAAGTGATTGAATGTTACTACTGTTAGAATTATTTTGATAATTATTTAATTCATGTATTATACAATTGCAATAAAAAAAAGATATCAAAATGAATCACGTGCTCCTTGCAACACATCGATTGATTATTGTGTATGTTTTATTTGTTTCATGAATTCTTTCATTGGCAAATAGTAAAATTACAATAGTTGAATTTTAACATATACGAGTGATTCATTTTATACATCAAACAATTTGATTGGTGATTTTGTTTTAACTGCTTTAATAATATATTAATTGGTACATAGCAAAACTGCAATTAATCAAATTGACTAAAAATATATTATTTATTATCTGTAACATACTAGTTATTTATTGGACATGATTTCACTATTTGAAGAATAATTTATTTGACATATACTAAAATTTTAACTTCTAAAATTTACAAAGATGATTTTTTTTAGATTTTCTTCATATTATTACATTAAAAAAACTAGAACACTGAGATCAAATTAACATTGATTTTTTAAAGAAAAGTCAGTTCAATTTTTTACATATATTGCAAGGTGTCACAATAAAAAATAATATCACAATATATGATTAGTCTTTTCTATTTTTCATGGAAAAATTCCCAAAAATAATATATATATATAGATAGATAGATAGATCGATCATTAACAATTTTGTTACATGTTATAAAATTGGTACTGGTTGTGGCAAAATACAAAGAAACTTTTTTATTTTATTATTATAAATAATTTGGCACAGTTTTTCTTCATGTCTTGTCTACGTTTGGTTTTGTATATTTTTTTTGTCATATGAGATATGAAATATTATACACGAAAAAAAGTTGATGGCACGTCTGATGACATGCCAACAGTAATTCGACAATAAATATAATAGAGAAATGGAAAATTATTGGCACTCCCTGACAACTACCTCATGAATTTGGTCTTATATGGAGTATTACGTATTTGATCACTTTAAAAAAATATGCAATGACCCTACTGACTCCAGACCTTACTATTCTGTTTTGCCTTATATTGAGGTAAATTTATATTTTAAAATATTATTTTGATGTATTTCTAAATAAAATCTATTTTAAAAATAATTTTAACTACATTTCAAAATATTAATGAGTGAATTTTACATTCAATCAAACGGTTGATAAAAAGTTTCAAGAGACTATTATAATTTTAAAAAATAAAATATTCTGAACATAATCAAGTTTCTAGATATTGGTTCAAGTAAAAATACATGTCATGTCCACATTAACTAGACATGGGCGTGTGCTCATCCGCAGTGATTTTTTTATCTCATTTTAATATATATATATATATATATATATATATATATACACACACACACTAGCTAAGTGCCCCCGCGCGTTGCCGCGGGGTACATAATATTTTTTTAAATGTAAAAAATATTAATTATATGTATTTTTAAATTGTATTATAAATTTAATTAAAATAAATTTGTCCAGAAATTCATCCTCACATTATTGTCATTATTATTGTTATAAGAGTTAAAATTATTATCAACATTACTGTCAAAATAATAATAAAAATTAAATGGACTTGAAAAATCATTAGAAAAAACAAAATATTTTTATAAGTAAACAATAAAAAATTAATAATTAAAATTATCATTATTATTGTGTAAATAAAATTATCTAATCCAAAGAGCAAATTAAAATAATAAAAAATAAAAAAGAAATAAAGGAAAAAAGCGAATAATATTTATTATTCATATTATTATAAAGACAGTAAAAATCAGTAAATTATATTGAGAGAAAGAAATATAAAAAAAATAGGAAGCACGAAAAAGCATAAAAATATTGTTATTATTATAATTCATAATAATAATAATAATATGAAAGAGTAAATAAACAATAAAAGATTAATAAAAAAATAAAAATTAAAATCAAAATCAACATTGTTATTACTAAAAAAAGAATAGATATTATAAAATTACCTCGATGGAAAAAAACTTAAAAAACATTAACAAAAAAGTAAGCAAGAGAAATAATTAAATTATTATTATTATTAAATAATAATTAATTAAATTACCACTACTATATTATTATTATTATTATTATTATTATTATTATTATTATTGTAGAATTAAAGAATTCATTGAATAATAATAGGGATCATTATAGAAATAATAAGAAATCAAGGGATGAAAACAAAAAATTAAAAGTATAAGGCCCAAATATTAATTATGTTAGATTTTTTTATTATAACATAATGTTAAACAAAATAATAAATTTGTATAGGATTTTTTAATTATAAATTTGTATAAAATAATAAATAGTTTTATCCATAAAAAGATGAATATATAAATTGAAAATATATCCTTATGTTATTATCATTATCATTATTATAACAGTTAAAATTATTATCAATATTACTGTCAAAATAATCTCAATAATTAAATTATCCTGGAAAATAAAAAAAAAAGCAAAATATTTAAGTATAAATAAGAAAAAAAAACATAAACACTAAAATTATCATGATCATTGCATAAATAGTCAAATAATTAAAATTATCTAAAAGTAATAAAAAACCAATAACTGAAATTATTATTACTATTGTGTAAATAGTAAAATTATAAAAATCATTTAATCCAAAAAAAATAAAAATAACAGGGAAAAAGATAAATAAAGGAAAAAAAGAAGTAATATTAATTTCAAAATGACTATCAATTTAAATTCAAATTTCAGGATTTAACCGATTTAAATAAAATCAAAAGAAAAAAAAAACTATAAAAAAACTAAAAGTATAGATGTATAAATATGAATAAAAAAATATACATTGTCTAAGAATTTATAAAAACAAACTAAATGAATTAATATAAAAAAAACCATGCAATAATCAAATTAAAAAAATAGTTCTATCAACAAAAAGATTAATACATAAATTGAAAATCTATCCTCGTGTTAATATCACAATCACTACTATAACAGTTAAAATTATTGTCCACATTACTGTCAGAACAATTTAAATAATTAAATTGTATTGAAAAATCATAAAAAAAAAAGATTTTTGTATGAAAAAGGAAAAAAAAACAACTACTAAAATTATCATGATTCCTGCATAAATAGTCAAATCATAAAAATCATCTAATCCAAAGAAAAAAGAAGAAGAAGAAGAAGAAAAAACAAAGAGAAAAAAAGAAAAAAAATAAAATAAAGGAAAAAAAGAAGTAATATTAATTTTAAAATGACTATCAATTTAAATTCCAATTTCAGCATTTAACTGATTTAAATAAAATCAAAAGAAAAAAAACTATAAAAAAACTAAAAGTATAGATGTCTAAATATGAATAAAAAAATATACATTGTCTAAGAATTTATAAAAACAAACTAAATGAATTAATATAAAAAAACCATGCAATAATCAAATAAAAAAAATAGTTCTATAACAGTTAAAATTATTGTCCACATTACTGTCATAACAATTTAGATAATTAAATTGTCTTGAAAAATCATTAAAAAAAGGAAAAGATTTTTGTATGAAAAAGAAGAGAAAAAAAACTACTAAAATTATTATGATCACTGCATAAATAGTCACTACAAAAAATTATCTAATCCAAAGAAAAAAAAGAAGAAGCAAAAAAAAAATAAAATAAACAAAGAGAAAAAAAGAATAATATTAATAGTAAAATGATTATTATAATAGTTAAAATTATTATTAATATTATTGTCAGAACAATTCAAATAATTAAATTGATTTGGAAAATCATTAAAAAAAATCAAAAAATTTGTATAAAAAACAATTAAAAATAACAAATGAATTAATATCAAATATTAATAAAAAAATAACAATAAAAAATAAATTAAAATGAAAAATAATATATATAGAATTAATTCTAATTAAAGTATAAAATTAAAACAAAAAAGAATTGGAGGACCAAAAATAAATAATGGTGATTGGTTTCATTTTATAAAAATCAGAAGAAAAGGGACTGAAATCAAACTTTGTATATATTACCAAATTCAATTGGAGGGCTAAATTGAAGAAATGAAAACATCCGTACCGGAAAAATTGAAGGAATAAAAAATAAATCAAAAATCAAAAGTATAAGGACTGAAATAAAACTTTCTTATATAATCAGTTTTAATTGAAGGGCACAATTGAAAAAAAGAAAACTTTAATTTCAATAAATCAGTTAGAAAAACGAAATAAAAACCTCAGGGATCAAAATGAACTTCTCGTCAACATCGGGGACCGGAGCAGAATTTGAGGCGGCAGGAGAGAGAAAAGCGACCGCCGGCCAAAAGACGTCGACCGTCGCTCAACCGGACATATATTATGGGAACGCACCGCGACGGAGAGGAGAGGGCGTCCCGGCGCCTCTTCTGGAGAGGGCGTCCCGGCGCCTCTTCTGGTTCGGCGGAAGAGATTTTTTGACGGCGGGAAGAGGCTGCACGCGCCGCCTAAAAGGGGCGTTGGGACCGAACGCTGATGGCGCGTTCGAACGACGCGCCAGCAGTTAAAACGAAAAAAATAATAAAATAATAGATAATGACTGGATTGCCCCTGGACCTATCGGTATTTACGAAAAAACCGGGTTTGAAAAGACGGAGGTAGCCCTGGTTACTGTGCGCTATTTTGTCTTTATCGGGGGCATATAAAGTGGAAAATCCGGTGATGCCCCTGGTTACTGTGCACTATTTTGTCTTTTTCGGGGGGCTTTTTCGTTAATACACTGTTCAAACCAGAAAAATCAAAAAAAAAAATGGCGGATGTACTCGCGCGACGCACGGACAAAAAATGTCCAGTCCACAGTGCAATGTGTCTTGGTGTACAGTGTCAAAGGCCACAGTAAAACACGCACGGCGTTTATTTTTTAGTTAATATATATATATATTAATTTTATTTTAATTTTTTGATTTAGTTTTGATTATTTTTTTTACCTTTTGGATAGTTCTCAATATTTTATTTGTATTTTTATATATATATTCTTAGTTTTAACTTTTAATTTTTACGATGATTTATTTTTTTGTATTAAATATAGTCTGCGTTAAAAAATAGAGTAAGTTTAGTTATGTTAGCATGAAATGAGAGTGAAACTCTCTTTAATGCATGTATAGTAAATCTTTTGTTGTTAGTGTTTTGTTATGTTTGTGGTTTCTTGCATTTGTTTTGTTTATAGGTGACTCTTTATGTCTTTAGTTTAAAATAATTTTGATTTAAAAATAAAATAATTTTTATTTTATTTTTTAAGATTTATTCTTCATATAAGTATTTTAGAACACTAAGATTAAATTAATTTGAGATTTTTAAAAAATCATTATATATATATCAAACAAATCAAAACATATAATTATTCTTAAGATAAAAACCTTAAAAATAATAATTATCAGTATTTTAAATGTCTTACTTATAATAAAAAGAATATATAAAAAAACTAAATAATCAAAACGGTTTTAGGCTCATTGTTTTCACTTAGATATACAGTATTATAAAAAAAATCTATAACCATTAATATTTTTTTATATGTTAAAAAATTCGTATGGTTATGGCGAAGTGCAGGACAACTCGCTCGTATATTTTTTCATTGTAAATAATTTGATCTAATTTTTCTACCCAATTTTTTTTTACGTTTGACTTTACATATTTTTTGTTTAAGTTATATTAAATCTAAAATATCATGCATAAAAAAACATAAAAATCAACTTTTAACAAAAACAATACCGATTGATGAATTATTTTGATTATTATTCTCAATATTATTCGGATGATTGTTGAATTATATTTATGTTAAAAAAATCTTGATAAGATAATTTTAACTATACCTTAAAAGACTACCAAACAAAATTTAATTAAGCATAATTTAACCATGGACAAAACTCTTATCCAATCATAATCTTATTTGGTTGTCTTTAAAGTTAAAATCATTTTATTTGTATCTTTATAAATGAGATAAAGTAGCATGTATATTGAAAATAAAGCCCTGATTTGTCCTTAGTAACTTCCCCCCCCTGTTTTTTTCTTCCATCATTCTCTCTCTAACTACCTTGCTTATTTATTCTCTCCTTCCTAGCCATTGGATGTTAATTTTCATATCGTGGCCGTTAGATTTTCTCAAATCCATCTTCAATGAAGTACCTGGAGAGATCGATTTGTTCTTTATATCAAAAACACACCCAGCACAATTAAGTTTCTTCACTCCTCAATCATATATTATAAATTGAATATTACAAAACCTAATATTATTCGAAAAAAGAGTCAAAATAACTCATATGGACAATAAAATCTTATTTAAAGAAATATCAAATAAACAATTTACAACCATTCCTAATTATGCTTAAAAATCAAAGCACTAGATATCAATAAAAAAAAATATAATATTTTTTAAATTTATAGTTTTTGTACTAAAAATACAAGTCTTTCTAAATTATTATTTGCGTGAAATACATATCATAGATACATGTTTTTCATAATAATCAAATTGAGCTTATCATTGATGCATTTTCTAATACACGAAATAAAAAATCTCAAATTATTTTGTCAATAAAAACATGGCCGGAATATATAGAAAATGCCGCCGGCCATGTTTTTATTGAAAATATAATATGAGAATTTTTACTCTAGTCATAGCGACCATAGTTTTTTGAAGAATTCTCAACTACAAAACCCAGATCCTAAAACACTCAATAATTAAAACATCTATAAATTTCTCTAGCTAGCAATAGAAACAAAATTAGTCATAATTATAATTCTATAAGAATTCTTTTTGTACATTAATAAATCCAAATCTATAGATTCAAAAAAAATAAAACGCAACATATGTATTTTTAATTATTGATCCTAGCTCAAAGCCAAGTGAAGCAAGCGAACGGAGATGAATATGTTAACATGTAATATTTTATTCCCTCTTTATTGAATAGTGGTCTCCAATAGGAAACACTAAAAAAATAATTTTTAAAATCAGAAAAAACTAACAAGATGATCCACGTAAAATATGAAAAAAAAGCTTTTATTTGATTAAATATATCAATTATATCAAGTAAAATATTAAACAAAGCTCCTAAAATTCTACTCCTACAAGCAAGGGACTAGAGCAACTAATATAAAAATATTAATTTAAAACCAAGTCAAATATTTAAATTAATTAAAAATATTCTTTTTAGCTCCCATCTTATCGCTTCCACCTATACCATTTATATTCATGAAAAAAGGCAGCACATTTTTATCACAAGGATTTTTTTTTTTTAAAGATAAATTTTAAATATGGATCAAAGTAAAAAATGCAATCATCAAATACAACTTCCATCAAGACTTGGTCTGGCTCGTGCAAGCACCAATAAACTTTGCGGGGAAATTTGTTTTCTCTTGATCCCGGGGAGCGTAAATGCAGCATCTTTGCATTGGGCCCAAGTCCCCGAATTCCATTGTTATGTAGCCCTTAGGCTGAAAGCCCAATATGTAGCCCGATTTGAATAGAAAAAATACAGCCCATTCCCGATGCTCTAGTCACCCAGCCCGTCAGGCCGTATACATAAAAGCCTAGATTGGTCCCAAGATAAAATTTACCTCAATGGGATCCGTGGAGCCCAACTTACGAATACGTGTAGTGGGAAGGCCGAGGGCGGAGGCACCGCAGTAGATACTACTAGGAAGATGGTTATTGACTTCATACTTGCTAATAGAACCGAAGTCTAAAAAATATCGCAGTGTTGGAGATATTGAGAAAGCTACCATTCGTATTATTTTGTTCTGTAGTCTCACCCATTTTCTTGGCACAGACATGGCACATGAAAGGACATTAAATCATGGAAGGTGGTGATCTTGCTTCAATTATTTTCATTATTAATATTTCGAAAGCAAATCCAGAGGCTCCCCCCATCCATGACAGTGAGGGATGGCCCCTAACTCGTGGGTACGTGACTCACCAGCTGAGGGGACATCATTTAACTTGTTGCTGAATCCAACGGGCGTGTTGAGGAAAGAAACAAACAATATGTTACCACCTAACATGAAATAAAAAGGAAGTATGCCACGCAGCTTGTCAGTTGCTAGTGATCAAAAGATTGTTAGCACGATGATCAAATCAATTCTTTTGTATGGTGAAGCTGGAACTGTCTCAAGAATCATGTCAAGGGCCCCTTTCTGTTAAGAGATATACCAGCTGTCATTCTTGTATTTAGTTTATTATACAATAATTCCTTCTCTGCTAAAGGTGTCAGGAATTAGTTACATATTGTTAGGAATCACTGTTCTCACCTCTATTATTGTTACAACAATATTCTCTCCATTTGTAAAGGGTTCTGCTATATAAATACCCTACAGTACATGTTCAATAAAACGGCATTCAGAGCAATACTTTTCTAGTGTTTACATGGTATCAGAGCTACCACAATAAACAATTTTTTTTTCTCCATCTTCGTTCCAGTAAGCCACCATGAGTGACTCCATCATCCCAGCAACACCACCAGTAAGCCATCCTCTTGTGACTATCAATGTCACGGCTCAGGCCCCTCTAAAACTTAACAGCACCAACTATTTGTCCTGGAAATTTCAATTCCAAACTCTCTTCATTGGATATGATCTTCAAGGCTACATTGATGGAACCACACCCTGTCCACCACAAAATCTCACCACGACCTCAGCCACAAACACCATCACTACACCAAATCCAGCGTATCATGCATGGATACGCCAGGATCAATTGATTCTTAATGCACTTATTGGATCCCTTACACCAACAATAATCCCTTTTATTGCTCAAGCTTCCACTGCTCGTGAGGCTTGGAACATTCTTGCTGCCACTTATGCAACACCTTCAAGGGGACGCATCAAACAAACCAAAGCAAATCTGAAAAATCTCACCAAAGGCTCCCTAAGCATCACTGAGTTTTTATACTCTGTCAAGATCAAGGCTGATGAACTTGCTGTTCTTGGCGCTCCGCTTGACCATGAAGATATCACCGAGAAGATTCTTGAAGAACTAGGAGATGATTACAGGGAGTTTGTCCGTGCAGTGCAAGCACGCGATACCTCTATCTCATTTGATGAGCTCCATGAGAAGCTGCTTATGTTTGAGGCCACCATCCAAGCAACAACCAAAGTGCCTCATTTCTCACCCTCTGCTCACTCCACTGTTCGTAACTATGGACGAACCTCTCAATCCAACACAGGACGTTTTTCCTCTCACAACTCCAACCCCAATCACCAATCCAACTGGCGTCCTCACTCACACTTACAGCACAGGTCTTTTTCTCCTCACAGCAGTTTTTCCCCGACCAACCCTAGGATGACACCTAGACCATATCTTGGTCACTGCCAAGTATGTGGTATCCAAGGGCACACTGCCAAGAAATGCCCATCCTTCAAATTTGTTCCCCAGACCCCAACCACAGGTTCTACTGCTACATGGCCACCCCAAGCTAATATGGCTACCACAGCCTCTCCACCTAATACCTCCTGGCTGTTGGACAGCGGAGCCTCTCATCATGTCACGGCTGACCTTAATAACTTGTCTCTTCATGCTCCATACAACGGTGTTGATGACATTATGATTGGGGACGGTAAAGGACTGAAAATTTCTCACACGGGTTCTGCCACTATTTCCACCTCCAAGCATTCTTTTAATCTAAATGATGTGTTGTGTGTTCCTGAGATTAAACGGAATTTAATCTCTATTTATCAGTTTTGCGTTGCTAACAATGTCTCTATTGAGTTCTTACCATTGTATTTTCTTGTGAAGGATCTACTAACGGGGGCAGTTCTAGCTCAGGGTGAACCCAAAGATGGTGTGTATGAATGGCTGGGTGTGTCTCCTCTATTATCCACTCCTCACGTATTTTTCAGTCATAAACCTACACACATTAATTGGCACTGTCGATTAGGCCACCCTGCATTCCCAGTTCTCAAATCTGTCCTTAATCAGCTCAAGTTCAATTTTGGTACTCTCTCTCAGCACACTGTATGCACTGCCTGCAGATTGAATAAAAGTCATAAGTTACCTTTCTTAAAATCTACTCTAACTTCGCATCGCCCTCTTCAGCTCATTTACTCAGATGTCTGGACATCTCCCATTTATTCAATTGCTGGTTTTAAATATTATGTCATATTTGTGGATCATTTCTCAAAATATACATGGTTCTATCCACTAAAGAAAAAATCTGATGTCAAACCAATCTTTACTCGGTTTAAAGCCATTGTCGAAAATTTCTTTAAACAATCCATTGTAACATTATATACTGATAATGGAGGGGAATATATTGCTTTAAAAGATTTTCTCGCCGTTAATGGGATTTCTCATCTCACCTCTCCTCCTCACACCTCTGAACATAATGGCTTTGCTGAGAGACGACACAGACACATTGTTGAAACTGGCCTCACTCTCTTAACCCATTCATCACTTCCTTCCCACTTCTGGTGTTATGCGTTTTCCACAGCAGTTTACCTGATCAATAGAATGCCTACTCTTTCGCTAAACCACAGATCTCCATTTCAAAAGATTTTTCATCAGGTTCCCAATTATAACAAACTCAGAACATTTGGCTGTTCATGTTTTCCTTGGCTGCGTCCTTATGCAACTCATAAGCTTGAACAACGTTCCAAGCCATGCATATTTGTAGGCTATTCCCTTTCACAGAGTGCATATTTATGCTTTGATCATGCTTCATCCAAAGTTTTTGTCTCCAGACATGTCACCTTTGATGAATCCACTTTTCCATATCCTGCATTGTCCAAACAAGAGTCTAATCCTGTGTCCACTGCTACAAACATATGGTCTCCTCCTGTTATATTTCCCTCAGTGTCTCTGTCCCAGCCATTTGCATCTGTCTCTGCGGCTCCACCTAATCATCAAGATGTGCAATGCACAACACCCCTGGTTATAGACTCCTTCACATCACCTGTGCAACTCATCCTATCTGATCTCTCATCTGCAACTTCAACTACTTCCACTGATACTAGTCCAATTGACTCCCCTGTGCCCAGTTCTTCTCCACCAACCCCAAAACATGTGCCCCATCCTATGATTACAAGATCAAAGAACAATATATCCAAGCCATTACATAAATTTTCCTATCATACACAGTTATGTTCATCACCTCAACTTGAACCATCAACAGTCAATCAAGCCTTAAAAGACCCCAATTGGCGTCTGGCTATGCAAGAGGAGTATGCTGCCTTACTTAAAAATGACACTTGGTCATTGGTCCCTTCCCATGCTGCTGCCAATATAGTGGGATGCAAATGGATATTTCGCCTCAAGCGAAATGCTGATGGAACAGTTGCTCGCTATAAAGCCAGGTTAGTGGCTAAAGGTTTTAGCCAAAGACCCGGTCTTGACTACCATGAGACGTTCAGTCCCGTCGTTAAGCCTACATCTGTTCGCCTTGTTCTGAGTATTGCTGTCAGTCGTGGGTGGAAACTTAGACAACTTGACATCAACAATGCCTTTCTTCAAGGTACGTTGAATGATGATGTTTACATGGTCCAGCCACCAGGCTTTGTTGATATCACTAATCCAGGCTTCATTTGCAAACTTCGCAAAGCCATCTACGGTTTAAAACAGGCCCCAAGGGCATGGTATCAGGAATTAAAACAGTTTCTACTCACAACTGGATTTCGAAACTCCCTAGCAGACACTTCTCTTTTTATATTTCAACAGCACACCTCTCTTATTTACCTACTTGTCTATGTTGATGACATCATTGTAACAGGCAATGATGAGGCTGCTGTAAATCAGTTTATTTCTTGCTTAGCTCACAGGTTCTCATTGAAGGATATGGGTGCCTTGACTTATTTCTTGGGTGTGGAAGTTCGGCCTCACTCTAAAGGCTTACTTCTCTCTCAGCAAAGATACATTCTGGATTTACTTCACAGAACCAATATGACTGCTGCCAAGCCCACCTCTACTCCGCTACCACCTGGTTTTCAGCCTAGCTTGGCTGATGGTGCTCCCTTATCTGATCCTTCTGAGTATCGTGCCACAGTTGGAAGTCTTCAGTATCTTGCTCTCACACGTCCAGATATCTGTTTTGCCGTCAATAAACTTGCTCAGTTCATGCATAAGCCCACTGATGCTCATTGGCAACTTGTCAAACGTTTACTCCGATACTTATCTGGCACACTTCATGACAGTCTGCTACTTCATCATCACTCACCTCTCACGGTTCATGCATACTCTGATGCAGACTGGGGGGGAAACAAGGATGATCTATCGTCAACCAGTGCATATATTGTCTATCTTGGAAGAAATCCAATCTCCTGGTCCTCAAAGAAACAACGGACCATTGCACGATCATCTACTGAGGCAGAATACAGATCGGTGGCTGACACAGCAGCTGAATTGAGCTGGGTTTGCTCCTTGTTGTCCGAACTACATTGTCCAGTTACTATTGCTCCAGTTGTCTATTGCGATAATCTTGGTGCTGCTCAGCTATGTTCCAATCCTATATTTCATTCTAGAATGAAACATATTGCAATTGATTTTCACTTTATCAGAGAAAGAGTGCAATCTGGAGCACTACGCGTCTCTCATGTTTCATCACAAGATCAACTGGCTGATGCCTTGACAAAACCATTATCTCGGCAAAGACTTCTGTTTCTAAAAGACAAGATTGGATTGCTAAACAACCATCCATCTTGAGGGGGCATGTTAAGAGATATACCAGCTGTCATTCTTGTATTTAGTTTATTATACAATAATTCCTTCTCTGCTAAAGGTGTCAGGAATTAGTTACATATTGTTAGGAATCACTGTTCTCACCTCTATTATTGTTACAACAATATTCTCTCCATTTGTAAAGGGTTCTGCTATATAAATACCCTACAGTACATGTTCAATAAAACGGCATTCAGAGCAATACTTTTCTAGTGTTTACACTTTCTTCCCTTGAACAACAGTCATTTTTTTGGAGAGAAAGATTTAAAACCTAACATTATCAGATCCCTTCTCATACATTTATTTGTATCGAGCTTTCACGTAATCGTAAATTGGCTAACACTCCACTCGCAAATACGAAGACGAACAACACTTCTGTCTTTCATTATGACATCTGAATACCTGATAATATAGAATTTAATCCATCTTTGTTCAGCTGTGATCATCTGATGGAGCCTAACAAACAATGATTTTAAAGGAGATGGACAGCTGATTGAGCGATTTCATGTCCGACAAATCTTTCAAAGCGTCAATGGGAACGAGACAATTTGCGAAAAATAAATGGTGTTTACTTGGCATAGTTCTTGATATTGAGGCTTCCTTCTGACATATATCCACCACATTTTCTTTTCATTAATGCTTCTTGATGAGAGTCTTCTGTGATTGAGGTTGGAAAAAATAATGGAGTGCGGAAAGGACACGACGATGGAAACTTCCTAGCTACTATCTTAAACTCATTAGTCTTCGTTCACCGTGAAAAAAGGATGACCATTTTACGTAAAACAAAGATATCTTGTCTTTTACGTGCATGGGTTTCATCTAGTTCATTTGATTTTATGTTAACCGGGAAAATAAATTGTAAGCATCTATATATGCGCAATAAATATATTTATTTGTTTATTTTAAAATTAACTATGGATATTTGAATCCATCTTCTCAGTCAGACTAGAAACAAATTATTTATATAGAAAATAACAGGTTTAGTAGACAGATCGTTTTCACCCAGTTGTACTATCTGGTGTAATAATTCAATCTGTCCGATCACGATCCTCGTAGTGATGATTACAGAGATGACAGTGACCTAACACGTTATGTTTTATTGGATTTGCTTTCGCTGTAAGAATATTGATGGAATGGCTTTTGTCGATAGTCGAGGTGGCCTTAACTGGTGGAATCAAATATCTTCTGTACCGGGCCTCACAGAGACAGTCTTGCACCTTGTAATGGAGGTGGGTTTACCTTAGCCTCCTGGTAGTGGAGATAACGGCCATCATCGGTCCCATCAGAGAGGCGTCGGTCGTCAAATACGGGTGATTCCGAGCTGGGGCATGCCATTTAACCCATGATTGCTTACGCAAGGAACTCCAGCACATGTTCAAGCTTTAGGTACAGCAACTTGAGTCAGTTGGGATCCTGTATGAGTGAAGGTGAAGGGTTGTTTTTGATTTCTTATTTTTTTTTAAGTATTTTTCAATTGTTTTTCATTTTAAATTATTATTATTATTATTATGTTAAACCTTTAGATGCACCAGCAACAACATTAACTCACCAGTCGGTTTGGATCCTTGATGATGATATGCTGATATTAAATATATATATATATATATAACTATGTGCCCGTGCTGCACAGGCACAGAGGGGTCACCGAGATAATTTGAATATTTTTCTGAAAGTCAATGTCTGGCTATGAGTCGACGTTGTTCATACGGCCTACAAGCCAGATCACCACCCCCGAGTTGACATGTCATACTAACTAATTTCTTTCAATAATATTCGTGTTTATTAAATTATCAAATATCCTTAGTAAATTTGATTAAAACCAAAAAAAAATTAAAAAGACAAAAACATGGTTAAAGACAAGTCAAATGATCTTTGCTTTTAAGGATGATTTAGTTGTTTTATTATGTTTAACTTTATTTTGTTTTTGCTGTTATTATGCATTTGAAATGTTAAAGGATTAATTCGCCTTGTATTTGTCCAACAATTACTAATTAGCCCATGCTGAAAGATTATTTTACTCTCAAAAGCTATATATTTGATTTTTTAAAAGGATAAAATAGTTATTTTCCTGCTATAACATGCAGTAATACATATTGTGATGCACATAGTGAATGAGAAATGCCTTTTTAATTGAGAATATATATTTTTAAAAAATTATTTTTGATATTAGTATATAATAATAATAATAATAATAATAATAATTTAAAACTTTTTAGATGCGCGATGCGACTCCACTCTCGTACACTCTATTGTAGTCTCGTATGACCAACGTTGAGCTAGAGGGCCTGACATGACCAATTTATAAGACTACAAGGACCAAGAATTGAATATACCCAAAATTCATGAAGTTCCATGACGTTAACTTATCACTTACATACAAGACTAACAATTTGCTGCATATTTAAAGTAAACAAACAAAACGAGTCCTTTTTACATCTGGGTAAATAATATATATATATAGTAACTGATATACTTAATTGCAAAAAATAATATTGTTTTTTATAAAAATCATTCTACCAAGGTATCTTACAACATCCACACTTCATAACTCGTGCTATGAGCAATATTTTAATATGTATATTGTGTGTACTAACATGTAAGAACATAAAAAAAAGTAAACAAGTTCTATTATTCATTTTTTTTTTAATTTGAAGAAACCCTACCCTTTAAAAAGTGAACTTTGTGGGTCTAGATGAGTTAGTAAAAACCCGATTGCCCCAAATCTTTACAAGAGGTACATGTTTTAACTCGAACTTGAGATTTGCAATGTAGATTTCAAACCATTTGTCATCATGCCACACTTCTTGAGGACTATAATTCTATATCATTCTAGGGTTCAACACTATATTCAATGAAATTTGAATTGCCAAAAGTTTTTTGAACTACTTCGTATAAACGTTTATCAAAAATGAAAATTTTGGGTAGTCCCTTAAAATTTTGAAGAAAATCAGGTAAAGGTTCTAGATTCTTGAAAATTTCAGAATATCCAAAGTACAATAAAAAATAAATCACACACACACACACACACACATATATTGGGCAAAAAGATAATTCTGGTTATTTTGCAAGAAAAAATGATCCCCCCCCCCCCCCTGAAATATGATCAGGAGAAACTGTAACTCAAAGAATAAAAAATTAATATAAGTTGTAGATTTTAATAAATAAATTGGGAAAAAATGGATCTGGTAAACTCTTACTTGAAATACCTCACCCTTAAAATGATCTATATATTATATCCTACAAGCTATTTAAAAATCTAAAAAAGTTTAAAAACTAAATTATTTATTATTTAAATTTTACACTCTTATTATTTTTCAATTAAATATTATGAAACTATGCCATATAATTTGTGATATATCTTCATATTCTAACAATTATCTTCATGAATGGGTCCATTCGAGTTGAATGGATCCCATGTTTTTATGAGTCTAGGGTTCATGTTCAATCCATCAAAAAATAGCACCACAATGCATGGCATATTTATAATAAAAGAAATTGATATAATCAAAACTTGCTCATGCATAAACAATTAAAATTGGATTATCCCACAAATCGTCGAGGCATTTGACTTGTTTCGTCTACAAAGCATGAACTTAATTAATTTAAATACTGTATCCCATCTGATATTGAGTAATATATAGTGTAAACAATTTGCTTGAAATTGTATAAATTTATTCTATTTTGTGAACTTTTTTTAAAATAATAATTAATAAGTAGAATTTAATATATCATTTCCATACAAAATTCAAGCTCCTAACAAATTAATCTTTTCAACGTTATACTCCACTTGATTGATTACAGTCTTATGTAGGGAAGCACTTGCATGAGTTTTGAATCTCTACACAGCGCAAAAACACGAGACAAATCAACCAACACTGCATTCCTCCAATTTATTGACAGGCATCATTTATCCGAACACTTTTCTTCTTTATCTTGCTTATTTTTTTGCAGACAGGCATCGTGACAAAAGGAAAGGGCACCGTGGCTTCTCACCTAACAGAACTACTGAAAGGGGGGTGGGGGGAGGAATAATATATAAAAAAGGGCCAGATGTGTACCGAAAAGCATGCTTGGAAGCAATAACAGAGTGCCAAAAAATGCGAACCAGATTGATCTTTAATGTCTCGTGGTTTGTCTAAGTGCCATCCATTATGCATAATAACAAGGGCCCCGTGCACGACACTGCGTTCTTTTCCAGGCAATCAGTTGGATATGGTTCTGGGTTTGATTGGTATTTTGCAAGGCAGATAGATTTGATGGTATCCATTATCAGTTGCTGTAATCATCAATGCCAGCAACTTTTCCAAGTTCAGGATATGATACTACTCACAGACATGCATATCTTTCTAAGGAATTTATAGATTGGACCCGACAATTTCTTTTCCCATTTCATACAATGCGCTCATGAGATTGATGTATGCCTGCCTAAACAAAGAATATTAGCCTAAAAATATCTGTTTTTCGTAATTCAGAAGATGTTGGTTCCTAATTATGATATAATAAGTCTCTCTTTGTCATCGTATCGATGAAATTCTACTTTTGATGGCATAAGCTTTATTTGTACAGGACCACATCGATCACAATGCCTAAAGTCAAGGAATTTACAGGATATGGTGGATTAATTTGTCTGTCTAATCAACCAGTCATCACACACATCTATGGTGGTGGCTAATAAAATATTGTCCAAAAAGAAGAACAAAAAACCCTAGACCATTTCCAGTTCAAAAAGCTTATTAATTATAAACAATGCACCGGATTAATATTAAAAAACAACCATTGTAGAACACGCGTACATGATGGATGATACAAGTAATATTAGCCAAGATTTTCTGTTGACAGATGTCATAGATCGATGTAGCTCTACTGCGCTGATAAATGGTGTCACAGACTACACATGAGATTCAGATTGAACAGGGATAATTGCAGCATGGAGAGGGGGGCAGTTTGTCTTCCACTTTAATTGATTGAAATTGAAAGAGGTCATTGAAAAATTAAAGCAAACGCTCCTATCAATGGTGTTTTGTTTCTCTTGAGTAATTTCATGAGATATCACAGGCCATACATCATGTCCCTGTCGTACGTTATCTTTACTTTCAAAACTTGGCGACCAAATTTGTTCCAGGATTAACTTCTTCAGCTTGGTCCCATGCACATTTATATTAGATATCATCTATCTCTAGTATGATGTATCAACGTGCTGCTTAATTTTGTAGAACTTTTCTTGACGCAGTGGGCTAATCATGGGATATTGGGGCATCCTATATATGATTGCATTATGCTTATGATATCTTGTCATGCCTTGCTACTCCAGTAACAGCCTGTTTGAGACTAAGGGATCTTGCTTGATTGGTCAAGCAATTCTGGAAACCAATCAATTTAACCGAACGATTAAGCCCATGTTCGGCAAACTTAAAGTCAAAATCAAAGTTTAAACTTTTCTGGGCATAGGTAATTTAAATTTGTTAGATCTGTTGCTACTCTCCTCTGGTTGATCGTGCAGGCAAAATTACTGCAAAACACAAATAATTTAGTCTTTAGTCATGGTCCAGACAGCATGTGACACTGGAAGTAGAAGATCCACATCGTGCTGCGTATCAAAATGTGTATGTGTTGCATTGTTGGTCAAGCTAAAAGGCTGCCGTAACCAATCTTTCCTTCCTCTACCTGTTAGCGGAATAGATAGAGCCATTCACTAATCCAGAGAAAGAGTCTCTCAAAACTGATAGGAATGAATTTTTTTTTAAAAATCTGCCTGAATATGATGCTATGTTTTCCAAACTAGGGAAATAAAGTTCGAAGGTCTCATCATGTCCCTCACAGGATTGAAAGGAATCTAGTCTGGAATACACTAAAGATCGGGTTCATTGACAGCTATAAGCGTGAGACCTCCAACTTACTGAAGCTGTCCGTCCAAATATATTACAGATGATTTAAGGTACATTGAACGGTGTGCTGTGAAGGTAAATGGCCACATGATCTCAATATAAAGAATATTCCCGTTTATCTGCAATTTAAACAGTAAGAAGTTGCAAGATAAAAGGTGATTAAATTTGGATTTAATTCAGATCTCTGTTCATGCTTTCTTATTATGAAAATGGATTAAATCCTACACCTGTTTCTGAATCCAAACTAGACAGTTTGACTTTTTCATACTTTTTCTATGTTTCCATGTTCATCACAATCTGGACTAACTACACCCACATACAGGTAGACAACCAGCCAAGCCAATCTCCAAGAAACAAGAAACAAGCTAGATGCTTGCTTGCCTAAGCACTAATTATAAAACAGAAGGGTGCTTTAATTAAAAGATGAGCCAGTTAGAGGAAGAAGCATTTCTTGAGGCTGTGGTTATAAAGCAGAAATCTTATGGCATGCAGATGTCTTATTAACCAAGGGAGAATCATGTGCAACAAATAAATAAAATAAATAAAAAAAGTGTTAAGCCCATACTACTTGTCGTTGAGGAGACAACATCATGTGAGACTGATGAGAGGTTGTGTCCCCCGACCACATTTCCTCTAAAATTTTAGGTCTTTTTTGTTTGCTCTCTCATGTGTATGGTAATTTTATATTCAACTTTTCTCTCTTCAACTCAAAAGGGTTCCTTAGAATCCCAATCTCCCATCTATTTGATGTTTCATTTGTCAGGCAGGCAAAAGAAAAAAGAAAAAAGAAATGGTAGAAGAAAAAGAAAGGAGGAACGGATATTGTGGGCTTCTCGGCCCACCTGAGAGACGGGCTCCTCAGCCCATCAATGTAACAGTTTGACGATTACATATGGGCCTTTTCTTACCCTCAAATTAGGGTTATTGTTGCTAAGTTTATTTGCGTGAATATATATTTAAAACACATATATTATTAGAAATTAGGGTCTTAACATATCTTGAATATTTCGTGAACCATTTGTGTATAAGTTGTCAAGGCACAATCAGTTTGATAGCTGAACTCATTTAATAAATTAATTAAGCTGGAACAAGAATGAAACCCACTAATCTATTCATGGAAGTATTTGAAGGGGAGGATAGATTGTTGCGAGGTTAATGCGGGGAGGCTCTGCCAAGCTACCGCTTCTGCAATCATATGCATATAATTGCAGGAATTAAACGACTCTTTTTATGGACACGTTAGAGAGTTTATTACATTAGATTTGTGGGGCACAACATGTTATGACACGTGTTAGAACATCTTTTTTATTGGGAAAATAGAAAAAACGTTTCATTTATGGATCAAATTAAAAAACATATTAATTTAATTACCAAATGATACAATTTTGAAGAATGACATTGAGAAAAAGACATTTTAATTTAAAAACTTGTCAAAATAAAGAAAAAATGTAGTTTCATCATTAACGATGTAAAATGTTAGATGATAAAATTGAAAAAATATCAACTTAAAAAAAAAGAAAAAAAATAAACCAAGCAAACCCTTCAAACCTATGCTAAGCCTTCTAACTTGCAACCCATTAAATCTTAAAACTGGGATGAGTCAAGAGCTCAATTCCAGACTAATTAAATGTTGATTTGCCAAAATAAATTAAATAAAAAAACAATAAATAAAAGATCTAAAAAAACTTAGGTCATTTTTAAAATCAATGAGAAGTCATATGTAAAGCAAATAAATACATACAATGGGGCTCAATAACCAATTGAAAGATAAAACTTGAAAAACATGAGGTTGAAAAAAGGAAAATAAATAAATTACATCCATGCTTATTTAATTAGTTCAATCTTCAACAATTTTAAAATCTGATGATGAAATTAGAAAGATATCAATTTAAAACTCTACCAAAGCAAAAAACAAGAGTAATAAAAAGAATAAGGATTGAATATGAAAAGAAAAGAAAAACTATAAATACATGAAATTATAAGAAAATAAGTTTAAAATTTTACTTCAACTAACATAAATACCAATCAAAAGAATGAAACTGAACTTGAAAATTTTTTAAAAAATAAAGAGGAGTAAAATTGAAAACGAACTCTAATTTTATAAATTGTTTAAAAAATAATTTATACTATTTAAGGATGAAATAAAAAATATAAATCTAGAGAATAAGCTAAAAAAAAAACATAACAAAGAACTATAAATAAAAAACCTGAAATAATTGATGTTATTTTGAAGACGAAGAAAAAAAATCTAAAAGAAAACAAATAAATAAAATAAGAGAACCACTATCCAATTGAATAATTGATGATGGGTAAAAATGAAAAAAAAAAATTTAAACAAAGCAATATAAAAACCAAGTAAATTGGATGCAAATATTTCAAATCTAATATAATATCTAAAATTCTCAATCCTTATAAAATACTAGATACATTCAATCAAAAAACCTGATTCTTCACCAATTTAATATTAAAAAATAAAATTATAACCCGGTAAAAATATAACAATAAAAGAATTGAAATCAAATTTGATTGGAAAAAAAATATAAGAAAGATGAAATTATAAAATAATAATTAATTAGTGTCTCGTGTCTTGTTGCACAATAATTAATTTCTTTATAGCCTTAGGTTTTTGTCAATTAATTACTTTGTTGATTATGTATATATATATATCAGCCGTCTCCATTTTGTAGGAATGTGAAACTTTGCTGCATCTTCTTTCGTGGTAAAGCTAAACTAACGAACGTCATCGATAAAATCACCATTGTCATCAAGAGATCAAAAGCTTCTACTAAATAAAAGAATTTATATAAGATTTTTTTTTTTTTGTTTTTAAGAGAAAAACTGCTGATGTGGCCATGTACATTACCTCTATAGGTAGAGAGGTACTTCACTCCAAGAGGGGGCAACCAGAAAAGAAAATATGGGTGATTTTAATATACCCAAAAAAACACCAAAAAAAAAAGAAATTGTAATTTATTAAGCATTATTTTTCTTCTGTTTTTCGTTTTTTCTTCTCTTTGTAGAGTTTGCCCACATGTGGGCCGGGCATTTTCCATGGGCCTCGACCATCTTCATCGGGCTTAGTCCTCGTTAGCAAAGATATACCTCAACACTGGAGTTTCTAACATGGAGGCATAGTGGGCAGGCTTGGACCACTCGGTCACATTCTGTACAGACGCAAAGATGCCGACATGGCAGAAGCACCACAGAAGCCATCCGTTTGCGACACAGTTTACAGCTCGGACCGCCTGGCACGACGGTAACGCGGTCCGGGTCAACATAAGCCGACTCAGCATCCTCAGCCTGGGTCTGGCCTTCTACTCCCCCGGGACATCCTATTCCATCATCCCCTCTCCTGCTATCTTGAGCCAGTCCCCCATTCATGATAGCCTGCTGCAGTTGGGTCTGCAGGGAAGCTGCTGTTACCTCCTGGGTCCTCACCTTTGCCTGCCAAACCTGTGCCTCGATGCTAAGTTGTGTCGCACGTGCTTCTAACTCGGCGTTTCTGCGCGTGGCCTTCTCAACTTCCATTTCCTTTTCCCTCAATTTCCTGGCTATTGATTCCTCCGCTGCTCCTAATAGTGCACGGAAGTGCCGCTGTCTTTTCTCTGCTAATGTGCGCCTCAGCTGCTCTCCCTGCATAAAGTGAAATCTTCCCATTCATTTTTGAACAGCCTTAAAAAAAAAAATCGGCCCCGGCCGAGAAGAGAATTTTGGTACCTGGGCTTGAAGGAATTGATCAATTTCATCTCGTTGTCGTTTGACTTGGATGGAGAAATCTTCTGACGATAACGATAACAATACAGAGGATTGACATGCACCGGTGCCAAAATTCTGCTGTTGGTACTGATGATTCTGTAGCTGTTGGTCACCGAAAGATAAACGGAGGCCAGTAGAGACGACATTTGGATTTGGCTGAGGCTGATGATGGCGATGATTGTGGAGTTGAGAGAGGTCTATTAACTGAGTTGTTGACAGAGGCTGAGGTTGCATACAGAATTGATTGGTTGTTGTGGTTGTAGCAGTGGTACCTGTTGGCGATGCTCTTCCTCTCTTGCGTTGATTATTGCCACCTGCGTCAAATTTAGTGTTATCAGATTTATATATAAATACAAATTTTTTGCATGGATTTTCCTGTCAATGTTGGTATTCAAAAAGAATTCCATTGAAATCAAAGCATTGATTAAGAGGACTGGGCTAATCAGGCACCTCCATTGTTGAGTAACATAGAGGATTGATCAAGATATCCTCCAGGCTGTTGCTGCAATGAATAATCCTGGCCCTCTTGCCCGTTTCTATATATAAATAAAAAAAGAGGAAACGAAGGAAGGATTAATCAGAGGAAGATTTGGAAATGCAGGGAGAAGATGGAGAAATTTAAGGATTTTTTAAAGAAAACAAATTACCTATTTAGGAGGAGGATATTAGAGGGATATTGAGCCTGGACAGCCATTATAGATTATCGATAGGTAACACAACGATCCAGACCAAGGTCGAGACTTGTGAGAGAATTGAATAAGTTGCAGTGTAGCTATAAATATGTGTTTCTGAGCTTTGGGGTGAATATGTATAGAGAAGGTAAAGAAAGGTGGGGAGAGAGAGAGAGACAGGGAGGGGTGTGGAGCAACTTTTATGAACAATAAACGCTAGCACACAAGAAGCATGAAAAGACGCCCCTCAAGCCAAGGCAGACTCTTCAATGAGAGGAGAACGAATGAGACATAATATTGCACTTGTCCAGCAACAACTAGCTCTCAGTATTGCTCGGAGAGAGAAAAGAATCGGGAATCGGGGGGGAGAGAGAGAGAGAGAATCAATGAAATGAATCAAGAAATATAATTGTGCTATATTGAGGAGAAGAAGAGACCGCCCCACCACCACCAAGAACTAGAAACCAATACACGCCAGCACCAGCTAGCTAATAGTAATCTTCATCATCACCATTTATACCCGTTTATCACCACCACCACCACCACCATCTCTTTTCTTGGTTTTGATTGACCTTGCTGCCTGTGCTAAACTTGTATTTTCTTATTGTGTGATCATATATCTTTCTTTCCCTCCTGGCTCTCTTTGGACACAAGGTAGATGGATGGAAAGACAGGGAGAGATGCGATCGAAACGAATCGGTCCAAGAGAGAGACACCTTATTCTGCTCTTTCTTTCATTGTTTTGGTTGGCTTTGCCATTGCTTTCTCTCCTCTTCTTCGCGTGGGGTTAGCTTTTCTTCAAGGGACTCTCGTGTTTGTCACCACCATCACCAATACTCCTCCCCCTTATTTAATTTGTCTCCCCTCCTTTCTACTATTTATATAATTACAAATTTTATTTTCTTTTTTTCCCCACTCCGAAGAAAACAACCTTGATGCCAGTAACGTTGTATTTTTACCTCTGTTTTCTGAGAAAAAGTTAGAAAGCTATTAATAAATGTGTGGAGGGGTTGAGAAAATCAATGGCGTTAGTTAAATGGGATGATGCGTGGTGGTTGCAAGTTGGAGGGGTCTGTGTCCAGCAGCTCTCTCCTGCTCTTCTTCAGAATGAAAATTTACTCGTAGGATATTGATTCAACAACAATAATTTATTATAATGTATACATATTAATTTCAATTTCAATAATAATAATATATATATCTTAGTTTGGAAGGAAAATTCCATGTACCAAATTAAATATTACAGTTTAATCATGTATTTTTTTCCTAAATTTATTAAATAAATAAAGTATACCTGGTTAACTTAGCTTTGGCGCTGTTCATCATTGAAAATTCTATTATCTAACCGGCAGGAGGCCAAACCAAAAGGTTTTTAATATCATTTATCTCTAATTAAGAAAAAAAAAATCAATCAATTATTAATATTAATATTTAATCTAAATTCAAACTTCCAACAGCTTGATTTTCTTGTTTTCATACTTGTCTTGGAAAAAATAGAAAGATCACAGTTACCCTCCAACCTAATTGCGAGAATATTGTTGGCTCGTTTTTTATTTTATTTTATTTTATTTTTTCTTCTCAAATGGTTGGTAATTGGTGATTTTTCTCTCCTAAGACTACATCAAACATCTAATTTGTAGCCCTTTATGTATCTTGATTTGAGGATGCAAGTGAGGAGAGGAGGTTTTCATTTCCTTTTTGCATTCAAGGGAAATCTCACCCTCTGGAAAATACATTTTGTGAGGCCATGTAAGCGAGTAAAACCCTCATTGTCTCAGACTCTTACAAGAGATGCACGTCCTGATTTGAACTCGAGACATGCCGTGCAGATCTCTAGTTCTTTGCCATTACACTACATCCCTTGAGGACGGAAGTTTTCAAACTGCTAATAGATTATGACATAATATAAATATTTATTATATTAATTACTGTGCCTCGAGCTACTAATCAAAAGAATAAGAAGAAGAAAAAACACGACTCAACTTCAATATATTTTCATCTTTATAGTATTTGATTTGAATTTAATTATTAAATCTCCATGTCTAAAAATGATAAAATTATAGTCTTGCAGGATCAACCCGGGTTTTCATATTTTTTATTTTTTAAACTCGGTTTGGTTCAAATCAAGGGTTGAACGAGTCATAGATCAACCCGCCAAGTAAGACCAAGTTTTAAAACTATGGCTAAGAAATTCCAAACATGATATTTTATTAAAGTGTTTTAAGTAAATCCAGGTAGTTCTAAAGACGAGAATCTTCTTCATCTCTCTTTTTTCTTGTGAGAAATAAATAAAAACATGCAAGTTATACTCTACTTGCAGCATCTCAAGCCTCTTATCTTTCCCCTGTAAAGGTCAGGAGGGAGGGAGGGCATGTAAAAACAAAAAACAAAAAACAAAAACAAGAGAAGAAAAGAAAGAAAGGCAGCGGCAACTGACAAAGAGCATCTATATTATTATTATTTTTATTTTTATTTTTATTTTTATTCCCGATGACAAGAAATAAAAATATAGAGAGGGAGACACAGTGAGCGAGCCACGCAAGAAAAGTTAAGTTTGGATAGGTGATCTTCCTCAAAACCAAGAATGGGGTGATAAAGGAGGAGGGAAGCCACCAAAAACGAGAGAGAACGGAGAGCAAATGTGAAAGAGAGTGCTTCGTATTTGTTATAATTGAATTTCAAAAATATTTAAAAAAAAAATTAAATTTTTTATTCCAAAATATTAACTTTGATTTGGTCCCACCCCATGGAAGGGTCAGCTTTGTCACCTCTCCGTTTCCTCTTATCAATAAAACTCTCTAACGCCCACCTGAGAACCACCGGGCTCCCCACCCCCCCCACCCCTCCATTAATGCAGCCCTTCTTTTCTTCGCATTCTCTTGCTTTACATTCGTTGATCCTAATATCGGGCTGAAAATACAATCAACTTGTTTGTTTTCCTCGGGTTGCTTGGGCATCAACAATTCAGCATGGCCTTGGTTGGCACTCCCACTACTCCCAATATAATCCATCGGTCTAGCACCCATAATAAAGTTGAAATATAATCAATCATACAGGAGTAAATTAGGCAGTGTGAGTTTGGTGAAGGTAATTGAGTTGACCATTTATTTCACGGGGTCATGGATGCATGGGAGCCTAAAAAAAAGATTGATTGAGTCAGCAAGAGGCCAAATCTATTGGTCTCCCACCTAGTTTTACTTTTTAAAATGAATCAATAATCTTTAGCCTTGGGACAGCTAAGTCCTTCATAACTTGGCACGATTAGGGCGACTAAACTGAACATTTGAAGTTTTGAACCGTCACTGCTGGCAACCCTTCATTATTACTATATGAAAACGGTACAACGGTGGTAAGCGCTTATATATATGTGTGTGTGTGTACACGTATATGTATGTATATATCATCTATTTTTGAGGCTGTATTTGTGTGTAAAGTTTGAAAAGAGAAGGGTATATCGAGTCAATGCAGAAGAGGAAAAGTCAACCCGATTGACAATCATGTACTGTTCAGCTCTGGAATTCTGAGCTGGTCTTCCATCTAACATGTTCTTTGAGTTCTCTTTTAGTTTTGTCTCCTTGAATCTAATGAGCTTGTGCTTGGGACTTAGGCTTGCGTTGCTATCTTCATGTCCCGTGCCTAGATGCTTTGTTCTAACAGCTGTATGTATATCTTATTCTGTTCACAATATTTTTTTTTTCTTTTCCAGAGGTTGACCGACCGGGAAAATCTGCGCACGATTATTCAATAACCATTGTGTTCAAATAATTAGACAAAACACGGCTTCGGGGCTTCAAATTTTCAAACAAGGAAAATTACTGCAGCATGAGATGGTCGTTGTTTTCCCTTACAGCTAAAAATTACACAATAATTTTGAAATATTTAACTTTGAAGACAACCTTAGCAATTAATTAACCATTGAACCGTTTAGTTTGGAGACCTTTCAAGTAATAACAGGTGTGAGAATTTGATATTGGCGGTTGTCAAGGGGAAAAAAAACAGATATTTAGCGAGTAAATATTACTTGGCTTATCCTATGTTTATTTATATATAAAAATGAATAAAATTAATATTAGACGCTAGTTTGAGGTATCATCATTTTCAAGATATGTGTCATGAAATCAGGCGCACTTCCTTGAGATGAAGACAACAGCAACTTGTGACATTTCTTTAATCCCAATCCATCCATCTCCCATCTATTCCCCTTGACCCGCAAACTCGCAGGCCTCCCTTGATATTTTCTCGGTTTTCCTTCACCTTTTTCTTTCTTAACCCACAATTTCTCTTCAAATACTTTGTTTGGTTTACATGGCGCCATCCTCAATTCACACCTCCACCACTTCTCAACCCACTACCTTTTTTTTGCTTTTCCTCGCACCAGAAACACTCCTAACCACATCCCATTTGGCAACTCATAAAGTGAACGCAAACAACCACACATAAGTTTAAACAATCCCCAAAGTTAGACTCTAATATCACTTACAATCCTTGTTTAAACAGTGGCCCGCGATAAATGGAAATGATCACTTCAGGTGATATTTTAGTTAGGTTTTAATTAAAAAATTTTAATCTCGTAAGACATAAGGTGGTGCTAGTTCGAGAGAGAAAGTATACATGGCGTTAGTGCCACTAACCTAGAGCTAGGCGCCGTATCTCAAATATACAAGATCAAACATATATTATGTTATCCTGCTCTTCATGGACATAATGTGAGCCAACATGGGGAGGGAATGGAGAGTTGTTTATGCTCATTTGTTAGTGTGCCATTACCTAGCTAGATCAATAAAAGCATCGATAGGTATAGATGGAGGAGATTAAAGAAAACAGTTAGCTCAATGGTCAGCATCTCAAGACCAACCCGATATATATATATTCTTTGTTTTTCACCTCTGGGCAGATAATAACACATGTTAATGCCCCCCAACAAGAATACTTACATGGGACGTCAAATCAAGGAATCACATTACATTTCCAAAGACAGGGACCTTCTCTGAAAGCAAGAAAAAGAAGTAAATAGTGAACCAAAGTTATGAGGATAGAGAAGGATGGTAGAAATTTTATTTATGAAGATGTCAGTGGAGGAGGTTGGGTCGTATTGGGTGGTGCCCTAATTTATTAGTCTCTCTACAAGGATGCTAGTACTAAGGCGTCTGTTCCTCAGATGCGATAATTAATGGCAGTCAAAAGAGGAACTCAGCGACTGAGTTAATCAGGAGGAAAAATCAGAGTGTGGGGGTGCTAGACTGGTGCTGGTGATGAGGGGGACTCTCTTCTTTGTTTTTGCTGCGAGAATCAAAGATCTCACTGCAAATCCAACCTCCCTCCCCGTATTATTGTGGCCATCTATAGGGCCCATACTGTCGGGTTTTGGCTGTTCTCCATTTTTTCTTGTGCGTGTCTATTTCGAGTACCATGGCATGAATAGGTTAGGTGACTGCTCGATGTTGCCTTTACCATGGTTTGGTGCAAACCTATTCACATCTAAATTATATGCATAACCCTTTTTCTCCCCTTCTGATATATATATATATATATATATATATATATATATATATATATATATATATATATACAAGTGAGAAAATCTAATAATATAAACTATAGAGGCACTAAAAAATAACCTAACCGCTATAGAGATGAATACTGAGAGAAACTAATCAAGGCATACATGAAACTACCTTATTTTTTTCCTTCTTGGACGCTTAAATTGTATCGTTTGGTGGTCTTAGAACTGGTCCCGGCCACGACTAAAATGATTGATTCAATCACTATAAATGCAAAGTGACCCCCCCCCCCCCCAAAATAAATAAATAAATAAATAATAATAATAATAAATAAATAACACAAAACGGAACTAAATAGAGATTCCTTCCATCGCAGCTTAGCCAAAACCTCCAAAAGGCATCATAGTTATTCGTATTCTCGTGAGAAAATACAAACAGCACAAGAAATTACACCACAACGAAAAAGAAAATAGCAACTTCGGTTAAGAACAAAAGTTATAAATACTCGAAATCAGGGGTCCCATTATCAAAAGGATTATTAGCGCGGGCATCACAGCAAGTCTACTGGGACCAGCTTTGAGGAAGAGTGACTTCTCCATTGCTGCCAGATAAAAGATTTTAATTTCAAGGTTAACGTTACACACACCACCATTAGTTTTTTTAATTATGATTTGTATTATATAAGAAAAATAAAATTATAACCACTGGTTGCTATCGTTTTCACCATATACTAGATTTTAATATATATATTCAATTTGATTTCAATAATTTATATTTAATAGAAATACTAAAGGCATCGTATAAGTAAATTGGAGAGGATTTCAATTCAAATTTATAATGATTTTAATATTTTATGATTTGAACTTGTAATAAAAAAAAACCCATTTAATTTGAGTAAACTAATGAAGCAGTAAAAAATGGGATAAATTAATTATTTTTATTATGAGATTTCCTTCACGTTGTGCTGTTTGGGGACGCGAAGCAATAAAATTTGATCTTATTTACTGATTTAAAGAATTGTCTTATATTTTAGCACTGCTGAAATACCACACAACAGATTAATTGTAAAATTCATTTTTAATTTCAAAATTAATATAAGTTTTGCAAACTATGGGAAGATGGGATGTTTGACATTTCAAAAATACTTTTGAAACAATTTTTTTTCAATTTTTAATTATTTTTTTTAGATATTTTAATACATTAATGTTAAAAATAATTTTAAAAAATATATTATTTAAATTTATTTATCGACAAAAAAACAGTTTCACTTCATTTGAGATATTCATACTTTTTCTGTCGGCACAGGGCTTATCTTTATTAATTCTATATTTGTTTAATTCAATAGGTTGTGTAATTTACCCTCTTTTTTTTCTTTTTTTTTCCTGACTCCATCTCTCCTTTGATGTTACATATTTACTTTAAATTTAAGCCCATTCTTGTAATGTTTTCTCATTGTCTAATAATAAAAAATTGCGTATTTATTCAAAATATTTTTAATTTTAAATTCTTATTTTTCCTTATATTCTTTTACATCCCCAACCCCATTAATCTTTTTACAGCTATGCTCTTATAATATATGTAGGTTTGGAGGCTGATTCTTTTCTTAATAGAGGGGTGTATGAAAATGTTTTTGGAAAAAAAAAAAAATTTATTTTAAATTATTTTTTTATATTTTGATATTATTTTTTATATGTTAATATTAAAAATATTTTTTAAAAAATAAAAATTATTATTTTAATATATTTTTAAATAAAAATTATTTTTAAAAACAAGATGAAGAATATATAAGCCGTGCACTCCTTGCTCTAAAAGTACAGGCTGATTTTCAGAAGTGAAAAAATCGAAGCAACTTGATGTCTGGTAAAAAGCATGGTCAGATTTTTTTGATCCATGTATTGTCCAGCAGTGGAGTGGTCTCGGGTCACAGAATGCCTGCACTCTGCATAAGAAATTGCTGGCAGACAGTTTTGCTTTCTCGAGACTGACTCGAAGAAGAACTCGAGAATTAATACTGTAATTTCTTGCTCCTCAACCTCCAATGTAACGTAGACTAACAGGCGAAGTATCTATTTATTATAAAAATAAATAATTAGGGAGTTTAATTTATTCGCTCTTCCATGAAAAGGGTGCTCAATCGAAATCGAGCATGCATTACTGAAATTATTTTTTTGTTTATTCGAATTAACTGTTAAATATAGATACCTAACAATTCATGATTTTATGCTAGCTAATAACGTATATTTTCAAGCAACTATTTTACTTAAAAATTTAAGTTATTAGACGAGACACTAGAATATAATTTATATTATTCTCTAATACTTATGTTCAAGTGAAAATCTTTTGGACTTGAAATTTATTAACAGATTCACATCACTTCATGCTTGGTTTTTATCAGATAGAATAAGAATGGTAAGATTTGAACTCGTGATCGCTAGGTCAACAAGTCTTTAAATATCATGTCAAGGACACCATTTCACCTAAACACTTAAGTTGTTAGGTGAGTCATTAGATAATTTATATTATTCTCTATATCATCATAAAGCTAATATAAAATCATCATTAAATCTTAATAAGATTTTAACCCGAAATAGTTCTTTGATATATATACATGAATCGAAACTCTAAAGTTTATGTAAATCTCCAGCTGTAAACCTAAGTCAAATAACGAAGAATACTCTATGGACCTTTCAAATGAAGTTAATTAACATGCGAATTCGGTCCTGTCTTGAATTTTAACCATGACGTGAGGTGAGATATTAGAATACAGTGGCTGACATATATTCCTGAAATTTATGGCCTCTTCACCAGCTATTCCAAATTTATGGTCGTCCCCCAAAACTCAAATCTTCATTAAGGATAATTAGGGCCGATAAGCATGTATCATTTGAGTAATTATTCTCCTCTTTGTGATTAAGCGCTTTCTTGGCAAACAAACAGTTATAGTCAATTAGGAACGTCACGCACGCACACATCCATACATGCATGCATGTGTGTGTGCCCCCCTTAAGCAACCCGAATAAAAAAAAGAGGAATTTGCTCCAATTTGATGAAAGAGAGAGATACAGTAAATAGTAAATACTAGTTCATGGTTTGCGGCTGCTTTTTTCACTTGTAACCATCGGGGAGGGGGGCTCGAAGCACGACCTAAGACCAAAATTCAGCTAGCCATTTTGTACAAGGGGCCACGGTATTCTTCATGTGAACATATATATATATATATATATATGTGTGCGCGCGCGCGCTCTTCCATGTATCATGGGGACCATGTAGGTTAGATAAATGGGCTGGCCGGATTGATTGATGAGGAGGTGGAGTGAGGACAAGGGTTGGCATTTCTTTTGTCATGCTTGTTGTTGATTGACACTCTAACGGAGGTATATCGCTTGACTTCGATGCATACAAGAGAAGCTTCTGCTATCTTTCAAAGGTTCTGATGGAATATATTTCAAAGCGAAAGGCAGGTTCCTCGATTTTTAGGAACGTGGGAGTGGGATGCTCACTTGTGTTTGGGTATAGAAACAATAACAGCAGTCAAGTCGACCCCCACATTGATGAGCTGCTTCCTTATCTGGACAGTCATATTTCAAACTCAAAAAAATAAAAAAAATAAAATCAAACCAAATATTTTTGAAGAGCTGTAAACATTATCTCATCATTAATTATTTATCAAACATACAAGTGAATCATTACACAGCTTTTGAGCACGCCAATTGTCTTAGAGGCTGCAGCATCATCCTAGCCATTATAATTTTCAATTTGAATTTTCTCAGAAAAAGTTAAGCATTTTGCCCATCTTGTTCGTCCTCCTAACTTTACTCTTTTTAACAATTTGGAATTTTGCATATATTATTACTCCCACGTCCTTGTCAATTTTTAACTAGTTTTATCGAGTAGCACACACAGATTCGGAATACAGCACAGTTTTTCCATCGTCATTGCTTATGTATATTGGGTGCTTCTAGTTAACAAGGCCAATACTAATTAAAAACTAAAATTACAGCCACTAAGTCCTCGTCGTCCCTACATATCAACGAATAAGCCTAACGCAAACAAACATAGAAAATTAAGATTCTGCAGATATGTATAGCTTTCGCGTTTTAGGCACGAAGCCGATAAGCTAATTAGATAGAAAAATTAATCACCGCCTCTTACCTTGCCCACGTCCGGTGATCATCTGTCAAGGTGAAGTTATCATTTGACACCCAAAAGAAGTTATTCGAAAGTCTAATATTCGCCAGAATATTATTTACTTATGTCAAGTTGTAAAACCAAAACCATCAACATTCCAAAGAAAAAAAATGGGAATTAATAGCGGCTAATATACATGCATTCAATTTTTTTTTTATTAATGAGGGTATTCAGGTCAATATGCTTGGACTTTAACTAATTTTACGGGTGTTAAAGTTAATCATCCTGTAAACTTCCAGAGACCATTATATTAGCTTTTACATTACTCGAACATGAGATTACAGGAAAAATAAATATTTTAATTCCAGATTTTTAACACTAAATAAAAAAAAAAATGTGCGCTAAACGTGAAACTATATTATAAAGTGAGGTGCCTTCAATTATGAAGCATCGATACGTAGTAATCAAGTTGCCAAGATATGTATATATATGCCCGGTCCCTAAATTCAAGACACCACAGAAACCCTAGCAACTATAACTTTCTTGACGGTAACGAGCATATATGCATGCACGCTACAAATACCGATTTCTTTCCACTATACTCATAATCCTGCTATTCCTTTCTAAATTCTGTCAATTTGCATGTAAACGTTTAAATTAACACTCGTAAACGTTTTTCACTAGTAGAATTTTTAAATACCCAACTCACATGGACACGCACTTAGCATCCAATTCTAATTAAACTTAGATGTACAAAGAAAGGTCAATTAATTGCTATCAATCGTTGTCAATCTTCATAAATCATAATATTGATTGATCATAATTGATTATTATCTTTATTAGTCAATTATATGTTTGAAATATTTGAAAAAAGAAAATGAAAGCAAGGTGAAAAACAATCTCATTCATATACATATTACTCTCCTAAAGAACTTTGTTTTCAAGATCAATTCCAACACTCCCTTTTAATTTTGAAAGTCTCATGATTTTCTTGAAATTTGAAAATGTGTTGTAGATGCTTGTAAACTCTTGTTCTTGCTATCATTTCTCTTGGCATTTACTTATTGTTTTGTTCTTGCCACTATTTTTTCAGATCTTCCATCTTCATCTTCAGGGTATCTCTCTTGCATATTTTCTTAGCCACACTTTAATTCCATTATAACCAGTTACTATCATCTCATTTTTATTTCTTCAATTATTTTCTTAGTATGAACATGGCTATTCCTAGCCATAATTTCTTTTGTTGTGGCTATGACAGCAATTCTCTTGCAAAACTCCTCTTTTTAATATTTGTCTATTTCTCATGTCTTATAGGACAAGTCTTCTCTTCTTCATGTGTGGTCTCTCTTATATGGCATCTCATCTCTTGTGCAAAAAGTTGTCAACTTGCCTTAAGCTTCTTTGTTAGGCTTTTCTTTTTGTTTTATCTTTTTTATGCAAGGTCTTAATTCTTTTGTCAGGATCTATCATCTTGCATCTTTATTTCTCTTCTTGAGGTGTCACTTATCCATCAACTCTATTTTTGGATTTCACACTTTTTAGTCCCTCTAAACACGTATTAGATCAAATCAGCTTTGGTATCATGTTAGAAATATTTGAAAGAGAAATGAAAAACATGGTTAGCATGGTGAAGGATGTAAAAGGAAACAATATAATCTGCAATCAAGCAGATTATCTACCGGTTACAAATTGATCTGCAATTATGGCCAACGGTTACAAGAAGATTTTTAGCCATTGAATATGTAATTGATGTAATAGATAGCTTACCTTGTATAGATATTCTTCTCTTGTATAAAGGATAGTACTATGTATGTATGAAAAATATCAATCCAATATACAACAAATTCAGATTTTCTCAAAGGATAACCTCATTCATATAAATATTAATCTCCTAATAGAGAAATTCTTAATGGACTTGGACTTACAATACTCTGAACACATATTTATACTAGTCTAGGATGATTTAAAAGACCTAAATATAAATGTATCTTTGTTGGTTATGCATAGACCTAGAAGACACTTAGAAAAACTAAAAGAACTTTAATTTCAAAATTAATCCCAATATTATAATTGATTGATTTCAAGTAAGAATATTATTATGATCTTCCATATCAGGTAAATACTAATTAAATTATATAAACAAAATAAATATACTAACTTGTTGAAGGATTACATTTAATCAAAAGAGAGTTTACACACTAGGTTGTTGTCAAGAACTCAAGTATTTATGTCTAATATTTTTTTTAGATAATATTTCTAATATGTCTAATCTTGCATAATTTATTTTATTTATATTTTATTCAACTAGCTTCATGTGTGTTTTTCTTATCTTTTATCGATTTAATATTTTATTGCATAAGTATATGTGGATAAATATTTTATTTTGCAATATACAAATCTATTTTTTAATTTTTCTTCTAGTTATTGTTAATAACTATATTACTTGTTTATATATATAATTATGAATTTATTTAACTAAATGTTTTCGTAAGGTTTCTTATTTTCACTTTGAATCTTTTTACCTACAAAAACATATCAAAATAAAATGCATATTCAATGTATTTTCTCATGAAAAATATATAATCCGTGAGGAAGCGGGACAAATAGAAAATCTAGAATATTACCTTTTGGATGTTCTTTTGAAAAATTATTACATAGTGTATTATATTTGAAAAAAAAGAAGAAGGCATTTTTCTTTTCTTTTGGAGATTGAGGGAAACGGGGGATTTAGATTCTCACTTCTGTGAAGGTGGACAGAGTGCAGGGCAGCTTATATAATGGAGTCCTGTTGGTCCATTGGAGCCATAATGCTTTGGAAACCTGAGACTTGAAACGTCAGAAACTGTGAATATTAATTAATACACAAACACAATCTCTCTTCTCTCTCTCTCTCTCTCTCCCCTCCGCCTGGATCTGTCTCTCTCTCTCTCTCTCTCTCTCGCCAGACCTAGAAAAACGAGGGTCATTAATGACGTTCAGGCGTCAGGCACACGCATATATATGCAAGCAATAATCAAATAGACAGGGCAAGCAACATATTCTTGAAGTTGCATGGAGAACCACACAAGTCACGCACGCTCCTCTGTTTTCTTTTTTAGCAGTTGAATATGAAATCAAAAACCGTGACATAAAGTTTTAGCTGGAATAAAGTGAACGATTCCTGTAGATGGGCATGGAATAAGTCAGCTAACACATCTTCATTTTCACAAGTTTTTCTTCCCGTGCTTCGTGGAGGTCTTCTTCGGTTAGGCGTTCTCCCATTAGTTTTTGTTTGTCTGGAAGCTCGGCTAATATTGTTTGCATATACAGGTTAAGTGACTTTCTAAAGGAGTATGTTTGGTTTAGGTCATTTTCTGTTCTTTAATGGAGAAAGGCCACTACTTTTAGGATTATTGAACGATGCGATGCGATTTGAATGTACATGTACTCACCCCCACCCATATTAATCAAACTCCTCGACACATATAATCAATTAGATGCTAACTAAATCTGCCGTGTGGCGTTTTTACATGCATCGAAATACTTTTCTTCAGAATTATTGTTACGCAAAAGAGAAAGGAATAGGTCCAACTTTTATAAATATATATATATATATACACACACACACACACACACACACAACTTTTAGAGTTCAAAAGCATCATGGTTCTCACGAGTTAGCCGTCTCGTTTTCAATCAATTGTGATCCCCATATTTTGACTAATCAAACTATATATCCCAGCTTAAGGAATGGATCATACGCAATCTCGCTTTAAAAAATATCCAAGATAGGCATGGATCAGATTTGTTAATCAGTAGAGAGGTCTAGTCTTCTTTCATCAGCCAGATAATAATAATAATAATAATAATAATAATACAAGTCTATCTAGCACTGGCGTAGTGGTGGCCATTTGGTGCACTACCAGCTGGTGAAATTCCTGGCCAAAAAAAACAAAATGAAATGAATGTCAACCAAATGGGCCTCCCTAGAAACAGAATTATGTGATACTTTGAGTAGATGGTTTGGCATGGCTCATCCTTTCATGCATGACTCAGGCACAGCATCCATGAGGCCCGCACTTTGCTAAAGCACAAAGTAAATGGTGAAATATATATTACTATTATATTATATGTTAGAAATACAAATCATATTATGTATTTTACATAGCAATTTAAGTTTTTACTTGAAGTACAAACTAAATGGTGAGCGGTTATATAATATGATATCAAAGACTTATTAACCCAACATTCAAGAGTTCGAATCTCACCATCTTCATTCTATTTGATGAAAAATCAAATACAAGATGAAGATAATATGGGTCTGCAAAAATATCAAACTCAAATAGTTTTTACTTCAAGAGGTGTGTTAGAAAATAATATAAATTATATTTCATGACTTCACCCAGCAGCTCAAGTTTTTGGATGAGATGTTCCTTGATATTATAAACATTTTTTTCTTTTTCTCCAAGAATTTTGAATCTAGGCATTACCTCAACTATCTTTCTAGCTAGTGAATTCTCAAAGGTATATATATCGTTATAATTCCCAAGGATACATGTAGCTAGATAAAGTTTATTTCGGGAATTTTTCCACCTATAGCCATAGCCTCTGTGTGTGTGTGATCGACATGTTTTGATTAACTTTCTGCTTACAGGAAGGAACATGGAAACCTCAATTAAGTAATCAACATCTTTCCTAGACTTCAACAGCTAGCAAAAGAAACTTCATTAGAAAAGGAGTAAAAACTCTTGCGACACTGGGTTTTTTCATTTGTCACTGATACTGATCATGAAGAGGATGGAGCGGCTAATTGGAGCTCTACTTTTACAGCGAGAGAGAAAAGAATCAGACTTTTAACTTTAATTTTACACCTGCAAGAGTGGAGAAACTTGAGACAAGACAGATTCATTCATGAATAAAGGGGAAGTGAGCATATAGGCTTTTGGAGATGTTTCTTTCTTTCGTATCTTCTATACTTGCTTCCTTTCTTATGTATATTGTGTGGAGAGGGATTGGTATATATCTTCGAGTTACTATAAAACATATATATATATATATATATATATATATATATATATATAGTCTTATGAAGATATATCGATCGAATTACCGCTCCAAGTGCTCAACTGACGTTATTATTGAGTTAGAATTAGAAGACCAACAGTTCCTGTATCGTAGAGTCCCATCTCGTGGTACAACTCCCCACCACTTCACTCCACCCCACCTCAGCTCTCTTTCTATCTCTCAGAGCATATGCATGTGTTGTCAGTGTTTCTTTCCTTTGTCTGCACGTCGCTTTGTTGCCCTGTTGAGTGATGACCCTCTCTTACATGCATGCTGCTCCATTATTCATGCTTCTTTCTTCATATCCATCCACCGTATTTAGTTTGGCACGTATCCCCATTTCAAATTGCCTCCTGATCTAACTCGCGCATGCATCTTTTAACCCTGCCTTGGTAAAAAAAATGATGGAAAATGAAAGGAAAAGGACTGGCATCATAGAATCTTTTTTCAATCTGGCGTTTTTCATGCTTATTGATGATTTACTAAATGGGTTCTGATGCCTTCAGTTTTTCCTCAACTTCCCATCACATGCATCTCAGCGTTCTCGATCGTGCCCACCTTGAAGACTGGATCCATTTCACACTAGCCAAGTTTTAATTAAAGAAAATAACCGAGCCTTATCTCTGCAATTAAAATCTCCTGCATACGAAGTTCATGGAACCTGAGGTTCCTCAACGAAGTCAAACTAACTGAATTATTAATCAGGCTATACACATTTTCAAGGCAGCAGAGAAGAGTAATTGTCCAACAAGAATATTATAGTATCATTTGCATACTACGGATCTGTTATACAGTGCCTTGGATTAGTTTGGAGGCCCTTGAAATAAAACAGACAAACGTTGAGCTGCGATGTCAAAGAGGATCTCATTGCCTCAGCCCCTTTTCTAGATTGATTTCTCTGCCAGGAGAGTCGTTGATCAAGACAACCATTTTAGAGATGGACGAGCATTCAAAAATCAATTTTCTCCACAGAGAGCCAAAACCCATATATAACCCATTGTAGAATCACTAAGCTCCTGTAAAATTGAGTCGAAAGCTATGTGGAAATCCACCTTCAACAAGAGCCCTTAAACCTTTTTTTAATATGGATGTCATGGAAAACCTCATTGGCTATCATGAATCCATCTAAAATCTGACGCACTGCAATGAAAGTTGACTAGTTGATAATGATAACATTTGACATAATGTTCTGAAGCCTGGCAGACAAAAGCTTTGCCATTATTTTGTATAACCGTCTACAACTTAGCTTAACAAACAGATCTGAGTAATAATTGACAACAACCTTTTTAATGTCATTTAGCGAAACTAGAAGTTAGTTCTCATTTTACGCTCAATCTTGCTAATACAGTTACGACCTTTTCCTTGAACTAGCTGATAGATGAAGGAATCAAGTGTTGTTGTCCCCTATTTTGCACTAGTGATCATGATTTCTGTCTTCACATATCTTCAACCTTCTTCCTAACTTTAGGATAGGGATGTTAATTTTCCCATGAGGATCAACTTTCTTCAATTGTATAATTGGATACATTCCCATTAGCGATCAACATTTTCTATTTCCTTGTTCTATGAGGTTGATAGAAGGGTTTGATGTATAAGAGTGGTTGAAGTATGTCTGGCCGAGGTTGGGAGGAAGGACCGGGTATTTGCTTGGTGGAGCTCTCTTTTCTTTCTTTTTCCTTAATCACAGGCGATCTTGCTGCCTTTCATTTTGGAAATCACAAGTGGCATGAGTAACCATTCGGATTCTTTCTTTCTTGTATCGATGCCCCGGTTTCTGTTCGAGCCTGGAATTAATAATGAAAATGACGACGAAGATCACGACAATAACAACAACAACAATCATCATCGGGGGGAAGGTCTCCAAAATTGATTTGTAACTAGCTAGCTGTATTATTGTATCAATCGATACCTGCGTTCTTTTCTTACAGTGTTTGACTTTCATGGGCGCTTTATTATTTCTCAAGTAAATGGCGATCATGTCATGAGTAATTTAATAAGGTAATTTAAAGTTAGTTGCATGGATTATTTCTTTCTTTCTTTTGCTCTGAACAGTAGGGATATGATCGTGCACTGCTATGAGAACTTGAACTCTTTTTTTTTATTTATTTCTGTGGATTAATTCCTTGCAATTTCTTAATCTAGAAATGAAAAATTCATATAATATCATTCATCGTAAATCTTTTTTTTAGATTCGAGAAAATCATATTCTTTAAAAAATACATTTTATAGGTCCGGGTGAATAAATAAAATCCTAATTATTCTAAACTCTTATAAAAAATACACATTCTAATTTAAACTCGAGATCTGCTGTGCAAATATCAAGTATCGTTATCAAACAATTACAACAATTACAAATAGTAACTCTTTGAAGTTGCATATATACCATAAAATAATAGTAATTTACATACAGCTAATTAAGCTGGATCCAATTTTCCAAAAAAAATAATATTATTTTACGCACAGCTGATTAAATATAACCCGAAGTTAGTTAAAATATGGACAACTCATTAAACTTTTCCAACTATAAAGAGGTAGAGCGGATTATTTATATGTATTTTTGTTAGTCTTGTATATAACTTTATAATATAGAAAGATTTAGATTTAATATAAATCAATCTAATTAAGTGAATCAAAATCATAACGAGGTTCATAATATTTACTATTTTTCGTTTATTTTTCCTTCATAAAAAAACTACATTTCGAAACACATATATATATTTATCCCTTCTCATTTTTTTTATTTAAAAGTATATCAAATAATATTATTTTATTATTTAAAAATTATTTTTAATATAGCATAGGAAAATAATATAAAAATATTAATTTTTTTATTTAAAATAAAAAAAATATTTTTTAAAAGTTATTTTTAAAATATAAAACCAAAAGGCCAGTAAATATTGGTGAGATAATAATCTGCTTAGCGTGCAACTAAAAGGGGCCCAATTATATGCTCAATGTAAAGCATCTACAATAGGATTGCACATCTTTTACAGCACTTATTATAAAATAGGTGATGTGACAATTGAAATCAAGCATATGGCATTGACATGTGACTTGGGACAAAGTATTAGTACAAAATCTAGTACATTTGGGCAACTTCTACTTTAGACCTGTAAAAGTAAAGTAACATGCGTATTTATGTTAATCCTTTGAATACAACCCAGTCTCTCTATATAAGTATATAATTGAATTTATTTTTAAAAATATATTCAAATTATAAATATTTTTTATTTTTTAAAATTATTTTTTATATTAACACATAAAATACGATCTTAGTATCTTTAATTTAATTTTTATGATATTTTTTGGCTTTTTTTTTTCATGGTGAATTAGGCCAGCCTTGTTTGTATTACTCCTTGATGATCATGATTCATGTCAACAACCCATATTAGAAGGTTAGGTTTGCTTGGTTGCAAATAGAGGTAAGCATAGCACTAAGGAAATCTTTAGCATGATGTTTCAAAATTTTAAATTATTTTAATATGCTACTTTCAGAAATTATTTTTAATTCTACAGAAAAAGGAAATATTTTAAAAAATCTAAGCGATATCCAAGGCACCTTCTAGCACGAACAAGCAAGGATCTCAAGATTAAAAAAACAAAAACAAGATTTTAATGATAATAACAAATAAAAAATATTCCACTTTTCTCTTTTTGGCCACATGTGGTTTTGTTCTTACATGTCAAAAGTTGGACACATGTGACTATGATGAATTCTAGAAAAAAACAAAACAATAATTTAGCTAGCAAGGTTAATTGTACTAATATTAAGCTAGGTGTAAGAGAAGTTTAATTTTAAAGAGTTAATCTAAATGGTTGGGGTATGTTTTATTTCTTGGTTTTAAATATTGCATCAACATTTAAAAAAAATATATATTAAATTTCTTTGATAAAAAATGGGTCTCTAAAATTATTTGAGAAAAGTGTTTCGTTTAGACTTAAAAAATATTAATGTGAAAATATTTTTTAAGTGAAAAAAAAAGAAGAAGAAAAAGAATGACAAGTTCTAAATCCACATGTGAGAAGGTACACAATTATATTTACTTAATTTTTAAGATGGAAAAGATTTATAAGCTAAGTAATGGTAAAATAGTTTATGTAGATACTTGAAATTTACAAGCTCTTGTATAATTAATTATCGCTCTAGGTTATAATCTTGGTAAGACCTAGATGGATATATGTTATATATATTTGAGAATAAATGCTAGGGTAGATATTTTTTTATTTTTTAAAGAATAATTAAGCTTGTTTCCAAACATAAAGTTTAATCATCTACAATTATTTATTTTTCATGTTTTGCATGATTTAAGCAGTCCATTTCTCTCTCTCTCTCTCTCTCTCTCTCTCTCTCTCTCTCTCTCTCAAATATATATGAATTAAATAACATTGAATGATTAACTTGGAATGGAAATGGTAGTGCAATTTGAAAAGAGGACACACGTCATATCACACACATAGAGTAGTTTACATATATATGTTTGATCGACCGAAATGAAAAATCATAGAAGAAATAATATATAAGTGATGTTAGACCCCATTAATCAACTTCATCCGTGAATCGATTCCCTAATTTCACCACCAAATATTTGCGTCGACCAATTCATTGCTAACACGTGAGATATATTTTGGCTTGTGCAAGTAGCCTTTACCTACTCTGAGCACCTAGCCAACTCTATCTAATTTTTCAAATTAATCATTGGGTAGATTAGATATAGGATGATTTTGTCATAAAATAAAGTTTCGAGTAAATTAGTATAATGAAATGTGAATCTATCAAAACAAGAAACGAAGGGGTACGTAATTAATTAAAAGATGATCCAATTTACATATTAATGCACGTTTTGCGGGGTGCGTGTGTGTATTTATATATTTATTTATATATATGAGGTGCAAGAAAATACATACTCTCCGGACCTTAACTCATATTTATATGCACGTTTAGGTGTCGTAAAATTCAAAAACATATACCGACAACGTTCACTTATTGCATGTTGTTCCGAGGAGGACACTCTTCAATCTCCATATACTGTGGTGGTTGTAATCCAACCTCCCCGATCTCCTCGGTCCTGTGTATGTTGTTTTCCGAGTAAAGCCTCCATGATTCTCTCTACCCCATTTCAAAAATGAAAAATCGAGCAATTTGATTGAAATATATATGCCCACAAGTTTAGTAAATCATTTGGGACTGGATATTGAAAATCACTGAGATTAATTACGCATATTGAAAACCACTCGATCCACGAGCTAGGAGGTCTTAAGAGGTACGTGGTTTGAATAAAATCATACCAATTACTATTTTCCCTTCTCGATCGAGTGGTTTATTACCTTCGTGGAGGTGGGAAAGTTGAGAAGCTCTAGTATCCCTATCGTTGCCCTGTTGGTATGATTGAAATATATAGAAATGCTAAGAAACCTCATCTAAATAAATAAATAAATAAAAATCAAGTATGAAGATAATTAAGCAACGAAACTTAGACTTCAGTACCAACCGTGCATTATTATAGTTTTTAAGGCATCATGATCACATATAATCGTGATCCAATGGAATTGAGCAGTGAAACATATGTGGTTGGGAGGTTACCTGTCGAAACCTTGATTAGGGTTTGGAATTTCTTGTTTGGAATGGTCTCCAGAAATCGTTTATCACCGAACAAGTGTACCGTCGTAACGTGTCAAGTGGAATGGATCGTCTGCCACCTGCTTCTCTTGACTTCATCCCCACTTCGCTCCTCGTCAATTACGCATTAATACTCAATTAATTAAACATTTCTTGAACCGTTGGGCGCGGGGTAAGCAAGCCAGTCCCCTTGGAATGCAAACATGTATGGTTGATGGTTTGGGAAGGACAAGTTGCAGCAGCTACTGCTCGGGGAGTTTGTAGGGACCATGCATCTTCAACATTATTTTCTTTCATTTGAACCATGTCCTCATGTTTGCCTATCTAACTTAACCTAATTCATTAGTGGGTCGCTATATATTTTGTCATTGATTTCAACAAAATGGTGTGTCAATTAATTAAGAGCTATGCCTTGGAGAGCACTTGTATTTCAAATTGAGGGGCGAGGTCATCGTCACGCCCACACACCCAAAAGAAAAGTATCACGGAAGGCTTCCTTATTTTTCACATTGTATACGTTCCATTAATTAACTTAACCCGGCCGGGGTTCAGACAAGTTAAACATGGATCCCCCCAGCTGGTTATTTGTAATTATTGCAGAGTATGGAGTAGCGTGCCCAAACCATGTGGTCTTCTGTGACTGTGAGACTTGACATGCAAAACAAGAACATTGTGAAATCTTCAAGTGGCATGCATGTATAGTTGAAATGGAAGGGCATCAATCACAGCACTAACAGCACCAAAAATACACAATTATAGAGACTGCAAATACACATGGGGAAGACTTTTTAAAAAGATGAATATATATATACATGTATGTAACCGAACATCACAGAAAACGATGCTGCCTTGCCGATCTGAGCTTTCTTGACAGACACAAGGGATCTACTCCTTTTTTAATACAAACAATCAATGTGTTAGGAAATGGCCATTTCATGTGATATTCTTGTAGCTTTGATTTGTTTATTTCATCCTGTATCAAAAAAACATAATTATCATGGTGCGTCTTTCATTATTTGAATCGAGAAAGGTCCAGATAGAAAGCATGTGAAAATGAAAGTCGAGGAAATGGGATATGGTTGAAGAATTTGATTTTTGCTTGTATATGCCACGGATCCAAGCGATGTTAAAAATAAGAGCAATTTGCTGACAGGGACTTTGCCAAGTTGGGTTTTGATAATTCAAGCTTAAGCTTACTTTTTTCATCCTAAAGTTGGATTATCCATTGAAAATTCCCCACTTAGTAGTGGCATTTTATATCACAAGGGAACAACTTTTAAGGCTTGGAAATGGATTTCTCTCCTGCATTATTATCATTGCACAAAGTCATTTACTCCATCTTTTTTTTTCTTTTATGGGCGAGCTAATAATTTAGTCTACAATGAACCAAAAATCAATTAAGAAGAATCATGATTAAGATAAACTGGCCGAGAGCGGTGGCCATGATAATGGGGTTGATAAAAATACAAATTTGAAAGGTCCTCGAAAAAGTGATGTTGAGATGAGTATAGCCATAGAAATTGAAAGCAATGACAGCCTTGTTTCAAGGGGAAATGATCAGGAAAGAAAGATAGATATCCACCAAGAAAGGTGGTTGTGAGTTGAAGAAGTGTTTATGGGAGAATAAAGGCAAGAAAAGCAAAACCCATTAAGAAACCAACAAAATTTAATGGCTCGAAGAAGACCTTTGAGGGAAATTTCACAAAGTAGGAATTTCTTTGTCATAATGTTATGTTCCTTTAGAAAGCCACCTATTTAGGATTCGTGTTTTATCAAGGCATCAGCCAAACCAATATGACTTTGATTCAAAGGTAAATAATTGAACAAGGGATTGTTCACTTGCTCCATAATCCTATATATATATATGAGCAATTCAAATTAGACCATCGTTGTGGGGTTTTCTTCTTCTTTTTTCCCGTCTTTGGTGGGTTCCACTGAAATGTCTTCAAATCAAAACAAGAGGTTGAACCATCAGATTCTCTCAAAAACAGGACTACACAAATTCAATCCATTGGTGAGAGCGCACCCAAACAAACAGTGAATTATGACCTGAGAGAAAAGCAATATTTTTTGTTAAAGCTTTCCCAAAGATTTGGCATTTGATATCATTTGAAAACCACATCTTCCAGATTAAGATTTCTTAAGATCAAATGGTTAAGAATACCAGAGATCAACCGCGAATGCTAGTTATACAAAACGGCTGCTTCGAAAATATCCTGCTAATTAAAAAAAATATTTCTGTTCATCGACCCCGTTTCCCGGCCAAATTCCCCTTCAGATATCATGTCCAAATTACTCAAACGTAGTTTTGAGCTTTATTATTATTATTTGAGTTTTTCAAAACCATTTTTTTGACCAGCCATCATAAATACACCGGAGCTGTGTTTCATTCTTTAGTGCTGGTCTTGCTGGGGCACATAGGGTCCAGATCCAAATATGAAGCGCAGCCCAGCTCCAAATCATCTTTCCCGTCCCATGATCGATAAGCAGCTCCATTTTAGCCCCCGCTGTGTTTTCACCATCAAATACATGACGCTTATACGACGGGCAAATTGTCCACGCAACATGAATTTGACTAATTGCCATATCAACTGGAATAATTTTCACACAACAATGACACATCCAAGAACGGACAAAACTAAATGAGAAGTTCAGGCCACCAGAGTAGATCGGCATTAAAGCATAGCTTTGATACCTTCAATCTTCTAGACTAACCTAGTCACTACCCTCTAATAAAGGCCTAACCACATCACAGATCTTCTATCTTCTCTAGGGACGAGAAGTGTGCATCTATGCTAGTCAGAGCTTCGTGGTCAATTTCCACTGCTCTAAATAATTTTTGTGAGAAATAATCCAATTCTTTTTGGGGTGCCACGTCTTTTTTGGCAGCCTGCTCCTTCAATACCTCAAAATCTTCGATTCCCGTTCTAGACCTAGTGCTCTGACTATACAGTTGGGCCTTTGTGTCCAAGCAAGACTTCAGGTCCTCTTCATTGCGGGCTTTGTTTAACTTATCCATCAGATCACTTACAGCTGAGGCCCGCTCTGCCCGCAAACTTTTTGCCGTCTCCGGCCTTTTATCAAGTTCTCTGGTGTTATTAACACTGCCATTATTCAACTCGAGTTTCTGAAGCTTCTTCAACCCCACATCAACAATTTGTTGTAACCTCTTGCGGTCATTCTCGCTCCTGCTCAGATTTGACCTAAGCTTCAACTTCTGCTCTGAAACCATCTTTTCTTCAGTGGCATCTTTTGCAGAAGCATGATCGTGGTTTGAAGGAAGTGATTCGCCCTCCGTGGAGCCTTCTAGGAAAGATTTCAAAGAAAATACCTCCTCCAGCAGACTAATATTATGCATATACCGATCAAAAGCTTCATTTTCCACTTCAATGTTTCTGTCCCTGAATTCCTTCAATTTGGAAAACCTCCATTCATTTATAGCCGCAGCTTCCTGAAATAGATCCTTAAGAACAGGAGAGAGAAAAAATTGCACCAAAATATAACACAATCAGCAATGATATACATCAGCTTATTATAATGCACCTTTCTGGTCAATGGCTTTCTTGAGCGTAGTGGGGAATGCAAATTGTTGAACTGAGAAAAATTGCTAGAAAGTTGCCGAAGTGATGCAGCTCTATGCGAGCTCCTGAAACAAATCCCAATGAAAGAAACAATCATGGTTCAAAGCAAACCAGTTATAGGGTACATAGCCAAGAAAGTAAGCAATACGGAGTGCAGACAACCGAGTCAATGAAGTTAAATAAAAAGGAAAAAAAAAGTTCGGGGAGCATTTAGCAAACAAGTACTTTGGAAAAACAAGGTGAATTTTGAACAAACAAAGGAATTCAATTGGAAAAACATAGAATTAAATAATTCACTATTTCACTTAACTAAGAGAAATATGCCCCATATACCTGTTTTATGACCTACCCTCAGTTAAAATATCATAATTTAGATATCTACAGGTGTAAAATTATCTGACTATCATGTAAGGCAGTTTCTTGCTTGATCTTTTAATTTTGTCAAGCGTCAAAGTCACAGCATGACACAAGAATCAATATGGATGTATACAACAGGCACAGATTAGAGACGGGAATTTGACTTACACTGGAGGAGGCGCTTCATTAACCTGCTGCTCAAAGAGAGGGGCACTTGAAGCTGGAGTCTTGTCTGGAAATGTTGCATTTGCTTTAAGAACTGCATTTAAGAAAATGAGGATGTAATACAGACTAAATATAAAATGGCATGCAGACAATTTACTAATTCTTTACTTACGGACTTTAGCAAACTAGAATTTAAATTTATAACGCATCATCCATGAAGGTGAAATTTCATAGACAATTGCAGTGCTGAACATATTAGGTGCCATTTTCTTCCCGCTATCAAATCACCTAGCATTTGCATTTTTATGTTCTTACAATTTGTGAGACAATGCATCAAATCCTGGCATCTAGATTTTTGCTTTTGATATGCATATATATACACCCACACACAAATAAATGATTTTATGGCAACAGCTTGCACAATTCAATTGTTTCTGCATGTCCTGGGCATGTTTTCTTCAACTTCAGGACAGTCCTTTAAGCGTTTATCTTTTAGTTTTCAACTTAGGAGTATGGAGCACCTTTAACTAAAGATAACTTTAACTCACATGATTTGCTTTTGTAGGTCCCTATATTAATGTTTTCATCATCTTTTAGGTGTTTATCTGTTAGCTTTGAACTGTGCAATCATTACACTATCTGAACAGTGAAAAGCACATAAGTTTTCAAGTGATCTTATAGTTACGAGACTTTGATTGATGGAAATCCAACCTCTTTTAATTTAGGAAGGAATTTGGGTCCAGATTTCAAACACTCTATCATTTCTTCTCTTAGTTATAATCACTTTTCTTTAATTTTCTGCTGTTTTTATTCAGTTACTTCCAACCAAGGAAGCAGGAGGTGCAACAGAATATGACATGTTGATAAATGATTAGGTGACAACATGTCGAAGAGCTAATCTCTTCAAGCATTCGAATGAAGCTTCCAGTAATAAAAATAGATATTAATAACAAAAAATAAGAACAGAAAATTCTTCTACAAAGAATCTATCCAAAATCATTCCCAGAACACCAACCAAGACCTATCATCAAAATATTAATTACATATTCTCCTGGCCCTTTAAGACTATATTATCATGCACTCAAGCCCCTTCATTAAGTTAAGAACCTAAAAGCAATCACGTTACATGTCTAATAAGGGTAATCTTGATCTCAGAATTTTGCCAATCTTCTCTAAGACCCCATTTTTTCTTATCCTTTGTGTTTCAAGTCAAATTTCTCTTCATAACAAAAGTAGAAAATGAGAATGAGAAACTAATTCGCTTATTATGGAAAATTCTCAGACAGGGTTCAGAGTGTGCCCAACTCATACCCATAGGAAGGCTCCTTATGTCAATTATTGGATTATTCACATTTCATAGAGTAAAACCCTGAACTCAACCAACAGTTTCTCTTTTATAGTATCCATTTTTCACTTCACCACCAGCCAGCCTTATTCCTCTATTTTCTAAGCCTCAATATCCGATTTCTTAAGACTCTTTTGGTATTTACATGCTTACATCACACCAAAAAATACTAACACTGTTAGGACATGCCAGCAACTTGAATTCTCAAGCATCATCTACCTTTTCCCTTTAAATCTTACGCTCACTCAAGTTCTTTACAAACCCAAACCATTCATCTATGAATTCAAACTCTCAAATCACATGAATCCAAAGGAGAAGATTACCACACAACTGACCTTAAGATATTTTAGGGTGTCTTTTTTGTCAGTGAGATAAAAACTACACTGATCAATAATCAATGTAACAAAGACTGGGCACCACTTCTAGTAAATGCACAAATGACATTATCAATGTCTATTTACTCCCTGTTTAATCCAAACCAACAAAAATGAAACATAAGAAAGAAAATCCCATAGTTTCTTTTCCATGGACAACCTTACATTGCCATCTTTCTAGAATAAAGTGATTGAACGTGGAAGCACACAACATATTCCAACCAAAGAAATGACTGCAGCCCAAAACTACACGACCAAATTCAACATAAACTCAACCCAATTAGCCAGGTGAAAATTAATTGTCCATGCATCTTCCTCAGGGAGGAAATTCTGTCAGGGGCTGCTCTTACTTCAATATATGTGACACCAGATCATCTTATCACTTCAGCCCCAAATGCTGATTAACCACAGATAAAACCTTTTCTTCAGAAATCTACTATCAAATAAAGTTTTAGAAAGCCTACAAAGTAAAAAAGGCCAGTCAAAGTGTCTACATATAAATTGATCAATGCACAAAATCTTAGAAGAAATTCTCATAGTTACATCTGAAGATCAAGGATTACCAGAGTGGATTTCTCCCAAAAAATCAATGAATATTCGTTGCAATCTCAAATAAGAGCACTTCCCTAACTAGCTAAAAAGAAAGTGTGGTTGGATGGCTTGACATGATATAACATTAGTAATGGTGCAATGAGAGTACTTCCCTAACTAGCTAGAAAGAAAATATGGTTGGATGCCTTGGCACGTTATTTATCTCCAAAAAAACTCCTTCCAAGCTATGTTTAACAGAACATATGAGGATTGATAATAACCAAGGAGTATCCTCAGATTTAGAAGAAAAAAAATTAATGATGAATCAATACTAAGTTTGTCCCATGAGTTGCTTCTTTCCATAATAAGACAAGGAGCCTACAAGAACTTCATTTTAAACTCAATGCTGGGAAAATAACAAGCAACACAAAAGAGTAGTTATATGCATGATTTACACAAGAATATTGGTGTACCATGAATATGGCATGGATTTTGAGCTCTTGAGCAGCAACTTTTGCACGACTGATATGGGCACCTGCATGGACAATTCCATTTATGAAAGGTGTAAGCAATGGAAAAGATGTCGATTTTTTTAAGATATCTGCACAATAATAAAAGGAAAGTGATTGTCACGATAAATATGTACTTCTCTAACACCTATGCACACGGGAGTAGCATCTTCAACAATTACAAACCGATCCACTATGCATGGAATGTTTTAAATATCAGCACTAACACTAATAGTGGCATTTACTAAGTGACTCTCTGTACAAATCAACACACTAAGGACCAGCCGATCAACACACCATCAGAATCTCTAAACACCAAACGGAGTCAGTCAGATTCCATTAGACTTGGAAAGCAAGTACAAAATGTGTCTCTCTCCTCTAATAGCAATCCGTGCAGACAAACCTTGTACAACCTAACAGTCAATACCCAAGCACCAAAAAAAAAGATAAGCCTGTCTCCAAATTCTCTGCTGGGAACCCCAATTAAACCGGTTCACTGCTACATGACAGCATTTTTTAACATATACAGCTAGGAAAACCGAACCATGGTTAAAGATCACAAGCTCGAGAGTAGGTATAAAATTTCACCCGAGATGGCTAAAATTCTCAGACAGATAATCATTCACATAATGAATTTCAAGATTGCAGAGAAAGTTGATCACCAATTCCTTTTCTCCCCGAGTAAATTAACTCATCTATTGACTAGTGCCGCCCAAAAGGATTCAATGATATCAGCCAATACAATACTGCTAGGGCTAGGATTAGGGGTAGGCTTAGGGGTAGGGCTAGGCACCTACCATTCACGTTTGTTTCAGTAACTATCTTCATGAATAATCCACAATATTCACCTCTTAAATCCAATTCTACTATTTGTTTTTTATGTGATTCCAAGGTGAAACCAACAATACCTAACTGCAAAAACGAAATGATATCGTATAACATTATAAAGTACACCTATGCGCGTGCACATGTACATATGTGTACCTGGAGCGGGCAACGTTGCCGCACTGAATACACTTGGGTTTGTTGAGACCGCGAAGAGTCTTCGGTGGAGCGCTGAAAGATGTCGTGCCTCCGGCGGCGGTGGAGATGGAGGTTTGGCCGGTTTCGGAGCTGTTATTGCTCATGACTGGAGAAGAGGCTGCCATTTTAGTGTGAGTTGCTGCAGTTCGGGTGGACTATTGGAGTTTTACGGTTAATTTCGTTTGGGTTGCAGAGGGAGAGAGGGCGATTTGATTTTTAACGTTTTGTTATTATTTTTATTTATTTCTTTTTATCAGGGGAGAGATTAGAAATATACATCGGGAGTGATATTAGGAGAAATAGATAATGGGTTGGGTATGGGCCTAAGGGTATAAAAAGAAATTGACCCAGGGACTCGTACATTTCTAGATTCGTCTATTAATGGGCCCCTAATCTAGATTGAAGTCCAGTGGGCTTAATAAAAAAACCTAAATGATATTTTTATAGTTACGATTATTTTTTAAAATATTTTTTTATTTTTAACAAATATTTTTAATATCAACCCATTAAAATAATTTAAAAATATTAATATTTAATATAAAAAAATAGAAACTTAATTTTCCATTATTTCCATATAGACAATTTGAATATAAATTGAAATTAATTCTTCTCCCCTGCACTCCTTCGCATGGGCATGGTGCGATCAAATAAATTTAATAAATTCTCCAAAATATCGATCCTAAGTCTTGATCACAATAATAAGTTAAGTGACAAAGCATATTCATTAGTGATTACTAAGCAAATTTACTTGTGTTCCGCTGCTGCAAATTGAATATAATTATTTTTTGGATAAAAAGGCATTGTAACATCCAGAAAAATGTTAATTTTGAATTTAATATCAAACTTGTGTGTGTGATAATATATATGGTGGTATTTATATACCATGATAAATATTAAAATATCTATTAACGACAACCTAAGACTAAATCAAGAAGTTGAGACTTAAATACATGTTGAGAGATCTATTTTGTGTCATGGGGGGTATTTGATTTTTTTATTTAATAATGTCTTGATTAAATAATTTCAATTTTATTAAAACAAAATAATTTATATAATAATTCTTCCTTCTTTATGTAGTTTTTTCGACAACTTTTTTGTTTTATGCTCTTTGTCTAATAAAAGTTACAAACAATTGGAGCAAGTATAAGGAAATTGGATGCTATAAAATAAGGATAAAATAGCTTCCTTGTTCTCTATTTTTTTTTAAAAAAATATTTTTGTTTTTCACAACACCTTGAGATAATAGTATTAGCAAGTTTATTTAAAAAAATTATTATTATATTCTAAAGTGAATGTGTTTAAAATAAATTAAAAACAAAACACGGCTTGCACGAGAAACATTGTGGTTATGTCATTAAGTTCGTCTTAGACTAACAGGTGAACCTAGAAACATTAGCTCAGTTGACTTGAGTTTTAGATTAAACTAAGTTAGAATTGATGTAATGTGGCCTGATCAATATGATAGGTTTAGGTGACCTAACTGATTTAACAAAAATTCGATTTGAATTGTCATAATGACATATTTTTTTTTTTCCAAAAAAATAAGATAATTGAATTTTGAGTCGGCCTTTGTCAACCCACTAAATATGGAGCTTGAGTCGTGGATCTGGTTGGATTTTATAATTTGACTTGTTAGAATCTATTTTTATATAATTATATGACAATGCAAATAGACTTGCGCAAATAAAATCTATTTTTATTTTTTAAAAAAATCATAACAATGTTTTTTATTTAAAAACATTAAATTAACAATATTATGAATTTACTTGTTAGCTTATAGGTCACACATTTTTGTTTTTATATATTTTGATGATAACAATAAAATGAAAACCAGACCGATAATATATTTAGTTAAGAATAGGTGTTAAACAAGTTATTTACAAATATCATATAAACAAGCATAGAGAATTCCATGAAGAAATTAATCAAAAAATCAATGAAGAAAGCAAATTAAATACTTAGAATTTAAGTTTTTATTTTTCATAGTCTTATATAAATCTATATATCTTATCTTGATAGTGCAAGTAAAATGAATCTAATAACTTCATTATGAATACATTTAAATCAATGATAGAAAATTTTGAAGCAGTCTTCCAAGTTAAAATTGATAAAACTAGAATTTTGCATGTACTGGTTAACTATTTTGGCGACACCAAATAAATTGGCCAAGCACATATTCACAACAATAAGCACTTGGAAAATTTGCAGAAACTAATTTATTGATCAATTTGAATCAGTTAACCATTCTAGTCGTAAATGGGATTGTAACGACAATAAATGATTAGTTTTTTATATGTATATATACATAAACACTAATCATAACTTGAGAATAAAAATGTGGTGTAATGTGTTTTTTAAAATAATTTATGATGTAATTTTTTAAAATAATTTTTTATTTAAAAACAAATAAAAAATATTTTTTGAATTTGTTTTTACATTAGTATATTAAAACTATAGAAAATACTCATATTGAATACATGTTTAAAAAATACCCATAAACAATTTCAAACAAGCTCCGGCCACATCAAGATACATTAAACTTAATTTATGGCGCTCACCCAATTAACCTAGATTCGTTGGTGATGGGAAACTTTCCAAACAATCCATAATTCACTCTACAAATTCAAATCTTTTCGTAGTTGACTTGACCTAAAACAAGCAAACTAGACAGCCTAACCCCATGCTTGATTGATGTCCACATCCAAATTGAATTTCGCGACCCTTTCATAGATGGCCGCATCAGTCTCCAAATTGATTCGATTTTTTGGGGTTTTTTTTCCATTTTTATTTGTTGTTTAGTTGATAGTTGATACAACTTCCCTTTAGTCAAATTATGCATTAATAGTATTTAAAAAATTACATTAATATTATTATAGGACAATAATGGATTAATAGAAAATGAAGGTTTAATGACCGATGTAAATTAATGTCAATACACACACATATAATATGCGCACAATGATGATAGAAGACTGAAGATCTGTATAATAAATTTCGAGTTTGAACAAGAACATGCACCCTTATAAGAGATTAACACCTAAATATAAAGCAACAACATACATTAAAATAAAATAAAAAGGATATATCATTTATAAGTATGATTAAAGTCGTGACATTAATAACAATAATAATAATAACAGGTTAGATATCAAATATATAATATTTGAATACTAAAATATTATAATAAATTAACAATGAATGCTAAAATAATAATAATAAAAAGGTTAGTGACTCGTACAAATATAATTAAAGACAAGGAAATCAAACAGAAATAAAATAATTAAAAGGTTGGACATCAAACATGGTCTCATGAAGATGTATGGTCTTCATGGTCTATTTGAGAGTGTGTTTGTGGTTGTTTTTGAAAATATTTTTTATTTAAAAATAAATTAAAATGATATTTTTTATTTTTTAAAAATTATTTTCAACATCGACACATTAAAATGATATAAAAATACTAAAAAAAATAATTTAAAATAAAATAAAAATCAAATTTTCTTATAAACACTTCTCGTAATCACTGTCGGACAACCAGTCAACTACAGACGGGGCAAGGAAAAATTTAAGTTTAAATGCATGTCATTTCTTGCGTGTAAATCCCGTAGCAGTATTTTTGGGGACCTTTTCGCTTTCCTTTTCTTTCTTTTTTAACTATTGCTAGTGGCGATGTTATTTTTTTCCATTTTTAATATTTTTGTTTTAATAATTCTAAATCTAGTTTCTATCTCGGCCGACATTTACGTTCTTGTTTCTTGGTATTCACTTTGTATGGTTCTGATTTTTTCTTACATCATGAGGTTTCTTTATGGAGGTTCATTTAATGAACCAGTTGGGGAGATATACACTGGATGGGCCATTACGGGTAGGTATTTATGTTTCAAAAATGTTTTTTTTTTAAATAATTATTTATTTTAAATTAAATTTTTTAAATTATTTTTATATAATAATATCAAAATTATTTTTTAAAAAATAAAAAATATTATTTTTATATATTTCTAAATAAAAATACTTTAAAAAATAACTTCACAGTTCCAAACAATGACAACACGAGAATTGTAAGCGTGAGTGCTTATATATAGTGATAAAATAAACTTTAATAGTGAGAGATTAGTTATCAATTAAATTCTTTTGAAATAAAATATTCACAGTGATATTTAAATATTATACAATTATACCATATTTTTAAAATAAAATATTTTTTTATGGTAACACTAGAAATTAATTTATAAATAATTATATATAAACCTAATATACATAATTATTTTAAAATATTTCTCATGAATATTTAATAAAAATAAAATATCCATTTTTTTTAATTGTGTATTTTTGTGCAAATATGCATAAAAAAGATATATTTATTTTATATATAAAAAAATATATAAACAAAGAAAGGAAGTTTTATATAACTAAAAACAATTGATAAAAAATCATAAGAGAAAAAACTATTTCCCTAACTTATTGGTGTTTTGATAGTATCTTTTAATAAAATCTTTTACATATTATAATTAAAATAGTATATGTTCAGTTTTTCTTTATTCAAGCACATGAAAAACTTTGAATAGAATTAGGTTTTAACAGCTCCGATTTTAGTCCAGAGAAGTGATTGGATTATTGGTCTTGAGATTTCCTGGTTAAAAATATATAACTAGACTGGCTGCAACCCAGTTAGGGTTGGAAGAGCCAATCTTATTAGGTGGTTGCAACCCAACAAAGGTTATCCGAACCAATTTCAGTTGGGTAGTTGCATTATTTGTTAATATATAACATCATTTATCTCTTAAGTCTTATATAAAAATTTTTTTATGAGACTTTGAAAGGTTAAATTGGAAAAGAAAATATTTACTCTATAAATACTATTTTTATAACCATGATTGCATGAGAATGGTACCATGGCTATCTGTATGTCTGCAAGATAAACCAATGCTAATCTTTTTTTGCTTTTGTTAATATGTTTGTATAGTTTATTAATGTGTAAAATAGAAAAAATGGTTTAATTGTGTAACTTATTAAATGAATCAATCTACTACTAATACTAAAAATTAAATAATATGATTTGTATTTGCATTGAAGAATGTATTTTAGATGAAAGTATCTTATGGACAGTAACAAAGATTAGACAAAAATGATGGTCATAAAGGCTATAAAAGAATTCCTAAGCATGTTTAATATAAGTGATTTGAAAATTTATTTTATTTATAAATGGTCTAAAAACTTGAAGAATCTTAATGTATACATGGAGATTTTATCGTGGAGATTTTCATGAAGAAACATTACACTATTGTATTGAAAATTTCAAAATATAGAGGCACAATTCTTAGAAATAATACGGAGATTGTATAATTTTAAATAACTCATTATGGAATGTGTAAACTTATTTTGCTTTTGTATTTGTTGTATTGTTTTAACAACTTGCTAGAGAATCCTTTAATGATTAATCTTTTAATTTGTTTTTCAAGGCATGAAAAGGGATCACTGTAAAAAATTAAAATTTGATTTTTTTATATTTAAATCTATTTTTATAAGAGGTGGATATTGTATGAAGTTTTTTCCCCTTGATTACGAACAATACTTAAGCATATGTAGTTAGAAAAGATATGGTTGGGAGCCTAAAGAATGTTAGGCAATCATGAATATGCTTCTTGATGTATTTTTTTCATGCTATGATAAAAGATGAAAGTGTTGTGGCAATCCTGTCATTCAAAAATATGGACGCCGTATTTAATTGCACTTGTTTTCTCTAATGAGATATAGTTTTATACTACATATCGAGAGTAGTCATGTCATCAAGAGCATAAAAGTGTTTCTATAATGAGTAGTTGTAGACTCTACTAATTAGGATTTCAATATCAAAGATTTCAAATAGATTTTCATATTAATCATTTCATAATTAAATATTTAGAGACATGTCGTGATGCATCTTGATACTTTCATTTTCTTGGTGGGTGATGGTGAAGAGTTTGTCATGTTGTCCAGCTTGAATGCTAATGTTAAAATAAGAGATAAACTCTCAGAAAACATCGTCAAGTTCAAGACTGTGATACCACACCCCGACATATCCTTAAAAAGTTATAGAAAAGATTTTACATGTAACATCTTTTTTTTATATCACAAGATCAATGATACTCATGACATGTTATATATAATTTATGGGATCTGTAAAGCCATTACAATTATCCAAGCTAGCCTTCACATTAACATAAATCTATAGAAGTTAAGCATGTAGTACTTTGTGACAAATCGAAGAGTCTCATGCTTGGTGCTCTAAAGTTGTAATTATTAATCTTATTTCACACCTAGTTCTTTTGCATCAAGGAATAATAATAATAAAAAGATTCAATAAAGATTGATGAAAATAGTCATGCATATGGTTAGAACCCACTGAAAAGTCTTATTCATGGCATAACGATTCTTTTATATTACTAGAGTAATGCGTCTATCTTATGTGTTTTGTCAAGTTCTTTTATGGAATCAAAACTGCCTTCATCCACATGTGCATATGACTAAAACAACATTGTTCAACACTTAGTAGCACATTTGATAGACTTAACATTTTCTCTTGACATGCAAATAAGAGAAAGGGTTAAATATTCTAAATATAAATTGAGACTTGATGTATTCGTCACAATTTAAAAATCTCATTTATGTTTTTTCTTCAAAATAAATATAAGATATTTGCTGGAAATTTGTTGAGCAAAAGCCTACACTCTCCCTCACTACCAAAATACTGCTCAAATCAAACAAAACATTCTTATATAATTATACATGTTTTGATTTCGATTAAACTATATTAGATTTTGATTATGGTTAAATTGTGTTATAAAAAAGAGATCAATTTTGTATAAAAAGAGAAATTTTGTTAAACTAATGTCATTTGTAATTGTTACAAAACATCCTTAAATCCTCTTACATAGTTTTGAGATTTAGATTAAACTAGGTTAGATTTTGATTTTGGTCAATGATGTCAAAGATGAAAAAGAAATTGTGTATGAACTAGTATGTTATTTGTGGTTGTTTATGTTATACTATAAATAAGGATAACTTTATTTATTTTTATTCAAATTGAAAAATTACATTTACATAGAATATAAATTGTAATTTTAGAAAAAAAATGAAGACAGTTAAAAAATAACTAAACCATTAAAAAATCAAGATAATTTTCCTTAAAATAAACGAAAATAGATAAAATAAAAAAATCATCAATGTAAAATACTTATATGTGTACATTTTGCTTTAAATATTTTTTTCATTTTAATATTTAATTAAAATTAACAGCTATTTTTATTTTATATATTTTTAAATTATAAACAATTTCATTTATATTAAAAATTAACTTGAAATACTGGTAAATTATTAGTCACGTTCTAAACAAAATGGGAAGCTCGAATTAGCATAAAAACCGGAGAGAAGATGATGCATATCACTTTTTTTCTTTTTCAATAATACAAGTGAGAATCAAAACAGTATTCCATGCGAGGCATCTTACACATCTGAGTAATAAATAGATATATACCCAAAATAAAATAAAAATGTTACATAAAACCATAGTTTTTAAATTTGTGAATTGACTTGTAAAATTATATAATTTTATAAATTAATTCAATAAAACCTATCAAATCAAATTGAAAAATTAATTTTTTTTGAACTCGAAAAAAATATCAAAATCAATTTGAATTATAAAATTAAATTGTATTAGTCTGATTTTATGATATCAATTAATTCGTGTTTCATTTGCGTCAGCCAAGTCTAACCACCCCCCTAAACCTAGGCTAGCACATGCTACTATCTCTCCCCCTGTCACCCCCCTAAAAACCTAGGCTAGCCCAAGGCCCCCCACCCTCCTCTTTTTCTCTACATGGTTTGAAAAATATTTAAAACTTTACATTGTTTGAATATAAATTATTTTTTATACAGTAAAAATTTCTTTATTCTCGTATGTTGATTTAAAAATTAAATTTAAAATTTATATTTAGATTTTTTTAAAATATTTTTTTAATTTTTACTTTAAATTAAATTTTTTTAATATTTTTAAATTATTTTCATGTGCGGATACCGAAATAATTTATTGAAGTTGGAGATAATATTATCAATATCGGTATTAGTACCAATGATAGTATTAATAATTATTTTGATAATGATATTATTAATGCAAGTTTTATAAATAGCGAGGGATATGAAAATAAGATTGATTTTAGTTTATATTGCACGCCAGCTGAATATTTATTTTAAATTTGTTATTTTTTACCTAATAGAATTCTATGAACATAATTATTTTGTAATATATTTTTAAGTTATTTTAAATCATGCATGAACCTTAACTAATGAAATTTTATGGTCAATTGACTATAATTATGCTGTACTATATTAAAAAATATTTTACTTATGATTTTATGAGTTTTTTATCTATACAATTTTAACTATGATTTTATGATTTTTATACAAAAAATTTCAGATATGATTTTATAATTTTACAATCGGAGTTTCAAAAACACTTTTATATCATGTTAAAATCAGGATTTTAATAATCTTAAATGAAACTGCTATATAGTAATTAAATAAATAATAAACGTAAAAGTAAATCCGTAGCAAAATTCACGTGCTAGCTTTTACATGCAGAGCAAAAAAACGATAGTGGATATTTCACTGTTTTAAAGTGTAATTGATTTTTTTTTTAAATTTTGTTATTTTGCTTAAAAATAAAATAAATTAATATATTTTTTTTTAAAATTATTTTTAATAATAGTATATCAAGGTAATAAAAAAAATAACAAATTAAAAGTTAAACTCCAACACGATATTAATTTTTTTTTTGTTTTAAAAGTATTTTTTAATATTTTTATGTTTTCATATTAGTTTTATATATTAATATTATTTTTTTTTAAATATTATTTAAAAAAATATATTTTTTTAAATAATTTGCATACGATACGGATATAGTTGAGCGTTTTTGACTGATCACCATCTCTCACCAAACTCCCCCGCCCGCCACCCTCTTTTTCCATGATTCTTTATTTGCTGATATATGATCTGTCTCGTCTTTCTTGCTCTATTTTTATTCAATAAACAATCAAATTCTCCCTCTATAAACAAAAATCTTCTTCCTTGAAAGCTGATTATTGTTTCGATTACCCTCTCTCTTCCTTTCTCTTCAGTAATTTGAGTTACGAAAAAAAATGGCTGAATCCGTGGAGTTACCGAGTCGTTTAGCGATTCTTCCGTTTAGAAACAAGGTTCTTTTACCTGGCGCCATAATTCGAATTCGCTGTACTTCTCCCAGCAGGTAGGCATTTTCTCTCTCGCTTGCGCCATCTTCTCAGTTTTTATTTTATAATGTAGAGCTACACTTATGGACTCAAAACTTCTATATAGTCGGGATTTTATAAATCATCCGATTTTCTTCGCGATGAAGTAACAGAAATTGCGTGATTATTTATTCATATTTTTATAAATTGATTGTTTTCGATGAATTCTAGTGTGAAATTGGTAGAGCAAGAACTCTGGCAGAGAGAAGAGAAGGGGTTGATTGGTATTTTGCCAGTCAGGGATGCTGCCGCCGCCGCATCGTCGGATACAGTATCTGTGGGCCCTACGTTATCCCAAGGAAAAACTCGTGATCCTTGTGTTTTTTTCATCTCTTTGTGGTAGCGTTTGACTTTTTTTGTTATATAACGGAAGGAAAATATGATTGTTTAGGTGTTGGAAGTGATTCCAGCGAGAGAAGCTCGAAAACTCAAGCCAGTACCTCATCGGATAATGTGAAGCTTGACGGGAAACACCAACAGGAAGTTTTTCACTGGCATAATAGGTTTATACTTTAATTCATAATTCAAGTTCATTGTTTTTGCTGTTTTTAAATTGAAGTAAAAGAAGCGACAATTGTTGGTGAGTTCCTTTTAGGGGAGTGGCGGCTCGTGCTTTGCATTTGTCTAGAGGAGTGGAGAAACCTAGTGGGAGGGTGACGTACATGGTTGTTCTTGAAGGCTTGTGCAGATTCAACCTCCATGAACTTAGTACGAGAGGGACTTATTATACTGCACGGATATCTCCACTTGAGATGACAAAGGCTGGTATGTTTTGAATTAATATCTGTGCTTTCCACACAAGGTTGTCAAACTCGCATTTTTGACACGACATGAAATTGTATTTTAAACTCGGATCGTAAAATCATAAGTAAAATATTTGTATAAAAAAAATGTAAAATCACAAGTAAAATTGTTTTGGTAGAAAGATCTTAAAATCATAAGTATCATGTCTATTGTTCTGTTACTATGCAAATTGTAGATGCATCATCAATTATTACTTAGCAGGAGGACAAGTTTACAGCAAAAAAAAGAAGAAAGAAGAAGATATGTTCTATTACTCCAAAATAAACCATAGATGCTGAAAATAAATTGAGTAATCTCAAGAAGATACAGTGAACTTTCCACCAAATTGAAAAGCTGGCCAGAGATGCTCTATTGATGGATGCCTTGTTTATTGAAACATATAACACATAACAGCATGTCGGCCTGCAATAAGTGATCAGTATAATGAATTTATAGTTTCAGGGAACACCAACATATAACACAATCCAAATAGAAATTGGATAAACATAACAGCATCAATATGATTAGTACAATGCTGAAATTTACACATCCACCATTCAGGCAATCATGAAATTTCAAATTGTACTAAATGACAACAAATGTTAAAATTTATGTCTTGGTTCTAAACATATGGCCAAATGACAAATTGCTCAAAACTGTACATGTGATATGCAGACAGAAAAGTTAATCCCATTATGAATATTTTCATAATGTTGTACAATCAAGCCAAACATTGATCCAAAAGAAAGTGAGGCAACAAAAACAAATTCAACCTCATATACTACCCATATTGCAAGTTTCAATATCATCATTTTGTTTAGTACATAAAGCAAAGTCAAGAATCCGTCTCATCTTGATCCCTTCATCAAGAACTTTTGATTAAGCACATTAGCTTTACAAAGAAACTGGTGGGAGATTTGGTCTCAAGGTGGAAGGGAAGGTTTTGGATTTAGGGTTTTATGAGGTAGGCTCAGATACCAAGTAGAAAATTGTGTAATTCTCATCATGTTTCTGCATAGAACTTAGGATATATACAACATCTACATTTCTAATTTAGGATAGTAATTAACTATGCATAAATAACTATTATTTCTAGATCCTAACTTATAAGAGTATATTTGACTTCCCTTCTATATTTCCTAAGAATTTTCCCTTGTTTATTTCATTCAATACTTCCCCTCAAGCTGGATGAAAGAGGTCTTTCATTCCAAGCTTGTCTAGTGTGTTCTTGAATGCAGGATTCTGAACTCTTTTAGTGAGTATATTTGCAAGTTGTTCTACTGTAGGCACATAAGGGGTGCATGCCAATCCAGTCTTTATTTTTTCCTTGATAAAATGTCTGTCAACCTCCACATGCTTAGTTCTGTCATGTTATATTGGATTGTGTGCTATTGATATAGTAGACTTCTTGTCACAGTATAGCTTCATTGGTCCTTCCCATCTGATTTTTAAGTCTTCTAGAATGATCTTCATCCATAATAACTCACAAATTCCAAGTGCCATTGATCAAAATTTTGCCTTTGCACTTGATCTTGAAACAACATTCTGCTTTTTACTCCTCCATGTCACAAGATCCCTCCCTGGAAGTATACAATAACCTGAGGTTAACCTTCTGTCTGTTATGGCTCCTGCATATTTTGCATCTGTGTAGCATTCCAGCTTTAGCTTGCCATGTTTTTTATACAAAATACCCTTTCCAGGAATAGTCTTCAGATATCTGAGAAGTCTGTATACTACCTAAATGACAATTTAGAAGTTTCTTTGTCATGAAAAGTGTATTTTGCATTACTGATTACAACCCTGTATTTACAAATTTGTATGCTTTTAAAGGAAGTAATTACAAGCTGATTTTCAGCTCCTATTATATACATCTACCATATATCATACAATCAGTATTAAAGAGAATAAATGCAAATTTGTTGCCATTATTCCTGGAAATCTGCCATTAATGTAGATCTGCTGCCATTTAATTTTGTGTTTAAAAATCTATCATTTTTCAATATAGAAATATATTTCCTTTGACAATGAAGGTGTGAGTCTTTTGGATTGTGCATAAATTGACTCACTACACTCACAACATAAGCAATGTCAGGTCTAGTGTGTGCTAAGTAGATCAGCTTACCAACTAATCTTTGGTATTGGCCCTTGTCAGTCGTGGCTCCTTCTTCATCATTGTCTAGTTTATGCTTTAGGTCAATAGGTGTCTCATATAGTCTGCAATCCACCATTCCTGTTTCTTTTAGAAGATCCAAGTTGTATTTATGCTGGGAGATAAAAATCCCCGTATCTGAATGAGCCACTTCTATCCCAAAGAAGTATTTTAACCTCTTTAATTCTTTGATTTCAAATTCTTCCGACAGCCTCTTCCTTAGCTTATCCCTTTCCATAGAATCATCTCCTGTTATTATAATGTCATCATCATTGACAATTAAAATAGCTACTTCCCCCGAATTAGAGTGCTTGATGAACAAAGTATGATCTCCTTAACTCTGTCGATATCCCATAAGAATCATGCTCTAGAAGACTGTTTCAAGCCATAGAGTGCCTTCTTTAGTCTGCAAACTTGATTAGGCAGTAAGGAATGACTGAATCCAGGTGGTGGATCCATGTACACTTCTTCCAGCACTCCATGTAAGAAGACATTCTTAACATTATATTGCTACATACACCATCCAAGATTAGTGGATAAAGAAAATACAATTCGTATGGTGTTCATCTTAGCAACAAGATCAAATGTCTCCTTATAGTCTATCCTAAATGTTCGTGTAAACTCTTTTGCAACCAGCCTGACTTTATACCTTTTTAGGTTGCCATCTGTTTTGTCTTTCTAGGTATACACCCATTTAACCCCTACTATCTTCTTTCCTTTCAGTTGTTCAACTATGTCCCATGTTTGATTTCTTTCTAGTGCATTCATCTCCTCTCATGACAATTTTTCAATTCTCATTATTTAAGGCCTCATATAGGGTTTTTGGGATAGAGATGATGTTTTTTTTTTAGAGGAATGTTTTATGTGAAGGTGAGAATTTCTGGAATGACATATAGTTAGCTATAGAGTATAAGGGTTTCTTAGTGCACTCTCCTTTTCCTTTTCTAATAGCAATTGGTTGGAAGATATTTGAAGAGAGTTCATAAACAACAGGAGAGATTTCATTACCTTGTTCAAGTTCAAATTCTTGGACTTGCAGTGAGGTCAATTCGGGTTGTACTCTTCTTTTATACACCTGCAGTGGTTTGTTAGCAATAATAGTTTCTCCTTGTGGACTTGTAGTGTTTGGGGACTCGTATGTTTGTGAAATTGATGTTGGAAACTTGTGTGTTTGTAACATAGTAGATGATGATCGTTGTTTAGATGAAATAGGGAATGAAAACATGTCATCCATAGAAAAAATAGTAGATTTTTCTTCTCTATTTTCCTCCCTCTGAAGAGAAGAGGTACTGAAATAAGACTGATTTTCATTGAAACTAACATCCTACACAATTTATTTGAAGAAGGATGATAACATTTGTAACCCTTTTGTGTGATAGAATACCTTATAAAAATGCATTTAAGAACCCTAGCATTCAGTTTATCCCTTTGATGTTTGTGAATGTGGACATAGGAGACACATCCAAAGATCCTAGGAGGGAGTTTTGAATAAAACATATTTGTTTGAAAGAATTTTGACAAATATTTTAAAGGACTCTTAAAGCCAATCACTCTTGAAGGTATTCTATTTATTAAATAGGTGGCTGTTAACACAACTTCTCCCCAATAATTATTTGGGACTTTATGTTGGAAAAGTAAAGCCCTAGCAGTTTCAAGTAAATGTCTATTTTTCCTTTTGGCCAAATCATTTTGTTAGGGAGTGTTTCCACAAGATGATTGATGGATAATTCCTTCTTTGTCAAAATATTGTGATAGGTTCTGATTAAAGTAGTTTCTAGCATTATCAGTCCTAAACCCCCAGTTGTTAACCTCAAACTGTTTCTTTATCATTGCTGTAAAGTTTAGCAAAATGTAGTTTACATCAGATTTCCTTTTAATTAGATAAACCCAAGTCATTCTAGTGCAGTCATTAATAAATGTTACAAAACCTTTTGGTCGTGAAATATTTGGGATGTTATATGGTCCCCATATATCAAAATGGATTATGAAAAATGGAGACATAGATCTTGATTCACTTGAAGGAAAAGGCACTCTATGGTGCTTTGCAAACTCACAAATTTCACAATGAAAGTTTTGAACATTAAGGTTTTCAAATGGAGATGGAAACATGTTCCTAAGAGTCTTAAAAGGTACATGTCCTAAACGACGATGATGATCCCAAACATCAATTTTATTTGAATATATTGAAATATATGATAGGAAAAGAGAGTTACTACTGCTGCCTTGCATTTCAAGCATGTACAGAGGAGAGCTTAAGCCTTTGGTGAGGATGTCTGCAAATTGTTCTTGAGAAGAGACAAACTGGACAATGAGATTGTTGTTAGCCACACGTTCGCGAACAAAGTGCACATTAATTACATATGTTTAGTTCATTGATGCTGAATTAGATTGAAGGAGAGTGCAATGGCAGATAGATTATCGTAGAGCAAGACAGGTGGCTGAGGTAGAAGAACACCCAAGAACACCTGCAGTTGTTTGATCCAATCATGCTCAGTTGAGGTAGTGGAGAGTGCCCTATATTTAGCCTCAGTCGAGGACCTGGAGACAATTTGTTGTTTCTTGGATGACCAAGAAACAAGGCTGGAACCAAGAAAAATAACCATACTAGTCGTAGACCTTTGATCATTGGGATTCCCAGCCCAATCAGCATCACTATATGCTGTGAGGTCTAGAGACCTTTATGATAACTAATCCCAGACTGAAGAGTGCCTTTGAGGTACCGTAAGATACTCTTGACCGCTGTAAAGGGGCTAACCATGGGGCATTGCATGAACTGACACACTTGGTGCACAAAAAATGCAATATCAGGCCGTGTGCATGTGAGGTATTGCAAAGCCCCCACAATGCTGCGATATAAGGAAGGGTTATCAAAGGGCACACCATCATCCTTTAGCAGCCTTTGAGAAGGAAGACATGGAGTGGCACAAGCTTTGACAACCAACATGTCTGTCTTGCCAAGAAGTTCATGAATATACTGGGATTGAGACACAAATAAGCCAGAAGAAGTAGATGAAATTTGAAGGCCTAGAAAATAATAGAGAGGCCCCAAATCCTTAACCTTAAACTCAGCTGTAAAGGCCTGAATTACCCTTCAATGATGAGTATCACTACCAGTCACAATAATATCATCTACATAAAGCAGCATGCGGCATCACAATAACACCAGTAGCAACTGGTTTGACAAACAAAGAAACATCAGAATAAGTGTGTCGAACCCCAAGGTAGGTAAAAATGAGGTAAACCTGGCATTCCAAGCTCGTGGAGCTTGCTTGAGGCCATAAAAGGATTTATGAAGTTTGCATACAACCTTGGGAAGCTTAGAATCAGTGAAACCAGGGGGCTCCACGAGGCCATATCATGTGATTTAACATGATACTGATGCTTATGATGAATGTTTTGCATGCCTTGATGAAATCTTCCTCTTCTCTATTTCTATTAAATGACTTATAATCCCCACTATCATAAGCATTGTATGTATGATCTCAATGAGGCTGGTGAGTATATGCAGTAGGAGAAGCAATAGATTTTGAGAAAGTAGTATGCATGGCGGTTAGATATGATGAAGTATCAGGTATGAAAGTCTCCACAATTCTCTCCTCAGCAAGCAATTGTAAACGAAACTCCTTTAATGTAATCACACTCTCCCTGCCCCTAATTACACTCCTAAATGTGTTGTATTCGGTAGGGAGTCCGTTCAAAACCAGAATTACAATATCTTCATGAACAAAATATACTCCTGCAGCAGCTAGATAATCCCTAGCTTCTTTGATTTTAAGAAGATATTGGCTAATTGTGTCAGCACCTTTTCTAATATTCTAAAGATTTGATTTCAATTGAAAAATGCTTGTTCTTGATATCGTAGATAATTGCTTTGTTAACTGAAGCCAAAGATCTCTAGCACTTATATTACCAATTGCACATAATAGAGCTATTGGAGATAATGTAACAGTAATAAGTTGCATAACATTCCTATCATGCATTTTCCAAACTAACATATCATCACATTCGGCAGAAGAGGAGGAATTAGAAACATTCATACAACATTCATCCATTGTAGCAGAAGACGGGCAATTATGAGTTCCATCAACAAACCTAATGATTTCAGTGCTCTCTAACACCAATCGCATTTGAAAGTTCCAATTAAAATAATTTGTGTCGTCTAGCTTCACACTCACAGACGTTGAAATTGGTGCTGTTATCGAAGATTGCAGGATTTGAAGCTGAGCTGCTATCACCATTGTTTTGAAATTAACAGATTTTTGAGGATTTTTCAGTAGCACTTCAATGTACACAGTATTTTGCACAAGAAACACAACACTGTAAATGAATTTTGAGTAAATATTTTGAATCAAAACACCAGAGTTTGATGAAGAACAAATTATAAAAGCATGAAATTCTTTAAATTAATGTGTACGCGTGAGCAATTGTAGCTCTGATACCATGTTGAGATTATCAAAGAAGTGAAGAGATTATGTAGAAAGAGAAGAACGAGACAGGAAGATTTGAGCAGATGAAGAGAGAGAGAGAGAGAGAGAGAGAGAGAGAGAATTTCAAATTTGATTTTACTGTGCTTAAAACATACAATATGCATGTCTTTGCTATTTATACCCATAAGGGAAAACTTACGAATGCATGCTATATACTAACATCCTTAACCCTGCATGCCAATCATCCTCCTTATAGCGAGGTCCTGAAATATGCAGTAATCAAAGAAGAAAGTTACACTGCAGTTTATGGCTTTAATGAGTTTTGGAATAGATAGTAGATTTGTAGTGAGATTGGGAACATGTAGTACTCTTTTAAATGTAAAGAGAGATTAAAAGAAAGTGTTTCTTGGCTTGCAACTGAGGTTACAAACCCATCCGCCACTGTAATTTTCCTGTTGTCATGACAGGGTTGATAGGATTTGAGAGCATTTCCAGAGGGGGTCATATGATCTGTTGCACCTGCGTTAATGACCCAGGTGCTGGAATGGCTATTTGAGGCACAAAATGCATGAGAATTTAGAATGTTACTATTTTGATCAAGAGAGCATGACCCAAATGGTTTCTCCATGGTGTTGAGTAGGGATCTTAGGTCTCCTCTTTGTCGAGTCCTTTTGCCTCTAGGGTGTAGTTTTTGAGGCTGTCTCTTTAGCATTGGCTATGTGTGCATGCCCTCATGGCTGCTTCCACCTAAATCCTCCATTACGTCTCATCCTTGTTGGGGTCATGTGGGTTCTTGGTAGTGGTCTTCCATGCAATTTCCAGCATCTCTCTTTTTTATGGCCTGTTTTCTTGCAGTAGTTACAGAACTGCTTTTCTTTAAGGATTTTTCTTCCTTTAGTTTTTATTCCCTTTGCATCGTGCTTGATTTAATTTTTGTTGTGAGTTATCATCATAGTAGACCCTTCTGTGTGAGTGGCCTCCATCATCACTGTCCTCTTTCCTTCTTTTACCCTTATTAATGAGAAGACTTTATTGAGTGAGGGCATAGATTCTTTTCCTAGTATTTGAACTCTTAGTTGATCAAACTCCATGTTTAGTCTTGCAAGGAATTCAAAAATCCTCTCCACATAATTTTTTAAAATTGCCATATCATCACTACACTTCATTTTAAAATCTTAATAATAATCTAATTCCAACCATAAAACTTTTCATGATGTTGTAGTATTCAATAACCATCATATTACCTTGTTTGATCATTGAAAGCTTGATCTTGATCTCATAGATTAAAGCAGCATCCTTGACCTTAGAATAGGTCTGTTTCACTGCATTCCACACATCTTTTGTTGTGTTTAGAAACATGTAGGCCCAACAGACTTCGGGCATTGTAGAATTCCATAGTCATGACATAATCATGGAGTCTTCCTTATCCCACAGGGTGAACTTTGGGTCTTCTGGACTTGAGGGATTGCCCATCAAATGGCTAATCTTTCCTTTTCCTTTGAGGAAGGTTTTTACTATCCGTGACCATTTTAGATAGTTTCTCCCATTTAGTCTATAGGAGGATTGTAGAATCTGGAACTCTCCTACTGTTTGGGTTTCTTTTGTAGTGTTTCCGACATGATTTTTGATTTCAAGGTGGAAGGAAAGGTTCTGGGTCTAGGGTTTAATGAGGTAGGCTTTGATACCATGTGGAAAATTTTGTAATTCTCATTATATTTCAGCATAGAACTTAGGATATATACAACATCTGCATTTCTAATTTAGGATAGTAATTAAATATACATAAATGGCTATTATTTCTAGATCCTAACTTATAGGAGAGTATATTTGACTTCCCTTTTATATTTCCTAGGAATTTGCCTTTGTTTATTTAATTCAATAGATTTCCCAATCAATTAATAGAATCAACCCAAATATTCAAACACCCCCCCCACAATTAATTTGCGATTTCTTTTTAATTCTGCTTTTCCTATCTGATTAATCACACTAAAAGAGTATGCAATTGATCACATTTACAACCATTTATAGTAATGGATTTTGCTCATGAAATGCATAAGCTTAACATAAATCGACCTCTCATTTACAGCCATGTCCCAATTCCTCAAATGTGAAAGAATGACCCAACCAAATCTGGTTATTAGACTGTGAAATACAATTTTACTACATGGTTGGTTTCATAAACTAACCTTGAGAGGTGACGAATTGAAGATTAATGAGAGGTGACAACGATGACAAGCACATTGATGAGAGGTGACGACGACGACGAGCTTACAGATTGATGGGGACAAAGTGAACTCTTGCTAAGGCAAGAGGAGAGGACGATTTGAGAGATGAGAGGAGATGAGCCGAGAGGGATGAGAAGACAGTAAGAACTAAGGAGAATTAGGGAAATTAATTAACGTGAATAGTAGAAGAGGGATGAATCGGGATCGTAAAATCGAATCGATTCGGTTTGATTTTATGATTCTACCCAATGTTATCAAGTTTTGACTAATTTTAATGGGTTTCGATTTGTTAACCCAATTTTACCAAGTTTGTTTGTTTGACTTGTAAAATGGTATGATTTTACGAGTCAAACTGTGATTTTAATAACATTGTTTCCACATCCATTGATATTGAGTCATATAGCACTAATGCGTTCTATTTAGTGTCATCGATCAGTGTGCTGAATCGTTCCTCTCTCTTGATATTTTATTAGAGCTGGAGCAAGTGGAACAAGATCATGATTTTGTAGCATTGTCTCGCAAGTTCAAAGCAACTGCAATGGAACTGATTTCTGTTCTTGAGCAGGTAATTTTTCTGTCCTGATATTTAGGGATTAATATATGAAATGCAATGTACCCCCCTGTTTATATGTGAACCTTGTCATGGTAAGATATGATCATTGGCAAACTAATCAGTAAATTGAACATGTCTCGTTCAAGAACGTTGATTCTTTTATTACTTGAAAAGAATTTACCCCTTCACAATGTTTTTCATGTTTGCATTGTCATTGTCATTCTGTCACTGATTGTTGTTTCATTTCTGCTTTTAGAAACAAAAAACTGGTGGGAGGACAAAAGTCCTTTTGGAGACAGTTCCTGTTCACAAATTAGCAGATATATTTGTTGCTAGCTTTGAGATAAGTTTTGAAGAACAGCTATCTATGTTGGATTCAGTTGATCTAAAAGTAAGACTGTCAAAAGCTACTGAGCTGGTTGATCGACATTTGCAGGTAATCAGTTCATCCTCTGATAAATATCTATTGCTTTTACATCAAGTGTTCTTGATTATCCCTCCAGCCTCATAAAGTCATGTTTTAATGTTTATTTGTGACAGTCAATACGTGTGGCAGAGAAGATCACACAAAAGGTTGAAGGACAACTGTCAAAATCACAGAAAGAGTTCCTTCTGCGTCAGCAGGTTAGCTTTTGATCTTAGGTAGTATAATATGTAGGCTACAATATGCAGGTACTTCAGCATATTTGAAGCATCTATTATGGAAATGAGAGCCCTGTTTTCTGGTTTCAATTGTGCAATTTAAATGTTTTTAGATGTAAGCTATTGTAGATGCCTGGGAGGCTCCTTAATGGAAGGATTTCTTTTGGGTATTAAATTGACACTGACTGGTGTAGCTGATGTGGAACTTTTCACCTAGTTTTATATGTAATGGACCAATGGTTATAGACAAATATGCTAAGTGCTATCAGGTTGTGTCTCATGCCTAATATTTAAAAGTGTGGCTGATTTCCTTGCTAAGATGGGTCTCATCAGGCTGCTTAAGAGACTCAGTGGATGACCTGTCCTCCCAGTCTGTGTAATTGCCTCCTTGGTGATTTGGTTGGGGCTGTTTCTGTTAGGCCTTAGTTTGCTTCTTTTATATATACAAGTGTATGGCTGCAGCTATTCAGTAAATTATTTGCTTATAGAACATTCCTTTTTAAATCTCAGCTAGATACTATGATTGTTATAATTTTTTAGCTATTCCATTTGATATGTGTGTTCTAGATGAGGGCTATAAAAGAGGAGCTTGGTGACAATGATGACGACGAGGATGATGTAGCTGCCCTAGAAAGGAAGATGCAAAGTACAGGAATGCCTTCAAATATCTGGAAGCATGCCCAAAGGGAGTTGAGGTATGTGTTTTTGGATCACAATCTGTTGATTGCTGGATTTAATGCGGCAATAAAAGTAGCTGATTCTTACCTAGCGAAGGATTTTACTAAAACCACTTGTCGATGCAGTGTTAAAATATCAGTACTTTGGAAAGTTTGTGTGAAGAAATGTCATCAGTTTCATAATTTGATGACTCCATTTAGAAATCCCTAAAGTCCAAGAAACATTTATGAACTTGATTGTGTTAGAAAACTTAAATCTCAACATGTACATCTGAGAAAACATCTACAGACATTCCAATATATTTAGTATGGTAAGGATTGTGCAAACCCTGACACCAAGCTATACTCTGATACAATGATCATTTATGCTGGTTGGACGATCAAAGTTTTAGTGTTATCCATTCATAGAGACTAGATGGATATTCTTGCAGACCCATTGGGCTGCTGCATTTCTAATATCTCCATGGAATATGGCAGTGCTGAAAGAGGTCCTTATCCGTGTTAATATTCAAATAAAATAATCGAATTTGTGGTTCCTATGTTTTACATGTGTTTCCTCTAAAAAAAATAGACTTCACTTGTATTAATCTTTCCTGCTCAGAAGTGTTCTAATGCAAAACCCAGATTCATATTCTGGAGTATTGAATTTTCTTTTCATCCTCTTCTATATTCATACCTTTTAATTTATTTTTCCTCTGTTTCAGGAGGCTTAAGAAAATGCAACCTCAACAACCTGGATATAATAGTTCACGCGTTTACTTGGAGCTTCTTGCTGACCTGCCCTGGCAGACAGTGAGTGAAGAACATGAATTGGATCTAAAAGCTGCAAAAGAACGTCTTGATAATGACCACTATGGTCTAGTCAAAATCAAGCAACGCATTATTGAATATCTAGCTGTTCGCAAGGTTGGCATATTTAAATGTTTCCTTTAATGTCTTTAAAATTTTAAATTTCAATTAGAATTTTATCTGGATTTATTTGTTTTGATCACAGCTTAAACCAGATGCAAGAGGTCCAGTGTTGTGTTTTGTTGGCCCACCAGGTGTTGGAAAGACATCTCTGGCTTCGTCTATTGCTGCTGCCTTGGGAAGAAAATTTGTCCGTATATCCCTTGGTGGCATTAAGGATGAGGCTGATATTAGAGGGCACAGGAGAACATACATTGGAAGCATGCCAGGGCGTCTTATAGATGGAATAAAGGTAGAGCATACTTTGGTGTATTATATTTTTCCAATCTTTGCTGTCTCTTGTCAATATCTATTTTGGTACACAAACCTCCAGAAGGTATAGCTGGAAGTTTTCTATTATGCTAGTGCATCAGATTTTTATGCCTTACGTATTTTCCATATAGCTAACTCACACAAACTAGTTATCCATTAATTGCTGTCTATTTATGACTGAAATCACACACTTAAAGATTCGCCTTATTTCAAGGAGAAGGCCTTGCTTTAATTCCAATCAACAGGTTCTTTTTTAATGAAATAGTTCTCTTGAGAAAACGTATCATACAACATATGGACACCTTAAATTCTGTCACAAAGAGCGCAAAAATCTAAAATTAATTCTTTTAGATTGGTGTGATTAGTGGGAGATTATTGTTCTTTCTTTAATGATTGATGACATGTCAGATGAAATGAAACACACTTTCCATTTGGTCTTTACTTTATACAAATAGATTTATCTGTAGAAGGAAAAAAATCAGGGCTGCTTTGATTAGTAACACAGCCATTGGCCCAGTTCATACTCCCTGATATGTGCCAAGAATGTGATGCTGATGGGTTTTGAATAGACAAATGATCTAAACTGAAGAAGGCTCGGTTAGTTTTCATGCTTAACCATGAAATTCTGCATCTATCTATGCACAGCGTGTCCTGACCCCAGGAACTAAGTAGATTTACTTAACTTGAGCTATGTCCCCTCTCCTGCAGTTTTTCTTTAAGAGCTAATTTTTGTTAGGATAATACAGCAAGTTCATAATTGTGACCTTCTGTATCCATGTTCCCGTTTATAATTTTTTTTATCTTCTTTTGAACATGATCTCTCACGTGAGGTAGCATAGAACTTGAGTGTAAATTAGACCATTTAGTTCTGTACCATCCTGCAATTGATTATTCTGTTGCACAAGAGTTGAATTTTGAAGTTATGAGCCAAATTCCTCTTTGCAAACAAAGTTCATGTGACCAAGTTAGTGAATGATTTTACGTTACTTTTCTGTTTTTTCTGGCTTTAGAGAGTGGGTGTTTGCAATCCTGTGATGCTGCTGGATGAGATTGACAAAACAGGTTCTGATGTGCGTGGAGATCCAGCTTCAGCTCTGCTGGAGGTTCTTGATCCTGAACAGAATAACGCATTCAATGATCAGTATCCTTATTTTGGCTGCAGGATGTCTTTCACTGAATCTTGGTTTTGTTTCACTGGGCACACATTTGCACCCCTAAAGTTTAATTCCATATGCATGTGATATAAATCTAAAGTTTTCATCACTAATGTTAATGATGCAAGTTCTATTTATTTTTCTTTTTATAGCACCACGAGCAAATTTCAAGGCATGAAGTTCATTTGGAGAAGGTGTTGAAATTTAGATCTGATCGATGCCATTAAATCTAAACTCTGAGTAAAAAAACATCTCTCTCATGATAAGTATGTCAGAATGGTTCTTCCTTAACTTAAGGTCTGTAGCTATCTAAATGTTCCATTTGACCTTTCAAAGGTAATTTTTGTGGCAACCGCAAATAGGATGCAGCCTATTCCTCCACCGCTCTTAGATAGGATGGAAGTTATTGAGTTGCCTGGATACACACCTGAAGAAAAGCTTAGAATAGCAATGCAGTATTTGATTCCTAGAGTTTTAGATCAACACGGGTTGAGCTCCGAGTCCCTTCAAATTCCAGAGGTAGTGAATTTATTTCTTGACCAATGTTAATCACTTACGAGGATACCTTCTCACTTTCTTTTTATCAATTTCATGATCTGTCCTTCAAAATTGCAGAATTATGCTTGTTTGTGATATGAAATTTTGTATTTTCTTATTCTCACACAAAGCATTTCATATTGCAGCAATAATTTTTTATTTGAAGGTCATCTATGGAAGTACTCCTATTTTTCTTCATGAATATTTATTGTTGAAAGTTGTCAACTAGTTACTTAATTATTCATCAAATGTGTGGAATGATGTGGTTATTTATTATCTCTCAAAGGATATCATCCCTGTATGCTCAAATTTTGCTTGTTGAGACTTCAATTATCAGATATTGGGTGTCATAATATTTATATGCCTGTTAGTGTCGGCGGCCCAAATCATCAAGTTGTCTGTATATTGCATGGAAATACTTTCAAAAGGGAAGATCTAGATACAGTTACAGCCTGATATTTTCCTAATCATCCAATCATCACATTTTTATCTTTCTAAATTCTTTGTCCACTTTGCGTTTTATTTTGCTGAATTAATTCATCCAATAGTGATTTATGAATGCCAGGATGCCATGGTAATTGTGTTAAGAATGAAGTATTTGAGTGATTAGAGGGAGAGGCAAACAAAAGTTTGAAGTGATAAAAATACAGATCTGGAATCATGACAACTCAATGAAAGTGGGATGGGATCCGTGCACTTACTCCATCTTTTTTGGGATGGATATGAATTGAATTCAGCATCCCCATTTGGATCACACAAAAAATTGTCTTTTCTCTCATATGATGATCTGATAACTTCCTCCCATACTAATGTGAATCCATGTCTTCAATATCTTCCCTCTTTAGAATTATAAAGAAAATGAGAAAAAGAAGAAGATAGGACTAAGAAATTTTCTGGACAAGACATTGCATACTCTGTAATAATCATTGGACATAAGTTGTTAAGGAATATTCATCCTGAAAGCCTCTCCAACTTATTGCAGGGTATGGTGAAACTTGTCATTCAGAGATACACTAGGGAGGCAGGTGTACGCAATTTGGAGAGGAACTTGGCTGCCTTGGCTCGTGCTGCAGCTGTGAGAGTTGCGGAACAAGAACAAGCTGTCCCTTTGAGCAAAGATATGCATCGACTTGCTTCACCATTGCTGGATAACAGACTTGCTGAGGGAGCTGAATTGGAAATGGAAGTCATACCAATGAATGAAAACAGTCATGAAATATCAAACACATTCAACCTCGCCTCACCTTTGGTTGTGGATGAGCCTATGCTGGAGAAAGTACTCGGGGTAATAATTCTTCTCATTGTTTCTTGATTCTCAACAAGATGCTTTATGTTTGAATGCTTCTGATCTTTTATGCATTATTCAAGTTTATTTCGATGGTTTTGAGCTTTGTTATAACCATCTGCTTAGCAATTAGATCCGGTTGGTTTACTATTGTACATAAGGGTGTTAATATTTTCTTGCTGGAACGTAACTGTGCTGATGTTCTTTACAATGATCACTCATGGGTTGCTCATTTGGATGATCTAAAAAATAGGGTGACATCTGGTTTTGCTTTGGTGGTTCCTTTTTCCAAATTGAGAATGCTGAGTATTATTGTGGTTTGGGCATTTCAGTTACTTCGATGGATTGGCATGTTCCAAAAGTCATGCATGACAACTACACTTCTGGCAACATGTTTATTTTTTCATGCATTGAAGAAGTTCAGCTTGCTCAACCTTCCATTTTGTTTGTCTGATTTTGAATTATAGCATGATCTGATATTTCCTTGCTGTTGCTATGCATTCCCATGCATCGTTCTGAAGCTAAATTTTATAATGACCAGTTACAATGGTTTGTCCAATTACATAATGGAGGCAGTGAGGTCTATAGTAAATTTGACCACATCTGAGGATCTTTTACTTTGATGCAGCCTCCACGTTTTGATGACAGAGAAGCTGTAGAGCGTGTTGCATCCCCGGGGATATCGGTTGGGCTTGTCTGGACTGTCTTTGGTGGAGAGGTTCAGTTTGTGGAGGCTACAACAATGTCTGGAAAGGGCGAATTACATCTTACTGGACAACTTGGTGATGTAATTAAAGAATCAGCACAAATAGCACTGACATGGGTAATTTAAAATTTTCCTGATCATCAGTTTGTTCTTTATAAGATTATGAATTGAGTAACCATCACTATTGATGAAAGTGGTGCAACATCTTTCTCTGTTTGAAATGCATGATTGGAAATAAAATCACATTAAAAATGAGATGTTATGCAGAAAATGATCCTGTTTTCTACTAATGGACCCCCCACCAGATACATGTGTTATTTAGTCTTCTATGATGTAGGTACGATCAAGGGCAACTGATCTTAAGTTGGCAGATGCTGATGAAACCAATCTCCTTAAGGGTCGAGATGTTCATATACATTTCCCTGCTGGTGCTGTGCCAAAGGATGGACCCTCAGCTGGCGTGACATTGGTAACAACTCTGGTTTCACTGTTCAGTCAGAAAAAAGTAAGAGCGGATACAGCTATGACTGGGGAGATGACTTTGAGGGGCCTTGTACTGCCTGTTGGCGGTATCAAGGATAAGGTATAGTCTCTTGATTAGCTGGTCTTGTTAATTTTATCCCTTAAAATGAGGACCTTAGCTGAGGTGTGGCATGATAGAGCTGTTGGTTTAACCTCGAGTACTACCTTTTCTTTCTTTATTATTTTTCCCTTCAAGCTGAACCAATACCACACCAAACGACATTTTTGGTGTCTTTTTTTCCATTTAAAGCTAACTAAAAAAGCGGAGTTCTTGTGCCACATTACTGCTTGCTTTTTTTGAATTATAATTATGACCTTATATATTCTTTTATTGACCTGCAAAACATCTTGTTCTTGCCGGAAACATGAACATTTTTGCAGTTGTATTTGGTCTTATGTGTTCAATCTGCAAATGTAAACACATTTGCTGTTACTGTGTTTTCATACATATCGTATTTGTGTTGGATTATATTGTGACCTCTAACTTAGGTTTTAGTTTTATGCTTGATGTTCTTCCAAGAATTGGCAAATAATGGTCTGTTCCGTTAAAATTATTAGGATCATCCAAAACTTATTCTGTGTTCATTGACAACTACTGGGTCTAAGCTGCTGGGAATGCTGATTGATAGGCTCATGCCAGATTCTGTAACATTTCTTAAGAAACTCAAATCTTGCTGTAAAATGGAGTGTGGTGACTGGCAAGTGATGTAGTTGGCTGGGGATGTCACTTAACTCTTGCTCTTGCTATGTCATATATGCATGTCTGATTTGTTAAGTTTTAGCTTGCATATTATGGCATATTTGATTAATGGAAACACGGTATCAGTTGTATAAATTATGGACTATAATTATTAGTTTGTGTGGAACACCATCTCTTAGCCATGTAATATATCTGCTTAGGCGCTCAGCATCTCCCATGTGTGGCATGCTTATATCAAAGGTGCAGTTTCTTAGGTGGTTATCTTGCAGATATTGGCAGCACACCGCTATGGCATCAAGAGAGTGATTCTGCCAGAGAGAAATTTGAAGGATTTGGTTGAAGTACCCGCAGCTGTGCTTGGCAGTCTTGAGGTAATGTTTCTATTTGAAGTATATTGTTCGCCTGCTTTATCAGTTAAACAGAGATTTACTGGTCTATTATGGAACCTCGGTGTCTTTCTTGTCCTCTTTCAGATTCTAATATTGAACCTAGAATTTCCTTGCCTTTTTAATTCATTTACTCCTCACTATACTAGCCATGTTAAAAGGATTTTATATATTCTTTTGCTTAAAATGATGCCTTGGCATTTGTGAATTCATTGGTAGTGTGGAAACAATTTACCCTTGAATGTAGTTTTTGAGATGAGCTCATTTAAATTGCCAGAATTTTCATATTCATCTAATTTACACTTTGGGAAGAGTGATGATCATATGTTCAAGTGCTTATCTTTCACATTGAGAGATCTCATCTATTTAAGTTTTCTCACCATAAGAAACTTTAGCATGGTGGTCGGTGGTGGATATTTGTTGTGATGCTCGCCTCACCTGTATGCATCCAACTCATCTTGACAGATTTTACCAGCTAAGCAAATGGAAGACGTGTTGGAGCAAGCATTTGAAGGTGGCTGTCCTTGGAGACAGCATTCAAAATTATGACACAACCCCCTAGGCATGTATCTAACCAACCCCTGGTGACATGGTCGTTTGGCTTGTCCCACGTCCAATTGGAGACAGAGTTCATACTTTTGCTACCACAGCCATCGTAATCGGAGATCAAAAGGAGTGCTGTAAGTTTTACTGGCCAATGTTCTAACAAGGAAAAGGCAAGTTCTTTTGCTGGGATTTTTACATTTGTAATCTCTGAGAAAAAAATTCATGAATCCAGTCCTCATTCCCCTTTCACGTGGCAGTATTAATAGTGGGTAAGCCACCGCTTTCCTATTATTTCTGCACACCCCAACTGCTGATTATAAAAATTGTGATTTATATAATGGAGTTAGGCAACGCTGTCATTTTATTAAATGGAACGGTGATCGGAAGTTGTAAATTTGTTCCGAGGCTTGCCCGACAGGTTTAATAAAGTTTCTGATTATGTCACCTGCAGTGTAGTTAAATTTGTTCCGAGGCTAGGGACAAATTCCGATTATACTCGGGTTATTATTTTATTAGGTAGTTTTATGTGGATGATGGGCAGGGCATGCAAAGACAGTCCTCGATAACTCGCTTTCCGTTCTATCCATCCACGTATAACACAAGGCAGAACTGCTGCATGATTTGAACAAATAATGGGCTCGACCTTTCATTTTATTTTTTTATATTTTTAAATTGTTTTGGTATTAAAAATTAATCTGAATATATTTTCAAGTTAAAGCAATCTCATGGGACTCTAATTAGATTTCCGTTGTGCTATAACAAACAGCAATATCACCATCTTATCAATCAAGAGTCAATGTTATCACCAACACCAACAAAGAAAAGAAAGCTTTGCTCAGTGCCAGCAGCGTTACAGCGGCACGCAAAATGCAGTCTACTACCATTTATCGAGAATGAAACACAGGAACTCCAACAAATCTTCTAATTATTTGTGTCATTTCGAAAGCATACGCTTTTGTCATGAAACCACTATCAACAATCATGATTCGGGCAAGACGCTAATGAATCAAAACAGTCACTCAAATATCAACAGTCTCAATTCACGAGCAATTCCATTTGTTTTAAGTTGGAAGTAAGTATCATCCTGAGCAGAGGTGTCTTGAAGGGGAAAAAACATTGGACTTCTTGTTTACAAGGCTTTATTTAAATCTCTGGGAATCACAGCAAAAACATCTCTTGACAGAGCTAATCAGTTATAGGGTCAAGATCAAACAGACAAGGAAACAATGTGAGAAAAACATCAGCCTGCCAAAGCGGAGTTGAGAGCACTGTGAACATCAATACCAATCTGTGCCTCAGCTTTCTCCAACTCAGTTGTAGCTGAGCTGAGCTTCTGAGTGAAATCTGCTAGCCCCTTTTGAACCAAGTTCTGGTCAATGTGGTCAATTGGAACAGCCTCAACAACAACTATATCTGCAACCGAGTTTGCATGAACAAAGACAAACCCACTGCTAAGGAAATATTTTTTCACATCATTTCCTTCATGGACTGATAAGACCCCGGGCTTCAGTTCTGCAATAGTAGGTACATGGCCTGGCAAAACACCCATTTGCCCAGTTGTTGCTGGTATAATGACCATGTCAACCTGCATCACATCAATAAACATGATGATTAAAAATGTATATGTATTGAAAAAAAGGCCTGAACATGAGCTGCAAACATTTTGAAATCCCTACATTCCATATCTAGGGTACAACATGCAGATTACCAGTCGTAGCACCCTCTTAACATGTTGATGCAAGTACAGCAATGTACCATCTGATTGGTTTAAATACAATAGCCAAAATCAAATTGCTTGGATGTACATCATGCTACAAGAAGGTTTAAACAGAGACAGAAAATGGTTTTAACCGGGTGTGAAAATGTACAAGATCAACTTAAACACTCCTCCAAGCACATCAAAGGGTTTTGGTTTATTTGGATTATAATTTTTTGAATTTAATCGCTCTCCTCTAATATAGAAGCATCATCAAATTTTTATTTTGTCTCCTGTCTTCTCTTCTTAAAGTGAATGGCTAACTTAATCATAAGAACAGCTTCAGTGGGTGAGAAATTAGAAAGCACAGGCACAAAATTACCAGCAGTCACTGACTGAATCACAGGGAGTTCAGACACTTACAAAGGCCTAAAGAGGTAAATGACAGACGGGTGTGACAAAAAACAGACAACAGATTATGCACTGTTACATGCTAAACCACGCTTGACTAGGCATGTCACCTTTTATCCCCAATGCTACTGTTATTAGCCTCATCACGAATTACTGGAGTCAAAATTGGAGTGAATGTTGTAGAAAAGGGAACTTCTTTGAACTCTAAACAGTTCATTTCAAAGCTTGCATTCTATACCTGGAGAGATTAGATTCAGGGACAGAGCAAAAATGCAATGGAAGAAGTAAGGGGAGTTGGACACTGGTAAGTTTTAAGACATAACAGAGTTACTAGATTCTGGTCAAGAAAGAATCTCAATATACTTTACTTGTCCCGGTCAGGAATATCAGCAAACTAAATAAACATTGATTGAAATGGGGCTACATGGACAGTGACTTCTCAATCAGCAGAACCATGAATGCTACCCCAAACTAACCCAACATCAATCGCAGTTTCATAATAAAAACAATCACTCAAAGCTGGGTGAAGAAAAAGACATCCTAGTTTACTCATCATCAGCAATGTATCCAGATCAAAAGATGATCCTAAAGCCAAATGTGAACACAAACAAACAACTCTAATCTCATGATCCTTTTAGATCATTAAAGTGAAAATTGAAGGTGCTGCAAGACACAAATGTAAAAAAACCAGAATAAAAGTCTTAGAAAGGAATATAACGACCAAGATACAAGATGGTGCACAGAAAAAACCTCCTACTCAAACCTCTAAACTTACAACATCTAAGCAAAGAAAACAGGACATAGATTTTACGCTATAACTCTTATAACATGCAAGCTAATGTGTGCATCAAGGAAATCGTAACTCTTGATGATCACACAAGTAACCTACGATTTCAATACAAACTAGATAAATATACAAAAGCACAACCACATAACATGAAAAAAAGATATGGAGTAAACTACAATCACCACATACAAAACTACAAGAAAATCACAAAAAATAAGAAATTCAAGCCAAAATGCCCGCCCGCAAAATGCCATCAGGCATGCCAAACTTTAAACTAATTTACTTTAAAATAGCCCGGTCTTAGTTAAGCTAGAATATTTATACTTCTCATATATCTGAGATCGACCGCTTAATTAAAAAAAAAAACCAATCAAATAAACCCCAAGCCAAACAACATCGGAAACAAATTCCAGCTCGATAAAAGAAAATCCCAAATCAAAATGATAAGAAATCTTTTAAATCAAATGATATCGTCTCCAAATCCAAAGAAAACCCATAGGGATCAGCACACACACAAAAATTAAAATAAAAAAAGAGCAGAACCCTACATAAAAAAATAAAAGGAAGATAACAAACCTCCTTGGAGGTAAGCTCCGATGCATATGGAAGAACAAAATTGACAGTGATCTTGGAAGGAATAGTAGAAGGAGTAGAAGGACGAGGCTTCATAAAAGCCGACGGAGTCCTAGGTGGATCAATGTTTGGTGCCACTTTTTTCCATGATTCAACAAATGTTGAGTCCTCAACGGGTGTGGCTGGCATGTCCGTCGACATGGGTCGAGCCCCCATCAACCTAATCGGTTGTTGAGTGGTGGCGATGGATCGAGCCAGTAGGCGTGATGTTTGGCGTAACATGGTTGCTGCTGACGGCCGCGTTTGGAAGAAATAAAGGTCTGCCTGTGACTCCGAGGAAGGAAATAGTGGAACTGCTAGCCTACTGCCGTAAGTTATTTTACACCAGTGGATTTCATCTCACGTGCCTCACGCGTGACTCTCTCTCTCTCTCTCTCTTATTATTGTTGTTGTTATTATTATTGTCTAATAAACAAAATCTAGAAAGTTTATAATTTCTATATTTTTGGAATATTTAACAATGAAATTTGATTTCGCTAACAATGGGGGCAATAAAGTTCACATCGTTGTTAGGCCCAATAAGTTACAGAATGAGTCCAACAATGAAGAGAGCAACAACGCCTTTGGGCCCAACAATGTTGTGAGCTGCCGATACAATATTTTGAATAGTAGATAAATTGAAAGTGGCAAAAATCAGCCACCATCATTAATTTTAAAATATATAGAATTAATTGAGATACATAGCTCGAAAATTTATATTAATTAAAAAACAAGAAAATTTAAGTTAAAAAATAAAATAAAAATATTTTTTTAAAAAAAACTCTTGAATTACAAGGCCATCTCAACATAAGAGCACAAAATCACATCAAAGGAATGGCAACCGGTAGGGAGAAGCATTTTGTTTACACTTTAATTCTTGAACTTCTTGTTGTTGTTGTTATTATTATTTATTTTTATTTTTTCCCCTTCTGTTAGTTATAACATGGTCCTCGGTGCTTCATTAATAATTTATTAAATAAAATCTTTAGGGATTATTGTGTAGGTTTTATACAAAACAACAAATTGTTTTTTATCTTTTTTTTTTAATTCGAGTAAACCCCTCTAAAACGCATTTTGTGAACCCAGGAGAGCGAATAAAACTCTGGATGTTCTAGGCTTTTATAAGAAATGTATACTCTGACTTGAACTCAAGATCTGTTGTATAAATCTCAAATATTTTATTATCACGTCATGTCTCTTGGAGACAGTTTTTTTTTGTTTTTTGTTTTTCATTTCACGATGTATCTCGATTCCAAATAATGCCTTTTGATCTTTTAAAGGAAAAACGATGATAATTTTGATAGTTGATTTTCTTTTTATCATTACAAAATTGCTATATAATCCCCTGGTGTAGAAGTAACCCGTGTGCAAAAGAATTATGGGTTTGGGTTTGTTTATAGTAAACATAAATTTGAATATCTATTTTTTTTAACTTTATATCTATCTATCTATACACACTATACACAGAACTAATTTCTTTTACATTGGTAAAAAATGAAATTGCAATATCAATTATGATAAACACAATTTTAAATAGGAGTAAATACTATGGAAATAGAATGATTCTTGTTCTATACAAGGAAAGATGGTAGAGCAGGATATCCAATGATTGTATCGTTTAATTCAGGTTGGCGTGCATTTCCTATGACCTACGAGCCTGTAACCTCAGGTTTATCGTATCGTTTAATCCGAGTTGGTATAGACGCCCTGCAGCCTACGAGCTTGTAACCTCAGGTTTTTACCTTTCTCCTTCCCAAGGAAATTACATTTTTAATTAGCGTGGTGTTTCCAAAGGAAGACAGGATCGAGTGAGGCAATTTTAAAGAGGAAAGTGTGAGTTAATTACCATAATAAGGTTCCGAAAATAAATAAAATTAATGTGGTTGCCTGTAGCTGCATTCCAGTTTTAGATTCTCTTTCCTTCAATAAGAATTTTTTAATCTTGGTTAAGATGTACCGCATGATCACCAACAAGCATCACATGATTCCTATATAAAGCACAACTACTCTGCTTACATTTTGCAAGCAAAAAATTGGAGGTAATCTCTAGTCATATTTGTGATGGCTCCCATAATTTTCTACAAAATCACTGATCTGAATAGAGTTTAGTTCCCACGAAGAAAAAAAAAAACTGCAGCCCATGAACTCACGAAATCAAAATATATCACCAATTACAGATTTTGTATGCAGGGGCCGAGTCCACCAAGCTCGGAATTGGAAATGAACTCTAGTCGGCCGGTGGTATATCGGAAAATAATGGAAGAAAGCTTTTTCACCTATTGTTTTACGGTATATCATTGATCCGATTAGAGCTTAGTCGACGTTCCATATGAAAGTCAGTGCATATATATATATATACACATTCAATTTCTCTTAATTAAGATAAATTTAAGTAATGAATTATAGTGGGTTTATTTTTTCTTATATATATAGCCTGTTTCCTTTAGTTTTTTCCTGGTAAATCATATATTTGAATCCCAAATAAATGTTTTTATGCTACTATTTCAATTTTCTTAATTAGCATGCAAGACTTAAGGGTAAAATTAGCATGTTTAGGATTTTCAGTGACCCTAAACAACTCTCAACACAGCGAGACCCTCCGGACATGACGCGTGACGGGCGACAAGATTTATTTGGATAATTGATATATACGTATTAGCTAGGAGATGGTGACCAGTTTGGACCTATAACTAGACGGTATGCCTCATTATATAACCAAGATTCTGCAACATGCAGCATCTTCATCTCGCGTTGGCTGTGGCTTGGAAAGAGCTAAAACACCATACCTCAAAATGATTAATCTCAGGAGAAAAAACAATCGTAACCTGGTGCCAGGCTTGGAAAGAGATCAAAGGGGTGGTATGGAAAACCAAAACGATTTCTTACAACAGAATAATCTTAATCTAGCACAGATTCTACAGTGAACTAAAAAATCTACTATACGACTGAACTTATCCTGCTCAACTTTCTTCCTCCAGTAATTCCTGTGGCATTATAATTACAAGGAAGGAAAACTGCACACCTATAACCAAAGCTTTACACAATTTTGAACAAATTTACACGGCAATGTTGTCTCACCTGGGAAACAGCCTGACACGAAATGTGAAAGCCTCTTCCCCTGATCCTGTTCACAAGACAGAAACCAGGACATATAATTCTTACCATATGCATCAGTTTCTTTGAAATCATGAACTAGATTCGTGGGACCAAAAAGCATCTGGATCTGGACAGAACAAAGAAAAGTCTTGGATTTCTAGATTAGCAATGTGCCAATCTACGAAACGAGCTTGTATTGACTTGAACAGCAAAAGGACAGTTGGCAACAGCCACCATTTATCGTCCTCTCTGTTGGCAAACATGATCAAAAGTTTTTCAGATTCTTGATAAAATATAAAACAGAAAAAATCTCAAACAACTAAAGAAGAAAAAAGGTTAATTAATCAATTCCAACCAGCTTGGCAAATAGATCACAGTTCAGTTTGTCTACTGTGATCATTAGCAGTGCAAAATTAGGCAGGTCAATGTTCTGGAATATAACGTATTATTTAAACATGCAACATAGGATGGCATAGTCTCCATGGACTAAGTTAATAGATCACGCCACCTTTTAGATATATCAGGACCAAGTTAACAGATCAAGTCACATGATTCTGATTAATATTATTATATCTCAGATCTGTTGTCTCTGTTCAACATATATATATATATAAAGACAGCCAAGAAAACCATCTACAGAGTGTTTTCCATAGAGTTCAGAGAAAATGGAAGAATTTGCATAAAATATATATGTAACTGTTGTTCTGCAAGCGCCAATCAGTGATATATGTCCTGTGTGGCCTTTCTTCAAATCCAACAAATGGAGAAAAATCAAGGGGCAGATTATTAAGAATTCCAAATGCAACAAGGAAATAATCTCCATCATCAATATGAAATCAATATCTACGCCAGCAATGAATAAAAAGGCTCAACAAGTTAAACCAGTCATTTCATACCTTTGATCCTATACAAGCATTCAATAAGACAGCAAAGCATTTAGTAATCCATAGACTATACAAGCAAAGCATTTACTTGTATACCAGTAAGACTTGCTAAGACAGTTATAATTGCCATTGAACTTCCTCATATTGAGCAAATGAATGTGGACTCGTACACAAGTATATTGCATCAGCATGCAGCGTGTATTACTTTGCATTGACTGGCAGTTATGATTTGTCATCTTACACTCCAACCATTTGTTTTAGGACAAATTAGATATAAAAGCTCACCTTCTAATGTTCCATGTGCTTTCATCATTAGGTAGCCGGAAAGAAGAAAATCCATAATGAAAAATACCACAAGTGAAAGCTACAGCCTGTTGGAAGCAACAAAACTGTTATATAGCTTATCAAGTCAACTAAAAGAGAGTACCTTGTGTAAGACTTGTGAAGTAAAACCAGAGTGTGTAATTTAAGTCGAAGGCATTATGGGATGGGAGGTTTCTGCGTTAGCGATTTAAAAAACTATATTGAATGTCAATTAGGATGAAAGATAACTTTTTTGGAAAGATAAAGCTCTCAAGAACCTTCACAATAGCAAATTGTGACTAGCAAGTAATTTGAGAGAAGCACAGCACTTTTGGTACAACTTACAATGTTAGACAGAGATGTTGCATTCCATAATGTATATACACGAGCAAGTGAAGCTCTTCTAGGTTCCCTGCTGAATAAGGCATTCAAGCCTGCAGGGAATGGAGAAAGCAAGGATAGAGGAAGAACAAGCAGTACAGCAAGGAAAGCACCAAGAGAAATCCAATAGAACTGAAGCAATGTGAGAAGTGTGACAGAAAGATCTGCCAAAATCATGATAGTTATGAAAAGCTGAAGGGTGTCCTGAAATAATAAATGAATAAATAAAAGAATTAGGTGAATGAAGAAAAAGAAAAGATAACATGAGAGAGGTGCTAAATGAAAAGCCATCCGGTACCTGACGACCAACAGGTCTAGTATTATGCAATAAGAGAGTGAGTGGAAAGAGAAAGTCCCTTTTAAAATCCAGAGATTTCAAGGTAGCTTCATTCAGAAGACCTCCATTAATCCCCCCTGTCATCTTTTTGCGAGATAAAGCTTGACTCAAGTATGGCCGCTCTTGATGCAGCAGCTTAAGACTTCTGCTCGTACACAAGGCATTGTTCCTGTAATATGAATGATGGCTGGCTGTATAAGATGATAATATTTTAGACATTAAATAAAACAGTTGAAGAAAACTAATGGAAAATGATCTCTTTACAACTTGACTAATCAAACAGTATTCTATCTCTTGTGGCTGTCTCTACAACTTCCAAATAGGTCTAAATACAATTAGATGATGGACAGTGACACACTATAGATTACAATTCTCAAAATTACCTTGCTGATTCACCATTGCTTTTATCTGCACAGTCAGACTGGTGCAGAGAATGGAGAGAATAATCACTGACCATTACTAAGACACCCAACTGATAGTAACCAGAAGCAGTAGCTTGGAACCATCCTAGCTCTATCTTAACTCCATGGAACTCGAGCTGGGGATTTCCATGGCTGCATATCCAATCAATGACAGGAAGTAGAGAAGAGTGGATAGATCCATGCCTCACAGTCCTCAACTGAGCATTTAAACCAGCCACCAGACGATTCCAGACAGTTGCTGGGACATGCTGTAAAGATGTATTTCAGCATGTCAGAAGGACTTTGGAGAAAAATAACATGGTACTTAATCTTATTTACATCAAAAGTCATACCTGACAAAGAAGATTGGTCAATAATGTGTCACTGTGTAGATTATAAGGTGACATATAGCTCCCATCACCTCCAAATATTATACACATGGGAAATCTCTTCTGAATTATAAACACTATATCTAAACGCTTCTCATCACCACCAAGGAAAAAATCAATGTAAGCAACCATTAAGTCTGGTGTCGCCCCAACCTGCATCAGTTGCCACTTGTATAAAGAAAATATGAAGAAGAAAAAAACAATATATATATATATATATATATATATATATATATATATTCTCCCACTTAAAAGGAAAACGCTGATAGAAACTATTTGAAAAGATAAATTCAGCAAAAAGCTAAACCACAGGCCATTTCAATTGACACCCTTGAATTCATTTTTTTTCTAACTTCAACCCTCTAATGAGAGAGAGTTTTGATGACACCCCTTTGGTATATCTTGTCCTTAAAAATACTAAAAAAGTCAAAAAACTTTTGAGGATTAATTTCTTGATTTGTAATCTTATTATATTACAAATGACATTTTTATCATAGCATTAGAAGGGATTAATTATTTTGATGTTATTTGACTGCTTATATTTGATATTTTGTGAGTAAACATGTATGACCCACATGCTAGTTAATGAAAAATACAGGGGATGTAACACAAGTGATGTCAATATAAACACTATAGGTTAAGGGTTGAAATAAGAAAAAACAATTTAGGTGTCAATTAAAATGGCCTATAGTTCAGGAGATGTGCATACATATTAGCCTATATAACAAGAACCAATATGCAACACTGTAATTTGTAAAGGTGAAGAATGGGCAGACCAGACAATGGACATCATCAATAAATTGCTTGGGCTGGGCTATGGTTTTACAGTACACAAACCAGTATGACAAAATCCGTGATGGATTACCTTGCGTCCCTGTACTATATCTTCAATAAATTGCTTGGGCTGGAATATGGTTTTACAGTACAGAAACCAGCATGATAAAACCCATTATGTATAGCCTTGCGTCCCTTTATTATATCATTATTGCATTCATGATCATTTCATGTCAATTTGAAACCACCAGCAAGACAGTACTAAAGTAAAGGGGTGCCAGTACCATGTCAGAGTAAATGAGAAGTGGCTGATAGCCTGAAGTATTGAGAACTAAAAGGCCTGGAAAAAAAGTGAAGTTCTGTAAATGAGGCAACTGAAAAGTTAAGACAGCAAGTCAAACCTTCATCCCCTTGTACAGAGCTCGAGATCGACAAGAACGAAGACACGAGTGGTCATATTCAGACTTGACATATTCCTTAAGTCGATGAATTTTATTTCTCTGCCGCCACTGTTTCCAGGACCATGCACAAGGATAGGCAACCACTGAAAGTATACTGTGAACCGACCCTTCCCACCAATCATAGGCAGCAACAGAATTTATACCATCAATAAATCTGTTAAAAGCATCTTCATACCTGCACGCAGATCAAAAAGGTTTCCCATTGTAAATAATAATTAGTAGATATATAATAAGATGGAGAACACGAATTCTCTAGAAATAGAAATAGATAATTGAAGGCTTGTTATTCAACAGTATAACATGACTTCTATACCCATGTCAACCAATATCAACATCTATATCTATGAATATATTATCTATTTAGATTCATCAGCATTTTTTTGAATGAATGAAATTGAAGTGAGTTAAAAACTAGAATTCGGATTTCTATACATCGAAATACTGTATAGAATTTCATATGATTTCAATATATTAGTTAGAATGGTTATAGTGGGTTGCCCGGGACTCGAACCCGGAACTAGTCGGATGGAGTAGAGAATTTCTTTGATAAAAAAAAGTTTAAAAACCCTCCCCAAACCGTGCTTGCATTTTTCATTGCACACTCAATCTATGTTTTCACTTAAAGGGCTTGCAAAGTATGTCAAGGTATGTATTGGAACAATTCACAAAGGACCATATCTTAGTGCAAGAATAACTTTAATAGGATAAAGGTATACAGGGCAGAAAAGGAAAACTAGCACAGAATAAGAAAAGCTTTACAGTTTACTTTATCATGTCAGCATCAAGAAGAGGATCAGTCTACTCAATCAAGAATTTCGCAAGAAAAAATGTGATCAGTGAATATCATTTGAGGCTTAAAAAATTAATCCCAAACATTAAATTAAAAGATAGTCAATTATGTCATCTTTTGGTATCCTTGAAAGTCATTTAGTTCACTTACACGATCTCAATAATTGCATTGGGAGGAGAATAAGGAAGATGCCAGGGTTCCCTAAAAGTATTGGGACCCATAAAGTACATTCTGTAGACATGGCTCTGGCTTTCTTCAGCTCTAGTTCCTCGTACCTAGGTTTGAAATAAGAATCGAATGTGAATTGTCAAAGTGCTGCCTCCTGGACTGATTATAGCTGCAGATTATGTAGTCAAAGGCAGTTCACCATGGAAGTACCTCTGATAGGGAAAGTAGATATGGAAAGCGGTGATGACTCTGATGCTTGACTGAACTTGCACCATAGCAAGAACCTGATCCTATCAATTTGACTCTCACTGTACTCAACAGTAGAGCTAGAAGCACCAAAAGGATAGACAGAATGAGGGCAAAAGGCCAAGGGCCTCCAAATGTATACACCAGTTCCTCAAGAGGAGTATAGCAATTTGGCATCCTGTACTTGTCAGAAATGCATTTATACGGACAAGATGGTTCACTAACCCCCCCTGCAGTGACCAGTGTCTTCAATATCAGACCACATCAGTTAAAAAACGGTAGAGGTAGAGAGATCCTTGTCAATCAGTCTAACACAATAAAAAAATACCTCGTACATATATAAAATTTGCCCGATTAGGAAGAAGATCGAGAGAGCAAGGAATGCAAAGACTTTCATCAGACCCATCGACATCTTTGAAAGTACCGAGAGGGCATTCCTACATATAAGTTGCATAATTAAATTATAGGAGACAAGTCAGGCAAACAATCTAGTAATCAAGAGGGAGATGAAAGCGGTTCAGTGAAAAAATTTCATTCAGGCTTTCGATTCTTGGTACCAAATTCTTCATTTTGTGTGCATATTATGTATTTGTTTCCTTTAACTGATGGTAAGAGCTTAAAAAAATAGGTTTCAGAGAATTTCTTCACATGATTCCATTTATAATTTGATAGGATCAGAATTAGTGTATATAATTGCACTAGGTATGATGGAGTATATTTTCTCGTTATCATACAACTTTCACCAGAAAAAATAAAACATGCGCCTGCTATCCCTTCCAAACTTATTCTGCAACTTCTTTTTTATCATTAAGAAGAAAAGAAATAGTCTGTAAAAAGACAAATTACACTTCAATAGTAAGACTAAATGCTAGTTAGACTCACAAGTGTTTGTGCATTTGAAAAATAGACTGCAGGGTACATTTGTCCTGATTTATAAACTTTACATGATTCGTTGAAAATATATCATATACCCTGATTCCACTTAATCCATTTTTTTTAGCTTGATAATATTTTTGCATATTTAATTATTTATATGCCGACCATTTTAGGTTAAAGAAATTACTTCGGCATAATAATCAAATAATCAAAGCATGGGTTACAACCAAGTTTGTAGAGATTATTTGGCTTTTCCTAGTCCTGCAAGTAGGAATCCCAAATAGCACCAAGAAATTAAAGACCCAAAGCTAAAGAAAACAACAATAAACCTCCTAATGCTCCTAGACGACTCTGAATTATCAAAATCCTCTGAAAAAAATGCAGGAATGGCACATATTGTTGACCTGGCCCTGCTTATAAACTGCCCTGATTACATTAACTTCAAGAATGAAACAACTAAAATTCACATGAAGGCTGCGTAAGAACAATAAGTACCTTGCAAAATGTACCATATAGGCCCTTTGGGCATGTTTTCCCAGTGACCGTGCCTTCCTCCCCAAAAAGACCACCATTTTCCCCAGCACCTCCACTGTTGGACATCATTAAGTAAACTTGTTTGTTATATAACTCCAAATGAGACATTCCCTTATCAGAAAATTAGTTATGATATAAAAAGACAAATCCACATGGTGGTTTCTATTTTAAAATTTTGTATATCTTCATGGTTTAAATTTGTAATATTGAGAGAAGATAGTGATGGTCATGACATGGACATACACAATTTGAAGCACGGACATCAAGAATATAGTTTATGCAAAAGGTTTATCTCATGTCACAAATCACATTAGAATTTTTTATAATTTTAACTGATTTGTTTATAAAATTCCATCTACTAAAATTATTATTCTATATCAGAAATCCAAGCTATTAGAACATTATAGACAACACCTGCAGTTAATGCTAAATATACCTTGGGAAAAATTTTAAGAGATTGTGTGGTTAAATAGAACATTTTGGCATCAAATCTTTCACATTGTTCAATAAAGCACCCTAGTAACTGGCTTTCATGATGAAAAATAGTTCTTTTGAGGTTAACACTTGTCTCAAAGTATGGGATACTCATTTGTGGAGCAAGCAATCATTTCCATGCCAATGACTGCGTATTCAGTGGAGCATCATTATACAATTTCTTTCAATTTAAATCATGATGCGTGGTAGAAGATGTAGGAAGATAACAGAATAAAAAGAAACATTTCACTTTCACTTTATTTATTTTTTTATGTGAATTTTTTTGTGAAGATTCATCAGAAGAACTAATCCAAAATGAGTGATTGAGAAGGCTTGAATTACATTTTTTTAATAAAACAAAACGGTGATACGATTCAAAGTGAAAGCTATACAAAGGAGCAAGCATCACATGTAAAAACGAAAGAGGATTTAGATATAAAAAGGGTATGATTTGATGATACTACATAGAGTGAAAGCTATACAAACGAGTAAGCATCGCCTGTAAAAAGAAAGAAGATTTAGATATAAGAAAGGTATGATTTATAAACCCAATTGATCTCAACTAAAGAAATATTTGACCACTACCGATCTAAAAGAGAGGAGAGAGGTGATGGTGGATCAATGGTCTCTTTGTAAGGAAGCAGCAAGGATCTTTATCTGATGTAGAGAATGACAATAAAGACAGGAAAAAAAAGACAAATTGTGACAGCAAAAAGATTGATAGTAGACAGTTAACACAAAAGAGGAAAAGCATGTTAGGGCTGACAGTAAACACAGAAAAGGAAAGCTTTTATATACAGCATAAAGTAGGGTTACAATAGGCAGATTTACTTTCTATAACTTGCAACCTAGATATAGCTTGACAGTTGTAATTGAGTGTAATCCAGATTATAAATAAGAGCATTACAACAAGAGGGGAGGTATTTAGACCAAACCTGTTATGGTATCAGAGCCTCTAGTTTTTTATAAAAATTCTTAGAAACCCTAGAATTTAAGAAGTCTTAGCTTGATGGAAAAGGGAGATAATGCCTGTGTCAAATTTACTGGGAAGAACTATGCTGCTTGGTCTTTTCAAATGGAGATTTTTCTCAAAGGAAAGGAGTTGTGGAAGCATGTAGATGAGGGTGAAAAGGGAGATCAAAGTGCTACAGGATCAGCTTGTGCAAAAACTGCTTGGGCAGTAAAGGATGCACAAATTATGTCATGGATCCTTGGTTCAGTAGAACCTCACTTCATCATGTCATTAAGACCTCATAGATCAGCCAAAGCTATGTGGGATCATCTCACACAAGTCTACAATCAAGATAACAATGCAAGGAGATTTCAGCTTGAGTTGGAAGTTGGAAAATACATCCAAGGAGATCTGTCTATCCAAGAGTATTATGCTAGATTTCTTACACTTTGGAATGACTATTCTGATCTTGTTACAGCCAAGATATCAGCAGAAGGGGCTTTGGCAGTGCGACAGGTTCATAAAATTAGCCAGAGAGATCAATTTCTGATGAAATTGAAAACTGAATATGAACTAGTTTGTGCCTCTCTAGTGAAAAGAGATCCTGTTCCTTCTCTAGATGTTTGTTTTGGAGAACTTTTGCGTGAAGAACAGCGTCTCCATACTCAGAACACTATGGAACAAGCAAAAGTGGGTCCTGTGGCCTATGCTGCCTACAGCAGAGCAAAGGGCTCTGAGATGAAGAAAACTCAGTGTTATAGCTGCAAGAAGTATGGACATATTGCACCATACTACCCAAACAAAGTCTGCAGCTATTGTAAACAATCTGGACATATCATTTAGGAGTGTCCCATTCGACCACCCTCAAGGTTTAATAAGAACCAGTACACAGCTCACTCTGCCAAGGCTGTAACCAGTACTGGTTCTGATCCATCAACCTCAGCAACTCCCTTAACCAAAGAGATGATACAAGAAATGATTGCAAGTGCATTTACCGCACTAGGTCTTCAAGGTAATGCTACCTCATCACACTCTTCATGGATATTAGATTCTAGGGCATCAAATCATATGACTAATTCCTTGAAAGGATTAAGAAATGTCAAAAAATATCAAGGAACTGCACAAATTCAGACAGCTAATGGGAGTGTTCTTCCCATTGTGGCTGTTGGTGATCAACCACCCTTAAGAGATATTTTTGTTTCACCAAAATTGGCTAAGAGCCTGGCTTCTGTAGGGCAGTTTGTAGATGATAATTGTAAGGTTTCTTTTTCTAACAAAGGCTGTGTTGTGCAGGATCAAATGACAGGACAGTTGATGGCGAAGGGGTTTAAGCATGGACGTCTATTTTTCTTACACCAAGCTGTTCCTAGAAGCCCGGTTTCTTTTCCTGTGTTAACTATCTTTTGTAATGTCTCTAAAGTGTCTAATGAAGTGTGGCATAGACGTCTTGGTCATCCTAATCATAGAGTGTTGTCTCATCTTTTGAAATCTGGTTTAATAGATACTTAAATGCATTCCTCTTCTAGTTTATTTCTCGATTGTGCTACATGAAAACTTGGGAAGAGCAAACAATTACCCTTTCCTTCAGAAGGAAGTGGAGCTATTGAAAAATATGATATTGTTCATAGTGATGTGTGGGGGATCAGCCCAGTTCTATCTCATGCAGGTTACAAATATTTTGTAACCTTTATTGATGATTACAGTAGGTATACATGGGTTTACTTCCTAAAAACAAAATCAGAAGTCTTCTCTAAGTTTAAACTCTTTCTAGAACTGATTCAAACTCAATTTGCTGCCACTGTTAAGATCCTAAGATCAGATTCTGGAGGAGAATATATATCCCATGATTTCCAATCTTTCTTGCAAAACAAGGGCATTATTTCTCAAAGATCATGTTTCTATACTCCACAACAAAATGGAGTAGCAGAACGCAAAAATCGACACCTTTTAGATGTCATTAGAACTCTGCTTATTGAGACTTCTGTTCCACCAAAATTCTGGGTAGAGGCCCTTACTACTGCTACATACTTGATCAATAGGCTTCCTTCACAAACATTAAATCTAGACTTTCCATATTTCAGGCTTCATCACTGTCAGCCAACATATGACAATCTACACACCTTTGGGTGTGTATGTTTTATGCATTTGCCTCCCCCTCATAGGAATAAACTCATTGCTCAGTCCATTAGGTGTGCTTTTCTTGGGTATAGTGTCAATCAAAAAGGGTTTCTCTGCTTTGATCCCCATACTAATCGAATTCATATTTCTAGACATGTTATACTTCTTGAAAATCAATGTTTCTTTCCTATGTTAACCTCATCAAACACACAAGTTCTTTTACCCTCTTTCACTGATTTTGTTGATCACAATGGTACACTACCTACTCCTACAATTGAGAACATAACACAGGGGTCTTTACTCAATCAGCCACTGCTGGTTTGCAGCCGTAGACAGCCTCATGTGCAGCCCCCTTCACCTACTGTCTTGCCATCTGATTCCATCCCTTCTACTGAATCTCATGTACAAGACTTACCCCCTATTTTGCCTTCTTTAAGAAAAACTGCTCATGTTTCTATACCATTTGATAGGTATGGTTTTCAGACCTCCAAAGTTCCATCCTATTAGCCTGCTCTCTCTGCTACACTACACTCTATTGCCATTCCTGCTACTTATTCACAGGCTGCTACAGAATCTTGTTGACAGCAGGCCATGCAAGAAGAATTACATGCCCTGAAATCTAATCACACATGGTATATGGTTGAGTGTCCTGCTGATGTCAAACCTCTTGGGTGTAGATGGGTGTATTCTCTAAAGGTCAAGGCTGATGGCAGCCTTGACAGATTCAAGGCCAGACTAGTGGCCCTTGGAAATCATCAGCAGTATGGGGTTAACTATGAGGAAACCTTTGCTCCAGTGGTCAAAATGACTACTATACGCACCATTCTAGCTATTGCAGCCTCACAACAATGGGATTTACATCAATTGGATGTGAAGAATGCCTTTCTTCATGGGGATCTCAATGAAGATATCTACATGAGACCCCCTGCTGGCTTGTTTTCTACCTCTACTACTGCTGTATGTAAACTACATAAGTCCTTGTATGGACTTAAACAAGCCCCTCGTGCATGGTATGCTAAATTTGCCTCTACTGGATTTTCAGTTTCTAAAAAGCAAATATGATGCATCTTTATTCATGCGACATACTGCCAAAGGTGATGTGTTTGTTCTAGTGTATGTTGATGACATAGTCATCACTGGTATTGATGTCCATTTAATTCAGCATCTTAAAAAGCACTACAACAATCCTTTCACATGAAAGACCTTGGTACTTTAGCCTACTTTCTGGGTTTAGAAATACAGGCTGGAACACATGGACTTTATGTCTCACAACACAAATATGCCATGGATTTGGTAGCTGCAGCTGGTCTCCAGGATTTATCATCACTGGACACTCCTATGGAACTCAATGTCAAGCTTAGGAAAGATGAAGGGGAGTTACTACCTGATCCTACAGTATATCGCACACTTGTGGGCAACTTGATCTACCTCACAAATACTAGGCCAGATATCTCTTTTGCAGTACAACAAGTGAGTCAGTTCATGGCCTCCCCTAGACATCTACATATGGCCGCTGTCAACAGGATCATAAGATATGTGAAGGGTACTCTTCATCGAGGGTTATGCTACTCTACTGGAACTTCACCTACTCTACATGCCTATAGTGATGCTGATTATGCCGGGTGCTCAAATTCTAGAAGATCTACTACTGGATGGTGTATGTTTCTTGGTCCTGCACTTGTTTCATGGAAATGCAAGAAACAAGATAGGGTTTCTAAATCCTCAGCTGAATCAGAATACAGGGCTATGTCCCAAGCATGTTCAAAGATATTTTGGCTACATGGGCTTTTTTCTGAGCTGGGTTTTCGACAGGAAACACCAACTCCTCTCTATGGGGACAATACTAGTGTCATTCATCTGTCAGCCAACCCTATTTTCCATGAAAGGACTAAGCATATTGAAGTGGACCGCCACTTCGTTCGAGATGCATTTGAAGACAAGATTATCTCTCTTCCTCATGTGATCAGCAACCTTCAAGTTGCTGATATCTTTACTAAAACCCTCACAAGACAAAGACATCAGTTTTTAGTAGATAAATTGATGTTGTTGGATAAACCAGCATCACTTTGAGGGGGAATAACAGTAAAGACAGGAAAAGAAAGACAAATTGTGACAGCAAAAAGATTGACAATAGACAGTTAACACAGGAGGAAAAGCATGCTAGGGATGACAGTAAACACAGAAAAGGAAAGCTTTTATATACAGTATAAAGTAGGGTTACAATAGGCAGATTTACTTTCTATAACTTGCAACCTAGATATAGCTTGACAGCTGTAATTGAGTGTAATCCATATTATAAATAAGAGCATTACAGCAAGAGGGGAGGTATTCAGACCAAACCTATTAGAGAAGAGAAAAGAAGAGAAGGAATGGAAGAGAGGAAGAAGAGGAAGCGATGGGGAAGGACAAACAGAAGGATGTAGAGAAGAATAATTTATTAATTTATCATCCAATACTATCTTACAATAGAGCTATTAAGTGCTTTATATATAGACACCAAAGAAACCCTAGGTCCTCCATCATTATAACCTCTCACAACTTTGTTTTGGAGCTGGGTGTCATGGGGAGCTGGTGTTGAAGCAGTGGGTGGCACTGCCTATCAAGGTCTATGAAAGAGGTAATTGCTCAAGAGGCTGAGGATGTTCTAGGAGGAGTTATGAGCTTGCAAATAGCTATTTTGTGGCTGTTATGCAAGTAGCAGCACAGAACAGCATTGACTGAGACAAACCAGCCTTACCCTCTTTATTTCTAGCACACAGGGGAATCTTCACCAGTTTAGATGGTTCTGGAGTTTGTTGAGTTGTAATTTTGTGGTTTGTCATGCAAGTAACAGCACAAAACAGCATTGACAGAGAACAGCCAGCCTTACCTTCATTTCTAGCATACAAGGGAATCTTCACAAGTTTTGTTCCCCATGCATGGGATGCATCTTATTGGCGCCTTTTAATGGATTTTGTTAGCTTATATATATAGACAAGCACACAAGCATTAAAAGAAAAAAAGAAGAAGCATACCTTCTGTTAATTGAACCACGTATACTTGCAACTGGAACATATTCATCCCCAATGTCAATCTTATACCAGTGGAAATGAACTCTTCCACCCCCACCTCCTCCACCACCAAGAGGACTTCCATTTCCCCCACGAACAGATAAAGATGAGTTTTCTGCAAGCATTAGCTCTTGCAGGAAAAGAAGAACCGTCCCTCCAGAACCTCCACCAAGACCACCAATCAAAGAAGCATTACTATTTATTGATGATTTATCAAAGCTTTGACCATCTACTCTCAAAGATCCATAAAGATTGAGCCTCAACAGCGGCCACTGGATGGATCCCATCACTAAAAAACATGAAACACAAGTTAGCAATGCATGATCTGGGAATGATGTCAAGCAGCATGCTGTAAAGTGAAGAAACTAAAAGCTCACAGAATAAGACTGTTAATATCTGTGAATACATAAACTACCAGAAATATTCAACATCACAATCAACTGTAAACAAAAAAAAAAAAATGAGGTAAAATTGAAAATTTTATTGCTAAACTTTGATAGCTTGAGGTAAAATTGAAAATAACGTGAGTTACCGATCATTCCCCCTCCAATCACATTGCCATAGGACTGATTGGGACCTTCCGTTCCGCTTCCCAGTTCACAAGGAAGATCAGCTTTACCATATTTATTGCCACCATTACTCACAATCCCATTAAAACAACCTGAGCCCCCTCTTCCCCCATGCCCAGCACCACTTCCAGCTCCTTTAGAATAGTTCCCTTTCCCAATACCACCACTGCAACCTGAAGAGGAGCTTAGAATTAAAAACATACAACTATATATCGGGGGTGCTCTCTAAAAAGAGCAGCTCAATTAGAACAATGATCACACATCAGCCAAAGAAAGCAATAGAAAAATGTTGGGAATACTACCTAACTCTGATGCAGTAACCAAGCCATCAGTATCAATAATGATAGTTCTTGCCCTGTGGATGTGTATAATACTCCCCTTTATAATGCCATTTACAAGGAGGTCCTCAACACGACAAATCTGCCAAATATAAAGCTAGTTTTTTTTCAGAGACTTCACAATTAAACACAGGTAGAAACAGAAGAGCTAATAAATCAGAATAAGAGTTGAAGCCATAAACAGTTGCAAAGTAAGAGATTGCACAGAATAAAGGACCAGCCAACAGACATAAAAGACAAATGATGACTGGATCATAAACTGATTGAAGAAGTCTAAACTGTGAAAAAATGGAACACGCACTCTTTAATTTATGCCATTGTGAATTATATATAGAAGGTTTCCAAATAAATGCAGCACTTCAGCTAATATTGTGGCGGTATGAAACAATTCCACCCTGAAAGCATTACAAATGGATGGGTTTTGAGAATAAATACGTGTTATCCATTGCTAAAGCTGCTCAATTTATCTATGACAGTGGTATGCAATGTGATGTTTCGTGACATTTCTAGCCAATCTTAGTGTTGAAACATTAACTTGTTCTTGGATGACTCCACAAAACTGAAGGTCACAAACTTACGCTGATGTTGCATGTGAATGATTACAATAATTTTTTATGTTCTGTTAAGGGTGCCTTAGTGTCATATTTCAACATTCTCAACTTCTCCTGAGATATTGTATTCCTTTAATTCCTTGTTGTTCAAATATACTTGAACATGAGCAAGATTAGCCTCACAAAAAGTCATTTTCTATCTGCCTCATGCACCGACATATACTAGTATCTGAAATAATCATGCTTTAAACTTGCAAACATGGAAGAAGAAAACAAATATTTTCTCTTACTTTTACATTCATCAATCTACCCTTATGTACAAGATAGGAACTCTATATAGGAAAGTAGACTAATTAGGATCCCTACAATTAGGCTCTACATTAATTCATGATTGTGTGCTATTTACATCCAATAGCAAAACTCAACTCTTACCTGAAGCGAAAACGACAACGTGTAATTGACATGGCAGTCATCTGGGGGAGTTATCAAATCTGTTGGACATGTCTGACTCTCACAAAGTGGTTTTGTAACCCTGCAACAACAATTAAAGAAAATAGAAGGGAATATTATGATGCCTTAATGTTATTAATATAGTATATCCCAGTAATTATAATAGAAGTTCATACTCACACACTTCTGCTAGCATTATCATCCAATGGAGCTTGAACTAAAGAACCAGGTCCAACCTGTATTTCACAAGGAGTCGTAAGCAGTTATAGCAATGACAGAAAAGTCACACAAGGGTTAAAAAAAATTCCATTCATATCTTGAAAAACAAACAATGTGCTTTGAGATTAGAACTGTTCTTAGACATCATCATGAAATGCCAACCAGCATCCATAATCTCCCATTCATAACATCCTAGGATAAAAGGGATTCATAAATAATTATAGTATAATTTGAACAAGGTAAGAGTGCAAAAGCAAATAGAATAGATGACACCGTATGCCATTAATAAAAAAACTGTCATGGAATTTCAGCTTCTAACAATATCACAGAAAAGATGATGAGGAAAGACAAGGTTGGAGAGGATAGTTTTTTTATGTCCTCCAATATATCAACACAGTTTTCATTGTGACTGTTTTTGCATAGGACCCATCTCCAAACCACACTTTTTTCATCAATCTCAAATGTTTGTTCTTGCTACCTTCTTGAGGTGAAATATCAACCATCTCAAAAAATTCCTTGCAACCATCTCCCAGTTATAGAGCTTGCAAATCTATGTGTTGTGTGGCTGTTGTATTAGGCACATTGCATGCTAAGAAAGGGCAATTAATATTTAAGGCAATTTGAGTTTCAACATGGCACAAAGGTTACAATAAACCTTAAGGAAAAACACTGCACCATAAATAAAAATGGATCAAACATATGCATATGCTAATGGCTTACAGTTATGTTATAAAAAAGAGACAAGGAAAGTCGCTGGCCTCTGATTATATCACCATGACCTGTCAACTTCATTAGTCCTTGACCATATAACCCCAAATTTGAATTTGAACTGAGGACAGAGCCTGCCTGCAAATAGAAGCAGATAGAGACCTCAAATTTTCAATTCAAAGACAAACATGATATATGTTTGCAATGATAAACTGTAACAATGAGGTTGAAAGTATCGTACCCTTAGAACAATCAGATTCCTGACTTCAAAGACAGAAGCAGTAACGATAGTATTTCCACCTCCATCTATTTCAATTTTGGAGTTCCACATGAGTAGCATTTTGATAGCAACTCTAAATGCACCAAAAACCTTCATTTTTGGACATGTAAGATTTTAGGTCCTCGATAAAAAAAAAATAAAGATACATGTGATATTTGATGCATAGAAACTCAAGACAATCCCAAAAGAGAAGTTATTAGAAGCATAGAAACACAAAACAATCCTAAAAGATAAAAGTCTTTAAAATATGCTAAATATTGCTGCAAAAACTGGTATACAAAGGGACATGAAAACCCACTTGATTTGATTTCCTCCACTTTTTTCCCTTTTCCATTAAGGAGATACAGTGTTCAATTACTTGTATTCACTCTTATTTATTCTTAATGAGAATATGCAGGGAATATGGCTGCAATAAACCAAAACTAATGAAAAGGCTAGACTCAAACTTTTTCTATTAATTAGACAAGTTATTATGTGCACTGTGGTAATATTTTATTTTGATGGAACAATTTCATTGACAAGAGGTGAGAGGATACAAAATTGAGCATTAGTCATCATCCAAAGCAACACAAGATTTCCCCGATCTCATTGCATATTCAAACATTCACCTGTCTTGTTAGTATGAATGGGATATAAGCTGAAGTTACTTTCCTTGTTTAAGCCCTTGCAAAATTGAATATCATTTTTTCCTTCTCTTTGTCGTAATCTCCACAGAACTTGGAAGCAGGAAGCATTTCTTCAGACCTTTAGTTTTTCAGTCCCATTGAAGATGTGAGTGTATCCAACTTTTGGGATGACAGAGAGGAGAGGCATTTGATCTCATTGCAACCCCCCGCCCCCCCTGGGATGCCCCCGAAAAAATGAAAGAAAGAAAGAAAAAGCAAGAAATCCAGTTCCTTCAACTCCTCATTTCTCTTTCTAGTAAAAATCTTAATCTTAGTAAACATCTTACAGATTCATGCATCCAGTTTTCACACAAATAACATTATCTACATGTGCATGATGCATATGGCTATGAGTGTATATCTGTTTGTAGCTTAAGTTGCATGTTTCCCATTGAAGGTTTTGTTTATGAATCATTTCAAGACAAACAAATGCATATCGATTAGGCCTAAACAGAAAAAGAGACATGAATATTCTTCAACAAAGATACCTTTATGATAGAATCGCTCATCAAAAGCTCTTCTGCTACAAGCTCAAATTCTGATACTGGGAATTCAGACAATCCAAAGACAATGCTGCCTCCATGATATAAACTAATCTGGCCTCTGACCTACATTCAAGGAGATGGAAACAATGCTAAAGTACTATTCTTTAGAATGTGAGAAATTCATCATGCAGCAAAGAACAGTTGCTGAGAAGAGCAGTTATATTATAATGTCAAGGGTACTTGTGTAATCTCATGCTCGTGTGTGTGTGTGTGTGGTGCATGTTGGGAACTAACCTAATCTCCAGCCTCTTTTCCTTTCATCTCTCGTTCCCCTCTCCCCTTTTCTATTCCTCACATCATTCTTGTCCTTCTCATATCTCTCTAATCCTTAAATATATCTTAACAACAATGGACATTTAAAGGTAGAGAGGCCTTCACTGAAGCTGGGTGGGCTGGATCACTAACATGAGGTCTACATCAAGATTTTGTACTTCTTTGGTGGTAATCTAGTCTCATGGAGCAAGAAGCCATATGCTGTGGCACAGTCTAGTGCAGAAGCAGGGTATCGAGCAATAGCACATGGCTTGGGTGATTCCTATGGCTTAAAATGCATGAATTAGGAATAACAAATTATGATCCCATGTCACTATTTTGTGATAATAAAGCAACTATCAACATTGCTCACAAACACAATGAGATTGATAGGCACTTTGTTAAAAAGAAGTTGAATAATAAGACTATTTGCATTCCCTTTGTAAATGTCTAAGAATCAGTTAGCTGATAAGTTTACCAAGGGACGAGCTAGTAAGGTGCTAAGATGGGCATGAGAGATATTTATGCTCCATCTTGAGTGGGGATGTTGTGAGGAGTATCTATATTATAATGTCAAGGGTAATTGTGTAATCTCGTGCTCTTTCTGATATATATATATATATATATATATATATATATATATATATATATTTGGTGGACGTTGTGAACTAACCTAATCTGCAGCATCCTTTTTTCATCTCTCATTTCCCTCTCCCCTTTTATCTTACTTGCATCTTTCTTCACCTTCTCATATCTTTCTTTCTCTATTTCTTGAACAAATCTTAGCAAAACAACGACAGTGACACTTTATGAAAAACAGAGGTGACAGGAGACCAAATTTCTCCACAAAGACCATTGGAAGACAAAGGATAGCCACTCAAAAAGTAGTAGAAAAGACAGCACCCATGGGTAACTGTGGCAGAATAAGGGTCAAAAATATACAGTCAAGTTTTCCATGTTGAAGTCCAAGAAAAAGTGTCCACTGGAGAGAAGTTAATGAAATCTCCTAGGAGAAGATGTCTCCTGAACTTATCACTCTCTAAACCAAATTCTACAGCATATTCATTAATCAGCTTCTTCACTAACTCAAGCTTCAAAAATCACAAATGACACAGGCTAAAACAACCACAGATTCAAAGTAAAACCTACTATGCTAGTTCAGTTAACATCATTCACAGTCTACATCAGATTAAACATATGTTTAGTAGATGTAACATAACTAAATTTAGAACTTGAATAATCACATAAGAGTAAAATTTAAGTAAAAAATATTAATTCCAAAAGTAGCCTTTCTTCATTTTCCACCAACAAAGTACCAGTGTATCTGAGAATCAGAGCACATGGCCTCACCTGAGAAATTAATTCCATTTTTAAAGAGCTTATTTTTGGGAGATGATTCATGTGAATACTAGGTGCTAAAACTTGTTGATGTCAAAAGTAAAGCACAAATACGAAACCAATTCACAAAAGAATAAAATCTTTGTGCATGAAAAGACAGATTACACAACCTGAATCCTGCTCCAAACCAGCGGAACCAAAACTTTTGCATAATTCTCCACAAAAACATTTGACCATAGAGTTGTGGTAGGAAAATCAAGCAAAGGGGTTTCTGTTTCTGTCATCACGTAGTCATTGCTCACCCTTAAACTGAGTAAATCTGCATTAAAGAAAGTACCAGCTGCTCCAGCATTCCCAGGACAGCCAATGCTCAAACCACCTGCCACAAGAAAACATAAGATTATCTCAAAACAAACCAACTAAAGTTCCATCTTCTTGGAAGAGGTCCATACATGATAATAAGTACAGAAAAACACATTAGCTGTTGCTCACGGTGAGGATAGTGAACAAAGGTTTAGGACTTCCAAAAGAGGAAGATGGCAAAAAAAAAAAGATGATGAATGCGTAAGAAACTAGAAATGGTAGTTAGAAAATGAGACATGAAATGTGGTGAATTCAGCTCACAGCCAACAGAACTCTGAGTACCACACCCAGCAGGGTCCAATAACAAGCAAACTTTATTGGTTTCGCATGCACCCTATTGGACATCTATAGATCAGCTTGGCACCTTTTTTATCAGATCATTGGAAAAAAAGTATCATCATGGCTTTTGAATCCAAGGCTAGTAGGTAAATGGCTCAATCTCATCATAAGGAACTTCCAGTGTGCAAGGAGAGACTCTTGCACATGAATGAAAAGTTAACTAAAGTTGCTTCTACTACCGGATACAGATGTGTGATCAGAACAAACCATGTACAGTAATTTTCACATCTTCCTGTATGCTATAGCAATCCAACGAAATTCTTCCACCACCACCACCACCCCATCCCCTTCCACCTGCTGCACTGATAGTTCCATACCCCTTCCTGTGCAAGTAAAAGATGATGCAAGAAGTAGCATTAAAGAATTAACCAGGAAAAAAAAGCTGCATAAAAATTAGAAAAATTCTTCCCTGATCCTGATATGATAAGAAATGCATCAAGTATAAATCTCAACAGTTTAATGCCCCGTACATAACCCAAAAAAAGGAAATTCCAATAAATAAAATCTCATCATTTAGCTTCCAAAACCTTTTTAAGAAATTATAAATCTATCTTTGAAGACAGTTAGAAGACCATAAAATCTCTTTCAAAAAAAATTTAAAAATAGTATACCCATGACAACGACAATTACATGAATTTACTTGTAAAATAAAACAAACAGTAAGAATTTGAGCTGCCAGCAACCTTCTATACAGACACGTTTTGATCAGACCCATTTTGTTATACTTATTGTAACCTTCGATTATATACACTGTCTTCACCTAAAGGGACAAGAAATGGCCATTAATTGATATAAACATGGTAAACTTTGACCCAAAAAGAGTGGTCAAAATATGATTGAAGATGCACTCAGCTAAAATGTCACTGAACCAGACATCCAAATCAAACTGCTGCAAGCTACACAGAATTGAAGGCAAAATACTCCAGAAAATTATTTCTTTCTAACTTGAATGACAATTAAAAAGAGATCTCTTAGACAGCATTGAGCAAGAGAAGATCCAGTAAAAACAGATGCATAGGAAGTGTCAGGTCTAGGATCTATCCAATCCCCCTCCAGCACTCTTTGTTTCAAACCTTATAGCCAAAGAAGTGTATGACTGGAGAGCAAAACCATAGAGGCTCCTATAGATTTGAGCAAAGTAACAGATAATAAGAGAGAGAAGATAAAGAAGGTGGGCAAGCATGCCTTGATAGCCAAGCCAATTACATCCATTTCCAGTCAACCTTCTAAGAGTACTACATAGATGATCATGAACTTTTTCTATTCTCTGTACTCTAATGAAATGGGGTTCCCTAATTCTGATCATGACTATCTAACAGGGATACTCTCACGCTTGAGAAAACACTTTAAGCACCATAAAACTTGTAGAATACTCTAGACATGAGTTATTTTTATTGCATTGCTCAGTTACTTGATAATAGTGTAGTAACTGATAAAACTTGCAATTTGCTCGAGAATACAAAGGAACCTATTCAAAACTTGATCTTACTTTGACAAAGTTATTTAAGGAGTTCATAAAAGAGGCCTGTTGACAGTGAAAAAAAGAGCAAACACACATGGAATCAGTCTATTCAAACAGTGAGGACTCACAGTTTCACAGCATGCACATATATGCTTCCACCAGACCCACCTCCCCCAATAAGCCCACCATCCCCACCTTCTGCAGTGATAGATCCATTCAAGTACACAATCTCCTTCACTTGAATCTTGATGCGTCCTCCACCATTCCCTCCAAATTTATTCCGAGAAGATGTGCCACCGCCCTTGCTACCATAGCTCCATGGCACAGCCAAGGTTGACCAGGCATAAACATCACCACCCCAATTACTTGTCTTGTTCCTTTTCAAACAGGAAGCACCTCGACCACCATGCCCACCACCACCTCCATCATCCCCAACAGGTGTGCCACTAGTTTGAGGAGGTGGTGATCCACCCAAGGCTGTTGTATTTATAGAAGAGTGACTATCCATGGTCAAGTTGGCTACATCAAAAACAACTGAACCAGCAACAATTGTCACATATTGACAGATGTTAACATTGCCAGTCATATTGATCGTCACTATACATCCTTCTATTGGGCATGCAATTGAAACATGTGGAAGTATCCTTAGGTTTCCCATTCCATAAATATAAAGATCAGAATTCAAATACAAATTCGAGTTTACCAAGCATGTGGTATCAAGTGATCCCACTCCTTTTAGGTCCTCACAAGATACAGAACTGTTTAATGGCAGAGAAAAGTTTACTTTCTTGACATAGCTAGAGGTGCCAATTCTAGAGTGATTGCTTGAAACTGAACCAGAATTATTCAACCCATTTCCTGACCAAATGCCCCTGGCCCCATGTTGCCCAGGCCCAAACAAAACAGTGGACACACAAAAATTCCCTAAAAGAATGAACCAGCAAGGGTACCATATCATTAGCAAAGGACACATCACCGCCCTCGTGAACAAAGTACCAGGGCTTCTTTCCTGCACTTAAAACTTAAGTTCCTGAGAATCAACTGGTTCGGTGTGGTCATACACATGCATGGTACAGTCATTAATGCCCCAACTCTTCAGAGATGCAATTGTTTCATAAAAAAAAAGCCACTACTACAACCTGGTTGCAGTGAATATTAACCTGCCAAGTAAACCAAGAGTTTATAATAAGATTTGAAAACAACAAATGAAATTGGCAGTCAGTCTAACACGCTAAAGTGTGGGATTTGAGTATTTCCAATAGAACATTTCACAAATAAACTTTTCAGGGAAAGTAACGAAATGCCTTAAAAATATAAAACAGCATTCCACCACCAGAAAAAAGGGGTACAGTAACAGTTTTAATAAACAATATTTCTCCTCGTTTATGCTAGAATTTTTCCGGTGTTAAAAACTCAAGCATCCTATTAGCATGTTATGTCGTGTTTAAAATGATAAGTATCGTATCTTCCATCACTGACTCTTTGGCACCAGCAACGCCATTTTTCATCTTTTTATTTTCTTTTCAGAATTTATTTTCATCTGCCTAGATTGCCACATTTTGCTGCATGCTTAATCCTTTAGTGTAAGTACTTCTCTATTTCGCGCAACAAGTCAATTTCACAGTTTAACTGCGATTCAGTAAGCATAATGTGTTTTTGATTATTTTTATTATCATTATAGAAAATAAATTCTGGTAGCATTCAAAATTCAAACACGGAACTTCCACTCAAAAGAAAAAACAAATTGATCATTTGAATTCGTTCAATCACGCAAATCTGATCGCAGTTTCAAAATTTATCACACACAAGAAAAAAGGTTTGATAGCAAGAATCCAAGCTTAAGAAGTAGAAACTAACATTCTCACGGAGCTTTAAACAGAGAAAGTGGAATTATACTTCATAACACGAAAACAGCGACGATCAGCCGTTACAATTCTCGCTTCCAAAACTAAAAATCGAACAAGTGACCAAAATTAAACAGAAAACTCACTTTATTTCTTAAATGGCACGGAGAGGGTACAGTGACTGCGAGAAAGGAAGTACTGTGTTTGGCGTGAGAGAAAGAAGCCGAAGTTTGTGGTGAGCAATGCTTCGCGATTTTCGTAAATGGTACTCTCGTTTATTTCTTGCTCGAACCTGTAACTGTTGTCTGTTTCTTTTGCTTTAGATTACTACCCTTTATTAGCGTATTTTTAAATTGATTTGACATTATTGTTTTTCGAAAGCTGAGATTAGAGAGAAAGTAATCCGAGTCCAAGCTTACTCTATGCATAGCTGGCCGGAACTCTCCCGTATTTACGTCTGTTTTTGTTTTTATTTTTATTTTAATATTTAAAAAGCGTCTAGCTCGGATGTACCCTCTAATTTGCATCACAATATCGAGATTGCCCCTGGAAACCGCGCGTCGGATCTCTATGCAAGATTGCATCATGTTTCGAGCCGGACTTTTTTCAACCCGCTTTCAAAAAAAATGTTTTTTTTTATTATTTTAAATTAAATATTTTAGTATTTTTAAATCATTTTCATGTATAAATATCAAAAATAATTTTAAAAAAATAAAAAATATATTATTTCAATATATTTATGGATAAAAAATACTTTAAAAAACAATTTCAATCACACTCTCAAATAAACACTAAATTATAGAGTTCGAGATACAAGAAAAAATAAATTTAAGGGTTAAATGAAACTAAAGAGTTTAGGATTAATTTAAAAAAAAACTATAAAATAAGAAAGTTTAAAGAGATATTTCTTTAAATTTTGTCTCCAACATTCTATTAGATAAGAATTGACCATACACATTGATAAGATAAGTTAAAATCAAAATGTGGGTCAATAAAACTTTAAAGATAATGAATAATCATATCATAAAATCAATGTAATTATCCCATCAATTCTATCTTTTTATTGATATATGATATATTTTCCCAACAAATAATAATATAAAAAGTTAAAGTGACGAGGTCTTAAACATTTTAAGATTTGGAATTTACAAATCATTCAATGTGTTTTGTATTCAATCATATTTATTAGGAAAAAGGTCACACAAAACAATAATATAAAATAAAAAGACATAAAATTCAAAGTTGATTTGACATGACTTGTAAATATGACCTTTTACTCTGAATTACAAAAAATATTTTCCAAACTAACAATAAAAATAAATTTAACTTATAAACATGCTTAGTAAAAATAACTAGAAATAATTCTTTAAAAATAGAAGATAAAGATGAAGTGCAATTAGTAAATTTAAAGTTAAATAAATCAAGCTTTTAACTCTGTTTTGTGATAAAAATTATATTAAGGAAAGGTTAAATTTTAAATGAACATATTTATATTTTTCTACAAGTCAAGAGTCATATAAGATGGAATCTTAATTTGGTTTATGAAAGTCTATTTTATAAAAACTTTACTATTAAAAAATTAGAATGATATAATCATCAACCATGAACATATAATATATCACCAGTCAAAACTTGATTACAATACAAAAATGACATACCTATAAAAACAAAAACACCCTAATGATTTTCTTCGACTACATGATTTGTTAGAGAGCAAAAAAACTATCATTTAACCTGTTATTATGCAATGGGCTTTAAAAATTGTCATACTCCTAAAATTATTGCAAGACAAATCTTATATATCAAGGTTAATATGTTTGTAATTTTAATGATTAGAAAGGCAAATACTAAAAAAAAAACATTCATTTGTCATCAAAAGTGAGGAAAATAACCAATAAAACTAACAAGAAGTTTTTCATGTTGGGTTTCTTGAAAGACATTAATGAAATGAAAAGGATAATTTTAATTCCATTAAACAATAGAAAGTTGTTTGAAAATTATGTGAAATTTTTTTTTTATCTTTTTTGCTTTCAATTAACTCTTCAAGACCAAGTTGTCATAAATCATAACTTATTTGTTAGTTTAATATATAATATTGATCCACACTAATCATTATATTAGAAGTATCTTATGCTTTGAGTGCTATTTTTTTTCTTTCTACATGTACATCTAAATAAGTTTGATTAGGTATTCATGTTAGGTGTCGGATTATAAAGAAAAGTTTGAGGTATAACATTTTATTTATAAATTTTTTTTATAACCTTGTTAATGGGAAAATACGTTTTGTCTCTTGAAATACATCACATATTTTATTTTAGGACAATTATTAGAAATTAATGCAATCAAGTTCTCACTTGATTTTTTCTAGGTTTATAATTGTAATCTTTTATATTAATTACATTATAGTCTTAATCTTTAAAGCTTATTTATAATCAATTTTTACTTGATTAATCATTTAAATATGAATTCTTATCAGTGATTTTTAATGAGTAAAGCCTAATAGATTTATAACATGTCAAATCAAACTACAATCCTAGCAAAAATATAATTAAATAAATTAAATAATATAGCCTATTATCAATTAAACAAATTTTATATGTAAAGATCAAGTGTGATGTCTAAAAACATGTCATGATCTCCCTATCATTATAAAATTCATACATGGTCTGATTTAACATTTTAAAATGTATCCTGGTATAATTATTATCTCCACATTAATAATATTCTAATTTATACATTCGAGCATAAAAACATATTAGCTATGTTGAATCATGTTTTTTTTACTAATATTATAGTTATTGATTTTTCAAATAAGATTTGAAACCATTTTTAAATCTTATTTCACTTTGTATAAGAATCTTTCACTCAATACTATTCAAGAACTCATGAAATAGTTTTTTGTTAATTCACCTAGCATAATATATCATCCATTGATCACTCAAACATTTTTTAGTTTATATCATATTCAACAACTTTTCATTTGTTTTTTTTTTTTATCAATGTAACGTGTAATTAAGATCAAAATATAATATTCTCTTTGTAGTATAACTTTGTGATTTCAAATTCAAAAATCACTCATATAACTTCCACTTGATTCTTTGTATGGATACTTATAATCTTTCTATATAAAACTCTCATACGAATCAATTTAGTATACTTGTCATTTAACAAACATTTATAATAATTCTAAATATACTTTATACCTCAACTTATTATAATAATTTTTTATTTTATAAAAAAATAATATAATATGTACATGCCTCTTAAACTCTAATTAATATCCATTACTAATCAAATATTAACTAGAAACAATACTTTGATGAAATATGAATCCTTATAATTATACTCACTTTATAATTTGTTTTGCGGTACATTTTATTTTAATGATTTTATCTTACATTAGACTCATTAAACAAACTTAAATGGAAATTAAAGATAAAGACATATGAATAAAGATATATTTTATAGGAAAAAAATTAATATTACGTGTAACGACCCAATTAGCTACAAAGACACGTATATAATATTTCATATGAAACTAAACTCGTATTATAAATTTAAGAAACCAGCAATAAAATTAGACACATGCTATTTAATTTAAGCCATTTACTATACTCGAATATGCACATCATATAACTCAGGTATAGATAAAAGTCTCGACTGTTGACTATACATGAATATTTGAAAACCTAAAAAAACTCTCATCCAATAGCCTAACAATGATTTCACCCTAGAGGCAAATAAGTCTTTTAGACTTCATCTTTTTCCATACAATAGCAAAATCAAACCATATCCCGACCCTTTTTAAAATATACAGCCCAAACACTGTATATATATTTGTTTATTTTTTTTGATAATTAGAGTGTTTGGGCTGTATATTTTAAAAAAGATCGGGATATGGTTTGATTTTGCTATTGTGTATATATATATACATAAAAAAAAAGTGGAAAAAGAAAAAAATATAAAAAAGTATGAAACGAAAAAGCAAGAAAGAAAAAATAACATAATTAAAAAAACAAAAAGAAAAAAAAAACATTGTTGCAATCTTCAATGAAATGTGTGGGGAACTATGGTGCTTTCCCCATATGATTTAGCGTGTGTGTGTGTGTGTGTGTGTAAAAGTTGAAAAAAAAATAACCACCAAAATTTATTTAAATGAAAAAAAAGAAAAAAAATAATTAGAAAAAAGCAAGAAACAAAAAAGAAGAAGCAGAAAATATTTTTTTTTTTAAATATTGTTACAATTAACTAAAATATAAAAGGTGCGGGTGTTTTACTGTGTAGTGCACTGTAGCAAGTGAGGTGATTAACTGTGGACTGCTACAGTGTGCTGACGTTTTTACCCTTAATGGTCTCGGGTTGGTTGGGGTTGTCCGGGGGGTGTTTTTGTTTTTTCACTCTCTTTTGTTTTTGTCTTCTAGAGAAATCAAAACGAGAGAGAAGGACAAAGATAGGAATGTCGTTGCTGCCTTCAACGTCGCCATCGGCCAAAATGACATAATATTCATGGGAAAAAGCAGAGGGCTCAAGGATCTCCTCCTGTTGTTGATGCTCATGTTGCTTGGAGGAATCAACGTGATCGTCATGGGATGGTTGACTAGACTTGAGCTCTTTTTAAGGAAGCCAAGCAACAGAGTATAAAGGAACACCATATTTTTGCAAGCTTTGAGAATTTGCCTCTCTGTTCTTTCCCATCGATTTGCTTCTGCTGCTCCTACTCCTTCACTCTGTGTTTTTGTGTGTGGGGTGTTGGGTTCGCAGTGGTCGTCGATGAGGAATATTTTATATGAGAGTTAATCCATCTAAGTTTTGCCACAGTCTGCTAGGTAAAGTCATGCAATCACATCTGTGTGAATTCACTGATGGGTTAGGGTGCTTTCTTTTTAAATTGTCCAGTTAATTGTTAAATTTCTGAAAGCAATATTTATATTAAAATATTTTTAAAACCTTTTTATTAGTATCTTTCTGAATTAGATCATTGTTAAATCCGTTAATTACTATCAAGTTAAAATACTATAAATATTGTTTTATCTGGACAACTCGATTACTGGTCAAGCAAAAGATAAAAAGATTTAATTAATAAATTATGGGTTGAATTCATGGGATGCTTATTTAAGGAACTCAGTTGTTATGAGTACAACAAAAGATGAAAACAAGTAATAAATTAATTGTCGGTTAAACTCATGATCATGAGTGGTTAATATAGTATTTTTTTTATATAAAAAAACACCGATCATAGAAGAAAAGGAACACATACACACACACACACATATTAATTTGTAGCATAAAACATTTTTTTTAATAGTAGAAGCTTTGATTAATAATAATATTAATTTGATTTTTTAATCAAATATTAATAAAAAAAAACTCACATACTTATACAAGAAAAATAATAAATCTCAAAAGTCTATGAAAAAAATTAAAATCTAATATATACATCAACTAAAAAATAAAGCTATTATCCAAATCTTTTTGTTTTTTTATGACTATATTAATTTCATGTTGGTGATTTTGTTAAAACCTGTTAAATTTATATTGATTTAAAATTTATATATTTTATAGAAAACTCGCACTCCATAAAAATTTTGCACAAATTTATTATTTTATATAAATTTATATTATAATAATAAAATTTATATAATTAATATTTTTTAAATTAAAAAAATATAGTTCCGACCACCAAGCAAGTGACTATCCTGTAATAAAATGCGTGGATAGTTACGTTGCTTCCCTCGTATTATTGATTCGGTGTATTGTTAATTCTTGGCCGTACTGTCGTGGACAAGTTGTCTAATACTACTCATATAGGGTAAAATTGAAATTAAAGTACTCAAGTAGGGCAAAAGTCTTAAAACGTGGCTCAACCATCTATCCCGACCGTTTTTATTCTCTATTTATTTCCTTATGGGTGGGGCCATCGTTCCCGCTCCCAACCTGCTCCGTGTCGTTTTTGTTCACTTTCCGACAGTAAACCAATGGTTAACTTACAAAAGTAACCGGCAGTTAGCCGATGGCCCAATGCGCACATGCTTTGATATCACGTGACGTGTTGGGCGTATGTTGGAGGAGGAGGATCTGAATCACGTGACTGTTAGCATCATTCTCTCCGTTGGCACGCGTGTTAAGAAGACCCTTCATGTCCTCGTAATTATTAAGAACTCGAAAAGAAGATGATATTTGTTTGTGTAATTGTATTTTATTTAGAAATATATTTAAATAATATTTTTTAATTTATTTTAAAAATATTTTTATATCTAATATTCACTTTTATTGCTCCCCTGGAGAATCAGCTCTTGCCACGTTGATTTGCAATTTTGCTGGTGGAATTAAATAAAAATAATAATAAATCCCGGATGGCAGTTGCCGTTTCATTACGAAATTTCAAAACAGGTGGTTAATGGAGTTCGGAGTTGCAAACCATGATTTTTTAAGTGGGGTTGAAATTATTTTACTGGTTTAGAAATGTATTAAAATAATTTTTTTTATATTTTTAAAATTATTTTTTATATCAGCATATAAAAATAATTTAAAAAATCAAATTAAAAAATAAAATAAAATAAAATAAAATTCAATTTTTTTCAAAAATACCTTCCAAAAACATTTCCAAACACCCCGTAATTGATTTAGGGGTGTGTTTTGGTGGCGGGTCGATGTTATGGCTTTGAAAGAACATTAAATTGAACATGATGGAAACATAAACAAATATGATTATTGCTTCAATCACTTCACTTTATATAAAATTAATTTGTTTCTAAAATGTAAATTTAATTTACAAATATCTCAAGCTTAACAAGTAAAGTGAAGATGATTTTTATATAAATTAACAATATAATATCGTTGCTTTAACCACTTAATTTCATTAGACATTCAATAATTACTAATATGTCTCTGTAGAGAAATAATCTAAGAATGTGAAAATGACAAGTCAAGGGAGCTTGTGGTGATATAGGGTACGCGTAATAAGTATTTGTTAAGCTTAAAATCAATTCTATTTCATGACATAATATATTATACATACTTAGAAAAAGTACCACCATTAATATGAATGATACATGTACTTACCATAATCAATATGAGCAATATATGTACTATCTTAACCATAGATGGTTGGGTGATATGAGATTGGGAGTAAAGAGTTTTTAAGGGGTTTGTCTCTCTTATAGTTTCAGACAATGTTGTCAAACTCGGGTGTTAATTTATAAAATCGTATTATTTAACGAGTCAATATGTATATATCTTATAAAATTGGATTAAAACTCGAAAATCAGTAAAATCATGAGTTGACTTGATAAAACTAGTCAAACTCGTACCAAGTTTATGATCTCCAACTCTCCCCGTTCACACATACTCTATCTCTCTCTAGAGGCAATGCAACCTTGCCTTTCTCAGTCTTAGAAGGGATAATTGTAGTAGTTACAACGCCACCTCCTTCTTCCCCTTCCATCTCTTCAACCCCCTTCCCCACCTCTACAGCCAAGGCATCAACCACAGCTACTATACAAGGTCTAGATTTTGCCTTTGTTTGGGTATAAAAGTTGACCTCTTTGCTTGATTTTCTCTTTGAAACTAGTGGGCAGAGAGAGAGAGAGAGTTCTAGGCTATTGAAAAAAATACATCTTTTGGATGGGAGACCATTATGTAATTGAAGATGATTTTGAGATTAAGATTGATATTAATCAAGATAATTCAAGGAGTTTGAAATTAAATATTGTTGATAATACTAATATTGGTGTTGGAGCTAGTAGTAACAATATTGATGTTGATACTAGTAACAATAGTAATAATCCTTTCAATAGCAATGATATTGATGAATGTTTTAGAAATAATGAGGAAGATGAAGACAATGAGGTTGATTTTAGTTTATATGGCACACTAGGAGAGTGTTTGTTTTAAATTGGTTAGTGTTTATCCAATAAAATTCTATGGACATAATTGTATTTTTAAGTTATTATAAATTATATATGAACCTTAACTAATGAAGTTTTATGGACATAACTGTATTGTATTTTTAAGATCCAATTTTATGATTCAAGTTTATATTACATTCATGTTTCGTGTAAAAAAAACGATTATAACAACTTTAGTCTCAAATTTAAGTCTCGTGGTTGCTAATATGATAACCACTAGAACCTTATATGATCATTGATTTTAGGGCCTATAAGATTAGTTGAGGTAACTTGCTCGGATACTCACATTAATAAAATATATATGTATGTCATCTTATTACTACATAAAAAAAAAAAACCTTTAAGAAGATAAATAACTAAAAGTGATAATTAATCCATATGTCCTTAATATAGGGACATTTTCCAATATGCTCGAAAGAAGAAAAACAATTAATTTAACTCCTTTTTATCATCTTATCTTTCGTGTTAACTTGTCAAACATGTAACATAAATAATAAGACCAAGATAATCTTATTGAAAATAAATTATAAAACTTAATTCTCAATCAACTCAATATTAAAAGAAAAAAATTAAAAAACAAAACAATTAAATAAAAACAATGAGTCAACTAATGTTAATGTACCATACCCACACCGCATTTAAAAAAAAAAACAGGATAACCTCATTAAAAACAAATAAAAATAAATTATAAAACCTAAATTTCAATTAAATAACTATTAAAAAATAAAATTAAATAAAAATATCAAGTCATCCCAAACCATGTTATTAAATTAGTGATAACTCTTTGTGAACATGATAACACCACATATATAGACTGTTTGGTTCTTTAAGAGCAAAATAGCCTCACATATATTCGAAACGACCCGTTACCCTTGTAAAATAGAACTTTCAAGTATACAGATATGCATGATGGGATCGCATATCTTCTATTTTTTTGTTAAAAAATAGGTCGAGAAAACTTTTAGTTGCAGTTTTTTAAAATTGAAATTTTAAAAATATATATTTAGTTAAATTTGTAATAAAATGAATTTTTACATGCAAAAAAAATAATAAAAAAACTAGTTTTCATCAATAAAAAAATGCATTATTTTAACTTGTATAAAATCCAAATTTAAAATGCAAGTCATTGAAGAGAAACTACCACAATACCAATCTCTCTAAGCAAATTACATTACATGCTCCCACCCCCTTGGCATAAAATTTAAAAACTAACAAGCACAACCCATCAATTAACTTTGACTCATACAATGTTCCTTTTTCTAAAACTGAGCAGTGGGTTGTTAGGATTGAGAGATATTGCATGTAATCTCAATCGAGAGCCACCTCTGCCAGGCTCAACTGATTCTAGAGTACCAGGACCTCTGCGATCACTCCAATCTCTCTCTTGCGCACCTTCAAACCCTAACTACTGAACTCAAGTTGATTCGTTGAGAAAATACAGATCTCAAAGTCACAAATAGTGAGCTTATCAAGCTTGTTAGTCGCGCTTTCCAAGCCCCCGTGATGCAACATCAGCAATGTTCTTTGGGAAACAATCGTGATGTTGCATTTGAGAGGAGGAATAATGCTAATAACGTGGGGACAGAGAGAGTGACGTTGCTGAAGAGTATTTCCATCAGATCTACTAGTTTTGTTTGCAAGCAGTAATAAAGACAGAGAACGGCAAGAGCAGCGAAAATGGTGAAGTTTTTGAAGACAACCAAGGCCGTGATAATCCTGCAAGGAAAATACGCAGGTCGCAAAGTAGTGGTCGCCAGGCCCTTAGATGATGGTACACGTGATTGCGCGTACGACCACTGGTTGGTTGCAGGGATAAAGAGGTACCCAAGCAAGGTGAATCAAGCGATTTTTGGTAATGTAAGAAACAATGGAGGTGGTCACGGTAGTGCCAGCAGTAACTCAACTCGGTCTTGTGTGGCGAGTCCACTCGATCAACTTGCTTCTGAATCATGTATGTAGATGCAACAGAGAATATCAGAAGAGGAAATAGCTGCTGGATTGGATGCAGCGTGGCTGAGAGAGGAATAAGTAAAAACCCTAAATTTTTTGTGATTTGTATGGTGTGTTTTGTGTGTGTTGCCGTTTTGATCAGTTCATGCTAGATTGTCTTAAGCTCATACGGGCTACGAACCAGCTCTGCTTCATCTTGTATGTTGTTAAAGGCAAGATGAATTGCAAAGTTTTGGCAAAGAAGAGTGAAGTGGCTGAGGTGGCTAATTAGTTGTCAAACCCTAGGTTTTGTAGGTTTTGTGTTTGGTGTGTTGTGTATTGTGGTGTCGTTTTATGTGTCTTGTACTTCTATTTTGATAAAGATGGTAAAAAAATAAAGAAAGAAAGAAAGAAAGAAAAAGAAAGAAAGAAAGAAAGAAAAAATCAATATCATTGAGAATTAGAAAATGAATTCTTACACAGATTAAAAAATTCATCAACAAATGAAAAACTTTAAAAAAACTGAAGTAGACAAATGAAATTCAAACCCATTTTATCACCTCTCTTACCTCTCATTTCTTTCTTCTCATCCCTCTCTTGTCAAAATCATCAACAAAGGAAAAACTTCAGAAAAACTGAAGTAGACAAATGCAATTTCAATCAAGACATAGACATATGAAATGTCTTCTCTCTCTCTCTTTTCTATCTTCTTTGTCATTTGAGCATTCTTCTTTTTCTTCTCAATCTCTCAAAATCTTCTCAATCAAATTCAACTTCATCTTTCTATTTTCCAAACTAATTTCTATCAAACAGGGTTAAATACTCATGTATTTCTTCTTCATTGCTGCAATCTCATGCTTGGTTCATCAAAGCATGAGCTTGAGGGGGGATGTTAGAGTATAGAAGATATATTCTAGAATATTGTATTTGTAATCTAGAGTATGAAATAAGGTATGAGAAATGTGTATAAATAGAGATATGCACGCACAACAAAGGTATGCAAAACAGAATATCAATACAACAAATATTCAGTCTCCCTCTCTTTTCTCTCTTCTCCCTCTTCGCATCTCTAAACTCATATTAGAGTGTAAATGAATGTATATTCTAGAATAATGAAAGTGTATTCTATAATATACATGATGGTAGTATATGGTGTTTGAAATATGTATATAAAGATGTTAAACACACAGCGTGTGTGTGTAGAAATATTACAACAGTTAAAATTCAAAATTTCCTTCTCTCTCCAAACTCTTTATCTCTCTTCTTCTCTGCATAATTTCTTATTCTAGCATATTGTATTTGTAATCTAGAGTATGAAAGAAGATATGAGAAATGTGTATAAATAGAGAAGTGCACATATAACAAAGGCATGTAAAAAAATAGAATATCAATACAACAAATATTTAAATTTCAGTCTCCCTCTCTTTTCTCTCTTCTCCCTCTTCCCATCTCTAAACTCTATTCTTCTTTCTCTTTATTTGTTCAATTATCTGCAATATCTCTCAATCCTAACATGATATCAAAGCCTTGTTAACCCAGCGGTCACGAGTTCGAATCTCACCACCCCCATTCTATTTGATAAAAATCAAGCACAAAGTAATACGGGTTTGCACAAGTTTCAAGCTCAAATGACTTTCATTTAAAAAAGTGTGTTAGAGAATAATATAAATTATATTTTAGAACCTCACTTACAAGCTTAAATTTTTAGATAAGTTAATTCCTTAACATAAATAACTCGTAGCTCATCAACCCCCATACCCGATGCTGACTTTATTTTATTACTCTTTTTTTGCCCCAAAGATACCAAAGCGTTTTTTTGCCACAGATACCCACGCGTTCTCATATTGTAAATTTACTTGCATCTTTCAAGTGAAGGTTTATAAGCTATGTAAATGCATCTTCTGATCAGTGCAGAAATCATTTCAATTTCGATTAATAATAACAAGGATAGGAAATGTAAAATTACGAGTTCAATCCATCCATCGCCGCTATCATTAAATATTAGTCAGCCTCCCAAAAGTACAAGCTGTGGCCACGCGCAGTCCCAATAAAAACTATGGGACCAAGCATTTAAAACAACGCTAGTTTAATGTAAACACCACTTCCACACCTGAAACATCCCAGCTAAGCGCAAGACTCCCCTGGCTGCACAGTACAAAATTCATTGGGATACCGTCGGCGTCTAACAATTGTAAAAGAGTATAATTACATGTCAGGAAGAGCTGAAAGGGTTATCATCCTGCGCTTGGAAAGGGTTAGGTGACTTTCCCATCGCTGTACAATACATTTCAGGGGTAACAGCTTTTGTGTATATAATTAAATTAATAGGGGTCTCCCCTGTAGATCAAGTATTTTATACCCCTCCCTCATCTTCACGTCCACACTCTTCCACCAAACCATGCCATGTAATGCTCCTTCTGAACTTTACCTTCTCAAAACCCACTACTTTGAGCAGGCGATTGGGTTTAACCCTTTTCTTTCTCAGCCTTGGATGTGCGGCCCACGTTTCCTCATACACCTCATTGCAAGAGCTATTGCCCGCTGTCTTCTATTCTTATCACCCATCGTATTCTCTGGCTTGTGAAGTACCAAACTGACCTCCAAAGCACGGCAAACACTCCTGCTATTTTGGCAGAGATATATTTAGGCACACATGACAGCACAAACCAGGTGGCTGAATGCAAAGATCATAACCCATCACGGCCAAAACAAACCCAACGCACTCTCAACCATTGTAATGGATTTTCTGGTTTTGGGTACCCTGACCCTGCTGAGGCTGCTGTTGTGGAGCCTGCTGGTTCAGCTGCTGAGTGTTGTAGTGGCCAAAGGGCTGAGAGTAAAGAGAATTCATCAGGCCCTGCACATAACATTGACCTCACTGTTTTATATACTGAAACAAAAACTGGTAAAATTGACAAAGCTGCGAGCATTTCATCAACGTGCAAACATTCATGATGCCAAATTTTCTACATTTTGCAGTTTGGTAATGTTTCCTATTGCAACTTCTTTATGGTTTAGTGCTTTGGGTATCAAAAAGAACCTGTGATTGCAGTTGGTTCGGGTTGGCTATGCTAAATTGGCTCTGTGATGCATCATCTTGCGAGGGATCATTAAAGCCAACCTGCGTGAATAGACCTTGTGATCCATGAGCCATGTAATCCTGCAATCAACAGTTCATCAAGTATCAGATAAACAGCAGTTCATTGAAGATTCAGAAATTAAAAAAAAAATGTTGTCAAGAAGCAAACCTGAGACATGAAATCATTTCCAGAACCAAAACGAGAGTATCCAGCTTGAGAATTCTGATTCAAGAAGTTGCCGGGAAACACACCTTGTGCCCCTTGTGTAGCATAATCAACAGTATATCCACCTTGAGATGCCTGCAAAGAATTTGCATTTAAATAAATCTTGGAAAATAGTAGTGACATAATCTACTACCACCGCAAAGAAAAACCCTATTTAGTAATTACTCTTCTCAATTGCCTCATTTGCTGCCTTGGCAGTGCCTACCATTATCAGGGTATAACTTCAAAGCAAACCTTGACGTATAAAATGATCTCTACTATAGCAGGGCTTATATACCTGAGTTGAAAAATCAGCAACATTGTAAGGAACATGTGATCCCTGGCTCTTGAAGTCATCACCCAAGAACTCCTGATTAATTTCCATTAAAATGCAAGTTAGGGGGGGAAATGCAAAACCAAGTCACAGAACATAATTTTGTTTTAGGATGAAGAGCAGGGAATATACCTGGGACATACCCCCTATGGAAAATCCATCACGAAATGTTTGGCTTGATCCTTGAACTGAAATCTATATACGCAATAAATACATTCATGACACAATAATACTAATAGCAATACAAATCAAATAGATCAAGCAAATTGTCAAGAAACCATAGCTTACATTATTAACATATCCAGGCTGAGATAGTGGACCACCCACTGATGGCTGGCTATTTGGATTCTCCAGGGAAGGAAAGTTGAAGGATCCAATATTCCCGATGCCTTGTTGGTTGCCTTGCTGGTGAGAGAGGTGACTTCCAATAGGTGCACCAGCATTGCCACGCCCAGCACTAAAACCTCGACTTCCAGGTGGAGGGGCTTGAGGAACAGCTCCAATTGGCCCATGCACAGCTCCACGAGTAGGAATAGCATATGGTTGAGAAGGTGGACCTCCATGAAATGGTGGAATGGGGACCCGAGGCATTGGAAAGCCAGCAACACCAAGTTTATGGGTACCGTTGGGTGGGCCAGGTGACATATATGATCCTATAATTGGGACAACACAAAATCTGACAAGTTAGATAGGGACAAGTGGAGAAGCTAAGCAGAGGAACTTAACTGAATAATGCGAGTGCTTTAGTCCTATTCTACTTTTGAGTAAGCACACGCTTGGGAACTTGTGGGACTATAGAAATGTCATCACCAAGTAAGAAAATTATAATTTCTAGCAAGACAGCTGAAACATAGCATACCCCTGGCACGGGAGTTTCTTCTATCATTTGAGCTAGCTGAGGCAACAGACCCAAAACTATCATTTGGAACAATTCCAGGTCCACCTCCAAAAAACAATCTTCTATCGTTATAAATCTGTGAGAAAACATTGCCAAACACAATCAGTTTGTATTCATTCCTGACTAGTTACTTCATGATATGCTGGACAGATTAAGAAGATAACACAAATATAGAAACTTGGATAAATTTATCCTCTGTCAGTGATGCTGCCCTTGCCTGAAATTGAACCCCATACCTTTTTGGGCTTTTGAAATTGAACCATACTCTGTTTCAAGTTATTCAAAGGTCCTTCAACCAAACACTCATGTTCCTGGTGAAATATTCAAAGCAAGAAAAAATTTCAAAATTAGAAAAAAACAAGAGCTATTATTATATGTGATTCTGAAATTCCTCAATCAATCTCAAGCATTGTCCTAATGCCAACATTAGCAAATTCCACAAGCAAAGCAAATGAGAATTCCTAGAAAGCATAGCACCAGGTAAGAAGACATACTTTGTAGTGAGTTAATAAGCTATTCCACAAAGGCTGCTTGCTTAGAACTTTAGGGTTTCCAAGGATGACAATACCATATCGAGCACGAGTTAGAGCAACATTCAGCCTCCGAGGATCATTAAGAAATCCAATGCCCTAGAAAAAGGGACAGCAGTCAAGCACCAGCATGTGATCATAAATGACAGTTGTTTTTATCTACCAACAGATACAACTTCGATGGTGAACAAAATAAGAACAGGCTGAAAACTAAGTCAGAAAAATGCCCACCAAATTCTATCCATGTGATAAAAATTTAAATGAATTTTAATGAAAAAATTTCTAGTAACAGCAATATTTCCAATAGCTGAAATATGAAATTCAAATATCCACCAAGCAAGTGCTTCTGACAATCACTCACATATATTAAGTATCAAACATATCAGACAAGTGCTTTCACATGAGCATCTTGTCAAAACTAAGATCATTCTAACATGCATGTGAGAGGGAAGAGGAAACAGCGACTACCGATGCAAATGTTAAAATGCTGAATAATTGGACCAAACCAAAATTCTCTCTTCTAAGACCACAATTTGAGAGGCATATTACTAGACAAAACCTTTTTTATTCATGTGATTACCAACAAAGGGTTTGGCTATGCTCTCCATAACTGACTCGATGTCAACATGCAGAAATGAGGATTGTATCCATGATAAGATGATACAACAAACACAACAAATATAGTGCCGTAAATAAATGAGCACAACCCAAACTTATAAAAATAGAGCACAAGAGCAAGATAAAGCTCATACTATTAACATTCAGCCTCCTCAATGAAATTAACCGCATATTTTTTTGTGATATGTAAAATTGGGAACAGACCTGGTGTTCATTACTCCTAACACAAGACAAAATAATGTAATCCTTTTCTCTTCCTTGAAATGAATCAACACTTGCAACCTGCAAAAACCATAAACTATGTAGCAATTGCAAGTAAAGATTGAACAACATCTAGACCCAGAGTGTAGAAACCATTTATGACCTCAATTTCCTTGTATAGTTGCTGTCTGAGGGCACCATTTCTTGACATATAGTTCACAATATATGCTCTCTGCCCCTCATAAGGTGTTATCACTCCAATCTGTAAAGTGTTATGAATGATCAAAATAGTGCATTGTAAAAAAGGACTGCAGCTATGAAAATAAGTAGAGAAGAAAAGAACCTGGCTTGGGACTACACCACTCCTTAAAAACGTAGTCACAATTTTTTCAACATTTGCAGCCTCGGTACGATTTAGATAGGATGTCCCACTGGCACTTATCTCTTCTTGTCCCATCTAAAGAACAGCTATCTAGTTACAAAACACATCCTTCGAAAAATATAACAGCATATAAATAAATGAGACCCATGACTTGTGGTGCATTAAAAGCACTTGGCGGAAAATTCTTCAAGCTAACAATCTATAAGCATAATAAATCACATATGTTATCATAGTTGCTTTTTTATACTATTCAGGTTCACAATCCACCCAGCAAAGAGAAAAAAAAGTTAAATGCAAAAGCTACATAATTATTCTTTTTGTTTAAAATGATTGTAATATAATATATAACCACAACGCAAATATCATACCTGGACATAGAAGAACATAGGACGATTAGGCACAGGCCAAGGAAAATCAATGCCTGGTGTCTGTCTCTCATTGACAGTCACTCCATTCTGTAGAGTGCCTTCATAAAAGCTGTTAGATGGAAATTCAGAAAGAGATGGGTGCATGCGATATTGAACCTGAAATTTGAAAGCAGAAAACATAAGTAACAGCCTAGCAGCATTTTATGAAAGAAATTACATCTGCCTTGATACAAGAAAGTGAAATTGAAATACTGAAATTTGTAAGGCACCATAATTAGCATTTCTTGATAGCATCCTCACCAATGACAAAAAGAGCATTCATCAACTATGATTTCTAGACCAAGGAAATTATCAATTGTAACAAAATTTGATGGAGGAAAAAAAATGGCATTAACGCAGTAACAACTTGAGTTAAGTCAAAATTCTGTTTGTGAAAGCAAATAACAGACACCTGCTGAAAGTTGGGAAACTATTGACCAATGGGAACAAAGAAAACTAAATGATAATGATTTTTTTTTTTTTTATGATGACAGCACTCTCTCTAGTCTTCTTTACAAGCTGTTTGGAACCATGGAATTGAATTCAATTCCAGGGTTAAATCAATTCTTGTATTTGGAACCCTTTTGAAGGTATTAATGGAATTCAAATCATAAAAAAGGGCAAAAACAAACAAGGGGAGACCCTCTGATTTGCTACTGTAGTTCCAAATTAAAAATACTATTCCAAAAGTAACCCTTTCTTTTTTCTCAAAAACCCTACATCTTCCCTGGACCAACTCTTTCTATTCTTCAACAAAGGCTTTGGTTTTTTTGCTCAAGAAATTGCCTAAGAAGTGGAAGAGCAAAATTATCAAGTTATATATGAAAGGCTTTCATGCATACACAAATAAAGTATTGTTTTACTCTGATTCTTCCCATGCCAACAGAACCTAATCTTGACTTTCAACTTTGCACACTCAGCCGTAATATAGCTACGGTAAAAGAGAGCATGGAAATAATTAGAGGTGGAGGTCAGTAAGTACAAGGAAGCATTTTGGGAAGTACAGAAGCAGCTTTGGTTGAGAAAACTTGGCAACCCAAAACAAACCACTCATTTCTAGACTGAAATTTTCTTTGCAAGACCCACAATAATATTTAAGCTTTGATTTCTGATTAAGGGCAAAATAGTCAAGATTTGCTAATTTAATTCAATTCTACAGCTACTCAAAACAGTATGATTGAATTCAATTATGCAGCTTAGTATTTTATTCCAAAAATAAGAGTTGTAATAGTTTATTAAGTGAATTGAAATCACATGTGGAATTGGTTCCAAACAAGCTATTACATATATCACATAAACATATACTCCAAAACTCCTACATGTCAACTGAAAATTTATAATATATAATGCACAGTTCCTCAGGACCAATTCAATTCCTTCAACCAGGATAAATGTGACCACCAAATGCACATGAGAACACCACACATGGAGAGAGAACTTTTGGACAACATTATTACCTGCAATCTAATTGGTTTCACACCAAGTAAAACAAGGCGTTCAAAGAGAGATTGGGCTAACCCAGCACGAGCAGCTTTCTTGCACATAATGACAGGACCAAGCTGGCAATGGTCACCAACAAAAACAACCTAGCAGATAACTTCTAATTAGAAACTGAAGCATGTGATAGTAAAGCAGGAAGTATATCAAAACAATCTCAAGCACCTGCTTTGCCCCAAGTACCAGAGGAATAAGACACTCTGGTTCTGTCGCTTGAGTTGACTCATCAATAAGTACCTAAAACAGGGTTAAAAGTGTAAGCTTCTGTGAGTCCGGCAACAAAAGGCAAATAATGCACATTTCTACCTGGCGAAACCTAAAATTTGCCAACCGAGGATCTCCAGCACCACCACAAGTGCAGCAAATGACATCAGCACTTTGAGAAATTTCCCTTTCAGTTGCTCGTTTCAGCGCTTTGTATTTTTTCTCATCACTGCTGGACAGTTCCCCTGATGATAAAGGAACAGACAACAGGCGAAAGAAAAAAAGAAAGAGAACAATATTAGAGCAAGTTCTAAAGGCCCAGCATAGAACTGTATATAAAGACCTGTACATCCAACCAGAATATAATCAAATCTACAACATTCAAATACATCTTCTAGTAGAAACAGGTTCAAATCCAGAAGCCAAATATAATTAATTTTATGATCAGTAAGAATAGAATAAAATTCTAAAGACTGGGTGACAGATAAACAAGGTCCAAGTCATATAATCCCTCATATTTTGAATGTGTTTGGATGTGTGCAAGTCTATCCAGAAATTGAGCTAATCTACCCCTAAATGAACATTTTATTTGCAACTCCTAATTAACGACAGTGAATTTAATTTTAAATAATTAAGAAAAAGGCCACCTTGTTCATCTTTCAATTGTTGCAGCTTGTGAAGTTCACTTTTCTCTGAAGTGTCAAGATGTCTGACCTGTAAGTGTCACTAGTAATGAGAATCTATACCAGGAAAGCATAAATATGAGAAGTGCACAAATGACAAACAAAAAAGCAAGGCGCCACTAATAGACAAAACCTGATAGTGAAGGGTGAGATGCTCAACAGGAGAACTAACGGCTTCCCTTGATTTTGCACATAGCCTAACCACCTTGGATAGTGAAATACAAACCACAAAAAAAAAAAAAAAAACAAGTCAAAATACAATTACTAATTAATTTCAACAGTCAGAATTACAAAAAGATTTAATTTGAGCACCCAGACAGTCAGTATAGCATATCTTCTCAGGGTTTTGCTTTCTTACCTTTAAGCCAGTGGCACTTATCTTCTCAGCTAGCTGATCTACAGCTACATTACTCGGGGCACACACCAGAACCTAAAGTAGGAGTGGGAGTACCTTAAGACACAGTCAAGTATCTGAATGATACTGATAGAAAACATTTTGAATAACCTACCTGCCCTTGACCCTGTTTGGCCATGTGATATACAATGGCTGCAGAAGTGACAGTTTTTCCTGTGCCAGGTGGACCTTGAATCAAACTTATGGGCTTTTGGAGGACATTCTTCACAGCAAGAACCTGTCAAGTGGAGAAAGGTAAGTACCACTTACAGCATGCACAATTAAAAAATAAATTCACTTAAAACAAATCAAGAAAATGGTAATAAGCAAAACTAAACAGAGAAAAATCACAAGTTAATATAAGTGATGACAACAATTTGCATTCCCATACGGACAATATCTCTGGAAATAACTAATATACATTAAATTCAAAATGTTACAACAGAAAGTCCATGCCACATAATTATCTCACATGTAAACAGCAGGGAAGTCGTTCATTTGTCCACAACAAATCAATGGAAGAACAAGGACAGGCATCACAGATAAAGACACCTTCAGTGCAGATAGAGAGTAAAGGAAAGACACTCCTTTCAATATACATGTCAAATGGAGACTCGGGACAGAAATCAGTATACATCCAACAATCCATGGGACTTCCCCAGGTGTGTTAGCGTATGTTTTGAGCATTCAAGAAACTAATGCACTGCTTGTCATGACAACATGAAACCACAGATTTTCATTTAAAGGGGTCATCTCAAGAATCATTAGTAGCCTGAACAGGAAAATCCTAGTATGAGACAAGATGCACTAGATTAAACATTGAAATTGAACGGGTTATTGAGACATCATACTTGGGATGCATTCAGCTCTGGAAGACCAGGTGCACCAAACCGGCGAGGCAAAGCATTACGAACTGTTTGATTCTCGACCTCATGGCCCAACAAGTGGTGGTATATATACCTGAAGAAGGAAACTAGCTTTATATATAAATTCAAAATGGAAATCCATATTCAACACACAAGAACTCTACATTGACGGCGCCACATGAAAAGGAAATCAGTGATATATACTGCCTCAATATTAGCCTACAAATAGAAAATGGTAACTTGTTACAAGCAAATGATAACTGCCCATTAAATAGTAACTTGTTACAGGCAAATGATAACTGCACTTTAACCATAACATAAGTTTGTATAAGATGGTGAATTTCCTAGCTAGCCCTATTTCAAATACCAATATATCAATAAAATATGAGATAAACCAAAGCATGACTCATATTCAGTTCTCATTGTCTGATGTGTTCACAATACATAAGAACACAAACAAAAATGAATCAGCCAACCTACCCACTGACACTGGTTTCATCCACTGCAAAAGTTTTCATTGCTCCCTGCATCCGATCAAAGCTCGTGCTCTTCCATACAAAATCGACACTAAAACCATGGTTCAAATCAACAGGAGCTCCCTGGAATAATAGCATTTAGCATTAATGTCAACTTAACTGACAGAAAACCAGAAGTAAGAAATCAAGCATGTTAGTATCAGAGCCACCTGACTAGCACGAAGCTCAAGTGCAACCTCCTCTTGTGCAGTTAGCTTGATCTGAAATAATAGAGAAGAAACTTAATATCAACATTAAATTGAAAGCAAGTAAAATTTTAAGCATTGATCTCAGAAAAGGATCGCATACCACATGTCCAACTGAATGCCATGCCGGATGAGCTGCATCTCCTGAATAGCGCAGTCGCAACTCATCACCAGGTACAAGACGCAACTCATTGTCCTCCTATAGCACCACCAGTAAAGCTTCCATGAAACGAAAATACAGACAGAAGCATGCAGAAAACAGAAATCAAGCAGCACATGGAAAATAGGAAAAGAAAAGATGGTGATCAGCCAAGCTAAGACCCATGTTTCTGGAAAACCAGCTGGACACTAGTAGGCTAAACTAAGCCCCATGTTTCTAAACAAGCTAGAGACATAGAAGGGGGGATGTTTAACAAATAAGAGAACAAAAGCAAAAGATAAAAGCACCTTCAGAAATAGAGACATAGAAGGGGGGAAGTTTAACAAATAAGAGAGCAAAAGCAAAAGATTAAAGCACCTTCGGAAATACAAAATATGCAACACGCTTCTTGTTAAGGCCAATATCCCATCGAATAGTGACATTATCCTTGCTTTGAGACTCTTTCATCATCTACAATAAAATAGCATTATAAGAAGCTGTGCAGTCTTTTCAAGTGTTCCGAAGAGATTTTATGATGTGAACAACAAATCAAAACAAGATAAAGGAAAAAAAAAGAAAAGGAAAAAAGATTGCATACTTTATCATAGTCAGCTTCAAGCTTAATAAGTGGAGCAAATACATTTTGGTACTGCAAGAAAAGAAAACTGTCAACTCGTCAGCTAAGAGCCATGATGGAATTGTTATAATTCCTGGCTCACCCAAGTTATTTATCAAACCTAATTTTAAAATCTATCACTAAACCAGGCACCTGGTATGCATCTTCATACTTCAATGCCACAGCCTGTGGCTCATCATCAACACCAGGCTTCTCAAGATCTTCAAGGGTGGCATCAGGATTAGTTTTCCACAGTTCTTCTACTTTATTTATTTGTTGAGCACTAATTTGGCGAGCCCTCAACTGCTCCTGTTCGGATGGGATCTACAAAAAGCAACACGTAGTGAAGTTCTTGAAATTATAGAGCCCTTTGCAGATGAAAGGACAACTACCAACCTTCACAAGCCACTGTAGAAAACACCTATCATCAATAAGGGGGCACCACTGGCTCAGGTCCCAGTTCATGTCCTTCAGTGCATTAACATTCAAACAAGGCTCCCTGCAGAGGAGGACAACAACACTCTCTGTCTTGGCTGAAATAAATCCAAGAAGAAACACATTTCGGCAACCACAGTTGTAGCACTCAAGTATTGTTTCTCCAAGAGGGCTGTCTTTATGGAGACAGACTTCTTTATGCTTTGCTCGAACCTAAAAGGAGTTTCAACAGAAAAAACATATAAAATTTTCTACACTAAATTAACCAAGAAGCCAACAGATAATATAGAGAATGTTAAAAATAGCTGCTTTGATTTAGTTTTGCAGACTTTGAAAACGCAAAGCATGAGGGGCATCAGGTGACAAATACATTCCAAAGTACAGCACTGAAATGATTTAGGACATTTTAAAAAGTCTTTATGAACTACAGATTAAAATCAATACCACATTACTAGTTTCCTCAAGATTAATTACAGTTGAGTCTACATCTCTATGCATGATTCCAGGTAATGAACATTCAGCTATAGATGCCTAATGCAATAACATCTTTGTGTTATACAATCAACATTTTACACATTTTCAAGTCTAAATAGCAAGTGAGATTACCAAAATGCCATATTCCTTGTGAGTAAGACCCAAAGTAACCTGAAACTCTTCACTCGTAGCATCTTGCATTTTCATTCTTAGACATTTCCATATAATGAACTCTTTATGAGCTCGAAATCGTGTAGTATTACAAACCAATCACTTCAACTGAATCCAAAAAAAGCGAAACCCAATGAGACTTAACACTTCCCTACTTAGCCGCCACTCCCCCTCACACACACACACACTCTCAAACAAACAAACAAACGTCCAAAACAAATTACCCTAATTCAAAACAAAATAGTAGGCATAAACTAAATGGAGCCAAATTTTAAGTTTCAATTACCTACGATCCCACGTTTTCATTTTCAACCTTGAATTCAGATCAACGAGTACCCAAACAATTCAATTTCTATAAGCTACGGGCTAATCTATATCCATTCAAATTTCAGTCCCATGAATAACAATAAAAAACCCCACAAAAATTAAACAAAGGCAAAGCGCGAACAATACTCACTAGATGATTAACAATGTGCGAACCAGATGTGTTCCCTCTTGAATTACAGAACCATTTCCTACATGACGGCACATTACACCTCACAACACACGCAGGATTCGAAACCCCGCAGTACCTGCAAGCGTGCTCAGTAAAATCCCCTTTCCCAAACTCATACCCGTCATCATCTCCCGTCTCTTCAAAATTCAACCCTCCCATGCTCGCCACTAGCCCCTCCACCACCCCCTGGGTCCCGCTATTCGCTCCACCGCCACGCGCAGCAGATTTTGACGCGACAGGAGATGCAGAAGGAGAATCGGAGTGGAGATCGGAAGTGGAAGAGGCGGTACGGTGGTCGGATGAGGTGGGGTCTACGGCGGAGTTGGTGGCGCCGAGAGAATCAGAGGGAGTGGGCCAGGCCACCGGAGAGCGGAATTCGGGGTAGTCAAAATCGGATTCGCCTTGTGTATTGAATTCAAGGAAGGTGTAGGCATCTGTTGCTGTGTCTGGCTGCGACGCCGTTTCGTAGAGGTCATTGTCTTGGTTATCCATGGAAATTATTAGAGATTCTGATCCGATTAGGATTTTTGTCTTTAGGGTTAGGGTTTGGAGAGCGAAATAAGAAATTGAGATAAAAGTGGGGGGAGGGGTGTTTTTATTCGGGTGTTTCGGGGAGGAAGATTCTGAAAAGACACGCTAGACGCTCTGGCTTAGAGCATGTTTGCTTTAACCACCTAAATCAAGTGTTGCTACAATGAGAGCCTTTGCAGTGGAAGAAACCAGTGTCAGTGGGTGGGTGGGCTGATATTATTTTTGATATTAATATATTAAATGAATTTTAAAATACTAAAAAAATTAAATTAAAACAAAAAAATAAAAATAATTAAATTTTTAAAAGGGTTCTCAAACAGCCCTGAATTGAATGCTTTTGAAGCCGCGGTTAGACCATGGTTTTCACTTGAACTAATTACATTCCAATTGATTTTAAACTTCTATATTTATACAATTATATCTCATCAAAATTTCAATACCAATCTTAGTTTTGCTTTTTTTATTTTGATCATTAGTTTTTAATTTATATAATTTAACCCTTAATTGATTATTAAACTCTCAATTGTTTTCAATTTGACCTCTGATTTCACACAATTAACTTGAAAAAATTCAATTCGGTCTCCAAATATTTCAATCTTCTCAATTGAACCCGAGTTAAACTCAATAACTTGATTGTCCATCGATTAAACCATTAATTAATTTGACATGACCAAATTAAAATATCCTTAAGTCTTTGCATATTCTTAAATTCTTCAATTAAATCTTAAATTAATTTCCAATCATAATTATTTTAAATTGATCGATGATTAAATCAAATCGACCTATCAAAATATAATTTTTACACAGATTTATCCAATAATAAATTATTTTTGTCTTAAATCTATATTTTCCTCTATTTTTTGGGACAAAAGAGATATGATCAAACTCTCAAAAATAACCAAAAATTTCAAATTGATTTTTCTACTAACACGGATATTTTTATTTTTATTTTATTATTTTTGGATAGATTTTAATGAATAATTCAGAAATTAGGTTATGACATGCGTAATGAGCTTTCAAATTTTACCATATCAGCAATAATTGATGTGATAGCTTTTTATATATATGCGTGTCAGCGTGTGAATATTTATGTGTATGTCAATGTGCGCGCGCGCGTGCTCGTATATTTTGATTTATGTATATGTTATTAAATGATAAAATAATATGTATTGTGTGTATATGTGTGTGTGTTATATCAATTTTAAGGTAGTTATAAATCAAATTGTATTAGAAAAATTAAATAAACTATAAAAATATTTATAAAATATAAAATATATATTTCAGGTTAGATTCATATGGTTTTTGGGTTAAGTGTGACCATATTCATACCCTATATATTATCCATTGAGTCTAAAAAAATCATATTCATTCAAGTGAGTTGATATCCATCGTATTTAAATTAAGCGCTCGACCTTAATAATATTATATGAATTCTTCTACTATGTTAAGAAATAATTACATAATTACACGGATGATATTTTTTGGAATTAAGGGTACATACAAAACATAATGAATCATACTACTAGTAGTACTAATAATCCTTTCGATAGTAATGTTATTAATAAAAATCTTAGAAATAGTGAGGAAAATGAAGGTAATGAGGCTGATTTTAGTTTATATAGCATGCCAACAGAATATTTATTTTAAATTTATTAGTTTTTACATAATGAACTTCTAAGGACAAAATTTTCTTTTATTGTATTTTTAAGTTATTTTAAATCATGTATAAACCTTAACTAATAAAGTTTTATGATCATAATTGTATTGTGTTGTATTCAGAAATATTTTATTTATGATTTTTCTATCTTCATGATTTTGATTGTGATTTTAAAATTTTTATACAAAAATATTTTACGTATAATTTTATAATTTTAAAATCCGAGTTCAATGGTAAATTTCGTATCATGTCAAAATCACGATTTTAACAATTTTGGTCCGAGCTGCTACAGGTGCTACTGGTGAGGAGAGGAAGGAGTTGTTGTGGTTGCCAAAGAGTTGTTGTTGGTTCTGGCACTGGAGGTGCAGCTGCTGTGGAGGGAGGAAGAAGGGGCTGCTGCCAACGAAAAAGAAGTTGTCGTCGGGGCAGCTGCTACTGATGGTAGCTGATGACACTGCTGCCACTATTCTTCCTTCTGGCTTCAATTCCTCATTCATGTGTTTAATATTCTATGTTTAATATGCACTCATTATTTCTGATAATACGAGTGTTTTAGATAGTATTTCTGCGTCTGTTTGGCGTCGTGTAAGAACTTTACAAACTTTACGAAGCATCTCCGAAAAAGATAGAAAATACAAAAGTACAGTGAGTTTTACGATCAAGGTCGTATGATTAATCGAAGTATTGAACAACACGTTCCTTAATTTCTCCTAAAACACTCTATACAGAAGAATAAGACTGCTGGCTTCTTAGTTAAGCTCCAAACTAGCACTTTTCGCCTAATGAAACTTCAAGACTTCGTTCCAGGTTTTTTCCCAACTGGGAAGCTGCATAACACCTGCTTCCGGATTTAAACTTGATAAGAAAATCATCCTCCCTTTTTCTCTTTTCTTTTTCAATTATACTTTGTTTTTACATTTTTCTGAGTGCAGTTCAAGTTATTTCTCTTTACTCTTTCGAACAAGTGACCTTCTCGGAAGCTTCCTTTATTAGATCTCCCCTGCCCCCAGTGGACGTATTTAAACCTGTGCATGAACAATTCTCAGAGCTCATTCGGCATCTTTTCCTGCAAGATTTAACTAAAGCGCCTCATGTTTTCAGGTCTTGGTCATGTTGATTTCTCATCAGTAGAAGGAATCGGAAGCTTCCCCTGAAAAGTTTTGCACGCCACTCTGTCTAAAACCATTTACTTATATAAACAAAATAGACCGACAGATGTCAAGTAGAGATCAAAATGAAGATCATCCCTGTCTTTTCATCTGCTCTTTGCTTCCTTTTCTTCCTCTTAGTAACTCCTACTCCTGACAATAGCATTTCAACCCTTGATGCTTCGACCATCGATATATCAAACCGAACCTGCAGAAAATGTGCGGAGGATTCCAAAACTTTCAGCTATGACTTTTGTATAAGCTCTCTCCAGACGATTCCCGTCAGCCATGTGACAAACCTTCACGGACTAGCAATAATTGGCATGGAACTAGCTCTAGAAAATGCAACCAACACCATTTCAACCATTAAGTACTTGCTGACTTGCGGAGCTTTAGACCACTTTGCCGTGGCTGCTTTACAGGATTGTTTGGAGCTATATTCAGATGCTCTTGTGACAATAGTAGATGCTGCGGCAGCATTTCTGACAGAACATTATAGTGTTGCAGAAGTGAAGGTGAGTGCAGTTATGGAAGCGTCGACAACCTGCGAAGAAGGGTTCTCAGAGAAGAAAGGAGTGGTTTCTCCATTGACAGAAGAGAATAACAATCTCTTCCAGTTATCTGATATAGCACTGTGTATCATTCACATGATCAGTCTAGCTGCATGTAAATAATATTTCAGCTGCACTATTTTATGCGTTGCAAATACATCACCCATCAACGTTTATTAAAATAAACTTCGTCTAACTCCTTCTCTGATTTATAGTTAGCTCGATGGAGATGGCAATTGTTCTCAAATTTGCCAGCTTTTAGCGACCTAGCACTTTCTTCTTATTCATGGCCATTTAAGTGATTCTATCAGGATCCATAATACTGGATCTTCGCAGGAGCTTTAAGTGCGTAAATCTGCAAAACCCTCCATATTATAACTGTTCTTTTATTTTTGTAACATTAAAAGGATGAAGAAAAGAAATCCAACTCAGATAAAAGAGATTTAAAGTTTGAAGGAGAGAATTGAAGGGAAAGAGATCATAAGAATGAGAGGTGGTTATGGTTGTTAGAGAATGAAAAATATTGTTTATACTAGTGTTAAATACACTTAGTGCCCGTTTAGTATGGTGAGTATGGTGGTGTAGCCGGAAATAGTAAAACAACACTCTAATCTAGTGTTTGATTAATTATAATAAGCTGAAATATATCATGGGTCTCACTTGCAATTTTGTATCAATCTCCGGTGCAAGAAAAGCAACTATTCTGCTTTCCTTGCTTTTTGATATGAGAGAGGGAGAGGGAGACGGGGGTTGGGCTGCAGGGGGGGTGTGGTTTATTAATATAGGGTTTTTTTTTATATAAAACATATATATTTAATATTAAAAAAATCTAAAAATTAATTAAAATATAAATAATTTTTACATAATATATGTTTATTCATATAAAATATATATTTTTAATATTAAAATAATCTAAAAATTAATTAAAATATAAATAAATATATTAGAGGGAAATCACAATATAATTTTTGCCTCGCGATCCTAATTTTGTTTCAGATGATATTTTATCATATATTGTTTCGAGATCACAGAGACTTTCATGTATGAATTTAGTTCGTGGTGAAATTACAAGTAGTTTGATGGGAGAATAAAAACAAGTGTCTAATTTAATTGAATTATTAATTATATTTTATTATTATAATTATTAAATATTTAAAAAACCACACACACACACACACTTTAAAGTAATTTCACAAGTTAAAAACAATATGAAAAGCTTTGTAACCAAACACTTGAAATTGTTTTTCATTAACCTCAAACTCAACCACAGTTTTAATCAAACACTTCAAAACTTATTTTGAACCGTCCCTATAGTGTTTTTCATGAAATTATTATTTTTTCAATCTCAACCACAAAAACAAAAGTAATACCAGACGCATTCTTAGTGGGTTGTAGGAATTGAGTCTAACTAAGAAGGTTTTAAAAATCTCAATTGATACCTAACCTTTAATATCCATTTATTAGGTTTTAAACTTAAGTGAATTGAGTTATATTATATAATATAAATATTATAGATAAATCAATTTTTTAACACTTGTACTCTAAAGCCTGATGATAAGAAAGGTGTCTGGGAGTGTGGCCAAACTGGAAGTTGAGAAAAAACAGACAGTTTTGATGTTTGATAATGATTGAGAAGTTAAAAAAATATTGTGGACTCCATCTTAAAAAATTGTCAAACTCGATTTCATGAAAAACAGCTGCTTTTCACGAGTCTCTTCTTTGCTGCTTATCTTCAAGGTTGCTTCGTTTTGAGTTCAACTAATAGTATGCCTCCACATGCTCTACACAATACTAGCGGGATCTTGCTTGCAAATTGATTTGGGGCAGTGCAATGAATGAGCGAGGTGAGTTAGTAATCTAAAATAATAATAATAATTTATTATTAAATTTCCTTTAGCTTATACATATACTAATAATTGTATTTTAAAGTTTGATGAAAGAATAAAAAGAAATGTCTTGAATTATTAATTACATTATGAAATTATGATTATATATGTGTGTGTACATGTCTATGTTCTTTAAAGTAATTTCATAAATTGAAAACAGTCTAAACTAAACACATGAAACTACTTTTCATTAATTTCAAACTCAACTATAATTTTAACCAATCAAAACTTATTTTGAATCGCAGTTAAAGTATTTTTCATGAAACTATTTTTTTAAAACCTCAACTACAAAATCAAAAACAATATCAAACACACCTAAAACTCTCAAGATTGTGTTTGATATCATGCTAGGTTTGGCACTTCTAGTTTTTAAAAAGTAGATTAAAAAATAAAACACTTCTGGTTTTGATTTTAATAAAAAGCTTTTTAAAATATATTTAGTTAAAACTATCATGAGATAGATTTTTACATCCAAAATAAATAAATAAATAATCTTTATGAGTAAAAAAATGTTATTTTAGTTTTACAAAACTAAAGTATCGAACATGTAATAATTATATATAGAAACAATGTAAAAAAGCAACTATTTTTTTCCATTGATAAAAAAAACAGTACCACAAGTTTACTGCATGCGGTCCGCGTCCTCTCTTCAAATATCAGCACGGTCTCTAAAGTGCAAGGTGCATGTTTGCTCTTAACTTGAATGGCGATCATAATTTTAATGAGGACACAGTATACATGACTACAATCACAGTTCATCAATAGGCAAATTTGAGCTATCTCCAAAACATGGTTTGGGAAGTACTTCAATGATCTAAAACGCAAACTTGTTTACAAGAAAGATAAAAAGCTGACATTAGACTTTTGGGGGAGAGAGGTGGCATTGTTATCCACCATAGATCCATCAGGCCATCAAGTAGTTGAACTCAGGGAGGAAATCATAATAACTCCGACATGCAAGTGATGTACGGATAATATTACTTGATCGCTGAACATGATAGAAAGAAAAGAAGCCTGTAATTCCACTGCGTATTCCACAACCTATGATCCTATAACCAGCCTAAGAAACACAAGAATACCCCAATCACAAGTCTTTCTATTCCTAGTTCTCAACTACTCAGGTGTTACCAGAGAGTTCCTCAACACACGGGAAACGCTACCCAAATAGAATGGGGTGTTGAAATATAAGTCAGTCATTTACATATTAGTGAAATATTGTAGAAAACTCTGGCAGGGACAGTCATAGCATTGATGCAAAGGTTCAAGGCATTAACAAGCACATCCACCTGACTGAGCCTGAGTCTGGGAGGCAGATCCACCAGTGGACTTTAGGTTCACATCAACCATGTCCTCTTGCTTTGTTGAAGAAAGTGCCTCCATTCCTGGCAACGCTGCAGCGATTTTTCGGAACAAAGGCTGCACAAAATTTCATCAACAAATAAATAAAATACCAACAATAAACATTTAAACAGAAAAGTGCTGAATGAGAAAACTGCAGTCACATTAGGGAGACCAAGGCATCGAATCCAAAATATCAAGTTCAAATTCCAAGAAAGCTGTCAGGATAAAAAAATAGTATTAAACTGTCAACTCCTAAGGAAAAAAGGCTTAACTGTAGATTTCTTCCAAACATTTACCCCCTAGATATAGAGAGAAAATATGTTGATTCCAGATGTAGCTCAAATAATCATTAAATGGACGTCATTGGGCAACGATGGACACCTTCAAGAGATGGATAAATGAAAGATGGGAGGCCCATCCATCAGATTTCCTTTCTTCTCTTTGATATCCCAGACATGTAAAGATCCCTACCATTAGACATGGTAGACTCTGGACTATATCTGGTTGACACCTTGTAACCGAGGAAAAAAGGTTAATAAAATACACACTTGGAAGGGAAGAGCGTGATAAGGGAATAAGAAAACTGCAGCCACATCAGGGAGACTAAGGCATCGAATCCAAAATAACAAGTTCAAATTCCAAGAAAGCTGTCCAGGTAAAAAATAGTATTAATCTGTCAACTCCTGGAAAAAAGGCTTAACTGTAGATTTCTTCCAAACATTTACCCCCTAGATATAGAGAGAAAATATATTGAGTCCAGATGTAGCTCAAATAATCATTAAATGGACGTCATTGGGCAACGATGGACACCTTCAAGAGATGGATAAATGAAAGATGGGAGGCCCATCCATCAGATTTCCTTCCTTCTCTTTGATATCCCAGACATGTAAAGATCCCTATCATTAGACATGGTAGACTCTGGACTATATCTGGTTGATACTTTGTAACCGAGGAAAAAAAGTTATTAAAATACACATTTGGAAGGGAAGAGCGTGATAAGGGAATAAGAAAACTGCAGACACGTCAGGGAGACTAAGGCATCGAATCCAAAATAACAAGTTCAAATTCCAAGAAAGCTGTCCGGGTAAAAAATAGTATTAATCTGTCAACTCCTGGAAAAAAAGGCCTAACTGTAGATTTCTTCCAAACATTTACCCCCTAGATATAGAGAGAAAATATGTTGAGTCCAGATGTAGCTCAAATAATCATTAAATGGATGTTATTGGGCAACAATGGACACCTTCAAGAGATGGATAAATGAAAGATGGGAGGCCCATCCATCAGATTTCCTTCCTTCTCTTTGATATTCCAGACATGTAAAGATCCCTACCATTAGACATGGTAGACTCTGGACTATATCTGGTTGACACCTTGTAACCGAGGAAAAAAAGTTATTAAAATACACACTTGGAAGGGAAGAGCGTGATCCTGTAAGAACTTAAGCAAAGCCATAGCCAGGTTTGGAGCATAGTTCTTTTATCCCAAAGAGAATAATTAATTAGCCAATAGCAGATATAATATGCAATCCTACTTTCCTTGTGGGTTTGCTGAATAAAAGGAAGGCGGAGAAGAAACATGGAACTCTTTGGACAAGTTTGCGAGAAATTAAACATGTCATTTCCAGATAAAAAAAAATGTCTTGATCACACAGAGAATGACAAAAATATTATACCATAATCTACTCTCCATAAATTGGAAATGGAAAAAGACATACGATAGACCTGCAACTGATTTTTCATTCAGCTCAGACTCTGTTCTCTCCCCTTTCTTGCTTCTCAGAGACCATTGACTATTAACTCAAAACACATATTGGGCAAAGAATCGTGTTCATTTTAGGCTCATGAAAAATTCAACATTGCCAGGAGGATGTATAGAGGGTGGTGGACAATGTGCTTGAGAGCATACCTTAATATTAAAACCAGCTTTTGCACTAGTTTCAATAAACATGACATTAAGGTCACGAGCTTTAGCTTCTCCTTCTTCTATAGAAACTTGCCTGTCAAATCATCCACATAATGATATGTTAATCAACACGAGGCAATGCAAATGAAAGACAAATGATCAAACTGCAGCAAGGGAAAACATCTAATTATTCACATTCCTCAGTATTTGTTAGGACCAAAAATTTACAAGCCAAGATGATTGGCTGAGATCAAGCAAAAGTGGACCAGTAGCAGATAATTTCAGAAAACAGTGTTTCTACTTGAGTGTGAGAAACTGTGAACCAGAGCACACAGAGAGCATCAGAAGCACCAAACACTGATCATGGTAATGCTTGTCATTAAGCATTTACCTTTTCTCCACAAGGTCAGTTTTGTTCCCAACAAGGACAATGATGACGTCACTGCCCCTCTCAGTGCGAACCTCTTCAATCCATTTTGAAGTGTTCAGGAAGGATTGCCGACCTGACACATGAACTATCAAGTTAGGAAACATTCCTGAGACATGTATAACTTTTTACATACAAATAGTTTGAAAGTTTTTTTAATCAGTATAAAAGGAAAAAAAAGGCCAATGAGTTTGGATTGCAATAAGAGAACATAACCAAACACGTTTATGTCTTCAAAAAACCAACGTGCCAATCAGGGAATTATCAACAAAATAAGTGATTTCACTTGATCTTTTGAAGCAACAATTAATTTAAAATGGATAAATGACACTTGAAATACTTCATACTTGCAACGTCAAATACAATGACAGCAACTGAGGAATCTCTAATATAGCTTGGAATGAGGCTTCTGAATCTTTCTTGTCCAGCTGTATCCCTGCAAGCATACAGAAGCAAAAGGTCCATCATCCACAAAGGAGGAGTTTTCATGAGAAATAGAAAGACACAAAAACATCAATAAGAACGAGGCTCGATAATACATGCATGTACATTTGTGCAACTATACATACAAAAAGACAGGTCTCTGCATGCACGCATACAGTGGCCTATACAGCTTATTGCAATCAGATTTATGAAGATAGAAATAGCAAAATGGTCCCTCACATCTACTGATGTGCAAACTCCATTCCTAGCACTTTAAGAATGCCTATCCCTCACAAGGCAGTGCTATGTCAACTCTTGATTTATCTTCCTTAATGGAATGCCATTCATTTCAACTCCATACCGAGCTTCTGCAATCATAAAATTTGTGCGTGTTTTCTGGAAAAGAAATGCCGCTCTTTTAAAGCCTACAACATCATTTATTTTCCCTGTTTTACAGCATTTTGTTGTCCGTACGGACATGAATGAGCAATAGAAACCTCCTTGCAACTGAGCGCGATGACAAATTGTTAAATAAAACATGGTAAGGACTGATATCGTTCCCCAAGCAATGAGCAATATGCATATTGTATTTCTAACACAAAAACAAAAAAAAAATCATTTCCGTAAGGTGATGGATCTAACCACAACTGCAAACGAATAGTTCTGTCTTCGAGGTACATGGTCTTTGATAGAAAATCAATGCCAATGGTAGCCTGTTCATCAGTTCCAAGATACATGTAAGTTAGATCAACAACACTAGCTACCTACTTTTGAGATCACGAATAAGCAGATCATAGTAACTACAAAAAGGCCCCTTCATCTGACCGACTTCTCAAAACACCAAGGCACGAATAACAAAGATTGAACATCAACAGGGGCAAAGCTCTTATCCCCCCCCCCCAATTTTATACCAAAAACAAAAACCCAGAAAACAGTATGAATCCTTGATTGTTGTAAGAAGAAAGATCTAAAAAAAAAAGATCGAGTTCAATTATAAGATGGTGGGATCTTTCAAAGAGTAAGTAGCTTCAAAACCCAGAAATGGTTATATCAAAACAATAATACAAATCAGCACACAAAAGAAAATCAAAAGGCAAAAACAATCTGAGCGCGAGGCACAAAATAATGATATGGGTTTTACCTGGTAGGTATTATCGAATTTATCATACATGAAGCGAGTAATGATGCTTGTTTTGCCGACTGATTGATCTCCCAAGAAGACCAGTTTGTACTTAGCAAGAGCTGAGACGGGCGCCATTATTTACTTATTTAATATATTCAGAGATCTGTATCAGGCAGATCGGGAGCGGAGGAGATCTATAGGAGTGAGTATGTGCTTTTGTGTGTGATTGGTGATAGAGCAGCGGAGAAGGTAGCCAAGACTACTGGAAGAGAAGACCGCTTTTGGTATTTGACATTTTGCTAGCTGGTCGAATCGGGTCGGGCAGGTTAGAGTTTTGATTGTTTGGATCCTCTGGGTCTTTAATACATTTTATATCGGAAGAGATCTAGGGTGTGTTTATTTTTACCGTGTTTAAAATGTATTTTTAATTATTATTCATTTTAAATTTGTACTATTAAAAATAATTTATTTACTATAAAAATATTATACTTTTAAATAAAAATCTCTTTAAAAAACAATCACAACTATAATTCAATATTATCTTATTTATTTTCATATGATTTATTTAGCTCGAGAGACAACCGAATAAAATTATTTTGAATAAAATATTATCTATCTATCTATTTATATATATAATTTTTATGCTTATATAAATTATATAACATACATATTATACCATTTATACCGAAAATATAGTAAAATAATTAAAATAAATAATAGTGGTTCAATTAAATTATTTGAAATTTAAAATCGAGTGATTTGCTACGGAGTTTTGAAACTCTGTATTAAAGCATAATTAACTTTTATTCCCTCGGATTTTATCAATTTCTAATCAAATTAGGTCACTAAACTCTGTATTTAGCCATTCCCCTTCTTCCTCTTTTCCCTCCGTCTTCCCTTCATGCCTCAACCAAATATTATTTTTCATCTACTTTATATTTAAGCTCTCATTTTCGTTTAGATTTAGGGTTTTTAGGGGGTTTGGTTTCCCATGATAATATGATATATATTATAATTGAGTGACTTGTGAACGTATATTTAATTAGTAGGACATAATGTCAACCTCCCGAGTATTTGGATTAATATCTGTTAGATATGTAATAGAGATTATTTTTAAAAATATATTTTATAAATATATCGAAATAATATTTTTTAATATTAATATATGAAAATGATATAAAAATTAAAATATTTAATTTAAAATAAAAATAAAAATAAAAATAAAAATAAAAATATTTTTAAAAATATTTTTGAAATACAATATATATCAAATCTAATTTAATTCTTAATCAGTCTCTTCTAATTTTTCAAGGGAAATTGATTTGCTTTGCTTTGCTATGTTCCTCCACTATAGGCTCTGCATTTATTAGCAGGCAATGACAAATCCCCATAAAGTGTATCTACTATAGGCTCAGCTACATCAAAACTTTATTCGATCTCAATCACTGTTTTTATACACACACACACGAGTGAATTTGCTCGTGGTATGCGTGGATATTTTTTATTTATATAAAAAATTAATTGATTTTATATATGTTATAATTTATTATGTTAATATTTAATTAATAGAATTATAATCTATAAAATCTATTAGAAACAAGTTTTTTTTCTTCTAAAAAGTGATTGAATGTTGTTACTGTTAAAATTCTTTTGATAAAATTGTTATAATTTTTTTTTCTATGTAGAAAATTAATTGTAAAATTGATTGCTCATATTACTATATTAAATATAATTTAAAATATTGATAGTAAATTATTATTCTTTGAAAATAATAAACAGGTCTTTGAAAATAATAAACAGGTCATTTATATATATATATATATATATATATATATATATATATATATATATATATATATATATGTATGTATGTATGTATGTATGTATGTATGTATGTATGTATGTATGTATTAAAGTGTTAATATTAAATAAATATCAAAATATATAATTATTCTCACATATTTATATATAAAAAAAATAATCATTATCATTATTTTGAATGCCTTATATATAATAATAAGAAATCTCAACACCTAACAATATTAACAAAAAAGCAATTAAAAAACTAAATAAATGACAAAATAAAAATAAATATTATTAGATTTTTAAAAATTATTTGAATTGAAGAATAAAAAAAGGAGAAAAAAATTGAAAATATCATTTTTGAAATGACCACCAGCATAAATTAAAATGTAAATATTAAAAACATAACCTTAATAACAGTAAAAATAATAGAAATTGTTGAGACCATAATTATTGTTAGAGAAAAAACTCCATATTTTTTTTCTTCATATTATTATATTAACAATATTTCAGAACAATGATATTAATTTTTTTTCAAACTTGAGTCTCTCTCTCTCTCTCACACACACATTAAGGTTTTAATATTAAATAAATATCAAAATATATAATTAGTCTTACATATTTAAGAGAAAATAAAACTTATAAATAATCATTATCATTATTTTGAATGTCTTATCTATGATAATTAGAAATTTCCATACCTAGCAATATTAACAAAAAAAAAAATTTTATTGTATTTGAAGAAATTATATAACTTGAAGAATAAAAAAAGAGAAATAATAATAAACATTTAATTATTAATTAATTATGTATAAGTGGAAAAAAATATAAAAAATAGGTATGGAGATGAAAAAAATGTATGTGTGTGAAAAAAAATCATGTTGCGCATAAACTGACTTGAACACTATGGTTATAGAAAAACAAGAACAAATTATAAAAAAAAATGGGTTCAAAGATTAACTATGCTGTGTGTATGCTAGCCTGGATACACAGTTATATATATATATATATATATATATATATATATATATATATATATATATATATATATATATATATATATATATATATAAAAGGAAGTCAGTTTTTTTTTTTTTAAATCATCTTTTCAAACAGAAATGAACAGTGAAATTATTGTTCATTACTGTTTGAAAATGTAGCCTGAGAGATTCGAACTCTCGTTGTGGGGGAAGAGGAAGCCACACGCCTTAACCCCTTGCCCAAATGATCTCGTTGTGCAATTCTAGTATACAAATAATAATTATATTATTAAAATGATATTTTTTTAATATTAATATATAAAAATAATATAAAAACATCAAAATATTTAATTTAAAATATTTTTTTTAAAATGTTTTTGAAACACAACATAACGAAATCCAATTTAATCTTTAATCAGTCTCTTCTAATTTTTAAAGGGAATTTGACTTGCTTTGCTATGCTCCTCCACAGCAGGCTCTGCATTTATTAGCAGGCAATGGCAAATTCCCATAAAGTGTAAATCTACTAGAGGCTCAACTACATCAAAACTTTAATTGATCTCAATCGCTGTTTTATATATATAAATATGCTTTAAAAGTGTTTAAGGACATATATTGCAATTAATTCAATAATTTATTAGCAGGTAAAATTTAATAATTTATGGACATATATTGTATTAATTCTGAAATATCAATTGCAATTATTAGAAAAAAGTTGCATCTTTTTTAACGAGGAATCCCCAAACCTCCACGAAAACCAGATTCAACAAGAAATAAAATAAAATGGTGCCCTGTGGGCTTAGCTTCAAATGAGTCAAGCAGCATAGTTACTCGGAGCGGGTCTTCACACAGATCGAACCGAATCTGGTTTGGATTTTGAAGGGCCCAAAAGGAAAAAGAAGTTCTCAGGGTTTTAGCCAGGGTTTGGTTTCACCTATCAAATTCTCTCTTGACTGTATTGAACGCCCAGTTCCTCTAACCAATTCGAGTGTGGCATCACTTCATTTTAAGCGTATCCAAGCTTTAAAGTGGCACGAGGGGCTGCTTCAATTTTCTGTAAGAACTCAAAACTCAGAGCAACTCTTTCACTGTTTTTCCTTCCACTTTCTCATTGTTTAGCTTTGAAATGGGTTTTATCTCATATCGGGTGTTCACCTTTGTAATATCAATTTTCATTATGAAGCCAAAAATGACCTGAAAAAGTGGGTGGTTCTTGATTCTCCATCTCCAAATGCATCGTCGCCTTGCAATATTCACCTCCAAAGTTCTCGTCAACGCTAACCCTATTCCAATCACAACAGCCACCAGCACTAACCTTTTGTACACTCAATCCAATCCCTTAAACCCTAGGGCTAATGGGTTTGCTTTCTTTCGCTTGCTATCATTCACTCCGGGGCACAGGCGTGTGCAGGATCCTGATGACCCATCCAACCTGATGAAGGAAGATGGTGTCTCAGTTTGCTCTCAAATGTGGATAGAGAATTTTCGAGAACCAGATAGAACTGCGAACAATTTGACCACTTATCTTCGCCGGTTTGAACTGTGGGTACTGGCTTATCAGAAAGTGTGTGCTGATGACATGGGAGCGTATATGCCCCGTAGTGCGATACAAAGGTCTGCACTGGAGGACTTGTTAGCTCTTAGAAATGCTGTTCTTGACAATAGGTTTAAGTGGGGTGCTAGGTTGGATTTTCATATTAAGTCTCCTAAGGATAAGACTGACTATCGATCTTTGTCTAAGAGGAAGATTAAGGCAATTTTGACGACCACACAACCAGCAGCATTTCAGGATAAGATAGTTCAGGAGGTGTTATTTATGATTTTGGAGCCGATATATGAAGCACGGTTTTCACAAAAATCTTTTGCATTTAGACCTGGTAGAAATGCACATACGGTGTTGAGGGTGATTAGGAGGAACTTTGCTGGGTATTTGTGGTATATAAAAGGGGATTTGAGCACAATATTGGATGGAATGAAGGTGGGGCTAGTGATTGGTGCTTTAATGAGGGATGTGAGGGATAAGAAAGTGATTGATTTGATAAAGGAAGCATTGACTACCCCTGTGATCACGAGTCGCATGGAAGAGCCAAAGAAGAAGACAAAGAGGAAGTATCAAAAAAAGAGGGTCTTGGCAGAGGATGAGCCAAAGCCAGATCCATATTGGTTAGACACCTTTTTTGGGTTTGCACCTGAGGAGGCAGAGAAGCTTCCTTCATGGGGACACTGTGGGATACTTAGTCCTCTTTTGGCTAATATCTGCTTAGATGAACTGGACCAGTGGATGGAGGGTAAGCTTAAGGAGTTCTATCGTCCTTCAAAGAGTGATGTCATATGGAATAGTCCAGAAGGGGAAGCCGAACATGGGAATACATCCTGGCCAGAATTTGTGCCAACAAGTGGCCCAGACAAAACCAGGAAGATGGATTATGTAAGATATGGGGGTCACATCCTGATTGGTGTGCGAGGACCGAGAGCAGATGCAGCCACATTGAGGAAGCAATTGATTGAGTTTGTTGATCAGAAATACACGCTCAAGATTGACAATGAGAGCCTCCCAATTGAGCACATAACTAAAGGTATAATGTTTCTTGATCATGTATTGTGCAGAAGAGTTGTGTATCCAACTCTACGGTACACTGCCACTGGTGGGAAGATCATTAGTGAAAAAGGTGTGGGCACCCTTTTGTCAGTCACAGCAAGCTTGAAACAATGCATTAAGCAATTTAGGAAGTTGAACTTTCTGAAGGGGGACAGGGATCCAGACCCACAACCTTGTTTTAGAATGTTCCATGCTACTCAAGCTCATACAAATGCACAAATGAACAAATTTTTGTCAACAATGGTTGAGTGGTATAGATACGCTGACAATCGGAAGAAAATTGTGAACTTCTGTTCGTACATTATAAGGGGTTCACTAGCAAAGCTATATGCTGCAAAATACAAGCTGCGCTCGCGTGCTAAGGTGTATAAGATTGGTTCTCGGAATCTGAGTCGTCCTTTGAAGGAGAAGAAAGGGTCTTCACCTGACTACCACAATTTACTACGAATGGGCCTTGCGGAGTCAATTGATGGGCTTCAGTACACCAGGATGTCTCATGTACCTGAGACTGATTACACCCCATTTCCAAGTAATTGGATACCTGATCATGAGAAGGCATTGCTTGAATATATAAGCCTTGATGATCCAAAAACTCTTGAGGATCAACGACTTAGCATTAGAAAGCAAGGTCTGGTTTCAACTCAGGACTACATTTCAATGCTTGTTTGGAACTACAAGAGAAATGCTATTGTGATGGATCAGCTTTCCCTCATAAAAACTGGTGGAAATAACACAGAAAAAGAACAGCATTCGCTTTTGGGCCCTGATCAAGATACTTATGATCAGAAAAGCAAAGAAGAGGAAGAACATGAAGAAGGGTTTGACATGGCAGAAATCTAAGGTAATTGTTGTATTATTCTGTGTTGGACTTACAAAATTTCTGTCATTGGATTTATCTTGTTAAGAGGAAACAAAGAGGAACGGTTTCATCTGCAATAAGCCAAATTGTTTCTGATTAGAGAATATGAGCTTCTTGGAAAAATTTAAATATATTTAGTCAATTTGAAGCGCAGAATACTCTACTTAATTGCCACTGGCTGCAATTTCGTTGACTTTGGTTTTGCATTTTGCTTTGGGCATATGTGTTTGAAATGATGTGGATCATTGTGAAGAGGTTGTGAGATATTTGAATAACTCTACACAGGATCCAATTTTGAACTTATTATATATCTTGCATTTCTTAAAGCAGAGTTGTGAAAATTACTTAGCAACATCATTTTTCCTTTTTGGAATTCGTAGTATAATTTCCATTCAAGGATTCTGTTTGAAATGGTAGGGCATGCCAACGGCTTAAATCGTACTTTGCTTTCTTTGCCATACTTTTATGCTTTCGTTTGTCACTGCTTGCATCCTTATTCACTCTCTTTTTTGTTTCCAAGCTTTCACCCCCTCTAAGATTTTTGTACCTTGTCCTATTACTGGCTGACCAATTTCATGGTGTGTGTTGAATTTTGACCCGCTTGGTCTATAATTTCTAACTTCTTGGAATTATGTATTGGGTTTTACTATTTCAATTGTTCTTTTTGTTCATTGCACACATATTGTCTTATTTTTACTCTGCAAGTGTTGAGGCACATTTATTTGGCAAGTTCATAAAAGCCCTTAATGGGTTCAAGATCCAAACAACACCATGGGTAATGGATCTATATGATTCCAAGGAGGATTTTGAAATATAGTTTTTATCATGAAATTAGGGATCTAAATTCTAACATTAAGTGTAACCTATATGATTCTGATTTTGATGTTGTCTTAACTCAGGGGCTTGGTGTTGCATTTGGAAATTTCCTGGAGATAGGACCACAATTAGTTGGGATAGTTTTGTGATGCTCAGTTGAGTCTTCACCTGAATACTGCAATTTCTAAGAATGGTCCTCGTGGAGTCAATTGACAGGCTTCAGTGTACCAGGATGTCTCTTGCCAGACTAAGAGTCATTTCCATGTAATTGGATACCTAATCAGGAGAAGGCTTTACTTGAACATTTAAGCTTGATGATCCAAAAATTCAAGAGGATCAAAGATTTTGCTGATTTTGCTTGGAGAACAAGGACTGGTCTCACCTCAATTAATACTAAATTTTGATGGTGGTTTGAAACTGCAAGTGAAATGCTATTCAGATGGATCAGCTTTTGCTCATTAAGTGGTGGAAATATTGAAGAAACAGAGCAACGGTTTCTGTTGGGTTCTGGTGGAGATAATCATGATTAGAAAATCAAAGAAGTAGAGGAACACAAAGAAGGGTGTCACGTGGCTGAAATGCTAGGTAACTTTTGAATTATTCTGTTGGATTCGTACTGTTTAGAGGTAGCAAGATAGAACGGTTTTATCTTTAAGAAGTAAGCTAAGTAAACTCCTGATTAAGGAATATGAAGATTCTTGTATGGATATATTTTTTCAGTTTAAAGTTCAGGAGAGTTAATTGATCCTTTAGCTGCAATTTTGGGGTCAATTGGTGTTTTGCATTCTGCCTGATGGTGTTTGAGAGATCTTTGGATGATTCTAAGAAAGATTTAATTCTGAACTTTTTAAATATCCTGCATTTTGATATTTCAGGTTGTTGAGAAAATTTACTTTGCACCTCTTTCTGTGGCAAGTGATTCAGTCTGTCCTTATATGATGCAGTTCAGGTGATTTTTTTGTTAGTTTGATGGAAAAAATAGATGAAAGGACATATTTGATAAATATCTTTTATTTAAGGATGAAATTGACACAATTGGAAACATAAGAATACATTAGAAACTCACAGGATGTCTAAGCTATTCTCAAGAAAAGCGGAGATACTGTTCGAACTTGAGCCAAAGATGAAAATCAAAACCTTTTGTTGAATCTGGTTTTTGTTTCAATACTTGTAGAAACACCATTTCCTTCCACATAACTAGCATCCATCAAATTTTTTTATTACATTTTATTAACATACATGATCGACGTTTAACTTAAAAGAATACCTCTCAACTGAGTTTTCAGGAGAAAAATTGTCAATGCTTTGATGTGAAGCCTCAGACAGCAAAAGGGGCTGCACTCTTTGAGAAATCTTGTCCTTCTTCAAGTGCGTGTTGAACAAGGGGTCTAGGCGCTGAAGCTATTTGAATTTTGAAGACAATCTATAGAACGGAAGCAGAATATACGGGGATGATTAGCCATGTAAATCACGGCCCTCCACAGAGCTTTTTCAATGTCAGGTCATTAACAAATTCTGTAATAGCTTGAATTACACTCGAATATGTCTGAAAAGACAAAAACCGAGAGTGACAGTTCCACCATCGTCATCACTCATCCGATCATTGAATACATTAATGAATTATGATTGCATTTTTCTCAAGTGATTGTTCCAATATTTTAATAATATTACATACCCATGTTTTAGTGTAATGTAACAGTGCCTCAGCCCCTAGAACCAAATTGATATCGTCGATTATGGGCCCAGGCGCTTGATATCAAACCACAAGCAACTTCAGGGTGAAGATGCACAAGTTCACGTGGAAAAGAATTATTTAGGTAAAATCATAATCCTTCTAGTTACCAGAGAAACTATTCAAGCAGCAGGTTTTATAGCAGCTTCCTGGTTATCAAGTTCTTCCAGAGCTGTCCACAACTTTGGATCTTCATAATCCTTTATAATAAGTGTAGGCTTTGCCTCCATCAATAGATGTTCTGGATTTCTGGTAGTTAAACCAATGACAGGCATCCCGGCTGCCACTCCAGCTTTTATGCCTGAAACAGAATCCTAACCGAGGAAAAACAGAACTCAAATTTAGGAAAATCTCGCAAGCTGAAACTTAGAAAATAACGCTGTCAGGATGAAGGCTGACCTCGCACACAAAGGTATGGTCCTTTGACACATTGAGTGCTTCAAGAGCCTTCAAGTAGGGTTCTGGGTGTGGTTTAACGTGCTCACAATCATCCCCAAAAATAACAGCATCAAAAAAATCAGAGAGGCCCAGAAGTGAGATCATAAGTTCAGCATTTGCTCTTGGAGCGTTGGTAACTGCAGCCCGTTTCAGCCCATGATCTTCAACCCATTTCTTCAATTTATATATGCCATTTACAGGCTTCAGTTGCTCAGATGCCAATCTGTTTTGCATAGAAGTTATACGGTTAAAACAAGAGAAAATCTCAACACATGAACTGAACTAGCAGGTGAGATACCTTCGAAACATAGCTTCCTTGTCGTCCATGAATTTTAAGCCTCGTTGGAGATCACTGGGAAAGAGGAGCAAAGCAATATCCTCATTATGCTTCCCGGCAATATTCTTAACAAAGAATTCCTCTGTAATTGGGACCCCATTATTGAAATTTATCTGGTAGACAACGCAATGTGATTAAGTCTATAGTCTGAATTAATTTTCAAAAATAAAGCTCAATTGATAAGTCATATGTCTCTGTCAATTACACAACATGATTAAGAATATTCACCACCTCAAGGAAAGAACATCTCCTCTTACACTTATCCATGGTGTAATGCACATGTGTGTAAAAGAAACTTTAAAATCACAACACAATCCAGACCTCGGTTTTCTGTGTAGAAGCATTACCTCTTGAAGCATTTCTCGGAAGGCATAGTAATGGAGAGGATCTGAATCACATAGAGTCCCGTCAACATCGAATAGTACAGCCTCCAACGGAACAAGCTTGGAGAAAGAATATGTACTGCTTAAAGACAACATGATGAGATTATGAACTAACAAAAAAGAATCCCAAACCACAAAAAATACAAAGATAAATTTATCTTGACAAGTCTGGCACCAGCTTATCTGCCAGCTACCTAGGCATCGAAACTGAATCAAATACCAGTGTCAAAACTACTGTCACTGCAATTGAGTCATTTTTTCGTCATTCAAGTTTATTCACTTTCTTCCCATATTACATGATTTGAAAAATGTAAAAAAGAGAGATAATAAACATGTCCATTTGCAGTTTGATTTTTAGTAGCATAAAAACATAATCAACCACGGAACTGGATGATGTTGACTCCTAACTATTGCACCCAGGTTGCTGTTAGCTTTCAAGTAATAACAGGAAAATTGCATGCAGCAATCCATTTCCAACCAATAATTCAAAACCTCTCGCTAAAAGCATCAATAGTCATAGTTCCTGATAAGTTATAGTGAGAAGAACCAAAGAGTTCATACATACATGTCTGGGGATGGCTGTCAGGAGAAACTTATAAAACCAGCACACTAGCACAAGCTCAATATCTTCAAATGAGCCTAACAGTTAAAACCTCAAGCCTTTCGCTAAGTTAAAAATCAGGGGAGGTGGATACAATTTAACAATTGCATATGAATACTCAACTTCAATAGGTTATGCCCTAAATGCTCTTTCAATAAGTTTGGATCAAATAGTGAATATTATTATATCAACTAAAGCTAGGCTGCCCTTTTTTGACATTTCAGACATAACCCTTTAATATTTTTCTTTAACATCAATGCAGAGAGCAGCCATGACCTTTAATCATGATAATTCCACAACCATAATTCCGCTCTATTTTGTATTGAAATAGTTGATTGATCACCAAATTCCTCTCATCCTTTTTTGATGAATTATACTGAAATCATTGTCACAATAAAATAATTGTGGGGCGCATAAAGAAAAAGAAAAAAGCCTTGTCAAACCCGGTTATAAAGAGCAATGCATGTAATAATGGCTAGCAGGTCGCAGAAAAAAACAATACATATATGATGGTTCTTAAAAGAAATTATGAAAGTCAAAGTCCAACAAAACCAGGAAGATAGCCGTAAGCTAGAGAGATCATAACACCAAGAAAAATAAAGGATAGGAACACAAATATGATGGTGGTGGTGGTGGTGGTGGTGTGCAAATCCGACCAAGAATTTAAAGGAAGCCAAGAAAATACAAACAAGAAGAAAGAGAGATGAGAAGGACTGACGTATCAGAAACAGTCATGTCTTGATGCCCTTGGAAACGATCCTCTCCCCCGCTCTCGCTCTGATCTTGAAAGACAAGATGCTCTGTTAATGGTGTTGCCAGAGGTCAATAATCTAAGAGAGAATCAATGAAGAGATTCCAGACCAGCTGGCTACTTGCGTGTCCTTTTCATTTGTTCTCTGTTATTTGCCCACGTGACCCATATTATTATTATTATTATTATAGCCCCCAAGTTTTCTACGAATGTTGTTTGATCTCTCATTTTCTTAATTTCTTTAAATTATAGACAATTATAATTTATTTATTTGTACCAATTAATCTTCTTCAAGCGAGTTGTTATTAATTGATAGATCTCGTAGAGCACCGAGTGAATCCACTAAAAAATTTAGAAATAGATTTATTAAACCTAATCACATCCAACTTGATTTTTCTTTTGAGATAATTAAAATATAGTAATTTTCAGTAAAAAATATTAGGGGAATTATTTTTTCAGATAAAATTAGCTTTATATAGAAACAGTTTAATCTTTGAGAAGGACATTCATGCAATTATTATATTGTTGAAAATACTAATTTTGTGTGCGTGAAAAGTACAAATAAATGTATTTTTACGAAAATTACAGATTATTTTATTGCCATGTAATAATTAAATTTCAAAGACATGTCAAAAGATTTAAAGGATAATTAAATTAAATTAGTGTAATTTAAATCTAGCATCAAAACAAAATCATTATTTTTTTAATCAATCAGTGATGCTAGGAGGCTTTAAAAGTGACATTTTCTAGTCAGAAATTACTTAATGAGATGTTTAGATTTTATAATAGTTAATTTCTAAATAATACAATGCAAAAAATATTTTAAAAATTAGCATAGTTTAGGCAATCACATATAACAAAGTCTAATAAATGTTTTAAACACCTGCTAACTTGTAAAGTTCTTGACTATGGGCATAAGGTAGGAATAACTTAATAGAAAAGAAAGAAAAAAAATATGAAGATTAATTTATAATAAATTAAATATTTAATGATAAAATTAAAAAAAAACTAATTTAAAAAGGGATAAAATAAAAAAGGGGGTAAATCACGTAAATAGTTATTTGTTCCCGTAGCTACACTAACTTCTCCCTGTCCTCTGTGTCTATGTTAATCCGGAGCATTGTTGTTGTTAAACCTACAAGTTAAAACAATAAAATTAATTAACTTGGATAAAAAAATTAGATTATGTTAAAATCAGAAAATAATAATAAAAATGTCAAATGATCCCATCATTTTTTTTGTCAAATGTCATCCTGGTTTTGCCACCCACCCTGGGGTTTAGATCTAGCCTTATCCCTCCTCTCGCCTCTCCTACCCTTTCTCTCCTATTTTAATAATAAAAAATTAATATTTTTTAAATGTTAATATAATAATATAATTATTTTATAATGTATTTTTAATTTTTTTTAAATCATTTATAAATTTTAATTAATAAAGTTTTATAGTTATAATTATATTATATTGTATTCGAAAATTTTATAAATTTTTTATCTATTTAATTTTAGTTGTGATTTTATGATTTTTATATGATAAATTTTAAATATGATTTTATAATTCTAATTTTATGATCTAAATTCAAAAATAACTTCCGATGCATATCAAAATTACAATTTTAACCCCCTTATCCGGTGTCCAATCCCGTGCTTCTTTTGCCATCTCACACAGCCAAAATTACCCGCATTCAACGAGCCGGTTATCGTACTAAAAGCACCCCTTCTCGGCCTTGGTGAATGAAGTAGGGCATAGGAAACACGTTCCAGATTCTTAACGATGAAACATTTTGTTTATGCATTGCTTAAGAGTTAAAATTACTACTGCTGGAGAATGGCGGGGGCGATCATTAGGGTTTAAACAAGCAAGTTTGGGGTTCCAAGGATGGTAAAACTTAAGAGCTCCAACATGGTTTCATGATTACATCTAACCTATGCAACTATTCATCAGACCTGTACAAATCACAGGACTTGTATTTCACATGTATAATATCAGGGGTCCATCAAACACTAGCTCAAAACATGGCCCTGAAAGGCACTGCACAGAATGTTTTAAAACCTTTTGAGTCAACTTTACGCCGGCTTGCTGAAACTAGTGCTTTCCATGTCATGGCTGATGTGGTTCCATGGAGTATGGACTCCCCTTCCTGCCAGTCTGCGTTGGCGTGCTGCTTTCGCATCTTCTCAGCCTGTCAAGAAATGTTCAGTCAGCCTGGCTAAGTTCCTGAGCTTAAGGAGCACGAGCAGAACAACAGAACTTGGTAAATCAAGTACCATCGATTTGTAAAAATGAGGGTGCACTGAACTCATCAAGTTTTGAATTCTTTCCAAGATAAATGTTGTTGAATTCTTTGGAGCGCATTAAGAAATGACTTTCATCCATGACATATAGCATGCCTGTCATTTCAATGGTCCCCGTTTCACATCTTATGGTACAGATTCGATGTTTCAGTAGACTTTCTTATTGCTCAAACTAGCTTCAATCCAAGTCACCCTTTTCAGGTTAGAAGCACTAGTGTTTATTACGTACATGGTGTTTTTAGAATATTTCTCAATTATAAAATGCATTGAAATTATATATATATATATATATATATATATATATATATATTTTTTTTACTTTTTAACATTAGAATATCAAAATTATTCAAAAACATCAATTTAATGTTTTTTCAGATAAAAAACAGTTTAAAAATCACTTTGTAAAGGAGGTTGTAATGCAAAAATTACTACTGTTTCCCGTGCACCTGCCAACCCAGAGAAATCAAAGCCGGTGTGGTGTGATATAAGCTGGTGAGAACATCAATAGATACCTAACCCAAGGGCTCTTTGGTGGAAATGCACCAAACTGTCTCCGTAGTTTTACCAATCTCTCTCGCCAAATTTTTTTTAAGTATCCAATATTTGAATTCAACATTCAGCTCAATCACAGCCAACCCTCCGAGAGAGAGAGAGAGATCATCGTGGCCGAGCAACTTGTATGTGTGAATCAGATAGCGTATATTTCCAAGAATGCATTACCTATAGCATGATTTTGATAGGACAACGGTAAAAGTCTGCTATATTAGAAATTCTTGCTAGAGAATTAATTATAATCCGGTTACTTTCTATTAATACCAGAGACTTCATCAAGTCGTGCTATATAGTTTTCAAACGAGAGAATGCAGTCTAAGAAGGTACCTAGGAAACAACTGAAACAGAATTCCACGCGCTGAAAATATCTGAATGTCAAACTCGGCAAAGTTTACCAAACTAAAGAATATGAGAGGCTGTTCTGCTATAAATACTACAAACCTCGTTCATTCCATGCATCACCACCATATCTTCTTTGCTTTTATTGTCTTTTCTCTTTGTGTCCAATAATGGCTCCATCTCTGCGGTTCCTTTTGTTCCTCCCAGCAACCCTTTTCTTTATGCAGACTCTGGCAGAGGCTGCAACATGTAGCGATTGTTTCATTCAATCTCGGGCAGCTTACTATCCCAATTCTGATGAAAATGGAACAAATAGTAAGAGACCTCTAGTAAAATATTAGAAGAATAAAAACAATTAAATTAACTGTGCACTTATTACCAATCGAGCATGAATTCTTACGAGTCTCTTTAAATGAATTGCAGCAGGCAGATGTGGATATGGTTCATTTGGAGCAACACTGAATGATGGGGATGTAGCAACCGTGTCTGACCTCTACCGTGATGGTGTCGGTTGTGGTGCTTGCTATCAGGTAAGAGCATCATGATTGCAAACCTACAATTTTTTTTTTATGCTATAGCTTACATGGCCCGATTCTGTTCTTTTCATGTGTCGAAATACTCACCATAATGGTTTACTGAACCAGGTAAGGTGCACCAACAGTTACTATTGCACTGACAACGGAGTGACCATTGTTATAACTGACCATGGATATAGTGGTAATACCGACTTTATTCTCAGCAGAAGAGCCTTCAGTCGGATGGGTCAAACCACAGATGCAGCTGCATCTTTAATAGCCCTTGGAGTAGTTGATATTGAATATAGACGGTAAGCTATACATATATGACTCGATTCAAAAAACTTAGGTAAAAGCAAGTTTAAAAATGACTCAAACAGAGACTACTTTTAATAGGGTGAGGAAAAAGAAGTATATTTTTGGTTTTAATCATCAGCAGGGCCAGAATTTACAATGATCTCCCCAAAGATGAGCTCTTTAGAAATAGCAACTTGAGCATAGGAGGGTTATCAAGCATCCCTGTTCCTTCGTTTTCATGATGAAAATTTCCCCTGCTCTCTATTTCATGAAGGCTTGTCATGTACTCTGAACTACTGAACTCTTTCTCCATGCAGTGTTTCATGCAGCTATCCATACAAAAATATAACCATCAAAATCGACGAGAACAGCAACTATCCTTATTATCTGGCTTTTGTCATCTGGCATCAACAAGGAAGAAGGGATATTACTGCTGTTCAGCTATGCGAGGTAATATGCACATCGTGTAATAGTTTTCACAGCAATTTATTTAACAGTCGCTGATTTGTATCTAGTTATCATGTGAACTATGGGTCACCAGTGGAGTTAAAATGTAATGCTAAATATGCTTAGTCAAAGATGACAGCAGAGGGAATATTAGATTGTATAACACAGGAAAAGAAACTGAGTATAAGGAAATTAAAATGTTCTTTGAGTGACCGAAACTGTTACTAACAAAAGCTCGATTATGTGCAGACGCAAAATTTTGCATGCAAACTCTTGGACAGAAGCTATGGAGCTGTATGGACAACTACCTCTCCTCCCAGCGGACCCTTGTCACTTAGAATGCTATTCAGTGATGATAATGGAGATGAGACATGGGTAGTTCCAGTCAATAACATACCTCAAGACTGGAAAGCTGGAGAAACTTATGATACAGGAGTACAAGTAAACTTATAAGTCATGGGAAGCAGATAAATTTATCCAAATAAGCCCGTTGCCCTTAGTTTATTTATTATTTTATCCTTTATTTTTGTACACGGCCATAGGGTCCAAGAAATTCAGGAAAGGAATCATTTCAATGTTGACTATTAAAATTCCTGGTATACTAATAAAATTTGATTTCTTACAACTTTACTTTCCTCAACTATAGCCAGAATGTCTGCTACTAGTCAACATCACAAATCCCGGTGAAGGAAAAGACTGCCACTTGTCCCTTTAGATATTCTTATAAATTAATATACTTTGGTGCATAGCAGAGTAACTAGCGAATAAAGTTTCCAACTTCTATACAATTGATCACTGTTGGCACTTGAAGGGGAGAATGGGCGAAATTTCATACAAAAGTGAAGTTCAATATCTGACGGTAAACGCTTATTCCATCTAACAATCACCACATCGCTGTACATATATAAATAGAAAATGAGCTGATGTCAGCATCCTAACCTGACTGTATTGAATAACTTGTCGTTCTCTCATAATCAGAGAAAAACAGCATCAAGCAACATCTTTGCCTAAAATTCCACAGATGATGCAATCACGCTGGAATCCTTGCAACGATGACATGATGCCATGTTAGCATCGGAGACTTCATTTTGGTTATAGGATAAAAACAAAGTTGTAGATAAATATGACAAGAATTATGGTTCACCTTTCATGATATCTCTTTACCTAAAATTGTAAAGTTCTGTGTAGCATGCTTAAAATCCTTTAAATCTCTACACCGCCTTCTGAACGCTCTTGTATGTATCCTAGAAATTTGCAGGAGGGATAACCTTTTAAGTGGAGAGTTTACTCTCATGCAATCCATCTCTAACTGTAAGCAAAAGTGATTAAGTTCAGCTTATCTAAAACCAAACGTGTGTTCATTTGAACTCAGAACAAACATAATTTCAAACTAGAGATTCTGTTAGTGAGAGAACTGCCTTACAAACTCCATTGCTAGAGCTAATTAATAGTGTTCTTGCAGAAAGGAAGTCAGATTTGGCTACAGTAACTCAGTATATTACTAGTTTTGAAGGAACTTTTGTGTTCCATTAACATGTAAAACAACCTTGTCATAATCCTTAATATTTCTGCTTCAAGTTTGAAAAGGTACAAGTTTACATATGAACTGACAGAAGCATGTAAGAAAATTTATGCCTGCTTCGTAAAAATTGGGAGAGGGATTCCGAGACAATCTGATCATTGTTTTACGTGCTACCCAAATGTTCAAGCGTAACTTGACGGGGAGCACAACTTGAACCCCATCTGACTTTAACTGTGCTACAGTCATTTAATAATAAAAACAGCAACGAGGGCCTTCAAGTATAGGATAGTTTTCTCAAGTTGACAGATACTATTGCATGACTTTATGATATTGTTGATAATATCCATTCTAATTCAAGTAATCCAAACCAAGTTAGATCTAAGCAGTTCTGGATTGAACTCAAATGTCTAACATCTCATATTGAACTCGACACAAGAATTAATATCGATTCGGTTTAAGTGCACCAATGACCAAACATTGTGCAAATGTTTCACGTTACAAAAGGCTACTATTCACAAAAACAAAACTTAAGCAAATTTTTATCTCACTCAGAAAGTTGCAATGCAGAAGTTAAATTCGTGTTTTGAGTTTCTGACAAGGGAAAAAAATACAAGAAACACCTAATAATGCGCCTACAATGTATAGGTCAACTACAAAAGTATACATTGACATGAGTGTAGTAGAACAGCAGGACTATAAGATGATGAAACAACATAGTATATTCAATGCTGAGTTTGTAGCCAAAACCGTAGATAAAGGTCAATGACATGATACATTTCATGCAAAACAAATGTGCTATCAGCGTATCATGGATTCAGAGTACAGACTGGATGAGTATGACCTTATCTTTACAAGTTGCAGCTGGATATGGTATCCTTAAACTGTTACAAGGTTCTTTCTCAGGGAAAATAAGCTGTTTGTACAAGTTAGTCCATCGCCTGGAGTCCACGTGCTCCCTGGGATTTCACACTTGACATCCAAAAGATTTTTGTAATTCCCATTGCAACATTTGTCATTTTATCCATCTCCAGTTGAAAAGTTGTCTATTTTTAATACTTACTAAACAGCATGGAGGGGTTTCAAGTCCTTATAGAATCTATATTAGACAATTTGATCTGAGCAGACGCCTCACTCAACATTGAGTGCCTCCTTGAAGTGAAAACCATTTTTGAATTAAGAGTCTTATTCTTTAGAGTCATTCTCAGATTTTCTAAATCATCCCACCTCCCTTCGGTGGCATATGTGTTTGATAATAACAAATATGGAACAGCATGATTTGGAAATAACTTAATCAGTTGCTTGGCCAGGATCTCTCCAGGTTCTGAAATACAATGGGCCCTACAAGCTGAAAGAAGATCTCCCCATAAAGTAGGCTCTACCCCTGTATGCATCTTCCATGCGAACTCTTCTGATGGTTCTACCAAACCTGCCTGGCCAAGGAGATCAACCAGACATCCATAGTGCTCAGGCTTTGGTTTAATCTTATACTTTCTATGCATAAGATCAAAGTACCACCAACCCTTCCAAACCATCCCTGAATGTGAGCATGCAGACAAAACACTCATAAAAGTAGCATCATCTGGCACAGGACCTCTCTTCTCCATCTCCCAGAACATTTCTAGCGCTTTGTCTCCATGTCCATGCATACCGTATCCAATGATCATAGAATTCCATGACACGACACTTTTTTCAGGCATCACATCAAACACTTCTCTAGCCAAATCCATTGCCCCACATTTTGCATACATGGTTAATAGAGCAGTTGAGAGTAACATATCAGGCTTGATCCCATTATTCTTCATATAGGAATGAACCCATTTTCCTTGATCGAGCATTTTCAGTTCCGCACATGCAGTCAAGACACTTACAAGAGATGCTTCATCGGGCACAAAGTTCCCTCTAACCATCATGTCAAAAAATCTCAAGCAATCACTATACTTCTTGCACCTTAGATAAAGAGCCAGCATAATATTCCAAGAGACCACATTCCTTAAAGGCATCTCATCAAAAAACTTAGCTGCCATTAAAACATCTTTTATCCTTGCGAACCCATCGACCATGCAATTCCAAGACACGACATCTCTGGATGGCATTTTCTCAAACAATCTTATAGCCGCATCCATGTCTCCAACTCCCACATACCCAGAAATCATTGAATTCCAAGTGACAATATCTCTGTCATACATTTCATCGAAGATCTCACGTGCAAGACCCAACTCCCCATTCTTCACATAACCATCAATCATCGAGTTCCAACTCACCAAATCTAACACAAACCCATTATCAAACACCATCCTAGCATCCGAAGTCCTCCCACAAACAGAGTAACAACGAATAAAAGAATTCCTCACAAACAAATCCAACTCAAACCCAAATTTCACTACTAAAGCATGAACCTTTTGACCTCCTCTCAAAGACCCAATATCAGCACAAACCTTAGCAACAAGAGGAAATGTGTAATGATTAGGCAAAACCCACTTAGCAATCATTTTTTCATAGTAAAATCTCAAAGCACCGTAAGGGTCATTCGCATTCACAAAACTTCTCATTATAGTATTACACATAAAAGCATCAGGTTCCTTAATGTGATCATACAGAGAAACGCAATGAGAAACTGAATTTAAACATGCACAGAGCTTCTTTATGTAACGACTCGCTGCGTAAGGGTGTTGGAAAAGGCCCGAGACTGTAAGTTGGGTGTGGATTTGATTGAATTGCTTGATGTTGGCACATGATTGTTCCAGTTTTTGCAAAATGGGGTGATTAAGATCTAATGTGGGTTCATCTGATCTGTTGCTAATCGGCTGTGTGATTTGTTGAGGTGTTGGGTCATTGGGAAAGAGTTTTGGAGGGGGTTTGGAGAGGTTTTTCTTGGATCTGAGGAATTTGTTCAAAGACAGGGAGTGTTTGTAGTATTTATGGTTTATAGCCATTTTCTTTTGTATTATGGCGGGAAGGGAAAGGGGTCTGAGGTATGGGTCGGATGAGGAGTCCCAAGTCTCGACTGCCTAGGCTATTAGCTTCTGTGTTTGGGTTGTGGTCATGTAGGTGTGGAGATGTGCATCGGCCATAAACAGATTCTTTTCTCTTTTTTTTCATAAGAGCTTAATGGTTTTGTGTTGTCGTTTTAATTCATTTTTTTTATTATGCCTATGGTTTGCTCCACTGATTGGATGATGAATTTGTTTGTATGGTAGTAAAAAGAAAATCATGAGAAATTTAAGCTATCACAATTTGGTTTGAGATGATCGGAGTGATTGAGAATATGATTCGATTTTTTTAAATTATTTATTTAGAAATATATTAAAATAATATATCTTTTTTATTTTTAAAAAAAATATTGTGATATCAACAAATCAAAATAATCTAAAATACTAAAAAAATAATTTAAAATAAAAATTTTAATTTTTAAAAAAATATTTTTAAAATTCAGTACTAAAAAACCATGAAAAATCTTAATGAATTATTGACCAAGAGAGTAAAATTCCCTTAGCTCTTATTAAGACTATACTTTTTTTCCCCAATGAACTTTGACTTAATTAGCATTACTGCTCTCTTATTTCAACTAGAGGTGTCATGTAACTTTCTTTTATAATAAATTTTGTATTTTAATATTAATTTTGTTGTTAGCATATACTACAAGGTCATTTTCTATATTAATATAATATCAATATATCCTAAAAACAAAATTTAAAACCTCTTTTTATTTCAAATATATCTTTAAATATTAGGTTTTTTGAGAATTAAATTTTATATTTATTTGTTTTATATATAATCATTATAGTTATATGATCCAAGTTAACCTGGGTTAATTTTAGTTATTTTTTTTTTAATTTAGTATTTTAGCATTGGATAAATTGAAAATTAGATTTTATTTTTATGTTAATTTATTTTCTATATGATTAACATGGTCTTATGACCTGAGTCACAAGTTAGGCCTATTTGACTTGTTTTTTTCTTTTTATTATTTTTTTAATTTCATGCTTAAATATTAGTTTAATTAAGAATTATTTTTTTATGATTTATTTTGCTTGTATTTTATGAGGTTATCATGCTCTTTTAACCAAAATTGCGAGTTTGATAAGTTCAGTCAAATACCTTTAAAAAAACTAAAAATATATTCTTCAACATTAAATTGATTAAGAATTGAGATGGGTTAACTAAAGTCTTTTTTTAGTTAAATTTTATTTTTAATCTTATGCTTAAACATTAAATTAGTTGAGAATTGAGTTTTTTTTTTTTAAATATTTTTTTTTTCAATAGAATTATCAGAGTCTCATAACTTGGTTAATAGATTTGACAAATTAACATAAATTAATTTAAATCAATCAAATATATTATTATTTTAATGTTTTTTAAAAAAGTATTTCATCTTCATTGTTTTTAGTCAAATTGTACTATTTATTTGAGTTGTGTTTAAACTTGTCAAATTAATTAGGCAACAACAAGTCAATTTTCATACGGTTTAGTTTTTTTAAACCCACAACTTAATACCTAGTAATTATATACTAATTGTTCAAGGTGACTTCCTCTCCTGTAATCATAGACACACTATGATGTCATGACTGGAGAATAATATTAAAAAATAAACTTAGTCTTTGAAGTTTTATTTTTTATATATTTTACCCATGTAAATTTTATGGTTTTGCATGTCAACCCTCAAAATTTATTTTCATCATGTTTTAATCCCTGAGTTATGAGATATAAAGAGAAATCCATTTAAAAATAGAGGAAAAAAATTGATTGGTTACATTCTAACTATAAAAAATTGATCTTAGTGTCAACAAGTTTACCTTTGAAAAGAAAAGTTTGATAATGGTGGTTTACCCAATAATCATGTAGGAAAAAATAAATTAGAACCCATAAAAAAAATAATTGACGGGAATAAACAAGTTTTTTAATTCTAATTCTATACTATTACATTTAAAATATTCTTAGAAATTAAAAAAAAAAGAAGAAAAAAAAACTATTATGATTTTTTAATTATAATATTGATCGAGGGTAATTTGATATTTAATTAATTGTAAAAAATAAACAATTTAATTTTACAGTGAACAACGAAAATATTCAGCTTTGTCATCACGATCGAAAGTTGACACCTTCGATGGAGTGGACTGGTCCTACCCTTTTTTTAATAAGTTTTCCATGAAAACAAAATTATAAAATTTTATGCTTTTTTTCCTTGTTCTCTTTTCAGATGTTAGATGAATATTTTTTTTTTTTGTATTTTAAAATTATTTTGATAGGTTTATTATCAAAATCAATTCTTTTAATATATGTGTGTGTGTGTGTGTGTGTGTGTGTATTATTTTAATGTATTTATAAATAAAAAAAACCATTTTAAAAAATACTCACCACCATATTTTTAAACATCCTTAAATATATTTAATCATGGTAGAACACGAAAATATCAAAGATAGAACTTTTTATGGGTCATGAAACCAACAAACATGGTTTAAACTTCAAATTCACACACACACACACACACACACACACACACACACACACATATATATATATAAAAAACAGTAAACCAGTCAGGGCTTCGATCGAGGAAAGCCCCCTCATTCAATTCCAACTCTAAACTTGGTCATGTCAAGTGGGATTTAAATTTGACCCCATATAATGAGAACAAAAATCTGATCTGATAGCATTGAATATTAATGATCTATTTTGGAAAGTTGGTGTTCCATAATTTTATTAGATTAGATGGCATACCACATCGATGAATGTTTTACAAAATGCTTGGATATGAAATTAAATTGATCCATACTAATAATATATTTGCAAATTTAATATCTTAAAACATATACAAATTCTAATATATTCATTATTGTAACTTCGAGAGGACGACGTTGTGGGCTCCTTCACCCTTATACACGCCTTCTATAACAAAGCCACAATTGACCACAAAACACCGAGCAAGTCTTATGGTTTGAAGAGCTATTTTACCTACAACTTAGTTCACATGGCGATTGTGTTTTAAAATAATTTTCTTGAAATAATATTTAAAAAAATATATTTTTAACATCAGTATATTAAAACAACCTGAATATATATATATATATATATATATATATATATATATATATATATATATATATATATATATATATATAATTTAAAACAAAAAAAATATATTTTAAAAAACACTTCTAAAATACAGAAACAACATGCTTTCACTTTCATAGTGTGGACAAAGATGGAAAGCACCCTCACGCTTTTCAAACTCTTGAGATTAGAGAGCACGAACCTTCACATAGATACTGAAAAAAGATGGTGGTTGGTTGATCTTCCTTGCATCATTAGTTGAAATTCGAATACACTGCAAATATCAGACATAATTTTTTCCGCAGGATCTAACCAGAAAGATCCATTACATTTTGTACTCAGACAAGATATTAGCGAATGGCTAATGAAAGTAAACTCGTAACATATCCCAGTGTGAGGTTGCTTTTAATTAGTGTCCTAAAATTAACAAAATTGTGTTTAGAAGTGATGTACAACACGAAGCAACTCTTTATATCACGTTTGATACGCAAGACAAAGTAAAATATAAGAAAACCTATTTTACTCTTAACTTCAAACAATAGTTCGATATTGTTCAAAAATTGTACAAGGAATTTCATCAGTTTACACTGGATAGGCAATCAAATCTGGAACAGGTTTTGATTTTTGAAAGATTCTTTCTTTTTGACAAATCTAATCAATCTGAGCTGCAAATGTACTCCAAGAGAGCAGCACCATGGCAACACAAGAAAGAAAAACAAGTTAACAGTGGGATTGGAGAGAAGAAACAGAAGTTAATTTGTAAAATTCATGCTTAATTGATGACACTGCCTTGTAATGATGGTGACCCAGCACCCAAACAGATTACAAATAGCCTCATGAGTTCATGGATAATATGGGTGCAGAGAAACTTGCTGCTAATGACGCGTTAAGATACCTGAATAAGGATCATATTGCTTCCACAGTCTGAATTTGAAATGGAAGCCACCATGGAAAGAAGTTCAACCAGGAAAAACTGCCGCCAAGCTCTAAAGGAACACATTACCATCTTACTCCATAGTTCAGTCACTTGCAGTTACATATCAGACACAGACCAAAGATAGGCTTCCCTCTCTGTAGCTTGTTTCTCATTCATCCGTTTGAAAAGTTGTTTCTCATTTCCTACAAAGCAGGCGTCAAAATTATCAGTTTCTACACACATTGAATTCTCTCCAGGATTGGCTCAACACATCATAACCCAAAATGATACCTAATGCTAGGTGGGCCAGGAGCCTCACATTTTTTGGGGCAAGAAAAATGTATTATCTTAAGCACGTAGAAAGCCAGCTTCATGACAGGAAGAATAAATCCTCCACATAGGACTCGGACAGAATGTACACAAGGAAAATCAGAAAAATAAAAACAGGAAGTGATTGAAAGGATGAGCTATCAGTCCCATTGAGTGTTGGATATGAAACTCTAGCAAACACATGTTATGGAATATGTTACCACCTGCTTACTCCCCACCCTGGTAACTTACCATAAAGCATGGATCTAAAACCAGTTGAAAGAAGCAGGGAGGTAGGACTGGCTCGTTATTGATTTTTTTTCCTGGTTAGCAGAAAGAGAAAGCAATCAGTTCAAATATGAACTTACCATTACTTCGATCCACCCCATCCCAATGTCTTCCTGGTCTAATACCATATCGATTTGGAGCAGCATCTAATCCTCGTTTAATCCAGCTGTGACTTGGTATGTCCTGAGGGATTACAAATCCTGATTCCTTCATCTTCTCGCTATCCCCTAGGTCTGCAAGAACTGGTTCAGAATGCTTTTTCTGCAACATGTCAAAATAATGTCCAGCTCCGTTGTTAAGTATCAACATCAAACAATATATCATTTATATCTTCAGATACATAAAAAACTAAGCATCAAACTATGTAAAACCTAATCCAACTAATCACCTTGACCAAATGTGCCATAGGATCTCCCCATCTTAGTCTTTCCTTCAGCATTTTGTCAAGTTCTGGATCATCCCTGCCAACATTACACGCATCAAAAAATTGATATATTACAGGGTGGGTGAAAAACCAATACATTTTCAGGAATTTATTGATAATGGGATTTCATTTATTTTCCCATCTTTCTGTGGATCTAAATGAAGATTCGACAAATAACCAATTTTTTTTTCTTCATAAAAAACAACAATATTACAAAGTTGAAAAAGAGCCTAAAAAATGATGCAATCCTTCAGCAAAAGGAAGAAGGGTAACATGGTCCACAGTGCTGTTATATAAAAGTTACAATTAGGAAGCATTCATCAAGCATCTTATTCATCAATATGCTAATATAGTTTTAAGAAACATTAAATCCAGGATTTCAGTTTCAGAACAATTACATATCTTATTTTTTAAACATTGTTCATCACTATACTAGCATATTAACCAGGTACCCTTGTATTAAAATTATAAAAAAAAGGATATTGAAAATGGGGTAGCTTCTCCAGCTTCCTATTTGCATCCAGTTTCTATTGGCATATCAAACTACCAATCTTTTTTGCGCAGGATGATGGGTTTAGCAAATCCATTAGAAGAGTTTTTTTTTACAGGAGGCTGAAATTTTATACACGCTACCAACAGTGATGACAGTTGCAAGTGTGTCCAATAGTTAATCTATGACTACTTTTGTTTGCAACAAGCAATATTATCATCTAGACTTCAGCTAAGGAATAGCATGACATGGTGAGAAATTCAACTTACAGAGTCCAAAACAGAACTGAAAAATAAAATAAGAGGGAGAAAGAGAGGGAGAAATTCCATTAATCGGACAGAAACATGCAATTATGACACTTTCAAGGCAAAGACTAGCACTAAGGCATTGTTTGGTATGTTTAGTCTTACCTCGTCCGTGCAAAGGGTTTGTCCTTCTCAAGCTCTAACTCCTCCAGCCTAGTTTCAGCTTCCCGCTTTTGAGCCAAGCCCTTTCCCCACTCTAACTTCTTTTCCTGATTAAACAATGCAACAAAGAAGTAAAACTCATGCTCCATGCATGACAAAGGATAAAATAAAACAACACACAAAAAGAACAAAATAGATACAGAATGATCCAAAAATAGTTCCAAGGAACATTCAAATTGCAGTGCAGGTGCACACACTTAGATGAATCTGTGGAATCTCTCTGTATTTTGGGTTGGCAGGGCTGGTTGGTAAATTAGTTTGGATTGTTGTGTGCTTATAACACCTATTTGGTTTGTGCTGGGCAAGAATATTACGATGTCATAGTGAAGCAATTTCAAATCTATTGGAGGATTCGTGATATGACTGCCCCAAGGACAAATATTAGGTTGTTTATGGCATCATAGTATCATTGCTCTAAACGACCATTTGTCCAAACCATACTAGGTTCCAAATTAACTTACCAACTAAGCCTACCATCTATGTGATCCACAAACCAAATGTTGGAGGTCTCTGGTAATTATGTACATGCGAACACCCACACGAAAGATTAAGAGCCATTAAACAACTGTGCAGATCATGAAACCTCAATCCTTACAAAATAAAAATCCTTGCATATGTATAAAGAACTTTGAAAACAGCTTTAACTAACGTCAACAGGGTGGGCTCTTTTAACCCCAAAACATATATAGCTTCCAAGATAATACCAGTCAGATTCAAGTCATAGTAAATCCACAACCACGGAAACAGCTATAGCAACAATTTCATCAAATTATGACATATAAGACCAGTAAAAAATGAGCGTTCATAAATACAAGTTAAAATAGTACCTTGGGTTTTTCCTCTACTTTGTGTTTTGATTTCAAGTAATCATCCTTTGATATGCGCTCTCCTGCAGTATTAATTAGTAAAGCATGGTTAAAAGCATGTTCAAGTAGGAATGATTTTGGCAGATGGTTCGGCCTTCATGAGCTTTTTGGTGGGATAAAGATATATAATCAGAGTTAAATCTACAATTTTAAGGACAGATTGGGGCTCTTATATAATAGTACGATTATTATTTGTTATAAGTTAGAATCTACAGTTTATAAAGTTCTAAGACAGATTTTCATGAATTAATTGGCTGGGAAAGGTGGGAAGAAAATGAATAACAAAGAAAAAACATAAAAAGGGCAGCAATTTACTTGTTCCCAACTGGAATGTGATATATATATATATATATATATATATATATATATATATATATATATATATATATATAATAAAGCATGAAAACATAAATAAACTAGATCGTCAACAAACTGAGGACTAATATGAGTACTAAATACTTAGGACACTTTTCTGTAGACTAAAATGTCATCTTTGTTAGCATATGATCATAAACTTTAATCTTAGGTTTACAAATAAAAGATTAGTTGTCAAACATGAAATATATATAAGGCATCAACATCTCATAGGATTCACTAGCCTGTTTTCTTATCACGGTATACAGGTTCAGCACCCCGTCCACTTATAGAAGGATCCATCTCTAACCTGCAAAATTGAATAAGTAAATTGCATCAAGTTTGGATTCATTAAACCACCAAAACATAGTATAACACCAGTTCCTTCACTTCTCCATGTTATTGCAAGTAAAAATGTCAAATTATAGAAAGTAATTCAACTGGAAAGGATTGGGCATTGACTATATGAAATCAGCATATAGCACCGCTTCCCTGCACCATGATATTCAACAAGGACCACCAAAATGTCCTGGTTCAATTTAAAATCAATAAATAGAAGACAAGAATTGTAATGAAAAAAATCAATGGGTACAATTTAATGGTGAAATAAAGGAGCATTCGAGCGCTCCAGCCATTAGTGTTGATTTTTTTATTTTATTTATTTATTAGCTGCTTCAATGTATTTGTGAGCTGAATGCTGGAAAATTACTTATATCTCAAAGTTAATTAAATAACTAAATGACCGAATCACAACAACTCTGAGACTTGATGAAACACTGGTACGCAGACACAATGAACTCTTAGCAACTGATACTGGGAAGTCTATAACTGGTGTTTAATTATCTCACCATGAGCATTAGCAGTCCCCTATAGCAACTTAAACCACAAGTCCCTTCCTGATATTTTCAAACTTGCAAGCAGAAAAATAAAGGGGCTTCGCCATAAAATGAGGTTCACCTAACTTCAAATGTGTTTTGACTTGTGTTTGGATGGAGTGTAAGATATTGCAGGACTTGATTGGATTTACATCGAACAATTGAAACTGCTGGAGTATTTTTTTTTTTTTACACATTTGATGTGCTAAAAACTCACTACCACAACCAACCACCTCTAACATGATATAAGAAATTTCTACTACACCAACCCCCCAAAACTAGAAAACCACATGTTTCTTAACAAGTACAATCTTTCCCGTTTTAGAACATCTTTACCCCACACTTCATTCTATGATGTAACAAACAGTAGCTGCCACAATCATGTGAAAAAAAATCATATGGTTAGTATATGCCAGAGAGCTAATGCTGGTCAATGGAGGTTTGCATTTAAAATAACTCACAGTTGAAACAAATATGTGAGCATACATTGCGCAGACAGAAAGCAAAAAACTACTTAATTAACCACAAAATAGACAGTCGGTTCATGAAATGAGCAAAGAGGTCAAAGCACTTCAGGTGATTATAAGAACTTACAACAATGATGCTTCCTTCTTAGTTTTAATTTCTTCCCGCATATCACGACCAGTGATCAGACCAGTTTTTGGTGGTTCCTTCGAAGAAACCGGATCAGATGATTCTTTCCTGTTTTTCCTAGGTGGAGAAATGTCTTGAGCCATGGATGCACGTGAATTACCACTCTGAGTTGAAAGCCGTGGTGATAAATGAGAATTATCAGGCAATCCTGATCTCCCAACATCCTTCTTTCTTTTCCTTGGGGGTGAAAGATCTGGCTCAGGTTTTGGTGGAGTATAGTGTCGTCGCCACTTTTGTCTTGGAGGAGACAAATCAGTATCTTCTTTCAAAGGCTTCAATTTAGGTGATTCAGCATCAGCCCTCCGTCTTCGTGGTGGTGATAGATCAGGATTCAGACCACTGGAGTTTTTGGACTTTGTATCAGGCTTGGGTGATGGAGAATGGTGGTATTTTCGCTGCCTTTGTGGTGGTGACAAATCACTAGCTTCTCTTGAAGGCTTCAACTGTGGTTCAGGAGATGGCGTATCATTTCGATACCTTCTCTTACGGGGTGGTGACAAATCTGAATTCAAATTTGTAACAGGCACAGGTGATGGACTATGGTGCTGTCTCTGCTTCTGTCGTGGAGGAGACAAATTAGCATCATCTCCACCAGAATTCAAAGTCTTCCCTTCATGCATAGGGGAGGGGGTGTCATTCCGAACATTCCTTTTATAATGAGGGGACGTGTCAGAATAAGGATCACCAGAATTGGGATGTTTAGGAGATAATATAACCCAGCCACTTCCATCCTCAGCAATTGCATTGTAAGTGCGTCGAGCTCTAATTAGCTCCAGTCTCTTCATTCGTTTAACTTCTATATCTTCATCAACTTGAGGCTTCTCTTCATCTACATAATTATAACACACATAAACATTATCAAAGCAAACTTCAACTTCTCAAATAAGATCATGTTTAGTATTATATCATTCTTTTTTACCAGCTGAATCATTTTCCTCCTCTTCAAGCTTCACTGGTTTTTGCCAAACAGGATCTTCATCCACAACTAAAACACCAGAGGCAATTGGTTTTACTTTCTTCTTCTTCTTTTTCACTTTCTTCTCATCTTCTTGATCGTTACTTCCATATTTTTTCAAATATTCTTTCAAAGACTTGGATCCCATAGTTGAAGACGCTGTAATTTAATATTATTATCTTTCCTGGTATGGCATTTAAAACATCTTACAAGATAACACAAATAAGTAAACAATAATCAACCAGAGAAAACAATTAATACAAAAAAAAGAAGCAATCTTTGTTTTTAAAATAGATAATCATCAACTTAGAGATAAGCATTTCAAACTTCAATAATTAATAGAATCAAAGATAGAGAGTGAAAGTGAAGTGAAGGAGTGTTTCCAGCATCCAGAGAATTCTGGTGAAAGCATGGAAGCATCAATCAGTCGCCACTGGCAAGCAGAATAAATTAAACAGGTTGAGAGAAAGTTGTGGTTGAAATTGAAATCCGATAGTTTTTATTTTAGCAAGGAGGTTAAAGAGGAAGAGGAAGCTCGAAGAACAATACATGAGAAACCAAGAGATGGAGGGGGGGGGGGGGTAGAAATAAAAGGCAACGGAGTATTCAGAATTTGATGAATTGTGAGGAGAGTTGAAAGAATTTCTCTCACCAAGTTTCATAGGCGCCTGACACCAGCAGATATTTTAAATTTTAATTCAGGAAGAGGATGGTTTGGGTTCTAACAGGTTGTTTTAGGGCCTAAAGATTTTTGGGTTGTGCTGAATGTAGGTGATAGCCGTGAAGATTAAGACACCAGCAAAGTACAGAATGAAGAAACACCAACTAAAGAAAGTTTCTTGCACAATTGGCTTATTCAACTGATCTTCCTTCCATGGGTGGAAATGATGCGTGTGCCTCCAAATCCTAATGAAGCTAATGCTAATGCCTCGTAGAGGACTGCATATTGAAGCAATGGTCACCATTTTGTAAGGGACCAGAGTCTTTTAGATAAGTTACAAGAGGAATCAGAGGACATACAACTTGATGTCAAGACCACCATTGCTTCTTTAGCCCCTCTGATCTTTGTTACAGCATGAACGGCTATTCCCTCTCCATGTACATGGGGGAGAATTTGACAAAACAAGGTCGAAACTAAAACACCCTGATTGATTTTTTATCAGAAAATAGCTATCCCATTAGAGAATTAAAAAAACTATTAACCCTACGTACAACAACAAACCAGTACACACAAGACGCTGCCAATTTCAGAAAAACAATGAGACACCCTAGTCGAAATCCTAGCAAACTAGGCTAAACTGAAATATCCATTATAAACGCACAAAAATTCATGTATATTAGACTAAACTCAGAGAAGCCCAAGTTGAATCTCAACGAAATAATAATAGAAAAAAGAAGCAAAACTTTCAATCTACAGGGTATTGAAAAAGATTGAAACCTTATCAGTATACCAACTTTCCTCCCTTCCCTTAAGAATATATTGTTGCTGGTGGGGGCTATGGATCCTGTGGAGGAGGTGGCAGCTAGTGGGTCTCGGAAGAACTTCAGTTTCTGTTTGAGTTGGGGTTGTTTTATAGATTGATTTCGGTGAGGAGAAGGTTATGAGTTCGTGGTTGTTCCTGGGGTGTGTTTCAGACTGAGAGAAAGAGAGGCTAGCTATGTGGTTACTGCTAGGGGTGTCGACGGTCGGTTTCGGTTCGGTTTGGGGCAACAAATTCAACCGAGCCCGGATTTTTATTTTTTGCAGACTTTGACCTGCTTCGAACCGGCTTTCGGCACACACCAAACCGATTCGATCCGGGCTGTTTTTTTAAAAAAAAACCAGGAGACCGGTGGCTTTTAAATGGGCTTGTTTATTGAGTTTCTAATTATCCTATTTTGAATTGGGCATAAATAATATTTTCCTTGACAGGCAGGAAAACATATATCTAGTACAATTATCATTGTTGTCAAAATCGCGATTTTGACACGACACGGTAAGGGCTTCGGAAACTTGGATCGTAAAATCTTAAGATCTTACCCGAATTTGTCCGTACAAAAATCGTAAAATCACAACTAAAATCGTGCAAGTAGAAAAATTGTAAAATCGTAAGTAAAATATTTTCAAATACAATACATCATAATTATGGACATAAAACTGCATTAGTTAAGTTCCATGCATGATTTAAAATAACTTCAAAATACATTACAAAACAATCATGTCCCTAAAATTTCATAAGATAAAAACTAATAAATTTACCAAAATTTACCCATGAAAATACCAAAATTAACCACACATGCACTAGTCGAAGCATATATATATATGAATGAAATAAAGTAGGCTAATGTTCAAGCTTCTTTATTTACACGTGATAATTTTTATTATATTAAACATAAGTTCTTCATCTCCAAACCCAAGTCTAAATCTCCCTCCTTGCAACTACCATCTAGAAGTGTAGTGTACGTAAATTTATGTGGTCTCAAACCTCTCTTAGTCATCTCGCCTACAAGCTTCCTTGCTTCCCTAAAATATCCACCCTTACAAAAGCCATTGACAAGTGTATTGTACAAAACCAAATCAGCTTTCAAAGCTTTAGTAACCATTTGCTGATAAATTTCCAAGGCCAGATCAACTCTCCCACTCTTGCACTGCCCATTAATCAAAGTGGTAAAAGTAACACCATTAGGAACCAACCCTCTATCACACATTTCACTAAAGAAAAGATTCGCATCATCCAACCGATACTCCTTACACAGCCCATCAATCAAAGCACTATAAGTAAAAACATCAGGGAAAACCCTAAGCTCCTCCATTACCATCTTCAACCTAAAACCCTCCTCTAAATTTCCTGATTTACAATAACCATTAATCAAAGTATTAAAACTAACAGCAGTGGGCTGCAGACCTGTCTTCCAAATTTCATCAAAAATCAATTGAGCATCCTTAACTTTACCTTCTTTACACAATTAAGCCTGCAGGTCTGCGATCCTTTCTTCTAAAAATATGCAAATGTTCTTATAAATGCATGGTTTCTTGCATGAATAAGCAAAGATTTGATCATAAATTTCGCTGCCAGTGAAATAATTAACACAGCAGAATCTTCTTCTTCTTCTTCACCTTACATACATATGAACATCTCCCTCTCCCTCTCAACCATACTTCATCAGTTTAATCACAAAAAAGCTAACGGCTAACCATATATTTTCAACCATACTTCATCAGTTTAATCACAAGGAAAAAAAACTTAGTGGCTACACATGCTTTCCATTTCTGACATTATTGAGCAACAAAACAAAAATCAAGCAACATCACCTCAACAAATCAAGCTTGCACTAACCTTTAATGGCGACGACAGCAACGGCAACGGAAACGGCAACAAAGATAGCTTACTGGAGAAGACGATTCCAGCGATGAGAGGAGAGGACGATTTGGGGAAGACTGAAGAGAAGGATGAGAAGAACAGCTGGGGTACTGGGGAGGAGATCGGCCGAACTGAGAACTGCGATTTGGGGGATTTTGTGTTGAGAAGAGAAGAGAAGATTTTGGGGTTGAGATATTCCAAATTTGGGGGATTTTGTGCTGAGAAGAGAAGAGAATTTTGAGCTGCAAATGAAAGAATTGAAAGATTTTGTCCCGAAGCCCGAACATTAGAAAATCGTAAAATCGGACCGATCCGGATCGGTCCAATTTTACGAATCGAACCGATTTTACACGAATTTGACCGAATTTAACTAAATTAGAGTTTTTTTTCCCGAATTAACCAGTTTTAACTCTCAAAATTATTTAATTTTACAAATAAACTCACGATTTTTACAACAGAGACAATTATATCATACCCGGCATCGGAGTATAGCTTGATCATGTTGTCTAGCGCGATATGTACTTGATGTATTATTAATAAGCTCGACGTATTAGTTGTCGAGCTTCAGAATAGTGGCATGTAGTAAATGCTGTGCTTATGAAGCGTGATAAGGCGAGACTCTAATTTCTTGTCTTAATTGGTCGACCGATTTGATCCAATTATATAACTTGGTCGATTGTTTTACATAAACTATAATTTTATGAAGTTTTTCTTTCAAAAATATTTTATGAGTCAAAACATATATTTTTATCTAAACAAAAAAAATAGACTCCGATTAAAATCTTTAAAAATTATCATATCCATATAGTAGTGGATGATTTTTAGCAATTAAGTGTGGATATATCTTAATTAAATGAGAATTTCCCCCACCAAATTATGTTAATGACCTAGCATATATATTTATGAGCAAGTGGAACAAGGTTAGGTTTAAGAAGAGATATAGATGCATAACATCACGAAATATCATAACTTTTTATTCGATCATTGGATCTTCTTATTTTTTTTACATGAGTTTCAGAAGTTTTTTTCTTTAAAGTAGTCAATATATCCTATGCAGATCAATGAATCTTTAGATATCAAAAATATCGTCAAGACCCCTAGATTTAAGTAGATTTTAATTTTTTCTTATTATTTTTGAAATTAGTCAGCCAATTGAGATGAAAGATTGGAGTGTCATCTTATGGCGCTTTTAAAACATGTCATTTACTAAATTTATTATTTTAAAACATAGTAATTATCTCGTTCCTCTTACAAATAACAATATTTAATAAATTTTACATTTCTATTATCTCTTTTATAAATAACAATATTTAGTAACTATCTAGTCGATGCACAATGATAAAAGTTTGGAACTAAAAGATTTGCTCCTCTTATAATTTCAAATTTGAGTTATGTAGTTGTTAATATGATGACAACTTGAAATTTATATGATAATTAATTTTAAAACATGTGAAATTAGTCCATGTACATATAAATTAACTTGAACATCCATATTAATAAAATAAAATTAATATTTAATAAATATCAACTCGTGAAGCACGACATGGTAAAACTACAAAGGACTGTATCAACAAGGTCACTATAAAAGGACCAGGCAAACTTTATCCCTCAGCTGTTGTTATGAAATTTTTTACCCGAAACAAATTTATCATGAGAAGAGGATACATTTGGATGGCCCAACTAGTTTGAGATCCAGGCTGGGCTTATTTACATGGAACGACAACAATTTAACATTTTAGGTTGTAAGCAGTGTTGTGCTATTACATGGATTTGTACGATGGTATAATGAACAAATGGATATTGCCCTCTGAATATACATTTAAAAACCATGTAGAGGAAATGAAAGTGGTTTCCTTCAGTGAAAAAGGTTTCAATATATATACGAAACAATGGCGGAGCATTGAAGGAAAAAGTAAGTTTGTTGCAGAAAAAAGTTTAGCCACTCCAGATTGCATCCAATAATTCCCAACCAAAGGATTATCTGAATCATACCTCGTGATATCATCAAGATAGTGCCGCATATCAAATCTGAACAGTTAGCAAAATTGCAGTGGAAATGCAATCAGAACCCTGAAAATCCCGTAACTTCTAGCATCATCCATCACCAGACTCAAATAAGAATAATAGCATTTCATCTGCTTCAGGATCTAGCTTATCTCCTGATAGAAAGACACAAACATTTCCATTTAGCACTATCCAACTGCATCCAGGGACCTTCCTCACGCCCTTCAAACCCATCTCCTTCCTTAATTTTTGCTCCTCAATATGCTTGCCACAAGCTGCATATATGTTGCAGAGTGCAACATGAGCCGGTGCATTCAAAGGATCCAACTCAAGGAGTCGCTTGGCAGCGTGTTGAGCAATGCCAGCGTTTTTCTCAGCAACCCCGCATACACCAAGCAATGCCCCCCAGATAGCATGATTTGTTTCAAAGGGCAGTCCCAATATGAGCTCTTCTGCTTCTCTTACTTTCCCTGCTCTTCCCAAGAGATTGATCATAGTATTGTAATGCTCCAAACCTGGTTGAATTGCATAAACGTCTCTCATTGCTTTAAATAATTTCCATCCTTGACTAACTAACCCAGTATGGCTACATGCAGACAGGATTCCCAAAAATGTAACTGAATTTGGGCGAGTCCCGGACTGGAGCATGGCTTCAAAAACTTTCAGTGTTTCATTTGCCACAGCATGATGTGCTAATCCCATAATCATGGTATTCCAAGAAACTAGATCTCGATAAATCATGTTTGTGAATATGCTATATGCATCATGTATCTCCCCACATTTTGCATACATCGAGATCAGAGAATTACCAAGAATCAAGTCACAGTCAGATAGTGTTTTCATCAGCATGTTATGCAACTGCCTCCCAAAATCAAGATGAGCAATTGCACCTGCTGCTCCAAAAAGAATAGCATATGTAGAGCTTAATGGTGGAACACCATGAGCCAGCATTACCGAGAGAAAAGAGGTTGCCTCAAGGAAAAACTCATTTTGGACAAGACCTGAAATCATTGATGTCCATGCAACTGAATCCTTATCAGGCATGTTTTCGAATAGATAGCAAGCCTCAGAAACATTTCCGATATCAAAATACCCAACAATCATTGAAGTCCATGTGATCTTGTCCCGAAAAGGTATAGTATCAAACAATTTTCGAGCATTTTCCACTTGTCCAATCCGAGTATAACCATTAATCATATGATTACAAGACTGAATAACATAACTATTTAAGTTCTTTTTAAAGAAATAGTGTGCATAATCCATGGCACCAAATAAAGAGTACATGTGAATAAGGCTCTTGGCTATCCTGCCATCATAATCCTCATATTCCAACCCATTAATGATCAGTTGAGCATGTAACTGCTTGCCAAGATGATGAAACCTCGTACCAGCACAAGCATAAGCAAGCGAAATGAAGGTCTCTCCATTTGGTGCTATATTGGACCTCCTCTTCATCTCAAGAAAAAGCAATAATGCTTCTCCATAGTAACCATTCCAAGTGAAACCACTAATCATGGCTGTCCAAGAAACAACGTTTCTCTCGGGAATTCTACAGAAAAAACAATAAGCCTCCTGAACATCACCTATCCTGCAATAACCTGCTATCATAGTAGTCCAGGTTATCACATTCCTATCTTCCATCTCGTCAAACAAAACCCTGGCTTCCTCCATTCTACCATTCTCTGCAAACCCCTTAATCATAGCATTCCAAGAAACCACATTTTTCACTGGAATCTCGTCAAAAACCCGCCTTGCTTCCTCCAAATCCCTATTCTTAATCAACCCAGCGACCATTGCATTCCACGAAACAACATTCCTCTCTGGCATCTCCTTAAACAATCCCCTTGCCTCACAGATCCTTCCTGCATCAGCTAACCCACAAAGCATCGAAGTCCATGAAACAACATTCCTCTCTGGCATCTCTTCAAACAACCTTCTTGCCTCACTCAGCCTCCCACGCTGCAAATACCCTGACAGCATGACATTGTAACTAACAATATTTCTCTCAGGCATGATGTCAAAAAGAACTCTGGATTCGTCAATGAAGCCAATTCTTGAGTATTTTGTAAGCAAAGAAGTCCAGTAAGCAATTCGGCTATGGCGGCTTCTCTCGGGAAATTTGTCAAGTAGGTTGCGTGCTTGTTGGAGTTTTTGTTGAGAGAGCAAGCACAGAAGTCGAGAGTCATCTGATGTGAGTTTGGAGCAATGGGTTTGGGGAATTTCTGACTGGGACGTAAGGAACCGAACATGGGGTGAAAAAAATCGAAGTTTGAGTGAAGTTTTTGAAAGAGAGATTTTCAGGGTTTTGAAACAGAAGGCGGGCATCACCTGTTTTTACGAAGAAACGGTCCAGACAGCTCCTTTTGAGCAAAAATATCAATTTAATTTTAACCGATAAATACCGAACTGATCTAAATAAATACAAGTTTTTCATACCTTGTCATTGGTCTTTGACATTGGTAAATCCTAGGACATTTTAATTCATTGCAGCGACCTAGTTAACTATTTCTGGCCATGAATAATTAATGATATCGATAAGATGTTTTGATATTGATATTCATATTAAAATTGATTTACTAGTACTCATGAGACAAATTAATGATATTTTTGGGATACATTAGTATCAATATTATTATGCAGAGATTTTAGGAAGATAAAGATTTAATTAGTTATCCTGCAAAAGATATTTAATGATATCAATAGATTGGTATTGATATTTTCTTGAATAAAGATGTAGTTCAATATCAATATATGATATTGGTTGAAAATTTATAGTAGAATGAAGGATGTTAGTGAGTTACTGAGAGAAAAAAAATCCTAGAAGGACTAATTGAGAAATTAAAATGAGAAATGAATATATGTTAGTCTCGAACAAATTGCTTGATCATTAATATTACCATTGTTCTTCATAATATTTATATTTCAATGTTGTATTTATTTAAGGTCCCTCGCATCCCCAGCAAAAGTGAATTTTTTTTAGATCTTCTATCCCTTTGCTAGTAAGGTTTTGGTGAATGCTTGTGAATTTTATATCTTAAAAAATTATTATAATTCAAATAGCAACAATATCCTTTAAATTAAAAAAAATAAACTTAAATTATTTATATTTTGTATTTATATTCTACATGTGTGTCTGTGTATTCGTTTAATACTTTATTTTGATTGTATTAATGTTTTAAGAACTTGCAATTACATCGATGTTGGTTGTTGGGATTTAGATCCAAGATAGTTAGGGTGTGATCGAACAATGATCCATAAAAATGTAACAAGTTTTCTATTGATAGCTTAAGATCTCTTGTTATAGGGGGGTCTTTGCCAAATGGAAGAATTTTTGGTGATCTTTGTATGATTTTGGATTAAAAAAAAATATACCATGTTTTTTCATAAATTATATTTAGCATGTTTTCGTAATATGTAAGATATGCATACATAACTCATGATTTATTTCAGTTTGTTTTTTACAGGCTATCCATGTATCATGACTTGAATAACAAGTTTGACAAGTTAACATAAATTGACTTATTTTTTAATCTATTTTTCAATTTCAATTTCATTCTTAAATACTAAGCTTATCGGGGATTGAAATTCATAATTTATTTTCAATTTACTTTTCACAAGGTTATCCCAGTCTCAAACCTGAACCACGAGTTTAATGAGTAAACTTGAATTGTTTTTAGCCTTTCTCATTGATATTTTTCTTCTTTCAATTCTATCATTTAAAATCAAGTTCATTGATGATTAAGGCTTATAATTTGTTTTTTACGAGGCTATTATCGTCTTACAACTCAAGCAACGAGTTTGGCCAAGTTAATTGGATAGTTTTCCAAGTCATTTTTACTTGAATTTTTTTTTTCAATTTCATCTCTTATCATTAATTTGTTTAAAAATTGAGTTTTATAACTTATTTTAATTTTTTATCAAGTTAATTTACTTTCATTATTTTAGTTGTGAGTTTGATAAATTTATTGTGTTGACTTAAGCTATGTTTTGAGTTTTTTTTTTTTTTTTATTTCACCATTCCATGTTATGTTTATTGAAAATTAGACTTTATAATTTATTTTGTACAAATTTATCAAAACCTGATGACCCAATATATGAATAAAAAAATTAATCCAGGTTAATTTAAATTTACTTCACATATTATTGAAATTTATCATTTCAATATTTATTTAGAATTAAAATATATTTTTATCAATCATTTAAATTATCTTTTAACCATTGAATTGAATAGAGGCGTAGTAGTGTAGGATTATTGATTTTTAGTTGAAAAAAATCGGCGTGGCGTGATGGAGGCAGCTATCTGTACAATAAATTAAACAAAGAGTTTCTAAATGGGCCCTTGATCTAAATTTTAGTTTAATTCAATCAAGCCCAAGACTATTACACTTGAGGAATGTCGAGGGCAACTTAGTCATTACGCTGAGGCCATCGAAACCCTACCTCTACATTTATATACCCCTTCACTTGGATGGAAGCCAGATAAACCGAGAGCAAGAAGCCGCTTGATCTCTCCAAGCTTCCCATACCTTTATTTTTTTAATTTGTTTTGTGGTGTTCGCGTGGTTTGATAACTTGTTCATTGGTTTCGATTCATAGTTAACTTTGTTGGGCTAATCAATTAGCAGTAGTATTTTTCTTTATTGAAAGAGTTATGGCAGTAAGCAGGGATTGTGTGTATCGGCGCTGTGCTATAAAAATGCACTCTGAATCCGAAAGAGTTCCCTGCTATATTGATATCAAGGGAAGATGGGCAGTTGCGTTTCATTTTTTTGTTGAAAGTTTCAACAATCATCTTCCCTACATCACTTTTTTTCTAACTATTACAGGTTATTTGCGTTCATCTGATTTGTTTGGTTTTTCCTTGCGAGCTTAAGAGAAACGAGTGTTGCTGATTTTAAAGCACAAACACTTTTTTTCGCCAAGTATTATGGGCGTGTGGCGTTCATCTGATTTGTTTGTTTTTTCCTTGCGAACGTAAGAAAAATGGGAGTCGCTGATTTTAAAGCACAAACCCGGTTTTCTTAGCTCAATGAAAGCTGCTCACTGCAGCTACTTCTCCTTGATTAAATGGTGGCAAGCTTAAGAAGGTTTATGATTGAGGTTTTTTTGGGATGAATTTAGTTGGGACTTGTCAATTTTGGTTTTTTTGCAGTATCAGTATGGGGTTACACTTAAATTTCATAGACAAGGCCTTGCTAGTTGAGGCCTTATGATTTGGACAATTCTCAAGAGAACCGTTTCTCCTTCAATTGTCCTCCATTGTTCTCAAGGCTATGGATAGCTCTGTATAATTTTCGATGGCCTATGAACTATGTTTCTGCGATGAAATAGCTCCCCACCCTGGAAAAAGAGGGAAAAAAGTCATCATGGTCATTAGTTGACAAATGCACTTGTATCAGGAAGGATTTAACGAATGAAGAATGGAGGGGGAAATGCACACACACCAAAATAATCTAAATACAAAAAAAATAATTTAAAATAAAAAAGTAGTTTTTCTTTTACAAAACATTTTAAAAATAAACTCGACACCATCCGCCCCATGAAGCCGAAAGGGTGGCTAACCGATTACAATCAAGGAGTAATTACGGCGGAGATGGCGGTGTCTGGAGTGACTGCTGAACGTGGTTTGTATTGATTAACTTGTGATCCTGAACTAAGATGGGAGAGGGGAGATGGATCCTTATCATTAGGTAAAAATCAAATGCCCATTGACAAGTGCCCGCGATCAGAAATTCCATCTACTAATTGGAAAAAATGAAATCAATAGTTTGATTTTTATTTTTTATAAAAAAAACTAGATCATCTTATCCCTAATTTTACAAACCCTAATCCTTTATGATATAATTAATTTACATGAAATTATTGTCTTAAAACTCGGTAAAAAATGCAGTTCCAACTCGTTAGCTATTTATTTATATATCTTAATAAAAACAATATCATTTTGATTTTTATTTGTATAAGAAAATTAGCAACGACTTGAAATGTCCGGTGAAAACCCGTAATCCGGTTTCCAAGCTGAGTCGATCACCAAGCCGGTCTTATAAAATTTGTTATTCAACTTTGCCGGCCTCATCGCTGTGATTATCTTGTGCTTTTGATTTTCCAGCATGTGAAGGCACATTAACCCATCATGTGAAGGCACATTAACCCATCATGGAATGGGTATTTCATCAAACAAAGTGTAAAGTGATCTCCCATTTCTATGATGATCAATTTCTCTGTGACTATATTTTTATTAATTTTTCATTTGTTATTTTTATACCAATCCAAAATATTTATATTAGTTTCACTCTCAGGTTTTTTTTATTTATATTTGAAATTTAAATTATATAATTTTAAATAAATTGTATATTTAGATTTGAAATAAAATTTGTTTGTTGAATATATATAGTACAACCCGAAATGAAAATCCAATTTTTTTTAGTTTTTATCATAAACACCCCACAAACAGTTCCTAATTTTTATTTTATTTAGAGATAATATAATTATTTTATTGGTCGATACAGTTCTTGACATAAGAATTTGAGGTACCTGATTATTCAAAAAGAACTTAATATAAGGTAAAAGATAAAATGGTCATAAATATTCTGAGCTGAGAAAGAAAAAGGGTTGTGATAGGAGAACCAAGAGAATGGAATAAAGGAACAATGATGGAGTTAATGAAGTTTGATGCTAAATTTAAATTAAGGTCTAGAGGGTCTATTTGGCACAATTAATAGTATAATTTTTTTTTCAAAATACATTTTTTAAATACAATTCAATTTTTTTTTAAAAAGTGCTTTTCAAATATCATAGAAATTAATTGAAGAGGAATTTGTAAATTATACTATAAATTTGGGGATGTTACAGCATATACTTTAATCATTTTCATTTTAATACATCATTTTTTTTTAAAATTTAGTATCGTATAAAATACTATCATATTCCATAAATGAGGATACTTTAATTTAGAATGAAAAACTATTTTAATCAATGATAAATTATATAGGTTCTACACCGTGATTAAAAACTATTTTATTGTTAATCAAAGTTAATAAATGAATTTTGAATATAATGAAAATATTTATTATTTTAAAAACAAATGGTAACCATGAGATTCAAAATAAATAGAAACAATCATTAGATTTTGAAAATAAAATTAAATAATAGTGTACGAATAATTACAATATTTCATATATAAAGTTCAAAGTTAAGTGCGTATAAGTAGAAAACACGTGAAGCTGCATGGATGTTTACAATTGTTTTTTTTTTCTTTTAAAACAAATTAGTGTATTCAAATAGAAAAAGTAAAAGTTCATACACTTGATTATAAAGCAATGTAAAGTCAGTACACTGATGATGTAATTATCCCGAAGGAAAATAAAGGAGATCGCCCTCTCCCCTCCTACAATTAATTTATTCAGTGCAATTGGGTCCCCGAGCTGATGATAAAAGTCCCGACATGCAGAGTCTTTTGTTTCTTGAAAGTCCCGCCATGCAGAGTCTTTCGAATCTTTCTTTGCTAGCTTCTGAACATTTAACTGCTGGCAAGGGATCGAGAGTGAGGGCTACCATAATCATTTCATGTCCCTGCTGTTATTTCATGTAATCTTCAGTAGATCTTTGACTTGAAATTGCTAAATAGCAAAACAAAATTTGCTCAAACCAAATTCATGCTGTTTCTTGAGCTAGCTACCCATGCATCTCTCAATTAACTCTAGGCATCCCATACCAGATAGCGTCAAGAGGCTATGGGATCATTGGAATATCAGATCTGCTATTCTTGCCAGTCTCTTCTTGCAGGTCTTTCTCATACTGTTTGCCTCCTGGAGGAAACGCACTTCCCACAAGCTAGCTATTTTCTTGATCTGGTTGGGTTACTTGCTGGCAGATGCAGTGGCGAGCTTTGCTATAGGGCACATCTCCACCAGACAAAGAACCGCCGACTCTAAGTATGAAGACAACAATGAACTCCTGGCGTTTTGGGCTCCGTTTCTGTTGGTGCACCTTGGTGGCCCAGACACCATCACAGCTTTTGCTCTCGAGGATAACGAGCTCTGGCTTAGGCACATGCTTACATTCGCAACCCAGGGCTTCGCTACTCTTTATGTCCTCATCCTGAATCTTAGTACTGGCGAGGTATGGATCCCAACAGTGCTCCTGTTTATTGTTGGTGCAATCAAATATTTCGAGCGGACATATTCTTTATACCGTGCAAGCATGGATCAGTTTCGTGACTCTATGCTAGAAGATCCAGATCCGGGACCCAACTACGCCAAGCTCATGGACGAGTATGATTCAAAGATAGAGGCCAACATTCCGACAGAGATAAGAATAGTAGAGGAGCCTGATAAACAAATGCAGGCTAGTGCTCTCCATAAACAGCCTAGAAAACTGGAAGATGAACAAATGCAGGCTAGTGCTCGCGATAAACAGACTACAAAACAGGAAGATGAACAAATGCAGGCTAGAGCTCTCGAAAAACAGCCTAGAAAACTGGATGATCTCGAGGTTGTGCAGAAAGCTTATTACTACTTCAACATATTCAAAGGACTGATTGTTGATCTCATCTTCAGCTTCAAGGATCGGAATGACAGTCGAAATTTCTTCCTCAGGATTAATGCAGGGGATGCTTTGAAAGTAATAGAGGTGGAGCTCAACTTCATGTATGAAGTTCTCTACACAAAGGCTGTTGTTGTGCATTCCATAAGAGGATATGTTGGATATGTTTCCCGCCTTCTCTCCTTCACTTTGGTTTTGGTAGCCCTTGCGTTATTTCGTTTCCATGTCAAGAAGGATAAATTTCTCCGGATTGATGTTAAACTTACATATGTATTGCTGTTAGGTTCCATTTGCATTGATACAATAGCATTTTTCAGGGCCATTTTCTCTGACTGGGCAGTGGCTGATCTCAAGAAGTCTGAGAAGCAACCCGATTCTTGCTGGAAATCTTGTACGGCCTTTTTCTCTGCTTGGAAAGTGCCTCTTTTCAAAGTCAAACGTGCCATCTTTAAGCTCATGGGTTCCTGCAGATGGTCTAAGTCTGTCAAAGGCTATAATTTGATGAGATACTGTGTCAACAGACCTAAAAGCTGGATAGGCATTTCCAAAGAAAAAGTTCTTGTTTTATTGGGTCTCAAGGATTTTGTTGATGGGATATTTCATGTGTCCAACAAGAAATTCACTGATGAACTTTGGGAAGTTATCTTTGATGAGCTGCAAAAGAAATCTGTTATCGCAGATGATCCAGAAGATGCCAAGACAATATGCTCGGCTAGGGGTAACTGGGCAGTACTCCAGGACAATGATTGGGATAATAAAGTTCGGGATGAATTGATGCCTTACGTTGTGAATGTTACTTATGATGAGAGTCTTCTTCTGTGGCACATAGCGACTGATCTCCTGTACCATGATAATTCTGATCAGGAACACGACGTCGCAAAAGAACGCGGCAAGCTACTTTCAGATTACATGATGTATCTTCTAATCATGCAGCCAACCATGATGGCAGCTGTGGCTGGTATCGGTAAAATAAGATTTCGAGATACCTGTGCTGAAGCTGAAAGGTTTTTAAAAAGAAGGGTTCTGGGGTCCAATAAAGAACAGGAAGCATGTAAAAACATTTTTGATGTGAATACAAAGGTAGCGCCTGTCGACGTGAAAAGAGATCGAAGCAAGTCTGTGTTGTTTGATGCAAGCAAGCTGGCCAAGCTTCTACGAGGGCAGAAAAAGAAATGGGAGTTACTGAGCAAAGTGTGGGTGGAATTACTGTCATATGCGGCAGGTCACTGCAGAGCATACGCCCATGCCCAGCAAGTAAGTAAAGGCGGAGAGCTTATCACTTTTGTTTGGCTATTGATGGCTCATTTAGGCCTAGCAGACCAGTTCCAGATTAATAAGGGCCATGCGAGGGCAAAATTGATAGTCGGCAAGTAGATGTTGGGGTTTGTATTTGTTGAAGATCGAAGATATTAATTCCAAGACTGCAATGGAAAGCTGAAGATTTGAAGACTGTTTTTTCGTAGAGTGAATTTATGTTTTCATTTAACTAGTAGTTTAGTTTATCTCAAAAAGATCAAATTGATTGATCAAGTCATCTAGTGATTTACTGATAATTCAGAGAATCCCACAGATTTCATTATTTTTAATTATTACATACTCTTGACAAAATAACTCTAACGGCAAATAACGTAAATCCCAGGCAAGTAAAGTAAATCCTATGTAATTAGGGATACATTCAATTACAGGATATACTTTCTATATTTAACTCTACAGCTAAGGCTAACAGTAATTCATAATCTGTATAGCTCACGCTAACATTAATTCATAATCTGTACAACTCACGCTAACACTCCCTCTTAAGTTAGTGCAAAGATATCTTCGATGCCCAACTTGTTAAGTGAGTCATGAAAATTTTTGTTGGAGACGGCCTTTGTGAGCACATCAGCAAGTTGACATTCTGATCTAACAAAAGGAAAGCAAATTAATCCTTCTTCAAGATTCTGTTTTATGAAATGTCGGTCTATCTCGATATGCTTCGTCTGGCATGCTGAATTGGATTTTGAGAAATTGCGATTGCAGATTTATTGTCGCAGTATACGTTCATCCCTGACTTAGGAGTGAAGCCAATTTTAGAGAGTAATCTTCTAATCCAAAGAAGTTCGCAAAGACCCTTAGCCATTCCTCATAACTCTGCCTCAACGCTTGACAAAGCAACTACCTTCTGTTTTTTACTCCACCAAGTAACCAAATTTCCTCCAACAAAAGTGAAATATCTGGATGTAGATTTTCTGCCCAGTCATCATCCGTGTACCCTTCAACATCCAAATGAACATTCTTGGAGAACATAAGTCCTCTTCTTGGAGCAGATTTTAGGTACTGTAGTATTCAACCAACTGCATCCATGTGATCCTTGTTAGGACAATGCATGAATTGGCTAACTAGGCTGACAGTGTAGGAAATATCTGGATGAGTATGGGATAAATAAATCAGTTTCCATACCAATCGTTGATACCTTTCTTTGTTAATCGGTTCTTGATCAGGATACACCCTAACTTTTTAATTTTAAACTATTGGAGTGTCTGCCGGCTTGCAGTTAAGCATTCCTACCTCAGTTAGTAGGTCCAACACATATTTTCTTTGTGAGAGAAAAATTCCCTGATTTGATCTATCCACTTTGATCCCTAAAAAGTACTTAAGTCCACCTAAGTTCTTCATTTCAAATTTGGTAGATAGCTATCCTTGTAATCTTTTGATTTCTCCGTCATCATCTCCTGTAATGATCATATCATCTACATAAATTATCAGCGTAATTACCTTTCCACGTTGTTGATTAAGAAAGAGGGTATGATCTGAGTTACTTTGTTGGAACCTGTACTTCCTCATAGCTATGCTAAATCGACCAAACCATGCACGTGGTGACTGCTTTAATCCATATAAAGCCCGTTGTAATTTGCACACAGTTCCAGGTGTGTTTGAACTATATCCTGGTGGGATATCCATATATACTTCCTCCTTAAGGTCTGCATGAATGAAGATATTTTTCACATCAAATTGGTGCAGTGGCCAATCTAAATTTGCAGCCAAGGATAACAAAATTTTGACTGTGTTCAGTTTTGCCATTGGAGAAAATGTCTCTTGGTAATCTATCCTGTAAGTCTGTGTGTACCCTTTCACTACCAATCTTGCTTTGTGTCTCTCAATTGATCCATCTGCCTTGTATTTGATGGAAAATACCGATTCACACCTTATGGTTTTCTTCCCTTGTGGTAATGTGATAATTTCTGAAGTGTGGCTCTTCTCTAAGGTTGTTAGTTCTTCTTGGATTGCTTGGGACCATTCGGGGTCTGCTATTGCTTCGTGAACTCCAAATGGAATATAGCAAGAGGAAAACTTGTATGCAAAAGCTTTGAGAGACGTTAATAGCCTTCGTGTGGAAACATAATTGGAGACTGGATATTTTGTCTTTTTTCCTGTCGTGTCTGGTGAGTACCAAGCTGAAGGCTTGCCTCTATTCTGTCTGAAAGGTAAGTGATAGCCAACTGGAGAATTCAAAATATTATTGGTGGATGGTGTATGAGAAATGATCTCAGAGATATCATCATGCAAATGATTGTCATTGTCGGGTACATGAAGAGAAGGAGTTTTACTCATACTGTTAGGTGTAATGCTCTCTGTCCCTACACCATTCGTGTTCTCTGTCCCTGCATCAATCGTGCTCTTTGTCCCTGCACCTTCTTCAGTTATCATGGCCATATTCCCAGCTATTTTAGTACCTATAGGAGCTGTAATCATGGGGGTCGTGGCTATGCTTTCAGTAGCTCCAATAGAAATCATGGCCATAGTAGGAACCATGGCTTCAGTAGTTCTAGTAGGAACCATCGTCACAATCTCAACAGCTTCAGTAGTCCACCATTTATTCTCTTCATTCCATGTCTCCCCTTGGAGAGTAGAAGTGGATGTCGTGGATGGGTAAATGTGTTTTGATTCTAGAAAAGTAATGTCCATTATGGTATAGAGTCATTTTTTTTTAGGATCATAGCAGTGGAATCCCTTCTTATTCAAGCCATACCCCAAAAACATACAACGAACAACACATGGTTTAAGTTTGGTTCATAGATGTTTATGTATATGGACGAATGCTACACATCCAAACACATGTGGTAGAAGTAGCAGTATGGATGGTAGAGTAACATGCCATGACAAAACCTGTAGTGGGGTCTTGAAGTCCAATGTTTTTGAAGGCATTCTATTTAGTAAATAGACAGCAGTAGTAATGTTGTCATCCCAATGTTTACTAGGCACCTGTGCTCCAAATAATAATGCTGTGCAATATCTAGAATATGTAGGTTTTTCTGTTCTGCCACAAATACTTCATATAACTAAAAGATGGATGTCCCAACTGATAATGCCATAGCCAAATTTGATTTTCTTTTGTTAGTAATGATCGTCTCATGGTGTTGACTCTGCCGGGATTGAAGTCATCCATGTAGTATAACCCCTCTCTCTTAGTACCATTCCCAATGATCTTCTTCGTGAGAATATCCTTAAAAAGGCAAATCTTGGATACATTAGTAGTACACAATTTAGGTCTTCGGTGACTTGACTCACAAATAACAATTTATTTAAAAGAGATGGCACTAATAACGTGTTGGTTAGTGATATACAGGGTGATATATGAACAGTTCCAGCCCCAGTAATAGGGTAGATAACCCCATTAATATTGGTTATACCAGTTCTCCTTGGTTCTATGATACTCGCAAAATCATCTGGACAAAATGTCATGTGGTCTATTGCACTAGAGTCTACTATCTAGTCGGTTTTAGATCTTGTATTACCTTGTTCCTTAGACAGAGTAGGGGCGGCTTCTCTGGACTCTACTAGTGGAGCTAGCGACAATTAGGGCTTGGTATCTATCAATAATGCTTAACCCGTGTCCCCAGTGTTTGTTCTCTGCTTCCGCATCTTCAATTCGCTCCACCATTCTGGATAACCATGCAATTTGAAGCAAGTTTCCCGTGTATGCTTCATATTTCCACAATGAGAACAACCATTACCTCCACTCTCCACCTGTCCTTTAGGCTTTGCTAGGTGATATGTGTTACGCCCTCTTGATGATGACACCCCTGGTCTGGTTATTTGGAGTGTCTATTGTCGTGGTACATAGGCTTTCCCTCCTTTAGAGACCAATGTTGCAGCAGTGGAGTTTTTGTTATTTGAAAACATGATTATTTGCATGATTGCTTCCCTTCGGACATAGCCATAGGCTTGTTCAACCGTCGGGAAGAGTTTCAATTGGAGTACATCACTACGTATGTTGTCTAGTCTATCATTTAGTTAATTCAAAAAAGTGTACACTCGATCTTCTTGAAGTAGAGCATTGTACCTTTGTATATCAACAACACATTCCATAGGATTTGGTCTACGGAAATCAATTGTCCTCCATAAACCTTGAAGACAATTGTAGTAGGTTTCGATGGACTCTCCTGATTGTTTCATTCTCATAACTCGTCGCTTCAAATCGTACACCTGTGAAGTATCAGATCCATCAAAATAAGTAGTGGCGATCGAGTCCCATACCTGTTTGGCCGTGGAGAATCGGATAAAGTTGCCTATGAGAGATGACTCTATTGAATTAATTAGCCATCCTTTCACGATTGAGTTTTATGTTCTCCATCTCCTGAAGTGGGGATTGTTCAGTCTGGTTGAGGAAGGTCACCGTTTATGTATCCCAACTTATCTTTTCCTGAGATATACATCTCAGCAATTTGGGACCATAACGCATAATTGGTACCATCAAGCTTGATACCAATCGGTACAGCCATAGTGTCATAGATCACTAATGGGGTTTGAGTTTGGTTTTGAGTTAAAATTTGAGCCATTCTTATTGTGAGATCGTCAAGAGTTATAGTAGTATTTGGTTGTTCTTGTTCTATCACGTCAGTTGGTGTTTCCATGCTCTATCTTTCTTCAAGTCATCTATCAGATTTTTAAGAAAAAAAGAATGGAACTTTGCTCTGATACCATGATAATTCAGAGAATCCCACAGATTTCATTATTTAAATTGTTACAGACTCTTTCTCTAATAGAGAGACACTTGACAAAATAACTCTATCGGCAAGTAACGTAAATCCCAGGTAATTAGGGATACATTCAATTACAGGATATACTTTCTATATTTAACTCTACAGCTAAGGCTAACATTAATTCATAATCTGTACAGCTCACAATAACATTTACAAATTTAAGTTTTAGTCCAGTTAGAATAAGGATAAAAGAAGAGTTTGTAATTGATTAGAATTCTTACTCTTGTAAATGGTTTAATTTTCTTATAAATAAAGTCAGAGGGTGACAGTAACCTCGCCATCAAATTCTGCTCTTTATCCTCGTAAATTAATTGCCAATTTTGTGTTCTTTAGCTCTTTCAAATTCTGCTGGAACTAGTTACTGATCTGCACAGTAACAGTTTTTTGGGTTTTTGGCACACTAACAGCTACTGATTTGAACAATAACTGTTTGTGTCCTTAGGATTTTTTCCGATAGTATTCTCATCATTCCAGCCAACATTGAATTGATTCTACTATGTAGCTTATAATTTCTCCAGACTTGTCAGAAAAGATAGATTACTGCGGTTAATTCCTTCTATCTCAACATTCCTTTCTTACTTTGCATTTGGATTGACGCAAGGCTAGAAATTGTCTGGCATAAGGTAGCACAACGTAATCCAAAATCAAGTTTGGTTGGATTCACCTTTTCTATTTCCTGTTGATTTCTATATAACATATAGTTGGCTTTTCAAGTTATCTAACTTCTAGCTTGTGAGAAATTCATGAATATAATCTGATATATTGACTTATGCCTTGTGCAATAAGCATTATGGGAAATCATGATGTCCCCAGCTCGCAAAATAACTATGTACGGCTAATATTTTGTGCATGAATAACCAGTGCGGCCCGGGTTTGGAACCCATTTTCTTACAACTCGCATCAATCAGTTGTATGATGAACTTGATTTTGAGCAGTAGTGTGACCATTGACCACTCACTGTACTCTTGATTTATCACTATCATATCCTTTTACTGATGATTCAAGTGCCGGGGTGTGGATTTTGTAAGGTAAAAGGTGACGAAACATTTGTCAATACAGAGATTTTTATTTACATATTTGATGTGAATTGACAAATATTCCACTGGGGTAATGGAAGTATAATGAGGACTCGCAATGGAATTGTGGCGCTAAACGTGGTGTTTAGTAGATATCTTGTGTTTTTAGAAGTATTTTGTTTACGCTCTCTTTGCAGAGGGAAATGTCAAGACAGAGTTCTTGAATTTGAGAATACGAAAGAATTATATTATAATAATATTGATTTTTGATACGATTTTGTGGCAATTAAATAGTTTTTTTAAGCATGATAAATTTTTATTAGAAGAAAAAAAATTATGTGATCCTAATTGTTGGATTGCTTGTTAGAAAAGCTCATGATGATGGATTAACGAGACATTGAATTACTCAGATTTTAGAAGTTTTAAATGAATGTTTTTACAAGCCTAACATGAAAAAAGATAGTACAATGAATTTATGATGGGTTAAATGTAAACAAACTAAGGGTGAAGTGATGTCTCATCAATTATATACACCTTTATTTGCCTTGAAAAATCTTGATTTCTATGAGCTTTATGTTAAGTTTACCTAAATCAATACACAAAAGATAATTTATATTTGATGCAATGGATAAATTTTCTAATCTTATATATTTTATATCTTGCGATAAAATTGATGGTGCAATGCATATAACAATTCTATTTTTTAGGGAGGTAGTGCGGTTACATAATGTTTCAAATTTAAAAGCACGTGTCTAATTGAGATGTTAAGTTTTTAAGTTATTTTTGAAAGATTTGATGGAGTAAGTTAGGAACTACATTTTTATTCTCCACAACTTATTATCCACAAGAGATGGTCAAATTGAAGTAGTTAATAGGATTTGATTATTAAGAGTTATCATTAAAAAAAATCTAAAAAATTTGAAAGAGTGTTTTCCATTTATTAAATTTGCATATAATTGTAATATGCATTATACTACTAATTATTCGTTATTTGAGATTATTTTTTATTTTAATCTTCTAACACCATTAGATTTAATTCATTTACATATTAATGAAATTGCTAGTCTTAATAGTAATAAAAAGACACAAATGGTGAAAGTTTTACATACAAATATACAATAATAAATAGAGGAAAAGAATGAGAAATATGCATTCAATGCTAATATAATATGAAAATTAATAAAGTTTGAATTAAGAGATTAAGTTTGAGTGTATATGAGAAAGGAAAAGTTTACTAATCAATCAAGATCAAAATTGATGTCATGAAGAAATGATTTTTTTATATATCATAGAAAGGATTAACGACGATGATTACAAAATAGATATACTAGGTGAGTATAGTGATAAGGCTACATTCAATGTTTATTTTCTTTATTAATTTGATGTAGATGATGATTTAAGAATGAATCCTTTTAAGTAGAGAGATAATGATATGATCCAAGCAACATTAAGAGATCCATTAGAAGTTGTAGTTGGTTCAATGATAATACTTAGAGCTAAGAGGTTCAAAGAGGTTTTTAATAGACTTTTTTAAAACACATAAGCTAAGATTAACTTTAAGAAGATATTAAATAATGAAGTACTAGTCTTGATTAATTTAATTCATGTTCACGAAGGACTTATAAGTGGACATTTAAGCATTACATAGAAATTTAGAATAAAAAGATTCAAATCTTTTAGTTTTTACTATTCATTACTATTTAGATTATAATGTATCTATAAAATTCATTTTAATGCAATTCTAGTTATATTGAAAGGTAGATATCTATAACATTCAAGTGATATATGGCATGCTTTCTAATTCATTAAAATGAGAGAGAACCATGCATTTGATGTTGAACTTTGATTTTGCCCGCAAATTATAAAAATAACCTTAGTCTTATTTAAATTAATTCGGCTATTGTTTTATTTATATTTTAGTTATTATTATGTATTTTTATAGATATTAGGGCATTTATTTAAATTTGAGCTCATTGGATGATTATTATTTATTAGGTTTATCTATATGCATTTGGGATATCTTAATTGACTTAAGATTCTTTCAAGAATAAAAATATTTTTATAGAGATTTTTTTATTAAATTTTTTTAATAAAAAAATCAGTATTTTTGCAATCTTTTATGTGGTTGGTGACTCCTATACTAAGTTTTTGATTGAATTTGCAAACTCTTTAAAAAATTGATCAACTTCATTGTGACTTTATACTACTTCACATTTCTTAATAGGTGTAGAATGGAAGTGATCATTATGTATAACATTAGTTCTCCAAGGTAGGTTATTGTTGGGTTAAGTTTCAAATAATTCAAATTTGATTTTAACGTATATTTAGAGGTGTTTGCATAACTTATGGGATATTTAAGTTCATTTCTTTAAAATTTATTCATGTTGTTCTTTTTTTTGTGAAACTTCTTGTTAAAATCTAGTGGTATTACACCACTCAGGTTCCAATTATGATATTTTTTAAAGGAGATCTTGTATGAGTTTTGGTCTATCTCCATATAAAAAAAAAAACCATATTAGGTTTGATCTTGTTCTCATTGTAGAAGTATTGATTAGTTTTAATTTTTATATTGAACCTATAAAGGATTTTCTATAAGGTGTGTGATCTAGCCTACAAAATAGATTGCGAGCATAGTAGAAAACCAAACTTATCGCTTAGAAACTAGAGTAGACAATTAGTACAGAACAACTATAAAATATGTGGTTATCTTTTCTTTATGTTCTTTTACTTTTCACATTATCTTTTTATCATGGAATCCTGTTGTTGTGTGCATATATTTGATGTAGTTGTGCAAACATGTGCTGAAATTTTACTTTTGTGTTAGTGTGGTTGAAAAAAATTATTGTGTTCTTTGAGATTATTATATTTAAATTTGAAATGTTAGGGCTTACTTTTAGAACATCCAATTCACCCTGTCTTAGATGCTTCGAGCTTTCAATCTTAGTATTGCAAATAAAGTTTTATACAAATTCCTAATGTACAGATTGGTTAGGAATTAGTATTAAGTGGAAGATTAATGTAGCATAACTATTAAGGACTAATAGAAAATAGAATATGATAATCATGCATTCCCTTATAAAATAGTTTTTAATTCCATTCATTTATTAAATAGTTCTTAATTATAGCTGAGTGTTTCAAGCTCAATAAAAATAGCCTAAAAAAGAGGTCTGGGAATATAGATAAAAATATGAAAAAAGTTGACTCGGGATTTTATATAAGTTTCTTGATATGGACAATTACATCAATATTGTTTAGTTACTAGATGATTCATCCTAATAAGCCATTGATATGTGTACCACTAATAAAAGGCATGATAAAAGAATGATAAACACTTGAAAGTTCTAAAGGCATAAACCTTCGGTCTTCACTCATACATACGTTGACCCTATGCTTCTTATATATGCCTTACAAAAAATAAAATGAGATGATAATTGAAGGAACAATAAAACATGATTAGATTACATATGGAAAGAGCCACGTGGTCCATTTGTTAACAATCGAACAAGATAATGGATTGTATAAAAAGAGACACACTATCCTCAAACATGAAATGACACATACACCATAATCCGTAATGAGAAAAGTCCAAGTACTAGCCATATTATAATGGCTTGGAGAGTAACTAATGAGCTTAGGATGTATAGCTTTTAGATATAGCATATATTTCAATGTTTGAAATTAAGCTAATAATAGATATAGACCCTAAGCCGTGATAGACCATTAAGATCATCTAAGTATATAAGACCTAAATAAAGCTCAACTTAATTGGCTTAATAAATCCAAAATGCCCACCATCAAATTGGACTTGAGATTTTTATAGATCCCAATTAAACATTACCCCTGAATAAGTGTTTTATTGAGATTTCATGCAGCCCAATCCCAAAACAGGATAAGTACATCAAAAACTAATTGTTATACTCAATGCATTATCTATTGGTGAAACTTGGCCTACTCACCACCAGTTACGAAGATAATATATATATATATATATATATATATATATATATATATATATATATATATATAAAATGATAACAAACTTCTAAATCACGTATCTTATGAAAATTTGTTCTATTATCTTCATCAATAGTACACAACCCATAAGACCTAAAACTATTATGGATTTTAGAGTGACTCTCACTCCTTCAAGTAGTTTAAAACTTTAGGTGACAAACATATTAACATTCCACCTTACATAGACACACATGAATGAGTTTAATGCTATATAAATGACTTTAATCCTAAAAGGATTCTTTCTTGTAACAAAAAAAGACTTTCTATTCTTTCTTTTACTTAAGACTAAATAGTTGTAAACATTCCCATCTCTTATCTAAATTGATTTTGGTATGGGAGAATCACCATTATTTCTAGAGAACTTGTTTTTTAAGGTGTTCTAATTGTACATGTCCATCGTCTTCATAGCCTATAAAAACTTTGAAAATATCATAATATCATGAGATATATATTTTAAGATTTTCAGTAGCCTCATCAATGCTCATCTAAATGTATCTAAATAGGTATTATTTTTACATAGTTAATGATTCAGATAAAGTATAAGTATAAAAAATTCTTACTTGTTAGGAAACATATATATGCTACTAAACTCGACCTGAAACTAATATTGAGGTTGTCGTTCGCTTCTGTTGACAAGTATATAGTATACATTTTTTCTCTCATGAAAATGAATGATTTAGGAAGGACATGGCCACTCATTTTGCTGATGGTTTGCGGTTTTTTGTAGAGCTAGAGCTAAGCATAAAGTATGCAGATGATTTAAAGAGCTGACTCAGTTGCTATCATGATTGATTGTTAAGTTGTAACAATTATTTTAGTTATTATTATAAATATTATTATAAATAATTAATATTTTAATTATTATTGATCATATTATCTATTATACCATAATTATTATTAGAAAAAAATTAAAATTTTATTTTATTTTATAAGATTTATTAATCATATTTTGATATTAAAAGTATTTCAGAATATTGATATTAATTATTTTTTTTCAAATACAAACACACACACACATATACATATACATATAGGTGCTAATATTAAATAAACATCAAGATATATAATTAATCTCACATATTTATAAGAAAAAATCTTATAAATAATCATTATCATTATTTTGAATGTCTTATCTATAATAATTAGAAATTTCAACACATAACAATATTAATGAAAAAACAATTAAAAAGCAAAATAAATGACAAAAAAAAATTATTAGATTTTAAAAAATTATTTGATTTGAAGAATAAATAAATATAGTCATAAAAAAACAAAGAAAAAACTAATAAATATCAATATTCAAATAATCACCAATACAAATTAAAATTTAAACATAAAAATACAACCTTAATAATAGTGGAAGTAAGAAAAATTAAAAACAAAAATTAAGAGCATATACATATAACCATGGAGAAAAATAGGAACCATTTAAGAAATATATATAAAAGAATAAAGAAATTAAAATAAAATCCAAGATTAAAAGTATAAGGGCCGAAATACAAAACACATATATAATAAATTTCATTTAAAGAACAAAATTGAAACAAATCTAAACTTTGATAACAAAAAATTTAAAGAATTTAAAGCAAAACCAAAAATAAAAAGACTGAGGACCGGAATAAAACTAAAAAATATAATAAATTTGAATTGAAGGTTAAAATTTAAATAAATCAAAACTTTGATACAAAAAATATTAAGGATCTCAAACCACCAAAAATTAAAAGACTAGAGACCGAAATGAAATTACAATATATAATCAATTTCAACTGAACGATAAAATTGAAACAAATCATGACCTATATAATAGGAATAAGAACCACACAAAACAATCAAAAGATCAGGGACTGAAATGAAAATCCAATAAAAAACAGGATATGACATGTACTTGTGTATGTAGGAGAGAGAAAAGAGGGGAATTCAACCGATCACTGATACGTCTATAGTCACCTTTGGAACCCCATGTGCTGCACCCTGAGGAAAAGAACATGATAAAGAATTATTCTGGATGCGGGTTGAACATTTTTACACGCTAGAAAACGCCGCAAGCACCGTTTGAAATCCGAATGAGCGCGAAAATAGACAGTGCGTTTGGCGATGGCAAACAGTAATGAGGGAGAATATATAATTAAAAAATAATAAATTATAGACACACATTTATAACCAACTCTTGGATTTTATCATATATGAGGGTATTTGTGTATTTGGCCATTTAAAAAAAATGTAATGACTCTAGTGTTTATTGTTCTATTTTGTCTTATATGAAAATATATTTGTATTTAGCTATTTTAAAAAATATTTGCAATAATCTTAATACCTCTAGCAGTTCTTGTGTTGTTTTGTCTTATATATCGGTATTATGGTTATTTTACTATGTATAGAAATAAAAAAAATCAAAAATACCCTCGGATTCAAAGTTAAAAATACATTAAATGGAGGGGCAAAATAATATTTTAACTATTCCAATTCATATTGTCTCTACATAATGAACAATAAAAATTACAGTTTATTACTATTAAAAACCACGATCTATTTTAATTTTTAGTATAATTGTTGTTTCCATTGGATGAATTGTGTAATCAATGAATAAACAAAATTATAAATTTAAAAGTAGTTCAGGGTAACTAAAATTTCATTTGATATGACTTTTAAAAATTGATTTAAGCTGTTTTTTTTTTAACTTTTGAAAGAAATGTCATAAATATGTTTAGATAGAAATAATTTGTGATTTAAAGCAAAAGTCTCTTATAAATTTAGTCATACATTTCAATTTTCACCTTCTTTTTTTCGTAATTTATACTAAATAAATGATTTGAAGTCATTTTTTGTAGCATTTTTCGAACTCCATTTATTTCCCACAAGTTTTTATGACAAACAGTTTTTGAATTACGACTTTATTCCTTTTTTGTGTGCGACTTCTCTGCTATGTTGTGAAATTGAAAGATATGTCGTAGATAAATAAATAAATAAATAAAAACTGAAAGCTTTTTTAGCAAGTTGATTACTTGATTGAAGTTTTTTGATAAATTAACATTTTTAAAAATGGGAGTTAAACGTTTTTAAAATGTTAAGGCATGACATTAAGGTGTTGTCCTATTTATATATATATATATATATATATATATATATATATATATATATATATATATTGAAAAATAAATTAACTTGAAATTATACAATTCAAATTTTAATCATAAGTTAAAAAAATAGGAGTTGAATAAATATGACCTTATTGACTTAACATACCCAAAAATAACTTGTATGTATATATATAATTAATAATGGAGGAGGAGGAGATGGTGACAACTAATAAAAATATAGTTTAAATAGAAAAATTCAAGAACTTTTTTTCAAAAACAATATTTTAAATCAATATAATCTATTTTAAATCTAAAAGGACAACATATTAGGTCGATATAGATCAATCTAAATTAACTTTTTAAAGGGATGTTTGAGAGTGTGGTTGCGCGGTTGCTTTTTAAAGTGCTTTTTGTTTAGAAACACATCAAAATGATTTTTTTTTATTTTTTAAAAATTATTTTTGATATCAGCACATCAAAATGATATAAAAACACTAAAATTTTTTTATTTAAAATGCAAAAAAATATATTAAAATTTGGCCAAATGGCAGTACAACCGCTTGGCCAAACAGGCACTAAATCTATAACCTAAGTCATGAAATCATGATAACCCCAAATAAATAAAATAAAATATGAAGTTAAATTACCAATAAACTCATTATTTAATGATAAAAAAACTCAATCTAAAAAAAACTTACAATAAAATGAAATATTTGAACAAAACTATGAATTTAAATAAAATTCAAAAAATATCATCGATAGTCTCGCAAGGTTTTTTTTTTTTTTTTTTCGAGGAACCTCACCCTTTTTAAATACTCTTTTTTAGGCCCTGTTAAGCGAGTAAAATCCCGGTTGTTTCAGACTCTTACAAGATAAGCATGCCCTGACTTGAAAATGACAGCTGCAAGTCAAATCTCAAGTCCTTTGTCATGACACCATGCCCATCTCACCCACTTTAGACACTTTTTTCAAGTCTTGCTAAGCGAGTAAAATCTCAGTTGTCATACACTCTTTCAAGGCAAGCATGCCTTGACTTGAATCTGACAACTATAAGTCAAATTTTAAGTTTTCTGCCACCACGTTATGTCCATTGAAAATGTTTTTTTTTTTTTTTAAATTTAAATTGCTCTAAAATCTTAACATGAGATATAATAATATATAAGAAGACTCATTATAAGATTTTAGCCTAGTCAATTCACCAGATTGAAAGATATATTTGATATTGTAAAATTAAATAATATATATATTAAAAAATCACTATTTGGTTGGAACCAGAACATCCTGATTGAAACTTGAATAGAATATCTCGAGGACAAGATTCTAACCAAGAAAAAATTATTCTAGTTTATTTTGATTTTTAAATTAGAACGAGATATACTGTCATTGAAGACACAACAGAAGGGAATTAGCAATTTTTTAAATGTTCCCTTCTCTCTAGTTTCATTGATATTGCCTATTGATTTGAACTTGGAAAATACAATGCTATCAATGTTCGAAGTGATCCAGAATAAACATCTCCTAACCATGCATTTCCGACTTGAAGTCTGCTGAGGGTTAGAATTAATGGTTGTATGCACAGAGCAGCTGCTTCGGTAATGTTTCCTTTTCCTTTTACTGCATGGAAAGTTCGTCTTTGCTGCGGTTTCCAAGTCTTTTCTGGGAAAATTCAAAGTCTTCTGCTCTACTCATAAAATAGACTTTTATGATATAGAGTAGGCGGTGGGAAAGTTCCAAGTCTTGTGCACAAGTCTTTCATCCCCAAAGATACACTCAGCTGTCATTTATCTTTGATCAGGTGTTCCATTGCGTTTCAAATGTTTTTTTTTTTTTAAATTGATTATTTTTATTTTAGATTAAAAAATTAATATACTAATATTAAAAAAATATTTTAATATATTTATAAACAAAATATACTTTTGAAAAACTTAATTCTAAAAACAATCTATTCACATTCCGACACTTTGCGTAGACTCAAACTATTCCAAGTCAAGATGAGGTTTTCAGTACTGGTGGTTCTTAAAAGCGAGAAAAAGTTTGTAGGGTGGCTGCTACCTCTAGTTTCGTATATATCAGCTGCTTCATCCCACCAGTCTTGCCATTGTCATGCTCCAAGAAATATCGGATGATGACATCTAATTCCTCTCCAAGCACATGGTGCTATCTATCATGCCTTCATACTGCAATGTTCTTAGTCCTTTCGACCACCTTTCACACCCCAATATTGGTCTCTTGCTCCAAAATTGACATCCGTAATTACAACGAACACTGTGCCTCTATTGTCCCTGAATCAACTCCTCATGATGTTCCCGAATCCACCACCATCCCTTTTGCTGCAGAGCAAGGCGGGTACTTTCTTGGTGGGGAAGACATACTGAATCATCCAAACTCATCTCTTAACCATTATCCATCAAGTAACAGGAGAGAGCTATTCATTCATACCCACAGTGTCTATAGTACTGTTGCTGCTGATGTCTATAAGGTTGAGGCGAGTTTGATCCTGCAAACCTCGGATATGGCGTTTTACATGTACGACGACACATCTCCGAGGGGTCCTTTGAGTTTCGAAGTAGAAGGGTTCTGGTCAACATCTACCGGCAAGCTTTGCATGGTGGGCTCTGGTTCTACCTCCTCAGAAGAGGGTAAACATCACGTTCTTCCCGCTCTACTTAAGCTTGATGGTGTTAGGGATTCAAGCACTATCAGAACTTTGGTAGGGGGAACATTGGAAAGCTTGAGTACCGCCGGTGATTCAGGATATTTTAAGCCAATCTCCTTGTTGATGATCCCTCAAAATCATTACGAGTACACTGAGGTTGGAAAACCACTTGATCATGTCTGTACTGGGGGGATTGCTGTTCCAAAAAGTTCGTCGCTAAGTTTAAAGCTGAGCACACCTATTTGCAATGCATTCTCTCGTTGGGATACTGTTTATAAACTGGAGTATTCAAGTGGTTGCAATTCCACAAGTAGTTGCAATCCTTTTGGTGAGGGTGCTGGATATTCACCCCAAATCATGTCCTTGAAAGTAATTCAATGTTTAGAAGATAAACGAAGTTTGAGATTTCTGATAGAATTTCCCAACAGTAGCTATGCTGATTATTACAGCCCTTTCACTCCAAACACAACATTGGTCGCGGAAGGTTCATGGGACGTGAATAAGAATCAGCTATGTGTTGTTGGTTGTCGAATCTTCAATTCAGCCAACTCGTTGAAAAAATCCCATATTGAGGACTGTTCAGTGAGGTTGAGTTTCAGATTCCCTGCCGTTTGGTCAATCGGAAATACTAGTGGTACAGTGGGGCATATTTGGAGTCACAAACGTGAGAATGATCCAGGTTACTTCAATACGATCATGTTTCGAAGTTATGCAAATGCTGTAGTTGGGATCCCCGGGTCGAAGTATGAGTATACTGTAGTTGATAAAGCAAGAAAGTCATGCACAGAGAAGCAGCCTAGAAAGAGCAAAGGAAAGCGGCATCCAGATGCAAATTCGAATGACATGAATTTCGATATGGTGGTCAGGAACTTCAAGAGAAGAAGAGTAGGATGGGGCCACTCTGAGCCCATCGCTGTGGGTGATCAAATTGTTCGCCGTAACCGTTATGTGATGTCGTCAAGCTCGAGGGCTGCTTACTCTCCGGTTGAAGGAAAAACCAACCACAGCATCCCACTGAAGATCAGCTACAGCATGAGCTTCCCGCTGAATGATCAGTCTACTTATGTTGAGGTCCTCTCTGAAGGAATTTATGATGCTGAAACAGGAAAACTTTGTATGGTGGGCTGCAGATATCTTGACTCAAACAATCGGACATCAGATAATGATTCAATGGACTGTAATATTCTTATAAATGTCCAGTTCCCTCCGGTAGATTCAAATGATTATATCCAGGGAACCATTGAAAGCACAGGGGAAAAAAATGATCCTCTACACTTCGAGCCTCTTTCATTTTATGCAGTTTCATATTACCGTCAGCATTCGAAGGAGTCAATATGGAGGATGGATTTGGAGATCATCATGTCTCTGATCTCGAATACTCTCGTTTGTGTCTTTGTGGGATACCAGATCTTGTATGTGAAAAAGCATCCCGCTGTTTTCCCTTTCATCTCACTTATCATGCTTGCCGTCCTTGCACTCGGGTGCGTGATCCCTCTGATGCTGAATTTTGAAGCTCTGTTCGAACCGAGGGATAGGCTCACAACATTCTTTCGAAGGAGTGGTGGATGGGTGGAAGCGAATGAGGTGATTGTAAGGGTTATCATGATGGTAGCTTTTCTTCTGCAATTCCGACTTCTGCAGCTCGTGTGGTCTGCACGATCAGCTGATGTGAAACAGAAGGCGTTCTTGGCTGCTGAGATGAGGACACTCTATTTGTGTTTGCCATTATATATATCTGGAGGTTTAATTGCTGTGTATGTGAATTGGAGGGGCAACACAGTTGATGAGGGGACGGGGTACACTTACAGCAGCACTTATCAGGGTTCTCTTTGGGTGGATTTAAGATCATACGGTGGTTTGGTACTCGATGGCTTTCTCTTCCCTCAAATCCTCCTCAACATTTTCCACAACTCGGCAGAAAATGCCCTCTCTCGTTTCTTCTACTTGGGAAACACATTTGTGCGCTTGCTCCCACATGCATACGATCTATACAGGGCTCACTTCTATGTTGAAGATTTTGATGGATCATACATGTATGCCGACCCGGGTGGAGATTATTTTTCCACTGCCTGGGATGTCATTATTCCTCTGGTGACTCTTCTTTTTGCAGCTGTCGTCTACCTGCAGCAGCGCTTCGGTGGTCGTTGTTTCATGCCAAAAAGACTCAAGAAGCCAGAAGGATATGAGAAAGTACCAGTGGCTAGTGATCAAGCATGATTTGTGGTTCAAACTAATGCTAATATGTGATTAGGCAAAAATATCTGGACCCCTGCCATTATAAAATAAATTTCCACGTGTGATTTTACATGTATTTTTGCTGCTACCTGTTGTAAAGCACTTGCATCTTTCTTTATTCCAAATCCAGACTTTATATCTCTGGCTTGCAATTCATGATGCACCACTTGTAGCTTTCTAGTTCGGAGAGACATTTATGTAACTATTAGCTTTATTGCTCTCTATGAAAAAATATGGCCAGACTTGAGTTCCCGTGCATTCCATGTCCGATTCTTCACTATGGATTCAATTGGGGCCAATCCTGCTGCCTTCCATGCTTGCATGTGGTTTTGGAATTGGCATCTATCCCGCTTCCTCCTGCCCTGAGACTATAATCAAATGAGGTCTTGTAGCTCTTGCGCGATGCCTATTCTTTACTTTTCTGGTTCCCTGCTGGTAGATTCACTCCCCTGCTCTGGGAAAGTTAGGGGAAGTAGCGAGTCTCCGATTCCTTCTTGGCGAAGGCAGCCACTCCAGCCCTTATCCCGGAAACCCCATTTTAGAACATTGAAGAGTACGTGTAAGTAGTAAAAATACTGACAGGTCCACAAAATTATTTCTTATCAAAGACTACTACTGTAAAAGCTAATTTACAAGGTGCCAGTTAGAAACAGTACAGAGAGCAGAGTTAGATACGAAAGTATCTGGTTTTGAAATTCAAAGTTAGACTACTGTGCTGAAGAAATGGTGATCATGAAGAAAGTAGCCAAACAAAAGCATTAATTAGTTTCTTGACCTAAGTCACAGAAGACAGTGACAAATTGTGTTCTTTTTTCATCATGGATAAGAACTAGCACACAAAGTCATATTTTCGTGGAATCATTAACAAAGAACGCGGTGCAAGATAACTCGACTCACTAGAAAGTGTTCCAGTAATCAAACTTGGAATACTACTCGAAGCTTTAATATCAGTAGAGCAGCAATAACGTGGTCTACCGGGTGTCTTGCGCCACCATTCATTTATGTAGATGGGGTGGTTGCAAAGATGACAAGTGTTTTGCTGGAATTGGGAGGGAAGGGATATTTGTTTTTGAAATTGAGAGTTTAATTCTTCATCACTCAAAAGAAATCTATTCAGATTTACAATGCTGAAGATATTAGTTAGTCTTCTGTTGATCCGAAGGTTTTGTTCTTGGAATAGACGGGTAAAATCAAACTGACAGGGTGAGTTTCAGCTTTTGCCCTTCATGAACTTTTTTTCCCTTGACTAGTAAATTACCAGATAGATTTTTCTTTTTCAACGTAAAAAAATGTTAAAGCGATGCAATCATCTGTAAAAAAACTATATTGAGACTTGGATTACTAACTAGATTATGTTTGATAAGCTTTGTTAATTTTATAATATAATAAAAAATACAATGGTGATAAATAAAATGAAAAAAATAACAACAGATTTAAAAAAAAAAAAACTACCTAAGATCTTCTGGTCAGGGTAATCTAATTGAAAGCAATTTGAATAGAATCATGAAACTCAATTATTAAATAATTTAATATTAAAGGATAAAACTAAAAAATAGATAAAAAAAATCAAGAATAATTTTCAATCAATCAAGTGTTGAAATATAAAAAAAAAAAAATATTTTAAGAAAATCAAATGTTGAAGGATCTTATCTAATTACAAACAAAAAAAAATTAAATGAGAACTTGATAACCTCATAAAAAGTAAAATGAGAAAAAAAAAATCAAATCTCAATTTATAGATAATAAAATATTAAAGAACAAAATTAAATAAAAAGATTGAAAAAACCGGACCTATCTACTCGGGTCAATATACAAAATTTGTTACTTGTTTGTGATATTAGGGCAACCTCATCGAAAATAAATTGACTAAAATTATAAAGTTTAATCATCAAACAACTCACTGGTAAGGAATGATATAACCTGAATTATTTTCAAAATCAATAAAAATTACAATAATTTTTTTTTAGCAAAGCCCAATATCCAATTAAATAAATGATAAATGACAAATCTGGAAAACAAACAAAAACATGAGCTTGAAAAATAAAAACAAATTTGAGTGAATCTCCTGAATGTAGGTTAATCTTTTGAATTTGCACTCTATGACATATGGATCTATGCTAAAGTAAGAAGCTCAATTACTAATTAAATTAATATTGAAAGATAAAAAAAAATCATTTTAAGAGATTTTCTAAAGTAAAAAAAAAATAACAATAAAAAATTAAGGACCAAATTTAATAGAAAAAACAATAAAGGATGAAATCACAAAAAAATAATTAAAAATGATCTCAAAGAAAACAAATAACAATAATAAAAAAAAACAAATATGACATAAGAAACAAAAAATTATGAAATTAAAGAAAATCTATTCTTAAATTTTTTTTTATATGAAACAAATAGTAAGTGCATGTTTAAGAGTGTTGTTAAGGTTGTTTTTGAAAGTTTTTTTTTTTTTTTTAAGAATTGCATTAAAATAATTTTTTGTTTTTTTAAATTATTTTTGACATTAGCATATAAAAATGATCTAAAAACACTAAAAATTTTAATTTAAAATAAAAAATAAAAATATTTTAAATTTTTTCAAAAATATTTTTAAAAAACAGTGGAAAACAAACTCTAAGTGATTGTTTGGTATTGCAGTGTAAACTGCGTTTTAAGAAAAACATAGTTTACACCTGTTTTGTAATCGATGAGCCACAATTAGTATTGTCATGGGACCCACCAAAAACATAATCAAACCACCGTTTACAAGAACTGAAATTTGAAGTTTTTCCACTCGAGGTATTACCTATGTTCATCTACACAAAAAAACACACAGAGAAAGGAGGAAAAACGATATATGGTGAAAACAAATAACATAACAGGGAGGAAGAAGATGATGACACAACATAACCACCTACCACCCTGTCATCCTTGGCACCAACAAACCATTGACAACGCTCTTTCTTTCTCGGTTGCAGCTTTCACTCTAAAAAACAACCATGGATGCAGCCCCCCTCTCTCTTCTCAGCAGTCACCAATGAGCATCAGCAGCTACTTATTCAGCATCAGCTACCTCTCCTCTTCACTGGCAGCACCTGCATCTTCCAGTCTTCCCCCACAACTCCGACATCAGGCAGCAGCAACAAAAACACAATGTAACAACCTTTTGACGTTCCTCCCGGCCACTACAGGTTACCATTTACATCGCCATCATCACAGGAAGAACCACTTCGACCTTCTCAACCTGCTGGTATCGGCAGGTAAGCCTCTCATCATCGTTGACATGTTACTGTTCACATGTTACGTGAACACTAACTGTGTGAATTAATTCATGATGAACAGTGCAACACACCATTTTATGTTTTTTTTTTTGAACTCTTGGGCTAGGGTGAACCTGCTCTCAACTCAGCCCAAGTCCAGCAGAGTTGGGCCCTTTTGGCCCAACTCGGCTAGGTCAACCCATTTAGTTTGGGATAAGCCCAATTCGATATATATATATATATAGTGATCAGCTCTAATGAAAGGGAAAGACGTGTAATTTCATTTCACTCCACAACCCCATTGCTTTTCAATTGATTATGGATAAAAAAACTTGCAACTTATTGGAAGTTAAAAACAGAAGTTAAAGTAAAAGCAGAAGTTAAAGCATTGGTTTATTTTCTATAAGCATTGGTTTATTTTCTATGTAATCGGGTACCTTGTATATTGCAGTATACTGCATTGTTGCTCCTTAGACTTTGTAAGTGTAGTTTAGTTGCTGTGTAAAACATGGATAATAGCTGGGGCTGTCAGCATTATTCTTTACTTGCTAAGAGGACTAGCCTCCACTATATATATCCCATATGCTTCTCTGTAATGATATAAGATATAACAAATAATCAACAGACATCTTCTTGTTGATTTCTTCATGGTATTAGAGCAGGGGAAATAATCTCTTCTGCATTAAATTTTTTCATTGTGCTTGTCTGCATATTTGTTCATTGTGCTTGTCTGCACATTTTTTTCATTCCATCGTTTCAGCTTTATTTGTGCTTGTCTGCACCAATTTCATCATTTAATGGCTGAAGATGATTCACTTGCATCTGAAGCATAAAGTTCACAGGTCATTCCTGCAACAAACTTATCTGAAATAGATGAAAACCTGAATCAAAGATTAAGCTCTGTCTTATTGAATGAATTTAATTATCTGCCGTGGTCAAGAGCAGTATCTCTTGCTCTAGGAGGAAGATCCAAACTTGGGTTTATAAATGGAAGCAATGCAGTATCAGATGCTAGCTCATCAGGTTATGAATCCTGGCTTAGTAAAAACCTTTGATCCTGCGACCCTCTCACAAAGCCACAACGATTCCTGCGACCCTCTCACAAAGCCAACAATGCTTCATTGATTTCTACATTCATGGCAAATCCAGCTGCATTTATAAATGAATTTGCAACATATCTTCAAAACAAAAATGGAGGGGCTGGAACCAGCACAACCAGCACTGAAGATGGAAACTCGTCAGCATTACTAGGCAAGTTTACTGGTTTTCTAGTAGACACCGAATGTGTTCCTCAACAAGACATGCTAGGTATTATGAATGCATTTAAAATTGCTCTTAATATAAATATGTTGCATGATTTTTGGGTCGTAGATTCAGGTGCCACAGATCACATAACCAATCATATATCTAAGTTGTATAAGTTTGAAAAATTAGCACAACCGTCTCAAGTGTCAATTGCAAACTGTGAAGGTGCAGATATTGTGGGAAAGGGAAAAATCAATTTGATATCAAATGATATTGAATCAATGGCCTTATATGTTCCTTCCTTTCCATTCCAACTCCTCTCTATAGGGAAAATCACAAATAACTTAAATTGTTTAGCAATTTTTTCACCTCACAATGTCATTTTTCAGGATTGTATCACCAAAAGGACGATTGGTGAGGGTTTCTACCTAGATGGTCTTTACTACATATCAAAAAACAGTAGCCAAGCTTCAATGTTTAGCTCATCCAAGTCCATCTCCCTTCTTCAAGATAATCAATTGTGGTGTCAAGGTTTAGCTCATCCATCTCAGCCAGTTTTGTCATCCTTATTTCCACAACTAAGGAATCTATCCATTCCATGTGAAATCTGTCATATGTCTAAGGATACTAGATTACCTTTTAGCTCATCTTTATCTAGGTCTAATAAGATATTTAAGCTTGTTCATTCGGATGTTTGGGGACCAACAAGTGAATCCTTTGATAGTTTTAAATACTTTATAACTTTTATGGATGATTGCTCAAGAACTACATGGTTGTATATGTTAAAATCTAAAACTGAAGTTATGAACGTATTTGCAGATTTTCATAAGCTTGTCACAAACCATTTCTCCTCTAAAATTCACACCTTACGGTCTGATAATGGCACCGAGTATATGTCCCATATCATGAAAAAATATTTGAGCACTCATGGCATTATGCATCAAACAAGTTGTGTTGGTACTCCCCAGCAAAATGGCATAGCAGAAAGGAAAAACCATGATCTTCTTGAAAAAACAAGATCTTTAATGCTACACATAATGTTCCAAAGAGATTTTGGTCTCAAGGGGTTATGGCTGCTGCATACCTTATTAACAGACTTCTCAGCCGAGTCTTGGGGTTTCAATCACCCATGGAGATTCTAAAAGGAAGAAAAATTGACATGTCTCATCTTAGGGTCTTCGGTTGCATCTGTTTTGTTCATATTCAGTCTTAGCATAGAGATAAATTGGATCCTCGATCTGTTAAATGCATGTTTCATGGTTATTCATCAACACAAAAGGGATACAAATGTTATAATCCCCAACTTAGAAAAATCATTGTGTCTAAAGATGTTCGATTCCATGAAACTAATCATTTTTTCAACAAGATAATTGAAAACACAAGTCATGAAGAATGAGTTTTAGATTTGTTTCCACTACCCAGTATTGAGCTCAACAATGATACAGACGAGACAATTCCAAGTGCAGACACTCCACATATGAATGGTGACAGTGCTGGGAACACAAATGGTGAGGCTGCTGAGATGATCACAAAAGGTGCAAATGCTGGGATGAATAAAGATGGTGATAGTATTGATAGTCACGTTGAACCTCAAAATGAGGTTCCAGAATTGAATAAGAATGAGCATGAGCTGTTGCATGAAAATGAACAAGTAGTTGCAACACCCCGGCGTAATCCTATTCGTGATAAAAAGCCTCCAACAAAGTTCAACGATTTTGTTCCTCACAAATCTAAGCACAAAATCTCCCCGTATGTGTCATACAACAAGGTAACCCCTACACATGCTGCCTTTCTCCATATCATCTCCAACTGCAGAGAACCTCAAAATTTTCATGAAGCCAACAACCAAGAAGTATGGAAAGAGGCAATGCAAGAAGAACTTAAAGCCTTAAACAATCATCAAACTTGGAGCATCACCACACTACCAGCAGGAAAAAGGGCAATCAGTTGTAAGTGGTATATAAGATCAAATTTAATTCGGATGGGACCGTTGAGAGGTACAAGGCAAGGTTGGTGGCACGGGGATTCACCCAAACATTTGACGTAGATTATAAAGAAACATTTGCACCAGTAGCAAAGATGAACACAGTGAGGGTTCTATTATCTATTGCGGTCTACAAGGCATGGTCTATTTATCAGATGGATGTGAAGAATGCGTTTTTACACGGTGATCTCCAAGAAGAAGTTTACATGAAGTTGCCACCAGGACATCCCCAAACCCATAAATCTGATTTAGTATGCAAATTGCACAAATCAATTTATGGATTGAAACAATCTCCTCGAGCATGGTATGCCAAGCTCAGTTCAGTACTAGAAAGCATTGGGTTCAAACGAAGTAATGCGGACTCATCGTTATTTGTTTGCACTCGAGGTATGGACAAATTAGTTGTGTTGATATATGTCGATGACTTAATAATCACTAGTGATAATGCTGAAGAGATCTCCCAACTTAAACAATCTCTTCACCAATGATTTGACATCAAAGATCTCGGTGTGTTGAAGTATTTTCTTGGAATAGAAATGGCAACGTCGCACAAAGGCTTATTTCTCAATCAGAGAAAATATGTTCTCGATCTGCTCAACGACACTAATATGAGCAACTCTAAATCAGCCATCACTCCCCTTGACAGCAAGCTCAAACTCAGCGTGGACGACACACCTCTTACAAATATTCGGTACTATCAAAGGCTTGTGGGTAAGTTGATCTATCTCACAATCACCAGACCTGACATACAGTATGCAATAAGTATCGCAAGTCAATTCATGCAATTCCCCACTGTGGCACATTTGAATATTGTTAAAAGAATCTTACGCTACTTAAAAGGGTCAGTGGGTCATGGTATCCTCATGAAACAGAATGGGCATACTAACATCACAGGCTATTACGATGCTGATTGGGCAGGAAATGCAATTGATCGCAAATCCACAACTGGGTACTGTACTTTTATCGGAGGGAAGTTAGTCACTTGGAAAAGCAAAAAGCAAACTGTGATCGCAAGATCAAGTGCCGAAGCTGAATATCGAGCCATGGCTTTCACGGCATGTGAATTAATATGGCTAAAAGGTCTTTTGTGTGATTTCAGGGTGTTTACATCTCCTCCTATGTCCTTATTCTGTGATAATCAGGCGGCTATGCATATTGCATCAAATCCAGTTTTTCATGAGCGAACGAAACACATTGAAGTTGATTGTCATTATATTCGGGAACAAGTTCAATCGAAAATAATTCAAACCATTTACACCCGAAGCTTCGATTAGTTGGCCGACATATTTACCAAACCGTTGCCTTCTCATCAGTTTCAATGTCTGCTATCCAAGCTTGGCTCCATCAATCTTTTGGATCCAGCTTGAGGGGGAATATTGGAAGTTAAAAGCAGAAGTTAAAGTAAAAGCAGAAGTTAAAGCATTGGTTTATTTTCTATAAGCATTGGTTTATTTTCTATGTAATCGGGTACCTTGTATATTGCAGTATACTGCATTGTTGCTCCTTAGACTTTGTAAGTGTAGTTTAGTTGTTGTGTAAAACATGGATAATAGCTGGGGCTGTCAGCATTATTCTTTACTTGATAAGAGGACTAGCCTCCACTATATATATCCCATGTGCTTCTTTGTAATGATATACGATATAACAAATAATCAACAAACATTTTCTTGTTGATTTCCACACAACTGTATTTCACCTTAGAATTATATCTCCACAATATGTAGATAGAGATCCTAAACAATACTATTTATGGATCACAGATGTTGTTCCTAACGATATTTTACCAGATATTGTTCATCGATCAAATAGTAAGGGATAGTAGAGGCCTTGATGTATGGATTTAGTTCTTGATGGAATTGCAAGTAGTTTGATAAGAAAATACAAAAACGAGTGTCTAATTTACTTGAATTATTAATTATATTTTATTATTATGATAATTAAATATACAATATTTTAAAAAATATATGTGGCTGTCTTTTAAAGCATGATAACCAAACACATGAAACTGATTTTCAGTGAACCTGAAACTCAATCATAGTTTTAATCAAACACTTCAATTTTAGTTATGAACCACAACTAAAAATGTTTTTTTTTAAATTATTTTTTCTAAATCTCAACTACAACAATAACCACAATACAAAAAACACCCTAAATATGAATGAAAAACATTGAAGTGCTGATTTAAAATTTTAAAGGGTTAGGCAAAAATTAGATCAGAGAAAAAAAAACAGGGAGAAAAAATCGATGACACAAAACTAGAAACCCATTATTGCACAAGTCACTACATCATTGAGAAGTCGCCAAGACCTTTCAAACCAAATCATGGGTCCATCCCTGAATCCTGACCACGAATATTCTGTCAGTTTCAACTTGATGACATTCCACTTTGAAATATGGAAATATATGAGAATCCAACCACTGGAGCCAGCAAAATCAAATCCCTCTTTCATAAGCAGGATGATTTCAGAGAAGGGTCACAAAAAACTGGCCTCTCATGAAAAAATTCAAGTGCTGTGCTGACAGAGTAAGGACACTTGCCATATACAGAAAACATCAATCAATTAGAACACCGTGCTTGCTAAATAGTAAACACACGTATAGCAAGGTGAGTCTTGTTGCAACAAGAAAGAAAAGTGTCCTAGAAAGCACTACATTCAACAATTCTTTACAGATGAATCAACCGGCCATATCTTAGAGCATGTTGTCATCAGCTTCATCGCTCATCCCTATGTAACACATCATGGCAATCACAAAAACAATAAACGATGAAAGCTCCATTGCCAGAGCTCCCCAGCAAATAACACCAGCATGCTTTAAAATAACTGGTATTGCAATGCTTCCAACTGCTGAAGCTCCAGTCAGGAACTTGGTTACGTTGACCCAACTGTTTCATCAATAATCATGATGCATGACATTAACAGCTGCTCGCTCATTTTTAAACTGACAAAAAGTCAAATCCTGACCGGGAATCATTTAAATGTTAAAGAGTCTTACCCACTATCAGATTCTGTAAAAAGTGAGGAACCATCAGAGCCCGTAAAGAACAGCAAGGGCATTGGAAGAAGCACATACATTATTACTGCAAGAGAAAATGAGTTGTCATCATCGTGGTTAATTTCAATGTTAGATACTATTAATAACAAATAAAGGCCACCCTCGTTTTCTCAAGCATCAAATTTATCTGCATGCAAAATTATTCACGAGGAATGCAAAGCACCAACTATTGGAAATGGAAAGAAAAACTAACAAAATCAATCAAAGAGACAGAACCAAAGGAGCCTTGCATGTTCAGTAGTCAAAATCACACAATAATTATATGTACAAATTCAAACCAATTGACACCAAACACAGTACTCCAGCAATAAAGAAGAATGCCATATCTTATTCCTAGATAATAAATATGAAGTATAACTTCTCTGAGACCAGTGCATGAACCTACATAAGCAATTTAAAACTCAATAAAAATCAAGCAAGCATTAGAGTGCGTCCATGCTCTTGTCAGTTCCATGTGCATATGATTTAGGGGCGAAAATTGAGTTCATATAACAGGTTCGTGATATTCGTTCATGAGCAAGAAAGTAATGTTAAGCAAGGTACAAGCAAAGCGCATACCTTGCTTTCATTTACAAGTTCGCAACAATGACAAGTAGGTAGAATCACCAGAACCTCTAACATGCATAAATATCAGCTTTAGTTCTGGAATACAAGTTTAGAGCTAGCACAGAAAAAGATATCCAATATGACAGGTCACTCGGAACAATGTGGACTTGTGATGGTGCCAGGCAGGGTCCCGTCTCCAGGAATATAGTAGATGGTAATGGTCAGAATTGCTAACATGACAGCACGCTAATTTGCCAATGGTGAAGAGTTGTGAGCATTTGGAAAGGGTTTCGATGAGCTGAGGTTTTGTAACAAAGGCATGGCACAATAGGGATAGGTTCAGTTAGCTGGTCGACACAGCTAGAAATTCAGAAAAACCTCATGACGATAGAGTGGATGCTTACGTAAACTCAGATTTAGACAACCAATCCATCCTGAATCATAACTTCAGCTGACACAAATTCTTGCACTACATGCATGATAAAGGGCGCACATTTGATCAGATGCCAGGTTTCAATCACAACTTATTTCCTTACACGTGAGTGGTTGTGAATGCTTTGGAACCAAAGGAAGAAGCTTTGGACCATCTTTTGGGATTCCACGCCTGAGTAGAGTATGAATATGATAGTGTGAGAGGAAATTAAAGGATTCCTGCAAATTTGAGTCTTACAATTTAACAAAAATACAGAAAATACAATCATCTTCAACAGAAATTGGCAGTCACTTAGTCTTACCGGTTAGCATCGGCCACCAATTATTGTACAAGGCACATGCCTGCAAAACCAAACATGAGCAAGAAAATCACGATTCACTTCACCATAAAAAATACTCATTAAACAAGAACAAAATTTAAAGGATATAAGAAAATAAAAGAGCACAAACCAAAATTTGCAACGCAATTCCTCTAGAAACCAAAATGGCTAGGAAAGCAAGCTTGCTGCTATGCAGACAAGCTCGCACATAGCCCGGTAAGCCCGCCATATATTTGTTTTAATATGGAGTCCTACAACTCTAGAAATAAGTAAAAATTTGAGAAGAGATCGAGTTATCATCTCTACTGGTAGTTTTATCAAATGCTAAAACAGGTAATTTAGATGTGTTAGAGGCAAACTTGGATTGGTTGCTCAAAGAATGTGTAGTTTCATGTGTCTGATGCTCAAAAGAAATAAGTTATGTTTAAAACTAAATTTTATAATCTTAGTTGGGATTCAATACAAAACAATTATTTCAGGAGATGTAATGGGAAACATGGATGTAAAGGAAACAATTATTGATGAAAAGTCAATATTTATTGATTTTATTGTTACTATGAGAAATATAATTTGAATACAAAATAATAATGTATACATATGAATGCATGAGGGGCCACATTAGTTGCATATCAACGACAAAGAAGCACGAGTCGAGCTTCCACAACAAATAAGTGTTATACACCTACACTTTTTAGTTTAAATATGTATAATTATGGAGATTTGTTTAATTTATAAATCTGTATGTTTGAATGTTGCCAAAAAGATAAAACATCTAATGAAATGGTCGAGAAACAAAAATAGACTTTATTAACTATTCTAGTTAGGAATAATAAATGATATCAATGAGTAAATTTGATTGGTTGATCCCGATTATAAAATAGTAGTAATTTAATTGGGATTTACTAACATCGACGTATTCATCAAGAACATAAGAGGTATTTTACTTCATTAATTATTCAAGGTCAATAATAGTCAACATATTAATGGGTTATATTAACATCGATATTTTCATAAAACTTGATTGGTTATTCATGGTGTGAAGGTTAGTGATTTCAATAGTCTTTGACATTGGTAAATCCAAGAATATTTTAATTTATTATATGGACTTAATTAACTATTTTGGGTTATGAATAATTAATTATACTAATGAGTTACATTGTTATTGACATTCATATCAAAATTAATTTATCTGAGGCAAATTAATGATATTGTTATGATAAATCCGAGATATTTATTTTATATATTATTATTTCAATATTTATTTTAAATTAAAATAATTTTTTATTGATTATTTAGACTATCTTTTAACCATTAAATTGAATAGACGTAGAATCATTGATTGACGTGATGGAGCCATGGAGGCAGCTATCTGTATAATAAATTAAACAAAAGAATTTCTAATTGGGCCCTTGTCCTAAATTTTAGTTTAATTCAATCAAGCCCAAGACTATTACACTTGAGGAATGTCCAGGGCAACTTAGTCATTACGATGAGGCCAATGAAATCCTACTCTCTACATTTATATATCTCAGCACTTGGATGGAAGCCAAATAAACCGAGAGCAAGAAACCGTTTAATCTCTCCAAGCTTCTCATTCCTTTTCTGTTTAATTTGTCTTGTGGTGTTCGCTTAGTTTGATAGCTTGCTCATTGGTTTCGATTCATAGTTAACTTTGTTGGGCTAATGAATTAGCAGTAGTGTTTCTCTTTATTGGAAGAGTTATGGCAGTAAGCAGGGATTGCGTGTATCGGCGCTGTGCTATAACAATGCACTCTGAATCCGAAAGAGTTCCCTGCTATATTGATATCAAGGGAAGATGGGCAGTTGTGTTTCATTTTATTTGTTGAAACTTTTCAACAATCATCTTCCCTACATCACTTTTACTTTCTCTAAGTATTATGGGTTATTTACGTTCATCTGATTTGTTTGGATTTTCCTTGCGAGCGTAAGAAAAATGGGTGTCGCTGATTTTAAAGCACAAACACAGTTTTTTTTCTTTTTTCCAAGTGTTATGTGTGTTTGGCGTTCATCTGATTTGTTTGTTTTTTCCTTGCGAACGCAAGAAAAATGGGAGTCGCTGATTTTAAAGCACAAACCCAGTTTTCTTAGGTCTATGAAACTTGCTCACTGCAGCTACTTTTCCTTGATTAAATGGTGGCAAGTTTAAGAAAGTTATAGGATTGGGGTTGATAGGGATGAATTTAGTTGGGATTTGTCAATTTTGGTTTTTTTGCAGTATCAGTATGCAGTTGCTTAAATCTCATGATAACTGTTTCTCCTTCAATTGTCCTCCATTGTTCTCAAAGCTATGGTTAGCTCTGTGTATAATTTTCTATGGCGTATGAACCATGTTTCTGCAGTGAAATAGCTCTCTAACCCTGGAAAAAAAAACTTTGCTACGCCTGACAGGATGGAAGGCATAAAAACTATCTCACTTTAAGGTAACAACTTGGAGATAAGTTTTGATATGATAATGTCAAAATAATATAAAAGTGAAAATCAAATATATATTCACAACTGAGTAATTTGATTAATAAAATGGATCGAGAACGATTTAAAGACATTGACGTTCGGAGTATTGTGCGGATTGAGGAACTATAATAATTTTTTTATATATAAAAACACCAAAATAATTTAAATATATAAAAACTAATTTAAAATAAAAGGATTAATAATGTTTACAAAACATTTTTAAAATACAAAAATAAAGATACTCAACACCAACCGATTACAATCAAGGAGTAATTGCGGTGGAAATGGCAGCGTCTGGAGTGACCGCTGAATGTGGTTTGTATTCATTAAAATTATGAAAAAAATTGAATTTTTATTTTTATTTTTTTATTTTAAATTAATTTTTTTAATTATTTTAATGTGTTGATATAAAAAATAATTTTTAAAAAATAAAATAATATTATTTTAATTTAATTTTAAATAAAAAATACTTTTAAAAATAACACATTTTTCCAAATATGAGAGAGGTAAGCAGGATCCTTATCATTAGGTAAAAATCAAATACCCATTGACAAGTGCCCGCGATCAGAAATTCCATCTACTAATTGGAAAAAATGAAATCAATAGTTTGAATTTTTTTTATAAAAAAATAGAGCATCTTATCCCTAATTTTACAAACCCCAATCCATTATGATATAATTAATTTATATAAAATTATAGTCTTAAAACTTGGCAAAAAAATTCAGTCACAACTCATTAGCTATTTATTTATATATCATAAAATAAACTAAAAAAAATCATTCATTGTAACATGTGAGTGAAAACACTACGGATTGTAATAATGTGTTTTTAAATCGGTTCGGTTTTTGGGTAGGATCATTAGTTTATTGATTTTTTATATTTTTTACGTAGTAAAATAACTATTTTATATCTTTGCCCTCCAACAAAAAACAGTTATTGCTTGGAGGTGCCGCGGTAATTGCACAATAAAATAACTTCTTTGCCCTCCAATAAGACAAAAACCATGGTTTGTCTACGGGTTGTTTCGAGTATTTCATATTTTTTAGAAATATCTAAATACTACAATATATCCCCCAATAAAATAAAATTGAAGATTTGGTTGTAAGGGTGTTTCGGTAATTTATCATTTTTTAATTATTTTTTGCTGAATAATGTGTGCACGTGTGACATAATCGTCGACAGTATTTGCCCTCACTCCTGCTATAGGCGGCGTGTGCTTCGTGGTCTAGTTGTGAAAAATATCCATCCGACATCGCACCCGATGTGTCGCCGTGTACTCTTCCGCTTGGTGGGGCGCGACATAGCCCACGGTGGTTGTATTCACGAGGATGGTCGGTTGAATAGTTTTTCTCCTTTTCATTCTCCTGCATGCTAAACTATATGAAAGCCCCTTGAATTTATGATTGTTTCATTGTAGTCCTTGATTTTTTAATGGTGCTATAAGGTCCTTATTTTTATTATGTGAGTTTTGATTTGTTTCAATTAGGTCCTTCAATTAAAATTAATTATATATTTAGGTTTCAATTCAGTTCTCATTCTTGTAATTTCCATATTGATTTTAAATCCCTCAATATATTATGTATAAAAGGTTTATTTTTTTTAATTTTATATTTTAATTGAAATTGATAATACTTTTGATTTTCATTTTGGTCCCTATGCTTTTAATTTTAATTTCTTTATTTTTTATATTTATGAAATAGTCCATATTTTGTTCATATTTATATATGTGTGCTCTTAGCTTTGATTTTTAATTTTATTTATTTACTGAGGTGATATTTTTTGAAAATTTAAGCTCTTAAATTTTAGTTTGTAATTATGATTATTTGAAAATTGATATTTCTATTTTTTTTTCTCTTTGTTGTTTCTTTTGGTTTTTTTATTACTTATTTTTATTTTAAAGTCAAATGATTTTTTTCGGCTAATAATTTTTATTTTTGTTTTATCATTGTCTTTTGCTATTTTGTTAAAAAATTTAGGATTTTTTTAATATTTGATTTAATTTTGCTTTTTTATTATTAACATAATAATAATAATAATAATAATAATAATAATAATAATAATAGTTTTAGTTTTTTTATTGCTTACTTTTTTGTTATTTTTTTGAGTTTTTTTTTCTCAGGTAATTTAATAATTTTTATTGTTTTAACAGTAATAGTAATAATAATTTTAAACTGTCAGACTTCGAAGTTGCAATTGTTATAATAGGGTGTATTAATCTGTTTTATTATATGAAATTTTGCATATATAAATATTTTATTTTATTTTTGAATTAGCAAATCTTATTAATTGTTTTAATCCCAACAATTATAAAAATTATTTATTCGGTCTGCAACGTAATGTGAGCAATTTAACTAGTCTTAATAAAAACAATATCATTTTTATTTTTATTTGTGTTAAGAAAATTAGCATCGACTTGAAATGACCAGTCAAAACCCGTGAGCCGGTTTCCACGCTGGGTCGACCACCAAGCCGGTCTTGTAAAATTTGTTATTCAACTTTGCCGGCCTCATCACTGTGATTATCTCGTGCTTTTGATTTTCCAGCAGGTAAAGGCATATTCTTTTGATATAACCAATCATGAATGGTGGTATTTTTATCAAACAATGTGTAAAGTGATCTCCCATTTCTATGTTGATCAATTTTTCTCGAACTATATTTGTATTATTTTTATTCGAGTTATTTCTATATTAATCAAATTGAATGAGTTATATTAATTTCGTTCTAATTTTTTTTATTTATATTTGAAATTTAAATTATATAATTTTAAATAAATTTTATATTTGATTTTGAACTAAAATTTTGTTTGTTGAATATATATAGTACAATCCCGACATGAAAAGCCAAAAACTCTTGTTTTTTTTTTTTTTTGTCATAAACACCCCACAAACAACTCTTAATTTTTATTTTATTTGGGGATAATATAGTTATTTTACCGGTCAATTCAATTCTTGACATAAGAGTTTGAGGTACCTGATGATTCAAAAGGAATTTAGGGTGTGTTTGATATTGGAGTTGTTTTTGTGATTGAAGTTTTAAAAATATAATTTTATAAAAAATATTTTTAGTTGCGGTTTATAACTGAAATTAAAGTGTTTGATTAAAACTGTGATTAAGTTTGAGGTTAATAAAAAACAGTTTCATGTGATTGGTTACCAAATTTTTCATATTACTATCAACTTATGAAATTACTTTTAAGGTCATAAACACACACACATACATATATTGTAGATTTAATAATCATAATATAATTAATCATTCAAATAAATAGGACACTTCTTTTCACTCTTCTAATAAACTATTTGCAATGTCATCACGAACAAGATCTATACATAAAAGCTTATGCAATCTCTTATTATTTTCACGTGTTACAATAATAAAAAATAATATGAGAAATAATTGGGATTACAGTATAATATCAACACTAGTATATTAAAAAGCCCAGGCAATACCTGTAAGGCCCAAATATATTAAAAACTGCAGACAAAACCTGTCAAGCCCAGCACATACTAATCAAGCCCAGCTTATCCCAGCCACATCATATTTCTAAACTCCAAACCTAGGGTTTTAGAGCGTCTATCTTTCGTCAGTTTGCCCACTGACTAGCAGTTCAGTTTAGAAATTTGTGTTGGCAGCCTTGCAATCTGTGTATAAAAAACAATGAAAAAAGCTAATATCTGCTTATGGTAAAACGCAGATGCAGGTTTAATGGTTTTTTCATATGGGATTCACACAAAATTTTCAGTTTTTTAATGTTAACTAAACATCAAAACACCAATTCTGTGCTCTTTAGCTCTTTCAAATTCTGCAAATTCTGATGGAACTAGTTACCGATCTGCACAGTAACAGTTTTCTGGGTTTTTGGCACAATAACAGTTACTGATTTGAACAGTGACTGTTTGTGTCCTCAGGATTTGGAACCCAATTTCTCACAACTCGCATCAATCAATTGTATGATAAACTTCAGTTACAGTAATGGCTTCTTCTGTTTTTGAGCAGCAGTGCAACCATTGACCACTCACTGTACTCTTGGTTTATCACCATCATATTCTTTTACTGATAATTCAAGTGCTGGGGTGTGGAATTTGTAAGGTAAAGGTTGACGAAACATTTACAGAGATTTTTCTTTACATATTTGATGTGAAATTGACAAACATTCCACTGGGGCAACGGAAGAAGTATAATGAGGACTCGCCATGGAATTGTGGCGCTGAACGTGGTGTTTAGGAGATATCCTGGGGTGTTTGAGAAGCCACCCAAAAACCTTTTTGGATGTTTTTGGTTTATTTTTATTTTTTTTTGAATTTTAAAAACAGAAGGTTAGTGTTTTTAGATCATTTTAATGTGTTGATATTAAAAATAATTTTTAAAAAATAAAAAAACATCATTTTAATATATTTCGGCACGAAACACACTTTGAAAAACTATAACAACAGCTCTTCTAAACACCTTCGTTGTGTTTCTCACAGTAATGTCAGGACAGACTCCTGGAATTTGAGAATACGAAGGAATTATATTATAATAATACTGATTTTTTATACGATTTTGTGGCAATTAAATGGGTTTTTTAGGCGTGATGAATTTTTATTTGAAGAGAAAAAATTATGTGAGCCTAATTGGTGGAGGTGTTCGCATAACCTATCAAATATTTAAGTTTATTTCTTTATAATTTACTCATGTTGTTCCTTTTTCTTTTCTTTCTGTGAAAGCTGTAAAAACAGCCATAGAAAATATAAAGTATTGGCCCAGCGGTTAATAAAAGGATTTGTTCTTTTTTATGATATTCGGGTTCAAACTCTGTTATGTATGCCTATTACTTTTATAATATTTTATTTATTTATTGAACTTATAAGATGTTTAATAAAATCAAAAATTACTTGTGGTACATACAAGTTGACCTGAAAATTCTAGTTATCCAAAAAAAAATAGAAATAATTTGTGATTTAAAGCAAAAGTTTCTTTTAAATTTCAATTTTCACCTTATTTATTCTAATTTATACTAAATAAATGATTTGAAGTCATTTTTTGTAACATTTTTTGAACTTTATTCTTTTTTCCACGAGTTCTTATGACAAGTTTTTGAATTGCGACTTAATTCTTAGTTTGATGCGACTTCTCTGCTATGTTGTGAAATTGAAAGATATGTCGTAAACAAAAAAATAAATAAAAAAGAAAAATTGAAAGCTTTTTTCTAGCAAGTTGATTACTTGATTGAAGCTGATGTTCACCTTGAGAGTTGATAAATTATGTAATCCCATTAATGATTAGGAAACTATTGTTTTAACATTTTTTAAAATTGGAATAAACGTTTTTTTTTTAAGAATATGCTAAGATAAAAACAAATAAAATTAATTTAAATGATGATTTTCAGTTCTGTTTCGTTTAATATTTTGTTTTTTAATTGCAATGATATGCTTTAATTTAAAAATGTTAAGGCATGATATTAAGGTGTTGTATATATATTTCAAAAATAAATTAACTTGAAATTGTATAATTTCAATTTCAATTTCAATTATAATTTCAATTTCAATTTCAATTATAAGAAAAAAAAAAGAATTGAATCAATAAATATATATATTAAAAAATTACTATTAGGCTGCATTCAGAATATTCCGACTGAATTTTGAGTGGAATTTTCAAGGTGAGTGATAAGGGAATATATTACATATATATTTTGAGTCATTAGTGCTCTATTTTATAGAATTTTTAGCAAGTTATCTAGAGTTTTAGATATCCTTAATAATTATTTATTTTTTGAAAAATCAATGCATTTTCAAGTATTAGACTACTATAATATGCTAAAATTGAAATCTTATGGAGAACCAAACAATAGAATGAGCTTAGAATTCAAACACTGATTGTTCTGCCTAAATTAGCTTGAGCACTGATTGATTTTTTAATATGCTAAATTAATTTATTTTTTTGCTTATTTGTTTTAATTATTTTTTGTCTTGTAAACCTTTATAATTGAATCATCAAATAGCTAGAGATTTAATAGATTTGGTACTTATTAATAATTCTTGCAAATCCTCGTGGGGTGATAATCTACTCGTCATTTTATTACTTGTTACAATTCATGCACTTGCGATTTCTACCAACAATGAGCCAAGATTCTAAACAAGAAAATAGTATGCTAAATTATTTTTATTATACAAAACACTCAAATGTGTGGGGAGCTAACTGTAGCTCCCTACACATTTCACTGTGGATTTCAACAGTTTTTTTTTTTAAAAAAAAATTTCTTTTCTTTTCTTTTCATTTTATTTTTCTTAGTTCTAATTACATTTTTTTTTTCATTTTTTCTATTTTTTTTATGTAGCTTTTTTTTGTTATTATTTTTTTTCATATTTTCCCATAATTGTTTTTCCTGGTTATACTTTTTTTTCTTTTATATATATATATATATATATATATATATATATATATATATATATGATTTATTTTGTATAATCAGAGTGTCTAGCTAGCTTAAACGCACCATGATTAATCCTCATATTCAATTTTTTTATAGTTTTTTTTTCCTTGATTATATTTTTTTCTGATTATATTCTTTTAATTGTTTTTCTTTTTTCACTTATATATATATATGATCGAGGTGTCCAGGCTAGCTTAAATGCACTACGATTAATCATCGGATCCAATTTTTTTATAGTTTTTTATTGTTTTTTCATGATTATGTTTTTTTTTCCTGATTATTTTTTTTCATTTTTTTTCCATGATATATTTTTTTGCTGGTTTATTTTTTTATTTTTTTTCTTTTTCTACAATTTTTTTTTGTTTTTTATAATAGTGTATCTTAGCTAGCTTAAGTACGCCACAATTAATCCCCTCATTTAATTTTTTTGTTATAACCAAGGTGTCCAGAGCAATTTATATGTACCAAAACTAATTCTCAAACTCATTTTTTTTTTTTGCTAAGGTGCTTTTCTTATACTTTTTTTTTGTTTCCTTATATATTTTTTTTATAACCGGGGTTTACGGGCTAGCTTATGTATACTACAACTAATTCCCAAACCGAATTTGTTCTTAAAACAATATGGATTGCTACAGTGCTTTCATGCTTATATTTTTTTTTGTTTTCTTTAACTTATATTTTTTTTTTATAATCATGGTCTTTAAGTCAGCTTATGTTTTTTTTTGTTTTTTTTACTTACATATTTTTTTTATAACCAGGATCTGCGTGCTGCCTTGAATGCACGATAACTAATCCCCGGACCAGAAATGTTTTGATGACCGGGATGTCCAGGCCACCTTTCGTGCACCACGATTAATCCCCCAATCATTTTATTATTTTTTCTAAAACAAAATTCTTATATTTTTTTTGTTCACTTATACATTTTTTTCTTATCACCGGATCAATTTTTTTTTTAATTAGTGTCTTCAGGTCAGCTTAAGCACACTATGACTGATTCCTAGACCGAATTTATTATTTTTTTAAGTAATATGGATTGTAAATGGTGTAGAGAAAGCATTGTAGCTCCTCACACATAGTATTGTTGATTGCAATAGTGCTTCCCTGCTATAATGTTTTTTTCCCTGTTTTTTTATTTTTCTTTTTCTTTTTTTACCTTTTTTTTCATTATTTTTTCTCATTATGTTTATTTTTTTTTCTTATTATGTTTTTTTCCCCAAAAATATTTTTTTGCCCATTATATTTTTTTATATTCTTTTTTCTTTTTTCACTTATATATTTTTTTTGTTTTTTGTTTTTTTTAACTAGGTTGTCTTAAGCGCACCACAATTAATTCTCATATCCAATTTTTTTTTATAACCAAGGTGTTCAAACCAACTTATGTGTACCATGAGAATCTATGAACCTATTTTTTTTCTAAAATGTTTTCCCGCTGAAACTTTTTTTTCTTATATTTTTGTTTTGTTTATTTATATATTTTTTATAACCGGAATATCCAAACCAGCTTAAACGCATCACGACTAATTCATAAGCCAAACTTTTTTTTAAAATAATATGGATTGGTACAGTGCTTTCACGCTTATACTTTTTTTTTTCTTTCACTTATACATTCTTTTTTATAACCATGGTCTCTTAGCCAACTTAAGCGTATATACCCCTATAAGATAAAATCCAAAAGTTGGTTATAAGGGTGTATTGATATTTTATTATTTTTAATTATATTTTCTGTAACAGTGTTGTGGGCGCGTTTTTGGGCACAACATCAATTTCAGAGCTCATACACATTTTAGATGGTGCGTGCGGCATCGTAAAACTTTTAAAAATATATAATAGTTTTTATATATTCATTTTATTATGTAAAATATGTTTAAAATAATTTCATAGTATCAGAGGTATTTTCAATTTTTTCCATTTCTGTGCATAGTACAATAATTATAATACCTTTAAATAAGATAAAAACCAAGAATTGTTCGTGGGGGTGTCCCAATAATTTACTTTTTTAGTGCACAGTAAAATAACTTCTGTAAGCTCAAATAAGACAAAACGAAAGAGTCACCTGAGGTAGTGTTTTAAACATTTCACATTTAACTATACATGCATATGAAAAAGTTTCACTCTTATTTTATACTATCAAAGTTCAACTTGCTATGTTTTTTAATGCGAGTTGCATTTAATACAAATAAAAAATTAATTAAAAATCTAAACAAAGAGCAAAGGTGTATAGATACAAATAAAAAATTTAAAACTATCTTAGGATGACCAAAAAATCAAGAGATCGAAACTAAACTAAAAAAATAAAAGAATAAAAATCAGAATACAAATTTATATATTAAATCTAAATTAAAAAATATTAATCATCGCGGCAAAGCGCAGGTTTACAGCTTGTTTTTAAACTAGAATGAGATATACTATCTTTCAAGAATAAACAGAACCGAATTAACATCCTTTCATATTGACCCTTCTCTCTAGTTTCATTGAGCATCGATATTGCCTATTGATCTGCACTTGAAAAATACAGTGTTGGAAGTAATCCATAATAACATATCTCCTAACCATGCATTTCGGACTTCAAATCCATAATGATGTATGCACAGAGCAGCTGCTTCGTTTCTGTTTCTGTTTCCTCTTACTGCAGCGGTTTCCAGGTCTTTGACCGTTTCCAACTCTTTGCTGCGGTTTCCAAGTCTCTGCTGGTGGTTTCTAAGTCTTTGCTGCGGAAAATTCAAAGTCTTCTTCTGTTCTGTAGCTTAAATAGACTTTTATAATATACAGAAGGTGGTGGGAAAGTTCCAAGTTGTGAACAAGTCTCTGATCCCTCGGCTGTCACTTATCAGCTCACAAAGAATAACTTTGTATTTTTATTGTGTTATAAAAGTATTTTTTTAAAATATTCTTTACTTTAAATTAATTAAAAATATTAAATATTTTTATATGTTAATATCAAAAATAGTTTTTTAAAATAAAAATAAATCATTTTAAGATATTTATAAAAAAACAATCTAAAAATAATATAAACCACCTGCACCTATATACTATTCTCGTAGTCGTAGACTCAAACACTAGTGCAAGTCAAGATGTGGTTTTGAGTCCTGGTGCTTCGTTTAAGCGAGAAAACTTTGTCGGTAACTGCTACCTCTTGTTTAGTTTATATCCGCTGCTTCATCCCACCAGCCTTGCCATTGTCATACTCCAAGAAATATCAGATGATGACGAATAATTCCTCTCCAAGCACATGGTGTTTTCTATCATGGCTTCATACTGCAATGTTCTTGGTCCTTTCGACCACCTTTTACACCCCAATATTGGTCTCTTCCAAAATTGACACCCGTAATTACAACAAACTCTGCGCCTCTGTTGTCCCTGAATCAACTCCTAATGATGTTACCGAATTCACCACCATCCCTTTTGCTGCAGAGCAAGGCGGGTACGTTCTTGATGGGGAAGACATAATGAATCATCCAAACTCATCTCGTAACCATTATCCATCAAGTAACAGGAGAGAGCTATTCATTCATACCCACAATGTCTATAGTACTGATGCTGATGATGTCTATAAGGTTGAGGCGAGTTTGATCCTGCAAACCTCGGACATGGCGTTTTACATGTACAACGACACATCTCCGTGGGGTCCTTTGAGTTTCGAAGTAGAAGGGTTCTGGTCAAGATCTACTGGCAAGCTTTGCATGGTGGGCTCTGGTTCCACCTCCTCAAAAGAGGGTAAACATCATGTTCTTCCCGCTCTACTTAAGCTTGATGGTGTTAGGGATTCAAGCACTATCACTAGTTTGGTAGGGGGAACATTGGAAAGCTTGAGTACCTCCGGTGATTCAGGATATTTTAAGCCAATCTCCTTGTTGATGATCCCTCAAAATCATTACGAGTACACTGAGGTTGGAAAACCACTTGATCATGTCTGTGCTGGGGGCGTTGCTGTTCCAAAGAGTTCGTCGCTAAGCTTAAAGCTGAGCACACCAATTTGCGATGCATTCTCTCGTTGGGATACTGCTTATAAATTGGAGTATTCAAGCGGTTGCAATTCCACAAGTAGTTGCGGTCCTTTTGGTGAGGGTGCTGGATATTCACCCCAAATCATGTTCTTGAAATTAATTCAATGTTTAGAAGATATACGAAGAATGAGATTTCTGATAGAATTTTCTAACAGTAGCTATGCTGATTATTACCGCCCTTTCAATCCAAACACAACGTTGGTTGCGGAAGCTTCATGGGACGTGAGTAAGAATCAGCTATGTGTTGTTGGTTGTCGAATCTTCAATTCAGCCAGCTCGTTGAAAAAATCTCGTATTGAGGATTGTTCAGTGAGGTTGAGTTTCAGATTCCCTGCCGTTTGGTCAATCGGACATACTGGTGGTACAGAGGGGCATATTTGGAGTAACAAACGTGAGAATGATCCAGGTTACTTCAATACGATCATGTTTCGAAGTTATGGAAATGCTGCGGTTGGGATCCCCGGGTCGAAGTATGAGTATACTGTAGTTGATAAAGCAAGAAAGTCATGCACAGAGAAGCAGCCTAGAAAGAGCAAAGGAAAGCGACATCCAGATGCAAATTCGAATGACATGAATTTCGAAATGGCGGTCAGGAACTCCAAGAGAAGAAGAATAGGATGGGGCCGCTCTGAGCCCATCGCTGTGGGTGATCAAATTTTTCGACGTAACGATTTTGTGATTTCGCAAAGCTCGGGGGCTGCTTACTCTCCGGTTAAAGGAAAAACCAACCAAAGCATCCCACTGAAGATCAGCTACAGCATGAGCTTCCCGCTGAATGAGTCTACTTATGTTGAAGTCTTCTCTGAAGGAATTTATGATGCTGAAACAGGAAAACTTTGTATGGTTGGCTGCAGATACAATCGGACATCAGATAATGATTCAATGGACTGTAATATTCTTATAAATGTCCAGTTCCCTCCGGTAGATTCAAATGATTATATCCAGGGAACCATTGAAAGCACAGGGGAAAAAAATGATCCTCTACACTTCGAGCCTCTTTCATTTTCTGCAGTTTCATATTACCGTCAGCATTCAAGGGAGTCAATATGGAGGATGGATTTGGAGATCATCATGTCTTTGATCTCTAATACTCTCGTTTGTGTCTTTGTGGGATACCAGATCTTGTATGTGAAAAAGCATCCCGCTGTTTTCCCTTTCATCTCACTTATCATGCTTGCCGTCCTTGCACTCGGGTGCATGATCCCTTTGATGCTGAATTTCGAAGCTCTGTTCGTACGGAAGGATAGTCTCACAACAGCCTTTCGAAGGAGTGGAGGATGGGTGGAAGCGAATGAGGTGATTGTAAGGGTTATCATGATGGTAGCTTTTCTTCTGCAATTCCGACTTCTGCAGCTCGTGTGGTCTGCACGATCAGCTGATGGGAAGCAGAAGGCGTTCTTGGCTGCCGAGATGAGGACACTCTATTTGTGTTTGCCATTATATATATCCGGAGGTTTAATAGCTGTGTATGTGAATTGGAGGGGCACCAAAGTTGATGAGGCGACGGGGTACACTTACAGCAGCTCTTATCAGCGTTCTCTGTGGGCGGATTTAAGATCATACGGTGGTTTGGTACTCGATGGCTTTCTCTTCCCTCAAATTCTCCTCAACATTTTCCACAACTCGGCAGAAAATGCCCTCTCTCGTTTCTTCTACTTGGGAAACACATTTGTGCGCTTGCTCCCACATGCATACGATCTATACAGGGCTCACTTCTATGTTGAAGATTTTGATGGATCATACATGTATGCCGACCCGGCTGGAGATTATTTTTCCACTGCCTGGGATGTCATTATTCCTCTGGTGACTCTTCTTTTTGCCGCTGTCGTCTACCTGCAGCAGCGCTTCGGTGGTCGTTGTTTCATGCCAAAAAGACTCAAGGAGCCAGAAGGATATGAGAAAGTAGCAGTGGCCAGTGATCATGCATGATTAGTCGTTTGCACTAATCGCCATTTGTGATTGGGCTAATATCAGGACCCCTGCCATTATAAAATAATTTTCCATGTGTGATTTTACATGTATTTTTGCTGCTACCTCTGTTGTAAAGCAGTTGCATCTTTCTTTATTCCAAATCCAGACTTTATATCTCTGGCTTGCAATTCATGATGCACCACTTGAAGCCTTCTAGTTCGAAGAGACATTTATGTAACTATTAGCTTTATTGCTCTCTATGAAAAAATATGGCCAGACTTAAGTTCCCGTGCATTCCATGTCCGATTCTTCACTATGGATTCAATTGGGGCCAATCCTGATGCATATTCTTTTACTTTTCTGGTTCCCTGCTGGTAGATTCACTCCCCTGCTCTGGGAATGTTAGGGAAAGTCAGCCGCTCCAGCCAGCCCTTATCCCGGAAACCCCATTAGAACATCGAAGAGTTCGTGGAAGTAGTACAAATACTGACAGGTCCACAAAAATTTTTCTTATCAAAGACTCCTGTAAAAACTAATTTACAAAGTGCCAGTTAGAAAGAGTACAGAGAGCAGAGTTAGATTCGAATGTATCTGGTTTAGGTTTAGACTATCGTGCTGAAGACAAAAGCATTAATTAGTTTATTGACATTAAGTCAGAGAAGACAGTGACAAATTTGTGTTCTTTTTTTTATCATCGATAAGAACTAGAATACAAAGTCATAGAGGAACAGGACGACTTCTGACAAAAGATATTATAAGAAATTATAGTGGAGTTGTTTTAATTCCACAAATCAAAAACATGTTAACTACAATACTATATTTGAATTTTTTTTCTTCGAGATAATGGAATTCAATTTATGATAATTAATACAAGTGGAGAAGATTTAAGATTCGACAGCAAAAACACAGCTGGTTTTTCTTTGCGTCCCATGATCCCTCCACAACCACCGCTCTGCACAGATCCAAAGGACTGCCATTAGCATCCTCACCAAAAGAATTAAATTCTCTAGTTTAAACGAATCACCTAGCGAACAATTATATGCATGTCCAGTGTTACATATGAATTGCGTACAGAGTCATATTCGCTTCAAACCTTGTTGGGTATACGAGAATGTATATTGGAAAATATTTTTGAAAAAACAATAATTTTTTTAATTAAAAAAATTTAATATTTTTAGATCATTTTGATATGTTAATATCAAAATTAATTTTTAAAAAATAAAAAATATTATTTTAATATATTTCTGAACAAAAAACATTTTCAAAAATAATCTCAAATCCAAATTAAAAAATGCCTTTAGTATTCATATTTCATTTATGGAATCATTAACAAAGAACGTGGTGCGCCCAAATGGGAAAAAAAATGAAGGATGATATCACAAAAAAATAATTAAAAATGATATGAAAGAAAACAAATAACAATAGTAATAATAATAATAAATCTGACATAAAAAACAAAAAATAATGAAATTAGAAAGTAATTCAATTTGAAAAATTATTTTATACGGAACAAATAAAGAGAGAAATTTTAAATTTATTTTATAAGTGCAACTTTAAAATTTGAAAGGGTGCAAAAGTTAAAGAAAAGAGGAAAAAGTTTTAGTGAAAAAGTCAATGACACTCAGTGACACCAAACTAGAAATCCATTATTGCACAAGTCACTGCATCGTGGAGAACTCACCAACACCTTTCAAACAACATTGATAGAATTATTTTTATATAGTTTAAATTGTTTTTCTTTAAAAATATATCAATTTTTTTAATTATTTTCAATATCAATACATTCAAATAATTTAAAAACATAAAAATAAATTATATTTTTTTAAAACACGACAAAAAGGTAAGGGTAAGAGATTTGAGGGTAGGGGTGGGTGCTTGCTGACAACAGGAAATACGTACATCCATGATCCATCCCTGAATCCTGACCATTCCAAAACGCGCATTCACAGCATTTATTGCACGGACCACAAATATTTTGTCAGTTTCGACTTGATAACATTCCACTTTGAAATGTGGAGATATATGAGAATCCAACCACTGGAGCCAGCAAAATCAATTCCCTCTTTCACAAGCAGGATGATTTCAGAAAAGGGTCACAAAAAACTGGCTTCTCATGAAAAAATTCAAGTACTGTGCTGATAGAGTAAGGACACTTGCCATATACAGAAAATATCAATCAATTAGAACACCGTGCTTGCTAAATAAAAAACACACGTATAGCAAGGTGAGTCTCGCTGTAACAAGAAAGAAAAGTGTCCTAGAAAGCACTAGGATCAACAATTCTTTACACATGAATCAAGCGGCCGTATCTTAGAGCATGCTGTAATCAGATGATTCATCGCTCATCCCTATGTAACACATCATGGCAATCACAAAAACAAAAAACGATGAAAGCTCCATTGCCAGAGCTCCCCAGCCAATAACACCAGCATGCTTTAAAATAACTGGTATTGCAATGCTTCCAATTGCTGAAGCTCCAGTCAGGAACTTGGTTACGTTGACCCAACTGTTTCATCAATAATCATGATGCATGACATTAACAGCTGCTCGCTCATTTTTAAACTGACAAAAAGTCAAATCCTGACCTGGAATCATTTAAATGATAAAGAGTCTTACCCACTATCAGATTCTGTAAAAAGTGAGGAACCATCAGAGCCCGTAAAGAACAGCAAGGGCATTGGAAGAAGCACATACATTATTACTGCAAGAGAAAATGAGTTGTCATCATCGTGGTTAATTTCAATGTTAGATACTATTAATAACAAATAAAGGCCACCCTCATTTTCTCAAGCATCAAATTTATCTGCATGCAAAATTATTCACGAGGAATGCAAAGCACCAACTATTGGAAATGGAAAAAAAAACTAACAAAATCAATCAAAGAGACAGAACCAAAGGAGCCTTGCATGTTCAGTAGTCAAAATCACACAATAATTATATGTACAAATTCAAACCAATTGACACCAAACACAGTAATCCAGCAATAAAGAAGAACGCCATATCTTATTCCTAGATAATAAATATGAAGTATAACTTCTCTGAGACCAGTGCATGAACCTACATAAGCAATTTAAAACTCAATAAAAATCAAGCAAGCATTAGAGTGCGTCCATGCTCTTGTCAGTTCCATGTGCATATGATTTAGGGGCGAAAATTGAGTTCATATAACAGGTTCGTGATATTCGTTCATGAGCAAGAAAGTAATGTTAAGCAAGGTACAAGCAAAGCGCATACCTTGCTTTCATTTACAAGTTCGCAACAATGACAAGTAGGTAGAATCACCAGAACCTCTAACATGCATAAATATCAGCTTTAGTTCTGGAATACAAGTTTAGAGCTAGCACAGAAAAAGATATCCAATATGACAGGTCACTCGGAACAATGTGGACTTGTGATGGTGCCAGGCAGGGTCCCGTCTCCAGGAATATAGTAGATGGTAATGGTCAGAATTGCTAACATGACAGCACGCTAATTTGCCAATGGTGAAGAGTTGTGAGCATTTGGAAAGGGTTTCGATGAGCTGAGGTTTTGTAACAAAGGCATGGCACAATAGGGATAGGTTCAGTTAGTTGGTCGACACAGCTAGAAATTCTAAAGAAAAACCTCATGATGATAGAGTGGATGCTTAAGTAAACTCAGATTTAGACAACCAATCCATCCTGAATCATAACTTCAGCTGACACAAATTCTTGCACTACATGCATGATAAAGGGCGCACAATTGATCTGATGTCAGGTTTCAATTACAACTTATTTCCTTATAAGTGAGTGGTTGTGAATAATTTGGAACCAAAGGAAGAAGCTTTAGACCATCTTTTGGGATTCCCATGAGTACAGTATGAATATGATAGAGTGAGAGGAAATTAAAGGATTCCTGCAAATATGAGCCTTACAATTTTCAGGAACACGGTATCTAACTTTCAACAACTAGATTATGCAGACACAAGCCCATGACACCGGAAAAAAAGTCGGGTAAGAAATCAAAACTCAAAGTTACAAAATACGACAAGACAATCACAATCATCAACAAAAATACACAAAATACAATCATCTTAAACAGAAATTGGCAGGCACTTAGTCTTACCGGTTAGCATCGGCCACCAATTATTGTACAAGGCACATGCCTGCAAAACCAAACATGAAAAGCAAGAAAATCACGATGCACTTGGCTATAAAAAAATACTCATTAAACAAGAACAAAATTTAAAGGAGATAAGAAAAGAAAAGAGCACAAACCAAAATTTGCAACACAATTCCTCCAGAAACCAAAATGGCCAGGAAAGCAAGCTTGCCGCTATGCAAACAGGCACGCACATAGCCCGGTAAGTCCGCCATGGCCTCACCTAATCATCCGCGGAGACAAAGCCTGTTGAAACTTCATTCGTGCAGAAATAGCAAAAAAAAACATCAATAATTCTAGCTCAAAAGAGTCCAAAAACTTGTATTTAAACTGATTTGAATTACAATCTAGCACAAACGAAAAGAGGAAAGGAGACAAAGAGAGAGTGATTTAGAATTATAGAGAGGGATCAAGTGGAGAAGCTAGATTGAAACCAAAATTAAAATTAAGAAGAGAGATTCACGCACTGTGTTCCTGGGGTTCTAAAATTACTCGCCGACAGACGAAGCAGTAAAAGCATCCAAGGAATCTAAACGACACGCTTTGGCTTTGGCCTCCCCTTCTTGGGTCTGTGCATGGGTGACAGCCTTGCAGGTATTGAATTTATTATTATTATTATTATTTTAAATATTATCGAGAATGATAATCAAAATCAATTGGATTACTCACATGTCTTCATCTTCTTCGCTGTAATAGTTTACTAGATAATTTTCGAGCTACGCTGCTCATTTGATTTTTTTTTTTTTCAATACACAGAAATCTATTATCTTATAAGAATACTAATCGTTAATTTGATGTGATATAATTAGCTTTATAAGTTTAAAAATAATATAAAATAATTAAACCTGTAGTTTGACTGAAAATCAAGAATTTCATTTTTAATTTGAAAAAACAACATATTAGATTTACTCTAATCAATTTAGATTAATCTAATAAATCTTTAACCAAGTCATTAGATTCTAATAACATTATAGAAATTAAATAGAAAAAAAATTAAACTTAATTATCTATCGGTCTAAAATTAAATATAAAATTTAATCATGAAAAAGATTTTAGTCACTAGACAACCAGTCATGAGACAAGATTAATCATATATAAAAAATTTGAAAAAAAAATAAAAATAAAAATTAATTTTTAATTAATCCAATACTAAATAATAAAATTTTAAAAAATATCAACTAAAAAAACCACTTGTTTATCCAGTAAAAATTGTCCTCCAGTTAATTGCGTAGACGTAATTTGTTTCTGGAAACTAACCCAAAAGTAAAGGGATAAAATATATTTTGATGAGATAACAACACCATAAAGCCCTTCTTTCAATTTTGATAATAAACGCCATGAGTTGAAGCCTGGTGAGCTCGTGATCTGATGTTCTTTGTTTCGCGATTGCACTTCGTCCAGTGACTTACTGAACATGGCGTGTTCCCTTTCTCAAGTCGCAACTTTCTGGGATTTCTTTGCATCCCGACGCATTGTTTGACTAACATTTATGGTTGATAGATATTTGTACAGAGCCCGAGAAATCGATGTTATGAGCCGAAACGATCAAGTCCTGACTAACATTTGGGAAGTTCTCCTTGCTCGTTTTCTGAATCAATCTTGTACAAGATGTTTGATGGATGGAAACTCTATAAGAATATTGTCATTACCATCAGCATGATCTGTTGGTAACTCAGGGAAAATGCGTTGGTAGATTTATTATTTCTTCAGCAGATTACCAATAGAACCATTCAGTTGCATCGTTTTCTTTTAATTATTGTTCTGTAATTTTCCTTTCAAGCTTAGTTGATTCCAAACTTTTTCAGATGAAAGTTTTCAGGGCGTGCCCACTACCGACTGCTCTTGAATTCTCCTCCCTCCTCCTGCCCTTCAGATCATTGGTAAAGCTTTGAGATTTTTCTCTATCCCAATGACAATTATACCAACCTTTTGCAACAAATTCGTGTTCTTGCCAAATAGTTTATAACAGGTTAGTAGCCAAATCTCTTTGCAAGAACATCCATGTGGTTTCTAATCAGTATCAACTGATTTGCAAGGAAATCCAATAGCTGAGATTGAAATAAAAGACCAATATTTATTCAGGGCTGCAAGCTTGTCGGGAATCTGTCGCAGAATGGAAGTTTTATGTTGATAAGGTCGCTGCAAATAACATCCTTTCTGGTTGTGAAAGCTAGTGCAGGGGACGGCATTTTTTGATGGAAGAAGACATGACAGAAGAAGGTAAAACTTATGTCGGGTTCTGGAGAACATCTTTCAGTTCCATGGCTATACAATTTCTCCAGTCTCTTGATTGCTGCTGATAGTTGGAAACTTAAGACTTCTGTATTGACGTATGAATTTTCGTTTATAATCTGAAATGAAGCTAGTACTGTTGGCTTTTTTGCCTTTAGAAAGGAAACTCCATTTTCAGAGCAGGTTACAGCTTCCAATTAGAGTTGGATATTGACCTTTCCAAGCTCCACTAATTGGACTGTATTTCCCAACTCCTGATCTTGTTTTAAAGACATCATAGCACCATCCCTGAAAGCAAGAAAAAAAAAATCGAGCATTAATGCCATTACAAGGATGCTGGGCAGCAAGTTGGGCTCCTGTTTGGATTCAAGTTATCTTACATGCAACAGGCAACAGCCTCTGTCAAAAAAGATGGGAGACTGAGGTGGTCAAGAGCTAGGGTTAGGAGCTGGTCTAAAAAAAGACTGGAAAGATGACTCAGATTGCTTACCAACCAAATGCAAAGAGGAGATATCGGATAAATGGAAATAAATTAAGCTGATCTATACATTGTGGTGCGACAGTGAGAGTCTAAAACATTAAGGTTCTGTTTGGTATTGCTTTTGCTTTTATGGTTGAGGTTGAAAAAAAAACAGTTTTAAAAAAAGCGTTCTTATTGTGGTTCAAAATAAGTTTTGAAGTGTTTGGTTAAAACTACTTTTGAGTTTGAGATTAATGAAGAACAGTTTTATATGCTTGGTTACTAAATTTTTCATATTGATTTTCACTTGTGAAATTACTTTAAAGGGTATATATATATATATATATATATATATATATATATATATATATATATATATATATATATATATAATTTTTTAAATATTGTAGATTTAATAATTATAATAATATAAAATAATTAATAATTCAATTAAATTGGATATTTTTTTTTATTCTCTCACCAAGTTACTTGAAATGTTATCATAACAATATCTATACAAAAAGATATGTGTGTGTATATATTGTTCTTTAAATATTTAATAATTATAATAATAAAATGTAATTAATAATTTAAGTAAATTAGACAATTGTTTTTATTCTCCCATCAAACCACTTGTAATTTCATTACAAACTATAAATCCATACGTGAAGGCATCTACGATCCCGGAACAACATGTAGTAAAATATCATCTGAAATAAAATTAAAATTATGAGACAAATTATATTGTGATCTCCTTCTAATATATTTATTTATATTTTAAATTATTTTTAAATTATTTTAATATTGAAAATATTTTTTTATAAGAAAATATAATAAATAATAAATCATTCCCCTCCCTGCAAAATATAATATATGTAAAATATAATAAATAATACTATTCTCATCCCCCCAAAACAAATATAAAATGTAATGAATAATACTACCCCAGCCCCCTGTAAATAATTATACTCACCCTTACACTCACTCTCCCAGCCCTCCCAAAACAAATATGAATGTAATAAACCAGCCCCCAGCCCCCGTAAATAATTATACCCAGCCCCCCTCCCATATAAAACGCACAGCGTGAAAAGCAGCAATTTGCTGCTTTTCATGAGCCGGCGTTTTATCATTTTTTCAAGCGGGACCCACACTAACTTTTTAACTTTTTAAACTTTACTAAACACTCAATTCGTGCTTTTCTACCTGCTTATTTTAAACCTCCGGCTGGGCCACAATACCAAACGCCCACTAAATGGATGGGTGTAACTTGGAAATAGATCCGAGCAACCATGGCAACTAGCCAAACCACTGGACCACAACGGGACTGTAGAAAAATAATAGCAGAAACACTCGTATAGGGCAATCCTTATCATCCATAAATATACCATATAAAAATATTAATTAATATATATACAAGTCGATCCAAACACTCGTATTAATCAAATCAAAACATGACTTCAAAGTCATTGGTGTGATTTCTTAAAGTTTTTTTCTTAGTATGTAATTGGTTCCAGAGCACTGAGACAATTTTAAAAATAAAAAATATGGTTGACTCGTCGTACATGCTGCCACCTTCAGGCAGCCACAATTGATTTTGATGATGAAAACTTCTTTACATCGTGTCAATGGTTTCTTTGTGGCGTCGTTTTCCGCTGGAGTCAGCACATGCCTGGCCATCGACCAATTATTGCCAACAGTCTTTTCTTTTCTTTTCTTTCCAGTCCCTCAAAATATATTGTTATTTTTTATTTAATGTATACATCAAACCAGCTAACTTGCTAAATTCTTTTTATATATAAAATTAATTGATTATATATATATATATATATATATATATATATATATATATATATATATATATATATATATATATATATATTATAATTGATTAGTTTAATATTTAATTAGTAAAATTATAATTGATGAAATCTGTTAAAAATGAGTTTTTTTCGTCTAAAAATGATTAAATGTTGCTACTGCTTAATTTTTTTGATCAAATATGTTAGAAATTGTTATTTTTTTATATGTAGAAAACTGATTGTTTCTATGCGTGTTATAATCGATTATTTAAAATTTTTAAGTTGATTATTTAACTCAGATGTATAGCATTTAAAAAAAATAGGATCATTAACAATTTGGTGTTGACTGTGACGAAATGTAAGGTAATTTTTATTTTATTACTGTGGATAATTTGATATATTTTTATACTTGTCTTGTCAACGTGCGATTTGATTTTTTTTAACATAATATGAGAGTTGAAATATCATATATAAAAAAAATATAAAATTTATTTTCCATAAAAAATATTGACCATTGAATTTTTATCATAATTTTTATAGTTGTCATTATAAATATTATATGCATAATTAATACTTTAAAAATTGATTACACTTTAAAATATTATTTGTCTTGAAGAATAAAAAAAATAAAAAAGGGAAAAAAATACTATAAATTATTTTTCAAACGATCACCAATATAAATTAAAATTTATATATTAAATTTTAAAAAAATTAATATAAGAGAAAATCCATACAAGCATGGACAAAAATAACAGTCATTTCAGAAATATATATATATATAAGAATTAAGATAAAATCAAAAATTAAAAGTATAAGGACTAAAATAAAAAAATAAATGTATATGAATTTTAATTTAAAGGATACAATTGAAATAAATCTAACTTTGATACCGAAGAATTCAAGAATTTCAAACCAAATTAGAAATCAAAAGCCTGAGGACCGAAATAAAACTCAAATTCATAATCAATTGCTTTTGAAGGATAAAATTAAAACAAATAAGAACTTTGATACCGAATATATTAGAGATTTCAGATCAATCCATAAATTAAAAGATTAGGGACCGAAATAAAATGCAATAAATATTTAATTTTCATTGAAATATAAAATTGAAACAAATCAAAACTTGTATATCAACAATCAGAACCATAAAACACATTCAAAAGATAAGGTACTGAAATGAAAAATTTCACAATACCAGAGACTGCCATGCATTTTCGTCGACATGAAAGAGAAAAGAGGGAACAAACATTCAACAACAAACTAGAGATTTTCTAGCCACCTTTGAATGCAATGTGCTCCATCATAAGATGGAGGACATGAAAGCGCATCCAATAACATACCATATTGATATTTTTTACCGTCGTAGTAGCCTGCACACATCACATGAAGGGGCATGAGCGGGGAAACTACAAGCGTGTTTGGAGGACCCGTCTGCTACAACTAATTAAAAATATTATTTTAAATATAATCAATTATCTAAACACACCCTGATAGCAAATTCTTGCATTTTACTTATACGGTGGTATATCAATATTAGCACACCTAAGATACTCTTCATTCTGGAATTAAATCTAATTAGAAACAGTGACAATTACGGCCTTACCCCTGATGCAAAATGAGGCCTTTGTCGTTTATGTGGGAGATTGGTAATTACACGCCACGTGTATTGTTCATAAAAAATGTACAAGAACCATGACACCACTGAAGAAAAAACCTTGTTTTTATCTGGCTAGAAAAGTTATTTTCCTGTTCACAGCGAAATCCGGGTGCTCAGCTAGTTATCGAACTATGAAAGAGATGTACTTCGCTATCGACGTGCATCTCTTTCCCCTCTCAGCACAGTATAAATGAACGTGCTCTAAAACTCAAACATAATAATAATAATAATAATAATAATAATAATTAAAAGGCTTGCTACAATGAGAATCGACTAGAGTGGGACAGGTGCTAAGAAAGGAGGCGTGTATGAAATCCTGTGGTGCATTCAATATTAATCTTTTAATCAATGAATGTATCCCATTCCATCCAAACACTGCCTTAGATCCTTAAGAATAAATTCTGTCGGCCGGCAATCCTGATACGTCTCTCATTGGCTACAGGAGATCCAGCTTTACTCAACGATTAATGCCTCTCTTTTCTTACTTCAAAGAGGAATGTTAGTCTACTTGCAGGCGCGCCATAGGTTATCCTCCTCCTCCTTTCTCCCTCACCGCACGTGTACAGAATTAAAATCTAAACAGAATCCGATTTTTTTTATTATAAAAAAGTAGAAGACGAAAATGATTTTCTTTTAAATTGCAAAAAAATACAATATAAAAGTAGATGATAATTCTGGAGGCATTTTTATTGGAGCTTATGAGTGAAATTATTATTCGCTAGATTACTGTTTTGTCCCTTCACTGGAAAAAACTTCACGGTAATAATTGTGGGTATTTTAGTATTTCTACATTAACCATTGTCACATTAGTTAGAGGCTAACAAGTCTTTTTCTATTTTACTTCCATGGTAAAACTATTTAAACTTTATTGGAATGAAAATAATTAAAATTAAAGTCAATGCAACTTTGATTTTTACAATGGTTTTTATGTAATTATCATGTCAAGTGAGTGACATTTCGGTATTTTACTAAGACTAGAAAATAAAAAAGATAAAAAGCAAGATGAAATGTCCAAAATGCCATTAAAATCCAAAACAAATGACCTTGAGAGGCTTTTTATTTATTTATTTAATTTTTAGTTAATATGTTTTGGTTATTATAAAGTAGATGAGGTGTTATTGGATCCCTAAACAAAAAGATTAATTAATTAAATATATAAATAATAAAAAGTTGTTGATGTTTATGCAGCACACATCAATATATAAAAGTGTTTGTGCCTTTTAAATGGTGCAAGCAGACTCCTTTTAAAAATCAATCTCAATTTATAGTTTTATTTGTTATCATTTTTATTTTTCAATCTCAATTTATCAAATATTATATTCTCTAATGTGCTTTTTATTCTTCTAGTTTTTAATTTGATCATTTTGTAAAAGTTTTATTAGTTTTCAATTTCATCTTTCAATTCAAATTAATAACATTTATGTATTTTTATTCTTCTAGTTTTTAATTTGATCATTTTGTAAAAGTTTTATTAGTTTTCAATTTCATCTTTCAATTCAAATTAATAACATTTATGTTTTTTGATTTGATTCTCATTGTTTTTATTTTTATTTTTTTTAATTATTATTATTTTTAAACCTCGCCAAATAATAAAAACATCATAAGTTTGGCTCAAGTGGCATATCTTTCTTTCTTTTTAAAATACATTTACGGAAAATAAACATTATATTTATAATAATAATAATAATTAATTCCCGTGGGGAAACATAAACGTCGAGAGTAGTTGAGACACTTGATGAAAAACAATTTACTTTTGGGAAAAAAGCAACAATTAGGGTTGGAATCATCCATTGCCACTTTACAAAAGGGAGCCCAAAAGGAATTACTTGTTCTATCCATCACCAATTAAGGAAGGATTGATCAATCTTTTATAACGGGAAGGGAAAAAAACATGATTAAGGGTTTATATTTAAAAGTATTGATAAAATTATTTTTAAAATATTTTTTTGTTTAAAATTATATTTTATTATTATTTTTAAATATTTTTGATACAGTGTCATATAAAAACTAAATTTTACTCTAACTCTAAGCCCTCTAGCTGATATAAAAATATCAAAAATATTTTTAAAAATGCCTTTAAAACTAAATGATAAACAGTGAAATCTAAATTATGTTGGACTAAATGAGACAAATTTAAGAATAGAGGGACCAAACGAATCATTAACGGCACTAGAATCAATCAACTCAAAGTGGAGTTTGATCTTGTACAATACAGCTGACAATACTAGATCCTCCTCCCTGCCACCGCTCACCAATCTCTAGTCTTAACAGCAAATGGTAAATTGTAGACAGCTTGAAGTTCTATCGTTATGTAACTACCAGAGTCCAAGTGTGAATATTGGTTCAACTAATGTACAGACTCCTAAAACCCTGTCTTTTAATAGCCAATAATACTCTCCCTGCCTACCCGCTTTGCTTCTTTACCCACACGCACGCTCACACTGGGACACTGAAACCGAGTTCAAGCACTGTAGAGATCTAAAGAGTGTGTGTTTGAGTAAGGTCTCGTTGAAGAGCCAGCTAGATTCATTTTTCGGGTTTGATCCATTTCTCTACTTCTTTTACTCCTTCAAGAGTTCAAATCTTTTTGCTTAATGGATTTGGGGGATGCTATCAAACGATCTAAAAAATCTCAGTCTTTTTACTTGTTTTGCTCCTTTTCCTTTCTGGGATTTTAAAATGCAATCAAAGGTGCTGCTTTCTTTCAGTTTTTGGTTTGCTGGTTTATGATCTTGCTGGGTAAAAAATGGTAACTTTGTAGTCGACCATATGTCCGCCACCTTTTGACGGCTTCTGCTTGTCTTTAGTATAATCAACTTTAGGCCTAACTTAGCTATTACAGCTTAAAAACAAGTTAATACTTTTTAGGACCAGAAAATGAATCTAAGTTTCTTTTAGCTGCTTTTGTAACGATTCATGATAATTGTTGACTTCGTTTCTAAATCTAGATCTCAAATTCAGACAAGTTTACGGCTGTTATATCAACTATTGATGCTGTTTCTTTAAGTTTGTTATTTAGATTCCCTGTCAATTAGTAGTGGATGATTTGAGAGTATTCCTTCCATGAAAGTAGATTTGTTTACTGTTTTTTTTCCAATAGTTGAGTTACTTCCAGAATTCTATTGGAGTTGCTGATGTTAAAATTCTAAAGACGCAGATCATAGATTCTTGTGATACATCTTGTTTTTATTAGTAAGTCGGCTGACCATCTTGATAAAAACGTTAAGTGAGACGGCAGATTTATTTATGACTGAAGTAAATGTGAAGTTAGCAATAACTTCATGTGAAAATCAATCTATTTGTCATATCTGTTGAGGTTAGAAGACATTTTGCTAATCATATTTGTATTTGATTTGTATATTAAGATTCTTGCATTTGCCTTTTTGATGTCAGCAGGTATCTCAACCCACTTATAACTTAAGCATATCTACTCTTTATCTCGTGATAGATGGTTTTTTCAAGTTATTTTTTTTTTGAAAAGTTCTTTCCTCTCAGCTTTAGCTTTTCTGCCATAAATGTTCCACGGCAAGTTAAATCTTCTAACTACATTACATCTTATTGTGTGCTTCAGGGGATTCTCCCAAACACATCATGGGTAACAAGCACAACTTTGTGGGGTTCAAAACACGAAGTCCATTGTCTATATTCATCGTTATCTGTTTGTGCTGTTTCTTTTACATCCTGGGAGCATGGCAGAAGAGTGGTTTTGGAAAAGGAGATGGCATAGCTGTACAAATGACCAAGCAGACAGATTGCCATATCTTCCCTGAACTGAACTTTGAAACCCATCATAATGATGTTGAGATTATTGAGCCTTCTCAGCCAAAAGCCAAAGTATTTAAACCATGTGATGTCAAGTATACTGATTATACTCCTTGCCAAGAACAAGATCGAGCCATGAAATTTCCACGGGAGAATATGATATACCGGGAAAGGCATTGTCCTCCTGAAGAAGAGAAACTTCATTGTCTTATTCCAGCACCCAAAGGGTACACAACTCCATTTCCTTGGCCAAAAGGCCGTGATTATGTCTATTATGCTAATGTTCCGCATAAAAGCCTGACTGTGGAGAAGGCTGTTCAGAACTGGGTTCAATATCAGGGTGATGTATTCAAATTTCCTGGAGGAGGGACCATGTTCCCTCAAGGTGCAGATGCATATATTGATGAACTTGCATCAGTGATCCCGATAGCAGATGGCTCTGTCAGAACAGCACTAGATACTGGTTGTGGGGTATGTGATTGCTCCCATTATCAGTATTTTTAATCAAATTGTTGTAAACTTGTTCATATTTGTTGTGTATATAAATGTTCAGCTGCCTAATAGCTTAGAATTCATTGCCTCCCAGTGGTTAGTCAGAACTTTTTGGAACTGTTTTGCTGTTGTTTTTCATCTTGAGATATTTACCATGGGCATGGAGCCGCCTAAATGCTGCTTGATAGTCCTAGAATGCTTGATTGGGTTGTATGCTCCCCTATAGTTTAAGAGCTAAAGTAAACTCGTCTTTTGTATAATCTGGACTTTGTATTGTCTTTATCTGGATGTGATGGCTAAATAAGGGCTGAATACACATCTTCAAAGGATCTGATAGCTTTATGTGACTACAATCTGGAGCTCTAATGTGTGATATTATATCCTTTGTTTTTGTGATTTTTGAGATGGATTACTCTTTAATGTACAAAACCCATTTTACTATCTGCCTCATGACCTATCAGTTTGGAGTAATATAGGTACAATGTAAAACCGTTCTTGGAGCTCACTCAAAAGCTTTTGGATTGATATGATTCTTTAACATACTAGAGCTTTAATAACTAAATGGTTACGGGTTTGAATCTCACCATTCTTATTCTTGCTTCAAATTAAAATTAGTTAATAGGTATTGTGGGTCATTGCAAGTTTCAAGGCCAAAGTACATTCACTTAAGGGGTTGTTTTAGAGAGTAATATAAAACCATTCAGGCCTCATCTAATGGCTTAATTTCTATGTTGAGATGGTTGTTTGACTAACAAATCATGAGATTTTTTTCTCCTACATGTGTTAATAACAGGACATAATGTAGAAAAAATGCATCATTTGTTGCGCCAGCGGCCGTAACATACTTTCCTCCTTCCCTTCCCCTCCATTCTTGCATGCAGTTGCATGAAAGCTACTCATTTTAATTGATTGCTTCTTATTGTTTTATGCGGCTGAGCTAATGAATGCAAGTATCTTATAGGTTGCCAGCTGGGGAGCATACCTGATGAAAAGAAAGGTGCTGGCTATGTCATTTGCACCACGAGACAATCATGAAGCACAGGTACAATTTGCATTGGAGCGGGGAGTACCTGCTGTTATTGGGGTTCTAGGTTCAATACATCTTCCATACCCATCGAGAGCCTTTGATATGGCCCAGTGCTCTCGATGTCTAATTCCATGGACCGCAAATGGTTGGTGCTACTATTATTAGCATCAGTGATGATTTTGTTTATATTTCTTAAAAGTACACTTCAGTATTTCAACAGATGGATGAGATTATAAAATATCCATGTGTGAAACCTAATCTACATGTGTTTTAGCAATAAAGAACCTCTTCTTGAAAATTATAAGTTTGTTTTAGTTGATTAATACTTGAATGTTTGATGCAAGATCTTCATTTACAGAACCCTAGTACAATGGCTTACAAGTTGTGACAGATTTGATAAGTTGGAAAAATGGAAAGTAGGCATAGGCTGTGTTTTAGCAAGGTAACAAGAAGGAAATAAGGATGAGGTAGATTTAAGAAAAAGAAAAGAAGCCTAACATCACACTACAGCTACTAGAAATTAGACACGTAGGAACTCGTAGGCATCACACCTAAGATAAGTTAAGATGCATCTCACATCACATACGTGTGAACTAACCATTTCTAGTAAAAATAATGGACTAAAATAGGCAGGCTTCCTAATAAAATCAGAACATAAGCTGGAGATTGATACTTTAGGTTATTGGAAACTATGTTCTTAAGCTAAAAGTATCAGTGCCCTCAGATGGGTTTTACACTACCTTATCTCTTTTGCCATATGACATTCAGGAAAACTTTCTAGTTTGATAGATGGTTTGTTTTGCTACTGCGGTTAAAAACCAGCTGAGCTTAAAATAGTGCTCCACAAAAACTATATTCTCATTTAAGCTTAAGTTTTTACTTTTCTTGTTATCTTCCATGCGGAAATATCTCATTAAATTTGAGGTTTCAATAATGAAACTGATTGTATGAACTATATCTCTGTTTATCTGGTGGAAACTTGCAATATTTTTAACATGTGGATTCCTGTATCCAGATGGAATGTACTTGATGGAAGTTGACCGTGTCCTCAGACCTGGTGGATACTGGATCCTTTCTGGCCCACCAATCAATTGGAAGACCTACTACCAAACATGGAAACGGTCTAAGGCTGAACTCCAAGCTGAGCAAAGAGGGATTGAAGAGTTGGCTGAAAGTCTTTGCTGGGAGAAGAAGTATGAGAAGGGAGATATTGCTATATTTAGGAAAAAAGCAAATAGCAAAAACTGCCGCAGGAAGTCTGCTAGTATTTGTGAATCGAAAGATGCTGATGATGTCTGGTGAGTTTGCATGCACCTTGATTTGCTTATTTTTTATCACACCAGCTAGAGGTCTGAACAGCCACTTTAGAAGATGTTTTGCTCATCTAGTATAATGTAGCATTGGAATGTGTGGTCATTTGCCAAATTCGCTGCATTTACTTTTAGAAAGATGGAATTGTAAGGCTGTTTACAAGGAAAAGAAGCTTAAGAAGAGTTGCTTCCTCATGTTCTATTTGGTTGAAATTTAGAGGGTGAGAAAGAGAAGAATTGAAAGGGGAGGATAGTCCATTTCAAGGTTAAAACATCTCATCAAAATGGTTACGACTCTAGACATAATAGTACTAGGTTCACTCTTGTTTCATTTATGGTTTTGGGTGAAATTTCATGCAATGCCAATGCTTAGTTTCATCCAGCTTTGAATTCATACCAAACATCTAAATTTGAAAATGTCTTATTAAATGGTTGGACTAACAATATATAGCTCATGACATGCGTGCTGTTAACTAAGATAACCATGAATTGACTGGGGAATTGATCGAGGGACAGATATGAAATAAAAGTAAAATAAAATGATTGGAGGTTAACCAGCAGATGAAATATTTCATTCTATGCATCTTTGTTCAGTTTAGCATTTCGTCCTCTTTTATCCATTTCCATGGTGAACTAATCGGGTTAGCATTCCCTCATGTGACTCCCCTTTGATTGTGATGGATGTAAAACTTGCTATAATTGCCCTTTTAATATCTAGAAGTAGCAATGCTTACCTCCTGTAATTCTTTCTTCAATGATTTATTTTAGGGACAAGGAAATGGAAGCATGCAAAACTCCTCTCCCTGAAGTGAACAGTGCAAATGAAGTAGCAGGAGGGGAGTTGAAGAAGTTTCCGGAGAGGCTTTTTGCAGTTCCTCCTAGAGTGGCCAAGGGACTTGTCGATGGTGTCACAGCTGATTCCTTCCAGGAGGACAATAAACTTTGGAAAAAGCATGTAAATGCTTATAAAAGGATCAATAAGTTGATTGGCACCACGAGATACAGGAACATCATGGATATGAATGCAGGGCTTGGAGGATTTGCAGCAGCCCTTGAATCCCCAAATTCATGGGTGATGAATGTAGTCCCAACCATTGCTAAGAATACTTTAGGTGTTATCTACGAGAGAGGTTTAGTTGGTATTTATCATGACTGGTATGGCCTTTGAATCTTCTCTAGCTAATCATGGTCTGATTCCCCCCCCCCCCCCCCTTCTTTTGTTGGCCCCTTGTGAGTGTTCTCAAGCAAAATGCTTGTGACACTGCAAATAAATTGAGAATCAAGAATTTCACTATTGATACCTAACAAGGTCATTGCTTTCAAATCTTCATGACATTTTGATTGGTTGTCTTCTTTCAGGTGTGAAGGGTTCTCAACATACCCAAGGACATATGACTTTATCCATGCCAATGGTGTATTTAGTTTGTACCAGAACAAGTAAGCCTTTTCATCATCATCTTCTTCCTCTTCATCTTCCAGCAGACCATAAGTTGGGTCAAATTTCAGCGCTATCACATGATTGTTCATACAAGCACTACACTATGTTATTAATTTGCGATGAGGATTTTTTTATTCTTTATCTTATACACAAGTCATATGAGGCATTTTATGTTCATGCTAATGTGTTCTCCTTTTGTTTAACATATTATCAGAGAGCAGCTTGTGCTTTTAAATTATCTAGTGTCGTGAAAATCCATATATTTTTTACTTTTCTTACATCAAATCTGATAGACAGCTCCCATTCCAAAATGCAAAATATTGATTTGAGGACTTCCTGAGCTGGTCATTTCAGTCATAATTTGCTTTTTTGCTTACCAGAAGCTCGATATGATTGAAGTAACCTTCTAGTTTAAAAGCTGAATGGTGAATGCTGTTGGGGATGTACTGGATATGGACGTGTTTAGTGTCCAGAGTTTTGCCGGCTCTATTATCTAACTATGACAATCACTGAGTTCAAATCAAATTTACTTGAAAACTGAAACAGGTGTAACCTGGAAGACATCCTTCTGGAAATGGATCGCATTCTGCGTCCTGAAGGGACCGTAATCTTCCGAGATGAGGTTGATGTTCTGAACAAGGTCAAGAAAATTGCTGGAGGAATGAGATGGGATACAAAAATGATGGATCATGAGGATGGTCCCCTTGTACCTGAGAAGATCCTGGTGGTGGTTAAACAATACTGGGTTGGTGGCACAGGAGACAGCACACCAAGTGGTCAATAATCCGGTAGTCATTGTTGATTGGATATCAAACCTGAGATATGGTTCACACGTCAGTATAATTTATGATGATGACGAAGAACAGTCCAACCACATTGGAAGACGAGGCTACTCCAAGCCCAAGATATTAGATTTTATTTATCTTTATTATTGGATTTTAATTTATGTTATTTTGTTAGACTTTTATTGGTTAGTAAGTTTTAAGTTCAAATCTAATTACAATCAGGGTTTTATTATTTACATGTAATTTTCTTGACATTACAAGGAGTTTTGATGAATTCAATAAAAAATTGTAGAGTTTCAGACTTTTACACCCTTCTCTCTCCGACCTTCCTCCTTTTTCTTTGCTTATAATTCGTAAATTCTTTCTCCAAAAGCATCTTTCTTTCTTGTTTTAATTCTTTTTGTTCTTTGTTCTTTGTTCTATGTTCATTGTCAATTGTTTTGAAGGCAAAATTATTCCAGCAACTACAAAGCCAAGCAAGTGATTAAATCGCCGAACTGAAGATTTCTGGCTAAGTTATCAATCTTTCGTTGGGGATGCGGAGCATATACACAACTTGGTGGCTTGATTAATCAAATCATCAAACTTCAAGAGTGCAAAACTGATGACAAGAAGGAAAAGTTCAAAAAAGAAAAAGGGATGTCCTTTGCAATCGAAGATTATATTTCTTATTTAAACACAGCCAACGTTCAGTTTATCGTTTTGTCTAGTTCACAGTGATCCATTTTACTAAGATTTTTTTTTTTTTGTAGTCCAGGGGAATGCATTGCAAATTAATACGGCTCTTAATTACTAAATGGTACTCAGCATTCCCCCTCCTGCTTGAATATCCGATGAGGGTGTCCTGGAGTCTTGCCATTTCGGCTATGCATCTGCATGTCCTTTTTCATGGTGTTTTTGGATTGAACACATCAATTTGCTGTCTTTTTGGTAGTTTTGATGTCTTGTATTAGAATATTATAATCGTTACAAGGAAATTTTGATATATTTTTAAATAAAAAATATTTTAAAAAATAATTTTATCACAATCGGAACACTCTTAAAAATCTTTGGCGTGGAGGAAAATTTTAAAAGCCTCGCTGTACGGTATGTGAAACTTTTTGGACGACTTTTAAAAATCAAAGAATCTCTGGGTCCATCGTTGTCCGAGGTTGCAGCACTGTAGCACAGAATCATCCTTTGCTGGTTATCAGATGGTTGCAGCACTGCAGCACGATTATGATCGAACCAGAGGATCAAAGATCACTTATTTCTGGGACTTGAAGGACCATAGATCCATGATGTAATCCATTTCTCGATCATGCATGTGATTCAATTTATACCAGACACGAGGTTTTATGTTATCGTCTCCAGGTCAACTAAATACGCCAGTTCTGCCAGCCATCATCAATATCAAATCATGCCCAGTACATGAAAATCTAACCACACGATATAGCACTTTATCTGCTGGGTTGACGACGAGACTCAAAACCATGAATTCTGAGGGCTTGTAAACCATGTGCTTGAACTGAGCCAAGAAAAGTTTTACCATTATTAGGGTTGAAACCACCATCAAAATTGTATGACCTGTGTTTGCCTGCCCAAGTTCAGACTGGCTGGCCCATCATTGATTGGGGTGAAGGACAGATGAAACATCCGCCAATAATGGATGGTTTGTTGGGCACTTGCAAGCCATTAGTCCCATGCTGGGAAGGATCAGTTTTCTTGAGACGGTGATTAACTATAAGTAAAAGAATAAGGAGTTTTACTTTATTCCCTCCCAACAAAATATTATGAATATTGCTTTATTTTTTTAATCTATGTTAGAATTCATAATTTAATATTGAATTAATTAATCATTAAATTTTATAATTTATTTTGTTATTATGTTATTTTAGTCTCATCATCCAAGAATTATACTTAACTTGAGCTAACATGTTAGTATGAACAAATATTCAATTTTCACCTGCATAGTAAGGGGGTATTTGAGAGTGTAGTTGCGGTTGTTTTTCAAAGTATTTTTTATTTAGAAATACATCAAAATAATATTTTTTTTATTTTAAAAAAATTATTTTTGATATCAACACATCAAAATGATCTAAAAACACCAAAAAAAAATAATTTAAAATAAAAATAAAAAATTAAATTTTGACCAAATACCGATTTGACTACGGTGCCAAATAGTCACTAAATATCATCATCTTCCCTTCCATACTGAGAAGAATTTCATTATTTATATATATTCATAATCAGTTTTATCTTGTATATATTCATATTGATTTATATTTAATTTTTATTAAATAAAATAAATATAATAAAATTTTATTGATTTATATTTAATTTTTATTAAATAAAATAAATATAATAAAATTTAACCTCATGACCATGTAATCAATAAGATTTTAATATTAATATTATGTTAATTAACTATGTTACTTGGACTATTAAATGATGTATAGATGTATAATTTATATTATTATATAATATAAATATTAAGAAGCCCGACCAACATCTACACGAACTTGTAAACTTTTTTTACACGTGTAGGTCAGGGTAAGATGTACAAGGTTAGCGACATCATCTACCAAGTCTTGCACGTGCGTAAAATAACAATGCAAGATATTGAATTAACATTTAACCGGTTAATTAATCTTATAGTGCAATTCTGATAAGAGAACAACGAAGACGCAAGTTGATTTGCAATTGACTCTTTAGTACTAGGGTTAAAAATATTTGTTAAAGTGTTTTTATTTATAAATATATTAAGATAATATTTTTTTTATATTTTAAAAATTATTTTTAATATCAACATATAAAAATAATTTTAAATAATAAATAAAATTATTTTTTTAAAATACAATGACAAACCCCTTAAAGCGTTAGAAGCTTGAATTACTCCCCTATTCATTCAAACAAGAAGACAAATTTTCGGATACTGACAAATACCCTGTAAAATTTGAAATTGATTGTTTGGAAAGGATTTTAAAAGTTATTTAAAAAAAAATGATTTAGTTTGTTTTAATTAATTTTTTTAGTTTTTTATATTATTTTGATATTCTATATCAAAAATTATTTATTAAAAATAAAAAAATATTATTTTAATATAATTTTTAAAAATTATTTTAAAAAACACCTGCAGTTACAATACATAACACCCTCGAACCCTTTAAAGCAGGGTTGTCAATATTGTTATGTTTCGACTGAAATAACCGGAACATTCCGTTTCATTGAAAAATCCGAGATAAAACGGTATTGTTTTTGTTTCGGTTTTAATTCAGGTCAATTCCAGAAATTTTGACTAAATTCCAGCCGGAACATCTTGATACCGTTCCAGGTATACTGTTTCTGCCTTAAAATCCTCTTTATTTTGATTAACTTGTGATTTTTTTTTTCTAATTTTGAGATTATATTTGTTTGATTTTGTGTCTGTATTGTATAATTTAAATTTAATTTATCTTGAATTTTAATTATACTTATTAAATTAATATTTTAATTTTTTTATATATAAAATTAATTATATATAAATAGTACAACAAAAAAAAACATGTCAAAATGTTTCAAAACTAAAACAATCTATACTAATAAAAAACTAAAATAACAATCAAAATAATATTGACAATCTTATTTTAAAGTTTTCGAGGAGTGAAGTAGACAAAGATCTAGTAGGGATCGTGGGGCTCTCCACTAGGAGGGAAAGTTGCAACCTTTTTTGTCTCTTTGTCAATCGGCAATCATGCCAATGACTACTAAGCAGCATCCACGGTGATGTTGTTGGTGCAGTGGGACAGGGATGCGAGCAAAATAGAAAAATATTATATAATTTATTAGTGATCTCAGTGTTCGATCACCAGCAACCAGACCCCATCTGGGCTGGCTGTGCACTCACCGTCCGACTGTTGCCGTAAGAACCTGACCCGGTTAACTGGGAAAACAAAAATCATTTGGTATTTTTAAATTTAATTATTATTTAATATTTTGTATCTATAGTTAGCTACCAATCTAGATGATGTTCAGACAATAACTCGGGGTCTTGACCAGTTAATGTCTTTTAAAAGCAGGTTTATAAATATATGTGTTTAGATAAGTTTATTCCCATGATCTAGAGAGTCAATAGTTAGAAATTTGAAGTCCCTTCCTGCTGCTGATAGATAACAGTTCTGGTAAGCCAGTCCCTGCAATGCCAGAGAAACCCGGCAACCAGGAGAGCCTGCTCATCACGAAATAGACCACCGGAGCCTAACCTTCCAGGGTTTTCCGGCGAGCTGCTATCTGCTTCGAGCTTCACGAACCTCGCCCCTGTTTTTCCCGCGAAACCAACCGTGGAGCCTTAGCAATCCTACGAGAGAATACTATTCAAAATAATAATAGATCTTCACACGGTCTCGTGTACGAATTTGCTTTCTCTATAAGTTAATATATTTCTGAGAAGCATGACATCAAGCCAGTTTAATGATGAACTTGTTATTATTTTATGAGTTCGTTCCCGTGGCTAAGAGGGCAGCCACGGAGGGCTTGTGACTGTCGACGCTTGCTTTGTTTAGCCCTATCCAGTCCTTGACAAGACGTATTATTCCGTACTCTCGGATAATATTCAATATTCAGCCTTTTGTTTTTCTGTACTCTTTTTCTTTTTACATATTATGTTTTTTTAAAATTATTTGTTTAGTGTTTTTATATTGTTTTGGTACATGGTGTCAAAAATGAGTTTAAGAAAATATTATTTTAATAATTATCATACAGGCTTGATCTTCTTTGGTGGTTGATTTTCATTAGTTTCTTTACCATGGACTATTCAAATGATGATTGTTAGAAAATAATATAAATTATATTTTAAAATTTTATTTATTAGTTTAAAATTTTAGATGAGATAGTTTATTGATATAATATCAGAGTTTTGTTAACTAATAGTCACGAGTTTGAATCTTGTCATTCTATTTTGTTTGATAAAAACATTAAGCATAATATAATGTGGATTTATGTAAGTTTCAAGTACAAAATTTTTTTACTGGAGGGCTGTATTGGAGAATCATATAAATCATATTATAGAATTCACCTATCAACTTAAATTTTTAAGTGAGATGATTCCTTAATAATAAAAAATATTATTTTAACTTGTTTACATATATTTTAATTAATTTTTTAGATCTAAAATAAATAAATAATTATTATTTTCATTGACCTAAAAATTGTAAAACTCGAACAGCTAACTTCTGAAAAGCAAACCTAAAACTGATCACTGAAATTCCCCTCTCTCATGCTCTGATGATAAGTACCATTAACTTATAATATAATTAACGAACTAACTACCAGCCTCTTCCTAATGACCGATGAGGATGGCAGGCCAAATTCCGTCTCATCAAGGATTATAATTAATTACTCATACGACCCTCCTTCCAATAATTTAGATATTTCTGTTTTGCTATATATTTAAAAAAAATTATGTTTTATTTGTATAATACTGCCACGTGTACGTGAAGAAATATTATCCGGAGATTAAATAAATAAATAAAATTATTAATGATGTTATTATTGACATTATTTATGGAGAACTAAATTATATATTTAACATGATGTCAAAGGGTTTAAGATCTGTATAACATATTTCGAGTTTGAATTAGGACGTATATATTTTGAAAAAGTTTGAGTATTTTCTTAAACATGAAGTTTTCAAATTTAGTATTTATGATTGCTCGAGGTTCTTATTCTCATTTTACAGGTTTCTTAATCGGATTTAATTTTTATTTTAAATAGACAAATATATCATTCAATATCAATCCCTTCTTTGTAATGCGATCGTAGAAAAGAAATAAAAGAAAAGGCAGGAGAGGAAAAAGAGATTCTTGTTTTTTAGAATATTTTTTATTTAGAAATATAATAAAATAATGTTTGTTTTGTTAATTTTTTTTATACAAGACATCAAAAAACTCAAGAAATCAAAAAACTCAAGAACATAAAATGAATTGATTTAAAATTTATTGAACCCGTTCGAACATCAAATATAAGAGAGAGGGTTCAGATTTGAGGGGATATTCACTTAAAAAGGCAGTAAAAACAGGGTTTTGACGTTTCAGAGGGCTTTATTGCATATTCTGTGGTCGGTGGACAACCGATAGCAACTGTACAGTACGAGAGAGGAGTCCAGTAAAAAAAAATATCAAAAAGAAGGAAAAAATAAAAACGCTATACTACAGAAGTCACATGAGCCAGGTTACAGAAAGCGCCCTCTATCTCTCTCCCTTTGAGAGTTGTTGGTCGTCTATATACAGAGCGGAGGTTGTGAGAGAAAGAAAGACTTTTCAGTTAAGAAGAGTATATGCTGTAAGTGCATGCACAAACAAAAGCACACACATAGAGATCAATATATAATTTTCATTCCCCTAGTATAGCTGAGTATGTTGCATTGCTGTGATGTTTCTTTCATGTGATTTACTTGCGTTCTGTGATGATTTCGTGTTAATATGTGCATGCATGTGGTGGGAGTTTAGTGTGTTGTTTCACTTTCCTATTTCCCTTTAAAGAATTCCCGGTTTTGGTTTGAAAGTTTGTTCTTTTCCCTTTGCTTTTTTTTCTTTCTATGCTTTGGATTTTCATGTCTTTTCGGTGTATATTGTAGAGATCTTACATGGGTCCTTTGTTTTTGTGCTGTCTTATAAAACTGGCACAAGCAAATTAAGATCTTGATCTTTCTCTTCTTACAGGTGATATAATACACTGCTGTATTTTATCAGTTTTTATCTGTCTTCTTTCGTGATTTTTATGTTGGTGCTAAATAAACGATCTAGCCTTGGCAGCGTGACTGATCAAGAATCTTTCTTCATTTCATGTAATAAGAGAAAACGCAATCATTAGAATCTGAGCAAAGTTCTGTTTTCATTGGAGACTTGTTATATGATGTTTTGGCCATGATTTTTTTTTTCTTGAACTTGAATTTTGTTGTTTAAGCAACAATAATTTTTTCATTCATTGGGTTTTCTTTGTTTTTTTATCTCTTACATTAATTGCTAAGTTCTCTGGCTGGCATAACAGTAAAGAACATTAGATCAAGTAGAGATGATTTGGTGTGAAATTCATGCTCATGAGGATTCATGTTCTGGCTGGCATAACAGTATAGAACATTAGTCAGGGTTGATTTTGATGCTGGTTACAAGTGATACCGGGAACTTGTCCGTGGCTTGAGAAAGGATGCCAAGCAAGCTATGGTTTGTACCACTGATGAATTATCAGCATGGAAGGATTTTCCAAAGGGCCTCAGAGTCCTTCTCCTTGATGAGGACAGCAGTTCTGCTGCTGAGATAAAATCGAAACTGGAAGCAATGGACTATATCGGTTAGAGATTTTGTGATTCCCCATCTTTCTTTCTCAACCACTTGCCTACTAAATATCTTTCTCAAGTAGAAATCTTGTTTGCATTGTTTAATTTACTTCAACTTATTTTAATTTACTTCAACCTATTTTAACTAAAACAGTAGCTAATTAGTTATGAAAATTGAAAATGGGTGACTGAGATCTATAAATGGAAACAATTTCTTGCAATGCTCAAACGTAATACTAAAAATGGATTTTTAAAAAAAAAAAAATAACTAAAGCAACAAGTCATCTTTACTACATGAAGGGAACTCCAGATTGTAAACAGAAGTTGTGAAATTTACCTGTTTTTAGTCAGCTTTATTATCAATTTCAGAACTTTGTATGTTCTAGCATTGGAAATACAAGAAAGCCTATTATTTTTCAGTACTTTTTAGTTTTTGGTATTTTTCAAAATTTGGTCAGTTTGTGTTTTCCATTTCAACATCATTCTACCAAAGATTTAATTTGGCTCTTTTATCATCTCTTAATGCCAATTAGAACCCTAGGATACTGTTCAAACCACATTCTTTGATATTAAAGCTACATCGTTTAGATCCCAAAACAAAATATATAGTTGCTTTCTTTGAGATACTATTAATAAAGTTGCTCGTTTCTTGGTCTTCTTTAATATATATCACTTTTATATCCTGTAATGTTAGAGTGTTGCATTCTCTCCTGTTTGAGCCTCCTTGCTTAACCTTACCATGCCCATTTTCAGTTTATACATTCTGCAATGAGAATGAAGCTCTCTCAGCAATTTCAAATGAACCTGGAAGCTTCCATGTTGCTTTAGTGGAGGTAATTTCCTTTAGTTCAAACACAACTTTCCAATATTGGTGAATGTTGTGAAACCTGCAGCAACAATGATGAATGTTGCACAAGAGAGAAAACAAGAAAAACACACAGATTCAACGTGGTTCGGCAATGTCCATACATTCACAAGAAAGAGGAGCTGTATTTCACTATATGTCAAATTAGGGTTGAAATGACTGGCTGCTGCTGCTTTGTCAATCTCATTTCTTTAGCCTAATAATACTGCTTATCACCATTTTCATCATAATCACTTCATATTAGAAGTGCATTAAATTAGATATAATAATGTTAATTGGGCCTAAATATGGTTAGATTTTCTGAAGCTGAATGGCTATATATCTAATAGAACCTAGCTATGGTCACAGGTGAGTACGAGCAATAGCAATGGGAGTTTCAAGTTTCTAGAAACTGCGAAGGACTTGCCTACCATTAGTAAGTTCATATATGATGTTAAAATTGTCTATGCATGAGAGTAATGCTTTAAAAACTCACATCTTTTAGCTCCTCATGTTTTGGTTGCTTTCTTAAGCATTCCGTCGTTTCCTTCAGGAAAATCTAGTTTGTCAACTTGGATAGATTTTCATCAATATATATAATTTACAGCTTCTAATACAGTATGAGATTATGTTCTTTTTCAGTGACTTCTAACATTCATTGCCTGAACACCATGATGAAGTGCATAGCGGTAAGAACTGTACCCGTCAGTGTTATGTAATTGTATACTAAGTTGCTCGTACTGAAATGCTTGATGCCACGGAATTTTTTCAAGTTTTAACTGTCTGTTTTAGTTCAAGTTCTGTTTACTTTAGTGATTGAAGCAAATCCCATTCAACTGTTAGCACTTCCATTGAATTTTGAATTTTGAGTTAATGCCCCATGGATTTAAGGTGAACCTGGAGACATTCACCATGCCTCATGATCATGTGATTTATTTATGTGGCAATTTATTTTCAGCTTGGTGCAGTTGAGTTCCTTCGGAAACCTCTCTTTGAAGATAAACTAAGGAATATATGGCAGCATGTGGTTCATAAGGTTTGCTAAAATTCTGTTTACTCTTTGTAGGAACTTACTTTATGATCTCAATGCTATGAAGAGAAAATTTCTGACTTCATGGATCCTGAGCAGGCATTTAATGCAGGGGGGAGTGTTCAATCCGAATCACTAAAGCCTGTCAAAGATTCTATAGTTTCGATGCTTGAGCTCAAAATGGAACATGAAGAAAACGAGGATGAGAACATGGAGAAAACAGAAAGTGCGTCTATGGCTCAGGAAAGCAATGATCAGGAATCACCGGCAAGTGATAAGCATCCGGCTCCTTCAACCCGGCAATTTAAACAAGTAGCGAAGCTGCTGGATGATGGAGATTTCCAAGACCATATTAACTGTTCAATAGAAAAGGAGGGTGGTGAGCAAGAGGGGGAATCCAAATCTGTCGAAACAACCTGTGCCATGTCTCAAGAAACTCTACAAGCAGGGCATCCTCCTTGCTTTATAGAGGCTTTGATCAAAGATAGAGATGACTTAACTGCTGGTGTCAAGAGTGAGAATAACACACATCACAATCCACAAAACAAAGACAGTCTCAGTCATTCTAACGATGTTGTTTCTGATCTTCATACTTCCTATGGGACTAGAGCTAATCGAAAGAAGATGAAGGTGACTGATTATTCTGAATATCAGATACTTTTGAAGTTCCTGATCCTTTTTCAGGGCATAATCACATTACCCCTTCGCCCCTTCAAATTATCCTACATTTATGAAATGCCTTTTCCATATATACGCTACCTCAAAATGCTCTAAAGTTTAGTTTCTTTCTTTCTGTTTTTTTCCTTGTCATATTTTCCTCAAATAAACACTGTTATCAAGACTTGATGATATTCATTTGTTTATTCTTGATTTGAGTCGGAAGTGATGTCACAAGCATTAGCATCTACCATATTTGGATTTGTTTATTTAGAAAAGGCGAATGTCTTTCCTAATTTCATCAACGTGATTGATCTTGGGTGAGTGTTTGTTTTTTCTTTTGAGTTTTAGGTAGACTGGACACCAGAGCTTCACAAAAAATTTGTGCAAGCGGTGGACAAGCTAGGTGTAGATCAAGCGATTCCTTCACGAGTATTGGAGCTAATGAAAGTGGAAAGCTTGACTAGGCATAATGTAGCAAGTCATTTGCAGGTTCGTAGTAAACCTACCCTTACCAAATTTGTTAGCTTCTGTTCCTGTAGGATTCATTATATTTTTGTTTGTTATAAGCACTTGTAGCTTTTGCTTTCCCTGTCGTTTCGTGGTCTATTCATTTTTTGTGTAATTGAAGTAATTTCCGATGGTCTAAACAGTTGTTGGAGATGCATTTCCCATTGTCATTGATTGTTTGCACTTAAAATTAGTTTCATGTTCTTTTAAATGTTATTTTTTATTTATCTAGTAAACTAGTTCAGACTGCATTTTGTCAAACTCCACAAAAAGTCACACTACAGCTAATTAAATGCCACTGCCTGTTCCCTGGCAGAAATATCGAATGCGCAGGAGGCCTATTTTGCCTAAGGAAGATGACCGGCGAAGGCCGCATCATAGAGATCAAGTACAAAGGAGTTATTATCCATATAAACCTATCATGGCGTACCCTCCATATCATTCTAACCATGATCTTCTAACCAGCCCGGTCTATCCTATGTGGGGTGCAACAGGTAGTCACACAGCTGGCGTGCATATGTGGGGCACCCCCAGCTATCCCCCATGGCCCCCAGCAGAAATTTGGCACAGGAAGCCTTATTCGGGGGTAACTCATGCTAAATTAAACATCATGACAGAGATTATATTATTTTTCTCCTGTCTAGCATGCTTTAACACTGGTGGTATAAGCATTTTCTGGAGAACTTTGAATGCAGCTGCGTGATTTGTGTACGTTTTCATATTTCAGATGCATGCGGATGCATGGGGTTGCCCCGTGATGCCACCATTGCATAGTCCTTTTTCTTCTTTTCCTCCAGTAAGCACATCTTTGTACAGGTCATAATCTATTTGTGTTCATACTTCTTGTTAAGGTTCTCATAAATTCTTTTGTTTGGAAATGCAGAATGCATCTGGGTTTCAAAGTGCCAGCATGCTCGATAATGGTTGTGGCAAGCCACAGAATTCTTTTGACCTACAACCGGTATAGTAACATCATACTGTTCTTTTTTAACCATTCTTTCTGAGAATTGTACTTATATTCATTGATCTCATTCAAGATCATATATTTTAGAACTTGGTCATAAAATGTGTCATAGTCCATGTAGCAAGAGTATGACAGTTTGACTAGGGTGAACTGTCACAATTCCTAGAGATTTTTCAGTAAGTTGAATCGTGGAAACATATTCCAAATTTTGGTTAATGAGTACGAGTACTTAGCCCCATCGTCCACCAATGTCAGCAAAAGACTACGTTATTGGTTACAGATTTTCTCCAGTCACTGACAAGGGTTGCAATATATCTTTCATAACATTTGATCCAAAGTTCAAACGTCCTCATGCAATAGACGTCATTTCTTATCTTTCATTCAGGCTGAGGAGGTGATCAACACGGTAGTGAAAGAGGTAATCAACAAGCCATGGCTGCCGTTGCCCATAGGCCTAAAGCCCCCGTCTACAGATAGCGTCCTAGAGGAGCTCTCCAGGCAAGGCATCTCATCAATTCCTCCCCTTTTCTCTAATTCTTTCTAATATGGTGCCATTTAATCAGATTACGGTAGCTAATTCTAGTCCAGCTGGTCCTTCATCAGTCATTAAAAGATTAGACTCGACCAATCATTAGAGCACGGTGGCCTACTGGGCGCTCTGTTTTCCTGTAGATAAAAAATCATTAGAGCTTTGTGTCGAGACATTGCTGGTGCGGTCCTTTTTTGTTATTGTTCAGTGGGGCCTTATCAATGTGTAATAATGGGCAATTGGGGTGATTGAGAAAATGTTCTGTGCTGCATGAATAAAGTTGAAGACCTGACATGGAATCTTGAATGCATGGTGGCTAGTTTTCTATCGCAAACAGTCTTGATGGAGTCCTGATGAGAAATGAGGTGCAAACCAACTGAACCACTTCGAAATTGGTCACCTATCTTATGAAAAAAAAACCCTCTTTAATACATATGCCATGGTTGACCAACGTTGGGGTAGGAGGTGATCAAGGTATGATCCTACCAAGAATTGCCTAAAAACAAATTCTGTAGTATAAAAACTTCTCATCAGCATTCCATTTGGTTTAATTCGTTGTGGGTTTTTTACCTTCTCGATGATATCAACATCGATTTAATGATTTATGATTTTCATGTAAACAGAGTAAAACAAATACTTTTTTAATCTTATACATTCTTTGAAGCAGGTTGTAAAGCACAATTTATTTTTGGACAGCCCATACAAGCAGAAAATAATTTTGATATTATGAACCTTATATCCCTTTTTAATTTTGAGTACAATGCTTATTAGGCTTCTTGAAATATATATACGTAGCAAAAATAGCAAAAACAACGATAATATTTTTTTTAAAAAAATAGATGTATCAAGGTTCATGTTAAACATGTGTATAGTTATTTAAAGTTTATATAAAGATTATCTAAAGATCATATGATTTTTTTTTGGAATAATTTCTTCTATGCTAGGTTATTATAAACTACAAGTCACCTAAATATTTGGTTTTTAATGTAATCCACGTGAATCACTAATAAAAAAATATCCTAAATACTTTTAAGAGAATAATTATTATATCTTTAAGTTTCAGTTGTTTTGTTTTGTTTTTTAGATGTTTGCTCTTATATCGTCATCTAATGTCCAGAAAATAAAAAATAAAACTTTTCATTTATAAAAACCCTAAAATAAAACTTTTTTATTTATAAAAACCCTAAAAAAAAAACTTTATAGATGGTAAAATATAAAATTTATGTGTTAGGCTTATAAAAATATGACCATCCAATCCCAATATAAGAAGAAAATGGGCTCAGAGTCGAGCCCATCAGTACTCCCTCTTTACATGTTCGGTGTTGTTATTCTTGATAGTTCAGTTGCTCACGACAAGGGTTTTTCTTTCTTAACGTTGTTAGATAAACAAAGTAAAAGATCCCAACGGCTGCTATGCAACGTTGTTAGACACCGGTGGGAGATGTTTTCTGATAAATGAAAAACAGCCAACGCAGATTGGTTCTGCTTTTGGTGAGTTCCATACCAACTTAACCTGTCGTGGCTGTAAAATAACCAAACAAGAACTATATAGCAAGTAATCCGGTTATAAAAACTTGTAATTAAAGAGTTTGTTTTCTTGTGATTTCAAATTTAAATTTTATGTTACGTGGTTACTAATATAATAATTATTGAAGGTTTATATGGTTATTAATTTTAAAATTTATAAAATTAGTTAAGTTACACGTAAACTGACTTCAATGCCTACGACAATAAAATAAAAAAAACCAAACGGTATTTTAACTATTTTTCCTCTCAAACCTCACCGGCAAACGTAATAACAAACGGCCACTATAATTTGGTTGGGAAGTTGCAAGTCATGATATGAAGGAATAGCAAATTGCGGATAAGATGGCTGTCACGTTTTTGATTAGGTGGAAGGTGAGACTGGGGATGGGGTTTTGCTTTTGGTTCGGACCTTCTTGACCGGTAGTTTCTGTCTTGAACGACAGTTGAAGAGTCCCTCCCTGCTCAGCTACAACTCACGACCCGACAAAATCTCCCGCCAATTCTTGATGCGGGACCTACTCTTTTCCAAACTAAACTACTTTTTTTTTTTTTTTTTTAATAAACATCTTTTTTAGTTATTTTTTTTCTGGATATGAATACAGTAGAATACTTCCTATTTTATATTTTTAAAAGGTAAACATATATTGATTTGAGCTAGACTCTTTAAGTTGTTTTGCCACCATGTAATGTTTTTTTGGAGACATTTGGCCTTATAACATTAATCATTAATCATTATTTTCATTTAAATTAGTTTATATATATATATAGATTATTTTAATATATTTATTTTAAAAAATATTATTTTAATATGTTTTTAAATAAAAAAACTACAAAAAAATCCAACTTATTCTCAACAGGTTTAGTGGAAATATGCAAGGTCGGCAATATTTATTTTCAATGGATAACTTTCGTTTGTATAGATTTGATATTTCTATTTGCCGACCACAGTTCTGTAGTTGCCGACCACAGTTCTGTAGTTGCCGACCAACTCGTCGTCGTCACCACAGGTACCCAATAATTAATTTGGCTTAATCTTTTTATTTATTTATTTATTTATTTCAACGATGATCAACGCAATCCTTGTACACTCGCTATAAATTGGTCTTCAAAAACATGGATTTATTGCCCTAATAAAAACAGTGGTATTGTAGCGGGACAGCTCGGAAAAGATAAAACCTTTAAGAATTAAATATTATGGGGATTGACATTATTCTCTATTTTTTAATAAAAAAAAACCTTTCGACACACGTCAGCAAATATTGAATTGACGCTTTCACCCCGCAGCTTTGTTCTCTTTTACCATACACTGCTAAAAAGTAAAATCCAATAAAATTCATAATCCGTCCGGTCTCAACAGCCAGATAATCACCGGTGTAGCTACAATTAATTATTATTTTTTAAACATAAAAATATTTAGATATTATTGATACATTTTCTAGTAAAAAAACATGTACGTCGATCTGATGTTATATAATCAATTTTATAAGTTCAAATACGACCCAAACAATATATTCAAAATAGTTAGGCTAAAAAAAAATACAGTATATATATTTTTTAAAAATAACAATATATTAAATTTACTTAAGTTACTCGGATTAGATAGAATTTTCAACCTAGATCATGACACCCTATATATTAAAAAAACTAAGTTTAATTTTCAATCAATTTAATATTGAAAAATAGAATTTAATTGGAACTAAATTAATTAAAAAATGAGTTTTATAATTTATTTTAATCTATTTTACATGATATTATTATGGTTTTATAGTTAAAGATCATGAATTTGATATGTTATTACGGGTTAGCTCGAATTAATCAAATATATCACGTTTTAATTTTCATTTCCGATTTAAATTATAATTTAACATATCATTTGAATTATGGACCCAACAAATTAATTATGTTAGATCATATTAATATTCAGATGGTTTAAGAATCTAAGTTTCCTCGCGTGTATAGCAACAACTTGCATAATCATGGGCAGCAGGGCATAAATGACATTCCACAATCATTAAATAAAATAAATAATGAGAGATGTGCCAGCTCACAGAGGGGGGCCAAAATAAGCGTAGGGGTCCTCAGCTGTCTCTCCGACTTTTTTTATGCCTGGATTCTCCTTCTTTCTTCATTGAATAACCAAAATTAAAGGTCCCTCAGAATAATCCACCGATTAATCTGTAAGTCACTCAATCTGATTTTTAATCGTAATCTGCTTATAATCCTAACAGGATGCACCTTGTTTTTACCTTTAGATCCTTCCTATCCAATCAGTTAATTGGTATGGTGGTTTTTTGTTCAATCATTTTGATGGTTATGTTTTTTATTTTTAACTGACGTTTCTGTTTGGCTGGTGAGAAAAGTCAGAGAAAAAAAGAGAAACCTTTCTTTTTCAATTTTGAACTTTTGTCTTTGAACCTAATTCCAAGTATTGGATCTGCCTTGTAATTTTTTCTGACAGAATTATTTCCAAAATCTGTGAATTATTGATGATATTTACCTTCTTTTCTTTATTTACCGGAATAAATATGGTTTTTAGGCTTCCAGGTAATTGAAATTGCGGTGCTAATGTGCGTTTTGATACTGAAGGTATAAGGTGAGTGAGCTGGCTGGATAGAAGAAGAGAGTGGGTGGAAATTCCAGGGATTTGGGAACATGGCGTGTAAAGGATGCTTGGAGTGGTTACTAAAGCTCCTTAACATCTTGCTCACACTTGTGGGTCTGGCTATGATCGGTTATGGGATTTACTTGTTTGTTGAGTATACACGAACTGATGACAATGTAGCATTAGTGTCGACGCTGAGTGATGGTCAGGGTTTGACGCAGCTTGGTCGCCCCATGCTTATGACTGTGTCTCTTTCGGACAGTATCTCTGATAAGCTGTCAAAAGCTTGGTATGTAAATTTTTTTTTTGGTGATTTTGATTTGTGCTTAAAGGTTGTTTTAGCCCAATTGTGTTTGAATTTGTGGTTGAGAAACCTTTTATTTGATTTTAATTGCAAAAGCAAGTTGATAGGAGAGTAATTGCATTTTTGATGGGTTTGATCCTAGAGTAAGCTCCATCTGGTACTTGAAAAGAATGGGGAAGATGAGCACAATAGCTGGAATTCTTAAAGAAGCTAACTCATTCCTATAAACTTCTTCCTGCCTCTTCCATCGTTCTTGAGTAGATTGAAGCAGAGACAAATTATATTTTTATTAAGTGATTTTATTGATGTAAAACATTATGAACTGCATTTATTTTATGGCTCATTTTCCACCTCTCTTTCTAATTATTAATATAATTGGTTCCGCGCCATTTTTTTTACTGGGCCTTGGTTGAGTTGGTGAAGGGTGGGCAGATGGATGTATGGATCCTGGTTTTGGTCACAAAAATCATAGTGAAGAAAAGTCATGGAAATTCAGTTGTTTTCATTGTTTAGCTTACGTGCAAGAAGTGTTTATGAGTTTGAAATTCACAGTCGACATAATCTACAAGTTGCATCAATGCCAACTCATTTCTTTACACTGCACTAAATATTTCGGACTTTGGCGATCACAAAAAATTGATGTAAACCTTAAATTGGCAACAACCTTGCATAGCATAAATGATAATCCAGGAAGATTGATGAGTAATTTGTGTTGATGGTGATCATGGGAGTATGATGTTGGCGTGCTAATGCTAGTAGTGGTGCTCACAATAGCGATGATGATTGTATTGTTGTGTTTGTGGAGATGTCGGTGGAAACTGGAAAGACATGGTGGAATAGGAGTAGTGATGATGTAATAGTGGAAAACAATAATATCTCATACCCATCCTTTGAATTATATGCCTGTTGTTCCCTTTGATAATAAAAACCTAGCAGTTTTCAATCCACACCAGTGGTTTCTATATCTGTTCTCAGTCATCTGCATCCTGCATTTGTTTCTCAGTAATCTTAATTTGACCGAGAATAGGACCTGTAGAGTGTAACATAGCTCATACTATGATAGCTAGAAATCATCATCTTTTCCATAAGATGTGCCCTTTACCATTTTATAATCTCTCAGAATTTAGCTGTACTCATTTATGGGTGGTTTGGTTGTCAGGGTATTGCTAAACATTGAGTTTCTTGCTACAAGTATTGCTATCAGATTTAGGGCCTGTTTGGGAGAGCTGTTGCGGTAGTTTTTCAAAGTGCTTTTCATGCCGAAATATATTAAAATGATATTTTTTTATTTTTTAAAAATTATTTTTGACATCAGCACATCAAAATGATCTAAAAAAATAAAAAAATATATTTTTATTGAAAAAAAAAAATAGTGCACCGCAGCAAACCTGCGGTGCAAAAGCTGCCCCAAACAGCTTCTTAGTTGCACTCATTTATGGGTGGTTTGGTTCTCTCTCTTTCTTTTAAGTTGTAAAATACTCTGATTTGATAAAATGAATGACATGTTTGGAAGTTAAGAATTTATTGTCTAGATAATTCTTTGATTTGGAAATTTTGAAGTTGTGAACAAGGTTACTCTGAGTATTTAGATTGACCGCTTCATGCAAAAAAGGCTGACAATTAGACTATTTTCAATAACTTTGTTGATCCATTTTGCAATAGCATTTGTAGTGATTTATATATATTATATATTAAGATTCACATTGTGCAAGTTTAGTCAAGCTGTGTTTCTCCTTCACTTAGAGCTGGGGATTTGTTGGCAATGAAGAGGAGAACCGGAAAAGTGAAGTTATTTCTATCTAACTACTGTTGGTTCTGTTGGGCTTGCATGGTCATTGAAAAACTATACTGACTGCAAATTATATATTCATATTTGTGCTTATTATTTTCAAGTTTATCCTGAAATTGCCAAATTATCATTTTACATCCGTTTCATTTGCAGGTTCATATACGTATTTGTTGCTGTAGGAGTTGTTCTCTTCATTATCTCTTGTTTTGGTTGTATTGGAGCTGCAACAGGAAATGGCTGCTGCTTGACTTGTGTATCCTATTTCACATTTGTTTAACCTCATAAGTACTACTATTAGAATTAGTTGTGCCTACACCACATGATACAGCAATGATTATCTGCCATACTGCTGCATAAGATGCATCCTTGTTTTGGGTTTTTGTTCTTGACAAGTAAAACAGAATAAGATGTGACCTATTCAATTCAATAATTTCACAGGCTTGCAAAGAGTGTCTTCTTATTCTCCTTTTGTTATGCCTGAAAGAGCATGTCCATTATCGAGTAGCAAAAGCATGAGGGTGCTGTTTCTTCACAGATATACAAAAGGATCGGGAAGCATTGTTGCTTTATTTCTGTTTTGTTCCTTTTGGCGTTTTTTGATACTGGATGTTTCTCCCTCACTCTTTTCTTTTTGTCTCTTCTCTTCCCTTGTTCTTAAAAAGAAAGGAAGTCATTTTCTAGTTTCCTTTGACTTCTACTTTAGTTTTCAGTTTGCATCATCTGTATATGTCTAGTTTAGAAATACTTGTCGCCAGTGAATTAAACCTTTGAAGATTAAACTGGACATTTTTTTTTTATGGAACAGAGGAATAGTTCATGTGCTCCTTGGCTTTGTGGTTTATGATGATTTGTTTCCTTAAGCCAACTTAGTATGCAGTATTGATCGTCTTGTTGATATTGGTAGAGTTGGGGTGTGCAGCTTTCATATTCTTTGATAAAAGCTGGAAAGAAGTGAGTTTCCATTTAACCAATTTCTATAAGTTTAATGTTCTATAGTCATCTAAACATTTGTTATAATTTTTCTGTCAGGAAATTCCAACAGACAAAACTGGAGATTTTGGCATGGTATATGATTTCCTCAAAGAAAACTGGAATATTGTCAAATGGGTTGCTCTTGGAATAGTTATTTTAGAGGTAAGCATGAAATGATGCTTATTGCATTTGTGAGGGTTTGATATTTTCTAGAGAGACAGATTCAGAAACTGGGCAGTAGATCTGATTGATGGCGACATCTGTCTATTAATTTATAAAGCAGGTTTGGGTTAGGGCAAAGTTAAATCTATGATACTGCTACTTCCCTCTTATTTTCTCTCAATGAGCATGCCCAAAAGCGTATTTTCTCCTTTTTATTTATGATTCAATGGGATCGATTTATTTTAGAGAGAGCATGACTTGATTTAGTTTAGGAATGTGAAGAATTCATGGCAAGACAATCATGTTTTCTAAGGCAATGAACTTTTCTTTTGCAGTCTTTTTTATTTAAGCATCGACAAAAGGTATCTGATCATAATTAAGAATTACTGAATCAGGAAAATATTTCAAGAGAATCTAATATGATGGGAGTTTAAGTTGGCAGTTTCTAGTAGGTTTTAAGATTTTTATTGACATATTTGAGTTGGTGAAACTGTGCTTCTCTTGTACAAGTTCTATGGCTATGATGGGGACCGTTGTCAAGGCTGAATTGGGAGATGGGGTTTCACAGATCTTATTTTGAACTCTTTCTGATATCAAGGAGCTTCTTAGTAGCTTGTTTACAATGAATCGTTGTGTTGTTGCAGGCTTTGATTTTCTTGTTAGCCCTTGTGGTTCGGGCAGCAAACAGGCCACTAGAGTATGATAGTGATGATGAGCTCATTGCCCCTAGGCATCAGAACCGACAGCCTTTGCTTAATAGGCCACCAGGTCCTGCATCAGGTGCGCCTGTTGCTGGAACCATTGATCAGCGTCCAGGCAGAAATGATGCCTGGAGTACACGAATGAGGGAAAAGGTTTGATTATTTCTGAAATTCAATTCAATGCAGTGAAAGTTTGATGCCCCATCTGACAATCTTGTATGTTTCTGTGACCCTGTAGCCATCTGAGTCACTCTTTTCAGGGACTCCATAAAGTTGTACATGATAAATGGATTTTTATTAAGCTTATGAAAATTCAGGTTTCTGACATTTGTGTAAAAGTACAATAATTGTCCCACCACAGGACCGTATAGGATGGTAAACATCAGTTATAGCTTGATCCTCTGTTTCATTGCTTTGGTTATTGTGTTCGCACAAGGCATGAAGGACTTGAACAAAACACCATTACATCTTTCTGTTTAGTAATCAGCCTTATTCTAGAACGTTTGAATGAGAATGTTTATGTGGTTTAGGGTTTAGAACACACTTGGATGATTGTTGCTGGTTCCATTAGGCATTGCTATTGTATTAAAAATTATCCTATGATCAGTTCTGCATCAAGTACTTGGTAGGTTTGATATCTTGTTCCATTGATTTTATGCATATATGCTATGTAATCTTTCTATAAAAAATTGCTAGTTTCCGGTTCTGATTCTACTTCTGTACATGTGTATGTTCTTCGCTTCATGGAAACCAGTATGGGCTCGATACATCTGAGTTCACGTACAACCCATCTGAGGCGCACAGGTTCCAGCCAGTGTCTGCACAGCCTACTGAGGAAAAGCGTTGTTGCACCATCATGTGATGACTTAATGGATCTTGTCAAGTGGGTTTCTGCATGCCATTTTCCCGGACAAGGGTGTGAGTTTTGATTGAGTTTGTGTACACTAGACATCCTTCAGGGTTCATATATCACAGCCTTTCCCTCTTATTGGTACCTTCTGAGGATCAACGCCTTTTCTGTGTATGAATTGTGATTTTTAAATATCCAGAAGCAGAGCTCTTGTTCATGCTTTTTGATTCTCTCACAAGAGATTCTTTCAATGCACCCTCCGCTTATTTCTAGAATGCCAAGCTTTTGCTCCAGAATCCCAAGCATGCTTGGATGCTATTGGAGAACAATAAAGCGTTTGGACAAACTGAGCAGTTTCATTGCGCCACTAGGTTAACATTGCTTTCTCAACACCAGTATTTTGTTGTAGACGTTTTCTTTCTTCTTTTTCTATTTTTTTAACAAATGAAAAGAATATGCTTGTTGACAATGTGTTTTTATTAAGAAAAACTTTAATTGTGAACTAAAAACTTGGCGTGTAATAAAAGAAATTTAGAAATATATTTTTTATTAAAGGTAAATGGAGTTTTATTTATGGATAAATCAATCCATCTTTTATTGTTTTTTAAAACTTAAATACAAGCTAAATAACCCTGTTTATATGAGGTAAGTCATCCTAAAAAATAAAAATAAAATAAAATATAAAAATAATCCTAAATCAATTACAAAAGTAATGCAATTCCTTCGAGGTGACTTCTGGATCTTAGAACAAGCCTTTTATGATCAATAGACTTGAAGTATTAACTAAATTTTAAAAATGATCCAAGAAAACTTCTGATGAAATCCCTGACCAATCCAACGGTCAAATTGAAAAATCTGGTTGTTAGAATAAAACTTTATATTATAAACAACTCGGAGGGAGAAAAAAAAAACTAGAAATCATTCTAGACGCTAGTTGGATATTTTTGAACGTTAGACAACACCGTTCAAAATCAGTGTGAGCGTGGAAATGAATTGCACGTTCAATGCTGCGTCCAGCAGTAACTTGGAAGTAAAAAAAGAAGATAAATTAACAACACCCCCTGCAGATAACTCATGTATTTTATCTTATATGAGGGTATTTATATATTTGACCAATTAAAAAAAAGTACAATAACTTTATTGACCTCGGCGTGCACTATTTTTTTTTGTCTTATATGAAGCTATTTTTGTATTTAGTCATTTAAAAAAGTGCAATAACCTTTATGCCCCCGGCGGTAACTATGTATTTTTATCTTATATGTGGGTATTATGGTTATTTTACTGTGCACATGAAGACAAAAATAAAAAATATCGTCGGACCCAAGGCTAAAAAACATAGTAAATAAAAAGGTAAAATAGTAATTTTATTATTCCAACTCACAATGCCTCTAAATATAGATGATTAGTGAAAATCACTATTCATTACGGTTTGAATTCCAGATCTCTTTTAGCTATTTTATAATAAGCCCAAAACTGTTTATGTTTTCCTTGAATGATAAAAAAACTTTGCCAACAAGAAAATCTAAAAAAAAAAAAACATAAGTTATTACATGAAAACTATTGCCAAAATAATTCCAATTACTGCCATCCATGTTTTTCTTGGAGAAAAGAAACCCTTGTTAAATAAGAAGTCTAAAAATCATTAGGAAATAATAATGAAACCGATATAAGTTTCAACAACATATCATATAACCTTCTAGCCCGACTTTAAACACCATCTTTTCTTTCTCTTGTATAGATAAATTAAAAAGTCTATCATATGAAAAAAAAAATGTTGACATATAAAGTTTTTATCCTAACTAGAATCACAACAAAAACCTTATAATATATCACCTAAACAAAAGTCTAGTTTGATACATTTGAAACTTGTTAAATGAAATATCAAGAACCAACACAATCATGTTTTTTTTTTAATCCTCATCATAGTTGTAGACTTTATAGTAGATTTAATTGATGTATCTGATGGATTGTTGGATGACACTCATTAATTGTTTTAAGCTTGGATAGTCCTAAAATAAAGAAGGCTAGACAAACATCGGTATGCAAGGCTAAGTTATTGTGCCTAACCCTCACATATTTTACCCAATCTTTTTTTTTTATATATATTATTATTGTTGTTTTCATTTATAGTTATTCTGCTCTCATGGATTTTTCCTCTCAATTTCAACCTTAAACATTTGATTTACTAGAATGATTTTTTAAACCGGCATATTTCATATGATTTTTTAGCGGTGGGAATGATTTTTTTTTCAAGGCTGAAACGGCACAGATAAAATAATATCAATATATTTCAGCTGGTTTTTGACCGAAAAATCCAGAACAGGTTAGAATTAAAACCGAGGTAAAAATAATATCGTATTGTTTTTTTTTTTTTAACTAATACAAAATATTTAGGCCAAAACGATATGAAATTGCCAACTATGACTCGAAGTGGAGTTCATTAAATTTTTTTTTTATGAAGTTATATTGGTCTTCTAATCTAAATGACGGATTTAATAGGTTAGGTTGAGTTGACTCGAGTTGCTTTTTTTTGTCTTTCTTTTAATTCATTTTTTTATTCCATCATTTAACATTGAATTGATGTCTAAATTTTATTTTAATTTATTTTCTATAAAATCATCATGATGTCATTATTTAAATTATAAATTTACAATCATAGGTTTCCCAATGATTTCGGTATGCATGGTGGCTGTTTATGGACTGGTAGTGAAACTGTGAAAACAAAGCAATATCCTTTGACATGTTCATTGGCGTCCACAATAACATGTGTAATTTATTAGCCCAAGAAACAAAGTAAACATGTCTGGAAATAAAACAGATATTTTACGCATCAGATTTCTTCCCACTGACGTACTTCCCAACTTCTTCTGCTATGGTTTGCAGTGGCTTGATGGTGACAAGGGAAGCAAGCTCAGCTTTTGTGTCATCTAACTCGTAGTTTATGGTGGATCTAATAATGGTTGATTCAGCATCTCTCTCAATAATCTCCAGGCGAACGCGATAAACATCGAAGCCGAGATCTAAGTGTCCTCCCTCTATAATTTCCGTTTCTTTCACTCGCTTTTCATCGTCCATAATCCTGAATATTTCCTTCATGTAACCACCAGAAGTTCCTGACAGGATAATCTACACTGTCAATATTCAGAACTCGGTGTTCTAGTTTCGAAAACGAATTGACAGGAGAAGATAACGTGCTTTTAAAAAATCATTTCCATATTAGCAACATAAATCAAATGTATAATCGAGATACCTGGAAAAGTAAGTTTAACAATGGTTCCAACACCTCCATCTCCTTCTATTACCTCTACTTTGCCTACAACATGGCCTAGTAATTTATCGACCAGCATTCCAAGCTCAAGCCCGCGGTATACACTCCATACTGCAGTTGCCGGTGCCCCCACCAAAGTTTCCTCTGATAACTCACCCTTCATATTGCTATCGCTGTTTTCTTCAAACTTTCCTTGCTTATTCTCTCTGAGATTACAAGCGATTCTCTCAAGAACAGGACTAATAGCAGTTCAATTTATTGTCGTGGCTAGTCTCTATCTGCCAGCGATTTTGCCTTGTTGCTGATGCTAAACGATAACATCTCAAGATTCTTTCCAGTGCATGACAATCCAGCAATCGACATCAACAATAAAGCATTTTTACAATTTTATTGGCTATGATTCACTCACAATGCTGCCGGCTGCAAGATAGCTATGCTATTTACTAATCGAGCATTACCATTACTGTTACATCTCATTACAATTACGAAATTTATTAAAATGAAAGGTGAATTATTAACAAAGGTAACCACAACCCACAACTTCTGCAAATCAGCAACAATCACGTTGACAAGGAAGGATCATGGAGCATTAAAGATGGTCATATTCACAGAAACATCAAAGGAAATATGGTTGGTGACAATGATTTCCAAAGGCAACAAAATCTCTACGTAAATGGTAGTTCAACTCATAAAGAAATTTCAGCCAATTAACATGTTCATATTGATGAGTCATCCGCCAAAGTCAACCATTAACTGTTTCGCTTTATTTTTAGTTTTTCAGTTTTGTATTTCTGTTATTTCTGTTGTAACACAAGTTTAGTACAGTGTAGACTAACAAACTACCAAAGTTAGTTACACTAGAGGCTATATAAGCCGTGAGTCTCTATTCAATAAACTTGAACTGAATATTCAAATTTCTATCATTCAAAGTCCCTCATTTCTTTCTCTCTCGGTTACAAACAAGTTTGTTCTTGTTAACATTGTGGTATCAGAGCTTGAAGATTCAGTCTTAACACACAGAAGGAGAATGGATTCAAACAATTTTGCACAATCCAGTATTCCCAAGTTTGATGGAGATTATGAACATTGGAGCATGTTGATGGAAAACCTGCTGCGATCAAAGGAGTATTGGAATGTCATTGAGATTGGTTATAGAGAACTAGCAGCAGGAGAAGCACTCTCGGCTAGGCAAAAGAAAAACTTGGAGGAGATGAAATTGAAGGATTTGAAGACCAAGAACTATCTGTTCCAGTCGATTGATAAGTCCATTTTGAAAACAATTGCTCAGAAAGACACAGCAAAACAACTATAGGACTCCATGAAGATCAAGTACCAAGGAAAGGCTAGAGTGAAAAGAGCTCAACTTCAAATTCTGAGAAGGAATTTTGAGCTGCTGGAAATGAAGCATGGGGAGTCTGTGACAGGATACTTCACCAGAATATTGTTGACAGCAAACAGTATGAGGAATTTTGGAGAAGATGTACCTGAGGTGAAAATTGTTGAGAAAATATTGCGCACACTGACTGAGAAATTCAATTATATAGTCTGTTCAATAGAAGAATCGAAGGATATAAGTCGGTTGACAGTAGATGAGCTGCAAAGTTCATTACTGGTGCATGAACAAAAATTTCAAATAACCCGAGAAGATGATCAAGCATTGAGAGTTTATGATGAAAGAACAAGGAGCAGAGGTAGAGGAATTATGAATTTCAGGGGAAGAGGCCGTGGAAGAGGAGCACAAATTTATAACAAAGCCACTGTTCGGTGTTTCAAATGCCATGGACTTGGACACTTTCAATATGAGTGTCCAAATATGAATAAAGAGGTGCACTATGCATAGCTGAATCAAGAAGATGAAATGCTATTGATGTCTTATGTTGAATCACATAAGAGAAGACGAGATGACACATGGTTCCTGGATTCAAGATGTTCAAACCACATGAGTGGTGATGAAGGTATGTTTACAGACCTTGATGAGAATTTTGAACACTCGATTAAGCTTGGGAATAATAGCAGGATGAGTGTGACAGGAAAGGGGAGTGTAAAATTGGTTTTTAATGGAAAAGTTTATACTGTGAATGAAGTGTATTTGGTTCCTGAACTTAAGAACAATCTCTTAAGTGTTGGGCAACTTCAAGAAAATGGGTTGGCTATTTTGTTTAAAGGTGGAACCTGCAAGGTCTATCATCCAATAAGGGGTTTAATTGTGGAGAGTAAGATGAGCATAAATAGAATGTTCATTCTATTGAATGAAAAACAAGCTGGTGCCAGTAATCAAAACTGTTTTCATGCGAATTCCCAAGACTTATGCCATCTGTGGCATAAACGTTATGGTCACTTGAATTACACAAGTTTGCAGACATTGCAAAATAAGAAGCTGGTGCGTGGCTTGCCTCAGTTTAAAGTCAAAGATGAGGTATGTGCAGGGTGCAACATAGGCAAGCAAAGAAGGGAAGCAATTCCAAAAAGGAACATGTGGAGAGCAGCTCAACCATTGGAATTAATCCATGCAGACAATTCTGGACCTATTACACCTATGTCTAATGGTGGAAAGAGGTATATTTTACGCTTTATTGATGACTATAGCAGAAAATCATGGGCATATCTGCTAGCAAAAAAAGGTGAGGCATTCCAGCATTTTCAAGTCTTTGTGAAGACTGTCGAAAAAGAGAAGGGATTACCTGTCAAGTGCCTAAGAACAAATAGGGGGGAATTTAATGGGAAAGCATTCAATGATTTCTGCTGCCAAAGTGGAATTAAAAGGCAATTGACAGCAGCATACACGCCACAACAAAATGGCGTGGCTGAGAGGAAGAACCAAACTGTGATGAATATGGTGAGGTGCATGATGAATGAGAAGAAGATCCCAAAGAGCTTCTGGCCTGAGGCAGTGATATGGACTTTTTATGTGTTGAATAGATGCCCAACAGTAGTTTTGAAAGACATGACACCACAAGAAGCATGGAGTGGGTTGAAGCCAACTGTGGAACACTTTCGTGTGTTCGGATGCCTTGTTTATGTGCATGTTCCACAAGAAAACAGACAAAAATTAGATGACAGAAGCTTTGCTTGCGTGCTGCTGGGAGTGAGTGAGGAGACAAAAGGGTATAGACTATATGACCCTATAGCTAAAAGGGTGGTAGTGAGTAGAGATGTGATATTTGAAGAAGAGAAGAAATGGAATTGGGGTGAAAGTCATCAGAAGCAGATTCTGACAGACCTGGAATGGGATGAACAACATGCTGATAGTGTTGAAGATGAGAGTGAGATGGAAAGAAATGGTGTGGAAAATGAAGTTTTTGAACAAGTAGTAGAGAGTGAAGAGAATGCAGATGAGAATGGAGTGAAAGAAACAGAAAATGCAGGGAATGCAAATGAAAATGCAGTAGCAGAAAATGCAGAAGATGAATCAGTAAATCCAAAAAATGCAGAATATGCAGGGGAGAATGCAGAAGGGGTTATTAATGCAGAAAATCAGGTTGAAGGGAGAGGGTGTCGTACACTAGTATGGATGAGGGATTATGATCATGGTGAAGGGTTGAGTGAAGATGAAGCTTATATGGCAGTAACAGTTGCTGAAGAAGATCCTTTTTTCTTTGGAGATGCAGTGAAAGAAAGGAAGTGGAGACATGCAATGGATGAAGAAATAATGTCCATCGAAAAAAATAAAACGTGGACTTTAGTGGATTTGCCAACAGATGCTAAAAAGATTGGGGTTAAATGGGTGTACAGAACTAAGTACAATGAGAATGGAGAGATTGACATATATAAGGCGCGATTGGTGGCGAAGGGATATTCGCAAAAACACGAAATAGATTATACTGAAGTGTTTGCGCTGGTAGCAAGAATGGATACTGTGAGGATGATAATAGCTATGGTTGCTCAGAAGGGTTTGAAAATTGGGCAATTAAACGTAAAATCAGCTTTTCTTCATGGAGAATTGAGTGAAAATGTTTACGTCGAACAACCAAAAGGGTATGTGAAGAAAGGGAAAGAACTTTTGGTTTATAAATTGCACAAGGCGTTGTATGGGTTGAAACAAGCTCCACGAGCTTGGTTTAATAGGATTGAAGCCTATTTTTTGAAGGAAGGGTTTCAGAGGTGTGAGTGTGAACAAACACCGTTCACAAAGAGGAGCAATGCTGGAAAGATTATAATCGTAAATATTTATGTTGATGATTTAATCTTTACAGGTGATGATGATGATATGCTTGCAGAATTTAAAAACTCTATGTTAAAAGAGTTTGACATGTCTGACTTGGGGAGCATGCGTTTCTTTCTGGGAATTGAAGTTTCACAGAGAAAAGATGGTATCTTTATTTGTCAACGAAAGTATGCTTTAGAAATTCTGAGAAGATTTGGAATGTTGGAAAGTAATGAGGTGAACAGTCCAATTATTCCAGGCTTCAAAATAAGTAAGGATGAAAATGGAGTTTTCGTAGATGAGATGAATTTTAAGCAATTGGTTGGAAGCTTGATGTATCTTACTGCTACGAGACTAGACATGATGTTCGTTACAAGTCTTATAAGTAGGTATATGGGGAGGCCTACGAATCTTCATTTACAGGCTGCAAAAAGAGCTCTGCGATACTTAAAAGGAACAATGAATTATGGGATTCACTATAAACGGGGAGGAAATAGAAAATTGCTTGCATTTACAGACAATGATTACGCAGGCGATGTGGAAGACAGGAAAAGCACGAGTGGATATGTTTTCTTGCTAAATTCAGGAGCAGTGTCATGGTGTTCTAAAAAACAACTAATCGTCACTTTATCAACAACGGAAGCTGAATTTGTGGCAGCGACAGTATGTGCATGTCAGGCCATTTGGATGAAAAGAATTTTGAAGGAGCTAAAATACAGTGATGAAGATTGCACTACTATCTGGTGTGACAACAGTTCCACAATTAAACTCTCGAAAAATCCTGTATTGCATGGACGCAGCAAACACATTGACGTGAGGTATCATTTTCTAAGAAATCTTGTGAAGACAGGGTCAATTGATTTGGATCATTGTGGAAGTAAAGATCAATTAGCGGATGTAATGACCAAGCCGCTAAAAGTTGATGATTTTCAAAGACTTCGGGGATTGCTCGGCGTATGTGATATTGCAAAATTAAGCTAAGTGCTTTACAACAACTAGCTTAAGGGAGAGATTGATGAGTCATCCGCCAAAGTCAACCATTAACTGTTTCGGTTTATTTTCAGTTTTTTAGTTTTGTATTTCTGTTGTAACACAAGTTTAGTACAGTGTAGACTAACAAACTACCAAAGTTAGTTACACTAGAGGCTATATAAGCCATGAGTCTCTATTCAATAAACTTGAACTGAATATTCAAATTTCTATCATTCAAAGTCCCTCATTTCTTTCTCTCTCGATTACAAACAAGTCTGTTCTTGTTAACACATATCTGCAGAATAATTGCTGAATCATAAAGACAGAATAATATTTTTTTTCCTTCCTTGTGTGGAAAGACTTATTAGCCTATAAAATCATCCTTGACAAGCAGTTCTGGTCTATATTTTCCAATACATGTTTTTGCGTTGTTAATGGTGATTTTTACAGGTTAATATTCACTGTAGCAATCAATACTACTATAATTTTTTTTAATTTTATCCTTAAATTCTTGTTAATTGCACTTTCCTATGTCTAAATTAACAGTTTCTTAAAAAATATTAAAGAGATAAAAATTCAACAAACAAGGACCGAAGTATAAAACAAAGAGAAATCTTATGGCGAATCTTAATTTTGTTAGACAAGCTATGTCTAGTCCATCTACCTTTTTTTACTTCTCTATATAGTCCCTATAATTTTTATAACTTTAACTGTAACCCGAAAGAAATCATTTTCTTAACGTTTGAGTCCTTGTGAGAGAAGAAAACGTTTCTTAAACACAACGAATGAGAGAAAGTTATCAGTTTGATCACATTCTGATAACATAAAGCTATCGGTTTGAGTCCTTGAGCGTGCAGCCTTGAGGCTGGAGCCTGCAGCGAGACAGTGCTTGGGTCCAAAATTAAAGCCCTCATCCAACATGCTAGTGCGGATCATTATACAATTTCAGAATCAAAATCAAAGAGTTTACAAGAGAAATCAGCAAAAAGAAAGTTTTTTAAAAAATTTCCTAGTTGTTTTAACATCACCTACTTGCACACGGACATGGATGCTTGACATCGCAGGACAGACGGGAAATTTATATCATGGAGATGGCCCATATGGACCCAAACAATTTGATTGATATGGTGATTAAGTTTTTCTTCTCAATTCATTAATGTCAGACGCTGATAAAGACGACACATCTACATTCATTGCTGATGGGGGTGTGATCGTGGTGGATGTCTTTTTCAGTGTTGCTTAGGGTTCTTCCATCACCCTCCCTCCCAATCTAGCTATTCTATCCAGCACTTTCCTATCTTTGTGGTCCAAAGACGTGAAAGTAAGTGATCGACATATTGGGATTTGCCTTCAAAACTTATCAAATGTAATGGAAAAGGACTAATCGTTCGGGGTTTTAATGCAGGATACATTTGTGCTTGTTTTTTCATATATATAATCTTTAGGGTTTCTGATACCTTATGATGGTTGGTGATGGCATTGGAAATGCAACCTGTTTTCTCTTGTGATTGTTATGCCACACGCCGCCATGACAACATCTACAACTCCTTGTTATGTTCAAATTGTTGGGAATATATTTTATATAGAAATTATTCATATTAAATTACCATCAACGCATAAATAATTAAATGAAAACATACCTAAATTTATAATTAAAAATCGTACGAGTGACTTTTCAGATTAATACGTTCTCTTTTAAGTGTTATCTGATTCTCTTTATCGTAACTTTATTTTCTCTCTGATGATGGAATCCCAAAATAAAAATAAAACATGAAGTGTAATCTAAGAACTATAACCATATACGTAGTTAACAAACTACCCTTCGATATTTCTATTTTAGCTCATCATTAAAATAGAAATAACTCTTTAATCTCTATATATTAAATATTCATATTATATTACACAAAAAACTCATCTAAAAATACTTAGAAAATTATTTTTAATAAAATTTTATTTTATTTATTATACCTCAAATACATAATTATTCTTATATAAACTCAATGGATTAATAATCCAACACAATTACCCTTCTCTTTGTATAATTATGTTAAACTTATGACAACCATATTCAATTAGCAACAAGTTAAATGGATAATAAACAGAACCCCTGATCCCCTCTCAAAGTATAATTTCCTGTTTCCAATGAATCTAGCAAGGTGGCGACTTCACTTTTTAATGGAAGGAGAGGGATCTTGCAGAAGCAAACTTTAGAACTAGAGAGAGAGAGAGAGAGAGAGATTATTAACATGCCATAAACTTCCAAGAAAACCTCCTAAACTCGAATAAATAAAATAAAACTGAAGTTTTTCTTCTGTTCTTTTCACTCGAGTCTGATTTCGACGTGGATCAGTATGTGTTAGTTAAAAAACAATTACGTGACAGATTTATCGCAGTCATTTGTAGAATATATTTGTATTTCAGCGGTGGTTGGAGAGAACATTGCTATGCGTAGGGAAAAGGGCCCTTGGCGATAGCAAAATTAGAAGACGAGTCGGATCAGGGTTAGTTGTCATGGGGAGGGACATAAAGTCAAGAAAATGAAACCGTTGAAAAAACTGCATCTTCTACCATATATCTTTTGCCATTCTAATCAGTTGTCGTTTTTGTTGCCCAAACGACATGCCCACATTGGTGTTTGGTCAAGTTGGCCAGGGGGCTGCTTCTTCTTTTTAGGGTTTGATGCCGACTTGTTCAGGGGATGTGCCTTACAGACCTCGAGCTGTTGACCACTGCTGCGGACTTGTGTGCTACACTACTGTATTTCAGTGCCAAAAAGCTGTATCACCGGTGGCACTTTCTCTCTCTTGTCCTTTCTTCTAAGATCAGTGGCAGCACTTCTGTTTACAGCTCTAGTAGATGACAAACTTTTCGTGTTTGATTTGTAGTTCATTTAGACAATGAAAGCAGTTCTGTTTCTGTCGAAGATATTCTCTTTTTTGTTCAGACGGTTTTGGGAATTATAGTCCTTAATATATGCACTTGATATCTGATGATCTTGGAAATTATTGATTGGTGGTCCTCGTTGCTTTTTAAAGTTATTTTTCCTTGGAAATGTATTATAAACAATATTTTATTTATGATAGTTTTAGAAATTTATTCAAATATTTGTTTATTTATTTTTTCAGGTCAAAATACATTATAGATTTTGAGACACAGATCAGGAATCTCCAACATAGAGGCGGTTCCACAAAAAAAACAAACACAAAGTGACGAGCCAGTCCACGCAAAGATTTATGAATCTGGCCCAGCAGTGCGTGCTGTAAAGGTATATGCATATCCAAGATAAGAACTTTGCGGGGTGCTGGTGGTCTTGTGATTTTGAGCCAGTAGCAGATGCATGCTTGCCCAGTTGCCTTTAATTCAATTCCTCATGCTTATCCTCTTCTCTTCTTTCATGATTCTCGATGGTTTTTCCCTACTCTCTGTGTGGCTGTCATGAACACAAGAATGGAAGCTGGCCTACAGGAATTTTTCCAGATTCATCACATTGATTCCATATGGGCTTTTAAACAAATAAGTATCTCATCTAAAAACTTAAACTTGAAAGTGAGATGTCAAAATATAATTTATATTACTCTCTAACACTCCATTAAGTAAAAACCTTTTAGACTTGAAACTTGCACAACATTATCTTGTGCTTTATTTTTATCAAATAGAATGAGGGTGATGAGATTCACCGCTGGGTCAACAAGGTTTTGATATTATATTAAGAAAATATCTCACCTAAAAATTTAAACTTGTAAATAAAACCCTCAAATATGATTTATATTATTCTCTAACAAAACAATAAAATATATGCATCATTTTTTTCTCCTTAAAATTTAATTAGATTTTTTTTTATTAATATGGGTATCCGGGCTAACTTACATTGTATCTCAACCAATCTCGCGAGTCCTGAAATTAACAATTATGTAAGTCTCTAATAGCTATTATAATAGCAACCACAAACCTCGAATCTAAATCATAAGAGGAATAAACACTTTAATTTTAAATTTTTACCATTAGATTACTAACAATATCATTAATTTAATTAGATTTTGATTTTAGATTCGTTAGAAACAACGTTTCATGATTTTACTAAGTGCTAGAGGCTCAAAAAATGAAAGATTTTTCTATGGTGAAGCCTTGGCTAGCTGGGCCTCTGTTCAAACAATCTTTTCATGATACTTTGTTACGGGGAACTTCAAAAAGGAGGCCTAATGATTAAAAAAACTTCATTAGATCCTTGACTTCGTGATTATGAATTTGAAATGAATTCGGCCATTGAATCAGGAGATTGATTATTAGATAGATTCGGCGTGTGTTTGGCTAGAGGTTTCAATTATGGCTGTGACTGTATATATGGACAGGAAAATAAATATGTGGTTAAAAGGAGAGTTGGTGGTGTGATTTCTCAATATAATAATGAAAGATGATATCAATTATTTTAAATACCCACTTGAATGACAAAACGTGAATAAATTTATAATTAAGAATATTTTTTAAGTATGGTCAAATATAATTAATAAAGTAATATGTGATTATAAACTATATTTACTTAACATTATATTCACACGATGTATACATGTGTTTTTTTATTTCTTTGGTACTGGATTATGAAATTCAATTCATAAAATTATTTTATAGTATATTATATCTATCCACAATTTTAGGGAAAGTTTGACTGCACAAGAGGATGAAGAACACTGCTTATATGTTTATTGATATATATTATTTTTGATATACAGAAAATGCTTAGGAAGGTCTTAAAGTAAAACACACATGTTGGTAAAGGTGTCGATTACATACTGAATACCAACATAAATTATGATAATAATATTTTGACTGCAATATTATCAGCTAAATATCGACAGAAAAATTCTATCAGTATTTCTGTATGAATTTGTCGATTTACTAGTAGTGTTTCCACATACTTTCAACTTGAAAGTAAAAAAAAATCACACCATTGCATACTATTTTTTCAAGATAAACTCATTGACGAAAAAAATAGTATTTTATTATTATTATCGAATTGTGACTCGCCAAAACCCTAATTTGAAACCCTTGAAATAATCAAAATCAATAATTAGCAAAATTTCTATGCAATTGATAGAGGATAAATGTGAAATATACCTATAAATATTGAATGTTGATGGTGGCGAAGATGATAGTGAATATCCATCGTAGACATAACATATAATTTGTCAAATTATGTGATTTTTTCAATGTAAAATGTTGAATTTAGATGATGATGACGACGATGACAAATGATAGATATTCAATGTTGAATGTGAAATATACCTATTAATTTGACCTATTAATTTGTTCGGACTCTACACAACTCATGACATGTAGATATCAAAAGTGATTTGTCAAATTATGTATTTTTTTCTAAATATTTTTTAAACCGTATTATGTTTATTTTTTAATCATGCTTAATTTAAAAAGAAAAAAGAGTGGGGAAAAATAAACACCGGCCTTGTTGCCTGAATGTCCAATCCACGGCAGTAACGACAAACTCCATGTTGTGGATATCAATTGTTGTCCAGCTACTGTTATTGCTGTGCCCAAGTCCAAGATCGAAAAAAGCATGGATCCCATTAGCATGCAATTGAAAGCTACGAATTTCTCATATTTATAATACATGGTTGGTTATCCTCCGAATTCAACCTAGAAATCACTGCCTAAACAAATCCAGACAAGGAAATGTTTTTGAAAAGCAAAAGGCTGTCATGATAGCTTTGATCATCAACTTCCTATATTTTTTCGCCTGATGTTTTTGAGGACTTTGATCAAACGCTACGTTTTGACTTGATATAAAATCGCAGTTTTCCCTCATCAGTGAGGCAAAGTCTTCGTCAACTTCGACAATAATTCTGATAGACTCCCTGATTATATGCATGGCTTTAAAAATAAAGAGAGAAAGAAACAAATAGGAATAGCAAAAAGCATTTGGATTCTTAAATTTAATAGTTGAAAAACATGGGAGAGGGCTTCCCCTTCACATATAGTGCGCCGACCCCATCTTTTGTTGTCCATTTTGCATCAGTTCAAGGGACATTTTTCTTACACAAGACGCATGCATATATATATATATATATATATATATATATATATATATATATATCACCGTCCTACCGATATATCAGATCACTCGGTGATTATCTGTTGATTTAAACCCTATATTTTACTGTCAAACCCACTTTTTGGTTATTTAAATATTGGCATGTATGAAGTTTTTTTGTAGTGGGAAGTTCCAAATCTAGGATGCGATGGTATGTTCAGTTTTGTTCATGTGACTGCCTACATCAGACTAATTTGTCTTCTGAAAGTAAAATTATTGCTACGGCTAATTAAATTAGCTGTAAAAATGTCTAGTTTATGGATATATTAGATTGATGTGGACCGGCGCTTCCTGCATTTGGTTCACCTTTATTTTTATTTTATTTTTATTCCCATCTTTGCAATACATTGTTATTCATGATCTTGTAATTTTTTTTTCAGCCTACTTGCCTGTACGTTTCTAATTTGAATGGCTGTAGCATCAATTGGTTTTAAGAATATTTTTAAGAGAGTAGGGTTTTTAAGGAGAAAGGGACATTTTGATTTTCGTAGAACTTGATTTAAGACACTTAGAAAATTCTATTATATCATGCTGGGATGTTTTTGCATCAGGAAATTTTACGACGTGTTGCTGGACCATTGAATTATTCTCTCCTTTTGCAAGTTGAGTTTGTGGATGGCTATTAAATATGTCCATACTTTTTCTGTCCTTTCTATTTGCTCCTAGTATGGATCTTTCTTTGAGTTTGGCGACACGAGAAGCCTAAACCTGAGGACATGTTCTTCTGTAATGGCCTCTAAAGTCTCTTATTTAAACACTCATCTCCTAGGAAGGTGACAGACCTGCGTTTAGTCCTGCTTCCTTTCTGAAGGGCTTGCTCTGGTTTCAAAGTCTGCTATATAAATTGTTTATAGAGTCTCAACTGAAAATATTTGTTCTTGATTCAGAATGAGGACCAGGAGAGGAAAACGTGATGAGGTATGCTTAATTGCTCCCTGACTTGGTACTGCTTGTCATTCTTCTTCTTCTAGCTGTTTTTTTTCCCTGTCTTTTTCTTTAGATGGCATGCATGTTGTTTATTTTGGAGAGCTGCATTTGATTGCAGGCTTTCTGGCCTTCACATGTGATGAAGAAATGGTTGAACATAAAGCCCAAGGTTAATGATTTTAGTGAAGATGAATACACTGAAACTGAGAGTGAAGATGATGGTATGGTTTCAAAGCGTTTACTTGTAATCTTTTTTCTTAATTATTTTCTGGGCTTGATCATGTTCTATCGATTTTTATACAGCTTCCTCTGTTAAAGATTACAGAGTTAATGTGAATGAGGATCATGCACGTAGGATGCTGAGGAACCAATCTGTGTTTCAGAGTCAAATTTCAGGCAATAATCTTTTGTTATTAAACCTGTTTTATGAGTCTGTTGGATGCATCGCTTAATTCTTTTGCCAATCACCAATTCCTCTTTTCATTAAGATTGTTTCTGAAACATGAGCTCCACAAGAGTAAGCTTTTTACTAACAAAAACTACTTGACGTGTTTGTAATTGTGGGTCGGAAATTTGAGCTCTGCCGGCCTGTAATTCGAAGCCTCTAACAATTATGAAACTCTCTTCTCCGTGATGTTGCTTTTCTTTTCGCTCATGAGTGCGAGTGCTCTTTATGATTTAAGATTATATTGCAAACTTGCAACTTGTTCTTGAGCTGTTTTGTTCATTTTCATGTTAATTTATACAGATGAACCTTCCAAGAGCTATTCATCGGGCCACAGGAGAGGGAAATCTGAAACTTTGCGTGTTCAATACATAAATACAAAGGAAATGAGGTTTGGATATCATCTGCTTGATCTTCGAATATTATGCTAAAATGTTTTGATTCTGGAGAACACAGCTTAAACATCTGGTTTTTGCAGGGTGACAATTGGCACTTGGAATGTTGCTGGAAGACTTCCGGACGAGGATCTTGATATTGATTGTTGGCTTTGTACAGAAGAAGCAGCAGATGTTTACATCCTTGGGTAAGAAGTTATTCGTTACTTTGATTTCTTGTTTTGATGACTGAGCATATTATAAGAATTTATATGTGCCGTGTATCACAACAGTAGTAAAAAAAAAAAAACACAGGAATATAGAATTTAGTCAAAAATAAATCATACATGAATCTTAATTCAAAGTTTTATTATTGGGATTTTATTCTTAGAGAGTCTACTTTTATAAGAGGTTTACAACTTTTAAAATAAACCTGAAAACTTACCTAAACCAACAATTAATTCTGAAAATAAAGAAAAAATCATAAAAAATTAAAAATCAACCAGAGACTTAGCACTGTATAAGGACCAAACACCTTTATATATATGTCATCATCACCAACAAGATGCGTGACTGCTTCTCCACTAAGAGAACTTTTGATCATGTACTTTACAGTTTTTATATGAAGTCCAAGAACATCAATTTTGACCTTATCATTTTTAAATTTCTTCAAAACACACGTGAGGTACGTCTTTCAGAATTTGCTTCATAAAAAGTCACCTCCTGAAGCACATCTAACTTGGTTCACTTCTCACTGACATCACAAACCTAGAATCATGCATCTAAATTTTCTACTTTAGTATCATTTTAAATAAAATTAAATATATTCTGCATGGATAAATTCTGGAAATCATCTTTATCGCTTGAACGAAACTCTTGGATGCGCCTATGTGCTTTGATTCATTGTACAACAAATACAGATTTTAGCTTTCTGTTTATTGTTTTCCTCGAACAGTTTCCAAGAGGTGGTCCCTTTGAGTGCTGGGAATGTTCTGGGAGCAGAGAGTAGTAGGCCAATTCCAAAATGGGAGGCAATCATTAGAAGGACCCTGAACAAACCTCACCAAGCTGAAAGCAAACATAAATGTTTTAGTGCCCCACCCTCACCGGTATTAAGAACTTCTTCAGTTGCAGATGAACTTGCCGATGAGGTTGATTCTCTTCCATTAGAGATAATGGATGAGGAATATATTGAAGCTGCTGATGGTTGTGAATCTGACATACTTGAATTTGGCAAAGCTATTGGTATTGGAAAGAATTTGCACATGAAGAGAGTTTATGGCATTGATTGTGACAGTAGATTAGACTGGCCTGAACATTCATTGGCTTCGACCCCACAAGTTATCTCTTCCAATTCCAGGCTGCGGAGAGTGTCTAGCAGTTCTGCGAGAATAGGTTTCAATTGGACAGAGAATCCCTCATTATTTAGTCCTCAGCACATTGCATTGAGCAGGAGCGGAATGAAAAGATCTCACCAGAGTTCTGGAAATTTAGGCTCAATGTGGTTCGAGCAGGTGCAGAGGCATGAGGTTCCTGAAGTCCCAGAAGTTCCTGAGGTTATTGATTCATTCTCCGAGGTCTCTGATTGGTTATCTGAAGCAGAGGATGACACTTTCTTGGAAGAACCAAGCGGACAATATTACAGTGAAATCATCAAAGATGATGATGATATACGCCCAAAGTATGTGCGAATTGTTAGCAAGCAAATGGTAGGAATATATGTATCAATTTGGGTGCGTAAGAGATTGAGGAGGCATATAAACAACTTGGAGGTCTCTCCTGTTGGAGTAGGTCTTATGGGCTATATGGGAAACAAGGTACTTCCTGTTCTTCCATTTTTATTGTTCAGGACCTTCATATTGTTACTTTTTTGTATTTTAAATGGGATGAGATCAGGTCCTCCATATTGTGATATAATGCCAGTGAGATGGCTTCATGATGAAGAATATTGCATAAAACATAAAGAAGATAGTATTAGAGAATAATATAAATCATATTCTAGAGTTTCATCTAAGAATTTAAATTTTTATGTGAGATAGTTTTTTAACTTGGTATAAGAAACTTGTTGACCTAACTGTCATGAGTTCAAATCTTACCACCTCTATTCTATTTGATAAAAATCAAGCACAAGATAGTATGTCCTGTGTGCAAGTTTCAAACCCAAAAGGTTTTCACTTAAGAGTGTGTGTTAGAGAATAATATAAATCATATTTTTGAGTTGCACCTAATAGCTTAAATTTTTAGATGAGATGGTTCCTTATACGCGTTGATCATAGTTGAAAATGCTTGCCTTTGCTTTACCAGATCTTATTAGAGGCTACTGATGATGCAGGGATCTGTTTCTGTTAGCATGTCTTTGTTCCAGTCAAGGCTTTGCTTTGTTTGTTCTCATCTGACCTCAGGCCAGAAAGATGGGGCTGAGCAAAGGCGCAATGCTGATGTCTATGAAATTATTCGACGCACTCGTTTCTCATCTATCCTGGACAACAATCAAGCACAGACAATTCCATCCCATGAGTAAGAATCCTTTTGAAATTGCACTTCAATATGCGCTATGTTTCATGACTGTACTTTCATATAGTATTTTCAAATGATACTACATCACAGAATACTGAATTGCTACAGTACCGAGCATCTGTTTGCTTATTCATTCTATGAATGAGTTTCTGTAATGATATTCACAGCAGGCGGCGTCTTATCTTCTCAAGGATTATCTTGCCTAGCTTATTAAAATATGGCCACTTGAGTCTTGAGCCCCATCCTCTTGCCTAATATTTTTCATCATTTGTCTAGAAATTAAATTGGTTGGAGTAACCTGAGAAAACCTAGTTCAAGGAGATTAATAACTGAACTAAACAAGAATGGTGTTTCTTGCACATTTCTCATCTAATACAGGTATGAGCAACGTGCTATACTTGCTCCTTTTCCAATCCCTTTGGTTGTTCAACGACACTCACTTGCCAGAATTAAAAAGCACACGAGTTGCTTCAGCGTAGATTTTCCAAATACTATGATGCGATGACAAAAATGTTTTGATTTATGATCATGGCTGGATGTGTTATTAGTAACTTTAAATATTCCTTTTCCTCTTGTGATTGTTCTATTCAATGTACCTGGTCATTGAAATTTATAATCGGATGCTTCTGCCCACAGTCAGATATTCTGGTTTGGCGATTTGAATTATCGTCTCAATATGATGGACACACAAGTAAGGAAACTTGTTGCTCTGAAGCAATGGGATGAACTTATCAATAGTGATCAGGTGAGACTCAAACGATCAAATTTCCACAACTATCTTGGATTGCTTCAGCCTCCTTGTTAAGTGACACATTTTCTCCTGATAAGCATGTCGTACTAGCTAGGATCCCTGGACAGCTTATCTAGATATAACGTGAATCACACAGAACATGTAGTTTTCATCCTTGCTATAACGGAAAAAATCACCAAATCATTGTAGGAAACTATTGCTTCACGAATTCCTGGATCTTTGACCATAAATGTTCTAAGAGAAGTGCAAGAAAAGGGCTCATCTTTGAAGGAGACCTGTGTAGTATTTTAGTTGGTTCAGTGTTCTGGATCGATTCTTACCAACTGTGATCAGACATGTTAGAAATAACTTCCTCTCACATTGATTTGTCCTTCAGAAATAATTGCTTTCTCATACGTGAGTAATGTAATGACTTGCCCTTTCTGCAAATAATGCTTTCATTTTTCTTCTAAGCATCATACTGCTTGATTTCTGGAGGAGCTGTTAACAGATTCATCATGTGTGACAGCTAAGCAAAGAACTCCGCGGTGGGCGTGTATTTGAAGGATGGAAGGAGGGAGCGATAAATTTTCCGCCAACTTACAAATATGAAATAAACTCTGATACATATGTTGGGGAGAACCCCAAAGAAGGGGAGAAGAAGAGATCTCCGGCATGGTAAGTAAAGGTTATATGGAAATAACAGTTTGCCTCTTCCTTTCCTTTTTCCTTAACCACAGTTAGGAAAAAGAGATTGTAGGAAGAAATCCAAGATTTCTGGTAAAATTTCGATCTTATTCAGTAGTCTGGATGGTTATATATAGAAGTAAATCATAGAATCGAACATTTGAACAGTCTTGGTCACCTAATTATGTACTTGGCATCATATGCAGGTGTGATCGAATACTTTGGTTAGGAAAAGGTATAAAACAACTTTCTTACAAGCGGTCAGAATTAAGGATCTCAGATCATCGACCAGTCAGTTCATTGTTCTTAGTTGAAGTTGAAGTCTTCGATCATCGAAAGCTGAAAAAAGCTCTCAATGTCAATAGTGCGGCAGTGCATCCTGAGATTTTCCTCGACTAATGTGGGAATTAGAGCTTTGGCAGATAAAAGGTAAAAATCTAGACTCATTTGTAGGTTAGATTGGACTAAATGAATACATATTAACGATCAGTTGATGAATGCAACAATCTAGGCTCAAATAAAGTTAGCTACCTTGTACACAAAATATGAATTTGGGATCACTACTAGCACTCATTTAAATACAGGCTTAACTATGATCTCGCTGGTTTTAGGTTTTCCTTTGAGGGTATGCTGGTTCTGCTGTCATACTCTTTCAAGCAGGGAATTGCTGATCACTCTAACAAGCTGAAGATAGAAATACTCTTCCATTTCCTTGGACACCAACAATGATAGGCCTATAATATATGCAAGAAACACAAGCTTTTTTTTGGATTTTTTGGAGATGAAGGCAGAAATAGGGAGTCGTCTGTTATGAATTTTAGTTTTAACAGACGTAGCCGTGTGAGTCTTGCTCCTTTGGAAGTAAACCTTCAAAATATATGTTTATTTTTCATGGTTCATTGGTATTGTATATGAAATTTAAATAACTGGGTGTTCTCTGCATCTTCCATAGAAACTTCGGAGTCACGATCTGTAGACATCTAAGATTTCTGTGATTAATACATGACAAAAGTAACTTTCGCTTTTCTTTTCTTTTTTTTTTTGTTCACATGTTTCTCTCTTCGTTTCTGTTTTATTTTGATAGCAGAATATCACTAAGACAACATTTACAAGAACAAATGCTGAGGCTCACTTGAATCAAGTAACAAGAAAATAATAATTACGTGGTTTTGGCATGGCTCGGATGAATGACGGCGCCTTTCAGTTTATACTTTATACCTGACTCTAATTGCCAACTTTAAACAACAGGGTCTTGACATAGTAGACTTGGTTGCTTTATCAGGTAAACTCCTACAACCCTTCGAAGAATTATTTTTTTCAACAGTACGAACCACTGGATTTGGTTAAAACATGGGCAAAGCTCCATCATTTACCGACCACTACAAGATAAAGTGATGAGCTACTTCAACCCGGACGGCTAAGACCAAATCACATCAAATCCAGGAGCATACGAGTCCAGACTGTATTCCTATCAAAGAACAGAGGCTGACCAGAAGAAAAACGAACAAAATGCACAAGTATAATACCACTAGAATTCAATCAAGCCCATTATAATATTTGTATGATTTCAGGGGTAATTTTTTTTTTTCTAAAATTAAACAATACCGATAAACACACAGGATGGTGACAATTGTTTGAAATCGCATCATTCAACAATTCGTAGGTTCCGGATATTCGTTTGAAAGTGTTTAACCCTTCAAATTTTTTGTGTTTAGGGTTTTTATTTTTTTATGAAGATTTTTCTTTTACTTTAAGTGATGCAAAATATTTTGTGTTTTGGGGTTTGCTTTTATTTTCTGTCTTTTACTCTTTAAAACAAATAATTGCTAAATAAGAAAAATGCAGAGAAAAAAAACTTATTTTTTTATAAAAGGTTTACATTTAAAATAAAAAGGTTGTGCTTCTCACATCATAAGCTAATCTCCAATAATTTTATTTACTTAGCTTTCTAGATACTATATATCGGTGAGGGCTATTTTTGTTATTTATTATGTAATAATGTTTTAATATAACTTGAATCATGCTTAGATCATTTTAAATAAAAAAAAATTACTCCATTTTACATTTATATAACCGTTGAAGTACATGAACATGTTTGTTACATGGAACTCTTGAATGGCTTGAGCTTGTGTGGCTTTTTTATTTTACGAAGGTGATTAAAAGTATATATAAGTGATGCCCTCTCTGATTCTTTCATGATCGTGGGAAGAACAGTCTGGATAATGAAGGCAACTTTTTGAATGGTTACAAAATTGCCGCCCTTGAATGTACGCATGCCACCTGAACAAACAAAGTGGTAAAGAAGGGCATCAGTTCTCCAAGGTGTAGTAGCATCAACGAAGTTCAGATGCAAATTACCCATTAAAACACAAGATTCATCATCTGCCCCCACAACAAAACTTTGATTACAAACAGGCAAATTCACTTCGATTTCCCCCCGACTCCACATGTAGGGAGGAGAAACGATGGTGAAACTCATTCCTCTTTCTAGATTTCACCACAAAACCCCTCGTTGCATAAATGGATCTTAATTGAGCCGAATTATTTTTAAAAAACCTCCAATTTATCAATGTTGAAGTACCAAATATAAACATCAGATTACGTGACACCGATTAAACAAAACATCATTAAAATAAGAGAAATAGAGATTAGTAGAGTCGAGATGTTTAAAAACTACAAAAAAAAAAGGAAGAGAAAATTAAGAAATGGGCATCAGTTCTCCAAGGTGATATGGCATCAACATAAATTCAGCCGCAAATTACCCATTAAAACATGAGATTCATCACACGCCCAAAAACATCAAACCCCTCGATACATAAAATCAAAACGAAACAAAAAATCCAAGATAGAAAGCGATCAGAACCTGTCGGGATTCACGGTAACATCACACAGTTACTTAGTCAGTGGATTGACAGACATGAACTTCTATCGTCACCTCGTTTTCTATCATCAAGAAACCAAAAACACATACATATAGACGCAAAAGGGTAAGCTCAGAACTTCTTAGAGGGTTGTCAACCGTCAAAGACGACCTCATCTGAGACCGTCTCTGGGACAGAGAATTTCATCACAGCTTTCGTTTAAAAAGTAAAACATGAAACAAAAGAGTAGAGAAACGCGGATCCATCTAAAAAGTAAAGAAAGAAATCTAATTGACGTGAGTAGAAGAGAGTTTCTGTTAGAACAGAGAGGAATAGGCGACGGAGGCCATGGGGTTTGAGGGGTGGGATAGTAAGGATATTTATAGATACACCAAACGGCTGAAGGAGCAGAAAAGAAAACAAGGCTAAACCCTAATTTTTCACGTCACGTGAAAACACGTGACTAAATTTTATGTATATTCACCCAATAAAACCGATAAAAAAGCAGCAAAACATCAAATAAATCTATTTCTTTATATCGATGATGGAATCATATAAAAGGGATGATCAAACAGAGATTATTGTGAAAAGATGGGAATGGAAAAATGAAATTTGGGATTTTTTTTATATTTAAAACTAAAAAAATACATTTTTTAATTTTAAAATTTTATATTGAGTTTAGAAAATAAATTTTAAAAGTTTTTTATAGTTTTTAGTATAGATTCTTCATTGTTTTTCAGAATGAACATTACGATTTTTTTAGCAATGTAATATAAAAATATTATATTTTTTATGTTCAGTTAGTATCATAAATTTAATGTATATTTTTTTTTAATTAACAATATAACATTAAAAAATAAAACAAATAAAAATTAAAATTAGAATAATGAAATGTAGGTAGATTCTCAAACAAACTAAATAATGAAATGTAAAATAAATAAATAAACAAATAAAAAATATTAAGAAAAAACTTGTGTCATCATGGGTTAACTTGGTTAACATGTGACTATGATCATAAAATCAGGATAATTTCTTAGAAAAAAAGAGTAAACAATCATAAATTTCAAAGTCTAGTAACTAAACCACCGACACCAACATGTGTACTCCAAATAAAAAAGAACATGATGCCTTTTTCAATTACTATAAAAAGTTTGTTTTAAAAAAAACTAAGAAAGAAAAAAAAATCAAGATAACAATGATTAAATCAAAAAATATAATATTATCATTTTAGATTTAGATTGAATGTTGAAATTAAAAACTAATAAAACTTTAACAGAAGTGCTAAGAAAAAAAAAAACTACAAACCATAAAATGAGGACTATATTGGAAAATAATATATAACAAATTGAAATGGAATGATGAAATTTAAAAAAAAATTATAAAAAATTTAAAAATCAATAGAATAAAAAGTCAAGTTGAAACACCACCAACAACAAGGACTAAATTGTAATTTTAAAGGGAGGAAAGAGGAGAAAAATTGGCCCATAGACAATAAACTAAATCATCATCACTAACACCCACCATTTAAAATGGAAAAGAAAATGGCAAAGCTTCAAATGATGTTTTTTTTTTTTTTTGAAAAAAACCCAATACGTGTTGTCCTAAAAAGGCCAAACACCTCCCACATGTAGGAGTAGGGCATTATGAGCCCCACTTTATATAGATAGATAGATAGATAGATAGATAGAGAGAGAGAGAGAGAGAGAGAGAGAGAGCCTGCGTCTCGCTGCAGCTGAAAACATATTTTTTTCAACGCAAAAGGTATTAATTATATGTGATTTTTTTATTATAATATAAATTTATGAAAAATAATAAATTTATAAAGAAATCTTGTGAAGTGCAAGTTTTTTATAAAACATATGAATTTTAAATGGATATAAATTTATCTATTTAGTAGGTTTTAATTAAATAACTATTATAAAATTATCATTATCATTATCATTAAAAAAACAAGAAGATTTAGATATCTAAATTATTGAATACATTGTATTAAGATTAGGTCATTTTATAATTCAATTTAAATCAAACACAACAAATAAAATATAAATTATGAAAAAGTCTGCATTAATCAAATAACAAAAATAAATAATTAATTTTCTATCTCCAAAAGAAAAAAATATAAATTGAAAATTCATCCCTATAATCTGTCATTATCATAACTATAAGAGTTAAAATTATTATCAACATTATTGCCCTAACAGTGAAAATCATTAAATTACCCAGAAGAATTAAAAAAAAGTAAAACATTTTGTCAAAACAACAATAAAAAATAATCACTAAAATTATTATTTTTATTGTGCAAATAGTAAAATTATAAAATCATCTGATCCGAAAATCAGAAAAAAATAACAGAAAAAAAAAGATCAAAGAGAAAATGGAACAATATTAATTTTATAATGATTACCTACATAAATTAAAATTTTAGAATTAAACCGGATAAAAATAAAACCCCAATGAAAAATAAAATGATAAAAATTCAAAACAAAAACCAAAAGTATAAATGAATGAATACGAAAAAAAATAAACATTGTCCAAAAAAGATCGAAAAAAGAAATAAATACTAAATAAAAAAATTAAGAGAATAAGTGTCAAAATGAAAAATAATATATATAATTTATTCTAATTGAATGACAAAACTGCAACAACCAAAATTTTGGGACCGAAACACAATAAAAGAATTTTTAAAAATAGAATATAGTGTGACCAACATAAATTAAAATTTCAAAACAAAACATAATAAAAATAAATCCCAGACAAAAATAAAATTACAAAAAATAAAAATAAAATTTAAAAGCACAAATGCATAAATATGAATAAAAAATAAACATTGTTCAAGAAGAAGAAAAATCCAAAATAATTAATACAAAAAACAAACTAAAAGAATAAGTGCCAAAGTGAATATATATATATATATATATATATATATATATATATATATATATGCCAAAAAATAATAAAGGAATTTTAAAAAAATCAATAAAGTGCAATTGTTGAACAAATTAAAAGAACAAGGACATAAATGAAAAGTAGCATATATAGAAAATTTCAATTTGGGGACAAAATTAGAACAAATTCAAACTTGCATACCAAAATAATTAAAAAAATAAAAAACAAACAAAAAATCAAAAGATGAATACCAAAATGAAACTTACCATATATAATCAATTTCAATTGAAGGACATAATTGAAAATAATCAAAATTTCTATTGAAAAATTAGTAATAAAAATAAAATCAAAAGATCAAGGATTAAAATTAAATTAATACAAATATTAGGAATTGTACCTTACTTTTCAATAATAGGAGAGAGAAAAGAGAGGAAAAGAAAATTGTCCACTGACGATTACACGGTCACATTTTAAGAACGTGCACCGCGTGTGGAGTCAATGTACATGGCAGCAAACCAGATGATACAACAGATGCCTAATTTTCACCACCCGAGGACACCGCACGCGTCACATAAAAGACGCGTGCAGCCGGAACACCGGGGGCGCGTTTGTACAAGGCGCAAGCACTATCTTGAGAAAAAAGAAATAATAAAAAACTGGTCAATTATCCATACCTTTGAACCAAACGATATATGCGAAAAAAAACCGTGGGTGAAAGTACTGAACTACCTCCGGTTCTAGATAGTGAGTTTTGTCGTTTAAGGGGGCTAATGTCGTCGTTTTACTGTGTAATAAATTCAAAAACATAATCCTTATCCCCTGTAAATTTCAGAAATACCCCTGGTTCTGGGGGTTAAAAAATTTTAATCATGGAGGCAAAATAATTATTTCACTGTAACAATCCACAATGAACCATGTCTAGGTAAATAATGGAATTTTGCACAGTAAAACACTGACAGGATTTATATTGTAGTAATGTTATAAAATCTTAGAATTTTCTATGATTTTATAATAACAAAAATAAAAACTACCAATAAAAGATGGAAAAATGATTCAAACTAGTTTTAAAATTTAGCTAATAAGGGATATTTTGATAATTTTACTATTATTTTTTATATTTGATAAAATGCCATGTTTACCCTCGAATGATATTATATTAATGAAGAAAATATAGTAAAAATACAAAAAAACCCCTTCAGATGAATTTTAATTTTTGTTTTATTTTCAAGAATATTTTAGTCGTTTTATTGTATAATTAAGATGAAACAAGATTATCCCCGGTCATTAAATTTAATAGTGACTAATGAGTTATGTAAGGAACGTTAATGCTCTTAATAAATAGTATTAATTTTTCATGTGAAAGAAAAAATCTATTATTAGTAGGGTTAGGGGCGTTCAGGTAATTGACTATTTTTTTTTTTGAATGAAGTGCAGGCGCGTCCTCCAGACGCGCTAGCAGTGTTCCACGCCAACGCCCCCTTTATTCGGCGCGTGCAAATCCATACGGCAGTCAAAAATTTACTTTCGTTATGTCAAGAGATGCGCCGCCGTGTACTCTTTCTTCCGTCGCAGCTCGTTCTAGTACTACATGTTCTGGTGAGCGGCGATAGACGGTTTTATGTCAGTGAACGTTTTTCTCTCTCCCAGCCGCACAAATGTCTGACAGGTCCCTCATTTATGTGTTACGTTTATTTTAGTCCCTTAAGTTTTGATTTCGATTTTATTACTTGTTTCTTTAATTAAAAGTTTTATTATTTTCAATTATGTCCTTCAATTAAAACTGATTATATAAAGAAGTTTTTATTTCAGTCCTTATTCTTTTGATTTTTTATTTCTTTTTTGTTCATTTAATTTTTCGGTACGGATGTTTTGATTTCTTTTAATTTGGTCCTCCAATTAAAATTGGTCAATTGTATAGATTTTCATTTCAGTCCATCTTCTTCTAATTTTTTGATATATTATACATCAATTATCATTATTTATTTCTTTATTTATTTTGGTCCCAAGATTTTTTTTTGTTTCAATTTATCCTTCAATTGGAATTAATTATAAATTTTATTTTTCATTTTGGTCCTTATTTTTTAATTTTTTATTAATTCATTTGTTTTTTTGAATTATTGGATAATATTTATTTTTTATTTATATTCATGCATCTATGATTTTAGTTTTTATCTTTTTTATTTTATTCAGGTTTTATTTTTAATTGATTCAATCTTGAAATTTTAATTTATGTTGGTAATCATTTTAAAATTAATATTGCATATTTTTTCCTTTTATTCCTTTTTTTTGTGTTTTCTATTATTTTTATTTGTTCTTTGGATTTGATGATTTTTATAATTTTGCTATTTGCGCCATGATAATGATAATTTTAGTTATTATTTTTTAATTGTGTTTTCTTATAGAAATCTTTTGATTTTTTTTAATGATTTTTCTGGGCAATTTAATTATTTTAATTATTTTGACAATAGTTTTGATAATAATTTTAACTGTTAGAGTAATGATAATGACAATAACATAAGAAAAAATTTACAATTTATATTTTTGTCTTTTTTTAATAGAAAATTAATTAATTATTTTTTTATTTGATTATTGGATTTTTTTATATTTATTTATTTATTTATTTTTACATTCTTAGATAATATTTATTTTTTATTCGTATTTATACATCTATGCTTTTAGTTTTTTTTGGTGGGATTTTTTTTAATCATTTCAATCCTAAAAATTGAATTTATATTGGTTATCATTTTAAAATTAATATTGCTTCCTTTTTCCCTTCATTCTTTTTTTTCCTGTTATTTTGATTTGTTTTTTTGGATTAAATGATTTTTATGATTTTACTATTTACACAATAATAAGGATAATTTTAGTGATTGTTTTTTTATAAATCTTTTGCTTTTTTTAATGATTTTTTAGGGCAATTTAATTATTTTGACAGTAATGTCAATAATAATTTTAACTCTTATAGTAATGATAATAACAATAACATAAGAATAGATTTTCAATGTATGTTTTCGTCTTTTTGTGGATAAAAAATTAATTACTTATTTTATACTGATTATTTCATTGAAACCTTCTAAACAAATAAATTGATATAAATTTAAAATTCATATATTTTATAGAAAACTTGCACTTTACAAAAATTTTATGCTGATTTATTATTTTGTCTAAATTTATGTTATAATAAAAAATTACATATAATTAATATTTTTTTACATTAAAAAAAATATAATCCGCCCGCAACGAGGCGCAGGTCCCATGGCTAGTGTATATATATAGGATCAAAATTGATTTTATATATGTCTATTACATCATATAGTAAAATCAATTAGGTTCTCAATGCATCTTCCTCATCTTGCTTTTTTTTTTTACACAAACGCTATCATTAATCTAGAACTAGTCACATGTACTATTATTATTATTATTTTTTATAAAAACCAAACCGAACCAAACCAAACAGAAAATATTTATATCTGCATGTAAGCTTTATTACCCGCTAATATCAACCTTTTTAAGCAAGGTTTTTAACTTTTTTTAATCCAACTTAAACACATTCAATGTATGTTACTCTGTACAACACACATAAAGTGTCGATCAATCCATCTATTATTATATACTGGATGTATTCTTTCATATTATTTTTTTTAATAAAAAAGAACTCCCATAAATAGGAACTTCTTTCTCGTGTTATTGTATATTCATATTCTAAAGAAAAAAATTAAAAAAAAAAAACCCTAGAAAGGAAGAAATTGGCACAAATAAAATAAATAAATGAATGAACTAGCCCATAAAAAGTGTTCATTTTGTTCCAAGTTCTCATTTTTTTCACACACAAGAACATCCATGAAGCTATAAGCAATGAACAGGTTTGGTTGCTCATCAAAGAGCTGCTTTGTGGAAGCTTCTGGAATTATCCATTCTTTCTATGAAATCACAGCAGACATGAACAAGATCTCAAGGGCCAGATGCAAGCTAATAATTTCTACCTTCACACATTCATAGTTTCATACAAAGAGTACAAGTAATATCCAAATTAATGATAGAAAGGCTAAACACATGAATTGGGTAAAATCTGTATATTATTAAATGAGACTGCTGTAGAGGTTCAACTGTTAGACAATTGAAATTTTGCCTGCAAATATTATAAAGATGAAGCCACCTCGGGTACTGATTTTCTTCTGCTATGAAAGATTTAAACCTACATTCTCAGCCCTCGCCACCCGGCCAGGGAATCCATGTTTGAACTAAAAGGATCTAATGCCACCGGATATTCCTACGTTATTGAAAAATGCTACTTACAGAACAGTCATCATGAACACGCCAAATTGTCTCGCCCAACAGATTTGCGACAGAAAGCACGGTCAACTGGGGAAAGTAGTTCTTCTCTGCCACTGGAATTGTGTTGGTAATGATAACCTCTTGAAACAGGCCACTGGACAACCTCTCAATTGCAGGAGGGCTTTCCCAGAAAAAAAAGGGTAAAATGTAAGCAATGACAAGGAAAAAATGGTTAATGTAGATTGAGAGTTGAAGTTACGAGTTTCTAAGAGGAAGTCTAAAGCTCTTATATTAACAATTACTTATCTCGGTTCCATATTATCATTATTTTTTATGCTTGGACAGAGGAGCCAGCAATGAACAAGATATCCAACACAAACATTATCATACAAGAGAACACTATGATCCATGCAGGAAACCAAGGTTTAAAGTACAGGATGGAAGTGTGATAGAAGTTACATTTCAAAGTGTTTTTATTCGAAAATACATCAATACCATCTCTCTCTATATATTGGACATCTGCACATCAAAACGATACGAAAACACTAAAAATATTAATTTAAAGCAAAATATATAAAAAAATCTTTTTTTTTTTTCAAAAATATTTTTGAAATGGACTAACAAACACCCCCTCCCTCAGTCCATAAAAAAAATTCAGATCTTCGAACTGAAAAATCAGAAAGTTATCTTGCAAGTTGACAACTTGAAAAAAAAAGGCTATTACAAACACAGAGAAGGAAGAAGGACAAAACCACTGCTGTCTTTAACATTTCACTCTGGACAATGAATTACCAGTACCTATCTAGTGGATCTTAAAAAAATATGTGTTTGTACTTGATAAATGATTAAAATTTATGCTGATGATACGTTCAAGAATCTCCAGCTAATCCAAGAAAATCACTTCAATTACATGTGGGAAAGTAGAGATTATTTACACGCACATTAAGAAGTTAATCAGATATTGTAAATGAACCAAGTACCTAAAAACAGCATGAGTACAGCATGCATACACTTCCCTGGCCCCCTCTTCATGTAAAAGAGCTGCTCCTTCTGCAATTGTACCTACAGTGCACGACCAATTTTTTGGTCAAATGTTATAAATTATAAAAGGAATTGGATAACCATCTAACAAAAACTCTTTTTGAAAAGTCAACAAATCATATGCAAAGTAAAATTTCAATTTTCCCTTGTCTTGGATTAGAATTTGAAATCAAGATTACTCACCAGCAGTGTCAATCATGTCATCCACCATAACTGCAACCTTACCTTTTACATCACCAATAAGGTTCATAACCTGCAGTTAGGCATAGTCTTGAGATTCTGAAGTTGATAATACACCAAAAAAAATTGAATCAAAGGAAAACCCCCCCTCGCCATTCATTACACTTCAATAAAAGAAACCATCTACAATACGGCAAACTGAATATCTGTTTATATGAAATTAGCACTTACCAGAGAAACATGTACATTCAGTGAAAATATGTGGTAGCTAGTAAGCGAAGTAACAGAATTCATGCATAATCTTTCAGGTAAGATAACAAAGTTAAAGGCATTACTTGGATGTGTAAGAAAGTAAACAGCTGACCTGATAGCATAGTGCATTAATCAAATTATAAATAAAGAAAATACTGTCAGCTCAGTAGTGATGTGGTTAGGAGATTACCTCAGCAACATTGTGTCCATGGCGCCTTTTATCCACTATAGCTAAAGGAGCATCTGACAGTTTTTTGGCAAAAGCCCGTGCTCTTGCAACTCCACCAACATCAGGTGAAACCACTACCAGATCACTAAAACAAATTGTCTTGCTTGCAAGATAATCAAGAATCACAGGCTACAATCACAGAGTTAACATACAAGAAATCAGTAAAAATTTGGACGAGTAATGATCAACAACTAAAAGCTCAGAGAAATTACCTGGCCAAACACATGGTCCACAGGAATATCAAAGTAGCCCATAGACTGCCCAGCATGAAGATCACAGGCAAGAATGCGGTTTGCACCAGCTTCTGTGATAAGGTTTGCGACAAGTTTGGCTGCAATGGATTCACGACCCTGTGTCTGCAAATAAAAAGAAAGAAACAAAACAGTAAATATACACAACAGGAGAAGATCATCGTTTAACAACTTAAATAGTCATGATAAAACAATTAGAGGCACCAATCATACCAAAAACTGCCTACAACCAAATCAATCTTTATTGAAATAGAGCACAAGCATGAAAAAGAAGATCAAAGCTAAACTGATCCTTGACATAATGATTTTCATTCTCTATGCCAGACAACTTATCTAGCATCAATCTTTTCTTATTGAAGAAAAGGTTATTGAAATACTTATTCCTCTAATTTGGATGGTGCAAACACTTAAAAAGAAGCTTTAATTTCTATGAAAAAGCTTTTGCAAGAATTCCCCAGTAATAGTTGGAAATATTGCTCTTTAGGTAAACCAAGCCATAAAACTTGCCTTTCGATCAGCTCTGGCATATCCAAAGTATGGGATCACAGCGGTGATGTTCTTGGCTGATGCTCTCCGACAAGCATCTATCATGACCAGAAGTTCCATGAGATTCTCATTTGCCGAAGGACAGGTAGGCTGCAGTAGAAAAACATCACATCCTCTAACACTCTCTTGCAACTGAACATATATTTCACCATCAGCGAATCGCTTTATGTTGATCTTTCCCAGTTCTAGGCCCATATACCGAGCAATTTCCTAGGGATGAATGACGAACGTTAACAGATACAAAATCCCAATCATATAGAAAATCATATTAGTTCAGAAATATAGTTTGCAAGTTTTCAGACTATTTAACTAAAATAATGTATGAAAAACCAACAAAAAGAATCCCAATTTGATGTTGGAGAATAATCTTTTCATCAAAGGCAACGAGGAAAGTGACAGCTTCACACACGAGGAATCAAATCAGATGAGAACATCTTACAATATTTCAGCATGAAGAGCAACATCTATTTGAATTTATAACATGATGAGGTTTTTGTACAAGCAAAGTCTTAATATTCCACCAGTTGAATCAAAATAATATAAACACAGCTCTTTCGTATACAGCTATCAAGAACCAAACACTTACCTGGGATAGTGCATGATTTGCTGTGCCAGAAAACAATCTCAGCCTGGTATCATTTCTGTCAACAGTTTTATCCACTCGAGCAGATTCCAAGAACTTGGGCAAGGCCTGGTCGTTACGGACAGGAATAGCAGGCTTCCCGTTTCCAAAATTCAATGGTCCGGAAATATCGCATTTCTGGCACAGTAAATAAATCCGAATCAGTAAGTAATAAACACAACTCCCTGTCCTTCTTCCACCAAGACACTAGAACTTACTTCCCATCCCATAACACACAACTCACTTCCCATACCATGGCAGTAAGACAAAAGCAAAGAGAAACGAATTTGAGTTTTATTTAGCAAAATAAAATAAAATTCAAGAATACAACATTAATCAGACATTCATCAAAACCATTCTCAAATGCTTCGAAGAAATCAGGTTTGTTCTATTAACAATCCAAATTCAATTATTAGAAAAGGACAAAAAAAAGGTGAAAAAAAATAGAAACGTAGAAACACAAATAAAATAGTATTAAAAACAGCATATCATTATCAGTTTCAATAGAATGAAACGGTCTCTCTCTCGAACTTCGTGTGCATGTCTCTGTTTCATTAGTTTTACCAAACACTCAAAGAGCTTCGAGCCTACGTAGAATAAAAACAAAAGCCTTAAAAAAGGAAAACAAAAGAATGATGTTTTTTTTATTTATTATTATTATTATATGGTTCGGTTTCAGCTTACAGTGCTGTTCGTAGAAGAAATTCGGGTGCGAGCGCCATTGAAATTAAAACTTGGCCGTCTTGAACAGCAACGAGACAGAGACGAGGAGGGCTTCAAAAACGACGCCGTCCTTGAAGGAGACGATTGCATAGCCATTGAAAAAGCCTTTGTTTGTTCTTTCTCGAAAATTAGGGTCAAGGATCGACTGACTGGCCCTACTTTTTTTTTCTACTAATAATTTGAATGGACAAGACTAATTCCAAACACACTGAATGAGGGAGAGAGATGAGCTTTTTTCTTTTTCTCGAAAGAAATCTAAAGAGCAGGAGACGGTGGAGGTGTTTCTTTCTCACCCTTCATCTCCCCGTGTTTTCTTTCCCTTCTGCAGGGCTTGCTTTGTTTTTATAGCAGACCCACTGCCCAAGTACTCCTACTCCTAGGTAGTGTTTGTTTTTACGTTTTTTCTTTCTTTCTGTTTTTTAATATTAAAAATATATTTTTTAATGATGAAAAAAACGGCTGATGGATGCTTCTCTTAGTGTCATGCTAGGGCCACGTGTGGGGACCAAATCCAGGTGTCAACTTCAGGGGTGCTCTGCTCTACTACTACTGTAAGAATATACACGTGTGAGTGCTCGCGCGCGCTTGTTTTGGTCGGTTGGAAGACAACGCAGCGAACACTTTTTAGGATTCTTTTGAATTTCTTTGACTCGTGGAAAATATTTGCAATTATTGGATGCCATTGCATGCACTTTACGCCATCTAATTCCAAGTCAACAACACAAATCTGATCAAACAAATTAAAATTTAATTTTTAATTAATTTAATATTAAATAATATAATTAAAAAAATCAAGTAAACCGATTAGCTCACTAATCCTATAGTCCGTAACCATAAAATAAATACAATATTAAAAATTATTTTTGAAATAACCCCACCTCATATAGGGTGTTTTTAATAATAAAAATAATAATAAACATGAAATGTGTTTGGGTCAGAGACCAACCTCGGTCCACACGGTTTTGGAGGTGTTTGTGAATCACTTCAAAAATATTATTCAAAACAAATTAATTTTTTTTTGTTTTAAATATTTTTTTTAATATTTTTAGATTATTTTAATGTATGTCAAGTATACTTTTTAAAAAATAAAAAAATATTATTTTAATATATTTTTAAATAAAAATCATTTTGTAAAGCAATAACTGTCAAAGGAAATATATCTCGACATAAGGAAATATATTTCTACATTGAAAAATAGCAGATTTTTTAAAGACATAAAATTAAATGGTAGCAAATCTACATTGATGGCAGATTTCTAGGAATAATAGCAGCAAATTTGCATTTAATCTCTTTAATACTGATTGTATGATATATGATAGATGTATATGACAGGGGCTGAAAATCAACTTGTATTTACTTCCTTTAAAAGCATACAAATTTGTATATATAGGGCTGTAATCAGTGATGCAAAATACACTTTTCGTGGAAAAGAACTTTTAAATTGTTATTGTATCAGAGCCCTTAGTCTAAGTATCATTTGTCTTGAGTTTTTTTTTCTTCAAAATTCTTAGTTTCAACTAGTTTGTGTTCAAGTTTTGCTAACATCGTGTCTGATGACAAGTCAAATGTTTCTTTGATTCGGTTTAATGGCAATAATTACTTTGCCTGGGAATTTCATCTTAGGATCTTTGTCTAAGACAGGGAGTTGTGGGGGTATGTTGATGGCAGTAACCCAACTCCTAACAAAAGCAAAGATAAAGCTCAATATGACAAATGGGAAGTCAAGGATGCACAAGTCATGACATGGATTTTAGGTTTAGTTGAACCTAATATCATCTTGAATCTTCGAACATCTCAAACTGCTCCTCAAATGTGGACATACCTAAAGAAAGTTTACAGTCAATAAAACACAACTAGAAGGTTCCAACTTGAGCATGAATTGGGTATTCTTCAATAGGACAGTCTTTTTATCTTTGAATTTTATTCTAGATTCACTAATCTTTGGACTGAATACACTGATATAGTCTATGCTGATTACCATTAGAAGGGTTGAGTGTAGTTCAATCTGTCCATGAAACGATTCAAAGAGATCAATTTCTGATGAAGCTAAGATCAGAATTTGAAGGTACTAGATCCAATCTCATGAACCGAGAGTTTGACCCCTCCTTGGATACATGTCTCAATGATCTTTTTCATGAAGAACGTCTTTCTACTCAATTTACCATGGAACAACAACATACTAGATTAATTTTTGTGGCCTATGCAACACAAGGAAGGCCACAAAGTAAAGATATGAGCACTGTCTAATGTTTCTGCTGCAAGGGATTCAGGCATTTTGCTGTAAATTGTCATAGAAAATCCTGCAACTACTGTAAAAAGGATGGGCATGTCATCAAAGAATGCCCAATGCAACCTTCTAAGAAGGAGACAACATATACTTCCTTAATTAGCTCTTCTAGTGCCAGTAGTTTTGTGGCACAAACTGCTCTAGCTCAAACTCATGCTTCAGCTCGTATTTCTGCCCAATCCATGACCCCTAAAATGATTTAGCAGATGATCATGTCTGCATTTTCAGCATTAGGACTCTCAGGTAAAACTCTCTCCACATCACCTCCTTGGTATTTTGATTCTGTAACCTCTCATCACATAACAAACACTATTGATTCTCTTACAAATATAAGAAAATATTCTGGAAATCTCAAAATACAATCTGTCGATGGCAATCAACTACCTATCACAGCCACTAGTGATGTTTCCCTACTCTAACTGATGGCTTTATATCCCCTGGTCTAAACACAAAACTTGTGTTTGTCGGTCAACTAGTTGAAGATGACTTTAAAGTGATATTTTCTAAATCAGGTTGTATGTTGTAGGATCAACAGTAAGGGAGGATGGTTGCGAGGGGGCTTAAAGTAGGACATCTCTTTCCTCTTCAGTTTTCTTTATCTTATGTGCCTTCTATCACTTGTAATTTTGCTAAAATTGTTTACTGAGCATGACATAAACGTCCAAGACATCCAAACCCTAAGGTATTGCATGCTTTACTAAATTCTAGTTTGCTTGGGAATAATGAAACGCCATCTTTTGCTATTGTTCAATTTGATTGTCATTCTTGTAAACTCGGCAAGAGTAAAGTTCTACCTTTTCCTATTCACACATCATATGTTGTCACACCTTTCCATCTCATACATAATGATGTGTGGGGTATGGCAACACATCACATGCAAATTACAAATACTTCATCACTTTTATCGACAACTATAGTCATTTCATATGGATTTACCTCCTTCATTCCAAAAACAAAGTATTTTCTATTTTTAAGATTTTTTATGCATATGTTCAAACTCAATTTTCCACCAATATCAAAATTCTTTGTTCTGACAATGGAGGAGAGTACACATCTCATTTGTTTTAGGATTTCCTATAAAATCATGGCATTATCGATCAATGGTTTTGTCCTTCAACACCTTAATAAAATGGGGTGGCTAAAAGAAAAAATCATCATCTTCTTGACGTGGTTCGTACTCTCTTGTTAGAATCCTCCACGCCTAGATTTGGTATGAAGCTCTTTCAACTATTGTCTATATTATCAATAGATTGCCTACTATTAGAACATCTTTTTGTCAAGGTATTTGGTCATCCTCTAACTTAATTTAATCTTCATACCTTTGGTTGTGTTTGTTATGTTCATCTCCCTACATTTGAACGCACAAAACTCACAGCTCAATCAACAAAATGTGTTTTTCTAGGATATTCAATTCAGCAAAAAGGTTTTCTTTGTTATGATCCAATTAAGAGTTGTTTTTGAGTTTTTAGAAATGTGATTTTCCTAGAAAATCAATCTTTTTTTTACCACCAATCAAGATCCTGTTTCTCCTTCATTTTTTATTTTGTCTATGTTTCCTCACTCTTCTGCAGAATCAGTTCCTTCTAAACCTCTCCTAATGTATCAACGACGATCTACTGGTAACTCCGACTAGCTGCTAGCCGTTCCTTATCCCCCTCCAGCATCTTCTTCGACTGCTGCTCCTAAACCTGCACCTCCCTCCATCAGACACAATACTTTAGATCGTAGACCTCCTGATAGGTTCGGTTTCTCTTCCCCTTCATCATTCACCACCACCTTGTCTTTTATTTCTATTCCTTCATCTTATAAATAAGCAATGGAACATGAGTGTTAGCGAAAAAGCAATTGATATAGAACTTCTAGCACTTGAAGAAAACGAAACATGGGATGTCGTCTCATATCCTTCTCATGTCAAACCCCTTGGTAGTAAGTTTGTGTTTTATATCAAACTTCATTCTGATGGGTCTATCAATCGTTATAAAGCTTGGTTAGTGGCACTTGGTAACAACCAAGAATATAGCCTTCATCGCACCCCTCCGCGAAAGCGTGGCATCACGGCGACTCTCCCCATAAACGGGGAATTCATGTCGGGTTTTATCTTTATTTTTATGAGAAAGGGAATCACCACTTAATATTATGGTTACTAGAAAACCTAAACTGGTCTTTTAGATATTATAAAGTAAGGGACTAGTTGCGTAAAAGGAAGATTTTAGCACCCCTAGCACGTCCTACTTAAAATAAACTACTTGGTTGATTTGTCTTAGGATTGCTATGGTCTTAGTATTTCAAAGATGTGTTGGTTAAATGATGGTGACGTATTATTCCCCTAAAAATATTTTGGATATTTACACTTAAGGTTTATTTACCCATATATTTACGGTAAATAACAATGAATTATCCCCGCTAATATTTTGAATATTAATCTCTTTAGGATTTTTTGAACCCAAATACTAAAAGTGAATGATATGAATTATCAAAAATAAGATTTTGATATTTTTGAAATATTGGCCATTACCCTTTGGATTTTACAAACATGTTGCAAAATCCAAAAATGAGAGAAAAATAATTTTTGTGTTTACAAAATCCATGCCAAAACACGTTTTCTTTAAACGCTAAAATAATATTTTTTTAGAAAAAGAATGTTCAAAATATGTTAGCGTATTGGTCGTTTGCACGAAAACAACGTATTTTATATTATTTTTTAAATATATTTTTTTTGTAAATTGTTTTTTTGTGAGCTGGCTACCCAACCATTTTAATGGTCAGGCTAGGCCTTGTCCCCGCCCGACCAACTCACTGTTTTGCATGTATGCAGAGCAGTGGGACGACAGAGTGAATTAATTCACTCCCCCATGCACAAAGAAGGAAGATGCATAATAAAATGAGGATTTTTGGAGTGTGACAAATGACGTACCTATTAATACCGTTAGGTAGAGGAGACCAAAGTGGTTATTTCTACATTGGTGACATAAAAAATGGCGACTTATGATGGTCGAATGAGGTGTTGAAAGGTGGTTGCCTTACATTGTTATCGCAATTATGGCTCCTACTACCTTGCCGGAGGACACGGCTGGGCTGCTGGTGTGTAGGGGTAGCTGCTGGTGATGATATGAGGGTGTTAGGTGGTCGAAGTTGGTTGTTCCTGAAGGAGAGAAAGGGCTGACGGTGGCTGGTTTTAGAGAGAGAGAGCTAACCAAGGGAGAGAAAGTAGTTGTAGTTGCTGGGGGGAGAAAGAGACACCAAGAAGAAAAGGGAGAGAGAGCTACTAACGCCGGAGAAAAAGGAGATGAAGAGGTGGTTGTCGCTGCGTGTGTATGCTTTTGCTCTATGAATTTCTATTGTGTATACAACCTCTGAAACTGTCAAATTTCAAATATCTCATCGTCTGTTTCCCTTTTTCTCCTGTGTATAAATTCTCCTCTCTATGTGAATTTTCTGTTCTATCTCCTCTGTTACGTAAAATATATTCTCCCCTATATTCCTCTCTCCCTTTGTTCATCATGCATAGTTGAGGTATTTATAGCCGCAGGAGGTAACAATTGCAACGATGGGTTACCTCCAGCGACAGCATGCATAAAAGTATAGTTATCAGTGGCGGCGTGCAGGCAGCTTGTCAGCGGTGGTGTAGGCGATAACATGCGTGGTGTGGGGACTGTTGTTTTGGGAGAAGGTGAAACTACAATTTGGTCCCGCAATTTATAATTGTTTTAATTGCATCCCTAATTGGATTTAAACTTATGATTTTGTGCGATTATACAACGTCAGAATTTCAATATTAGCCTTGATTTTGCACACCTTTTTATTTTAGTCCTTGATTTCTAATTTATGCGATTTAACCCTCAATCAACCATTAAACTCTCAATTTATTCAATTTGGCCCTAATTTCACATAATTGCTTGGAAAAATCTAAATCGATCTCTGAAAATTATAATCTTCTCAATTGAACCCGTATTAAGCTCAAGAACTCGATTTTTTATCGATTAAGCCTTTCATAAAATTAATTTGACTAATTTAAAGTATAATTAAGACCTTGCACTTAATTAAATCCTTCAATTGGACCCTAAATTAATTCTCAAACATAATTACACTTTTAAAATGGCCAACGATTAAATCAAACTAGCCTATAAAAATATAATTATATCTTTCGACTTAATTTTTACTCAAATTTATCTGATAGTAAATTACTTTCACCTTGAATCTACATTTTCCTTCATTTCTAAGCACAAAAGAGATATGATCGAACTCTAGAAAATGTCCAAAATTTTCACTTTAATTTTTCTGTCGACCAGTCCCTTTTATTTTATTTTTGTTATTTTTTGATAGATTTAGAGAATAACCTAAAATTGGGTTATGACAACCTTGATTATAATGAGACTTTTACACCAGTCGCAAAAATGACCAGCGTCAGAACTATAGTTGCACTTGGTGCATCCCAATCTTGGTCTTTTCATCAAATGGATGTCAGGAATGCATTTCTCCATGATGATCTCAAAGAAGAAGTTTACTTGAAACTTCCCTTTGATATGCCTACATACTCACCAAATGATGTTTGTAAATTGAAACGCTCTTTGTATGGTTTGAAGCAAGCACCATAAGTGTGGTTTGAAAAATTTCGACCCTCTACTTGGTTTCTCTTTCACTCAAAGCCAGTATGACTCTTCTCTTTTTCTACAAAAGACATCAACAGGTATTGTAGTCCTCCTTGTTTATGTGGATGATATCATCATCACTAACTCTGACTTGGAGGCAATCGCGAGGGTTCAAACTTCGTTGAACTCCACTTTTCATATGAAGGACCTTGGCAAGCTCTCGTACTTCTTGGGACTAGAGATACATCATTAGCCTCATGGTCTCTTTATGCATCAACACAAGTATAGTTAGGATCTGGTTCAGCTAGCAGGTCTCACCAATAATACTTCGGTTGATACCCCCATGAAACTTAATGTGAAATAACGTCTTACCAAAGAACTTTTTAAAGATCTTACTACCTATTGAAAATTGGTTGGTAGTCTGATCTACCTCACCATCACTCGACCAAACATATCTTATGATGTTCATACAGTAAGCAAGTTCATGCAAGCAGCACAACATGGGTATGGCTTATTTTTGGGACATCTGGTTGTGGCTTATTCTAGAAATAAGCAAGTTCACTAGCTCTTCATCTTTCTGTCGTTCACCGCATCATTCGCTACTTTCATGGGACATCTAGTTGTGGCTTATTCTTTCTTGTTAGTTCTTCACTTCAATTACAAGTGTATAGTGACACTAATTGGGCCGGTTGTCCAGATACTAGGAAATCTAGCACCGGGTGGTATATGTTTCTTGGTGATGGTCTTATCTCTTGAAAATGCAAGAAGCAGGACAGCGTCTCCAAATCCTTTACTGAGATCGAATATCAAGCAATGTTTGCTGCATGCTCTAAGATTATTTGGCTACACGGTCTCCTCACTGAACTGAGTTTCTCTCCTACTCACCCAACACCACTTCATGCAGACAACACTAGTGCCATTCAAATTGTTGTCAACCCAATATTTCATGAATGCACAAAGCACATTGAAGTTGACTGTCACTCAATCAGGTACGCCTATGATCATCAAATCATCACCCTCCCACATGTCCCTACAACTTTACAGCTCGCGAATATCTTCACCAAATCCCTCCTGCGTCAGCATCATAATTTTCTCATTAGCAAATTGATGCTAGTTGATTTACCAGCATCAATTTGAGGGGGGATGTCAATATATCTCTACATAAGAAAATATTTTCTACATTGAAAAATGGCAGATTTTTTAGAGACACAAAATTAAATGGCAGCGGATCTACATTGATGGCAAATTTCCAGGAATAAGGGCTGCAAATTTGCATTTGATCTCTTTAATACTGATTGTATGATATATGATAGATGTATATGATAGGGGCTGAAAATCAACTTGTAATTACTTCCTTTAAAAGCATACAAATTTATATATATAAGGCTGTAATCAGTAATGCAAAATACACTTTTAATGGAAAAGAAACTTCTAAATTGTCAATAACGTGAACACCCTCTTCCTTGGCAGGCATTGGCAAATCAAATGCATTTAGTTCAAGAAAAAAAAAAGAACAAGAAAAGCAAACACAAGACCTCATCTGGATGCGCATGTTTTTGCAGCCGCATGGCTCCTTATCTTGTAGGGTGCATATTTGGCCTGTATTGTCGCATTGAAAACGAGGAAGCATGCAGACAGAAGGATTGCTTCGAGTGCCATACTACTGGCAGTTTGCACTCCTCTGCTTGGTAGGGAGGACAAAATCAACGGCGACAAAATAGACGGGCTGCTATAACGTCCAAGGAAAAATCAAAAAGCCATTGACATGGCCCCTGTTTTCCTCCAATTATGCCTAGAACATTTTTTGAGTCAAAAGCGTGCTTCATAGTAATCACATGGAGTGGACAATAGATTAGTAAGTGGCGTAAGACTGCACGCATGTACAGCTTATATTGAGACTTTATGGTTATTTCATCACCTCGGGTCTTTCTAGATCGGCTAGCTGATCAGTAATGTAAAATGTGGTCAATTAGCCTGCCTCTGGAGGTTGACTTGATGATTCAGATTCCTAAAGATTCAAGAGAGAAGAGAGAGATGGTGCTCACAGTTGTATACATTCAGAGGAGTCATCGATTAAAGATAGCAGTGAATTAATAATATGGAAGTTCATGCATAAATCCAGACAGCAGATATCAACAATTAATAATATGAGATTATCTTTGCTGACTCGCAGATATCCACACGCAATTTGCAACTACAGCTATCATGTACTGAATTAGGGAAAGAGGCTTGCAAATGAAGAACAAGTGAATCCAACTCCCTCAAACAAGGTTTCATAAACTCTAAACAGAAAAGGAGATACCCGTGGTGCTACTAATATGAAACCATTTTTGAAGCTTAATACCAGCAATGAAGAGGCACCATGACTAATTGAAAACCCATTTTCACGATACTATTTCACAAAGCTAATCCACAATGTCTCAAGTAAACGACCAGACTATTAAATGTTATATGCAAATTCTGGAGTCGCATTAAAACCTCACAATTGCTTCTTAAACAAAGAAAGGTAAATGGGTTCTCATGCATAGGCTAAATAATATTCCGTTGCCTTCATGAAAATGTTCTTCATAAAGACCTTTATCATCCAATTTTAACCGAAGACTTCTTATTTCATAGTCATTGGTTAATCTTTCTTTTTGCAAACTATGTTAGGTATTTATATCTTTAGCTCAAGTCTACTTCAGTGTTTCCACCCTTTCCCATGCAAGGCCACCAGAAACGCTTTATAAAAACGTCCTAAAATTTGAACGTCTACAGCACTCTACAAATTGAGTTACAGTCTCTTAAAGTTCATCCTAAACCTTTTCTCTGTTTCCGTGAAGCAGAATTCTGATAGTGCAAAGCAGAGTTAAGTGCCGAGGACCCTTCTCATCCCCTCAACATTTTTTGAGCCAACACAAACAATCCTATATTTACTTTGCACCCACTTCCTCTCGGCATAGAGAGCCTGAAGATGCAGTATTTGGCTTGTCATCCAAGTCTAAAAAAGCTTATTTCACCACTGCTCTTATTACCCCACGAAGCCAATGCTCACATGTAATTCCTAACAAAATACACTAATGATCAGGAAGATTAAAATCCCATGACATCTTCTTCATAATCACATAGCTTAATACAAATTCACTATACTATCAATTTTTGACTAAAAAGTCCTATATGAACATAATCAAAAACTGACTATTTAATACAAAAATGAACTAACCTACTTGGCCAATGTTCATCAACATCATTTTATTCACTTACACATCCTGTCTCAAAATCAAACCGTGTGACTTCTTACACACCAGTACATGGATAAGACGAAGATTGCAAAAGATGCAAGAAAAAAGATTAAAAAATATATTACAATAAGCCTGGAGAATCTTAATGAGCATGTAGGAAGGGAGAGATGGGGGTACATGGAAAGGATAGGATTGTTGATAGAGGTGAAGGAGATAGGTAGTGGATTGTACAGCATGAGAAACTTGATCAGCCACTATTGATTTTGCTGTGCCTTCTCTTGCTCTTGCTATTCTAGCATATGACGTTGATCTTGCCATTGCTCACTCCATTTGCTTTGCTTGTACTCCAGGAACAGACATCCCATGAGATGTCTCTGATCACTAATCATCAATCAATGCCAAAAGGCATATCATTCTTTGTATCTTTGATTTATTGTATTCTGTTTTTATATACAATACAAAGTTTTGGGCCTTTTACTAAACCATCCTCTGATTTTCTGCAGTTTTTGTTTAGTCTATTTTAAAAATATATATATATTGAAAAAATATATTTAAAAATACTTTTCAAACACAAACAAGGTATCTCCGGCATTGTAGACCAGGCCAGGCCCAGGATGAGAAAAGTCTTTTCACCTAAAATAGACTGAAAATATTTTTGGTTGCAATCTATATATTCTTGCATATTATTTTGCGAGCCAAATAGTGAAAGAGGGAAAAGGAGAAGAGAGAGGAGGGGCAAACCCAGCCACTAGGACCTGGGCAACATGACTAGTTTCCACAGAGAGAGAGAGAGAGAGAGAGAGAGCGCAATAATTCAATGACAAGTTGGAGCATATTCGTAGACAAAATTGACGAATCGTAGCCATTCCCAGTGCAGATGGGGTGTAGTGAGAACAAAACGGCTTAACAGAGAGATATAAAGGGTAACCCAGGCAACTGGGTTTCAATATGAATTTCACTGAACAAGACTAAAATTAGTTATCTTCACCATGACAGACAATGACGAGAGAGAGCTATAGCAATGATGTTTCCTTCCCAGATGTAAACACTTGTTACTTATAAACATATAAATTTCGAGCAAATAATCTCAAAATCACATGATATTTAGGAGTTGTTAAGTGATGATCCAGACACCCTTACACCCTCTAGGTTAATATGTAATCGGTTTTTTGCACATACTCCAAACTTACTACCCACAAACCTGATATCATTCAAATAATAGCAAACCATCTATTGATATAAACCTTTGGGGAAAAAGAAAAGCAGAAACGAGGAGCTAAACAATACAAGACATCCCCGATATCTTCTGAAGAAAGTATAAATTTCTAATACATCATCCACTTTCCAGCAAAACCTGCAAGCATTGCTAAAGTAATGAGAACTGAATCAGATATTTCATAATTTGATCTGCAAATATCAGTCAATAAACTCCATTATGGACATGTAACTAACAGCTACACACAGAGATGGGAATAAATTGTTCTCACACACTTCTAACTTTTCTCTCCTTGAAATGAAGTTTTTTCACCCTACGCTTTAGCAGGTAAACAAACATCTAGCCATTTTAGGTGTCATGTAATGGGTTGTTCTATATACTGAAAAACAAACAAAAAATTTCACTAAAAACCATAAGAAAGTATGTTAACTCTATTGCAAGTAACAAACGCAGATCTAAAAATCTAACACTAGAAAGGAAGAAAATAGCTCAAAGAGCTACCAAAATAAAGCAATCATAAATGTAGAAGTTTCTTTGAATTTCTTGATTAATTGAACCTTTTTGTGTTCAAAGGAATACATATATTTATCATCAATCCCTAATTTTAACATAATGGGTTGGCAATGCTTTCAAACCAATACCCTAAACTACTATAATAAAGCCCGCTATACCGTCAATTTTAAATCCTTGCAGCAAGCTGATCGTGGCATATTTACATAAAACTGAAAGCTCAATTGATATATACATCCAAGTAAAAACTAGAGGTCATACATTGTAGGCATTTCAAACCTGGCTAAGAGGAAGCAGCTTTAATAGCCTTTTGCAACTCACTTTCCAAGTCAGTCACCTTATTTGCAGACTTCTTCAATTCTTCTCTTTGCCCATTTCCATCTCCATCATTTCTTTTGCTCCTCCACTGCTCAAACTCACCAAGATTATCACTTGTAGGTAGCACCACTCTCTTAACAAGACCACTGATCTCTTTGCGCGAATTCCTCGCCAAAACTCCCAGTCTCATATTCTCTAAACAGTACTTCATCTCCCTATTTTCAGCCTCTAAAACCTCCAAATCCCTTCTCATCCAAAAGCACATTCCTTTCAACAACTCTAAATCTCCCAAATTACTCTCATTGTTTTTTTCCTTCTTTACTTCCTTTAACTTCTCAACCCTCTCAATCCCAATCTTATTCACTATCAAGTAAGGCATTTTTATTCCCAAGTCACCAGGAAAATTCACAGCCCATCTCAAATTCATCAATACCCTATTAGTCAATGGCAGCGCTGTCTTTGCCTTTACACCAATTCCACTAAAAAACCCTCTCTTTTTTCCATATTTCCACACCAATTGCCTCTCCGGAGAAAACCCAATTCCATATATATCATCAATGTAATCATGATTCACAAAACCCTCTTTCGCTTTACCATTAAATGGCTCTAATTTCAATTCTTGCCAACCTGAAGACCCATCTGAGATAAACCCATTTCCGAGTCCAGATTTTGAAGGTGACCCGGATTCCAAATGGGGCCTATTTGTGGCTTGGGACCCACAATTAAGATCATAGTCAGGGTTTGAAGATGGAGCAGTGGTTCTTTTGTGGAGTGAGAAATGGCCAAACTGTGGCTTGAATTGGAGAGAGAAAGAAGGTAAAATCAAGTTGGAGCTTGAATTGGAGAGTGAAAGATTAGCAGAGAAAACAAGAGGAGAATTGTGTGGAGAACCAGAAAGGCCTAATCCTGATTTGAGAGAAAGAGAGAGAGGAGAAATGGCTGTTGTTGTGGATGGAGTGTAGGTAAGCTTGAGAGAAGGGCCTGAGGGGAAGTTCGTAGAGAGAGCAAAAGTGAGGTCAGAAATGGAGTTTGTTGTGGTGGTAGTGAAGATAGAAGTGAAAGGTCGATTGAATATTGAAATGGGTAGTTTGGCCTTCAAGAGAGGGTTTTGGATTTGGTGGTCATCTTGAAGATTGAGGGAGAGTTTCATATTTTTTTTCTAAGTACGTTTGGTTTATTGACGGGTTTCAGAAGAACAAAAAGAAAACTGAAAAAAACTTTGATGAGGTGATCTTAATCTTTATCAACAACTGTAAGAAAGAGGGTGATTTGGTTGGGGAACGGGCGACTGGGAGTGAGTGAAGGAGAGCAGTGGTCTCCTCCTCTCGTTAAGAGGTGGCTAGAAAAGTCGAATGATACTTTATACACTAAACTGCAACGGGGAAGGCATCCGAGAAGGCAAACCCAAAAAGTTGTCCTTTTAGCTTTTATTCTTATTTTTATCTACTCCGCCATTTGAATACAGATGTTATTAATAGCAACTTCATCAAAAAAACCAAAACATTAAAAAATTAAAAATATTCATACCCAGAGAAGATCAATTGAAGAGAAATCAATTTACCAGTTCTTAAAAAAGTTCTCAGACAAAGATCGGAAAAGTGAAGCGAGAACACAAAGACCAAATTAACTTACTTGAATGGCCAATGAGTGCCTAGAGAAGCACTAAAACACTAAAACAGCCATCGTTGATGTAAGTTTGGGGGGCTGAAACGAGAGAATTAGCTGTGGATGGCTTTATATGGTTATGTTGTGTTTAGAAGAGAGGAGTGATGGAGAATTGAGTTTTCTAGGCAACAATGAGTGGCAGTGGGTGGTGGACGTGTGTATATATATATTTCTTTATTTCTTTATATTTTCTCCCTTCCGTACTAAGACTCGACTATTTTATTTGATAGTATGTACAAATGAACAACCTGTTCGGAATGCTTTTGATTTTAAAATTATTTTTGAAAAAAAAAATGTTTTTTTTTTTATTTTAAATTAATTTTTTTAATATTTTAAATTATTAAAATAATAATTTACTCCGGGCTAAATCGATTGAAGGAAGAAGAAATTAAAATCACAACGTATTCAAGCTTTACACAGCTATATTTTAAATTTATTTTTTTAATTTAAATATAATTAAAAAATTAATAATTATATTAATGGAGGGTTTTTAAATTTAATTATTTAATTATATAATTTTTTTTATTAATTGTATAATTAATTGCATGATTAAATTATATACAAAATAATTGTATTATATTTAAAATAATATATAAAAAAATAACTCTTCTAAATAGTTTTTATTATTAAAATAAATATAAATAAATAAAATTATATTTATATTATTCAAAATATTATTTTAAAAATTTAACTCTTCGAAATAATTTTGAGATGTTTTTCTCGGTTTGAAATGCCATTCTCCCACGATAGAGCTCGCGCCTTTGTATGGTAAAACAGATAGATTCGACATAAGTCCATCACGTTCATGTTTTCTTTTAATTTTCTGGCTAAAATTTAGTTAAATTTATTGTTGTTGTTGTTATTAATATTATTATAATAATTATTATTATCACTATGATTATTACTAATATTACTATTACTTTTATTTCTACCATTACTATTGTTATTATTGTCATAAACATTATCATTAATACTAATTATTATTACTATAATTATTATCCTTATTATTCCGTTAATAATATTATCATATTTATCAAAGTCATTTTTTTTACATGAAACAAAAAAATAATTTGAACTTGAATTATAAAATTAAATTGTAAAATCATCACTAAAATATTTTTAGATTTATCAATACGTTCAATAGAAATAGAAATCACATAAACAGCATAGCAGATGCACCGATTTTTTGAGATTTATCCAGAAAAATGCTCGTGAAACACACCTTTAGAATTCTTTGAGAAGGGAAAAAGGTAACTCAGCCCATCCTTTTGAATCCAACATGATCTGGGAAAGAAAATTCATGTCATAATTCTACAGAATCTAGCAGGGATGATGATGCATAAAAATGCACATGGATCTAACGGTCTATGCTCAAGCAATGACATAATCACCTGGTTCTACATTTTTCAAAACAAAGTAAGTTGTAAAAAAAACAAAAACAGTCTGAGACTGATCATACCAAATGTTTTTGTTGTAAAATTAAAGTAAATATTTCAAAAACTATTCCGCATTGGTAAAATACAAAAGACCTCTTGAGTGCAAAGAGTATATATAGGACCTACTATTTCATATTAGAGAAAAAAAACTTTCATCAGGTGTTTATATACTAAATCTTGAGATGGGATAATAACCAACAAAGAAAATAAAAGTGAGCTCGTGCACATAAAAATGAGTTGAGTAAGTTGTAAGAAAACAAAAACAGTCTGACACTGATCATACCAGAGGTTCTAATGCCTTGATGTTTTAATGCTTTGTTCTCTTAAAGCACGTTACTAGAGTGGCTTAAGCAGAGCATCCATTACTGCCATGCCTTCGTTCTTGTAGACAGAGCCATTCCTAGGGCTCATTCAAATCACAAAAAACATTCACCATCATCGTCATGGGACTTTAGATGTAAAAACAAAAGCCTTTCGATTTGCTGTAGCACGTAACATACGAAGCAGCAAAATAACCGAACACCTTCAGTTTTCAACTCTACCATCCTCTTCATACTCAATATCTTCTTCAGCATTGGCACCCTGGTACTGTTGGTACTCAGCCACAGACACGCGTAAACGTTAAAAGGCTAGAAGCTTCTTCCTTTTTATCTTCTAGTTTGTGGAATCCGGATTCACATGAAAATTTTAAGAGTTGTTACGAATTTACTAGGCTTAATCAGCAAACAACAGAGCTTATAAATCAAAGAACTGGAATAAGAGAAATTTAAGAATTAAGATGAGTTAGAAAACTAACCTTGTCAAAATAGATAGCACTTAGCACAACTGCACAACAATGGCAACCTGTAGTGCACAACAATGGCAGATGAACAGCATGATTTTTGAGTTGCTGCTAGCAATAGAGTTAAGATTTTACGAGTTTTTAACATGATTTTACAAGGTATATATATGTTGACTCATAAAAACATACGATGTTGACTCGTAAAAACATACGATTTTACGAGTTAACTCTTGATTTTAACAATAATGAGTATTACTATTTGTAACAATTATTAGCAATATTATTAACATCACCACAACCATTATTATTATTACTACTATTATTATTATTATAGCTACTACAACCATCATAATAAATTGTTGTTGTTGTTGTTATAAACATTACCATTTTTATTATAACAAACTATTCTCATAACTATTATTATTACAGCTAATAGTATTATTAGTATTATTATCAGTATCTTACCATTGTAACAATTATTAACACTATTACCATCACCACCACCACCACTGCCACCATCAATACCACTATTATTATTATTATTATTATCTTTGTCAATACTATTATCTTAATAAATTATTGTTGTTGTTATTGTTGTTGTTACAATCCTACTAATATTATCATATGTTACTATTATTATTATTATTATTATTATTATTATTATTATTATTATTATTATTGTCATAAAAACACTATTATTACTACAATTATTAACATTATTATCAATTTCATCATCACTATAACTATTATCATAAGTATTATTATTATCACTATCATCATAATAATAAGCTATTATTATTACCACTATTAACATTATCATCACTATTAATCGAATTATTAATAATAATGTTATTATCACTATTATTATTACTATTATTATTGAAATAAAAAAAATCATAAACTTAATTTGAAAGATAACATTAAAAACCATAAAAATCTAAACAAAAAGGCAAAGGAAACAGATAAGAAGTAAAAAAAAGGGCCAAACTGAAATAAATATTATTATTATTATTGAAAAAAATCATAAAATTAAAGGATAAAATTAAATACTTTGACAAAAAAAAAGCCAATGAAAAGAATAAGAAATCAAAAGTAGAACAACCAAATCAAAAAAATATCATTTGCACAAATTACAATTGAAAAAAACAAAATTTTAACAAAAGAGAAAATAACTAAAAAAAATAAAATCAAAACTAAGAGGATGAATTCTAATAAAAAAATAAAAAATCATGAACAAATTTATTTTTTTGAAGGAGGAGAGAGAAATGAACAGATAAAAAAAGAAAACTCTTTTAAATAACACACGCCACCAATAAAGAAAGATAAATGGCAAAAAACAAAATGACGCGGCAATAGCATTTATTTTTTATCTTCGGTAGACATTGCACGTGCCGCCCAAAATACACGACACCTTTCACACAGTAATAATATTTTCAAAAAACACAGTAATTAAATTGTAAATTATGTTATCACCCATAACAAACCTAGCAACTAAAAAAAAATAAAAGACAGATATACTCCGGTGTCTATGATTTCGGATTTTTAACTCCAAGGTTAAATTTTTAATTTTACTATATATCGAAATATGAAATGCTCGGGGGGGGACCCTTGAATAAAGTTAAATGATATTTTGCTTTTAAGGGTAGCAAAGTCATTTTACCATGCATAAACATGATAAAAAGATAGTAAAACCCATTAATAATTATCAAGTGACAAATTAACCAAAAAAAAATCATTTTACCCCTAAGAAAGTCAAAATTCTAAGAGTTTTTCAAGAGTAAAAATATCATTTTATTATTAAAATCAATAGTAAACAAAGATATATCTACAACAAAATCACTGTGTTTTAGCTTCTTTTTTTCATAATTAAAAAAAAAATTATTTTGACTATCATTGTTAAAATTGTTATCACATTAACACGTTTTGAAATAAAAAGTCATGTGTGTCAAAAATATATATATATATTAAAAGAGAATCTCATACCGTTTTTTTAATAGGTATTATTTCAATTATTAGAATACAAGATAAGGAGGCTATTAATATATATATATATATATATATATATATATATATATATATATATATATATATATATATATATAAGAAAGTAAGAGCGTTAATAAACACAAGAAAACCCAAGTGTCATGGAAATTTAAATGACTAAACCCAATAGTCATAGAAGTTTAATAGGCTCTCATAAGCATTTAGTAGAAAGATAGATAAATAGATTTATTTTATAACATTTTCTCATGAATGACTATATATTAAAAAATAAGTCTTATTAAAACTTTACAGAAAAAAAATCAAATGGGAAAAAAACCTATAGAAGGTAAAAGAGAGCACTATTCTTGTGTAATTTTTTAATACTTTAGAATTCAATAGATAATTATATATATACACTTCAAGATACTTTAGAATTCAGAAAAATACAAAATTACCTATTAAAACCTTACAAAGTAAAACTAAATGGAAAAAACCTAATCAGAGAAAAAAAAGAGATCAGAGCAAAACACGTATACCTCTGGTAGCGTATTATGCATGCCAAATATCTTCATCAAGGCATTGTACATGTCCCTTATTCCTACCATCGCAAATGAAAAAGACACAATTGTATCAATTTCAGAGTGACTCAGAAGCAAATAAACTCACTCTTGAAAGAAGAGGTTAGCATTAAATGAGAAAACAACGTCATTACCCTTTAGAATATATTGATTCATAAACTACACATTCAACACTTCACAAGACGGACATAGAATGTACCAAGAGCTATAAACAGCCTCATTTTCTCCAATAATCTCGAGCAATATTTGTAGCAACAACTTTAAAAGCATATTGATCTTCAAATAGCCAGTTCAAAGTATCATGGTTTGCCTTCCTTGCTTCAAGTCCTTATTCCTCAAACACTAATGATTAAAAAAACAATAAAAAGGTAAGCAAGATAACAAAATAAATTAAAAAAAGGTAAGAAAAAATCAGAAATGATTTAACTATTTTGTTCAAAACTTCATTCATCCACTGTACATTGCACCTGTTTCTTCTCTTTCCATTTCATTCTCTTCTGAATTGAATAATGGCTTCACCACCCTATTCAACATGGAGTATATTTCTCTCGTCTCTGGAAAAGATGGATCACCAACAAGAAACTCATGGGCTATGCCATCAACCTCAATTGAGCTACAACCAGGTACCTTTTTTACTCCAAGATCTTTCATTTTCCGTCTCACCGTGTTTACATCCAACCATCTACCAGCAGAGGCATAGATATTTGCAAGAAGCGTGTGGACACTGGAGTCCCTTGATTCAATTTTCAAGAGCTGCTCAGCCACCCGCTCACCCATTTGAACATTTTTATAGATTCTGCAAGCACTGAGCAAAGAGCCATAAAGCGGTACTATGATCTCGTTATTTGCATTCGTTATTTTCTTTATCAACTCCTCTGCTTGATCCAATTGTCCAGCTCGACCAAGTAAGTCAATCAGACACCCATAGTGCTCTAACTTTGGCTCAATATTATAAATACTTGTCATGGAATTAAAGAACTCGCGGCCTTCTTTGACCAATCCTCCATGGCTGCATGCACTTAAAACACCAATGAAGGTAACTTCATCAGGTATGGCCTCGACTTGTTTCATTTTTGAGAACAACTCAAGTGCCTTGCTTGTTTTCCCATTCATAGCAAGCCCACATATAATAGAAGTCCATGTAGCTGTATCTTTTTCTCTCAGCCCACAGAAAACCCTCAAAGCTTTTTCAATGCACCCACATTTGGAATACATTTCTATAAGAGAAGTTCCAACAACAGCATCAACTGGAATTCCTTTCTCGTCTATGTATCCATGAATCCAAGTCCCCTGCTCAAGAGCTCCCATTTGAGCACAACCTGTGAGAAGAGCAACCAGTACGAACTTATCTGGCTTAACCCTTTGGATCTGCATTTCTTGAAACAGGGCCACTGCCTTGTCAAAATGATTAAACTGCACATAGCCGTTAATCATCGCCGTCCAAAGAACAACGTCCCTAACTGGACTCCTATCAAACAACTCTCTAGCCTTATCCAGCTCACCATAGTTTACATAACCTGACACCATACTAGTCCAACAAATAACATTTTTATGAGGCATCCCGTCAAATATTTCTCGGGCGACACTCAAACAACCACACTTGCAGTACATGTCCAATAATGCACTGCCAATAATAGAAGTGAGTTCAAGTCTTTCCCTTACATAAAAATGAATTTCCTTGCCAAGTTCCAAGCATTTCAATGCCGCACAAGCTGAAAGAGTGCTCACCACAGTAGGCTCATTAGGATTCAAATAACTCTCTTCTCTCATACAACAAAAAACATCAATAGCATCCTCGAATCTTCGACGCTTAACATACCCGGAAATCAACACATTCCAAGAGACCACATCTCTCTCAGGAATTTCATCAAACAACTTCCTCATTACATCCATTTGACCCAATTCAGCATACATATCCATGAGTGAGTTACACACATAAGAATCGAATTCAAGCCCGGTTTTCCTCACAAATCCATGTATCTTTTCAGCTTCTAAAGCCTCTCCTAAGCACCCAATCGCCTTCAAAACAAAAGGGTAAGTAAAATTATCAGGCCACAGACCATCCTCCCTCAATTTATTGAACAACATCAAGCATTTTCTAAAGATACCCTTCTTTGCAAAGGCTTTGATCATAACATTATAAACAAATAAGCCTGGGTTTTGAATATAATTGAAGACTCTTTCAGCATGAACCAAGTTTCCATTAGATGGGTCTACACAAAAGACCACGAGCTTCTTCAGAGTGTCTGTGCTTTGATGGAAGCCGCCCCGGAAAATCTGGGCCTGGATCTGTTTAAGTTGGCTCATTGTTTTGCAGTGTCGAAGAAGAGAAATGCAGCATTGTTGATTGAGTTTTGTGGATTTTGAAAGAGTAGAAATATTTTTTGGTTTTGAGAAGCACTGGCGGGAAAATATCCGCAGTATGAGAAGGGTGTTGCCCTCAGTGAGGCATGTTGACATCTTGTTGAGTGGCAAATATTTGTAGCTACGTGTCTGTCGCCACGTTTTATAGTGTCCAGAAATATGTTGTGACAGTTTAGATTCCGTTAGCTTTAAAACCCGCGCCATGTCAAGGATAAGGATAAGAATTTAAATTAATTTATAATATAATATAAATACATTTTATTGTATCCTATTTTTTAGATTAAAAACACAAAGATTTTATTTGATTTTAATGGAATAAATTTAATAAATATGAAAAATATTTAATACTAGATATTAAATTTTTAAGGTTACACTTTTTCTAAGAGAAAAGGGCAGTTGTTGTATAAATATTTAAATGTACGTGTTTTATTTATTTTTATCTTATATTTTTCTATTAATAATAATGGTTTAAAAAACATATCATACAAATAAAGTTTATTTATATCAAATATAAAAAAGATAAAATATTATGTCTCTTTAAAATATTATAAAATTCAAAATAAAAAGAAAAAGTGCTATATTGAAAAATATGAACAAAGATTTTTAAAAAAATCACGAAGATAATATTAATTCAAATTTAAATATAAATTAATAAAACTAAAATATTATAAGAAAATCATTAAAACAAAGAAATTTTCACACCTTAATTTATTTTTATAATGAGATAAAGGCCAAAATCACAAAAGAACCTTAAAACAACATAAATTCTCACACCTTAATTTATTTTTATAATCAGATAAAGGCCAGAATAAGTTTTAAAAATAAGATAATTTTTTATTTTCAATATTAATAATTTTTAAAGAGAAGATAGATATTAATATAATTATTATGGGTATAAATATGACTAACTCCTTATTTTCTTTGTCTATCTTTAACAAGCAATGATAATTATATTTTAAATGATATAATCTTTTTCTACCCACCTTGTATTTAGGTTGGTTTTTAACCATGATTAAATTGGATAAATAATGCAGGATCTATTTTCTAATGTGTAGTTTTATGTTAAGAAGCATAAAACATGATCCAATCATTAGATCAAGCTAAAATATTTCAAGAAAATTCTAGAGTGTAAGGCCCGACCCGCTCCTCCTTACATGATATTGTCTGCTATGACTCAACCTAACCTGACATCCACATCTTACGGTTTTGTTCCTAGCAGCCCACAGGCCCCAAAACGCGTCCTACAAAGTTAGGTACCAATTACCTTAATATGCTCTAGCTCTGGACACTCTTTTTTTGATATGAGATGTTACATAGAGACTCAATTTCTATAATATTAATATATAAAGTGATCAGAGTTTATAAATGCTTTCAAATAAGATCTATAAAATACTATTTGAGATTTGTTATACTTTTTTAGTTGATTTATAGATTTTTTTTTTTTTTGCTGGCTTTGCTTAAAACTATTTATAAGTAGCCTAAAAGAGTTATAATAAAGAGTTTTAATTATTATATTTATGTGGTAAAATATTCAATAATAAGATCTTGAATTATGATTTCTAGTCCTATTCAACAAAAAATAGTGTTTTACGTTTCTATTGTATATTTTCTATGTGCATCAATTGGTATTAGAACTCAATAATCCTATGTTATTTATAGTTATATTTTACAAACGCATGGCTATTTGATTGGTTAATGTATGGTGCTAACAACTATAGCAATAAGTGATCACAAAGTAGGACATGGTGAAAAAAGGATGTGGAGGTCCCTTTGTGAAGAGAAAAATATCCAAGAGCTCACGATAAATATCATATAAAGTTAGAATTGACTTGTTTGTTGGATTAAAGCGATATGATAGCAAGGTTAAAATAAGAGTTACCATGAGTTTTTAGGCAATACCATAAATCAATTTAGAAAACAATAATAAAGAAGACAGCCTCTAGAAAAAATAAGAACAATATTTTTTTATTATAAATTAAATTTAATGAAACTTTACAAGTAAAACAGTTCATATATTGCTTAAATGAGGTAAAATAAAGTTCTATTTGAATAATAATTTATTGTTTTTTATTTTTTTCAGCCATGTATATAAATTGTTTAGAGTTTAAGTAATACACACGCACATTTTACAAGTATATTCCACCATATATATATATATAATTGAGTTATTAGTTATTATTTAATTGATAATATGATGAAATATATATATATATATATATATAAATATATATATATATATTTGATAATATATATATATATATATATATATATATATATATATATAATTGAGTTATTAGTTATTATTTAATTGATAATATGATGATATATATATATATATATATATATATATATATATATATATATATATATATATATATATATATAATTCAATGTAAGTTTCAATGCATGTCGATGGATGTGAGAAGCACCCGCTGACAGTCGCCGTCTATTGGCAAAAATCGACACGTGTCCGTGTTTGATTTGAATCAGAAATATCTATAGAATTTGTTTGCCTTTGTTAATCTTGCTGATGTTGATGTACGTGGCTGACATCCATGGTGTTTATTGGGAGATTGTCGACAAAGACCATTGAGACGATATTTTTCTCTATGATTGGGGCGAGCCTTGGGCAATTTTTTTTTTTTTTTATGATGCCCTAATTACTGAAAAAAATTAAAATCCCGTTTATTGCTTCCTTTTTTTTAATTATTATTATTATTATTATTATTATTATTATTGTCTCGCTCTAATTTAGAAATAAATATTATAAATTTAATACCAAGTTTTAATGAGTATACTGCCACTATAGTAGTATGATATTAGTTAAAAAGTTGTCGAGAAATTATTTATTAATTTACATAGTAATAAATCATGAACTCTTTATTATAAATATGGAAGTAAAATATCAAAGATAGGATTTGTAGAGAAGCAATAGATTTATTAAGAAAGTAAATCAAGTAGTATATTTGTTTTTATATTTTAAAAGTGTTTCTAAAAATTTTATTTTTTTTATTAACTTTTATTTTTCAGATTGTTTTAATACACTAATATAAAATAAAATATATCATTCTAATATATTTTATAGGAAAAATCAATATAAAAAACAATCATAAGTACACCAAACAGCCTGTGATAATGAAAATAACTCACAAAGTAAACGGTGTAACACACTCGCGAACCTGCGAGTAAGATAGGTGTTTTCTCCGTTTGAAAAACTCCCACAGGCCACAAGGAAGCCAACTGTCCTAACAAACAAAGAACTCTCTACAAGTTCTCTCGTTTTTTTATTTCTGGAAGTAGCAGAGCCACATAACAGAAACCCTTCCTCTTTCCTGTTCCTTTCTATAAACACTCTCTCTGTTTCTCTCAGGAGCTTACCGGTCTTCATTGTCCCTCTCCTCTCCCTCTATTTCTATATTTACATTACGGAGCAGGAGACGCCAAAACCTGGGAAGAAATGGCCACGATCAGCAATATGTCGACGAGAATGTGCAGGGATCATCGGGTTTTGTCGTCGTCGGGTAACTTGAGTGATGTGTTTGTGTTGGAATCAAGGTTCAGAACGAGAAGTTTCTTTCAAAATTCCAAATTTACTGTTAGATCCATGAAAGTCAGTGAGCAGAACCAGACGGGAAAGCTTGCGTCTTCTAACGGTCCCTTAACGGCTTCTGTGAGTTCTTTTCATGCTCGTTTATTTTTCTTATGGACTACATACCCTGTTTGGATTCTGAGATGTTATTCGGAGAGAGATGAAAATACTTTATTTTGAACTTGGAGATTTGTTTTCTCCACGTAGCTAAAACTTGCAAATTTGGTTTGCTGTGGTTTGTAGGGATTATTATGATTTATTTTTTTAATAGAGACAGTGTTTTGTTTATCATTAATAATCAATTTGATGTAGTACAGAAAACTAATAATCGGAAAGGCTGCACATCAATCAATTATAGCGTGGAAGTCGAATAGTTATCATAGGGACATCAACTTCCCGGGGAAATATCTTGTTAATAGTGTAATCTTGATTCAGCATTCATCTTCATTGATTATGACTTGTACTTGTTAATTGGGGAAGATGGAAGAACTCTTTAATCCTAGACTTCCAAAAATCACACGTCAAATGCTCTGTTTTGTAGTGGTGTTTTATTATACTACCCTGCTTCTACCTTTTTCCCTTTCGAGTGTTAACGTTGTATTTGTTTTCTTTGCAAGTTTGTAACTTGAGATTCTATTGTTTAAGGAAAAGGTGGGCTCTCCTTTTGAGCTTCTGACCAACAATCAAAATTTGGGAAAGGAAAATATGAATCCAATTGCTCGAAGGAAAACAAAAATAGTTTGTACAATTGGTCCTTCCACAAGCTCGCGTGAAATGATATGGAAACTAGCAGAAACTGGAATGAACGTGGCCCGTTTGAACATGTCGCATGGAGACCATGCTTCCCACAAGAAAACTATCGATTTGGTTAAAGAGTATAATGCACAATCTGACGACAATGTTATTGCCATAATGCTAGACACTAAGGTATATTGGTTTCTGAAAACCTTGATTTAATTTTTCTCCTTTTGAGCCTCTGATCAACAGATATCTAATAAATTCAAATTTGATCATTTTATCTTTGTTTCTGTGATGAAACCTATTTATGATCGTTTGTTATTACATAACCAATTTGTTAATTTTTAATCAAATATGTAGTTGGGGTGTCAGTGAAAGCTTGTGGGTTTCTCCTTTCTTCTCTATTATTTATATTCACCAAGCGACATTTGAGTTCGGATGCCCCAAGTCTTCTTCAGAATATGTTTTGGGGATTGTGTTTGAAGAGGTTTAGTGATTGCATGCCAAGATTTTGCACATCAATTATTGCCATTGGTTCATATCCACTCATCCAACATCATGCTCTTGGTTCTTGCCTGATGCGCTGCATGTTTAGATCTACTGTAAAAATGTCAAAGTCCTATGTGTTTTTTAATGTAATGCAGGGTCCTGAGGTTAGAAGTGGAGATGTGCCTCAACCAATTATTCTCAAGGAGGGACAGGAGTTTAATTTTACCATCAAAAGAGGAGTCAGCACTGAAGAGACTGTTAGTGTAAACTATGATGACTTTATAAATGATGTGGAGGCTGGGGACATGCTACTGGTTGATGGTAAGTATACATATTCTACACTGACTTTTCATTGATTGTAAGCCGGTTATGTTATCTCTGTACTTCTGTACCATCTGATAGGTCTGGTGTAATTGGAATCTATAGTTAGAAATAGGTGAGTTGAATTATAGAAAGATGTATATGATAATAAAAACCAGAATAACCAATATTTATATATGATGAACATATGGGTACTGGACTTTTATAATAATTTAACTGGCTTGGAGGCTTCACAACTATCAAATTATCGGAAACCTGGGTAGTTTTTTCTCAATATGGATAATTTTATCATAGATGGAAAAAGTTAACCAACTCATTTTGCTCTCCCTCTTTTGGATTTGCATTTGGGATTTGTAAGCTGTTATATACTGGGTTGGTAGATGTGTTTTCTTACAGTATGTATGTTGGTTGCTAGTACTATATGGTAGCATAATACATGTTATTTCCTGATGTTTGGATTCTGTTCTATCTGTGGATTCACAAGAATCACCAATCAGCTTCTATTTCTTTCCCTTTCCCATCTATTCACAAAGGGAATGCTCTACAAAGTATTCACCAAAGTCTTCCTCTGCTGCTCACAAGACTTGAAGAGCTTTTTTCTGTGAATTTTATAGGTGGAATGATGTCATTATCTGTGAAGTCAAAGACAAAGGATTCAGTTAAGTGTGTGGTAGTTGATGGTGGAGAACTAAAATCAAGGCGTCATTTAAATGTGCGGGGGAAAAGTGCAAATTTGCCTTCAATTACAGGTTTCTTATCCGTTTCAATTTCTTATTGTAACAGTATGATGTGAAGATTTAATTCTTCATTTGTCCTCTGTTATCTTCTGAACACCATGCTCTGTTTTTGTGTGCTACGTTGTCATTATCTACAGACAAAGACTGGGAAGATATCAAATTTGGGGTGGATAACCAAGTCGATTTTTATGCCGTCTCCTTTGTAAAGGATGCAAAAGTGGTTCACGAGTTAAAAGACTACCTCACAAGTAAACTTTTTTCTTCATATAAACAGGTCTTCAAGTTACAGCTGCATTTGAGAGTTGCTGTCTCTTCAGTTTGTGTATTTGAACTGTTGCAAACATCATGCAGGCCGCAATGCTGACATCCATGTGATTGTAAAAATTGAAAGTGCTGACTCCATACCGAATCTCCAGTCAATAATTTCTGCATCAGACGGGGTCAGTTTTTTTATTCTTAATGGATTGCTGTATATTTTTTATGCCATTATGACGCCAAGAAAAAGAAATTGATTTCTGTTCTATGGTGAGTGTATTAATAAATGGTTGTGTTTATCTCTCTCTTTCTGTTTGCATGTGTTTTAGAGTTCTTAGTGTGAAGATGTGCTGTGTGCGCATACCTTGTGCATGTGCTCATGTGTTTTATCTATTGCTAGTATGATAATGTTCAGTTCCATTTTAACTGTTTTTCATTGGCTTTAATAGGCAATGGTTGCTCGCGGAGACCTTGGTGCTGAACTTCCAATAGAGGATGTCCCTTTATTGCAGGTAAGTGAACATAATGTGGCATATCTGATACCAACTTCCATAGTACACACAATACATGTATGTCAAATTTGGATTCAGAACTTGATTAAGATGGAAAAGTTTGAGGCTGAGACTCACCTCTTTCTTGGAGATGTGGAATTATTTCTGAATCTAAGAAAAAAAGATTATAGTAGTAATAGCTTGAAATGAATTCTTAAGATCCTACATATGGATCAATTTTGCATTTTGTCTAAATATATTTTATTTGTCGATTTAGTACATGTTGTGAGGAAGGGTGCGAAAAAATCCATAAAACCAACCCCAACTAGTTTGGGATCGGGGCTTGGTCGCTTTTGTTGGTGGTCATCTAAATGCACTTTATTTCTTAGCAGAACCTGCTTACTGTGCATGGTTGATCCTACTTGGTAAAATCATAGTAGGTGAAACTACTACCCTTACCTGAATGTAAATACTAACAGCACTTACTTTTTTAACACTTGTCTTGTTTAGATTTTAGTCACTTCACTCGAATTCTTTGTTTAGTGAAGTGCTTTATGATCATTCAACAGGAAGACATCATCAGAAGGTGTCACAATATGCAGAAGCCTGTTATTGTAGCAACAAACATGCTGGAAAGCATGATTGATCATCCCACACCAACAAGGGCTGAGGTTTCTGACATAGCAATTGCAGTACGTGAAGGTGCTGACGCAGTCATGCTTTCAGGAGAAACTGCCCATGGAAAGTAAGTGAAATTGGTCCAAATCAAGAGATTCAGAAAATGACAACAGAAATGTTTTCTTTTCTCTTGTCCTTTTCTTCCCTCTCCGTGTTTGATGACAGAACAGAAACTGGCAACATAATGTGTTTGACTAGTCGAGAGTTGGCTCAAATTTCTGGACTGCTTTGTGTTGCAAGCCTTCAACTATTATAGGATATATAGTCTTACCACTCACTTGATTTGGCTTTCCGCTTCACTTTAGGCATTTCCCATTTCCGCTTCACTTTGTGTTGCAAGCCTTCAACTATTATAGGATACTGAGTGCCATCCATCACCAATTAATGGCATTTGCTGCTGATGGTCACCACAATCACCTTTTTCACTTGACTCGATGATAGTTGTCTACCGTTTGCTGGAAACAGCCACCAGCCACTTAAATTCCATCTAACATAATGATAACATATGATTTTTTCTTACGCTAGATCAGAAAATTACAAAATCATTTTTAAAACATGTTTTCCATTGAAAATATTTTAGCAGCGAGCACATTTTATGAGCTTATTGAGTTATATTAAACTAGAGAAGTTTCCTTTTTAAAACCTTCTAGTGCCAGTTACACAATATAAGTTTGACTTTCTTGCTCTTTGTCTGTCAATTTCTAGCTCATATTTCAATTAGCTCCTCTGATGAAAGGAATATGAAGATGTATCATATCAGTGATAGTGGTGGTGAAGTTTCAGTATGGTGCATCCTTATGATAACTACTCATAATTGTTTTTCTGGGTAAACTTGTATTACTACTAAGAATTTTGATCCTAGCAGGTTTGATGGCATGTTTGCAATCATGTTTTATCTAGTTTCCTTGTCCCTGTTATGATTCTGTTTTTTCAATCTTTCATGCTGGCAGATTAATACTTTTCTTTCGTGATTGATTTATTTGATATTGATGGCAATGAATTTAGGTTTCCTCTTAAAGCTGTCAGAGTCATGCACACAGTGGCATTGAGAACAGAATCAAGTTTGCCAGCTAACACAACGGCCCCAGCCCACAATGTCTATAAGGTATGCATTGAGATAGAGAGAGAGAGGCTTCTAATTCTTGTTCTTTTCTTATTACACATACAAGTTGTTTGGACAAATAGAATCAGATTTTATGCCAGTTGTACATCAGAGTTGTGACTACTGATGTCAAACTTGGCTACTGCTGTTACTGTCAAGTGACCGGTTTTATTTTCCAACTCTCATCATGCTTTCATTGTCTGAATACCTTATGGATACACTTTTTTTTTTTTGGCAGAGCCATATGGGTGAAATGTTTGCTTTCCATGCCACAATTATGGCTAACACTCTCAACACACCTATCATTGTCTTCACAAGAACTGGATCCATGGCTAAACTTTTAAGCCATTATCGGCCTGCCTCAACAATATTTGCCTTCACAAATGAGTGAGTTCCCAAAGCACTACAAATTCAGTAGTTTATTATTTTTTAAATTACTTGAGACTGTAAATTGAATAAAGGTCCTTTCAAATACAATGTTCTTCAAAGCTTTAACCAAGTTAGAAAGCTTGAAACGCTACATGTGCATGTTTCCAAATATATTATCAATGAATGCTTTAAAGTGAAGTATTAGATAGAAGATTAGTCACACTAAAATTGGTAATTTGTTTATAGTGATGTAATCCTGTGCATCCTTCTGTTTGGTATACTAGTTTTCAATAATTTGTTTATATGGTTTTCAATGTCCATTGTACATTCTTCAATTCGTTTATGCTAGTTATCTTTCTTGTGGAAGAAAACATTCTTTGATGCCAATACATTTCCTGTCTTTCTTCCACCATAATAAAGATGTTAAATGGTCTTGTTGATGATTTGCACTATGATTAGAATATTGCTATTCATTACTATTTCATGCCCTGTGCTATCTTTTAGCTTTTGTGCATACTTTTATATTATCTGTGCACTGAACTCTTTTAGTTGCTGTCTTGTTGGTGTAGTGTAAATTAGGATAAAGTCTTCATTTCTTAATACTCACAACATTCACTATGGTTGACAGAGCAAGGATAAAGCAGAGGCTGGCACTTTATCAGGGTGTCATGCCAATATACATGCAGTTTTCAGACGACGCAGAGGAGACCTTTGCCCGAGCACTCGAGCTATTATTGGTTGGTGATTCCTCTGTCTATCTAGTTTCTACACTTGGATGATTACCTCCTGAAACTAATATGTTTGAGTATTTTCCATGCTTTAGAGTAAGGATCTGTTGATGGAAGGACAGCATGTTACCCTTGTCCAGAGTGGAGCGCAACCTATATGGCGTCGAGAATCTTCTCATCATATTCAAGTTCGCAAGGTCTAGGCCTAAATTTATTACAATAAAGGGTTTTTTGTTTGAGCAGCTGATATGAACTTTGTTTTATTTTTGTTTAATTACTAGTAACTGTAATCTGCTTTTCCAAGTACGAACTCAATAAAATCCTAATGAGTTTGAATACCGCAAAGGCTGTTCATGTAGAAAAAAAATATTATCTACTGATTATGAAGGCATCCGGTAAAATTTTGCAACGATTTCTTCTGGCATGTTGAAATGTTATTTCTTTTACACGACCTTTTGTGCCACTTCATTCACGTCTTATTCTATTCATCAGAAAAAAAGGTCCCATTTCAGCTTTTTTATCGGCTTGAAGTTCTGCACAGGTGTCCACCCGATCCTTATCTTTACTAGCTCTACTTTATCATAATATGGTTTACTTTGCTGACCACTAATGTGATGTTCTTAGCTTTTATGTGAAGCAGTCTCTCTCTTTAACAAATAATGGCGTTTTTCTGCTATCCAACTCTTGGTTGATAAACTCGCTCCAGATACGTTGTATTTGTTTAGAGTTGTTCTTGGCTCATAGTTGTCTATTAGAGAGTTGAAGTTAGTGGAAATATTGTGTCAGTGGCCGAGACTTGAGACCGTCATATTGGAAGAATAAATTATAGTCTGATCCCGGAGTGGAGATCCATGATCATTCTATAGAATCTATACTGCTGTCTTGACCTTTCACGATCTACCCAGGGACTTTTGTTAGGACGCGGGAATCTCTGCTTCAGTCCCGGCGACCCTTGGATTTCGACGGTGCCATTCCTTGGGCATCAACATATGCATGTGAGTGAATAGTTAAGTGTGTCTCCAAGGACTCACGCCAGTGGCTCAATAAGGATTCCTACTTGGAGGTTTAGGAATCCTTGTCAATTTATCAAATTTACGAGTTGACTCATAAAATCATACAATTTTACGAGTCAACTAAAGAAAACTGGTTAACTCGGAGATAAAAATCGAATTCGATCAAACCTGGTCAAACTTGTATAATATCGGTTTGACTCGTAAAATCAGACCGGATCGGTCCGATTTTACGATTTTTATCTATCAAGACTATCGCTTCAAAATTTTTAATTTTCAAGCTGCCTCCTGCTCTCCTTCAATTATATTTAAACTAAAATTTAAAGTGGGACAATGCTATTTGTCCGATGTGGGACAAATAGCATTGTCTTTGTCCCACAAAGACACAATACACGTATTTATATTGAACTCCAAAGAGTGGAGAAGATTTTTGGCCGATGTGGGACAACTTTCATTGTCCCACATCGGCATGGTTTTTGTCCAGCGTTCCGCTAGACATATATATATATATATATATATATTAAAAATAATTATAAAAAATATATATTATAAAAAAATAAAATCATTGTGTTGTAATTTATATAGCACATCAACAAAATATTTATTTTAAATTTGTTAGTTTTTACCTAATAAAATTATATGGATATAATATTTTGTAATGTATTTTTAAGTTATTTTAAATTATATATGAACCTTAACTAATGAAGTTTTATAACTATAATTATGTTGTATTGTATTCGGAAATATTGTACTTACGATTTTATGATTTTTCTATCTATACGATTTTAGCTATGATTTTACGATTTTTGTACGAAAAAATTCAAGTACGATTTTACGATCCGATCTTACGATCCGAGTTTCCAAACTCCTTTCCGTATCGTGTCAAAATCGCGATTTTGACAACCATGTTGTCAATGACAATTTTTCATTAGATTGGCGATACAAAATATTGTTTAAAGCTCAAGATGAATTAAAAAGGAGCAAATATCTCTTGTCATTAGGTTTGTTGATAGAAGTGAACTTGTAAGAGATATTTTTTTTTTTTTTGGATATTGTATCTCATTATAATCTTAATATTTATAATATTAGAGCAAATATCTCTAAAACTTTATTTATTAGTGCTTCAAGCAAGCACAATGCAGGCTCTTCAAGCAGCTACAATTGTGAGATTAAAACGAGCAAAGGAGCTAATCAAGTGGGTGGTTTGTAGCGATCTAGAAATAGTAGATGGAGCTCACACTTCAAATCAATTTGTAGTCTAGTAATTAAAATATAGGGAAACTTGCCTGGTTCTTGGAAACATTTCCTTTAGATAGATGAATCTAGCTACTTATTCTTAACATGAAAATATAGTTTTTATAGTTAAGTCATTTGATTTTGTAATGATTTTACATGACTTGAAAAACATTACTAGAATTAAAGACGTGTTTTGCCGTAACAAAAATCTCAATATATTATAAATTCTGAGCATTGATTTAGTGTCTGATACAAAGACTTTGATTCAAAAGTTAAAAGATAATGAAGCGCTCTCCCACAGCTCGCGGCTTTAGGTGTTGCAGCAACCGAGAAAAATAGGTGTTATGGCAGTTCAGCGATATATGAACTCTCCCACAGCACGGCTTTCTTTATCCAAAAGTTAATTTCTGCAAATTGTTACCCATCACCCCCAATCTCTCCCTCTTATTTATAATCATTAACATTTTTCTGTAGGGCATTTTATAAATTACATGCACATCATCACACTCTGGAGCTCTCTTCCTGATCATTGATCTCCTCGCATTTCCCTTCCAGCTTGATACACTTGTACCACCTAGCACATGCCATGTACACAGCTAAGTCTATGGCTGTCAAGGCTGCTAAGAGGAAGTAAAACCTGTCAAGGTGACCTCTGTTCAAATTTCCAGGGATCCATCCGGGCATATGATCCTCAGTTGAGATCTTCATAACCATAGTCACAAGCAAGCTGCTCACATAATTCCCTAGCGAGATGGAAGTCATGCAAAGTGCACTCCCAAAGCTCTTTAATCCATCGGGAGTTTGTGCATTAAAGAACTCCAGTTGACCAACGTACATGAAAACTTCAGAAGCTCCGATGAGCGCGTACTGAGGAGCTTGCCAGAAGATGCTCAGGGAGCTTGAGCCTTCACAGTGTTTGCAGTCTTTTCTTGCATATTTGAGTCTATAACACTCCACAAGCCCAGCCGAAACCATTGCGATTATTGCTATCACAAGGCCAACACCCATTCTTTGAAGCTCAGTTAGTCCTTTTAAACCTGTCTGTTTTACGAGTGGATCAAGAACTCGCCGATATAGGAAAATAAAAAAAGCAACACTGAGAATATCGAAGGCAGACATGCTGGCAGGAGGGATTTTGAAGTTTGAAATGGTTGTTTTCATTGCAGCACCTTGTTCCACGAACAGAGAGGCCATCTGTGTGAAAACCACTGAATAGATTATGGTGCAGAGCCAAATTGGGAGTAGTCTCAGTATGGATTTAACTTCTTCTACTTGTGTGATTGGGCAGAGACGCCATGGGTTGCTACAGCCGCGCTTTTGATCATCAATATCTCTTGAAGAGATAAATGCTGCTCTGTCCAAGAACCTAAAATACATAGATGGACAGTTAGCACTGAATTAAAGGAACTTGGCAATGCTCGATTCATGGAATCTACGAAACCCGGTTTTTTTCCGAATGATGAACCGGGTAATATTGCTTCCTAGACATGACGGATGCTGAATTTAGTGAAGGATTATCACTTCTGTTTACTTTGGATAAATTAAGTTTTATAAGTCTCTGACCGTTCTGTCATTACTTACTTGAATCCGTCAGTGTGGAGAATCTTTCTGTTGCCATTCATTGAGCAATCTTTTGTATCCACATTGTACAGCTCCTCCTCTCCATCTGGTGGCATCTCGACTCCATATTTCTTTATCGCTGCTATTATAACCTGGCAGAACCTGGAGAGAGGGTTACCGCTTGGTTTAAAGTGCCGGTATCTAGCTGATCCTCCTAGAAACAATACGAGTGCTGCAAAGGCAGAACCCGCAGACACCCAGAATCCAAGTGCCCACATCCCTTCATCCTCAAAATACCCCAATATGGTGTTGGAAAAGAGGGAACCAAGGTTCAAGGCGAGGTAGAAGTAGCTAAAAAACGCAACCTTTGAATATCCTTCCCTGGGGTCGTTTTCATCAAACTGATCGGCCCCAAATGTAGCAATGTTAGGCTGATACCCTCCATTTCCTAGAGCAATGAGATAAATGGAGAGGTAAAACAATGAAACTTCCATGCTTGAATGGGACCCACATGGAGTCAACTCATCCCCACATCCTTTTGGTCTGATTAAAAATAGGTATGATGCGAGTGATAGGATTACCAGACCCTGCCATACAAAACAAAAGCAGCAATTAGCACATATGCATAAAATTAAATTGCAGCACCTGGATCTGTTTACTGCACGAAATCTTCCTGTATTTTTCCAGGAGAAGTATGAAAGTTTCACTTTAATGCAAAATGTAAAGAAAAGGCTCAGAGTCAAATGTAACTTACTATGACAAAGATGACCTGAAAAATTGCACAAGTTTTGTATCTTCCCCAGTAGGAATCGCTAAGGAAAGCACCAACAAGAGAGAAGATGTAAACCGTTCCGGTCCATTTGCTAACATTATTAGCAGCATCGGCGTTGCTTTGTTGCAAAACCCTTGTCAGGAACAGAACCAAGTTCACACCAACACCAAAGAATGCAAGTGTTGCCAGACCTTGGTTCACTGGGATTTATTGAACAGAACAGAACACACAGTTCACGTTTAGAGGCTTTATTCGTAGGGAATTCTAAACTTGCAGATAACCCAGCACAAGACTTTTTCAAGCGTTTGCTACAATTAATGACAATTTTAACTGATTAATCATCAGAAACATCACCGGGCATTCATTTCCAGATGGATTGTTGACGTTTACTACAGTCAGAATTTCCCAGAGGGTGAGAATGAACTGAAGTTTATTGATTATGTTACGAAATAATTAATTAATTAAGCTTATGCTCACATGCATGTTTGTATATTTCATTATTTCCACTTCTTCAGAGAGTAAAAGAAAGACCCTAACTATATCTCACCAAGGTCATGAGGGTAGGGGTTGCACACCTAGAAACAATTTGCGTGCCTAGAATAATCAATTTTTAAGATCAAAACGTCCCATCAACAGTATATTGTCATGAACTCTCCCTTCAACTAAACCTAACGTTAACAATCGTTTCAACACATTGCCTGGCCTTGCCAACCATGCATGATATCGACACACCTCTCTCACCTTGTTTAGCAACAAGACAAGTACGTTAGAATTTGATATTTTTATACCTACTTTTTATAAAAGAGTGGCCAAGAGCACCACCAAATTAATGTGAAGAACATTAATAAGCTGAGACGCAATAATTTCGTATCTAACTGGCCTTAGTCAAAAGCTTTTCTTTCTCGCTTCTTCCACTACTACTGAATTTTAATGCCAACCAGTGGGAGTTCGAACTTTCATAGGTGTAAAGCAAGAGGAAGAGGAACTTGCCTTTGGCCTCTCCCTTTTTATAATATTTAATGAAAATTGCTTTCAATCATTTTTTTTCTTCTTAATTATATATAATCTCTGTAGATCATGAAAAAAATGAGTACCTTTTGATTAAGATGGTGACAAAAGATTTCCGCGTCAGACCTGAAACTGCTATGATCAATCCGACTAATATTGTTTTTTTGAGATTCATATATGGCAGTATACCTTGGGGGTGATAATCTTAAAATCTATGATCAATCCGATAATGCTCTCGCTTACGATAATGCAAGCATATGCATGTGACACGTTTACTCTCTCTCTCTCTCTCTCTCTCTCTCTCTCTCTCTCTCTCTATATATATATATATATATATATATATATATATATATATATATATATATATATATATCCCTCTTAATATAATAATAAATATTGATAATTACAACTTAAATACTATAATTATTTTGTTTTAAATTACACGAACTCGAAGATATACAAACTAGTGAAATATAGAGACAGAAGCACTAATCTTGCCAAAGAAAATTGAATGGATAAATATTACGGTATTGAATTAGATTTTCGTAGGCACGAGGCTGAAACCAGACCATGCAGAGAACAACACACATTAACGTGTAAGATACACTTAAAGCATGGTTTCCTCCCCCCCCTCCCCCCGATCTCCATCGTGCCATCTAGTAGTAACGGAAGGTGGTGGGTTAATTAGTGGCGAAAACCAAGAAAAGAGTTTCATCTCTTCATTTATGTCTCTAAAACCCATGTTTGTGTGTTCTTCTCTCTCTAGCTAAGATATGTTTTGTGGCTTACGTATATACATATATTGGCTGTGCTGAAGCCCGAGATTTTAAACAATAACTCGTTTTTCTTTTCAATCCTCATTCTTAGGAAGGTGTATATTAGACGGTGTTATAAGTTAGAATCTGTGCTTACAGAGTATAATGATTCCAGCAACCCACTTCCCAGATTTGGCTTTGATAGCAGGACGACCATGCCAATCAACTGCTCCATCAAAAGTGCGTTCTTGATCCTGTCTCTCTTTGATCTTCTCCTGCATACGTACATTTTTCACCTCATTGTAATACAGCTACTAAATTCACCATCTTCAAACTAATCAAAGAGAAATTATTGTAAATTAAATAAATTGTAATCATGACCACTTAACATCGCAATGTCGTCGTCTATATATGCTTTATGTTATGCATCGGATTAATTAAACGGCGTACGTACTAATAAGCTAGCTAAATAAACATAAAAATGGTGATCCCCATTTTTGAATGCTATGATGCCATGTTGCTCCTTTTGCTTAAGCTAGGCAACAAATGGGAAAAAGGAGAAGAAAACAGCTAGAGGCTACCAACTAACCTCATTACACACCTCCAAACAAGCCATGATCAATTATGCTGACAAGAGAGATCTCTTGTTCTAATGCTTGACGAGAAAAGAAGAGGGTGTTTTCTATTGGTACTGAGAAAATAAAGAAGAGAAGGGCTGCTGGGACAGGGAGAAGAAGAGGTGATTAGGGTGCTTAAATAGAGAGAGAGCGGGTGGGACGAAAGGTATGGATTTCAGAGGACAAAAGGAGGGGTCACCCAAAGGGGTCAAATCATCGAAATTAATAGTTTATGTGATGTGCAATTTGTTCGAGCCTTGTGGCATAAAAAAACAAAAAAACATTTTTCTTTTCATTTTATAAAAAAATATTTTTTTTAAATACAAATTTCATTTAAAGTTTTTCTTCACTACTCCGTTTATTGAGCAAATTGTTTGCAATGTTGTCTTTTTAAAAATGAAGTAATGCTCCATTTATTGAGCAAATTATTTGTATTTCTTTTTCGTTTTCTATTTATATATTATTTATCTTCCTCCTTCCTCTTTTTCCTTTTTATCCATCGGAAATTTACTTTGGATTATATGGTTGAATTTAAAAACAAATTACTAAAATAATAATAATAAAAGAATTGGTAGATTTTGGTTTTAAAAGGTTTTTTTTAGTTTTTTAAATGGCCAAGAATTGGTTTGTCAATGTGTTTAGGGTGTTTTTGTAGGTATTTTAGATAAAACAGTGGTTGAGAATTGGTGTTTTTGGAAAAATAAATAAAAAAATAAAGGCTCTATTTTCCATTAACCTTTGGTAGTTGGGATTTGCAAAAAACAAACGACGCATCATCTATTATCACATATGACACTTTTTTCTATCTTTTAAAAATGATATTGTGATGGATGACATATATTCCACTCCTTTAAAAACTAGAAATAATTAAACACAGGCTTAAATGTGCAAATTAGGATGGAAAGCTCATGTGTTTGGGCTTTTTTAATGCTCAAGCATGCTGGGGCACCATAAACGTGCATCAGAGCTCCTTTAATATATATGTTTTTTTTTGTTATTTAGCTACTTTATATCGAGGTTAAAGAAGAATAAAAATCAATGAGTCCAATTGAGTTAACTACAACATCCGAGTTATTTTATATATATATATATATATATATTAACTAAAAGATAATTGCCGTGCCCCTTTTACTGTGCGTTCTTCACTGTTCACCCAGGCACAGATCACTATTCATTGCGACAGTAAAATGACGATTTTACCCCCAGGACCGAAAATCTTCAGCCACCGGTGCCAGGGCCATTTTCGGCTTTTCCACGGGACACGGGCGGTATTTTCAAATTTTGTGCACAGTGAAACGACGCAAATAGCCCCCATAAATGACAAATTAGTTCACAGTAACAGGGGCTGAACCGGATTTTCAACTTTATTTGCACAGTGAATCGACAAAAAAAGCCCTCTATAACGACAAAATAGAACACAGTAAACGAGGGTATCTACGTCCTTTCCCCTCAGGTTTTTTCATAAATATCTCTGGCTGACAGGGCATGTACGTCATTGACTATTATTTTATTATTTTTCCCGATTAACTGCTGGTGCGTCGTATGGACGCGCCAGCAGCGTTCACCACTTACGCGCCTTATAGGCGGCGCGTGCACCTTCTTCCCTCCGTTAAAATTTAACTTCCGCCATGTTAGGAGGTGCGCCGATAGGTCCTCTATCTTCCGTCGCGGCGCGTGCCGGTCCTATATGTGCCGGTAAACGGCAACGGACGGTTGTTTGTCCGATGTCCGTTTTCTCTCTCCAGCCGAACCAAAGTCGGCTTCAGTCCCTTACGTTTATAATAAGTTTTGTTTGGTCCCTCAGGTTTTTATTTCAATTTGATTACTGATTTTTTTAATTGAAAGTTTCATTATTTTCAATTGTACCCTTCAATTAAAACTGATTATATAAAGAAGTTTTATTCCAGTCCCTATACTTTTAATTTTTGATTTATTTTCGGTTCCTTGAATTTTTATGGTACAGATCTTTTGATTTCCTTGATTAGGCCCTCCAATTCAAATTGTTCATATATCCAAAGTTTGATTTCAGTCCCTCTTCTTCTAATTGTTTTGATTAAATGACAACAATTATGATTAATTATTTTTGGTCCTCCAATTATTATTTTTTTCAGATTTATCCTTCAATTGAAATTAAATTTCTATAGGTTATTTTTCATTTCAGTCCTTATTCTTTTAATTTTTTATTTTATATTAATTCATTTGTTTTTTTTATAATATTTTTTTTATTGATATTTATGCATCTATGCTTTTAGTTTTTGTCTTTTTTTAAGTTTTATTTTTAATAATTTCAATCCTAAAATTTTAATTTATGTTGATAATTATTTTAAAATTAATATTGCATATTTTTCCCTTTTATTCTTTTTTTCCGGTTATTTTTTTTTGTTATTTAGATTAAATGATTTTTATGATTTTACTATTTACGCAATGATAATGACAATTTTAGTTATTTTTTTAACTTTTTTTTATTCAATTTTTTTATTTTATGATTTTCCAGTGCAATTTAATTATTTTAATTGTCATGATAGTAATATTAATAATAATTTTTATTGTTATAGTAATCATTTTACTATTAATATTGTTCTCTTTTTCCCTTTTTTCTTTTTTTTTCTTTTTGATTAGATTATTTTTATAATTTTACTATTTATGCAATGATAATGATAATTTTAGTGGTTTTTTAAAGAAAAATCTTTTGCTTTTTTTTATTGATTTTTCATCTTTTTTTTTTTTTTACAAAATAATTTTTATTTGATTTTTTGTTAAAGTTTTTAAGATATTTTTAATCTTTCATTTATTTTCTTTTTTTCATTATTAACATACTAATAATAATAATAATAATAATAATAATAATAATTTAATTGTTTTTCTTGCTTACTCTTTTATTACTGTTTTTTAAGTTTTTTTTTTCAAAATAATTTAATAATTTTTATTGTTGTTAGAGTAATAATAATGATAATTTTTATTTTCATTTTATTTTATTTTTTTATCTTTTGTTAAAAAATTTAGGAATTTTTTAATCTTTCATTTTTTTCCTTTCATTATTAGCACATATATAATAATAATAATAATAATAATAATAGTAATAGTAATAATTTAATTGTTTTTCTTGCTTGCTCTTTTGTTACTGTTTTTTAGGTTTTTTACCTCTCGGAATAATTTGATAATTTTTATTGTTGTAACAGTAATAATAATAATAATTTTTAGTTCTTATTTTATTTTTTTCTTTGATCTTTTGTTAAAATTTTTAGTATTTTTTTAATCTTTCATTTCTCTTCTTTCATTATTAGCGCAAATATAATAATAATAATAATAATAATAAGAACAACAACAACAACAACAATAATAATTTAATTTTTTTTCTTGCTTGCTCTTTTGTTAGTGTTTTTTATGTTTTTTTTTATATTTTTTTCTCAGGGTAATTTATTAATTTATTTTTTAAAAGGTTATAATGATAATAATTTTAGATGTTAAGATTTCAATGTTTTATTTTTATTTTTATTTTTATTTTTATTTTTATTTGCTCTTTGGATTAAATGATTTTTATGATTTTACTATCTGCACAATAATAACAATGATTTTAATTATTAATTTTTATATTTTTTCTTATTAAATTATTTTGCTTTTTTTAAATTATTGTTCAGGTAAATTGAATTATTTTGATTGTTTTAACGATAATATTAATAATAATTTCAATTGCTATAAAAATTATAACGACAATAACGTAAGAATGAATTTTCAATTTTTGTTTTCGTTTTTTTTATTGGTTAAAAATTAACTATTTATATTTGTTATTTGATTATTTCAAATTTTTATCCGGTATTAATTAATTTATTTTTTAATTTTTAGATAATGTTTATTCTTTATTTGTGTATATATATCTATGCTTTTAGTTTTTATTTTTTTGTTGGGGTTTTATTTTTAATTGATTCAGCCCTAAAATTCTTATTTATGTTAGTAATTATTTTAAAATTAATATTACTCCTTGCTTCCCTTTATTCATTTTTTTTCTTTTCTCTTATTTTTATTTGTTATTTGAATTATATGATTGTTTTTTTACTATTTGCGCAATGATAATGATAATTTTTGTGATTTTTTTAATTGTTATTTTTTAAAAATATTTTTTTTTATTTTTTTTTTGTTTTTCCAGGGAATTTATTTATTTTAATTATTTTGATAATAATATTGATAATAATTTTAATTGTTATAGCAATGATAATTAAAATAACATGGGAATAAATGTCTCATTTTGAAGAAAGGTTTTAACTTCGTTCTTCATGTCAACATGCCTCTTTTTTGCAATAACCCGCAAATTATATAGTTTGCATTCTTTTGTTATTTTTTATGATGATGTACCCACATGATAAAAAATATAATCTATTCTTACGCAACAAACTCTACTTAAAAATTTATACATTTTATCTTCTAATCTATAAATTTTATTTAATTATATCACATAAATTTATTGTTGTTGATTTAATTATGTTAAATTATATACATAAAAATGCCCGCGGCAACGCGCGGGCAATATGGCTAGTATATATATATATATAAAATTCACCATTTGTTATCAATTATATCCTTTTGCTATTTTGGTCCATACACCTATCACAGTTGTTTTTTTCTTAAAAAAAAAAATTCATCCAAAAAAATCATTGCACTTTCTTGTTATATAACTAAATGAAAAATAATTTATTGGATAAAAGATTTGATTGATCTGATGATGTTCATGACTTGCGTCACAAGTTTGCTCGGTTGACTCAGTTTTTATAAGTTGTTTAATTAATTTTTTTTGTGAATTATATTCTTCAACATTGAGTTAATTTATAATTTTAGCTTTCCAATTCACTTTTTTTTTAAAAAAAAAATATCCTTGTGAGTTTTGCAAGTGAGATCAAGTTAACCCAGATAGAACATATATAGATTTATATGCTAATAAAGCACGTAACATAATAACCATGACATCACACATTAATTAGTAAGCAATCATAGCTAGCAAATGGTTTTTTCTATATAAAAAAAGCAAGGTATGACATCACACAACGAAGATTGAATATTTAAAGGGATGTTTGAGAATGCATTTATAAAGTATTTTTGAAAAAAAATATTTTTATTTTTTATTTTAAATTAAAAAATTTGATGTTTTTATATCATTTTCATGTGATAATATCAAAATAATTTTTAAAAAATATAAAAAATATTATTTTGATACATCTTTCAATGAAAATCATTGTAAAAAACAATGTCAACTACAATACAAAAAAAAGTCACTTATTTCTCTATCAATACTTGATAAACTCTGTAGCTAGTGTTCATCAATTTTTCGAATTGTAAGTGTCAATTCTTTTTTAAGTGTAAAGTTGCTTTTATAAAGTATGCCCTCAATGTACATTTATGGTTCATAATTAATTCAATATCTGAAGTGCTTAGAGGAAAAATAAACTAACTTACCATTCCAATCCTATTTTAATTCATAAAATGAACTAATTAGTCCATTTTCAATGGCCTTCAATTAATGCATACAGCTACTTAGAGGACGGATGGGGTGACCCTCTGGTTGCTAATTACACTTTATTTATTTATTTACCATAAAGTTTTCATTTCTCTTTCATCTATTATCCTTTATAAGTAATTAAATACATATAGTAATTATAAGTGTCCACCACAGTTACAAGGTATTTATTGAATTCAATACTTCATTTATTTATTTAGTATAATATCCATAGCTTCCAAGGCATTTGCTCAACGTAATGCTCGATTTTATAAATAGGAGGTGCCATGGCTTACTATGCTATAAATAACATGCTTCCTATTTAACAAATTATACACATCAATATATAACAATCTTTAACTATTAATTAAAACAATAATTATATTATTACTATAATTACCACTTCGATTTTTGTATATTAATTGGGGTATTTAAATAAAGCATTTCAATAGAGTGTAAATACAAAATAAATAATTTGATTCTCTCAATGCTCCATTTTTTAAATATGAAGTTAAATACTTGAGAGAAATGATATATATTTTTTTTAATTCTGAAACATATTTTTTGATGTATAATACTTTTTATTATGCATTTCATCCTATTTTTTAATACACACACACATTTATAAATTTGTTGGGAAAAACACCTGCGTGCATTAAAGAAATAGTTTATAACCTAGGGGTGGAGTGTTTGATGTTATTTTTGTTTTTTAAGATTAAGGGTTCGTCTTCAATAATCAGCAATGGATATTAAATTATTTATATCCCAAAATAAATAAATAAATAAAACCTTATCAACCTGCAAATTGAGGAAATTAGTAGAATTATATATCACCGGCAACAAGAGGAGTGGAAATAGCAGCATCCTGTATGGATGATCCTACTGGTTGAGACATGCATCTCAGCTAATGAATTTTAACTTCATTTCCCATTATCTTTCCCAGAATCATAAAGAACTCCAAAAGAAGTCCTAGTAACCTACTTTTATACACGAGTTTATAGAGATAAAAGCTTAATATAAGTAACAAGGATTACAACTGTTAAGCATGATTAACACACGTACACCTCCCAAAAAATATTACATAAAGAAATAGTAAGGACAAAAGCTCGATCGATCGTAATCTAGGCATCACGATGCCTCTCTTTTTCCCTTTGTTCAGTTTGTAAAACTGGATGGAGATTATATTCCTTCGAAGAACCTAGCCCTAATCCTTATGCTATTTGATATATAATCTGATAAACCTTTTTTTTTATTATTAAAATATCTAGAATAATTTACACGCACCACGATTAATTATTGGATCTACCATAAACCTAATAAATAGGTAAAATATCACAAAGATAACAAAAATACAGTAAACTCGGATGCAGAGGAAAGGAATAAATCCCTTTCCCCGCAAGGCCTAGACCCCGAGTGCAATCTTATTGTTATTATTAGTAGTAGTAATTTATTTTCATTTTCATTGGTGACAAATCTTATATATTATTAGTTAGCTTAAGTTTAATTTTCATTTTCATGCGTGGCACACCTCTTAAACAAATATAAATTAAATATTTGTTAAGAAAATGATATGTAGGAATTAAATATGAGTAGTTATTTATTGGGTTCAATTTAAAAACAAACAGATAATTTTTTATCCATTATGATAAGAATCATTATTATTCGGATGGGGCAAAAAAAATTTATTTTTATTTTTTCTCTTGTTTTTTTATGTCTATCTTTTTTTAAAGTAATTATGAATAATTATTCCATAAATATCATAAAACTTCCCATTGCTTTGCAAGTCAATGAAAACTAAGTCTTTTTTCCTAGTAATCTTAAGGGTGGTGGACCTTTCATATTTATATACATGGTGCTTCAAAGAAGTCTAAAAAATTTCTCTCCATATTGACCTTAAGATTTGAACTCAAGAAGTAAAACAAATCATTATTATGACTTTTATTAATCACAATATTAATTTATATTTATCGTCAAGGAATGCAGTTTAGTTTTTAGATGTTCATGAGAAGTAAAGTCACTATAAATATCCTAATATTGTGATGATAAATAAAATTAAATAGAAAACTTGTTCCATAGAAAAGCAAGTCCAAGAATATAATATCATTATTATCAATTAAAAACAAAAATTTTAAAATGTAGACTGAAATACATGAACCGTATATTTGGAAATGCAATTGAGGTTGTTTTTTAAAATGTTTTTCGATAAAAAATATATCAAAATAATATTTTATTTATTTTTAAAAAAATATACTTGATATCAATACATGAAAATAATCTTAAAATAAAAAAATATTTAATTTAAAATAAAAAAAAATATTTTTTTTAAAAAATATTTTTAAAATATAGTGTCAAATATCGAAAACCAACTATATGTGCCATAGTAGAAAACAAAAGACAGCTAATCAGCATGAACTTCACTTTAAATTTGTTCATTCTGATTAATGGCTCGTTACAATACTTAATACTATTGTGATTTTAAAACGCAATTGCTTGCATTCTGTTCGTGCAATCACTCGTCTAGCATGAGATTCAATGGGATTTTCAAGGATGTTTGGGAAAAATAATTTTGATATATTTTTAAATAAAAAAACAACTCCTAATAATCCTAATCATGCATAAGCATTCACTATCCTAGCGTTTTCCATACTATAAAGTTGTTTTAATTTTTATATAAAGAAGGTATTTTATAATATGCATCCGCATCAACCGAGGATACAATTTATCAAATCCAAAAGTCCTCGTCAACAAAGTCGGATTCCACTCATTGAATGTATAAAAATGTCATCAACTGGTGGAAGCAAGCTTGATGGATGAGGGGGCCAACGACCAACTTTCTACAAGCACCCTTCAAGATTTTGATTGGGTGCTGGGTTCCCCTGGCTCTGTGGTGCCCCATCTGCAGAAGCAATTTTCTGTCAGCTCCATGTTTTCTTTTGAGATCATCATGGGAGCTTGGCTTCTTTTATGAAGGGGCTGGGATTTTGAGATCATTAAAAGCCCCTGGAATCTGAAGTTCATGGCTCAATGAAGTGGGTGTTTGGCGCTGCGGTGTGACCTGCGATTGAGGTTCACCGCAACGCCAAACACTAATGTTACCAAACACCAGTCCCATTTTTAGTGGCGGGTCCCACACGAAAAACAGTGGCTACGCCGCATTTTGAGAAGCATCTTTGAGATGCTTCTCAAAACACGATTTGCGTTACAAATCGAAATAATGCTCTGCATAATAATATACACACAGACGGACGGTTCGAGCAAAGATCAACCACCCATTGACTTCCCCATCTTCGGCGACAGCAACACCGGTTACCACAAGATGCCGTTTTCAGCTTCTTGTCTCTCCCCCAACAACAACCCCTCTCTCTCTCTTCCTTCACCATGGCAGCGTGCTCTCTCTCTCCTTCAACTCTCTCTCTTTCTCCTCGCCAACTCCTGCAACAGCTCCTGCCCAGCCCAGCAGCACCACCAGCTCCACCGTGAGCTACAGCAACAGCCAGACACCATCCAAGCCTTCTTCTCCAGCTCCGGGAAGGCAACGATGAAGTAGCAGGGGTGAATGGCAGCACAGCTCGACAACTTCCAACGCCCCATCCGGCCGCCACAGGATGTCATTTTCGACGCCACCACAACAGGGAGAACCACCTCGGCCTCCTCTACCCGTCGGTACCGGCCGTTGATGCTCTAGTCACAGTCGGCCATGTTACTATTCACGTGAACAGTAACATGGCAAAATTCTTTTCATGCAAAACGAAAGACAAAACGCACCGTTTTGTGCCTTTTTTTTTTAACAATTAGGTTGGGTTGGGCTGGGCTGCGCTGGGCTGGGTCGGGTCGCTGGGTTGGTTTGGCTGGACCGGCCCATTTAGTTTGGGACAGGCCCAGTCCAATTTTTTTTTATAAAAATATATAAATTATATTTTTTAAAAATTAAAAAATTATGTAAATAAAGATCAACTATGATGAAAGTGATGTAGAACAAGTGGCAGGGACGTTTATGCTCAAGAGAGAGCTTCCAAAATTCAAAGGCAACTGGATTTCTGCAGTTCGAGCGCTGAAGTTGGAATGGTGCAAAACTCATCAAGTTGACGCGTCTCGGCGTTTGAACTTTTGAATTATTGAATAAAATTTGAACTTTTCTGAGAGTTCCTCTCATCCTATATTTATTTATGGAATATCGACGTTTGTCGTATTCCTTGTGATTTTCTGCTGCGTCAAATAGGAAATGAACGTAACTTCATTTTACTCCACAACCCCGTTGCGTTTCGATTGATTATGGATAAGAAACTTGCAATGACGTATGAATTTAATTCGTAATGGAATTGCAAGTAATTTGATGGGAGAATAAAAATGAGTGTCTAATTTACTTGAATTATTAATTATATTTTATTATTATGATAATTAAATCCACAATATTTAAAAAATATATGTGTGTGTTTTTTAAAGTAATTTCACAAGTTGATAGCAATATGAAAAGCATGGTAACCAAACACTCAAAACTGTTTTTTATTAAACCTCAAATTTAACCACAGTTTTAACCAAACACTTCAATTTCAGTTTTGAACCGCAGCTAAAAGCGCTTTTCATAAAACTGCTTTTTCTCAACCTCAACCACAACAGCAACAGCTGTGCCAAACAGACCCGAAGTCATTTGTTGGGTGCCGATGAGGACTTTGGGATGAGGCAAACCTCAATTTCTGTAAATCTTGGCTCTGATGTATCTTCTGTCGCCCGTCGAGGTTGCTCTGAGCCTTCTCCTACCTAATTCTTCTGCTAAAAAAACACACTCCATCTGCAGTTTCACCTTTCAAGTCAACCAAAAGTCCAATCTTTCTATATATTATATATTATAGCGATAAAGATAAAAGTTTGAGACTAAAAGATTTATTTTTTTTATAATTTCATGATTGAGTTCTATAATTGCTAATATAATAACCACTGAAAACTTACATGATTATTAATTTTATAATTTATAAAATTAATTAAAATACATACAAATCAATTCAGATATACATGTTAATTAAAAAGAAAAAAACAAGTGCAATCTCTAACCAGTCAAACATACATAGCATAGGGAAAAAGAAACCCGCAGGAGATTATAAAAAATATTTATCTTTTAAGTGGTGATGGTTAATATGCAACGTGATTAAGCAATAATTATTGTATTATGAATGGACTTGTCATAATCAGAAATTCGGTAATTGTTGTCTTTTAATGATGGATTCTATATGTCAAATGGAAACAGGAAGTAATCCCACGATCATGAATGACTTCTGAAACACTTATTAATGATTTGTTTAAAAGCGTGTTTTGGGTTTCTTTTTAAAAAATATTTTTAATATTAATACATTAAAATAATATAAAAATATAAAAAAATATTAATTTAAAATATTTTTATTTTCAAAAATAAAATTCAAATGCAATGTCAAACAATAAATGAAACCGAGACCTAACCACATATAAGGCTAGCTAGTAATTAGTATCTATTTGACAGAATGATTGACATTGTGATTTTAAAGTGGTTTTTTTGTTTAAAATTATATTAAAATAATATTTTTATTATTTTTCAAAATAAAATGATATCAGCATATGAAAATAATATAAAAACATTAAAATTTATCATTTTAAAGTAAAAATAATAAAAAAAAAATTTAAAAAAAAACGCTTCCCAACCCTATTTCCAAACATCCTCTTTAAGTGTTTTGGTTAATTTGGCACCGCAAGTTGAAATATTATGTTTTGTTGTTGCTAAACATAACTTAATTTAAGAAGTTTAATGTTTGTTTTCTTTTTTTTAAAAAAAAACTCTTTTTATGAAAATGTTTAAGATTGTTTCAATATTTTAAACACAATAAGCAATCTTTCATCTCAAACCGCATTATTTCATGGGCTTTTTGAAGTGAACCGTAATATATACTTGAATTATTTTTAAAAATTAAATAGCTGGCTGACTTTATACATTATAATGACACACTTTTATTAACGTTTTACTTTAAAGTAGTAAAAGAAGAAGAAGAAGAAGTGGAAAAGCAGTCATGGGTGTTTGCATAGGAATATAAACGTGGTTGTTTTTTAAAGTATTATTTTGTTTAAAAATATTTTAAAACAATATTTTTTATTTTTAAAAATTTATTTTTAATATTAATATATAAAAATAATTTAAAAAATAAAAAATTAATATAAAATAAAAATATTTTTGAAACAAAACGCAAGTCATCGTTTTAATTAGCTAGGTTAAGCTGCCCGGATGACCAGATCGCAGATTCTGTCCACTAAAATCAACGAATCCATATTTGGATACAGCCATTACTATAAGAGGAAAGATCAGCTCGACCTATTTTTAATGCTCCTAATGGGAGACAAAGACCTCCCTCGGCCACTCAGATGGAGATGAACGTCTGGGCTCAGGTCATCCCTCAATCAACTTATGATTTATTTCTATTATCTTAATATAAAAATGTCAGTGATCCTATTCAGAAAACAAAACGGAGATTTTTTTTTTGTTTTTTATTTGTCTAGTCTCTCTAAATTATACATTGTTAGTGCATGTAAACATCCTACCGATCATCGAACGTGGACGTGTAGGGTTGACAGACTTATCTTCTAGTAGTTTTATCAAATATTCGTATAAAATAATTTATTAAGATCTCTAATATTCTTGATCTAAGATCGATGATCAGTTACATTGTGGGATTTGATGTGGTTTCAAAGTTTTAATGAATATAGTTTAATCATGCGATAAAGATCTGGTTTTTGTGACCAGATCATCGTCGTTTTGTCACGAACCATCAGCTTTTGGCCAAAATATTCATCCAAATTAGCATTGCCTTCCCTCTAGATGAATTCAAAACAAATAGTGGAAAGCATTGATGTCCCCTTGTGCCTTTATAGCTCTTTCAGCAACGCGTGGCCCGAGCATTTCTTTTCTTTATTTTAGGTGTTCGGTTTGTAATGTTAACATATTTGGGTTAAACAATCAATTTATATAAAAACTTTTGTTTATGATATGTTTTAGCCTTCTTTTTTATCAATAATTGAACAATAATATGAAAAACTATTTACTACTAGACTTAAGTTTGACGAATATAATGCTTCAATGAGCATACAAGTTGATAGGTCTAAAAGGCTCTTCACTCTTTTATTTGATATTGGGTTTATGTAGATAGATCAGAATATTGTTTAGAAAGTATTCACTCTTTCATTTGATACAGGGTTCATGTAGATAGATCAGAATATTCTTTAGAGAGTATTCACTCTTTCATTTGATATTGGGTTTACGTAGATAGATCAGAATATTCTTTAGAGAGTATTTTAATGCCCAAGCTCTAGGTTTTCTTTTCTGACATTATTAGTTTGAGTTTTATATCAATCAGGGTCATTAAAGTTTTTAACTAATTATTAAATTTAAAATCTATAGAATTAGTCAAGACATGCATAAGTATACTCGAATACCTAATTTTCAAAAAAAAATATTTTAATCTAAATTTATTTATAGCAGCGGCACACGCCTACTTGTTTAGTGAGCATACAAGTGGGTCTAAAAGGCTCTCCACTCTTGCATTTGATATCGAGGTTTGTGTAAAGAGATCAAAATATTCTTGAAGAAATATTTTAATGGTCAAGCTGTAGGTTTTTTTTCCCGGATATCATCAGTTTGAGTTTCATATCAATTAAAGTCATTAAAAATTTTAATTAATTATTAAATCTAAGACTTATAAAATTAATCAAAGCGTGCATAAGTTTATCGTATACCTAATTTACATTAAAAAAAGAGTTGGTCAAAATTTGAATATTTTAATCTAAAATTATCCCTAGCAGCGGCACACGCCTGCTTGTGTATTGCAGAGCTATCGATGTGGTGCTTACGAACGCATGAATTATCACTGTGGCGCCTACCTCTCTTGATAATGTAATGCTTTTAGCCAATCCAGTGTCGCACCGACGTCCATCAGCTTATTTTTCACGGTGGAGATAATTATTCTTACTGGACAGTATATCTGGAACTCCATGTGTTCATGAGTGATTTCATAGGATCAAAGGTGGGCTAAAACACACCGTTTTGATCCCTGGTTTTGTTTTCCTAATTAGAGGTTAGCAAATTAATCTGAGAATTATCTTATTTAAATAATTCAAAATATTTTCAACAATATTTTGAATGCAAATAACAGCTCTTATTCCTTCTCTCCTCTTTCGTTGCCATGTTGGCTATTAAAAGGGAAACAAAATGCATATAATAAAGGAGAAGCAAAATGACGAAAATGTGCATTCTGCACGGTGTGGGGCGAGGTGGTTTTGTTCTTTTAGTTTTTTACTAGGTTGGTGTCATGCATGAGATTGCAGTTTGGACCAAAAACAAATTTAAAGGAGACAATAATATTTTTAAGGAAATAATTTTTTTTATAACTGGATTAAATTTTAATAATATGAAATAAAAATGAGGCAACAACCAAAACCATATAAAAATAAAAAATATTGTCTTTGACAAAGTCGGGTTAACATGTAAAACTCGTAATTTGATACATGAGATCAAAATAATTATATAACAATATGATACCATGAAAAATAAATTGTAAAAAATAACCATAAAAAAATATTGAAAATATTAAATATATATCAACCCTGTTAACTTTTTAAATTCATCACCTTGGTCATCAGGTGATAAAAACTACATATGGAAAATATTAAAGCCAGCAATATTAAAGGGTAGAATCAAAATAAAATAAAAAAGTAAAGGGAAAAAGAATCAAATTGAAAATATCAATAAATGATAATAAGAACATGTAGAGTTTTTCAATGTGTTTCTTACATAAAATAACCCCTAAAAGTAAATTGAAAACCTTATGCACACATCTAATTAAATAAATCAAGAATCATTATGTAAGGAAATGAAAAACAAAAAAACATTAATGATAAACAAAAATAATATTGAAAAAAATCGGAGATAATTGTTGATTAACATAAGTAATATCGCAACATCGGCTATTTACTTTGTTGTGCTCGTTGAATTTATTTATCAAGATTAGTTATAATAAAAATTGACACATACATAAAAAAAAAAAAAAGTTTTGGATAAAATAAAAGGGAAAAAAAAACTATGCAAGGTTACACATATTAAAAATATTATATAAATAAATATATTTTAAAAAAATATATCATATAGAAAAATTTAAAGATGAATCATATTAACCTTTTCAGAAATTAAACACATCCGACATAATTAAGAAATAATCATTATTTAAAAATATGCTAAAATAAGCAAAACAAATAACAGAGAATGAGTATTAATTAAAGCATAAGCTTAAAAATTAGTTTAAAAGGACATAAAATAAGTTTCAATTAAAAAAAAAAAGTCAAATGAGAAAATGAGGTCAGACATTATTGGTATCAAAATTAAATGGAAGAAAACTAAAGGGATGATCAATTAATATTAAAAAACAAATAGAGGGACGAGGTGGGTGCTTAAGACAATAGTAGAAGTTCTTTTTCAAAATTTTATTTCAATTGAAAATACATGAAAATATTATGCATTGTTATTACTATTTAAAATTTATTTTTGATAAAAACACAGGAAAATAATTTGAAGAAAAAATAAAAATAAAATCATAAAACTCTTGTTGCTTCCTGCCCCAAACAAGGTGTAATATGTACTTTTGAAACAAATTCCAAGGTTGCTACTTATTTTATTTTGTTTATTATTTTAGTTTTTTGTCTTTCAATTTAATATTTCCTCTCAAAATAAACATGCAAATAAATGCTAATTTGGACTAAAGAAAGCTCTTTTATAAAAAAATAAAATTTTTAATACTAATTTTTTTTTTTTAAAAAAAAATTCACTTGCTACCATCCACATCTATATGTAAAAGAATGAACTCAACAGCACTTTTAATTTCACTCTGATTGAGTCATGGCTTTTCATTTCATCATTCTTGGGCTTTGGCCCAAACGGAAAGGCTTTAATTTCACTCTTTTGGTCCAAACATTTTTAACTTAGCATGCATCACCACCAAGTATTCCCACTATTAATTATTAATTATTAATAGACTGTAAAAAAAAATTGAGGATTTAATTGTTGCCTTGAGAAAAATTCTTCATATTTTATTGCCTATAAATATTCATTAATATAAACATTTCATGTCTTGCTTTTATTTCCCAATATTTTTAGGAACTGTTTATTTCTTTGTAAAACTAAAGTATAAAAAAAGGAAAAATCGGAATATTATATTTAAATAAAGAAGAAAACATAAATAATAAATATTTTATTTCATATACAAGCATTTTTTAGTGATATAAAATATTAAAATTATTTTTTTTGTATTTATCTAGTGTTTAATTTAATTTTCATTATAAATGTAATATAAGGATTTTTTTTTCTAAGTTAACAATATGTCTAATAAAAAAATAAAATTAATATTTCATAATTAGATTATCGCAACTATAAGATAGTTATTATAAATTATGGTTTAGGTTTTTATAAAAAAAAATAGTTATAATCGTGATGTAGTTCTTATTTTTATGGAAATTCATATCTTTATTTTAATAAATAAACACGTTTTCTAATTTTTTTACTTGAAAAGAAAAATAGAAAATTATTTTATTAACACACCTTTAATATTTCTCCTATGTGATGTAACTTTATTCCAGTCCTATTTGTTTTAATCTAGTCCAATCTAATCCATTTAATTCAGATTTTCAAAGCAAAGAAAAAAATAAAAAATAAAATCATTTTTTTAAAGTATTTTTAGAGGGCACATGAGTTACATATACATGCCATTTCAAAAGGTTTAGCTATTATGTAATTTTAACATGATATAATCTATATTTTATAGCTTAATAATGTTTCTTTATCATGAAGGTCAATTTCAAACCTTTGAATAAATATTTATTATTATTCATTTGTTTAATTTTTATGCATGTTAATATTTTTTGGTCGTGCTTAATTTTCTGATAGTATTAGAATTTACTTATACATGTCTGATAATTATATTCAAATGAAAAAAATACAACATTTTTAAAAAGATTAGATAAATAAAATTATTAATCTCTTATTTTATAATACGATCCAATTAAAGCCTATAAAATAATTATGACCTTCAATTTTCTATTCCAAAATCACCAAATGAATGAGCCAAAAACCATTTCATGTGTTACCAATTATAAGTCCAAAGTTTATTTTGAAAAATGGCTTAAATTACAAGCTAAGTTCTAATGTTAAATCTTGGGAAAAACAAATACCTTTTAAGGGCATTAATGATAATATTTTCAGAGCCAAGACAACAAGCCTCCTCGTTAAGGAGGTGTGTGGCAGTACTATTCGAAAATGTTTATGATTTTTTTTTTAAAATATTTTTATTTTTTATTTTAAATTATTTTTTTTGTATTTTTAGATTATTTTGATGTGTTGATGTTAAAAATAATTTTTTTAAAAATAAAAATAAAATATTATTTTGATATACTTTTAAATGAAAAATACTTTAAAAACATAATCACAATCACACACCCAAACAAGCACTAAATAGACTAGTGTGTAATATTTTTATGAATAACTAAATCGACAGGTATTTTTATTTTTAAGGACAAATGTCAAACCCCCCCCCCTCCCAATGATTAAAAATATTAAAAATAATTAGGATAATTAATGGTAATAAAAAAAAATCAAGAAAACACGTATGGTAAAAGTAACATTTTATGAGAAAGGATATTGTAAGGACGACTCCGTTCTTTCTTTAAGTTTAACTAAAGTCTTATCTGAATTTCTTAAAATATTATAAATTTCAGAATTCTTAATTTTTTTTAATTATCAAGTGATGACCCCCAATTATCATCACGTTATTAATAATTTAATACATAATCATGTCATTTGAATTTATAAAATCACTATATGTACTTTTTCATTATTTTATTATCAATATCTCTTTTAAAAATAATTTTAAATTATTTTTTACTGAATATAAAATTCAATACAATATATACTTACTAATTTATTTTTTAAAATCTCAACAACAAGAATTACAACAATTAATTTAACTTTAAATTATTTTGATACTGTATATTATAAATAAATAAATAAATAAATTTATTTTTATATAAAAAATAATTTTAAAGAACAATTTATAATATACAATAGCGTCAATAATAATAAGAGCCTAGATTCTGGCCCAAGGAAAAAGGGACCGAAGACTCTCTCTGTCTGATGTGCTGACTGCAATCAACGAGTATAACAAGATAACGTTTTTTTTTGGTTTTGGGAAAGGTGACCTTTTAACATGCAATGAGATGTTTTACAATGAGTTTTAAAAGTATTAAAAATATTATTTTTAATTTTTATTATATTTAAAAATTTTGATATTTTATCCATGCAGTAATATTAAAAATAATTTTTAAAAAATAAAATAATATTATTTTGATATATTGATCAACAAAAAATATTTCAATGAAAACTGTTTTTTTTAATAATTTAAATTAAAAATAATATTTTTAAATATCTTATTGATGCTAATAATAATTTTTAAAAATTAAAAAATATTATTTTAATATATATTTAAAAAAAACTGAAAACATACTGACAAACAGTAACAATAAGTATGCTAATGACGTAACTATCATCATCGTTGACCGGACCGACCACACCTCTCTACTCTGTACTCATAACCTGTTTGTCTCTCTCCACAGATTCACTTTTGTCGTCCTTGTACGTGTCTTGCCTTTTTTAGTCCCATTCTTCCTGGCTCACCCCCGCTCTCTGCCAAAACTAAAGAAAAAATAAGAGAAGAAAAGAAAACCAGCTGCATAATAAATACCACCCTCTCTCGTGCTTCTTCTTTATTTTGTATGTGAAATTTTACTAGCCAATGGGTTGCTTTTATTCTCGAAGCATCCACCTTCCCTACCTTGACGACCTCTCTAAGCTTCACTCAGGTCCCCCCCCCCCCCCTCTCTGGGCTGTTTTCTTTTCTTTCTTCCCTTTTCTATTTGGTATCTTCAGCATTGTCATTAATGCGTTATATATATATATATATATATACATAATTTGTTTTTCTATCAATTAGCTAGTGTTGCTTGCATTTGCTTTCTTTTTCTTTTTCATTCTCTCTAGTGCATACTGTTAAATTATTGATGGATTTTTGGTGGCTGTTGCCTTTTTCTTTGAAGAAAATGGGGATGAGGGTGGTCAAGTCCAGCAAGCGCCAGCATTCAAAGAGTATAGTTTGAGCGAGCTAAGAAAGGCCACTAATGGGTTTCGCACAGATTTAATCGTCTCTGAGAGTGGTGAGAAAGCGCCTAATGTTGTTTATAGGGGTATCCTTGACAACAATCATTTGGTGGCTGTTAAAAGGTTCTCTAAACTGGCATGGCCTGATGCTCAACAGTTTGTGGTGAGTCCCCAGTTTCTGTCTGTTGTTGACAAAACGAGAAGAAAGAAAATGAAGTAGCAGTGGTAATTTCTAATAAAGAATAGGAATGTGGATTTAGCTTGTGCCTTTGTTTCTTTTAATTTGAAAATTAAGAGACTCGTCGGATTTAGATTATATAATGAAGTAGTTGTTTGGACTAATAAAGAAATGGAGTAGAAATTCCGATGGGTTGACGAGAAAGGGTTTTTTTTTTTTGGAGATGGATGGTCTAGCTGGAGTGTCTAAGGCCCAACATTTTCTTAGAAACCATACACATTAGTTCTTTTCCAATTCGGTTGAAAAATTCTCTTATAGTCTCTTGTTTTTCTTAACGTATCCAAAATGCTGTTTATGGTTTCTGGCTAATTCATAATCGAGCATGATTGCAATGAAACTTCCTTGTCTGGTCAGGTGGAGGCGGTAGGGGTGGGGAAGCTGAGGCACAAGAGACTGGTAAAACTGATTGGTTGCTGCACTGAAGGTGATGAAAGATTGTTGGTAGCGGAGTACATGCCCAATGACACCCTTTCCAAGCACCTCTTCCACTGTACTATTCGATGCCCTCTATTTAAGTTTCTTTCTAAGAAAGTGTTAGCCTCATTCGGTAATGCTTCACGGTTTCTTCTTGCTAAATCGTTGTTGTTTTGAGCCTAATGAGAAGGTTCGTAGTATATGATTAAAGAGTCTGATCATCTAATAAATCGCCTCATTACTGATTTGTGCAACCAGATTACATAAATTAAGCACAAAAGAATATTCTCAATAGGCTCTCCAGTGCCAATGGAGGATAAACATTATGGTCGTCAAGGGAATTAATTATTTACTAATTAGGAAACTAATTATAAGTTATAGATAGTAGTGTTTTAGTAGAACACTTATGCTTTCATACTTAGCCCTAATTTGTAGCTAGGTTTATTGTCTATTTAATAGACAGGACACTCAAGAAGAAGGGCATTCAGTACCTATTCAATACAATTGACATGGTATCAGAGCCAAAATCCTAAACACAAAGGAAACCCTAATTTTTTTTTTGTTTAAGGGGCTCCAGCAGCCAGCCCCCTTGGCAGCTGCAGCCCCCTCCCCGTGCTGTCCATGGCTCTTGGTATCTTTGACTGTATTTTTCCTAAATACATCTGTTTCAACGCTTATGGTGTATTCTTTGGTTGTGGCTGGTTGTGGCTATGAGTGTCATTGGTTGTGGCTGGTTGTGGCATGTTGTTTCTGTGGTGGTCGCGTGGTTGTAGCGTCAGTTCTCTTCTGTTCTGGCGTGATTCTTGGTTGTGGCTGGGTGTGTTCTTTGGTTGTGGTTGTGGACGTACTGTTTTGGCGTGTTGTTTTTGCGGTGATCGCGTGGTTGTAGCGTCAGTTCTCTTCTGTTCTGGCGTGATTCTTGGTTGTGGCTTGGTTGTGGCTAGGTCTATTGACACACGAAGATTTTTTTAATCCTTGTGTGGCAGGACAATTTTTTTGGTGTGTTGGCACTGTCGGTGGTCATCGACTTCGTGGGTTTTCTGTTTCGGTTGTTATCGTGGTGGCTGAGTGGTGTTTATTGCTCTTAGCTGGATTGGTATTACTATTTTAGTTGACAAATTGATGCTTTTTGATCGACTAGCATCAATTTGAGGGGGGATGTCAAGGGAATTAATTATGTACTAATTAGGAAACTAATTATAAGTTATAGATAGTAGTGTTTTAGTAGAACACTTATGCTTTCATACTTAGCCCTAATTTGTAGCTAGGTTTATTGTCTATTTAATAGACAGGACACTCAAGAAGAAGGGCATTCAGTACCTATTCAATACAATTGACACGTGATATGTTTTGAACCTTCTGTTACATATGATTTGTGCTTGTATGCCTAGGCTATTGTTTTGAGATTATTTCCTTGTCCAGAATTTTCAAGATTTACTTCTCAAAAGAATCAGAAGTTTTAATATGCCATGAAATGCCCAAATACCATCACTTTGTTCATGATTGGCTGTTCTGTTACCAAAGGGCAAGATTCTGATACATTACATACACCTCCTTTTGTTTTCTTGTTAATTTCTGTTTTGGACTATGAATATCAGCTTGTATCTGTAAATAAGTGGTTTTTAGTGAGCCTTCCACTACAATGTTGAGAATGCCTTGAGTATTATTGGGAGATAGATATTGTAGATGCTGCTGATTGATCTGTTGATATATGTTCACATTTTATGTATTTGTATTTGATTGTTGTTTTCATCTCTTAAACTGGTCTTTATTTTTTTTCGTGTTAATGGCTTTTGGTAATTGTTTTTATTTGTTTACAGGGGATAAGCAACCACTGGCATGGGAAATGCGCGTTAGAGTTGCCCATTACATTGCACAAGCACTTGATTATTGTAATACCGAGAACCAGAAGATCTATCACGATTTGAATGCATACAGAATTCTTTTTGATGAGGTATATATGCAACTTATTACGATGAAATTGACTATTTGTATGGTAACATCGTACAATGTGGAAGTAATGTGTCTTGTTCCCCGGTCTCTTGATACCACCACATGTATTTACTGTTTCTTAGATGCTGCTTTCAGAAAACTGGCCCACCCTCTTAGTCTTGGTTTGGTTAGAACTAATTCGTGGCTTCTTTCAGGATGGTGACCCATGTTTGTCAAGTTTTGGCCTTATGAAAAATAGTCGAGATGGGAAAAGCTACAGCACAAATTTGGCTTACACTCCACCTGAGTTCTTGCGGACAGGTATGTGTGTATTTTACATCATAACCATTTTTTATATTTTAATGATATTAACTAGAAGAATTTGCCTAATTCACTAATATCATTGCATGCTCAGGTATTTCTACGTTTTTTATACTTCATCTTGTGCACTCAAAGTATTATTTTACAGCAGCTAATTATAAGATAAACAGAAAGTGCCTAACCTATTTGGATTTTTGCACTCTAGGTTTTATGCAAGGGCAATTGGTATGTATATAGAGTTGGATGATAATTTGAAGAATTTATCACAATATTTCAAATAAATTCAATGTATTTTTCTGGCTTTTCACTGTAGCATATATACTATTAATTTCATCATTCGAAAACTTTATACAAGTAAGATTTTACTATTCATTTTTTGGCAAATCAAGTTTTTTAGTCAGTTCAGTGTGCAATGGAACATATCAGATGAGACTATAGATTATATTCATGGCTCTGACTAGCTTGTGAGATGGCATAGAAATTCAACATTGAGTTTTAATCCATCGCTCTGATTCAAAGATCCCTGGTCTCAGATCATAGGGCAGGAATTTATCATGTGAGAAATTGCTGCAAGAGGCAATGCCAATTTGTAAGAAGAATACCCATGAAAAAATATTTCAATTAGTGTATATTTGAAAGAATGGAGTAATGGAAAGTAATCAGATCTTCATTTCCAAAATATGTTTTTTGTGTGAGCAAAGGTGCATGTGCAAATACAACTTGTTCTTAGTGGTATTGCACTATGCTATTAATACATAACAGTGACATAACATATTTTACTACAATGGTGTAAATATGCTTAATTTTATAGAGATATTTTAGAACCCACATACCCTTAAATTTGATTAATGTTGTACTCTGCAGGCAGAGTCATTCCAGAGAGCGTGATCTACAGTTATGGAACTGTTCTGTTGGGTCTTTTGAGTGGAAAGCACATTCCTCCTAGCCGTGTATGTTGCCTCATTGAATAAAAACTTAAGAATGTCAGGATTTTCTATACCTCGTCTTCCTGCAATCCATTTGAAATTAGTAAATTAGAGGCGCATATCTAAGGTTGCATGATCACAGGAGTGGAAATGCCACTGCATGTGCTATAGACTCGCTTATGTATTCAGATTGCTGTACACTCCATGTGGTTCCGGTGTTGCCTGCATTCTTCTGTGTTTCCTTGTATTTCGTCCCTGTCCATTGATTTTATGGTGCAACTGATGTGTCAGATCATTGAGACTATAAGAATATGGTAAATGGTTCCATTCACACTGTTCTCATGTATTTTGATTGGTTAATATAAACACTTTTATATTGTTTAATTAATTTTCTGCTTCCAATTCTTTTCTAGCCAGGTTCTAAAAACTGGAGGATCTCTGATGTTTTTGTTGTTATGATTTGTTGTTGTTGTTATTTCCTTCTAAATCTTAATGATATTTGTTGACCGTTGGGTGACAAAATCTCAAAATGCATCATGTTGGACAAAATCATATTCAATTCCATTTCCATAATACAAACCTTGCTGAATGGATGGTAAAATCTGCAGGCCCTAGACATAATAAGGGGAAAAAATGTTCTGATGTTGATGGATTCATCGTTGGAGGGGCAGTATGAGAGCAATGATGCTACTAATCTGGTGGAACTTGCTTCGAAATGTCTTCAATATGAGGCTAGGGATCGGCCTGATCCCAAGTTTCTCCTTGCAGCAGTTGCACCACTTCAAAAACAGAAAGAAGTGAGAAATTTGTAATCTTAAAGCTGCAAAAATTCGTTGTTTTTATTGTTTTGCAGCTTCTGTTGAGAAATTTTCAGCACAGTGTTTTTCTTGTCTACATTTTCTGACTGTTTCATATGTTGTTTAGGTTGCATCTTACATTCTCATGGGATTGTCTAAAGGTACAGTTACTCTGCCAACCATTCTTTCTCCGCTTGGGAAGGCTTGTGCCAGGATGGATCTTACTGCTGTACATGATATTTTGCTTAAAACTGGTTACAAAGATGAAGATGGCGCAGAAAATGAGGTGCATTGAACTCTATGTTCTCTAGACTTTAATCATATGGCTCTGTTAACTAGAAAACATAATTGTCATCAAAACATAAGATATGCTGAATCTCAAATGATGGGACTATAGATTTAGCTTACAGGACAGGTTATGTCATGATAAAATCAAAATTTGAAGCACCAAAACTTTTTCATTCTGAAAAATATGACCTTTTGTTTGTAGCTTTCATTTCAAGAATGGACACAGCAAGTGCAAGATATATTGAACACCAAGAAGTTTGGGGATGTTGCATTTAGGGACAGTGATTTTAAGAATGCAATTGAGTATTATTCAAAGGTAGGTTTATTTCTCCCCATGTATCCTAGTTGTTATTTGTTGTCCCAAAGAAAGAAATTCTGGAACCCACTGATTAATGTTTTGTTGGCTCTGCATGGGCTATCTTGGTGATGGTGAATCCTTCATTAATAAGCAGACAAATGGTCTATTCTGTCTGTGCATATGAAGAGAAAAACCAGTGTTAAGATTGTCATTTAGCACAATTTGCAAAGTAACTGATTATTTATATTTCACAACTTGAACACTGTAATTGGTGGATAATGTTTGTAGTGTTCAGAGTTAAAAGGAAAAAAATTCATGCAATAATTTTCATTCCATTGCTTTCTGCATGTCGAAGATTCTGTCATTGCAATTATTTTGTCTCATATGTGAATGGTTTTAAATTGATATTTTAGTAAAGCTGATGATCTAATGGTTACGAAGTTTTTCTTTCCTCAAATAATTGAAATTCTTCTTGTATGTAAAACTGATACAGTGCTCTTCAATTCAGTGGCGGACAATAATAACCCACCAAGGCACCAAAATATTAGGTTGAACAGTGTCCTTTTCTTTTAAGACTGCTCATGAATTATTACAAATAAAATCATCAACCTATGGTTATGGTTGGTGCTGCTGATAAAGCAGTCTTGTAGTCTGCATATTGTCTGTCCTTGGTTGGTTGTCTAACATATCCTTTCCATGAAACAGTTGGTAAATCTGATGTCAATTCCTTCGGCAACTGTCTTTGCGAGGAGAGCCTTCTCCTGCTTGATGAGTGGCCAAGCAGAACTCGCACTGAGGGACGCCATGCAGGCTCAAGTGTGCATACCAGAGTGGCCAACTGCATTTTACTTGCAGGCTCTTGCCCTCTCAAAGCTTGGAATGGAAACTGACGCTAAAGACATGCTTAATGATGGGGCAGTCCTCGAAGTGAAGTGGCAAAGCAGATACAAATTTTAGACCAGAAGTTACTTGTGCTCGTGAATTCTATCGAATATTGTGTTTTAGCGTGCAGGTGCAGGTTTTTCACAGCACATTCCAAATGTTTAGACAGTACTGAGTTGATTTATAAAGCAGGAGAAGTTACAGAACCATTATGACTGATGAACTCCAAGCCATGTTTATAGCTGTCAAACCCTATTCAGAAAAAGGAATTTGCATCGATAACTCGTAATATAAGAAACTTTGATTGAAAGTTTGGTTGAAATATTTTCTATCTTTTTTTATTATTTCAACCTGATATAAACAAAAAATATTATATTATATTTTGAGCTGCATATCAGATAAGTTTTAATTTCTTATTAGAAGACAAAATACAATTGGTATTTCAAAAATTAAAATATTTTTAGTAAACAAAGAAGGAATGGAAGCCCGATCACACACTCCACCTCTAACTTTGGTGAAGCTAGAATGGCATCAACATCACCTACTATTCAATAAGATATCATAAAATGCTTAGCATGCATGATGATGCAGCCATATATTTAAATATAAATATTTATTATTATTATTTTCTTTATATATTAGTGATATAAAAAAAAAATTAAAATAATAATAAGAATAAAAAAAAACATAGCCACGCGTACAAATAGACAGCTACTCAATTACGCTTTACCTCAAAGTCTTATTAATATTAAAGATAATCTTTATCGATTACGAATACGAATATAATATTCGTTGGAGAGGGTGGTTTTGTAAATCCGTCGATAAATGAGAGTTTAAAAGGATTCGCCACCAGAGGGCAGCAGTCTAGACGGAGACACATGTGTCGTTAGATCTTTAGCACCGAAAAAACAGGGTAAGCTGATATTTCTTCTATCTTTCACCTCTGTTTTTATTTTCAAATTAATTTGTTTATCTTCTGATCTGATCTTGGTGGTCGCCATTCTCGGTAACTTCTGTTTTTTTCTCGAGAAATAAGGAATGAAAATAAAAATAAAAGGAGAAACTTCGACACTCGATCGAGAAAGAAACTTAATGTTTCTTCATGGCTTCAATTTCAATGAATTGAGAGTCGAAATTTGACTTATCTTCCACGAATAGAAATTCAGGTTTTTTGAAATTGAAAGGAGCTCTTTGGAACTTACGGCTGATTTGGTTTCTGTTGGTTTTAGGGATAAGATAATATAATATATTTTCAATTACTGTAATTGGAATAGATTTCATATTTGACTGGATTCAGTTTGATAACTTTCTTTGATTTGAATGTGAATGTGTTTTGCGGGAAGAATATTCAAATTTGCTTACAAAGAAAAAAATATATATTGAGGAATTGAAAGGGATGGGAAGAAAAATGAAGGATGAAGATGTTAATTGTAGTGGGGATGAGGTGGTGTTGTGAATACTAAAGGAAAAGAAATTAGGAATGTTTGATGCACTCCATTTGCAGGATTTTGACTCAAATCTTATCTGTTCCTGTACTGTACATCTGCCCTGTGCCTTGCTGCTATCCCCCATCTATGTAACTTTATTTTTTAGTTTTTCTGTTGACCCCTGTCAGACTAGAGGAACGATAATCACGTTTAATTGTAGATGTAAATTGCAATTATCGACAAATTTACAAGAACTCCTGGGTCTCTTTTCCTTTTATTCAATATTTTTGTCCTGCGCTCAAATTTTCAGATTGAACTCCTGCAGAAAAAAGTCAAGACGTTATATGGATAACAAAGTAGCAGCTTGTGAGGAGGTTTCTCAAGAACTGGCCCGTGAGTCACTTATTAGTATATCGTATTGCCTACCAGATAAGTTTCCAAATTCAGAGATTGTGCCTCAGGCTGTCAAGGCTGAGGAAAAGCTTATGGTCATAAATGGTGACGGAGATGAAAAGTATAGATCCGAACTGATTTCCATTGCTTATACCCAATCTCCTGATACTGCAACATCACCAGTGGCATGAAAAACCATCAGGGCTAGCAAGAACCAAACTTGCCTTGAAATGTTGTTGTAGCTTATTTTCCATTTCCTTTTCTATCAGAAGTTGCGTCTTGAAAGGTTAGTTTGTCGCAGAACTAACTGGTGTGTTGTGGGGTTTACAACCAATCCCCGGTTGTGCTGTTTGCTTCTGTTGATGTCAATATGAACAAGAATAATATAAAGAAGAGTTCCACGTACAAATTAAAGTATACGGTGAATAAGTGTTTCTTAAAAAAAAAGATGGATTTCAGAAACAGTTCGTTGCTGCACTTGCTTTTTGTGGTTTATATTGCACAGCCGCGGAAGTGTTTTCTGTGAAAAAATAGATGTGTTTTTGTAACAGTTTGTTGTTTTTACTTGAATTTCCTTGGAGTTGTATGACCCTGGATGTATATTGCTGGAATTTTCTTCTTGTTTAAGAAGTTTAATTCTGCAAATTCTTTTCTTAACTTGGATTTGATTATTAATTTAGCAGAAACGTTCACTCCACTCTTGCTTATTATTTTGATAACACTGGTTTCCTGGAGCTTTTTCTCGCATTCCTGGGTAATTACCTGACAGATTTACATGAGTTGGCTAGCATGTAAATCATTCGGTAGGTGGCTTGTTCAGTCAGTTATCCTTGGCTAGTCAACAAAAGATGGTTGGGTGATTTCCAGGCAGCGTAGAGTTTCCCTCGTGTTTCAGGAGATGACTGCAACAAATCAAAATTTGTCAATGCAATAATGATGCCGCATTTTATATACGTGCATGCATGCATGCAAAATAGGCTTGAGAGAACTTTTGTAAAAAAGCCAGGCAGGGTAGGGTTGGTGAGAACCAAAGCAAAATGTCTGATGCAGGTTTAGGAATTTTTTAAGTTATCAGACCATTCTTTTCATAGTGAAGTCTCCCTTCTCCAGGAATATTTGCTTTTCACAGCTCTACATCTGAAGCAAAAATGTGTACACTATCAATGGGAAACTTCAGTAGTTTATTCCTGCCAGAAACAATTCAAGGTTGCAGGACATGTGAAGGCGAAAGGACTGTTTTTGTGGAACCTATATTTTGGAACCATGAAACTGGTGATTCAAGAACAGCTTTAGTTCATGATTCGTGATTGTAGATAGCTTTTAAATTTTCTTTAATGTGGAGTTATTTTTTCCTTTTTCTCTTTTGCCTTGGAAGTGGACATTTAGTCAGAGGAGTTCACAAGGCCTTTATTTTGAGACTTACAGATGAAGAACACAAGCGCCTACGCAAGCTAACTGCAGCACCAATCAATGGACATAAAGCTCTAACTATGTACAATGAGTATATCAAGAATGCCATCAAAACATCATTGGATGAATGAGCAAGAAAAGAACAGTCAGCTGTGTTAGTAAGCATGTGTATTTTTATGAGTGACGAGAGCGACCCGGTTATGGATACTTTGCAGAAGCTCTATAGCGAAATGAATTGTTGGAGGTTAAAACAATCAAGGTCAAGACATTTTTACTTTCCCAACCTTTCGTTCGTTTCTCCTAATATCTATCCTGTGTCTATCCAGATGATTTAACCCTGCAAATGAATTATCTTCTCTCTAAGATTGCTTTTGAAAAATCACCTTTACTTTTCTTGTTTCGTTGATATATTCAACGAGATATCCGTAAGAACTTTCCTGACTCTGCTGAGGCCAAGGCACAAAGCACGAAAGCAACAGGCTGTAAGCATGAACTTGCACTCCTGCTAAACCCAGAACTAAGTTGGATAACAATTTGGAAAAGAGTTCACTTTGTTAGATTATAAGAATCCTATACTCGAAAAGTTGACAGGGCAATGTACAATCTTTACTGATGAGATGTCTAGAAGAGATTTTCAAAGTGAATTTCCTTTCCAAAGTAGGAACTAAAATCGAAAAATTCGGACAGCACTTTTTGCACAGTTCACTTCGGGCTAGTTCAATGGCAATCATGTTAAAATTTTCAAATACACCCCTCTACCACTCTCCCTCGCTGATGATGTGTCCAGAACTAACAATGCGCTCAGACTTTTTAACTGTCGTCGCTACATTAAAATGTAATTGATTCTATCATATTAGCAGGATCTGTATCTTAAGATAATGGTCGTAAGACCTGAACAGCTATTTGTTTCAGTATACTTTTATACAAGAGACATTTTTATGTTGCTGTGCTCGTTTCAGGCGCGGAAGAAGTTGTTAAGGATTCTACAAGCTGTTCTAGATGGAAAGAGGACAGAAAAGAATGGCTATCTATCAGTCAGAGAGACACGAAGTCACGGTTGATATGCTAATAAAAATTGAAGATGAACAGTGTAAAAAATTGGTTGATGAGGAGATGGTAGAGTTAATCCTGATGTGCTTAAATGCTGACCATGAGTCTTCTTCCCATGCCAACAATGTGTGCTATTATCTTCCTAGGTGGACATCCAGAATATTTCAACCAGGCTAAGGTGAGTGAAAACCTCAAGTAGGGTGCTTGAATATTTATATATTTAATTGAGCTAAAACTTGCACAGTCCATGCGCTCCCTGAAAACCCTTACAATTTGGAGATATGAATAGTGATCTTCGGTTTCCAATTAACCTTAGGTATGATGTTGAATTACATGCTCTACTTTTGTTAGTAAAAATTGCTGCTAGCAAATGACTAGAGTTTCGATGTGCATCTCACTTTGTTATACAAAACTAGGACCTCGTATCTCATAGGCCTCTTGTCATTTCCCATAATTTTTGGCACAACAGGAGGAGATATTAAGAAGAAGAATTATCCGGACCCGAATAAATTCAATCCTTCGACATGGAGTGTAAGAGAGGACACGTTTCTTGCTTATTAGATGAACGTGTTATCATTTTTTTTTTCAATCCTTAGCAAATGTTGTTTGCTGTGCAGCACATAGATTCTGTGTAGGAACGTAGACTGAAATCTAGCTCTGATATGTCCTGGAAGTGATCTAGACAAGCTTGAAATTTCTATCTTCCTTCATTATTTTGCTGTTTCATGCAATTGCATTTTGTTTTTTGTAACAGTTTTATGGTAGACCTGAATTCCTCTCATTTCTGGCAGGTTTACACCAAAACCATGGTGGTGGACTCGTGGTTATATTTCAACTATCAATCAGAAGTGATTGTATGGTTTCCATGATGAAGCGCGCAATTTCGTGAAATAAAAACACAGCCTTCAATATACTAAAATAAAATGTTCTGCTTTTCTTTTCTGCAGCTACAATGAGCATTTGATATGCGTGCTCGAACGATCCAGTCCAACATGCTGGTTGAGATTATTGTCTTCATACAAAGCCCATAAACAAAAAAAAAAAGAAATCAAATGGAAAACAAGTCAATTTTGATATCAGTGCAACTTGTTGCTTCAGTCATGATAAATGAAGACGTGTATTCTCAATTTAGCAAAGCTAGTTAAGTCGTCTCGCAATGTTTTGTGTTTTGCTAAAATCCCATTCTGCAATTCAAGACATTTCAAATTTGGGATAGGATCCATTTATTCCAGTGTAGGCAAATATGGTTCACCATTTACCTTTGCACAAATACTTTTATGGTACACCGAGTCCCCTAACCAACAAAGTACAGTGAGTTTCCAGTCCTATATTTCATTTGGTATCACTAGGAGGAAGACTGAACAATGTTTCTTTAAATTTGAAATATCTTGGCTCGCAGATTAAAAACCATAAACACTTGATTTTTTTTTTTTTTAATATCTTCTTCTTCTGATGCTTTTCATTGAGCCAATCCTGTAATTCAAATTCCTTGTTTCTTCTGTGATTTCTCAATTCTGCACTTACAATACTAGAAACCATGTTGTGCATTACTGGTAATGAAAATATGCGATTCAGCTACTGCTTTGTTCCTGGGAGCTGCCGATCAATATTCTGCTGTCTTCATTGGTTTGCTAAGGGTATCTTGAGGAGGATGTATATATGGATAGAGTTTTCCAAAATTCAGGGTTTTGTAGAAGAGTTCCAGTGAGAAATAATGACTGGAGTCAGGCTATGAAAGATTAGGGATGCAGTTAAATGTTGGATAGATGCAATTTGCAATGCATGATTGAGCCTTAGCTCACATTGGCTGGGATGTTTGTGTTATATCATATATGGCATTCTCTTCTTCGTTTAGTAGGATATCAGGTAGAAGAATTAAGAATACTTCCACCAATTCTTTTTATTTGTTTCTAAAATTTGATATTACAAAAAAAAAAAAAAAAATTGTGAACATGACCAAGAATTAAGACACACACACACACACACCAGAAAAATCGTGGAAAAACCAGGTAGAACATAACGCAATAAAAAAAAGAAGCAGGGAAAGTGGGGGAAGAAACGGTTCCCAAATAGAAGAAAAATGCAGAATTACAACATAAAAAGCAAGAGAATAGTGGACAAAGTTGGAAATTACTTTTTGTAATAGCTGACGAGAATTCAAAGGACATGAAATTTTTTATAATTTTAGGATAGGTTAGTTCAAGACCACAACATTTGCAAAGCATGCTAACATCCTAATGAGAATCTTCTTCCTCGCAGAATTTTGTGTATTCCTTTGGACCAAGTAGGGATTCTAATTCTGATGGGTTGCTTGGCTTCACCTTGATCATCCATCCCTCTTCATATGGACTTTTATTTATCTTCATTACAAAAACTGTCAAAGTCAGACGTGCGTATATAGAAAATGTATGTCTCGGCAATTAGAAATGGACTTGTTATAAAGCTGAAACAATCTCGCCAGGTCTGATTTGATACTTACCAGTCCAGGAGTTTCACTAAGCTTTGTATTAACCTCAACAATCTCGCCGGAGATTGGAGAATTGATATCACTAGTTGCTTTCACACTTTCCACCGCTCCAAAGCTCTTCCCTTGGCTGACAGAACCTGCCGGTTCTGGCAAGTCGACAAACACTACTTCTCCCAGATGATCCTGTAAAATGTACCTGGTATTTCCTGTTATGATATTCCATTGACTTCCCAGACTATGTAATAAATATGCACATCAAATCACATTCAGTTGTAATTTTCCTGAAGAAAAACTTTTGCTTGGTGTTGTGCAGAGTCCTGAACTATCAGCCAGGGTTCAAGCTTTGGTAACAGGAACAGAGCAAACATAAGTAAAATAAAGTAGACAGCAAGGTAACAGCACATGCATGTTGAATTGATGGTGCCCCGGGTAGTGAAATCATTTATTTTAATGAAAATTAGCCAAGGTATTTGAGTCATCCGTACAGGCAAAAGACAGACAAGAACAAAATTTATATCACATCCTGCACGGTCAAATTGTGGCCAAAGCTTTACTGTTTAAACAATTTATAGAAGTTATAGAAGCCTAGAAGCACAACGAATCCAAAACCTCCAGCAAAAGAATGTCTACGCGAGCAAAAAAACAACCACAAAACTGACTCAAACCGAGCAATGTAAAATAAGAAATGCTAAACACGGTGAAGGAAATAAACACTAAACCATGAGGAAGGAGGGGAGATAAAGAAAAGATGACCTGAGCATGATCTGTAATGCCAATAGTGGCCACCGGACCCTCATGCTTCACCCACTCATGTGAAGATGCATACTTCAACCCGTCTACAACTGCACAATCCAACAGTGTTCTAATGTTTACCCCCTACACTGCCATAAACGAAGTGTGCGAAATAGCTTTTGAAAAACACAATTTGTAAGAAATAAAAAGAGGGTACCAGAGGAGAAGCATCTTGAGAGAGAGCAGGAAGGAGAGAGGTGAGCTGTGGAGGCGACAGAGATTCTCAGAGCATTGGCCGTCGAAGAAGCCCACAACCTCAGTGCCATGTTATCTCTTCTTGATGGTTTTGTGTGTTTTGGTTGGCAAAGAAGAGGCTGTGTCTATATATTTGTCAGTGGTTTTATCCTGGATGAATGGTGGGCAGAAAGAGCCTCATCCTCAGACCTTGGCACAAAGAGACCTTATCGTCGTTTTTGTGATTACATGCATAGGATAATCTGCCCCATAATAATAATTTGCTGTGAATAGTTAAGGCATAGAATGGATAGGTTGCCCGCAAATCACAAAACTTGTCTAATATCATCCTCCTCTTGCTTCACAATCCATACAAACTATAAATCCTTACTTTATTTTAATAAAAACAAATTCGGGTAGATGATCTCGGCAAGGAAGAAAAAATAGTATTAGCCTAAGATCTTTTAGGGTTCTTAATTTAATTGGATATAATGTCTTTATGTAGTTGTTGAATCCATTGATTAACATTAGCTAAATGAGAAGGGGAAATCCATCTTCTTCTTCTTTTTTCTTTTAAATTTTTGTTTGTTTACTAAGTAGAGTTTTATAATTGTTATCTTTACATGTTATTTTAGCGGTTATTTTAGTTTCATAACTAGGTTTTGTAGCTCGAGTATTTTTAATTTATTTTTTTCTGTTTAATGAGTAGTGGGTTTGATGGGTTTAATTAAAATTAAATTTTATCTTAGTTTAGTTTTTTTTAATTTTATATTTTAATATTGGTTTAATTGAAATTAAATTTTTTAATTTATTTCAGTTTACTTTAATTGAGATTATTCTAATTTAATGACTCCGAGCCATGAATTTGATCAATTAACCCGAGCTAACCTAGATTGTTTTTTATTTTATTTTTTTAATTAAATTTTGTTATATCTTATCTTTTAAAATTAGCTTGATTGATAATTGAGATTTGTTTTGATTTACTTTTCATAGATCTATCCTGATTTTATAATCAATGTTGTAGATTTGATAAGTTACTTTAGGTTGATCCAAATCAATTATCATTTTAATATTTAAAAAATATTATCTTAATTTTTTTAATAAAATTATATTTATATTAGTTTTGATATTATTGCTAAAACTAGAAGATTAACCATAGATACACCCCACATAATTTAAAGGGTTTGTTTTCTACTTGTAGAACATTTAAATGGTGGAATATACTTTTATACGTTCAGAAAACAATTAATAATACAGTAGAGCACTAAAAATATATAGTTTACCTTTTATCATCTATTTATTTATTTTAATTTTACCTTGTCACTATTTATTCGAGAAAGCAAACAGTAAAATAAAATCAGTTTTCTATTCTATACATGAAAAAAAACAAACATGAATCGAATTGAGGGTCAAAATTAATTCCACATCAAAACCAAATTGAGACAGATCGATCGATCCAATCAGAGTTTGATGGGAGAGATTATTGCAGAAGACGAAGCAAAGAGCAATCACAGCAACATCGACGATAATTGTAATATGGTTGAAATCACCGTCAAAACTATTGGCCCTTCTCCTCCATCTCGCCTCCTCCTTCCTTCTCCCATCAAAGTGTGTCTCTTTCTCTCTTCATCGCTCTCTTTATGAACATATTTGTATCTTTTGGGTTTTCTTAGAGTTTGTTGTGTTATCCAATTTTGTCTGTTAAATAAAACTTTGATCCTTTTCGCTGCTAAAATGGCTTAGCCATGGATTACTGAAAGGCCCACTTAATATTTTGCATTTAATTCTTAATGTAATCATTTTTTGCTTCATATTGTTGTGGTAAATCTCGAAAACCCATTACTAGGGTAGGGTTCTTAGTCAAATTCGTGATTATAAGTGTGCATAAATTAGAGCAGCAGCGTGGTCCATGGTTTTTTGTTTTTTTCCTCTCGTTCAATGAGATGGCTTGCCTTCTGAGGATTTATTACTGCAGTGTGAAGTTTGAAAATTTAGAATGTCCCTTGAAGTAGAAAAATGACCTGTTTTTGATTTATAGCCTTCTGAGGTTTAGTTTGAATTCATGTATTTCTGTTTCTCATCGAAATGACCTGCTTGTTTAAAGACCATATGCATAGTAACAAAAGGAAAGTATCTAAATTTAAAAAGGATAATTAGATGCTTGTCATTGTGAATTCTTATAATTTGCTTGCATTTTTGTAATAGGTTCGTGATTTGAGGAAGTTGGTTGCTGAAAATAGGCATTTACCAATTGAGAATTTGAGGCTTATCTTGCGCGGGAATGTATTGCATGATAGCAGAGATGAGGATGATATATGGCTTAATAATGGAGGTGCACGTCTTTTCTTTATTATTAGTATTACCATTCATATCTTGCTTGTTGTTGCTGTCCTGTGATAAGATTATGTTGTATATTTTTCTGGTTTTGGGAAATCTCCGGGTCTTGTGGAATTTGTTAGAATCTCTGATATGTTTTTAAACAGGATAACAAAGTTATTTAAATTCATAAAATATTATCCAATTATATTGACGTTAAATATCTTTCTTATGTTACTAATGATACTTTAGAAACTAAAAGTGGTTCAAGAAATATCAAAATTAGATAAAATGTAGAAACATTGTCCATTTTCAGTCTTCAACCAATTGAAAGAGAGTCTCCTTTAAAGGGCACCAAGATTTTCTATAGCATAGACAATAGGGTCCTCTGGTCATTGTATGATTATAAGGTACTAATTAAAACCCAAACTATTTATTAAAGTGCAAATGTTTTTCGTTTGCAAAGGTTTTGAAAACTGATAGTCTGGTTTGAAATAATTTGGCTGTTGATTTGATAGAAACAATTTTGTTCTATATAACAGCTTACACTTATTTGGTGACAGAAATTAAAGGAATCAAAAGCTATTGTTACCAGATTCAAGAGGCTATCAGTTGTATATTTTAGGTTATTATTTTTTGCTTCAGCCTAATGTATCAACTTACCAAAATAGCTAACAACAAACATAATTTTTGAGGGCCATGCTACAATTTAGTATTACTGGTAATGTTCATCTCAGCTTCTGCAAAGTTCTCTAATTAAGCTCCATGTTCTTCCCCTAAGATATAGGCATTTTCTGATTACTTTCTAGATTCCATGATTGTTGCCGTCAAACCAAAGCCACCAGCAAAACATCTCCGAGATGGATTTGATGACGATGACGACCTGGTATTAATGAATAATTAATTCTACTGAATTGAGTTTTGGCGATTCTTAGAAATGCAAATTTCTTATTAGTTAAATTGTTTTTCATAATTTTCAACTCTCCAGAAGTTTCAGCTTCCACAGTCAGCAAGTCGGTGGAAGAAGAGGTTTTATTTCTTTCTGCATGATAAGTTGAAGGTCCCTGGTAAGCATCTAATAGAAGTACCTTTTGATGTGAAAAACAACATTCTTCTGATAAAATTGTATTTTATTTCATTGATAGATATCCTTTTGATGGGGCTTTTCTCTCTCAGTCTGAAGGCATGGGCTGTTTTTATTTTATGGTTCATTTTGGCACCTGTTGCCCACAGATGGGATCTGGGACCAGTATATGTAAGTTGCTTCTCTTTGTGAGTTCTTTTTTTACAAATGTGCGGTACCTGTTTTATTTTTCAATATCAACTTTGATATTTCTAAGAAAATGAAGAGGATTTGAGTTGGATCTTCTTTGGTCTCTTGCTAGCCATTTTTCCTTCTTTTTGCTTGACCCGAGTCGAATGAGAATGAATCCTGCTCGATGTAACCCATCATAACCTCTCATCGAAGTCACTTTAACAATCATTCTGATAATCTGCTGTAAAATTTATTGAATAGAATGTTCAATGATATATTTTTCCATTTCCCACGATGAATTGGTGGGCTGCAATAAATTCAAAATTAGTAAACAGATTTATCTTCTTTTTAGCAATAAGCTGGCTTGGAAGCTCATTTATGATTTATTGCTGCAATAAAAAGAAATAAAAAAAATCTTGGAGTAGATTACATAGGTAGCATTGGCTTTACCTGCAAATTGTTATTGCCAAGTAGACATCACTGTAGAATAAATATTTTGCCTTTAAAACCTTAACTTCTACAAAGCTTGCAAACCTAATAAAAGCCTATGCAGCAAATGCCCATTAAAAAGAAATTGCAGTAGCTGATTGCAAATATGGACTGGTGATGGCATGCTAGTGTTTCTTGAAAAAACAAACTTGCAGAGTTCGGACTATATCTATGCTACCACAATTAAATGTTTGCATGGCTGAACTGATTACTTGATAACAGCATTTTTAAACCCTGTGAAGTGCTATCCATAACATGACCATAAAGAGCCTGAATTTCTTTTTTGACTCGTCCATGACATATAGAAAAAGCAAAGTAAAATCCAGTTGTCATGCCCAGAGGACCAAAGGATATTATAGAAAGCAGATGGATAGCTTTGGTGTGCTGTAGAATTTTCTATATAACCTGCATATTTAGTCTGACAAATTACGTATATTCATTTCTCATTAGTATTTCATGTATCCTCTTTTCTTGTTGCTACGTAACTTTCAGATAATTGGCACTGGCTTTGCTATCATCCTTCTGAATCTTGGGCGGAGGCAAGCTGGTGATCTCAGGTATAGTGTATTGACTAATAGGAATAGCTAGGTTGGGAATTTGTATTGTTCTTTCCCTCGCATGTCTGTCCATGCATGCATGTTTGTGCCTACGGCTACATGAAATTAGTTCCTTTGTCATCATGATTGTCATTGAAATTAAAATGCATGCATGATTATTTTCCATGTTTTGCAGATTGATATGCATAGAGCCATTTAGCTCATCATTTTGGTTCTCTTTTTCTTTGGAAATTCTCCATGGTGATCTATAATGATGTTTTGACTTAAGGTCTAGCTACTTCATTCTTACTAGCAACCTGTGTCCTTGTCCATATCCCCATGCTGTTCTCTAGTACCTGCATCCATTCTATCTTAATAACGTGATTCACCCAAGTGTGTTTTCAGTCTCATTTATTGGTTTTTGATATTGCAGCGCATATTCTATCTTCAATGAAGACTTTAGGGAGCTTCCTGGGACCCTTAACGCGGATCGACTGGATAGAGACATTCGGGCGGGCCAGTTTTGAACCTTGGACGGGTATATCAGTGCTGCTTTCAGGTCATGCATGCTGTAACAATGTATACTCACAACTTTTTGATGTATGTGTATACCCATCTGCACAGAAAGTTTAGACTTGTACTAACAAGTTTTAACCCACATTTTTCCTTGTTAGTCTCACCGTACGATTTTAATCTGCTTTTTTTTTTCTGTTCCCTACTCGTAGAAACTGATGAAAACATCATTTGACTTGTTAAAGCAAATATACCTGTGTGGGAACCCACAATTGGAGGGTTAAATAGAAAATGAAAACCCACTTATCAATAGCATGATTCTTCCTGTTAATGTTTTGTTTATTTTTTCAAATCTATTAAAGGAACGAGAATTTAACAAATAAAATAGTTGAAAGGGGTAAAATTAAAAAATAAGTATAATTAAAATAACAAAGAGTAAATCTGATAAGTATATATATATATATATATATATAGATAGATAGATAGATAGATAGATATGGATATATGAATTATTTCAAATAAAAAAATACAAAAACTCAGTATGCCATGGGAGTATGGGACCTCCGAGATTAACTGGCCCGATAACGAGCTGGGTCAGTATTTATTTCTGTCCTCTCTAATCCTCAGGCCCAGAGATGAGTCAGGATCGGCATCTCCTTCCAAACTTTTTCTTCTGGCCGCCACTGTACTCCATCAGATTGGGAAGTGAAAGTTACAGAAGCTTTATCAATGATAAGTCATCCTCTGCATTATTTGGAAGCGACACGTGCATCTTGAATGTGTTTTTGGTTTTTTTAAAAAAAATTATAAATATATTAAAATAATATTTTTTGATAAAATATTTTTCCATATCAACACATAAAAATATCTAAAATTATCAAAATAAAATAAATAAATAATTTAAATTTTTATCAAAAATATTTTTAAAATACTGTACGAAACGGGACTGAAATGGAGACATGACACGCTGGTCGGGCCTTCAAATAAATTTAGGCAATTGGCAGAGGGTAGTGGTCACTAACCAGACGATGGAGTCTAGTTTTGATCACCATTAATGCCACGACCCTCCTGATTCATGTAAGATTCCCCTCCTATTCATTGGCACAGATTTTCTTTCCTTCTCTCCCCAGCTTGCAACAGCGCTACTGTGTTGTCGTTTTAAATCTCCTTGCTCTCCAGATGATTTTGCATGGTTGAGACCAAGTTTTCATGGTCTACACGCAAGAGATTACTTCTATTTGTTGGGCACTCCTGCATTCCAAAGTCTAATTTCTTGGTCATGGGATCGTTTTTATATGTAAAATCATCATCTTGTTTGAACAGTTCATGAAAGAGAAAAAAATAGACGTGGCTAGCTTTATGTTGACAAATCAAACAACACCAAGGTAGAAAAGAAAAACAAATCCAAATTCACAATGGAGTGGAGTGTGGTGATGATTATTTTTAAACTATTTTTTGTTATTATTTTATAAATCAGCATGTCAAAATATTCAAATATACATATATAAAAAAAGTTTGACAAAACATCTTGCGAGAAAATAAAGATGTTGTCACAAGTTCAGACTAGTAATTTATTTTTTTATAAATAGAGTGTCCGGGTTAGTTTGCGCGTATCATAATTAATTCCGAGGTCTACTGAATACCTTACAAGCTCATTGAACATGTAAAGCACCACGGGGGTGACAGTCCTGCTTGACAAGACTCAAACCTGGAGTGAGAGGAAAGGAGAAGCCCTTCTTGACTGCCAGGTCAAGACCTTGTTGACAGTTTATTTTTTTTAAATATATATTATTTTAATACATTCGCTGGAAAAAAAAAATTAGCAACCATCTCAATCTCATTACTAGTCTACATTTTGAGGTGGACAAGAAAAGGCACGCAAGTAGTCTTCTCACGTAAATCATAAAATCCTTTTCAGCTGAGGCTTCAACAACACATTTCCTCTGACTTGTTCTCTCTTTATCAGATTCAAACTTCATGCTTCGAATTCACGTCACTGCTAATTTCTCTGTTTTTTCTTCTTCTTTGCGTGCATGCAAGCAGTTGAAATGCAAGGATTGTGAGAGTGGCCGATCGGTTTAAGCAAGTTTGGACGAAGAAAGAGAGCCAGTCCAGTCAAATTTCCCAGGTCATTGCACACAAAACCAGATCCTAGTCAACTGAAACTTCTGTTCCCGCAATTCCTCCGCTCAAATCACCATGTTGCCTTGCATGCAGATCGATGTTTGAGTGCGCCAATGCTTGTCTTATGCTACGTGCCTGCCAATATTCAAGGGTTTTTTCCCTACTGTTGAAAAGAAGAAATATAAAACGGGTGGTGTCATCGAAATTTTAGATTATAATAAGTTCGAATACCATAGACTATGACAAAATATTAAGGAAAGATGCCAACTGTCGTTCGTTGCATTGAGTTCACACGATACATTTCTTGACGTTTTGGGTTCAGAATTTCGAGACATGATTTTTAATAATTAAAACATAGTGTTTATGTATTGTTGTTAGGAACTCTCCATAAGTGCAGTTAAAGCTAATTATGTTGATCATATTCTCAAACCTTTCATCGAGTAACGCTTATATTAGCCCAGGGAACTGATTCCCCTGCCCCAAAAACCTCCAAATTAGTTCAAATATACAAAATCAAATCCTATATATATTTCCTTGACCTTGATCTTAAATTATAAGAGTCTTTTGTGCTTTCAATTTAGATTTTAAATTATAATTGCTCATGTTTTTTTTAAATTTAATCATTTAATTTTTATTTTTTTACTTGGTTGTTTTGTAAAATTTTAATTGTTTTTTCAATTTCATCCTTCCATCAAAGTTTACGTTAGGAAAAACTTAATTTAACCCACGTTCCTTTTATTTTTGCTAAAGTTTTTTTCTTGTCAATTTAACCCTTCAATTTATTTATTTATTTTATGCCCTCTGATTTCACCATCATTCTCTTGGTTACAATTTTTTGTATGATTAAGTTTTTTTCAGTTTTATAATTTATTGTTTGGTTCGTTGGAGATTGGGCTTTGTCATTTTTTCATATATTTTTTTTATGATCTAATAATAAAGGTCACGAGTTAGAAAAATCCATGTTGTTTGACTTTCTTTTTTATTTTTATTTTAAAATTTTATCATTTTAGATTATTATTATTATTTAAAAAATATTGGTCTTGTTATTATGTTCAATTTTTTTTCTATTGGTTTATTCACAACTTTTACCCGTCTTTTTTTAATAGAGGCTTTTTAGAAGAAAAAAAATATTTTTTTTGTATTTAGTTTTTTGAAGATTTTTTTATTTTATATAGTTAAAATTTATTTTATAGAAAAATAATATTTATTTTTAAATAATAAGTTTAATATGTTTAGTCTTACATAGTATTTTTTTTTTAATCAAATGAGTTTCCTATGTGTTTGCATTTCTATTAACTTTTATTTATTTTTATAAATAAATTAAGTAGACACAAATGAGTAGATATATTATTTTTTAGGATTCAATATATTGATCCATATTTATCTTTTAAATATTTTTGTTTCTTTATTAGTTATTATTAATATTTTTTCGTTTATCACATAAATAATTATCAATTTTATTTGATCAATTGTTTACATAAACCTCTTAATTTACATTTGATTTTTTTATATATCAAAATAACTTGTGTATCTAATTGTTTTTCTTTAAAAAAAGTTATACCTTGCAGCGTAATGCTTGTGAAATATCTAAGTATAATGGTGTTTTTAATATATATTACTGGTAGCTGCGCTACTGATCCTTGACGGCACGTGAATGAGTGACGTCAGTCGTGTGGTTTGAAAAAACGATGCCATTTCCTTTTTCTCGTTGAATTGAGGTGGACCCCAACCTCACATACTCCTATAAATGATCAATAATATCAGTTATTAACTTGTTGCTTTTATTGATATTTTAAAATTTAAATTAAAAAAATAGTGTTTTTTATATTATTTTGATGTGCTAATATAAAAAATAATTTGAGAAAATAAAAATAATATAATTTTGATATGTTTCTAAATAAAAAATATTATAAAAAACAACCACAATCACACTTTCAAAGAATCACTTTTAAATTTGTGAACAAAGACAATATGTAAACTTTGATGTATTTCTATATATTTAAAAAAATCACATATAATTGTTTAAACTAATTATAATACTTTTTATTTTATCTTTATCTATTTTCAATGATATTTTGAATAAAATATTCATCCCAACCGATATATTTTGGATTTTATTTTTATTGCTATTTCTTTTACATCTTTAATATTAGTAATCTACAAAGGAATAATGTTCACTCGTCTCTCATGTGTATTTTTTGAGTTTTTTTTTTTTATCATAATTGCTTTAAAATCTATATAAAAATGGCAATTTATTCATGACATGTCATAGAACTCAGATCAAAAGCTTTTGAATGTGTTCCATTTTAATTCAAATGTCATGACTAGTAACTTCTATGTTATTTATTTATAAAAAGATTGTTGCTTGACACAACACAAGTGATCTAGCATGTCATCTAATTGCAGAATTAAAAACTTGTATACCATGATGACTTTATTGATGATGTAACTATATATTTTAGTTTATCGCGTGTCTAAATCACAAGATTAGGATAAAAATACAATAAAATTGCAAAAATATATAGTTTTAATATGCAAAAGTCTCATAAAATCTTAAAACATAGGTTTAAATACCTAACACTCGTAAAAACAACCAATCAGTAAAAATAATAAAATTGAAATCCAAAATTAACAAGGAAAAAATCTAAAACATGATTCAAAACTTCAAATGCAATTTTAAATAAATCTATGTGTAAAATTTTATGCTATGAATCTACTTGTGAGGTCAAGTTAGACCCAATATTAATTCTCTTTTTTGAATTGACATAAATATTCAACGAGGACTCAAAAGAAATATAAAATTTCGTACGGATCAAGGATAAAATAACCAATATATATATGCCCCTCATTTACACTGTATAAGAGGACTCGGGAGTCAATGAGTATCTCCATTACATGTCTGAAATTAATCCAAGTCCTCGTGGGTTGACATTATAATATATAACATCATATTCCCATCGTTTGGTTTGTCTAATTCTCCTTCCTAGGTGATGTCTTTCTTCATATATATATATATATATATATATATATGTAAATTGAGTCAATTACAAATATTTTTTATTTTTGGGCAGTTTTGTTTATCTTATCTTATTCTGTGTGACATGATAAATAAATAAAAGAAAAATACAGCCATTTTTATAATTTGAGAGGTCATTTCATTTTTGCAGAGATTTAAAAATATAGGATATTAAATAATCAGGTATGGGCCATGCATATCTCAGTTTGGTAGTGACATCTTACACCTTAAACATGATGTGATCTCATGTTTCTTGCCATTAAGTAAAGGCACGATGGGTTAACAAGAAATAAATAAGGTTTTATGATGAATCTTCTATTCATGGATGGACCCGTGTTTATATTGCCTTGAATAAACACGGGTCTCTCCGTGTAAATGTGATGTGCTTTCGCCATCATTTTGACAATGGTCTGATCTGGTTCAAATTAATTTTAAAAGTATTTTTTATTTAGAAATATATTATGATTTTTTTAAATTATTTTTGATACTAGTATATAATCTAAAAATATTATTTTTGTAATTTAAAATAAAAAATAAAAATAAAATTTTTTTAAATAAACATGAAACTCAAAATGATTGCAGTTCACAATTCACCAATTAGTTTTAAGTTTTATAAATGATGCACTATTGATAGCAATAACAAGATTAAGATAAAATGTGTGCCAAGAAGTTTGATTAAGGTTTGATAAACATATTTACTTTGTGTGGTACTCGTTTTGATAGTGTGATATAAATTAATTTTTTTATTTAAAAATATCAAAATAATATTTTTTTAATTTTTTTAAAAAATATTTTCAATATCAACACATTAAAATATATAGCAGTATCCCATGTTATATATATATATATAACAAGTTTTAGTAAGAAAATCCAAATTTCACCCCTTATCAGCTTGAATACTTAAATTCTAAATAATTTATTTACTGTACACTAATTTATCAGTAAAAGTAGAGCTTTAAAATGAAAACATAAGAAATTATATATATATATATATATATATATATATATATATATATATATATATATATATATATATATATATATATATATATATCAAGCATGCATATATACCAATTAACAAGTTGGTCAGCTATTCCTTAAAGAATATGAATCGTGAATATGCCATCTGTTCTACAAGTTGCAGGTTTAATATATTTTATCTATTTCAATGAGTTTTCATATTTGCTGTAAATTTTAATTGTTCTTGTTACGTGTGTATGTGTATTCTGTTAGATGAGCTATCCATTTTGAAGCATGATTACTATTACTATCATATAATAAAATAAAAAATAAATTATAAGAATTTCCTTATTATACGAGCGTATTACCAATAATACTTTGTATAAAAATTACGAGCATATGAATAATTTAATTGGACGAGAGATGTACACACAAAATAATATTAATACGTTGATATTTTTATATATATATATTAGGCGAACAACTCGAATGCTTTTTTTTTTTTTTTACAATACTAATGAAATTAAGCTGATGGATAATAATCCCAAAAATGATCATTATCAACCATAATTGCGCTATTAATAACTAGAATCTTTGCATAGTATGGAACACATCTTTAGTCAACAATTTTACCCACCAAAAGCATTGAAATGTTGACCCACGTGATTTTAATTTATACTTGGGGTACAATGATTTAGGATCAGTATCAATTTCCCCATTCTTCATGCTTTAACGCATCAAATTGCTCTTTATCAGGGCCATGCTAGCTTGCACTGTAACCCCAACGTTTTGTCATTTGTGCGAGACTCCATCTACGCGCGCGCGCGCGTATCCTAATACCAGAGGCAATAAAAACATGCTGGGAGGGCGGGGGGGTGCACTCACACGCTTCGCGTGACATTTTATACTCGCTGTCGTTTTTCTTAAAAAAATTCGTATCGACCAACAAACCCTTTGACTTGCAGCCAAAGGTAGAGGGAGAAAAAGAGAGGGAGAGAGATTTTCCCGCCTTCACATGCAAAATTCGTCTTTTTATTTATTTGACTCTCTCCCTCCCTTTCCTTTAAATTTAATGAAAAGAATATTAGAATATTCAATACATAATTTAGTAAAGTGGGATTTTTTTTACTGACTAATGGGAAGAAAGCTCTCGTCTCGGTGCGAGACTTCCCATGATAACCAAAACCACTAATGAATAAGCTAGTAAATAAAGTATTTATTAAACACTAATTGTTTGCTTAGATTTTCAGGTTGAATGGAATTTGATTTCTTTTCTCTTTTTTTGACTTAGTTGTACGGTTGTTTTTGGGAGGTAATAAGAATTGTTTTTTAAAGTATTTCATGTTTTAAAATATATTAAAATAATATATATTTATTTCTTATATAAATATATTAACAATAATATATTTTTTTTAAATACATTTAAATCATAATATTAAATAGTTTTTTTTTTTAAAAAAAAAACTGATTATTATTTTTTTAACAGGAGCTTTAGATTCCGCAAGACAAATAGAGTAACGAGGAGGAATTCGTGTCCTTTGACTCCCCAGATAGATTTCGCACATGCCGAGACAAATACAACTTTCTCACCCGATCGCTAAATTCAATCCTGGCCGTCCAACTTTTTATGTAGTGTGCGATGAATGACGTGGCAATGAAAGATACCTGACCACCAGTAGCAGCAGCGATGCAATGTGTGATTGCCCTTTTCTTAGGTTGGATTTGGGCCCATCAGGTCAAGGGCACACTGTTTTATATTCTATGGCCCTTGTGGCTGTTTTTTTCGTGACATTGCTACCCTTTATATTTTTCTTCTCCCCGCTTTCGTTTTATTTGTACTCAGTACGAATGCCAATAAAATATTATAAACAAAAATCTAGAATATGTAATGTGTTTAATTTGAGATTGAAATTAATGTAAAAATATGAAAAGTAAACAAAGATACAAAAATTTAAATTAATGAAGGAGTGTTGTTAGCATTAAAATGTCTAAAATCTAGATAGATATTTAATAATTGAATTACTATCACCAACTGCTACTCACTCTTAAGGGCATGATCGTCAATGCGATGCAACGCCTCTCCCGTTTTGGGCCCGGGCTTTTCCCAAAAACGAAGAACCCCCCCCCCCCCTCCCCACGCAAAAGCTAGGAAGACAAAAACGCCCCTCTCAGTCCAAAAGAGACAGACAACTCCACTCCATCCAAATCCAACGCAGCTAACTCATTCTCGTTGACTCAACCACTTTCCTTTCCTTGTAAGCCCACAGTTACATACATTCATTTCAAAGCTGAAAATGTCAAAAATACCAGTCTGGCACTCTGCCACGTGGCTTGCTCAAACTTGACCCCACATATTATCCTCTGGCTGCTTGCCGGGACCCCACAAACCCCTAGCTAAATATCGCCAGGTGTAACCGTCAACCAAAAAACAACAACTGCACCCAGCAGATCACCAAAACAGAAAAACAATTTTCAAAATTCACTCCCTCAAAAACTCTCTCTCTCCCACCCTTCCTCCCTCACTCTAAGAAATAAATAAAAAAAAAAGAAAATCAAATAAACAAGTCCCCTCAGTCTCTCCCCCCCTACACTTTATTTACTTTCTCTCGAAACTTGAAGAGAGAGAGAGAGAGAGAACAAATTCAATTTTCTCTCTCATTTTCTGAGCTTCCAAACAGAAAGTGGAAGATAGGTGTAGAGAGTGGACTATCAAATGTGATGGGAAGTGGACTCTCCACAGTCTTCCCTTGCTTCAAACCGCCAAACAACCACCAGGACTTGATTTTCACAGCTTCCGAGCCGTTAGATGAAACCCTAGGCCACTCATTCTGTTACGTCCGATCTTCTAACCGTTTTCTCTCTCCTACTCCCTCCGATCGCTTTGTCTCTCCTTCCCACTCTCTCCGTTTCTCACCGCCCCGCCCCGTACCCGAAACCGGTTTCAAGTCCATTTCCGGTGCTTCCGTTTCTGCTAACACCTCCACTCCTAGAACCGTCCTCCAACTTGACAATATTTACGACGATGCCATTGATGTTATTAACTCTTCGAATAATACTAGCGGCTTTGTCACTTCTTCTGTTGGAGGTGCAAGGGCTAATAATACTGGCAGTATTGTGAATAATGTGAATGGATTTGAGAGCTCGGCGTCGTTTAGCGCGTTGCCGTTACAGCCAGTGCCACGTGGAGGGGAAGGGTTTTTTTTGTCGGGTCCGATAGAGAGAGGCGCATTGTCGGGTCCGCTTGATCCGAATACGGGTGGAGCATCCGATGGAAGCGGCGGGCGGGTGCATTTCTCTGCTCCACTAGGTGGCATTTATGTAAAAAACAAGAAGAGGAGGGGGAAGGGTATGTCGGGGCTTAAGAAGGCCATGTATAGGAATATTTCGGAGAAGAGCCGGCCGTGGGTTGTTCCGGTGTTGAATTTCGTGAACCGGAGGGAGAATTCGGGGACTGTAGAGGAGAGGGAGGGGAGAGAAGAAGGGGATAACGTGCAGTGGGCGTTAGGGAAGGCAGGAGAGGATAGGGTTCACGTGGTTGTATCGGAGGAACACGGGTGGTTGTTTGTAGGGATTTATGATGGGTTTAACGGACCTGATGCGCCAGAGTTCTTGATGGGGAATCTATATAGAGCTGTTTTTAATGAACTTCAAGGTTTGTTTTGGGAGGTTGTTGAAGAGGAGCCTCAAGAGACTATTCATGTGGAAGGGATTGAAAATAAAACTGACCCATTAGTGGAAAAGAGTGGTTCAAGTGACGTGAAGGGTCTAATTGTCAAAAGTGAATGCAGCTTGGTGTCAAAAGCGGATCCATCAGAGGAAATTTATGTTAAAAAGGACGGCGACGGCTTGTCTTGTGGAATGGAATCTAATGTTGTAAATCAGGATAGAGTGAGGAGGGTTACGTTTCAACCAGAGGCTACAGAGGGGACAGCTAGTACTCGGAGGAGGAGGTTATGGGAGTTCCTAGCGGAGGATGATCTGGAAGATGGGCTTGATCTTTCTGGGTCTGATAGGTTTGCCTTTTCTGTTGATGATGCGATTAGTGTAGGTAATGCAGGGTCAGCTGTTAGCAGAAGGTGGTTGCTGCTGTCAAAATTGAAACAAGGTTTGTCCAAACATAAGGAGAGGAAGCTGTTTCCGTGGAAGTTCGGATTGGAGGGAAAGGGGAAGGTGGAGGTGGAGAGCAGTAAAGTAGAGGAAAGAGTTTTGAAGAGGAAATGGAAGGCGGGACCTGTTGACCATGGTTTGGTTTTGGGGGCGTTGTCAAGGGCTTTAGAAGTGACTGAATTAGCATACTTGGACATGACAGATAAGGTGTTGGATACCAATCCGGAGCTGGCATTGATGGGCTCGTGTTTGCTGGCTGTGTTGATGAGGGATGAAGATGTGTATGTGATGAATGTGGGTGATAGCAGGGCAATCGTTGCCCAGTATGAGCCACAAGAAGTTGGTTCCAGTTTGTATGAAAATGAATTGAGCACGGAGGCAATAATTGAAACGAGATTGACTGCATTGCAGCTATCTACTGATCACAGCACTAGCATTGAAGAAGTAAGTTTTCAATTCTGGTAAATCAACTTTACTTGGCTCATCTAGTTTTATTAATGGTTGAATGCTGTCTATGATTACTGCCGACTACCTAGTTGTATATGATGTTGACTTTATATGGGTAGAAATTCCATGATGAGCTTGCTTTGTATTTTAACTAGCTAATAATCTTACTTTTTCCTTGAACAGTGGCTGATGCTTAGAATCACTAGGAAAATACTGATTTTGCTATTTATATATCTGCTTTGACTTTTACTAACTTGTTGTTACAATAAGCTTCATGAAGTTATGTACAAAGGTGTCTGGAAGTTCAGTTGAAGAAATATTTTATTTAGATCTTTAAGCTGATCTATGAGTAAGATCTTTTCATAAGGGTGTTTGTTCAGTCTTTCAAATGCAGGACAGTATCTATATCCTACAACAGTTGCATGCATTTCTGTAGTTATTTGCTTTTTCCCTTCAGTATCTTAGCTTAAATGCCCTAGGCTAGATTTTGATACGTTGATGTGGTATGACTCTTTGGTTCCACACCTTTTTGACTCTTTTCTTTCTAGTTTTAACAGTTTGGCATTATGACTTACAATCATAGATTGGAGGGCATCTTTAGTTGTCTTTTCAAGCTAGCCTCTTCCTCGAGAACCTTGCACCAGCCCTTAAAGTTGCCAAAAAAACTATTTATCCTCTGATTTTGTAGCTCTTGATGTTGATTCTTTATTTACTGGAACTTTGGGATATTTAAGCATGATGCCAGTAGAATTTATTGCTCTTTTTCACCTTGTTTGTTGTGTGACAAGTTGCAGACTGAATTTATTCTCCTTTTTTTTATTTTACCATAGTTGTTTTAAAGTGTGTGCACTATTTTGACTTGTAGATTTTGGTGGTTGTAAAAAATCTCATTCCTTAAAATGTAGATATGATATTTGAACAATCTGAAATTATATTCTGCATTTCCTCTTTTTTTACTGTTGTTTGTTAAACAAAAGCATTTTGCATTTGAAACTTTATTTCACAGTTAAATTGTCAGAATAAGCCTTCCATGTTTTGTTTCATGTTATGGAATGGCATGCCGCATATCCACTCCTATTCATTGTACTTTTCCTTTTTGTTATTTCATTTGTTCTTTTAAGATAGAAACAAGGGAGATGCATGGAAATTTCCTTCTAAGTTTTGCTTTCATAGCTGGCCAGTGGTTGGAATGTTGGATGCTTCCTTTGTCAATCTCAATTCAATTTCTTATCCTGTTTGCATTCCTAGTATTTGGCAGTTTGTCAATGCACATTAATTTTTGCTAGTTGCTTAAAATTAATGGCACCAAGTGTAATTTTTCCCTCTTCATGTGGTTGTGTCCGGGTAGAAGATTTACTGCAAGGAGCATCCCTGTCTTTGTAGACATTTGATTGGAACTTTCTTGGAAAGTCAAGTAGCAAACTGATTCTGTATCATGCTCATATAGTCCTAGAGCAAAGCTAATATCTCAACAGGAGGTGATGTAACATATCAATCAAAGGTGAACAGTTAGCTATAAGCTCACCTTGCATAAATATAGAAGTTTGTCACTTTAGTGACTGTTTGCACTAGTCCAGTACAGTTATGGTCTCCTTGCACTTTGGCTATCTGCTTCTTGCTAAACTGAAAGATATTCTTCTTCTAAGGTTCATCAAGTTGTTCTTCGGGCATATATGTTCAAGTGCGATGTAGACTGCAGTATACTAGTATATTTGTGTGATGCAATCATTTCCATTCGATGCAAATGCTCAATACGTTTTCTTGAGTAGTTTTTTGTGTTAGTTACAGAAATACATAGCAATTTTTCTCATCAATTTAAATTATTGTCAAAACTTGTAAATACCTCAAATCTGTCTTCTCTGTCTGTTTTTATTGTCCTTTTAAGTCTGATTGAGTTATTAAGAAGAAATTCTTATGTAGTAATTTGATGGACATTAAAGAGACTTAGTAACTTGATGACACGAAAGAGCTTGAATTGACAGATAGGATATTCTGTTTGAGAATTTTTTTTTATGGCCTTCACCATGTATGGAGGCTGTTAGAGTGATGGGTTCTATTGATAGGTCCCAAGGTTTGTTTGGAACTTCAAAACTCGCTGACAGGGACACATGTTAATGTCTGGAAGAGGTACTTGTATGGAAACAGTTGATGCCTTTAACGTCACATGGAAGTTTGAGAACCTTGCTATTTAACTTAGAAAGTTAAGCATGTGAACTTGCTATGATTATGCTGTTGTGGTTGAACCACACAATTATTTTATCAGTCTTTTTCTGCATGAGTGAAGTATGTTTTCAGTATTTCCTATATTTTTGTCCGGCAGCATGAAGATTTGCTACCTGTGTATTTTTTTCTGTGATGAGGGATAGATATTCAAATTTCTGATACACTCGGAGAAAAGGAAAAAAGGATCTGCTTCATCATATGTGTAGCATCAATTATAATATTTTAATATTTATTCTATTCTGAATCTTGTTATTGATAGATGAAGTGGCTGATAAGTTTTCTTCTTTCCATTTATGCAGGAAGTCATTAGAATCAAGAATGAGCACCCAGACGATAACCAGTGTATTGTGAATGACAGGGTGAAAGGTCGTTTGAAGGTTACCAGAGCCTTTGGGGCTGGATTTCTGAAAAGGGTATGTGAAATACACTAAGATTGACTGTTTTGCTGAAAGTATTTTTTAGGAACATGTTTTCCTCCATTTTTCAGGGAGAAACAAACAATGAAAAATAAGTCAATTAAAAATATTTTCCTGAAAACCCTAAATAGTTCCAATTTGGAGTAAAATATTTTAACCTTATGAAGGAGGGGAAAGTATTTCCTGTGACACTATGACTCATGATATTCACCAATTTTCCATGACACTATAATGATATTCGTCACCACCACCACAACCACCACCACCTACCACCAAGACCACTATGTTATCAATGTGACCACCATTTTATAATCATCCCACCACCATCAACACAACCACGACCCACCACCATCAACCAACATCTTCTCAATAATACAACTACTATTTTATCATCATCCCACCATAACTCTTACACAACATCAACCACCACCACCTCCACCATTGTTGCCGCTACGACGACAACCACCTTGTTATTAAATTAATAATAATTTCATCATTACTGTCATCATCAACATCATGACAACAGCTAATTTCCTATGACCACCACCACCACCACCACCACCACCACCATCATTATAAATACTATAACTTTAACTATCATTAACACTACCATAATAACTATCAGCACCACTACCAGCTTATTACAAACATTGCAATTTTTCTCATCTTATTATCCTTAATGTATCCAAACGATGGAAAATAACTCATTTTTCAGGAAAATGTTTTCCCTGATAATTTTTTTCTGCAAAACAGATGTACCTTTAATGTAGATATTTTACTCAGTTGAGGATCCTGTGTTATTGATGCCTATTGACTTACATAACAATTTATGTTGGCACAGCCCAAGTTGAATGATGCCTTGCTGGAAATGTTCCGAAATGAGTATATTGGCACTGCACCGTATGTATCCTGTTCACCTTCTCTTCATCACCATCAACTGTGTCCAAGAGATCAGTTTTTAGTCCTCTCATCTGATGGATTATATCAGTATCTGACAAATCAGGAAGTGGTTTTTCATATTGAGAGTTTCATGGAGAAGTTTCCTGATGGAGACCCTGCCCAGCACCTCATAGAGGAGCTTCTTTCTCGTGCAGCCAAGAAAGCTGGTAAACCTTGTTTTTTGTTTTCCCCGCAAGTCATATCAATTGCTTGATATCATATCCACTTTTACTTGTATATAAGGTGGAGAAACATTTCAGGTCCACAGAAAGCCTCGTAGCAAAATGTAGGGTACCCAAAAAGTCCCACCCACTTAATTAAAAACTTCTTTATATTAATAAGGTGGGAGGTGATGTTGCGTTGAAATTTATGCCGTCCCACTTGTGTGATTCTGCAAATTTATGAAGCAGATATTAGATCAACTCTAGTTTTGGCTAGGGACCAGCCTTGTCTCTTCATGCTTTCTTGTTCTGCCCTCTGAATCCGGGTTTTCATATTCAGTTGCTATGTGATTGCAAATAATATTCTGCAACTTGGGTCTTCAAGGGGGTGTATGGTTCTCTCACTGCTCTTGTTTTCCAGCAGCCCCCCCCCCCCCACAATTCGAACTATTTTCTTTGAACATTATTTATTCATGTGGCATAAATAAGACTGGTACATTCTTTCCTTCATGTTTATCATAGTTCAAGCTGTCTAGTTGATTCATGTACAGTATTTTCCAACTGTTTGAGCAGTGCTGATTTTTCAAACTCCATGGATTGTCTGCAGGAATGGATTTCCATGAATTACTGGACATCCCGCAAGGGGATCGCCGAAAGTACCATGATGATGTTACTGTTATGGTAATATCTCTTGAAGGAAGAATTTGGAAATCATCGGGGAAGTACCTTTAAAAGTCTTCGTGAATTGGGCAATGTTTCCATTGCTGATGGCCTTGCCACGTAACATGGGATGCAGTTTCAATTCTCAAGTCGATTTTTGGTAAGCAGTTACCCATTTTTCATGGGTCATGGAAACTTTATTGGGGTGGTATACAGCTAACAGGGTTAAAGTCCAAAAGATATCGGCAAATATTAATGCCAGGTAGCTGTCAATAGCTCGTAGATGTCCCGAGGAAATGATGGGGGGTAGCAAATGCTCTAGGAATTGAAAAAAAGAAGAACGAAAAAGGAAAAGGAAGTTCCAATTCCTTTTACGTTAAGACTGATGGAGGCGTACTCTCCATACCTAGTTGCCTTCCATGTTTCTTTCTTTTCACTTCATTTTTTCTCTTCTTTTAGAGCAAAAAGAAGGGGCGCGGGGGGGTATACTGAACTAGGAGAATGCCTAGTTTAATGTGAGTTGTAATTTTGAAGGTGGATTTCTCCACATCGGTTTAAAAGGAAAAAAAAGAAAAAAGAAAAGGTTTCTACACGTCACGTTCCTTGTGTGGAATTTTTATCTTCTGCCTGTACATACAAATTGTTGCAGAAGGCCATGCTTCTCAGCAGCAGCAACCACTCCAAAGGGAACCGAAAACTGTAATTACAGTATGAAACAGGGATGAAGAAGTGAGGAGGTGGTTCAATTTCCGCGGTGAGGTTTGGTTTGGCATGAGAGCGGTTAGATTTGGTTCGCATAACTTGTGATTTGAGTCATTAAATTTCATGTAACTAAGTTAGCAATCAAACAATGTTTGGTCAAGATTAAAAAGGTTGTCAGCCATCTTATGCTGGCGTTTGTTATATAATTAACTTGGAAGAAGGCATCACAATTATAGTGCTTTCAAGCTACAGCTTGTGCTGCAAAAGTTTATTTTTGGCTCGATAGTTGTGGCACCAGCATGCGATGAAACGTGATTGTCATTCAATAATAATAATAAAAAAAAAAAATACAATAATAATCACAAACAAAAAGAGCAGACCTCCCTGATCTATTTACTGGAGTAGACGGGGCCAGTTTTTTTTTTTTTTTTTTTAAAAAAATACCATTAGGAAGAGTATTATAAAGTGCATTTGGCATGGATTTGATTGCAGTTGCCCCCTCTAAACAGCTATCAGCAGACACCATAACAGTTTTCAAGAATTATAAACATCCAGAATAAATCGAAACCAAAACAAGCGCGCACAGAAGCAACATGATGCCGCATTCCATTTCTTACAATGTCATACAGGAAGACAAATTTTCACATCCCATCTGGGCGGCAGTTACATTGTGCTGCTTCATCTTTTTTTTCATGCTATAACCGAAGACGGAATCCTTGATTGCACCCAAGATACTAAATCCTCGCGTGTTGCCACGAAATGACCTGCTCTTTCTTCACTCTGCCTAAAAGGTGCTGCAAGTTTCTTCACATGGGAATCAAAGGAATTGGCTAGGCCTTGGGAGAACTTGTGAGTTCCTGAACCCGTGTGAGCTGAAAATAACTCTGGCAATTCCTCATCGCGCTGCACGAATTTGGTCAAAGTCCCCATCCACTCTTCAAGTGCAGTTAGAGCTGCACCAACAGACAGTGAGCGCACATCCAAACTCCACTCTTTTACAGTCTTGTGGTGTAAATCTGGATATAATCCGTAGAGGGTCCCCAGATAGAGCAGCTCATGTGCTCTTCCATGGAGATCTCTCTTCCTACATATATCTATTAAGCAATTACAAAAGGGTCTTCTTGTTTCAATGGCAGCGTCCCGGACAACAGCCCTGAACTCCTCTTTTAGCGTCTCAAAGCTAGTTTCTTCCCCTTCAATCAATTTCACGAAGGCAACCAACTTTGGATTAGCTTGCTTCAAACAAGCTAGGACCTTGGTAAAATCCTCACTCTCGTCACATAATGATGCCACAGACAGCAGGCAGCCACAAAACCTATCATCTAGCTTAACCCCTCCATCGATCGCAACATTAAAAACTTTAACCAAATCATCAATTCTTCTTGCCTTCCCTAAGCACTGAACCAAACAAGTGCAACCCATTATATTAAGCCCAATACCCAACTTAGACATCTCTTCAAACAACTCCATTGATTTATCAGCATTCCCTCCACTACCATATATATTTAGCATAGCAGTGAAAGTCCAACTATCTGGCCTACATTTCTCTGATATCTTCATATCCTTAAACAACATCTCAGCCTCCTCAACAAGGCCAAGATCTGCGCACATGTTCAACAGCGTATTATATAAAATGAAATCCATTGGCCAGTTATTTGACTTCATCCGTTCCCATAAATCCATTGCATCCTTAGCCCACCTAGCCTTACCATAAATCTTTGCCAGGGCAGTTAATGTTTTCTCATTGGGGGTTAGCCCTGAGTCCACCATCTCCTCGAATAAACTTCTAGCCAAGCCAGGCTTCCCTGCCTTGCCCATTGCCTCCAACAACGTATTATACACAACCAAATTAGGCTGCACGTCAAGAGACTTCATTTCTTGCAAAACATACCTAATGCCATCATAATCTCCAGCTTCACCAAACATCTTTGCCAATACAGAGAATGTTATAGGGTCAGGTTTCCACCCGCTAGCTACCCCTCTCTCATACAAACTTAAAACCTCTTCAACCTTGCCTAATTTAGCATAAACATCTAAAATAGCAGAATATGTGACCTCATCAGGCATTAATCCAGTTTTATACATTCTTTCAAACCACTCCACAGCCTTATCAAACCTACTGCATTTTTTAGCACAAGTAATGATAGTTGAATAAGTAATATTATCAAGCTGAATCTCATTACTTACCATCTCATTAGCAAGCTCCTCAATGATATCAAACTGCAAACCGTACCTCAGAGACTTCATTGTGACATTGTAGAATATGGTTTCCATGGGAAATACATTTTGGGTCTTGATCCAGTTGAAGAAAAGACGAGTTTTTTGCCATGGCCTCAAGCTATTGAGTATCAAGAGAGCATTTTCTCTAGTTGGTGGGTATGGTATTGTCTCAAGAACAGACTCAAACTCATCCTCACCAGAACCACTCAGCTTCTTCGCAAAGAGTTTCAACTCTCTAATTTGAGGATTGTAAGAGTAAAGAGACTTCTTTTGCCTTTGAAGCGAAAGCACAGACCTTTTTGGTCTTGTGGGGTTGACCCATGTGGACTTGGGTCTTGACAAGAGTTGAGCTTGATGGTCTTTGGTGGAGAGAGTGGTTGCCGAGAGAGGCTTGAGTTGGTCAGATAAAGAAGGGTTTTTGGGGCTGGGTGATTCTGAGATATTTTGTGGTGGTTTTGTAGAGGATGATGTTTCTGAGGTGGAAGAGTTGCAAGAAATGGCGAGTCTTTTCTTGGTGGGATTATGCCTGATTGGTGAAGTGAAAAAAATGGGTCTCTTTGTATCTGATTTTGGTATTGTAAAATGGACATCGAGAGCTGTAGAAAGACTAGCAGCCATCACTCGGACACAGCGAGCACTCCCTGGTTGAAGAAAATATCAGTACTTCACTTGGAGAGGGAGGGATGTTTAACTCTCGATATTTTGGACACCTTATCTTATTCTAGATGGATACTGAACAGGAGAGAAGCCCTATATAATTAAGTTGAGAGGGGGGGCGGGCGGGAGAAAAAAAAAAAATTTGGGTTATAGATCCACCTATAAGGTGGAGAGCCTTAACCGGATGTGTGGTAACAAGAAAGCCCGAAAGCTGTTCCCGTCCCTGTCAGGGGAGATGCCAACCATCTCTCCTTTCTTCGAACACGTGAGAGCCTCATAGACAAGGCATTAAAAACAAGAGCAGATATTGTCGACGGAACGATGTGGGATTTCCAAGAAGTGGGCATGGCCTAGGTTGACTAAGTCCTAAATCATGGAATGTTGTTTTGGTGCAATATTTGGAAGAAATCGAAACCTCTGCCTCAAGCATGAAAGATTATGGAGGTGGAGAAGCATACATCTTGGGTTCAGACACAAATTTTTTGGATATAATTGGTTGGTTACTCTTCTCTCCACCTGTCAAAAGATTAATTAATGCACGTCTGAGAGAGCTTGCCTTCTATTATTATATTAAGCTAGGGCGGGGGCGGGGAGGATCAGTTTTGGACCGTACAAATCAAATCCGTCGTCCTATGCTACCGTGAGCTATTCCCCCGGAGACACAAAAAGGCACCAAGTGATGGTAAGGCAAGCTAGGCGGCGAACATTACTTGCGAGTTTGGGACCGAAGTTGTGAACATTTTGTTAAATAAAACTCCAGGTGGTTCCTCTCCTTTCTACAGTTTGGATAACCACCGTAGTTCATAACAGTGACAGCTTTGAAACAACAAAAAAAATCTGCAATAATTTTGAATTTTGATGGTAACACAACATCCTCCTCATTGTTTGGAGACATGATACCCCATTAGAGCATTAGCAGCTACTTGGTACAGGCCAGAAATATACTCAGCAGAGCGATTTATAACTCTGTCAAAACACGAGTTTGCAAACATCCACTGGCCCTCAATGCGAGGATCCCTTGAAAGAGGAACCCAACAACTCCTTTACATGTTTCTCGACTTGTTTCCAGATGAAAGAAAAGGTCAACTTCTCAATTATCTCAGCACCAGAGGAAAATACAAGAGCTTTTCGAGCCGTCTCTAGGTCAGTGCCACGCGCCTGAAAGTAGAAGAACCAGATCACTTACTTGCAGCTACATGGGAGCATTTGACATCATCTGCTATAATTTGGAGATTGGGTTTGACATTCACAGTTCCACGTGGTTCAAGGAGGAGGCTCCTTGTTAATTGTCCCGCATCTTTCTGCTGTGCATATCTGCAGAAAAGAAATATAGCACTAAGAAAGGTATACACCAAGCAAGAAGGATCGACCAATAAGATGCTTTGCACTTGCTATATCAGCGAGTAAGATGTACAAGCTAACTGATAGAATGACATTAGCTAATTAGTATTCTCTACTGCCATTCTTTACCAACGAAGCACAGTGAGCACCCTTTGGAGCGCTGGATGTGAGTACAGCTTAAAATTTGCACTTTCATCTTTCCTATTCCTGACGCATGCTTTAGACCAATTGACAGCAAAACACTTCCAACTCTGAAAATTCTCATAACTATTTTGAACAAATAGCAGACTAGATGTTCAAACAAAGACGCACAACACAAGTGACAAAGTTGTTGAAACTAAAGAATCTTTACTAATAAAAGTACTGCCTTAGTCTTGTAGAATCTCAATCAAGAATGCTTTGACTCCCAAGTCAATCACTATATATATGTTCCCTGAGAAGTGGGAGACAGTGACACCAGAAGTTTGGGATTATGATGTGAAGCTCCCATCTAGCTCTCCAAATAAGGAATCTTTCTAGTTTTTCTCAACACGTTTATCTGTCTCAACATGTGATTGGATCCACTAGAATGCACTCAATTTTCCGTAGATCCATGCTGCTATGCTTGGTTTAATAGTTCATCACAGAAAGCTTTGTGTATTTTATAAAGATAAAACTATACTAATCTCGTTCGTTTTATTTTCAAGAATTACATTTTTTTATTTATTCTTCCTTCTTTTTGATATAGGCTTCATATCATGCTAGTCCATGCAAATGGATTTTCCTCTCGGTCTTGATTTCTTAACAAGGTTGAGGAGTGGGAAATCCCAATTTCCAATCAAGTGCCTTTAAGTTTAAGATAATTTGTATCAACGTTACCAAAAAAAGGAAAAACGTATAGTGAATAATTTTGAATACACAACCCTTTTCACTCCACTTGGCCTTATCTCCCTCAAGAGGTATTTCAGTGATAGGTTCTATAGGAACCGGACCAAATACCTCGTGACAAACTCCTATGTTCCTTTCATTATAGTGTTTCTGAACAAGTTCCTGGATAACAAGCGTAAGAGTTTTATTGTTGATGATAAGAATTATATTGAGGTGAGTCACGATATCGACCGTGATCTTGATATGGAGCTGGAGTTTTTAACTAGGATGAATGCACTAGCTATGGATATGATGCTAGAAATAGACCGATTTTGTGCATTATATATATATATATATATATATATATATATATATATATATATAAAAAAAAAAATCTCATAAAAATACACTGAAAACACCATAAATAGACAGGATTAAAATTAAAATGGATTTTTATGAGAGTTGGGCTAGGCTTGTATTCTAATTTTAGAACTAGGATTAGTATGGCCCATTTCTTCATCTGTGGAGCTAACAGGCTCATGATGATATCCAAAATAGTGGATGATGGGCTGACTCTTGAGTGTGGCTTTCGTATCTGTCCATATCCTCTTCTTGGTTCGAGTGAGGAATCTCTGATCACCTTTTCTCCTACCTTCTTTCTAATGAAATCAACATTAGGGTTTGTTCAATAGTCGTTGATAACCCAAAACACGAAGACAGACATTCAAAAATCTCCAACACATTGCAGTCATATGTCTTTTTTTATATTAAGAATTATTATTATTATTTTTTTTAATGCTCAATGCATTGTTTGACCTATAATGGTTAGATTACATATTCCAAATCGTTAAGCTGATTAATCACCACGAGAGAATATATAGAAGTCTTGGTCAATATTCTAATGTTATTTTTAATATTAACATATTAAAACAATACAAAAGCACATAAAAAATCATTTAAAAGAAAAATAAGATGAAATTTTAACACAAACATATCTAGCCACAAAATCAAATGAGCTCTTATGGGGTTTTGATATTATATTTCAAAAGTGTTTTTGAAAAAAAATTGAAAATTTTTTATTTTTATTTTTTATCTAAAATTAAATTTTTTTGATGTTTTTAAATCATTTTCATGTTTTGATATAAAAAATAATTCTTAAAAAATAAAACAACATCATTTTGATGTATTTCTGAACAAAAAACAATTTAAAAAACAATCTCAATTACACTCTCAAACAAACACTTAATCTATTCATGCAATTACACGTTGGGGTAAGCATACTTGACATGCAACTTTATAAGATAAATACACTTAAACACATATAAGTTTCAACTTTATTGTCGCAACATGTCCCGGACATGAACTCATAATTGTTGCTTGATTCATGGGTTAAGATTTTTTTATAAAATTAAGAATGATGATTAGGGGGACATTATTGATTAACATATGATTATTGTAATGAGAGGGTAAATGCAAACCTCCTTTGTCTTGTTGCCAAATAGGGTTTGGAGGCTGGACATTTTCCAAAAGATAAGATGATTACAATGCATAAATCATAGATAATTAGATCATAGATGCAGCCATAATGAGTCCTAAGTCTCTCCCAGCACAATAATTTGTTGGATGCAGCCAGTATCACGAGTTGGAACTTTTCCTTTATGATTATCACTCAATCCTCCAAAATGCAATCTCACCCACTGATGTGGGAAAGCCACCTGTCCCATCTCTCCCTCGTCTCTCATATATGATCCCGGTGGTGGACCGGGAGAGGAACCCATTTTGTAACAATGGTGACGGACGTGAACTTCTTCCGGCACCTGTAAAATGCTGTGACTGTAACAATGGTGAAGTTCTAGTGTTGGGGCTCAGAAAATTGCCAATTACTGGGCTTCACTGTCACTCATGATCTATACCCTGGAAATATCTAGACATTTTCAATGCAATTCTTAACCACAAATAAATAAATAAATCCATTCTTAATAATCATCTTAAAGGCAAGTTTATTTAAAAAAAAAAAACCTTCATTAATTTTAATATGATTGCATTAAAAATAAAAGAATAATATAACGTGAATGTATTTTCATGGAAAAAAATGCTTTAAAAATATATATGTCGGTCAAACATTGAAGCCTCCTGCATTGAACATTCTAAACCCTTGCTTAGCTCGGGTTATAAATCAAATTATTAATTGACTTCTTAGGTTAAAAAATAACATAAAAAACTAATATAAAAAGTTCCTTGGCTAAACAAATTAATATTGAATATTCAGTATCACAATTTAAAAAAAATAGCAAATAAAGCCATGTATAATAATTAACAAAATTATTGCTAATATTATAAAAATTGCTATAATATTAATTAAAAAACAAATAAAAAATGAATGGTAATAGATAGAACATTCATTTGACATGGTCAAGAGAAATAAGAGGAGTAGGAGCCATTAGTCTCCCTCTTCGAAAATTACAAAATTGATATGCGTCGCCATCATCACAAGAAAAAGGAGAAGCAATTAGTCTTTTTTCTTTTCTTTTCAAAAAAGATGATACGCAGCATTGCCATCGTCAGAACGAAGTAGAGGAGGAAATATATAATAATTGTTTATTATGTGGTTTTAGGAAAGATTATTAATACCATTACGGTCGCTGTTCTAATTGATGTTCTGGTTTTTCTATTGGTACGAAATATTTCGGTTTTGAAGTATTTTGACGTGCCGTTTCGGGGTTGTACTGTATATATATATATATATATATATATTAATTTAATAAGCACAATTAAAATTCAAGATAAATTAACTTTAAATTATATACTACAAATACAAAATCAAACAAATATAATCTCAAAATTAAAAAAAAATCACAAGTTAATCAAAATAAGGAGGATTTTAAGGCATGAACGGTACCGAGATGTTTCGGCCGGAATTTAGCTGGAATTTCTGAAACGGGCCGGAATTAAAATCGAGATGAAAACGATACCGTTTTGTCTAGATTTTCTTAAAGAAACGGAACGTTCTGATCATTTTAGATGAAATTGAACGGTATTGACATTCCTGATTTTAGGTATGAGATTTATGGTTGGTAGAGGCTTATATAATTATTAATTTTAAATTTCATGAAATTAATCGATATATATATAAGTTGATTGGTAACATGTTAATAAAAAAAAAATAGTGGAAGAAGAGGAACGGCTTACCTTTTGGCCTATTGGGTCCAATTCCAACTGACTAACGACTCATAAGAATTTACAATATTACAAATGAACTCAACTCATGAGTTCAACAACCTTGATGGTTGGCAGCTAGGTCCAAGGCAGCGAGGGACAAAGGGGCCGAAAGCACCAGACAGAGGATGACAAGGGGATAAGGTGGTCTCATTTTCCAGTCCCCCCACGCAAGAAGAGGGAGCTTCCATCTTGTTTTTCCAGTCCAATTACTTTGAGATTTCGGGACGAATTATTTTATTTTTTAAATCGAGGTTAAAATCAATGATCATAATGGGCCTAAATAACAAAATATACTTAAGATTTGATGTAATATATATATATATATATATATGGAAATCTATGCAAAATTCCGCTCGTAAATCCACGAGCAAGCAGATCGGCCGTCCCTGCTTGCCCCTTTCCCACTAATGAAAAGAAAGTATTTTTCACGACAAGTAATTTCCTTTCTAAAGCTTCGTAATAAACTGAGGTGGAACCCTATCCGGCCTCTTATGAAATGTGATCCGCAAGGATTAAAGGTAAATTTTTGTATATTATCTCCTTCCATTTTCCAGCTGTAAAAAGCCAGATGGCCCGGTTAGCTACAATTATGTGGAAATATATTCCAAGTCACCATCAAATCATCACCAAATTGGTAACACACATAAATATAAGCATAGTAAAAGAAGTTTAACTTAGGTGGAATTGCTGTTCTTGCAGTCCATTTTAGAGGAAAACTATTACTATTTTATGTTTTTAAATCGTTTTCTGATATACAAAAATTAATTTTAAAATATATATTATTTTGATAAATAAAAACATTTTAAAAAACAACTTTTACTACTCTCTCAAATATGCAAATTATATGCAATATTGTTAGAGAATAATATAAATCATATTTTAGGGTCTCACCTATCAATTTAAATTTTTAGATGTGATGATTCCTCAACATAGTATCAGAACCTTATTGATGTAGCGGTCATAAGTTCGAATCTCACCACTCCCAATTCTATTTGATAAAAAAATCAAGCACAATATAATATAGGTGTATACAAGTTTCAAGCTCAAAAAACTTTCACTTGAGGGGATGAGTTCGAGAATAATATAAATCATGTTCTAGAACTTCATCTACTAGTTTAAATTTTTAAATGAGATTATTGCTTAATAAAGATGCTATCTTTCTTCTTTTAACCTAGTTCTGATGTAAAACCATGTAAACCTCGATTTGTTTTCTAAATATGCATGTTATGTGAGAAATAGCATTTATATAATGTGCTAGAAATTTTAAAAGGGTGTGATAAAGAGATCTAGCAATAGAAAAAACACTTCTTACACCATGGAGTTCAATATTTATTAAGCCTTTCTTGGACCCGAGGAAAAAAAAATAAATAAATAGAATAATAGAGTGATAGTAATCAACTTTTTTTTAATACTTTTAATTTTGTGATGGCTAAGGATTTTTGTGCATTCTGTTTTGCAAAATTAAACTTGCAATTTGTTTATAAATAGAAAGTGTTATTACTAGTAGAACGATATTTATCTGAAAATTAATTGAGTATTTGAAAACAATACAGCTTTTATTTTTTAAATGTATTTTAAAAATACATTTCACTGGAACATTCTTTAACTTTTTTTTTTTTTACCATTAACTAATGAATAGGAACTAGTTGGTCCCACTTAATGGGAGTTAAGATATGCATTAGAACATATAATTGTATTTTCCATCCAGTCTAGGTGTGAATTCACATGTAAATCTAATTTCTATTAGACTATTTTTTTATTTCTTTTTTAAAAGCACTCAAAAAAGGGTTTTTTTTTTTATAATTTCCTAAATATATTTCTTAATAAAAAAAAAGAAGAAATAAAATAGAAATCCAAAGTAGAGAAGCCGTCGTCCTCGCTGTCTCGGAAGGCTTTGTTTGGGTGATTTTAAAAAGGGTTAAAAAACTAAGGAAGCACTTTTAGGACAGTCTTTATGAAGAAGGGACCCAGTTGGACGACGCAAATAGTTCACTAAGAGAAAAGAAAAGTGTTTTGTCTGACTCAGATTGACGTGGAAGGAGGTTCGACGATGAAGAAAACCCAAATTCTCCGATCATTGACAGCTTGACCACTCTACAGTGTCATCCTTAAATGAGCTCAACAGCTTCTATGATGACATCATGCTCTCCTGTCAATCAAGTGAAGGGCCCATGATCGAACGAGGGTAAAACCTGGCATTCAAAGATCAGTGTGCTCCTCTCTCCACATATATAAGAATGTCAAATTTGTGTACCTGTGAACATGCAGGATTGCTGACAGGATGAAAGTTTTATTTATTTGCTTACAGGGTTGCTACTCGATAGTTTGTGATTTTTCCTTTCACAGCTTGTTTTTACAACGATCCATTTCAAAGCTGTTTGTCATTTGTTTTTACAGACGTAAAAACCCAGTTATTGATGGATAACAGCTTCGCTCATTGTTTTATTATCATCTAATTTAAATAGTTGAGTTATTAAAATCAAAATCAAAGCTGAAGAACAATCAGAGCTAATTGAAAGTACCGGTCACGAATTAAAATGGCGGGAAGGAAAACAACCGTAAGGTGTGAACTGAAGTGTAAAGTAGGTCCCATCCTGTGGAATTTTGGGGACGCTCTAGGCAAGCAACCCCTCTACTTTCGGTGTGCAAAAATTTGGACTTTGTTGCCTCCGATCCTATATTATATAAACGCACACATTACGACTCCATTTTTACTCCACCAAGCTTCGCCTTCTCTCTTCTTTAATTACGCACAGTGTCGACTCCTTTATTTGGAAGTTCTAACTAGTTTTTAGACCAAGCTTTTTTTTTCTTTGTAGAGTTCACTTTCTAAATTTGCATGTAAGGCAAATTTCTGGTTTCTGGGTATTTGTTAAAATAAGTTTTTAGATTCATTTCAATCTTCATTTTGTGACTAAATTTTGAGGGGGTTAGTGGGGGTTTAATACTTCAATCATAAGAAGGCCGAGTTTCAAAGGAAAATGATTCAGTTCTACAATGGGTACAATCTGTGGAAGTTGTGCTTGATTATTGGTAAAAGATCTAGTGTTGATAAGAGCTTTTATTTTTGGATTTTTCAAATCTTTAACACATACAGTCTGGGAACTTAGCAAGAGACCTTCGTCACTCTACTCTGTTTTTTTTTTTTTTTTTTCTGTTTCTTCCGTTCATTTCTCTTACACTCTAGGTAGATTGAGATAATGGGAGGAGCTTCATTGCCACCGGGATTTCGTTTTCATCCAACTGATGAGGAATTGGTAGGGTATTACCTGCAAAGGAAAGTCCAAGGGCTTGAAATTGAGCTTGAAGTGATCCCCGTGATCGATTTGTACAAATGTGATCCATGGGAGTTGCCAGGTAACTTTTATTCTAGCCCATCTACTGTTAAGTTTATACGATGCAATGAGAAAAATTGTTATCGATGATTTGGAATGCTTCGTCAAAGTTCCTTATTCCTATCCAAGAAATGATTGGCATGAGAATGTCGCCCCTTGGTTTGAGAGAGGTAAATATTTATGACACATACAATGCTACTTGCCTTTTAGATATCTACGGGATATGAATTAGTTATGGTGGGAGAGAAGCTTCAATATTGCAGTCTGAAGTCGGAACACAGATATTTTTTGGTATTGGAAAAGCACTTTTTTGTTTTCTTTTCTTTATGCTTGATCTCTCTCTCTCACCCCACCCTTCTCTCTTTGATTAATCTGGTCACAAGAATGCTTTTATCGATGGAACCTTCAACTTTTTTCTTGCGAAGTCCCGTTCATCTGGATACTTTCGTTTTCAGTAAAAGTGTATTCAAAGGAAAGCACTAAAAGAAACTGTTCCACCCTCTAATTTTCATATTACCATTTTCCTGTAGATCACATTGTTCTAACAGCTTGGAAATCTAACTTCATTTCAATATGTGATACGCAGAGAAGTCATTCCTTCCAAAACGAGATATGGAATGGTTCTTCTTCTGTCCCAGGGATCGTAAGTATCCAAATGGTTCAAGAACAAATAGAGCCACTCATGCTGGCTACTGGAAGGCTACTGGCAAAGACCGGAAAGTTGTCTGTCAATCTGCTGTGACTGGTTATAGAAAGACTCTCGTTTTCTATCGTGGACGGGCTCCTTCAGGTGACAGGACAGACTGGGTAATGCATGAGTATCGCCTCAGCGATGGCCTTTCTCAAGGATCACCCAATTATAAGGTAAACAGATTTTAGCTCAATGTCTGCAGAAGCTATAGTTGAGTTGTTTAGAAGACTGAGAAAGCATCTGGTTATTTTATTTCTACAGGGAGCTTTTGCTTTGTGCCGTGTTGTTAAAAAGAATGAGCAAGGTTTGAAGATGAGTGATCCACAAGGTGAGCCTACAACCAAAAAGGTCGGCAGTAGTTCGAGCAATGTGGATTTCACCTCTAATGTCGTCTCGAACGAGCCTTCGAACATCTCATTAGAAATTTCTTCTCAAGCAAGTTACCTGTATAACAATGGGAATCAATATTCAACTCCTATTGCGTCTCCTTATCAAGTCACAACAATGTCAGGATTTGAGCCAGCTGCTTCGTTGGAAAGCAATCCTTCAAGCCATTGGATCTCGCCTGAACTAATTCTTGATTCCTCGAAGGTATAGCTTAGGTGAAACGTAATTAATAGACTACATCTCTATATACTGAAGATTTAATCTTTTCTATGGTTCTGTTTCAGGACTATCCACAAGTACATGAAGCTGCACCTCAATACTTTCTACAGCATGAGTATCCAAGCTCCATGAATACATGGCAGCCAGACACACACGGAGAATTCTCGCCGGGTTCATCCTTCTCCAATCTCACAGGAGAAATTGAACCTGCCGATGATCTCAGTCACATTGGGTTCATGTCACCTTACTCAGAACATGGAAACTACATGGGTTTTGGTGGAAATGATGACATGCACTATCAAGGTTATTGACCAGATCAGCTCACTAAGATACGCACAACCCTTTTAAAAAAGAAAGGAGAGATTATTGTAGCTCTTATTTCAATGCAGGATCATAGAAATGGAACCAAGCTCCAATTTGCGGGCATGCAAGTTGAGATGGGAGAATATGGCGGTCTTTGGTCGCAGGAAGACAATATGGTGATTGTGATCTAGGGGTTTACCTTGAGCAAAACAATCAAAAAGGGGGGTCTCCAAGAAAACGCCTTTTAATGTTTGTTCTTGGAAGGGAAATAAAGAATAAATCCCCTTCCTTTTATTTTAAGATCAGTAGCATAACTTGTGTTTGGTTATCTTGTTTAGTAACTGTCTATTTTGTAAGGTTGGAATTCCTCCCCTCCCGGTGGTAATCGCTTTTATAGATTTCACGGGGAGGCGGTTCATTTCAGTTTGCATTGTCTACTCTATGGCTTTAAGACATATAATAAGTTTCTTATTTACTGTAAGCATTCAATATCCATGTTCTGCCTAGCACAAATGAAATCACCTTAGTGTCCAACCTTTTCCGCATGCCATTACAAGTCAATAATATTTTTTTTCTCACATGCAAGCAAATTAAGAGCAATGATGCCAATTTTGATCGAAATCTGATGCAAATTGTAATGAACAAGCAACTGTTTCACATTTTTGATGGAAATCACAGTCTGAAGATATCACTGTACTAGAAACCTGGTAAAAACTTTTGAATCTGTCACCATATAGTGTCCGAACTCTTTATCTTTTCCTCCCCCTAAGTGAAAATAAAATAAAATGTAGCAGATATGAATGGAGTATATGTGATTATGTTAGGGTGGGGTATGATGTGGAAACTTGAGATCACTTCTGCTTCAACTTTCATATAAAACAGTTGCAGTCTTTACTCTCCTTACTTTGTCAGATTGCTTGGAGCTTTTGGATGCAATATTCTCCCGAGATTTAAAGCATGCTCATGTCACAAGCCAGTCCATAAAAGAAAATGCTTTAAGAAACCCACTTTTATCTTTTGGCCGGCCTTGTTTATCAAGCTGGTTGATCAATCAGTATCAAGGTTTCTCCGTATCCAAACAAATCCTAGCTTCTTGTGTTTATAACTCTGGACTGGACTCTAGAGAGGTCATTTTTAGCCGGCAATAAAAGTGTTTAATGTATGACAGAATTGTCAATAAAATATAATCGACAAATGTATCTTAATTTATCATAGAGTCTATTGTTAAGTAGGAGCTTGCACCATTGTCCAAGTGCCATCAGGCTCTGGCAAGCTTTGTTTCCATTTCCATCAGAAATCATCCCACAAGGCCAATCCATCAGAGCAACATTCCTGATCAAGTTTAGCCTTCTTTTCCTCTTCTTGTTATGATGATGAGGTATCTAACAACTCTACATCAACTCTCAAAGGCCCTAGTAATGTATGCGGCGACAACTCTGAATCAACTTAAAGGGAAGATCTGAAGCCAAGTGTAGGTCTTATTTACTGTTAAATCGTACGCTACTAAACTTTGACCAGAAACTGAACCAAATCTGCAGCCCAAGCAATCTTTAAAAGGAATAAATGCTGAAACTTGCTGACGAATATTCGTCAATTTCCGTAATATGGAGTTCTCCATTCCCAATGAACTTTTCAGGAATTGCCAATCACCTGTGAGGACGAAAAACCAAAGGAATATTTCCTCCTAAAGTTGCAAAATTTCCTCCCAAAGTTGCAGATTATATTATTAACTAATGATTACTGGAATTAAGATGACCAATGAGAACTCAAAAGCAAGTGGCAATAAGCAGATGACAAATGTCTGTATATCCATCAACCGTAGTTTAGCAATCCCCACTCTCGCATCTTTTACTTTAGTAAGAATCTTGGCAAAGAGACTACACTAAGGCAAACTTTAAGAATGCTTTCCTAAAGGGCCTATAATCCCCAAACTCCTTACACACCACAACAACCAGTTTATTCTCTAGAAATAGATTCTGCCACCCAGCTCATCCCAATCCTTCTTCAAGAACACCTACACTTTGGCCTTTTGTTTGAGCGTGTGGTCGCCCCCTTTCCCCCACCAATCAAACACATGATCTGGTTTTTCCGAACATTATGCTCCACTTAGGAGAACAAGTTGCACCATTTTATTTTATTAAACATGATCTACAAGCTTGGCAGAAATTAAGATTTCTTAGCTGCCTATATAATTTATACTGTAAGATGTTTTTTTTTTTTTTGCATCTTTTTATAGAGCCTTACATACAAAGTATATAGATACCTCAGTATAGACTTGCTATTCGAGGACTGCAGAAAACTTGGACTTCATCTAGAGTTGCCCTGGAATCATCACCAAATATAGACTCCTTGCCGTCTTCTCTTTTAGCATATGACAATCCGAGTCTGGACTTGGCTTGCCTCAAGTCACCGATTCCTGAATTGGTATCAGGGCCTGCAAACCCACCCATGACAGGTGCAAGTGGAGGCCCAATTAGCAACCCATCAGCCCCAAACTGAGGCCCACCTCGAGCATAATCAAAAAGGGCGGCACCGCTGCCACCGACTTTGGGTAAGATGACGGGGTCAATATTCTCAGTGTCTGTCCAATAGAAGAGAAATGCATCAAAGGTGTCATAGTAATCATCTGTGCTCCTATATCCCTCGGGGCTAAATGCACCGAACTTGAAGGACTTGTTCGTGTAACCTATGATCACACATGGTCCCTTGAAGTCAGAGCCATCATGGAAATTTGTCGCACTAAATCCGTCAACGGTGGCTTTGTAGCAGCACTTGAGCTCCTTACCTGTTCATAATTGATTTATCAAAACCGAGATCTTCGATCTAGAGAGAGAGAGAGAGAGAGAGAGTTTACCCCTCAAGAATGTTTTGTCAACGAGGGATGTTGAGAAGGGAAGATCAACATCGTGATACTTAGGTTGCGGTCTATCATTAGAATTTCTCCTGCCTATGTCCCAACCAAACAGGCTCCGAGGGCATGTTTTCCTCCAAACATGGCAGACTGAGTTTGAGACACAAGCCATCTGCATGGCAGTGATCGAAATACATTCCCTGATATCCTCTAAAAAACTCAGCAAAAATAAGTAACCTTATCCTTAGAAATCCGTTGCTTGACCCAACCCCCGATGACATGTTGCTTCTGTATTGGTCCAGCCATATTATATTTATCTATATATATAAAACTAATAGCTCACAATAAAACACTATGGACTGTGACGGGAAGCACGTACGGTTCCACATAGCCGTCAATAAAAAATAAGGAAAGGCATCATTGTTCATTAAAACTGTTAAGTTTATTTGAATAAATATATGCATGTATGAATAATAACACGTTTCTCTATTGATGTGGTAGTCAAGAGTGGACCTATTCTCACGCCACATTTGAGGTGATTTGATTTACAGATCATCACAGTAGAGATAGTAGGAGTAGTGGCTAATATTTCTCATTTCAGTTATGTAAGAGCTGTATTTAAACAGCCCCGCTTTGCTTAATAAAGATGTGTAGTTTTTCATCAATCTTGTGAGTTCCATAATCAGAGCTTGAAACACTAACAGTGGTATCAGAGCCTCTACGAGACAGGTTGATTGCAGAGAGAAATACACAGTGAGAGTGAGAATGAGTGAAGATAAGAGTTTAACAAAAATTCCTCATTTCGATGGTCAACACTATGATCATTGGAGTAAGTTGATGGAAAATTTGCTGCGAGCAAAGGGGCTGTGGAGCCTGGTGGAAAACGGCATTCAAGAGTCGATCATGGGGACTGCGTTGAGCAATGCGCAGCAGACACAACTCGATGATGCAAAAATGAAGGATTATCAAGTGAAACACTATCTATATCAAGCAATAGATAGAGTTACATTTGAACATATTCTAGACAGGCGCACATCGAAGATTGTGTGGGATTCGTTGAAAAGCAAGTTTGGAGGAAATGCCAAAGTGAAGCAATCTCTACTCAATACATTGAGACGAGATTTTGAGATTCTGCAAATGAAACACAGTGAAACAATTGCAGAATATTTTGTGAGAGTCACTTCGGTGGCTAACCAGATGAGGAGCAACTGGGAGACAATGCCCGACACCAAGGTGGTGGAAAAGGTGCTTCGAACCTTGACAGAAAGTTTCACTTATGTTGTGGTTTCAATAAAAGAATCACGGGATGTCAGCACCATGACAATTGACGAACTACAAAGCTCCCTTGTAGTCCATGAAGCCAAGTTTAAAAGGCTAGCTAAAGAACACAATGAGGAGCATGCATTACGAGTCTCAATTGGAGATGAGAGATTCCAAAATGAGCCGCGAGAAAGAAGACGTCCAAACTATCAAAGTCGCGGCAGAGGCAGAGGATGACAGGGATTTGGAAGAACAAATGTGAAATGCTTTAAATGTCATAAGCAAGGGCATTTTCAGTATGAGTGTCCTACTTGGGAGAGGAATGCAAATTACATGGAATTAGATGATGAAGACGAACTTCTTCTCATGGCTCACGTCGAGCAAATGGGATCTGCTGAAATTGGAACCGAGGTTGATGAAGCTGTGAAACTAAAACCGGACATACACAATGGAGATGATGTGGAGTTAAATGATTGACTTGACGTGGCGCTGGCAAATGGAGAAAATGTGGCTGACTGTGCGACAGTGAATGGTAGCAACGTGGAGCTGAAAATTGAAGATAACGTCCTAGTGAATGGAGAGAATGTGGTAGATTGTGTGCCGGTGAATGGTGAAGATGTGGTGCTGGAAATTGAAGATACCATGGCACTGGATTGCATGACAATAAATGGAAGAGACGTGACAATAAATGGAGGAGACTTGGAGCTGAATAATGGAGATCACGTGGCATTGACAGTAAATGGAGGAGATGTTGAGCTGACAAAAGGAGACAACGTGGCGCAGGTGGATTGCATGGAGCTGAAAAGTGGAGACCACGTGGTGCTGGTGGATTGCGTGACAGTGAATGGTGGCAATATGAAATTTAAAAACGACGTTCTTCTTCTTATGGTTCACAGTGAAACAAAAGAGCTGCCAAAGGAAAAAGTGTGGTTTATTGACTCAGGATGTTCAAACCACATGACAGGCAACAAAAGGTGGTTTATCACTTTGGATGAGAGTTTTTCGCACTCTGTGAAGCTGGGCAACAGTGCCAGGATGCAAGTCATGGGTCAAGGAAATGTGAAGTTGAAGGTTCAAGGGAGGACGCAAATTGTCAGCAATGTTTATTACGTCCCAGATTTAACAAATAATTTGTTAAGTGTGGGGCAGCTGCAGGAGAAAGGCTTAGCAGTGTTGATGAAAAAAGGAGTTTGTAAAATTTTTCATCCGAAGAAAGGCCTCATTGTGCATACAAAAATGACCACAAACCGCATGTTTGTCATGCTTGCTGAATTACATAATGATGTTTGTCTGCAAGTAATACAAGAAGATATCACAGGACTTTGGCATAGGAGATTCGGCCACCTTCATTTGAGAGGGCTTCAAGGACTGCATCATAAGCAAATGGTGCACGGATTACCAGAAATTCAAGCAGTACACAAGGTGTGTGAAGTATGCAACAAAAGGAAGCAACATAGAGAAGAAATTCCAAAAAAGGCTAACTGGAGAGCCTCCGGAAAATTGCAGTTAATCCACTCGGATTTATGTGGACCCATAACACCACAAACCGTGAGCAACAAGAGGTATATTCTGACATTTACTGATGATTTCAGCCGGAAGACATGGATTTATTTACTTACTGAGAAGAGTGAAACTTTTGAGAAATTCAAGTTTTTTAAAGCCAGGGTGGAGATGGAGACAGGACTGAAAATTCAATGTCTACGAAGTGATCGCGGAGGAGAATATAATTCTCAAATCTTTTCAGATTTTTGCAACACACAGGGTATCAAAAGACAACTTACCACGTCTTACACCCCCCAACAAAACAGGGTAGCAGAACGCAAAAACCGAACACTCATGAACATGGTTCGGTGTCTACTGGTAGAAGGAAAAATGCCTAAAAGTTTCTGGGCAGAGGCAGCAAAATGGTCAGTTCATATCATTAATCGCAGCCCAACAGCAGCACTGCAAGATGCAACTCCAGAAGAATGTTGGACTGGACACAAACCAAGTGTGGCACATTTCAGAATTTTTGGGTGCATTGCTTACGTGCATGTACCAAATCAAAAGAGGGTTAAGCTAGAAGAAAAGAGTAAAAAATGTGTGTTCTTAGGAGTAAGTGAAGAATCTAAAGCATACAGACTTTTTGACCCAGAAAGCAAAAAAATTATCACTAGCCGAGACGTGATTTTTGCTGAAGAGGAGTTCTGGAATTGGGGAAGGATAGATGGTGACCTGGAGGAATTAAATTGGGAAGATGCCGAGACATTTGCTGAAGTAGACGAAGGCAACGCTGGGAACGAATGCAACAGCCACACTGGCAACGGCCACGCTGTCAATGAGCAAATTCAAGCTCAGGCCGAGGAAGCAAGCCGTGAAGCAAATCGAGCAGACGCCACCTGGAGAGCAAACGCCACCTCATCATCTCAGCCAATCCGAAGAAAGCAGCCAAAGAGAATTTGTGGAGCTCCAGCACATTTACAAGACTATGTAACTGGAGAAAATCTCACAGAGGAGGAGGAAGAGGAAGATCAATTTCTGGTGCTCTACACTACAGCAGATGATCTAGTGAGCTATGATGAGGCGGTGAAAGACATAAAATGGAGGCAAGCTATGGATGCCGAAATTCAGGCCATCGAAAAAAATAATACATGGGAGTTAGTGGAGCTGCCCAAAGGGATGAAAAAAATCGAAGTCAAGTGGGTTTTTAAAACCAAATTAAATGAAAAGGGAGAAATCAACAAATACAAGGCGCGACTTGTTGTGAAGGGGTACGCACAAAGACAAGGAATAGATTATAGTGAAGTATTCTCACCATTTGCCAGATGGGACACTATTAGGATGATACTCTCTCTCGCTGCGCTACGAAGTTGGGAAGTTTTTCAGCTCGAGGTGAAAAGCGCATTTCTTCATGGAGAACTGAAGGAGGTTGTTCACATTGAACAACCTGAAGGATACATTCGGAAAGGAGAGGAGCAGAAAGCGTATCGACTAAAAAAGGCATTGTATGGCCTAAAACAAGCTCCAAGAGCTTGGTACAGTCGGATAGAGGACTACTTCAATGGTGAAGGTTTTGAAAAATGCAGTTATGAACACACCTTGTTCATAAAGAAGGAAGGAGGGAGTTTTTTGGTGGTAAGTCTCTATGTGGATGATTTAATTTTTACCGACAATGATATAAAGCTGTGTAGAGAATTTAAAGCTTCCATGCAATCGGTATTTGATATGACTGACCTAGGGAGGATGAAGTATTTTCTGGGTGTTGAAGTACACCAAACGGAAGCTGGAATATTTTTGTGTCAAGAAAAATATGCAGGTGAACTTCTTACAAGGTTTGGAATGGGCAGCTGCAATGTAGTTAATAATCCAATGGTTCTAGGAACTAAATTATCATCACAGGAGAAAGGAGAAGAAGTAAACAGCACCGAATACAAGCAATTGATTGGTAGCCTTATGTACATTACGACAACTCGACCTGATATAATGTATGCTGTAAGTTTCTTAAGCAGATTCATGGCCGCGCCAAAAGAAGGACATTTACTAGCTGCAAAAAGAATACTTCGGTACTTAAAGGGGACAATTGATTTCGGTGTTTTCTACAAGAAAGGTTCAGATAACATCCTCAAAGGCTACACAGATAGCGATTTTGCGGGAGACTTAGATGGAGGAAAAAGCATGTCCGGGTATGTGTTCATGATGGGAGATGGAGCAGTAGCATGGAGTTCCAGAAAGCAGCCAATCGTCACACTATCAACTACGGAGGCCGAATATGTAGCAGCTACCACATGTGCATGTCATAGTATATGGATGAAGGAGGTTCTAAACAGTGTTGAAGAGGATTATTGTAAGTGTATTACCGTATTCTGTGACAATAGCTCATCCATTAAATTGTCTAAGAATTCGGTACTACATGGAAGAACAAAACATATCAACGTGAGATTTCATTTTATTAGAGATTTGATCAAGAAGGGAGAAGTGGAGCTAGTCTACTGTGGAACAAAGGAGCAAATAGCGGACATCATGACCAAACCACTCAAACTCGAAGATTTTGTGAAACTCTGCATGCTCTTAGGAGTACAAGAGAAGAAGGCATTAAACTGAGCTGAACAAACACGGCATGCTCAGTTTAGGGGAGGATTTGTTAAGTTTATTTGAATAAATATATGCATGTATGCATAAATGCAGAATAATAACACGTTTCTCTATTGATGTGGTAGTCAAGAATGGACCTATTCTCATGCCACATTTGAGGTGATTTGATTTGCAGATCATCACAGTAGAGATAGTAGGAGTAGTGGCTAATATTTCTCATTTCAGTTATGTAAGAGCTGTATTTAAACAGCCCCGCTTTGCTTAATAAAGATGTGTAGTTTTTCATCAATCTTGTGAGTTCCATAATTAGAGCTTGAAACACTAACAAAAACAATGTTATTTCTTTTAGTATCTGGGATTCTATGTTTTACATTGTGGTTTTTTTTTTGTTTTTTTTATTTTGGTCTTTCACAATTGCTTTGATTTGAGACTGGTCTTAGTGATTTATTTTACATGTATGTCTATTGGGATCTTAAGATGTCAATGAAATATTACGTCGGATGTTTAATTTTTGGTTTTGGAAAATAAAATAAAATAAAATAATTACTTTTAAAAATCAAATTTGAAGCTTAAAAGAATTTCTCCCCCCTTTTGTTTTGCTAACTTCACAAACTTATTTGCATGGTGAGGGAGAAAGTTCAAGGCTATTTTTTCATTTTAGTCCTTCAATGTAAACTTCCAATTAAAAATAAATAAATATATGTTAAATAAGATAATAATTAATTGAAAAATGATAAATATAGAAGAAAAAGGTTGAATGAGCGTAAAAGCCAAGCAAGACATGGGGTTATTAAAAGGGGGTGGGGATACAATGAGATAGGAAGCAATCCCTTTCTTTTTGTCATCTTCATCAAATCCTTTTTGCATGTCCTTGCCAAAATAATATTGACAAAATCTTGTCAAAAACAATGGGACTAGGGAGATGATTGAGAGCTTTAAGAGAGATTGAGTTGGTCCTTGAGAGAAAACATATTAAAGGCTGATGTTTTGGTAGCCATATCTCTATTTTTTATTGTTGGATTGACTAGCATTTTGGTTATATTACTTATCATAAGTCATGCTATATTCTAACTGAGGTATTTTCAATATCATGCTTTGTTTGAGAAAGAAAACCCTTTTGGACAATCATAGTCTCTAGATGTTTTCACCTCTAAAAATCGTTGGATTGAGCTCTGGTTCTGATTAGTTGTTCTACCAGATATTCTATAAAGTCTGAACGGTAGAGATCATAAGCAAATACTCTGGAAATAAGTCATGCTTTATGAATAGTAGGTCTATAATTTTTAAGTATGGTTTGGTTAAACCCTAATTTTGAAAATTGAATTGTAGGATGAATTTGATATTTTAATGTTTTATGAGTATTATGATGAATATGTTTTTATAAACTCAAAAAAACCTGGTTTTTATGGGGAAAAATAAAAAATGTTTTTAATATATTGATTTAAAAAATAAAATTTAAAAATATATATTATTTTAGAAAATTTATAAATAAAAATATTTTAAAAACAACATTAACCCAACAATCCAAAAATCAATGTATAAAGTTTATAAAAACACTACTTTCACTAGTGATTTAATAAAGAAACTAAGAAAGCCTTACAAATTCAATTGTCAATTTTGTAACGACCTACTTAACCATTGGGATTATTTTTAATATTATGCTTATGTTAGGTATTGTTGTTTGAAATTGCTACTAAAAATTTGAACAAAAAATGGTCTAGCCATTTCGAGAAACTACGAAATCAATTTAAGAAATTATTATACCGTTTCTCAAAACAATAAGATCATTTTGAATAGTATTTTGTTGTCACTTAATTTTATGTTTTGGTCTTTTCTTGGGTTTCTTTGATTCCTTTGTGTTGTTTAAAGAGCATAAACAATTATTAAGGGGGAGTAATAATGCATGTGTATGCATGAAAGAAACTTATATGATAATATTGCTTAAATTGGAACAATAATAGTTTGAAACTCTAAGTTTAATTCACAAGAGTACTTGTCGTCATAAGGGTCATAAGGGACAAGTACTCATATTATATTCTTGATATTGAAGGAGTGAACTTGATGTAAGACACGGGGTGAGATCTTGAGAAATTATGGATTTGAAGTTTAAGAGAATTTAAGATACTGAATGTTTATGGTGTAATGTCAAAGCTTTGGAATTTACAAAAGAAGTAGACTTCTTGGTTTAAATGGATACTAGACATGTGTCGATATTTTTTAGGAATGTGTAGGAATAAGGTTTGGAAACCTTGATGTTGAAATTTTTAAATGGAAAATGTGTATATGGATGGAATTTAAGGATTTCCCTTGCTAATGGTTTCAAAATGATGATTGAATGAGAATTGAAATGAAATACTAACATTGGTTACATTGTAGATGATAAATGTATCATTAGTGGTATAGAGGAGGTCAGGGGGCTAAGACAATAACAAGAAGTGTCAACATATACATAGAATCGAGGTGGGTGCTCGACCATTTGTATTTTTAGAATTTATACAATTTAGAATTTCTTTCTCATATAAGGTTTGCTGATAGTAAAGTGAAAGTATTTATAGTAAGTTTTTTTTTTGTATTTTTTTAAATTAAAATTCATAATTATTTGCATCATTAATAAGAATTTTAGGTTTTGATTTTTTTTATGGGAGACACATAACGCGGATATGATTGTCAAACATGGAAAAAACAATTCTACTCATTTTCCTTATGATCCTCAATTATGGTTGGTGCTAGAACAATTGATGAACCCAATAAAAATTAAATTTATAATATTCCTATAGCATTAGCGAAAGATATAAAAATGGGTCATACTATTTCAATGATAGGCACACAATATTTCTACCTAATCCAAAAATCATTAGTCATTGATGAGATGATACTAGATAGGGTTCAATAACTTATTTTTAAAATGAGAGCACAACTAAAAGAAAAAATAAGAGGAAATACTCATATTTGGCTATACATATTTCAGCTTTTTAGGAATTTTAATTATAGATTATATTTTTTTTTGAAAAATTACAAAAGATTTTTGAATTTGTTAAGGTAACACCAAAGGAATATTCATTGGTGATTTCATTAAAAATAGTTCATCACATTCTAATGAAATAAGTGATGGGATCGACAAAAGCAAATCTCATCAGCAATTACGATGCATTTTGGATGGAAATGAGCAGGGATATTTTGTCATCAAAGAAAATTGTCAATGGAGTTATCGATGGGAAACGAGTTGCAAAATCCTCTTTTTTTGTGCAAATATTCCATCTGAAATGTTTTTAACTGTTAATCATTATAACCCTTTCAATTTCATAATGATATATTAATGACAAATGAATGTGTGTGTGCATGCATACATACATACATTCATATACACGCATACACATATATACACATACATGCATACATATATATATATCTCATTCTTCGTAAGAATGATGAGAATATTAAACTGTGAAAGTAATAATAGCAATAAAGAGTCCATTAGGGAGGGAGAAACCCTAATAAAGATCCATCTGGCCTGCATGATCATTCTACCCCTGAGGAAGATAAAAGATTTAAAGGAACATTAACCTTAGGGGTTTCGCAATTCACAATAACCTCATCACCGGATTTAAACTCTTTAAAGCATGCTATCCTTCCCAATTCTTCAACCTCCTCGATCACATTATCTAATCTTGCAACCGTCTCTACTAGCAAAGAAGCGAATGCCGCGAATGGAAGTGCCTCTGAGAACTCAAGGCTTGTGATAGCTATTCTACTTAATTGCGGTCTCAATGCCTTCCCTTCTGAAGCTTCTGATGATTTCGATTGTTCATTGTTCATCCCTTGGGATTTCCATTTTATCAACGCAGAGGAGTCCGTCTTAAAACTTGATGATAATGAGACCCCATTATTTTTTGCTTGCTTTTGGATAGCATTAGCATGTGCAGCTGCGAGGGCTAGCATGCTGGTAGTTTGGTTATTGTTGGAGCCTAGAAAAAGTCTTGGTTGAGATCTCAGAGCATCGTCGAGATCTTGCAAGGCCTCGTGGAGATAATCGGAGAGTATCCCAGGAGAGCAACGGCGTCGGTTCTTTATACTATTTGCAAGCTCTATCAATGCTTTCGATACTTCGTCGGCGACACGACTACATGGATCTTTGAATAGTGCACGATAGGATCGGGGTGTCTAGTTTAACAAAATATTAGTTAAATTATAATTCTTATTCACTACGAAGAAGAAAGAAACATCTTACCATTAATTGCTGCTTTTATAGAGTTTTCAAGGTATATTGATTAGAGGGGAGGTGGGGGGGTGGGACAGCATCATGTATTGAATTCGAAGCAACATGATCAATACCTGAATTTCAGTTTGCAAACATCCATGTAGAGCTACAACAGTGTAACCGAAATGACGAAGGACAGCTCCTAATTTCACATACTGTTGCCAAGGATACCTGCAATGCCTCGAGTGTCTCGGCTCCCAACCTGCATGTAAAGCCTGCCCAAATCCATGGCAACAATAACGGTTCAGTAGCAAGACCACCTAGCTACTTACTTGAGATGACATAAACATAAGAAGATACTAAAGAACTCACTAAAGTTTCATCTTGTGATTTTGAGTCTAAGACAGCCTTGTATCCTTTGTCGATGGGATCCTCCGATGATTTCCCTTCGGTCATTTCATTTTCAACATCACTAAAATACCCATCGACACAAGCTGCAAGATTGAGATAGAGAAAAAGTCTTCATTATTGACCCTCGGCAAAAGCAAAGAAATAAAAAATCTAGAAATATGACAAGGTGTGACGTTGCATGTATACCTTGTATAGATTTAGCTAGCCCTTCAAGCTTGGCCACAGTGGAATTATGAAGGTCTTCTCCGGACCAAATTGGGGATATGAAAAGAGTCATCAGTAAACAAACACCACAACCAATGACAATGGTGTAGAGGCGCTCATGGGCAATCTTCAATATATTGCTCACACGATAGCTTGAAACGGTTATCAAATTAAAGGTCAAGAGGAATATGAGAACACCATAGTCATAGTTCCTCTTTACATAGGGAAAGAACCTCATATATGTAGCTGCAGTTCCTGTGGTCAAATGAAACATAAAAAAACTTATTCTTATACAATGATATACCCAAAATCATGACATACTTAATGGGAACTCTTTTTCTTTTATAAAATGTATGGTGATAAGATAATCTAAGAATATTTACCCCTAAAAGTTAAAAATAGGCTAATTTGAATCTTTCCTAGCATGGAATTAGCTTTCTGAAGAATTTCCAGGAAGCATCCTGGAAGGCGGAAGCTTTTGTACTGAGAAAATGATTAAAAAGTTATTTCATCAACTCATTTTTTTCTCCCTTACTATAACCAAGAGGAGGAGAGTCCAGCAAAAAAATTAACTTTTATCGCATAATTATCTTAGACTAATTACCTATCACAAAAACTGCAGTCCCAATGAAAACAGCCCGAAAGACATGCTCGGTTTTTTCTGCAATGTACTCAATGAGAAATGCCAATGATCCTGCTAAAAGTGTACCTAATCCTCTGTTAAGTCCTTTGCACAGTGTTGCTCCTATCATCAAAAGGAAAGATGAATCGAACAGATGGATTATATATATATATATATATATATATATATATATATATATATATAAAAGCTATATTTTATTTTATCAGATACATAAATTAACTGACCTGCTGTGAACTCGAGCACAACAACAACAGTCATGACAGCCCAAATAGCATTCTGGCCTATCCCTTCAAACAATGGCTCCAATAGATACAACAACGAAACCAATGTCAAAGACAAGCCAACTTTCAAAGCATGAACAACTCTTCTAGGATCATCCCGACCAACTTTCCAAATTGTTTGCCACAACAAACCAGGAAACCTTTCCAATTTCTGGGAGAGGACATGAATGTTTTTCTTCCAATTCTCCTTAGCTAAGATAGCCATGGCCACCTCCATGATAACATGAATCCTGGAGGGCACCCCTAACCCTCTCTATATAAATTACTAAATATAATTAAGAAGCAAAAGGTTATATTAATGTGTATAATTAGAAACAGGTAAGATGATTAATCTTGGGAGTTGAGTAATTAAGTTACAGAATTGATATATACTTGATACATCAATAATGCGAGAAGTAATATTGATATTACTTGGAATGCTAGAGGGGGAGTTTTGATGTGATATGAGGACTCCAACTTAATTTCTCTCAGAGGCCTGTGTTACTCTCTCTCTCTCTCTATGTGTGTGTGTGTGAGAGAGAGAGTGTGGAGAGGAGACGTTGCGCTTCCCTGAATTCACATGCCTTGCATTAATAAGTCCATATATTTTCGACATAGGTTGCTTTCACAAGGGATACGTTGTCAACCGAAAGAAGAAAACTTGAATCAGCTAACGACGTATAATTAATTGTGTTATATATGTATATATATAAAATGACATTTATGTTTTTATTGATGAAGGATCTTAGAGGTTTCTATATTAATCTAGTATATGATAGCCCCCGTTAAGAGGCATCGAGTGTTAGGTGCTATATATATCTTCAGCAGAAATCCAAGTCCTTGTACCTCTTAAGCTCACAACATTACATATAACTACTAATTTGTAGACCATTTCACCAAGTTTTTTTTTAGAAAAAGAAAGCCGTTTAGCTATCAAATTAAGACAATAAGTGTTTGAGGCCTGATGTTGATCCCTGAATGGTTTATATGGGCTTGAAAAATCTACATATATTATAGGATATATTCGTGTGAAGAGAAAGGATGGTGAAAAATACATAAGACTTGCAGATAATGATAGTTTTCTAAATGTAAGGAACATGTTAACGGTGGAGTACCTTGTTTAATTAGCATTTCCAAGTAATCTGATTAAAACACTTATCATTCTTGTGCCCTGAATCACCGATCATGCACCCATGTGTGAAGTAACATGTGTTCGAGTAAATACTTCTTAAATTTCTTGTTCTAAGGCTGATCAGGCATGGTGAACCCAGCTAATTAACTTCGGTGCGCCTAACCAAGGATGGATCTTCGTCTCCAGCTCTCAGAAAAGGGGATGAAGGACTCTTCATCTCTTCTTCAAGTCAGATGAGATCACATAAATTTTACAGCTTGAAAGGTAGATCTAACTAATTAACAAGCCATGGAGACAATAAAAAACCTAAACCCCATGCATCAAAACATTGTGAACATGTGTTTTAGGTTCAAGTAGAGGTTAGTTTGGCAGAACCTAGACGTGTTCATGTCTTGGTTGTGGATGTTGACACCCTACGCACCCTGTTGGGTCAACGGTGCACCGCAGATTGACCATAAAGAGGTGAAGTAGTTTTCTGTTAGATTAGAAGCGCAACCTTCATTATGGGTCACGAGAAATCCACAGCTAGCCAGTTGCCCCATGTATAATGCTAACTTTGGCAGAAAAGGAAACGCTAGCTTCATGGCTAATACTTGACATCAAGAAACAAAATTCATATGGGAACGTTCTCACACAGTTGTGATCGATTTTTACGTATAAATTCATCTCGTGCATTCTCAACTCCCCCCAAATGGCCAATATGAGGTCTACGAATAGCCATTTGGCATTTATCCTCGTTTTCCATGTGGCAGAAGATCATCAGGAATCGATGACATCGTCTCGATTGGAGTGAGGAATTGCATAAAGGAAACTAAATGATTCAATTGTTTTATAATCACTTCGGGGAGCATTTGCTTACGTAAAATGCTTAATCGATCGTGTAGATAAAAATACTGTAAATCTCGTAAATTAATTTATTCCCAACAAATATCTTAAGTTGATTAATTTCTATAAGATATATAGAAAAGGATTAATGGGAGATGTTACCTCACTTTGCTGCTGCTGCTTCTAAAGTTTAGGCCTTATTGCTTTATATAGACATGCTGAGTTCAATTATTCCTTGGTCTATAAATATTTTTTAAAAGAAAAATACATGATTTAATTCATATCTTCAACAAGAAATATCTTTTATGTGCATTTAAACTGGTAATTTTTTTTTTATTAATTGCAAATATCTTTTAAATATTAATGATATAATTTTAACTCGACTACAAATTTAAGGACGTGTACCTTGAATTATAAAATTACATACAATTAAAGATAAACAACTGTAACCTCTAAAATTATACTTATAATTGGGCTTATGAATTAGGCCTACCTAGGACAAAATGGAGATATATGATATGATATTCAGTTTTTTATTTGTGTTTTTTAAGGCCACGTGTACTCATTTTTATTATCTTCTTTTATTAATTTCAAATTGTATGCTAATATTTTACTTTTTTCTATACACTAGCATCATATTTGATACGATATGATGTATTCCAATATATAATGTTTAGAAAATAGTAAAATTGATAATATAATAAGATTGCTCATCACATTCACTTGCTTGGTTACAGAAATTATAGCACTGTAATGCAAGTATTGACAATATTTTATTTTATTCCTTATATTTTTCAAAAAAAATAAAATTAAATAGCATTGTTGGTTTTTTTAAAATATGGGGATCATATCGGTGTCTGCAGGCAAGTAGTTTGCGAGGAGCAGAATTACACTTGGCTTATTTCAAGGCAAGAAACACGGTCCTGACTGAACCATGTTTTTATTTACATACATCCACTGTATTAAGTTGAAGTACCAGCAGTAAGACGAGTATATGTAAGAAAAAAGAGTTCCCACAGAATGCCAGTATATGATTTGCATATACCAAAGGAAAAGCTGTGTTTTCTTTTTATTTATTATTATACCTAACTTCTTCTATGAACTCGCACCAAAAACGCGGATTTTCTGTTCAATTGGAACCCGGCAGCACGGACAAGTTGCTTTCCCCTTCTTCCCGTAATTATCACTGCAACTTGCACATATAACTTGGTGAGCACAAGGGAGGAAAACAACAGAGACTTCATCTTTCATGCAAATCATGCATTCCCTGTCACAGTTGGCTCCTTTCTCGGACGAATTTTCCAGTTTATCTAACTCATGAAGCAACCTCGCAATTGTTTCTCCTTGGGGCTTTGTCCTCTCAGACTTTCCCGAGGGTAAAGCATTTGACTGATTATTCAACTCAGTGGACTCTGCTGCAGATTTCAGACCAGAAAACTCTTGGTCAAGTCTTTGGAGATCATCCTTGTGGCGCTGGAAGTCTATCTCTATCTTAAGGCGCAAAGCCTCAAGCTTCCTTTTACTATCAGCCTCAGCAGCTTCCTTGGAGCGTCTTTCCTCTTCCACTAAAGCCACAGCTTGTTCTTTTGCCTTCACCTCCTGCCTCCACTTCACCTGCAACAATAACATTTTATGCAATAACTGCTTCCCTACTATATATTTGAAGACAGGTAGAATTCATCCATAACTAAATCTGGAAACGAAGAACTGATAACTTAAAAAGTTGCGCCAAAATTGGGAAATAGGCAGCTAGGTTGCTAACTATATCAAACAGTTTGTTCTAAGACAACAGGTGAGATCCAGATAAGGGTGCTGAACAGAGTCTTGAAGGAATACAGCTTGCCAAATGGCTTAGTAGACCATGAAAAACAGAAAGTGAAATTCAAGGACACAGGTGCATTAAACTAGGATATTTTTTATTTTAAGCAGTGTTTAACTTGCAGATTGCATCTTTCAAAAATTATCTCAAGTTTCATCATGTAACCTGCCAAGAAAAACTAGAGAGTGCGACAAGGAATCAGTATTCACTCACCCATAATCAAAATTTGATCACATATCAAACTAAACAAGCAGAAATAATTGAGAGTTTCAATCAAAACTATGGGGAAATGGTGTCAAAGCAATGCATGCATAATCTCAAAAGCCACAGATACTAAATATGAAATATTGAACAATTTTGGAACATCAAATGCATCAAAAAATATGAATTAAAGATAAGTAAAATAGATAAATGTATATGATGTCACAAACAAGCAACAACGTACTGGTAAATGTATTATATCATGTAAACAATTATAACTCACTAGGCTTCTCAAAATCACATCACCATCAAAACAAAAGGATAGTTCAGTAACCTTCTTTGATTGCATTGTCACTCATTTTAATGCAGTGAACTAATAAAGCTTAAAAAAGTTATGAAAGTTCTGTATCCAGGCAAACTACCACTTTGGAGTGCATTTTGAGGGTCAAAGCACCTAGTTGGTGTCACTAGTGTTACCTTGTATACCTGTGCAACTTTGCACCAGTAGCAGGGGCCAAACACTCTCAAAAAGATTATGATAACACTTAAGCTTACAGGTCCACAGAATCATCGGACATCAACTGGTTCTTACAAGAAAGAAATAAAGATGGGACAAGGAAAATTCTGAAGATTAAGATGCTTGATCCAGTTTTTTTTGTTAAGTAATAATAAACAAGTATTTTAGGTCCCAGACATTGTAAATCCTGAAAATTAGTCAACTATCTATGCAACAACATAGAATATAATATCAACTATCTTGAGCCAAGTAATGCATTATTTCACAATCATTTCACCCTTGCTGTCTTAAGTTAGTCACATGTAAATCTTGCTTAGCAGGAGATTAAACTTTCAGTTTTCATCTGAGACGTATGCACATCTTTGTCTTCCTATATGACTACTGCAGGGATACCAAATAAGACTATTTTGTTTTTACTAATGGACTTTCTCAATTTTGATGCTATAAACTTTTGGTCTATGAAACTTTACTCCCAATAATTCGAATCACAACCAGTTAAATGGTAGAAAGCATGTGCTTAAATACAAGTGACTGGAGCTACTTAATGCATCTTTTTTTTCAGATGCATGTGAATTTTTTTAATTCATTCGCACTGTTTCAGCTAGCCCTAAAAGATTCTTGCTTAGTAAGTGGCTAAACTTATGATTTCATGTGCATTTTTATCATCCTATCTGATCACTACAGCAATAGTAAACCATTTTGCTTTAATTAGTGAACTATATAATTCCGAAGGCCCATCTTCTGTCTCTCACACTCAAGCTTTTTCCTTCTGCTGGGTGTGTGTGTGGAAGCAGTGTCGAGTACTTGAATGATTTATCCTTTAATAAGGCACTCTAAGAGACACTCGCCAGTTAAAAATTCACTGTACCTTAAAAAACAACATGAAACTGTGACCACACATGTAGGCAGGAAAACTTGTTGGTGCTTGTGCATGTGTGTGTCCTGGATTTAGGTAGATAGATGTATAACGCACCTCAGCTTCTTTCTGAGCCTGCTCAGTTTTATCCAAACATCGCTGCAACTCCTTGATCTTCTCTTTCTCATCTGCAATCTCAGCGTGCAGCTTAGTTTTCTGTTTCTCCCAAGCCAAAAGCCTCTTCAGGCACTTCTTCTCCCTCTTTGCTACCTCCAAGCATGTTGTTACTGACTCTGATGCGCTTAACTTAGAAGCCTCCATCTCTGCCCTGATTTCAGCATTCTCTGTCTCCAGCCGTCTCACAGCTGCATTTGCCCTGTCCACTTGACCACTAGCCTTCCTCAAAGCATTCTCCATCTCGGACAGCCTCTTCATGGTCGAGTCCTCCAGAGTCTGTTTCCCCTTCTTTAATCGCTGGGTCTCCTCCCTTTCCATCCTCAACATTTTAAGCTCTGTTAAATCACTACTAAGCTTTCTGGCAGCTTGCATTGCCTTCTGATGCGCCCACTCCTTCCGCTCCTTTACTTGTTTCTCCAGATCCTTTATCTGTTGAAGCAGGGTCACCATCATCTCATCCTTCTGATCTTCTCCTGCAATCTTCAAATTCTCATCAAGCTTCAAATTCTGAAGCTTGCTCAGCATTAAACTAACTCCATCTTCGTTCTTTGAATTCTGAGACTCCTCTCCCTTCTCGACCATACCTTCATCTGCCTTTATGACTGGGGCAGCATCCCCACCTGCGGTAACACTTATACAAGCCTGAGATTGCACCTGAGATTGTATCAGCATCTGTTTTGAATTAGCCCTAAAATCAGCAGCAAACATTGCAACATTCCTCTTCAATAAAGACTTCATTGAAGGCGATAGATTAAACCTTTTAGGACACTCGATATCCTTCTGCAAAGACATTTCTGCACCATAAGAGAAAAGCCCATTAACTGAAAACTCGGATCCTCCCCCACTTCCAAATCCCCATCCTCCATGAAACCTACACAAAGCTGGGGCCACAGCACCAATCCCATTATCAACCCCAGCAACACTCTGTACATTAGTCTGAACATTATCACTCCCATTCCCTGGCAAACCCGCAAAAGGAATTTCAAGCGCGCTTGCTCTACCCACATGAAGATCACACATCAACAAACACCACATAGCATCACCTTTACTCAAATGTGGCCTGACTTGTTGCAACAAACAAACCAAGCCCGCAAGAGAATACTCCTCTAGTTGCCTTAAATCATCAAAAACAAGCTCAGTTTCATCTGCATTTCCTTTATCACCACCACCACCACCATCATTATTATTCAAAAAGGCCAATGAATTGTGCATTATATTAGTGAGCACATCCATGCCACCATAACAATGCCCATTGCGCAAAATCGCCTTTAACGCAACATCCTCACCATAACCTAATCCAACAAGCTTAGAAATAGCTTCTTTGTACAAGAAA